>CM077819.1:13672500-16072500 GCA_039764185.1 Tamarix austromongolica
ACAAGAATCGATTTTTTTTGGGGGGGGGGGCGCCGAAGAATCAATATTACTATGAGCTACCTGTTACCTTTGACTGTCAACAGCTCTAAATCAAGCGTTAAATTTGGAGATGTAGAGCTATATATAGAATCGAATTATTCCTACAAGATATTATGAGAATGAAGTGAACTATATATGAAATTTCTATATTTATATATATATATATATAATCTTCTTCCCTCCACCCTTTTTTATATGAAGTTTTCACCTATTTTGGTTGTGTTGTGCTTTTTGAGGAAGAAGTTGATGCTTTGCACTTTGCAATAATTAGCAGAGTCAGAATATGTGGCTAGGGTCTTTCTTCTGTATGCACGAGGTTGGTTACTTTCGGTGAGTTTAGTTGTTGATTATGGTAGGGAAAAGACACATTAATTTTATTAAGGTGTATTTTTTTTTATATATATCTTCCTCAATATCGTTGTCAAGTTTGTTACTATTAATTAAACTATTGTTTATTATAGATAATTAAAGCATATTATTACTTATTTGAGCTATATTATGTGCCTTGGATTAATAGAAGTTTCATTAGCATTACACTTTTATTATGAGTGATGTATGTTAGAGTGGCTTTTGGTTGAATTGAAGTTGAGTATTTAAGATAAAAAAAAAATTCAAAGAGAAATAATTATCTTTGGATAGTATTTTTCGTGAGTAGTTTTTAATAAACTAATTATGTAGAATAAAATGACTAAAATTCCTAATGCAATTGCGCGGTCCTTGGGGAAGAGTTTTGGATATGACTGCTCATAATAAAACTAAAAATAACATTTAATGTTACCAATCATGCATGCTATCGACTTCTTAAAACGATAAGATCCACCACCTTGGACCAAGTTTAGGGCCGGAAATCAAGATGCACGCACTTTCTCCGTTACTCACACCATTTTTCTTAGTACTATTTGATTTTTTGCTGCTCTTAATTATACAACGATTGTTATTATTATTATCATTATTAGTTGAGATATAAATTTTCCTTTTTTTACTAATATGGTCTAATTTGTAAGCTACGAAGAACCTTCTCTAAGCGTTAATCAACTTTAGTATATTCTGCATTGCTCTAAGTTTTAACCACTTTTTGTCTGTGATTATATATATATATATATTGAAAATTGAAGGTTCAGCTGTTGTTGTAATTAGGGTAGCGAGACCCAAGTTAAGGTCATCTGGAAAAGTTAATAGTGCTAGTAGTATTTAATATATTCCGATATCTAGCTAGCGAAATGACGGAGAACTCAATTCGTCCATGGCCATTTCTTGGATTCTTCTGGGAGGAGAAGTAACTTGACTTGATAGATTAATTTAACTATGAGTAGTAAGTAGTAGTAGTGTATTATTTTAGTGGGATGAGTAGAACGCAAGATTTTGTGGGCTAAGCCTAGGCAGCGGAGTAGGTGAACATACATGTGTTCATGTCCCATGGGGAGCATAACTTAATGATATTTAGTCAATCCCTTAGTAACTTCATTGACTCTATATTTAATATTCCCCTACTTTTTTTTTTGTCATAGACTTTCATGCATGGAGGAGTTAATTACCTGTGAAACTCATGGCATCATAATGATAACATATGTTACTGCGCCCACTCTTAATTTCATGAGGTTAATTCTAGATAATAATTAAAAAAGTTTATCTACTTTTTCTTAATATACCATCCTACTAATAGTTTATACTACTTCAATTGAATAGGAATAGAATAACATTAATGTTAAAACTCCTCCTATTAATTGCATGAAAAAAAGAATAACATTAATGTTAGAATAAGATACACAGTATTTAATTTCTTATAATTGTATTTTTTTTTTATAAAAAAATGCCCCATGGTGTATTATTTAAAATAGAATCTCAAATTTTATACTATATCTTACTATATAAAAACATGTTCAAATCCAATTCTCAATCTTAATAAACTAGGGCGCACATGTTTTGGTGTCTTGTCTTTCACAGCAAATGGGCATGTTATCATATGCTCTTTTACCAGGTAGTGCGAAGAAAGAAATAGTACTACTAGCAGTTAGTTATGGCAACCACTTACTTTACGGGTGTCATTACAGCAATCATCATGTGTAGGGCAGTTAAATGTATATTACCATCACTACCATAGTAGTAGTTCTAGTACGTAGAAGTGATGATAAGATTGGCGGTATGTATGTATGTACTATTATTATTATAAAGAGATAATTTAGGTTAGTCAAAATTTCCCATTTATGGCACGCGTACTTTTTCGTTTGCTTGTGGTGAATATTCATTGATCTTAGCGACTCGTCAAATCTTTGGTTTTCAATCAAATCGGTCGATTTCATTAGTGAAAAGATGGGAGGGGAAGAAATGGATGCCGCCAGCCTATGGAGTAGATGAATACAGTGGATCAAAGGAATTGGATGGATGGATGGATGGATGGATGATGATTATATACGGATGGATGGATGGATGGATGAGCGGTCGTGACGCATGACATGTTGCTTGCCGGGGTTTGCAAGCCAACTTATTAGTTGCTCGAGGCGTTTTTTCTATTCTCCTTGATTTTTGACTTTTTTGTTAACCCTTTTGTTTAATTTATTTCCTTTCCATTTAAAAACGGCGATAGTAGTACGTATTATTAACTCATCTTTGTGTATGATATGAAAATGGGCGCATCCGGACCTCCATGAAATTTCTTAGATATAAACAAAAACTTTATTGGATTATTGATGTTTTTATGATTTTTTTAATTTATTTTACTTTGGCTTGGTCTTATCGTCATATTATTATTATTACCTTATTTTACTTATGGAATACAATAGTTTAAATAAATAAAAATAACATTATCCTTATTTTTATTAAAATTTACTATAAAGTTTCTCTAAACATACAAGAAACACTTAAACTTTAGGGGTGTGCATATTATATTTAAACCATTAAATAAACAAACTACACCAAACCGTAAAATTTTACGGTTTGATCTTATTAATGGTAAAAAAAAATTATGATTGGGTTGATGCTTTTCTTTAAAAAAAAAAACAGTTTGGAGGTATTAAAATTTTGGTTAATTAACTGTTAACTGTTTAGTTGCATTATATATGTTAAAAACCTATATAATAACAATTAATATACCCTCACATAATATTTTTGTTGTATATATATATATATTTGGGTGATACAATGTGAACTAGTTAGTGTAGCAGCAGCAGCATATTAGGCAGATTAGCACCCAATTACACTTTAAATTAGCTTTATTTCGGTAAATTCCCACTTTCATGTTTATTAATGTTGACTATAGTATGAATACTAATGCTTTGTGTGAGTAGGGAGCAAGCCGTGCTTATTATCTATCTCAACTTTTTTGTGAAATTCTTCTCTTCAAGCTTAATTATTCCATTGAATATTCATCACTCTACCTTTTATAACGCTTTTTTACCCTTCTTCTAATCAATATGAATATAGTGCCGAACACGATCACGGAAGTCCTAATTCCTTCCTAAGTTCTTATCCTATTTGATTATTCCACATACACGTACGTACGTTCTGAGATGAACTAATATATGTATGCCATTGATTGTTAATATTAATTATGCCGCCGTCTTTTTTTAAATTAAAAAAATAACATAAAATAAAATATGCCACCATATTTATTAAGAACTATGTTACATATGCCTCTAGCTAGTGTTGCATTTTGTACAAATTAATGTGCATACATGTACAGCATTTCACACCCATGTAGTGTCGCGATGCACCACTTTGTAGCATAATGTCTTATTCAAATCTCCGTCTTCTTGGTGGTATTATTGTATGCAGGTAGTAAACCTACAAGCGGAACTAGCATTCGTCCAGGCCCGTCTTTCAACACTGCAGCAACGTCTGCCCCAACTACAACCACTTCCGTCTCATCATCACCAGCAGCAGCATCAATCTCATGATACTTCTCCGCTGGTACTTGATCACCATCACCACCTCATTGGCCATTCCGACATAACTTCATCCTCCTCGCCTCCTGTTAATTCCTTGTCATATCATGATCTTCAAACCTTACAATCTCAACAACAAACTTCAGCCGAAATGGCTGTTTTAGTTAACAATCTAACCGATCACCATGGCGGATCGCTTGAGGACGGAGATCTTCAAACTCTAACGTTAGAATTTGTGTCTAAGTACTTACCTGGGGTTAAATGCAGGTCCTCGTCTAGCTCTCATTGAGTACGTATGGTTAATTTATTGGATGCTATCTATTATGGTTATATTGCTGCAAGGCCTTTTTTTGGGTTATGGGGAAAATCGAATGTTAATTACTACAAGTTGTTGATCGATCTGGTCCTTTATAGTACTTATTGTATTCTAGTAATATTGTACTATCTCATACTGTGTACGCTACGACGGTGGGATTATGAAGGCCTTTATAATATTGAAATCACACCGGTGCCCGTGCCTAGAATTGTGTTTGTCGGTTTGGCTGCCATTTGTTTTCTAGTTGACGCGCTTGTTTGGTCATCCGATTCGTTGAGTGGATCTATTGCCGGCTAAATACCGCCAGTCCATGCAACGGGAATGCACATCTTGCCCGGCCACTAACGAGCTATTGGTCTGTTCCTCAAGTATGGTGTTTTTCATTGGCCATCTTTTCTTTAGGACCTATACAGAACCGAATATATAATATCAGGGTGGTTAATTGATTTAAAGGTTTATGGCTTATGGGCCTCGATCGGTATTGAATCAACTAACTATATGATGTGTGTGCATCTTGTGAGTATTTTTGCATATATTTTTTGGACTAAAAAAAAATCATGCATATATTTAGCGTTAACTAAATGTTATGAGCCCTTACTTATTCTATAATGATATTATATCTTCTAAAATTATGACTATGAGAGGATCACAAATTATGATGACATCAATTGAGTTTTTCTAACTTATGATGACTGATTTCTAGATTAGAGATGAACATGCCCTTAGTCTTTATATTTCTATCATCAATTAATTTTTTTTGAATTTCTTTCCTCCCCTCCTATATGGTTGGGTCCTCGGATAGGTGAGCTCCCATTTTGTGACAGTAACACTGTTGGCCTAAATATCATTTATCAAAAAAAAAAAGTTTTCTTAATGTTAATTCTAGCATGGTAAACAAAAATTTATGTGTTGAGATATAAAAGATATAAGAATGAGCTCTGAAACTTGAGTATATTGAAACTTGTATAGATTTAGGGATGACCCTGAATAAGCTTTCTCTTTTTAAGAGTATTTTATATAAATATTAAAATGTTTCTTGGCTTTGATATCATTTCTAAACCTCATTTATGATTAGTTTTGATCAATTATTTGCCATAGGGATATTAATGGGCTATATTATATTACTAGAACTTGTGTGTTAATTGAAGCTTTTAAGTCATAATCATTTTAATTGAAAAATTAATAAATACAACTTAGGATTTAACATTAGATAGCAAAATAACCTTCTACCCTATTTTTGTGCGCACAAGATGTGCACCCCCTAGTTTCCCCCCTTGAGCCTTCTACATAGTCCCTTTTTTTTTCATCATCCATGTTATTCTTAACCTCTAGCATCACACACATTCCTACCATTGTTCTTAGAATCTAGTAGAATTCTATACGAGACATATACATGTGGTTCAAGGTTACAATTACAAACAAGGAAGTTTTCAAGAGCATAAAAAAAAGTAAGTGTGGGGGGAGTCAAGCTAAAAAAAGAAGAAAAAAATTAAAAAAGACTTGAGATACTGATATAACACTCCCATTTTTTAAAATGAATTGATTATAAAAATAAAAAAAATATGGTGAAGATAAATACAATGAGGGTATTACTGTCACACTTAGTATAAGTAGACACTAATATCTCAATTATATTAGTTGGTAAGGCTAATTATAAAAAGAAAACATATAAAACTTTATTTTTAACTCAAACCAATATAAAATATAAATTTCTAGTAAACTGTATGGAAATCAAAACCAAATGAAAAGACAAAAAATAAAAATATCAATTAAAATAAAAAAGCATGAAAGTAGTTATTGAAATAAATGATGGCAATCAAATCTTTGAAAATGCCCACCGCTCTCGTTTTTTCCCATTGTGCATATCATCAACTCTTTAAATAACCACACTCAATCTGTACTTGGTCATCTGGTCGCTATGTACATTATGGATCATTGCAGCTCCATTTAAAACATTTAACAAGTTAGTTAGAGAAATAGTTAAGTGATACGTTAGTATAATGGAATATAATATAGATATGTATATATGTACATTGAATCATAAAAGAAAACGAAATGGGAATAAATAAAACATCTAATTATTAATCTTTAATTTAGGATATCATAGCCTCCAATTATTTAAGTGGGTAAACCAACCAGGGGTCACCTAACAAAATAAAGTCAGAAGGCCAACTACCAACCACAAGAGGATTAGAAACCACAACCGAGTCATCCCAATGGACATAGTTCAAAGGGGATAACAAAAGTTTGAATACCTACCACCAACCACAGGAGGATTAAAAATCATGCCTAGGGCGATCCTAGTGAACATAGTCCAAAAGGATAACAACAGTTCGAAAACCTACCACTAACTATAGGAGTATTAAAAATCACACATGGGTCATTACATTAGACATAGTATAAAAGAGATAACACAAGTATGAAGACATACTACCTTGATCTTCCTATCCTTAAGTGTGCACACTCCCTAATAGGGTCCAAAGAAGCCTCTATAATAGATGAGGAGCCTTAACAAGACATAGCTGTCAAATAAATAAATATCCATAAGAGAAAGGATATTGATGATCTCCAACTTCAAAATGCCAACCCTAAAGGACCCAAAATTCCACTTATTCCACTTAAAGTATTAATGTCTTATTAAGGTGATCATATAATGCACACAAGCAACTATTCTTCATTAAATATCTTCTTTTATTATCCACTATCTAAATATGAAAACTTTCCTAGTAAAAAAAGGTAAATTTCCAAAAATAGACAAGTCCAACTAAAATAACCAGCTTTACAAATCCAACTCAAATATTTAATCAAAATATTGAAACCACATGTATATTAAAAGATCAATCTTGATCAACCTAAGCCAAACATTAATCTTTAGTATTAACATAACCACCAAAACTCAATATAATACTTGTCCATATTCAACTAATCCTTACTATAACTCCATCTATTTTCTGTACAAAACTCAAAATCAACAACCAATAATTTTATGAAAACTAGACTTTCTGTGCTTTAATTTGATATATAATACAATGTGTTAACTCTTATTATTTAATTCTATATGATTTTTTTAAAATAGTATAAAGTTGCAGTTAAATCGAATCTAATAGGAATTAACATAAAATCATATATTCTCATACTAATAATATTACATATCATGATGTATAAAAAATATAGTTATAAGAAGTTATAAAATTATATAATAAATAAAAATCCATACTTTATAGACATCATATTCCACAAATATATAATATATGTATATAAGTTTTTTTAAAAAAATATTATCAAATGTAAAATCCTTATATATTGAATGTAAGGTCTTCATCCATGAAGAATGATCCTTTGAAACCAAAATAACTCTAAAAGTTGACGATCCTGAAATAATAATTTTTCCTTGAACTCAAACAAAGAAGAAGAACAAAGATTAGATCTTGAATTTATAATCTTGAAGATAGTTTAATATTTTTATGAATAAATTGAAAGTCTTAATGAATTGGTTGTAGGCGTGAACAACGTTATTGGGATATATAGAACATAAGCCACAATACAAGAGGAGAAATAAAAACATAGGTTCGGCTATTAGGGTTTAGTATAGGCTTATATGGGCTTTTAGAATAGAAATATATTATAAAATCATATATGTAAGATATCACCGACATTAATTGATATGTTTCACTAAGTTAAGTTTAGATATCAGGAAAACTCAACTGACATAAGTTGTAGATATTGAAGTTAAATTTCTAACAAAAAAATAATCATTTAATTTGTTATTAAATGAAAGTTTTATGGTGAAATTACTAAATATTCGTCTATTTATCTATGAATGTGGGGAAATGAGATAAAGAAAGATAAGTCATATAATATTATTTAAGATAGCTAGTATATTCTCATTAAAAATAAAAAGGAAAAAATAAAAAGATAAAAGTTTGTCATATATTACAAAAATATGCATCTCTCTCCAAATTTTTTTAACTAACTATAAAAATAATGTAAAATTTAATCATATGAATATATAAAGGAACTTTTGAATCAATAAATTTATCTCACTAACTAATTAATTAACAACCTTTATTTTAAATAAAAATAATATAGCACCCTATATATGCCATTCATAACTTAAACATCTTATTAGTTTAATAACTTACTCTGGTTTTTTTCAAAGATTGCTTGTTTAGAAAATTTTTACTTTATCTTTTGCTATCTTATGCAAAATAAGGGTTTAAATCAACGCTTTAAATTGTAGCAAAAGTACAGCTACTAAAATAAAAATATTTAAAAAATTTTTAAAGCACTATCACCTAAAAATAGCCATTTAAAAAAAATAATAATAACTTTTTGGTTACTAAAATCATTCTAAAATAGTATTTTTTTTCTTTTCTTAAGACTTTTCAAACCAAAAAGAATGTTTTTTTTCTTAGCATCTAATTGAATAAAATTTATAACTGTAATACAATTTCAATTATTAATATAAGGTATTACATCATGATAAAAATTTAAACAATGATGACAAAAAAATATTTAAAGGTTTAAAATTATGGGGCATTACAACTGACGTAGAAATAGAGGAGAAGAATGTATGACTACTAATTCTCTTTGCCAACTAGGATGGAGCATAAAATGCTCATATTTTGGTGAAGCATGACTCAATGTAAAAATGAAAAAAAAATTCTAGCTTATATCATTTCATATGTTTTAAAAGAGAAGTGATCATAATGATATGAATACCCAATATGATGATATTTAACCTATGCGATGGTAAGTGATATATGGTGAATATGCCTTGATGATTTGAAATTTCAAGAAGAGTTTCTCTACATAATCATAACTCTACTAGTTTTTAGGATACTTTTGTTGATTTCACTTTTTTCCTTTTATTCATTAACCCTTAAACCTAACTCTTTTTGAAGTCTTGTAATACTACCACAAAAAGTACCTATAGCAAGACTTTTATCATTGCTAAAAGTGGAAAAATTGTGGTTGTAACAATATAGTGACGATATGCCGTCACCATAAAGTTGCAACTACAAATTCATGCCTAGAAACACCAATGGTGATGGACAAGCATGTTATCGCTTTAACATTTAGAGTTGTGATAGTAGATGTTGCTATAAATGTAAATGGAAACAAAAAAAAAATTAAAATTATGTTGATTTCTTTTTCTAAAAGAAAATTACATTTTCTAGAGATGACATGTTGTAATATAGGGTTTTTTCTTTTTTGAAACAACAAGTTTTACATTTTGTGAACGTTATTTTTAATACTTTGAAATTTAAAGTGCTAACCTATTTGTGACTAATGAAGCTTTTTGCATGAACACCTTTAAGATATTTGTTTTTTTCCTAAAAAAATGACAGATAGTTTTAGTTGCGACATGTCATCGATAGAACCATTTATAGTGACATCAATTTTTCCTAATTTTTTTAATGTAATAACACTTTATATGGATAGATAGATAGCTGGATGGATATATATATAGTTTCTTCATAAAAAAGCCCTGGGAATGGGAATAGAAACAATTTCAAATGCTACAAATGTGGAAAATCATGACACATTTAAAAGTATTGTAAATTAAATAACCCAATTAAGGAATTAGATTTAGATGAACAAACTGGGGAAAAAATCAAAATCTCCTAATCGAATCTTCTGAATCTGAACAACAAAATGAAAACCCCGAATTAGATGAAATAGTAACCTCATCTTCTTCATCATATGACTCTTCTAACCCAGAAGAAGAGACCTTTGAAGACCAAATGAATGTACTAACTAAAGAACAAAAACTAATTTTAGATATAGTTCAACACATTCCTGACCCATCAAAACAAAAAGATTGTCTGGAAAAACTAATGAAATCATTAGAACCTGATGAACCAAAAATATTAACAACAAAAATCCCAGCCAAACCTTCAAACACATATGATTTAACATTGATCCTTAAAAGGCAACAAAAATCAAAGAATTTAATTCCATCACCTCTGAATTGCAACATGAAATTAAAGAGGTCAAAAAAGAATTAAAATTATTACAACAAAAATAGGAGATTGATGGCCAAATCATCCAACTGTTCATATCAAAATAAATACAAAACACATCTCCAGAATCCAGTGAACCTGACATATCTGAAGATGACCAAATACAAACTTTACCAATCCTAAAAGATTTTCTAAATGTATTAAAATAACTTAATTCTAGGAAATATATTTATTAATGTGACCCTCAAATTATCAGATGATTTTCAAATTAATTCAGTTGCACTATTTGATACCGGTGCTGACTTAAATTGTATAAAAGAAGGAATTATACCCAAACAATTCCTTTCCAAAACTAATGAAAAGTTGTCTGCAGCGAACAGCTCCAAACTTAAAATCAAATATATATGCGAAGCAAATGTAATTTGCAATAACCTTCAGATAAAATCGGCCTATTTGATCACCCCAGACATTAGCCATAGTATCATTCTGGACACCCCTTTTATTAATTTGATCACCCCATACAAGGTAAACCTAACGAGAATTTCATTTAAATCAAAAGGAACCAAAAAAACCCTTTCCTTCCTTAAAATACCCAGAACTAGGAACCTTAATTTGTTAAAAGCAAATTCAATATACAAAAATAAAATTCATCTCCTTATTTAAGGAAAGCAAAATGACTTAAATCTATTAAAACAAAATGTATCCCTAATAAGGATCCAGAACCAATTAGAAACCACATTAATCAAAGACAAGATTGCCCAAATTAAGAACCAAATTGAAAATAAAATCTGTGCGCACCTTCCAAATACATTTTGGTCCAAAAAGAACCATATGGTCGACTTACCCTATGAAGATAATTTCAATGAAAAATTAATACCAACCAAGGCTCGTCCCATCCAAATGAATTCAGAATTAATTGAACACTGCAAAAGAGAAATCCAAGATCTAGAATGAAAATTTTTAATTTCAAAATCTAGGTCACCCTGGTCCTGCGTTGCTTTTTATGTTAATAAAAATTTTGAGATTGAACGAGGAACACCTAGGTTAGGAACTAATTACAAACTCTTAAATGATGCCCTCAAATGGATTAGGTATCCAATACCTAACAAAAAAGATCTTCTTCAAAGATTATATTCAGCCTTAATATTTTCAAATTTTGATTTAAAATTTGGATTTTGGCAAATTGAAATTAACCCAAAAGACCGTTACAAAACTGCCTTTACTATACCATTTGGCCAATATGAATGGAATGTAATGCCATTTGGTCTGAAAAATACCCCCTCTGAATTTCAAAAAATTATGAACGATATTTTTAATCCTTATAAAAATTTCTATATTGTTTATATAGACAACGTATTAGTCTATTCAAATAGTTTGGACCAACACCTTAGATACCTTAGGATATTCCTTAGTGTCGCCAAACATAATGGGTTAGTTGTGTCTAGGCCCAAGATATCCTTAGCCCAAACTAGGATCAGATTCTTGGGACATTATATCGAGTCCGGTACTATTATCCCAATAGAAAGATCCATAGAGTTTGCGTTTAGGTTTTCAGATCAAATTTTAGACAAAACCCAACTCCAAAGGTTTTTTGGTAGTTTGAACTATGTCCTGGATTTCTGTCCAAACTTAAACCAAATCGCAAAGCCCTTACATGATCAACTAAAAAAGAACCCAAAGCCATGGACTCAAGCCCATACCAACATTGTCAGACAAATCAAGGCCTAGGTCCAGTCCATTCCTTGTTTAAACCTGGCCAACCCAAACCTTTTCAAAATAGTTGAAACCGATGCTTCGGAATTATGATATGGTGGTATCCTTAAACAAGCCCAAGCCCATTCATACGAATAGTACTTGACCCAAACCAAACAAGCCCAATCCAAAACAAAAACAGTGATCCAATTCACTTCTGGACATTGGACCCAAACCCAGCAAAATTACTCAACGATTAAAAAGGAAATTCTATCAGTCGTCTAGTCCATTAACAAATTCTAGTCTGACCTACTTAACCAAAAATTCCTATTAAGAGTCGACTGCAAATCTGCCAAAGAAATCCTTAATAAAGATGTCCAAAACATAGCCTCAAAGAAAATCTTTCCCAAATGGCAAGCTCTCCTTTCCGTCTTTGACTTTGAAATAGAATATATAAGGGGAGAATCAAACTCGTGGCCAGATTTTCTCACTCGAGAATTCCTGTAAGGCAAATCACAAGATGGCACCAAAAAAGAAGGGCAAGGAAAAGATTCAAGAAATCCTTGCACCCAAGCCTATTCGCTCGTGGTACGAAGCAACGATTGATGATGAAGCAGCAGCTTCATCCCCTCCAAATGAAGATTCAAAGAAAGATATCGAAAAATGGGTGGAGGCCCTTTTAAATTCTCTAGAGGTACTCAAGGCACTTTGACAAATGGCAAACACAATCCAGAGCTCCCAACCTGGACACTCAGGTATGTCCTCAAACCTAGTTTTAAAAATCGAAGGAGATTCTTCAACCCCTAAAACTCCTTTGCAAAAGCAAATTTCAAAAAAAAATTCTCCACCAGTTTTCCAAAAACATATTTCAAAAGAATTGGTTCCAAAAATGAAGGATTTCTAGAAGAAATCCCAATATTTTATAAAACCCCATTTTGAAATAATTTCAAACCTTGAAGATGGATTATACAATCCGGATCCCTCCATTGCTTTGACAAAACTATTTTCTGGTTCGTTTTTCAAACCTTGGGACGTGACAAAACCCCAAGAATATTATTTATCAATCCTTGAGTATACAGGCTCAGCTTCATTCAAAAGATTTACCATATCCCAAACCCATAATGAAGCCGCTTACTCAACCTGCAAGATTCAAAGGGTTATCCTTCCCGCCGATTGGGGAAAAGGCCTCGAACTACCTCGATGGCTTCCTGATTCATGCAATACACACACACACACACATACACACACACACACACACACACACACAGGGAGAAAGAGAGAGAGAGAGATTTAAAATTAAAAATCCATATTAAAATATAACCATAATGTAATAGCCCCATTTTATTACTTAAAAATTTATTTTGTGAAAGCATTAATCACAAAAATTGAGTATTACTGCCACATTTAACATAAGTCCGACATCTTCTATCATTCTTAAACTAAGTGCTAAGGCTAAAATTTTACTAAGATTAAATTAACATTTTTAGCATAAGAATAAAATAGCAATTTCATTATAGATTATCATTGTTGTCAAATGAGTTCTAATATGACCATGGAGAAATAACAAGGGAAAAAAGAGTCAAATTCCTATTGTGATCAAAAGACGCCACACCAACACTGCACATTCCTAACTCTCAACTTCTACTAGAAGCCAACAAGTCAAACCCTCAAAATATTCCTACAGGGTAAACATTTCCCATTAAATACGTAGGAGACCATGAAACGAAGCCTATTAGTACTCTAGTTCTAAATGAACCATTACACAACACTAACATGTAATACCGTATGAGGCATATAGGTAATAACATAGCATACATGCATTGAGAAAATAATATGATAATGAAAAACCAAAACCAATAAAATCAATCAATTTCAAATACCAAAGGTAATTCGCTGAGGCAACTACTAAATCAATAATTCCAAATCCATTCAAAATACTAAGGTAAGGTGCTAAGGCAACTACCAAACCATATAACAAACCAAGGATTGCACAATGACAACTACTAAATCAATAGTCCAAAACAATCCATTTATATTCTTACATAAAAGGTACATTCATTTTTAATCACTCTAGAGGATACACTAATATACTGGATATAAAAAGTACATCGATTATACTAATGCATGAGGCATCACAATACCCTCCCAACTGTTCAACCTATAAGCATAACAACACTCTATTCATACTGGTGCACAAGGAAACATAATACCCTATAAACCTAGGGAACCTAATTCTTAAGTATCAATACTTACTATAAGGTTTGTAAATCACCTATAGAGTATATTAGGACCTTACTAGGGTACAACTGTACACCAGCGAACCAAAATAAACCTAGGGCTCTTACTTCATCTCTAGGGTAGCTAATCCTAAAGAGTAAACATTCTCAAACTTGAGATCTTCCAGTTTAAGTGTTAGTATTTTATAAGGTGATCACAAATATCACATATTACATAATAATTTTCATTTCTATACTTAACCAGTTTCCCTTTATTTTTAATTATCCAAGTCAACCCTAAGGTCAACTGTAATACCCCAAAGTTTATCTAAACCTAATCTCAAGTGATTTACCTCATAACCTAATCCTGATCTCCAAAAATTAATATTTTCACCTTACCCAAAATCTCTAACCATAAAATTTTGACAAAATATATTTTTATTGATAATTAAACTACCCTAATATCCTAACCTATATTATATTAATCTTACCCTAAGTAAAAACCAAACCTACAAATTCTCTCTTTTACTTTTCCCTCTTTTCCCTTTTCTTTTCTTTATCTTTTCTTCCTTCAGCCAACCTTCTCCCTCTCCTTTTCCGTTTCCTTATTCTTGTTGTGTGAAACATTATCCATAGATAATACTTAGCAAGCCCCCATCACCTCCCAAGCCATACCCTACCCCCATCAACCTATCAACTACTAGCCCATACAATTGTGAGTTGGGGTTGATTTTCTTTCGGCCGATCGCACCCTCTCCTTTCTCATCTCTATGGATGTGCATGTGTGTATGTATATATATCTATATATGCCCCAACCACCTATTTTTATCTCTATTTTTTTTTCTATAGAAATAGCTCCATATTTTTCCTCCTTTAAATCCTCATTCCCGTCAATAAAAAAGCCCCCAAAACCCACCACCAATGTGCTCGACTAAGATGCCAACACCATCACCGACATCCTTTGCCATATATCCACCACTACTTCCGGAAAACCTCTCTATTTTGTGCCCCTACCTTTGGATGTTTTCACTAAAGCCACTCACCATAATTCGGTAATTATAACCACAAAATTACCCCCTTCAACCATTCTTGCCAAACCCCACCCCCAACCACTAGCTTAAATTGCTGGTGCACCCCTCCACCCTTTGTCCCAACACCCCGCACCCACTTTCCTTCATTTTCATTTCCTTGTTTATAGAACCAACTACTAAAACCCCCCTTCTTTGTCTAATAACAATGGTGCATACCACCTATAAATGACATCTTGTGCCGTTCTACCACCCCTCTTGGCTTGCCACCTTACCACTCCTCCTCTCTTATTTCTGCAAGTTCTCCCAAAGTGGTTTGTCTCAATTTAATCAACCATTCTTTCACCCTTCCATTTTATAAACATTTTATTAATTATGTGGTTTATTATGGTTTATTAGGTGATTTTCTCGAGGTTTTAGAAGAGGGAGAATTGAATTTGTGTGCTTAAAGGCTTGAGTCATTTTTTGTAAGGATACTCGTCGTTGTCTAGGGATTTTGGTTGCTAATTGTTATGCATTATTTTTTGTTTTACCATGTTATTTTTATCATGTGATTTAATATGTGATTGTTAATTTTATCATATGCGGTTGATATTATATAATAGCAAATGAGTAAAGTGAAGATTATTGCAATATTTTTATTTTATGTGAAAAACCCTTGGTGTGAACTATGGCTGTATCATGGGTTTATTAAGGCATGATTTGTGCGAAGTGAGTATAATAAGGTCTATGAAGATAAATGGTGGATTTGGAAATAATGTTACCCAAATATATAAGATTTGTATGAAATAAGGGTTGTGTTATCAATAGGGGTATTTTGAGCGTGAGAATTAGGGTACTTAAGGTTTTATATCATCTAAATTATGCTAAAGAATTTATATTAAGTGTTTATATTAGTTGTGAATGACTTAAGTTTTATAAAGTATGAAAATAGTTTGAAATAGTAACCCTAAAATGAGAAGGCTATTATCACATGTGTGGAATAGTAGAGTTAGACCATAAATATGAATATTTTGTTAATATTAGTATTTTGGGATGATTGTAATTGGAATCTGGTGATTGTTTGAGTCTTATAGGAAAAGTTATGATAGATTTGTGAAATTAGAGTTTATAAGCTCCAAAGAAAGTAACTGTTGAGATAGGATTATTATCGCATGTGAAAGACTTTAGAGTTAGGCCTTGAGATTCAATTATTTTGATAATAATAATAATAGTTTAGAAAGAGGTACTAAGTTTGGTGGTTAAAAGAGTAACAGAAGAAAGTTATGATAAAAGTGTGTAATTAGGGTTTAAAGGAAATATAAGGGTCTTAACCCTAGAGAATGGCCTTATGATCTCTTAATACGTCTTACCTTTTTTAAAAATGTTTTGTACTAGTCAAATAAAACATTAATCAATTAAAGTGAAAGATCAAGTGAGTTGGGCCGATGTGTTTATGGGTTCGTTCCACCAAACGATAATAGTGACTCAACTATGTTATCCCTAAGAGACCTTTCCACCGGTTTAAGAATATTGGTTTAGGAATATTTTGCACTGATAGGAGTTTTATGGGTCTATTCCATCAGATGATAATAGTGGCTCAGGTGTGTTGTGTAACACCCCAAAATTTACTATTGAAAATTTTTGTTTTAAGCGGAAGCATAAAATTAAATAGTTGGGTGTTACCGTCGTAATTAATATAACTCTGGGTTACCCCACCATCATTACATCAATCACAAGATAAAACAATTAAAAAATTTAAAACATGATAGAAGGAGACGAGACAACTTTTAATAACATCAAATAAGCATTTGGAGATCAACTTCGATTATAATATCAACATACAACAAAAAGGGACCCCATGGAACTAAGAGTCCAAAAAGGTATCCGTGTAAAATTATCATCTGGATAACATGACTCTATGCCCAAACTCGGATATGAATAAATCACTCCTCCACATATATAGAATCAAAGGCTGCAAATTCATCCACTCAATCCTCATCGACCTTCACATAAACATCTGGGTCGTCTACTCATTGGATTGAGCAGCACCCATGAAACGAATGATCAGTACACTACGTAGTGAGTAAGGTAATACAGTTAAGTAGGGTTACAAGAATTTTCATAAGTAAATCATACATGTGCAATTCAAGAATACCATATAGAAACTGATTCTAAGTCTTTCATTAGATATACCATATTTTAATCTTTTATTTACGTTAATTTCAGGGACCCCACTATTCTTAAACCGGTGGAATGGAGCCGACACCTCTTAGAGTAAACTAATTTTGAGCCACTATTATTAAAACAGTGGAACGGTCTAAAGCACCTCTCGGGGATAACACACCCAAGCCACTATTATTATCTGGTGGAATGGACTCAACACCTCAATCCTGACTCACGTAGTCTTCCACTTTAAATTATTAGTATCTTTCCATTTATACTTTCACTATTAATTATATTTTCATTTACGTTGAGTATGAGGCCCCACTATTCTTAATTCGATGGAACAGGCTGAAGCATCTCTTGAGGACAACACACCCGAGCCACTATTTTTATCCGGTGGAATGGAGCCATATAAACACCTCGACCAGACTCATGTGATCTTTCACTTTAAATGATTAGTATCTTATTCAGAGTTGATTGTATATTATCATGCCAAACGCATATAAATACAAGACATACAATTAAATAACATAAGTACGACCACATAATTATCCTCAAATGATCATAATACCCTCGAGGTAATTAATACAATCGTATTATCCCAATGCCTTATAAAACCAAAAGCATATACATTTCCAATCATTATCCGAAGTATATATCCTTATTTTCCCCTAGGTATCCAATATCATACCCAAATACAAACTTACATAATTTCATTACTCTCAAGAATATCATTTTATGGCATTTCCATAAATAAATTATTCAATACAACATACTCAATATAAAAGCATATACAAAAGTATAAGTATCTCATAAATCCCTAGCTACGACATGTATCCTTACCAACAAGGACACTAGACTCTATGCACATAAATCTTATACCTCCTTTGAGATCACCGGAATATCACCTATGAACAAAAGATAAAATATGATTAGATCGAAGATTAAAAATTGAGAGGGAAGTTAAGGTAGAGGAGGATAAAAAAATGGAACTTACTAGAGTCAAATGGAAGCTTGAATTGTATGGAAGTGTTGAAGAATGTGTGGTGGATCTATAGTTAAAGTTTAGTGGTGTTTAGGGTGAATGGCCTAAAAAAGAAGTTGCATGGCCAAGCGGTGCAAAAGTTGTATGGTTGTGCTGCAACAGTGCACGACAGGTCGAGGGAAGAAAAAACACACGGCCAAACGGTGTAAAAGTTGCATGGATGTGCAACATCGACCGAGAGAAAAAAATACATATGGCCAAATGGTGCAGGAGCTTCATGACTGTGCAGTAAGGTATTTAAACGTTACAAGGCCATGCAGCAAGTGGTGCACCATCCGTGCACTCTGTAATGCTACAACGCATGAGAGGAAGAAGGAAAAAGAGGTTGCGGTCAGCGGCGGTCGGCCGGTGATGGCAAGGGGGAAGGTTGGGGAAACCTTGGTGGTTAGTCCATTGACCAAAGGGTAGCAAGTGGTGTCTTAGGTGGTGTTCGATGGTGGCTTGGATGGTTCAAAAGCTAAAAATAGGGAAGATGGAGGAAGGAGAGAAGAAGGTTGATGAGATGATGGATGACAATAAAATGGAGGGATGGAGGGGTATATATACTAGTATGGTGGCATGCCATGGAGGAGAAAAATGGCAGAGGAGATGATGGCGTGCGAATGAGGAAAAATGCAGGGGATGATGGTGATGATGGTAGAGCACGAGAGTGACGAAGGCATCAGGGTAAGAAGCAAAGGGTGATGGTGATGGTTTAATTGAGGGTAACACACAAAGGAGACATTCACAGGAGATAAAAGTTGGGAGAAGGTGATGGTGGATGACGGTTGAATAGAGTAGCAATAGAGTGATGGTGAGATGATGGTGGTGTGTGTAGGGTAAGAGAAGAGGAAGAAGAAGAAAAAGATAGGCATGAGAGATGGTAGCGATGGCAGGGATGGTGTCATGGTGCACGTAGGAGGGAAAGTGGATGGTGGTGGTGTAGAGGAAGCCAAATCCCTCACGCCAATGTAGGAGAAGAAGGGAAAATAAAAGAAAAAGGAAGGAAAGGGAAGAAAGAAAGAAAAGAAAAAGGACAAAGAAAAGGATAAAGAGAACGGTTGGGAGATTAGGATTAGGATTATATTATGTGATTTTAGATTAGCCAAGATATTTAGGATTAGTGGAAATTTTAGCGGGTTTTGATTTTGGTTTACAAATTACGATTTATCCAAGATAAGGCTTCGGTCTCGGTTTCGATTAAAGTTTTGGGATTAAAAAATTTGGTTAAGGTTAAAAATAAAATTTTTTGATATTAGAATCAAATTAGGGCGCTAAAAACATGGGATTAGGCTAAGTAATTTTTTGGGGTATTACATGTTGTCCCTGAAAGGTGCTTTAGATCGTTCCATCGATTGAAGAATAGTGGCTCGGGAGCATTTTATCTTAAGAGGTGTTAGGTCTATTCCACTAGACGATAATAGTGGCTCAAGTGTGTTGTCCCTAAAAGGTTATTTAAACTGTTCCACCAATTTAAGAATAGTAGGGTCCTTAAAATCAACATAAATAAAAGAATGAAAATGGTTATATCTACTAAAGAGGCTTAGATCAGTACTTACCTTGTGATACTTAATGTGTTTTATACGTGTACTTATCCTATGCTATGAGTGTATGTATTTAATTGTATCCCTGACATGAAAATATTATTACCTTTCTCAGTACATAGTGTACTAGCCATCCTTTTCATGATTATTTCTTATTCTCGGAAGCAGAAGACCCTCATGCTTTTATGCAGGTCTTTGGGGACCGGTTGGATGATTTTTCTTCCTATGATGTGTTGTATGGGGAGGAGTGATTTTTCATGTAATGGGTGTTTAGGCAAAGAGTCACATTATCCGGATGATGTTTTCACCTAGATGCCTTTTAGACCCTTAGATCCATGGTATCCTTTTTATTGTATTTTGTTATTGTACCCCATTGTTAGTCTCCAAACTCATATTTACATTTATAAAGCTTCTCTTATTTATATTTACTTTGTTTTATTTTTAATGGTTTTAGCCTTTTGATTGATGTGAGGATGGTATAGTAAACCGGACTTCCATTAATTACAATGGTAACACTCGGTATTTTGGTTATAAGTTTCCGTGGTAAAATGAAAATTTTCAACGGTAAATTTTAAGGTGTTACATCAATTGTCCAAGTTAAGGTCAAAGTCAACACTAAGGTCAACCTATCAATATTCTAAGGCCACCCTATATCCAATTATTCACATTATGCACATTAGGTTGAACTTAACCAAAATGCCCTCCAAACCCCAAATTTAACCATTATTATCCACTTTCATTCCAAACATTATTATTATGAAAATTTATCATGAAAATTGTATAAGATAATAATTTACAGTATTTTAGTACATAGGTAAATCTCTAAAACTTAGTGATTAACTATAATTTTCATTTAGTATACAATTACCAAATTACCTGTACAACTCCTAGTCATGCATTTCTAATGTGCCATATATTTCATGAGACATATACATATATAATTATAACATGAAAAATAATTTTAATATAGAAATTAACATCATAAGGCACCTAAAGGAGAATTTCTACCCTAGAAACTACAAATAGTAATTATCATGTTTTTACTCTAATCATGCATGTATAATTTCATGCTATTTATAACAACTCTAGCTACAATGTGCAATGATAAACAAGAAACACTTAATATGGTATAAACGTAACAATTTGACACGATCACATACCCTAACAAAACCCTAGACCTGCAGGCTTTAACCACTTTTATAAGTATCACATGCATATATCTCATATTGAATAATACGTCAGATACATGCTAATTATTTAATACCATATTTTCACATTCACACCTTTTTATAACATTTGCATAGCTATTGTAATAATTTTGGCATATAAAGCATACATATATCCCTTCAAAAAACTATGCATAGATCATACTCTAAGCAACATAATAACCTTTATATGCCACTACATTATTTCCCATCCTAGTAGAAGTATACAATTACCTCTTATCTAAGCAAAAAGAAATAAAACAAGATTCACCCAACCAGTCTCCACTAAACCTCTTTAAATTATTTACATCAACACAACCAACACATATATTAGCATATAATACAACACAACATTAACCAAAATTAATTAAAATCAACTTGGAAAAGACAAAGGAAGGTATGCAATACAACAATGTAGCAAGGGAACTGACAATAATCTTCAAAGGAGGATGAAGATTGGCATCAAATGAATTGAATTGTAGGATCTTTTAGCTTATCTTCAAAAGAATAATTAGGAAATTCAACCAAGAACTCAACAAGAATTCAAAAGGAGCCAAAGAAATCCAATTTGAATATCACCAATCTAATACTATTCCAAATGGTCTTAGAGTGAGTATTTAATCACAAATAGAGAATTAACCTAGTGAATTACTTGTGTTATATATGAATATCAAAAATCATCCAACCTATTACAAGGGGGAATGTCAACACATACTTATATAGAGGTTATGACACTAGTAATTAGCACACTAGTTGAGCCACATGACACACAAATGACTAACTAGCACATAACTAGTATTACAATGTATTTATATTCTATATAATGCATGGTCTAACAAGACTATTACAAAAAAAGTAAGCTAATATTACGTAAAATTAATTTATAAGAATCCTAATCAAAATAATGATGTTGATTTTGAAAGGTTGACTAGGTCTTCTTGACTTTGACTTTCATCCACAACATATCTTCCTTTGCAATATCTTGTAAAATATGAAAATCGTAAGTATCTTGACTTCTTATATGATTTGATCATCTTCCTAAAAATATGTTACATACCTATAAGAATGACTTAAAGCAATATCATTAAAGTTAGTCAAAGAATTATCATCAATGACAAACAATGTTTTAGGATCCAAAAATAAGTATGTCAAATCATCACCTTGAGGATCATTTTTGGATGCTCCTACATTAGGAACAATGATTCACAAGGTAGGGGAATGTAACAACACTTGTTTTTGTTGCTAAAGAGGGAAGCATTGAAAATTATGGTCATTTTTAGGGGGAGACTGGTGATGATGACCATTACCAAGAAGAAAGCTTTCGTGGTGAAGGATTTTGCTAGGGGGAAGCTTCAATGGTTGTGGATGTAGATAAGGAGGAGGAACCGGTTGCTAGGGGAGTGGAATAGAATTGTTTTCCATTTCTAGGTAAAAGTGACAAAGATAATGACGAAAAAATAAGAAGAGCGAGAGAGATGAAGCTTAAGAGAAGGGGAAAGGAAAAATAGGTCAAGGATTTACTTTCTTGGGAGTCATGACACAAAATTTGGAAGTGAGAAGCATTATATAAGCGAGGGTCAAGCACTGGGCTGAGCAAACAAAGAATGAGGGAAACATGGGAGGTAGAGGCAGAGTATGGAGTGCATAGGAGAGGATGGCATGAAGGACAGAAAAGAACTAGAGAGTATGGGAATCAAATGACAAAAATATTAATAGGGTAGGAGTGATAATTTAGGAAAGATGAATTATGGGAAATACATTTAGCTACTAAGACTAGAGTTCCTAAGTAAAATAGATATGGGTTGGGGTCTGAACTAGAATTAAATCTAATAACCTAAATTCTATCTAAATTTTAACCTAATTTGATTTATATTTAATATGTCATAATAATATACATAAAAATAATACATTTAGTATATAATATCCTATAATAATTATCTTAATTAATTACATACAACTAATTATTTCATAATTATGGTTTCTACAGATGTGGTATTTCACATAATGTGTAAAATTTATGTCTACTAAATGTCTTACATATTTAAAAATAATAATCTCATCCCATAATGTTTTACATATAGAAAAAAAAAGCCTAGCTAATCAAGTCCACTAGATGTATTATCATCATTTTATTTATTTTGAGGCTGAATAGGTTGAGGGGGTAGAGGAGGATGCTATGTAGGGATGTATTGTTTTATACCATTAATGTGTCCATCCTTACAATACATTCTAATGTCCTGACTTTAGAGTAACGCCAATATTTCATCAATTCCAAGATCATGTTAGGAAACAATAAATTAGGAGGATTTAGACTCAACCCATGGAGCACGACTAGTAATAGAAGCACCGTAAGAAGAAGAGCCTGACATTATGCATTTGAAACCTCTCTTAAAGCTTCGGAGCTAATAGAGAACTTTATTTACTATTGTAGTCCCATTAATTGGTTATGGGTTATTGCTCAAACCTGCCTTCATCACTTAACTTGGAGATGTCAACCTGTGATGCCTAACAATTTTTTCTTCAAAACAAAAATTTTTAAATTAGACACTTGAAATATTTATAAAACACTAGTGTATAACATTAAATTAACATACTTACATAATGCTTTCTCAAAACATTAGAGATCCACTCCCATTTCTATTGTATAAATATTTATAAGTATCAATCTCTAAAAGCAATCATTAGATTTGTGGATCAACTTTTTATTTTTGTAAAATAAGAAGTTAGTAATATTATAATAATATTATTATAACAAGTGATTATCATTAAAGTGTGATGTTATATACCATTTCATGTCGGTACATGAAAATTGATCTTGAACTATGGAGACTAGAATCCATCAGATTAGACATATTAATCATGTTATCCTTTGATCGTGCCCATAACAAATAAAGTGATTTAATAATTTATTTTAATACTCACTTGAGAAACAAAAACTTGGATAAAAAAATATCTTTTTCTAAATAGAAGACTAGATGTTAGTGCATTGGTGCCATGTCTTTTGATCAAAATCATCAAGTTTCTAATTATTATCCTTAATCCACTTGCTCTTGATCTTATTTTTTCTATTGCAGTAGGTTTAATACCTCAAAACTTTAATTTAAGAATTTATAATAAAATAGGGGTTAATATATGAGGTCAATTAAATATAACATGTTTAATAAAATAATAGAAGTAATTAAGATAAAAAAAAAGAGGGAAATAATATAGGACTAAATTAGGAGATATTAGGGTAATTTGTTAACTAAAATGGAATTTAGGAAGATTTAACCAAAATTTTAAAATTAATATAAAAAGGAATTTAATTATTTATTTTTTATAATTTTATTGTCTTTAAAAAAAATTAAAAACACAAAGGACCTTAAATGCCTCAACCACCTTATTTTCCTTTTTATTTTTTTCCCCTTCCCCTCTTTCCCCTCTTTTCCTCCATTTCCTCCTTTCCCTTTTTTCTTTCTTTCCTTCTCCCCCAATTGGGCCTCACCTGTGTAGTCTAGCCTTCCTCCCTTTCTCCTTCCTTTTCTCCTCCGCGCAGCCCAAGCCCCATTCCCCCCCTTTTTTTTCTTCCTTCTTCTCCTCCGGTTTGGCCAGCCTAACCACCCCTATTCTTTCTTCCTTTACTTTCTTCCTCATGCATTCAGGCTGACCCACACCTTCCTTTCTCCCTGCCCAATTGGCCTGCCTCCTCCTCCTCCTCCTTCTTCCTCCTTTTCTCCTTCCTTTGTGATGTAGGTCGCGCCTACACTTGCCACTGACCGTCCTCCTCTACTTCTGCACAACCCCAACCTTCTCCCCTATCTCTCCATCCATTTCCTTTCCATTTCAAACCCAACCTAGCCCTGTACTGCCTCCCATGTGTGCCCCTTCCCCTTCCCTTTCTTGCCTTCTGCACCCTATAACCCTACCACTCGTAAGCTTGTATCGGCCTGCCACCTTGGTTGGTGAGCCTCTGTCCCTCCTACTCCCTTTTTCTCATCCACCCTAGTCCTCTTCTCCTCCCCACACCTATAAATACCCCATGCATCACCCTAATTCCCCTCCTTTTTCTCTACCAAGAAAATCCCCGAACTCCCCACCACCGCACCTTTAAACGTTGCCATAGCCGCCGTCGTGCAACACTATCGTTCAAACCACCACCCAACCCCCTCCCTGCATCACCCTCCACCAAACCAACCCAATCCCCCAACTCCTTCTATGTAGCTCGCCTTAACTGTGCAAAGTGGCCAGCTCGAGCTGCCCTTTGCACCCCATCGCCGCCCCTCTCGCCGTCTCCTCCACCACAACCACTACCCCCACTGCCTCCTCCTCAACCTAGCAGACCATCCTCTACCTCCCCCTACATTTCCTTTCCTATTTCTCCCTCTCCTTCCTCCTCTTTCTTCTCCACCACCACAACTACCACCACTTGCCCCACTACCTTGCCACGCCATCACCGCCACTACAACCCTCCTAGTCTAGGGAGCCCACCACCTCCCTCTCTCTTCTAACCGAAAAGCCCAACTTTTCCAAACAACCACTACTCCCACTGTCGCCACCGCCGCCGTCACCACTATGCACAGCCACCCTAGCTGCCACCTCCACTTCTAGTTGTACCCTAACCCTTGCTATCACTTAAGCATAGATTATTTTTGTATAATTGTTATTTTAGCCTTATTATTATCATTATCATTATTATTATTATTATCAACATCATCCTCATCTTCATCATCAGCATTACTACTACTAACCCTATTATGATTAATACTACCACTAATATTATTGTCAATCACTTTACTAATAATACCCTTATTAATACTACTAAGACTATTATTATTATCATCACTAATATTAGTTCTTACTAAAAATCAATTAGGGGATAATGAAAGGAATAAGAGGGAAGTTAACACTAGTGTTTCCCTCTTATAGGTGAACCAAGTCCATCCCTTAAAGAGGTGTAGGAGTCGTACTCCAAACCCCGTTTTGTTTTAGGTAAGGATGTGGTTAAGGCCCAATATGTGTATTATGTGTTTATGTATTTATGTGTGTTGGTTATATGTATGTATCTTATATGGTTATGGATTATACACTTGTAGTGCATCTTTCTAAGCATGGTGCTAAGGTAAGTTGTGTATGTTCTATGGCATGTGCAATATGGTTATATGACTTGTACTTGTGTTGTGCTTATGTATTGTTGCCCTGTATGACATGCATGCTTGGAGTCCCTAAGTAGTAAGATGAGGTTGTGGGAAAATGAGAGAAGTAAAGAGAGTGAAGTGTTAATAGGAAAGTGAGAAGGGCCTAAGTATCTCATGACTTATGGGTGGACAAATAAAAGAATAATATGCATAAAATAAGAGGATAGAATAAATCATGCATAGGGAGTGTAAGGCTTGCATGGGGTGGTTAGTATTTGCATGGGGATAACTCTTACGTATAAAAGTTAACTTGAGGGTCAAGGATGGTGAGGGGAGAGTAGTTGGGGGTGATTGGAGTCTATATATGAAAAATAGTACTTAGGTTGGTATAAGGGTGCATAGGGAACTTGGCTACAGTTTGTGAGAAAAACCCTAAGTGGGGGAGTGTGTGGAAGGTATAGTTAATGGAAGAGGTTGGACTGTGGGATGAGAGTGGAAGGGTGTCACATGGAGGGAAAAATGTGTGTCATGTGGAAAGGAAAATGGTGATTGAGGT
The DNA here is from genome assembly GCA_039764185.1 of Tamarix austromongolica. Lineage (NCBI taxonomy): Eukaryota > Viridiplantae > Streptophyta > Magnoliopsida > Caryophyllales > Tamaricaceae > Tamarix > Tamarix austromongolica. The sequence goes on from CM077819.1 coordinate 13,699,227, forward strand.
TGATGAAGGGACGAAATATAAGAAAAGAGAGGTGCTAGGGTTTGGAGTGGCCAACTAGGGTTTTTGTGGCCACAAGTGCAGAATGGGAAGTAAAGTTGGGATATTGGGTGTGGATTGAGTAGGTTGACGAGTTAGAATCAAAGGGATCATGGGTCATATATGATAGGGAGAGGTTAGGCCACATAGGCCAGATTAGGGTTTATAAGGGGAAAACCCTAGAAGGTGATGGTGAATTAAACCGGAGATATGGGAAAATGGGCTCGACCCACATACATAGGAGTTTAGGCTTTCATGGTTATTATGGAAAAGGAGAAAAGGATGTCTAGGTGTTCTAGGAGGCGTGGAAGTCCCAAGACATAGGTTGAGGCTTTTCAGGAGAGCAGGTATGAATGGGGTGTGAGCGGGAAGTCCAATGGGCATATATGTCTAGTCTAAAAGTACCTATTGAATAAGACACTAACCATTTAAAGTGAAATATTATTGAGGCGGAACCAAACCGATCCACGGGCATAATAGCGGCTAGGTGCAGGGTGTTTTGAAGACCGATCTACGGGTAAATAATAGTGGTCAGGTGTGTATTGCCTTAGATGTTTATGATCTACTAGGTATAATAGTAGGGGATCCCAAGCTCAATAAACCAAACCTTAATTGATGATAAGCCATGGAAAAGATATTAATTACTTATAGCGGAACACCATGGGAGTCGGGGTTAGAACGATCCACCAGTATAATAGTGGTCAAAAGCACCTTGCCCTAGAGACCAAACCACCAATGAATTATAGTGGCTCTGTTCTAGATGTTTTTGATTCACCTACTATGATAATGGGGTTCCCGTACTCACATGGACTTAAATTGAGAATGGTGTGAAAATGGGAATAATAGTCATAGATCTAATGAATATGTTTAACTGGACTAATTTACTATTTGTATTCTCTATCTTTTATATTTGACCTTAGTTGCATGATTACCTTACTCAGTACGTAGTGTACTAATTACCCGTTTCATGGGTGTTGCTCATTACCATGAGCAATGTCCCCTTTTGAGTTGATGCAGGTAGGAGATGTTATATTTGATGACTATGACACATTCGATGTGTTGGGCGGGGCTGAGTGATGGCCTATTAGACCTAGCATAGGGCCCATGAGCAAGTGTTGTCTGGACTCATCTTTTCCTATTTTTACCATATTTTGCATATCGTACTGTTTTCCCCTCAGGGGCTTTGACACCGTACTAATTTTCGGTTCTGTAATAACTCTTTAATCCCACGCTATGATTTTTCTTTTAATTATGAATTATTTAAATCATTATGGTTTTATGACCTAATTGATTTAGAGCCTGTTTGGTTTAACTTCTAAAAAGTAGTTTTTTTATAAAAGTAATTATAAAAGTAATTATAGATTAAAATTTTTGTTTGGTTTTACTTTTAAAAAATAATTATAAAAAAGTAATTAATAAAAACTAATTTCTATAAGCAGTAAATCAAAAGTAAGTTTTCCTTACTTTTCATAATAACTTATATCTATACACGACACAGTACCTGTTTTTAAAAAAATCGTTCATAACATTCTCTCTCGCTCGCTCACCTGCTGCTATCCATTTTCATGTCTTCACTGTAGCTCCCGTGCAGTTCTCCATTTTTTCTGTTCGCCTCCCACGTTGCGCATCCTCGAGGCAATTCGATTTCCCTCGTTCCCAACATCTTCCGTCCTCCCCATTCTCCTCGGCAACAGAGAAAGGAGAGAGATAGAGAATGGTTTTTCTCTGTTAGATCATCAATTGCTTACCTGATGTTTTGATGGAGAGAGAAAGTGGGAGACGTATGTAGCGTACCAGATGAGTGTCCCTCAGCTCTCAAGCTCTGTAGCTGCATCTTTGAAGTTAATTTTTATTGTTTCTTCCCATTCAATTTCTATACATCTGTCACTGTTGAATTTTATACCGGCATTCCTTGTCGCAGGCTCGGTCTTCGTTAATGTGCACTAGGCTCTGAGCAGTTTTATATAAATTGCTTTTTGATTTATAATTGCTGCCTAGAAAGCTGAGTCTGATTCCTCATCTAATAATCTTTATTTATGTGCCATTCATTTATCCAGTTTGACGACCTTTGATAATCAGTCGAGTACCCCTTTTCTGGGGGCTTTTCGAAAATGTCGATTCTCCTAAAATCAATGTCATTCTAGTCTTCTCTAGTTATTTCTTAAAAAGTTTGACTGGTTTTGTGTGAAAATATAGTATGCATAGCTGTGTTTGCATTATAAAATGAATATGGCAAGTCTTGTTGATCTACTTTCTTTGTTTCCGTTTTTAGGTGTCTGGCTGTCGGTGGCCAAGTTAAAAAATGGTGCTTGGTTAATGCAGTTGCATAAAGGTTTGTTTCCAAGTATTCACTATATATATCGGTATCTGATTACAAGTAAGGAAGAACGGCGTTGAGACAGAAAGCAAGTGGTACGTTACCCACATTGCTCAAGGCTATTAAAGTGCAATCCACCCAGAAGCCTCTTATCAAACCACTGCCGTCTCTTAGGCATGCATTTTCCCTTTATGACCAAATCAGTCTTATTGATAAAGTCCCTGAAGACCAACTCCGGTTCCAAGAATATGATGATACTGGGTTTAAGGTCAATGGGGTGAGGTATGAAGGCAGTTTGCTTTGTGTTGGTAATCTGGTTTTATCTTGGTTTCCCAATAAACTATCAGAGGTTACCCCAGACAGCTTATCCATCTTTAAGACTTTGCGTCGTGTCTCGGAGATTTTGATTCTTGGATGTGGACGACACGTTCAACCTGTGGATCCTGAACTTGGTAAATGATCCCAAGTAGATTTTCTAGTCTTGGCTTGTAAACAAGCCATTGTACGTTGTTTGATGTGTGAGTTCTGTGAGAAAAGGCCACTAGACTACTAAGCTAAGAAGAGAAGCCTCCCATTGTTACCATCCCCTTGATGCATGGCCTGATGGAAAGGCATGTCTCAACCACAACTCTCCTCTTTGTATGGTTTTCTTTTATAGCATGCACACCGTCAAAAGACAGAAGACGCTCCTCCAACTTCTGGGTCTTTTTTTCTGGTGTGACCAACCATGAGAGCCTGCTAATTGGGCTTTCGAGTTGAAAAGATGTTAGCTGCAACATATCCGCTCATCTATTATATTAACTTTCATCCTTCATTATACTACGCCACTTTCCACAAAAATGCTACTTACCTAAATTTTAAACCCAAACTCAAACCCAATTTTTTTAAAAAAAATATACATATCAATACATTAATTTTCCTTAGCCATATTAATTTCCTTTGTGGTGCTAGATGAACTTGGTAAATGCGGGAGAGTAGTTAGTTTTTTAATATTTAATATTACATAATTTATATAGTAATTATTACTAAAAGATATATATAGGAAGATAAAAACTAAAGATGGAAAAGAAAAAGTAATTTTGTAGAAAAATAAAAACCAAACACTAATAAGGTATAATAAATATTTTGTTAACATTAATCACTTATATAATAAAAGTAAAAACAAACATACATTTACTTATAAAAAGTACTTTTTTAAAAGTAGATTTCTAAAAGTAGTTATTAAAAATAAGTAATACCAAACGACACCTTAATGTCTTGTGAATTTTCTAGCCTTGTGGTTAGTCGACTGGCTGAGGGCCAGATTTGTGTTGATCAAAGCTGTAGTACCCCTGTCTTAGTGTATCATTTTTTATTAAACAAAATTTTCAACTGTGAAATTTGAGGGTGTTACAGTAGGTGTCTTGAAATAACTTCAACACACCTCCAATAATCATATCCCATAATTTGTTTTGTCTCTGCATCTCGATATCAAAGTATTGTTGCACAATAAAATAGAATATAAATACTTGTTACAATTAAACGAATATACATAGAAACTTAAAAAAATATAATTATTTCCTCATGTTTAGGCATATCTTAGTCTTATCTTGTTGAGATACCTCTTTACAATAGTTATAACATGGTGGAATATTACTAATTGCATTGTTGTCACACTAATTAAATTGACTAATAGGTGGCCCCACAACATGGGGTGTGCATCAATCATGGTAAATCTGATAAGGAATGATTGCTTTCCATGTGCTAGCTAATCTCTATGTAGATTGAGCTAGTATTTCTATAATAATAAATATATTAGGAATAAATATTACTAAGATCACAAATATATTCACAAAATTTGAGTATGTTTGTAATTATCTAACTCACACCTAGATAGAAATGAACAAGAACTTGTAGAGGGATCACTGCCTCTATCTCCACCGTGACGTCTATCAAGCACATCAATCATAACTATATCTTACAATAACTAAATTATATATACAACATATGGAATTAATATGATATAATGCAAAATGCATAAGTTATATAACAAAAATATTACATGGAATTCAAATCTAACAAATACAAAACTAAATACCATGTACATACCAGTCTAAAAAATAATCAAAGTCATCACTATAATTATTTTCATATTCTTCAAAACTATCCATACCATAATCCTAAAAACCTAAAACCTCGTGTTCCATGTTACCTTCTCTAATGTCATTATCTTCGTCTTAAGGATCATTAATGATATCTATCTGATCAATATAATGAGCCCTGATATTTAAGTTGATTCATTGTAAGTACATAGAGCAAAAAGTCAATGCTTCATGAGCCACATAATCTTCAGCAATAGAACCTTCCAGCCTGATTGTAACACCCTGAGTCGATACGACCACGCGGGAGCTACCTTGGAATGCTTTTGGACAGGGGCTACCTTGGAATGCTTTCGGATTAATCGGTTGGCCCCATAGATCAATACGAGTCCTTTCAGCGCGATTTGTCCTCATTCATGCACTTCTCGAGAAATTTTTAAAAAATTCTGAAACTTCCCAGGAGGGTCACCCATCCTAAAATTGCTCCACGGCTAGCATACTTAACTATGGAGTTCTTTAGGACAGAATCACCAAAAGGATGGTATACCATGTTGATATAAGTAGCCAAATCAATCCTTATAATACTATGCTCAATTTGGGGTACATTCACCCCTACTCAAAGAACGCAACGTCCTCGTTGCGCCTCTGTAACACCCCCAAAATTCACTAGTGAAAAATTTCATTAATTAAAAGGAAATTAGCAGAAGCAGATTAATAAACTGTGAACTTTAGGGATATTACCGCCACACTTAGTACCAGACCGGTTTACTCCTACCGTTTCAGTACCAAGTGCTAAGGCTAAAAGAGTAAAACACAATTTACGGGAAACTCAAGCATATATAAATCAGAGTAGCGCGGTAAATAATTTATCAGAGTAAAATCCACCAGTGGTGGTTACAAAACAACAAATATATTGAATTTATAAAATTTTAAAGAGACAAATTAAAATCCTAACAATTCCGGATAGTTCCTTACGATCATTCCCGAGGCCCACTTGAAAGCACTGAACAAGACCTGCAAGGGCACTAGCCATTGAATAGGCAGGGGCCCCACGAAGGGAACCCTTCAGTACTACAGTACTGAGTATCCCTTTAAAAACACACTTAAAAACAGGTACGTAACGTAACACATGAAATACTATCATATTCGTACATAACATTAGGTATAAACATAATATTCGGATTCATATATTCACACATCCAACAAGTCAATCAGATATTAATAGCATATCCATAACCTTCACTTTCGTACATTCACATACTTATCAACTCAATCAAATATTAATAGGCAATAATTATCAATCGATACTTTTCGGGCCTTAAGGCCATTAGTCCATCATTAATCAATCATCTCGGATTATACAAGTTCCTATGAGTGTGGGAACCCCAGTATTATAGCCGGTGGAACGGTCGCAAGGGTACATGCCCTGCCACTATTTTAGCCGGTGGAACGGTCGCTAGGGTAACATACCCTGCCACTATTATTTTCCAATGGACCGGTCTGGCCCCAACTCACAAGGTGTTCCACTGTAAGTAATTAGTATATTTCCTATATCTTATCGCTTTTATGTTTGGTTTGTTGAGCACGGAATCCCCCACTATTATAGCCGTTGGAATGGTCGCGAGGGTACATGCCCTGCCGCTATTTTAGCCAGCGGAACGGTCGCGAGGGTAACATATCCTACCACTATTATTTGCCGGTGAACCAGTCTGGGTTCGGCTCAACATCTTTCTCTTTAAGTGATTAGTGTCTTAACGTGTCTTATTCGAAAGAATTTTACCCTTAACATGCATGTCCTAAAAGGCCATATGACATCACATCATAACTTGCAGCATACCCATACTAGCACATATCAAAAGGGCACATGAACACACATTGGTTCCAAGCCATGCCACACGTGAAAGAGTTAAGATAACAACTTATAGAACACGACATATAATTATATTGGCCACCCAAGGCGTGTAGGACACATAGCACACGTTTGGCTTTAGCTACACCTTTACTCGGTTTAAATTACCGAGCTAACTCCCACACTTATTAGGCCACTAAACACCCTTCGTAATTATTACACTTAATATAATTCCCATTTGATTGGTGAGATTACTAATTTGCCCTTTTTCCTTTGTTATAATTACTAAATTACCCTTCCTCATTATCCTAATTACCAAACTATCCCTTTATTTAGTTAATTTACCAAATTGCCCTCACACTTATCATATTTACCATTTTATCCTTCATTATTAAATTATCATTTTACCCTTCTCAAGTATTATAATTACCGAGTTACTCCTTTTCAATTTTCACTTTTATCCCTTTTATTTACAAAATTACCATTTTATCCTTTTGTTATAAAATTACCAATTTGCCCCTTTATTACAAAATTACTAAATTGCCCTTTTATTTTAAAATTACCAAATTACCCTTTTTATTACAAAGTTACCAAATTGCCCCTTTTATTGCAAAATTACCAAATTGCCCTTTTATTACAAAATTACTAATTTTCCCTCTTCTTATAAAATTACCAATTTACCATTTAATCACAAAATTACTATGTTACCCTTTATTCATGAAATTACCATTTTGCCCTTTTAATTACTAAATTACCATTCTACCTTTTATTACAAAATTACCAAAAATTCCTTTTATTCCAAAATTATCGATTTTACCCCTTACTTCCAAAATTACCATTTTATCCTTTTATTAATAAATTTACCATTTTACCCTTACCTCCAAAATTACCAAAATACCCTTTTTAATTAAGAATTACCTTTTTACCCTTAGCACACCCCTTACCTTATATTAAATTATTATTATTACTACATAAAATATTAACTTTAATACCTCATCCACAACTCTTATAATTAATACAATACTTATTAACACCCATATATATATTAGGCCATATTATTGTACAGTGTACTTTAATAAAATCCCCTAAGGCTCACAAAATATTAAACATGTATTAAAATCACAATAGTATAATACAACATGGATAATACTCAACATTTCCATTAATAACCAACTCCTACATTAAACAATATCTCTAAACATAACACATAATCTATCATACTTCTTTTTCATCAATCAACACAAGAAACTATATATAATATATTAAACAACATATATCAAGTATAATACACATTAAAAATGCCTAATGTGCTAATATACGTTAATCCATGCGTTTAAGTGGGATTTAACGATTACCTTGAATCCCGCAAAAATGAACCTTACCGGTATTCCCGTTAAAGGTCCAAACTTAGATTATCAAAACCAATACCTAAAAAATAATACCAAGACTTATTACATTAGAAATAATAAAATCAAAGTACAAAACTTTATAACACTTAATTAATCAAATAATTAAATTAAAATATTATTATACCTCAAAATTTTTACCCAAATAAATTAACAAAGGCAGCAGCTCATGCTGCTCATGCAGCATGAGCTGCATGCAAGGAAAGTTGGAAGAGGGGGCTCGAAGGTGGTAAAAGAGGGAGAAATAGGCATTTTCGGGTTGGTAGTTTGGGGCTAAGAAAGGAGGGGGTTGGGGGAGGATTTAGGGCAAGGGAATGGAGCAGGGGTGGAGAGGGGGTGTAAGTGGTGGTCAGGGATGGGTTAACGACGGCTAAGGGTGATGGAGGCGACCGCAGCAAAGCTGCGAAGGTGGCGGCCGAGGAGGGAGGTCGAGATGGGGTTGGTGATGAAGGAAAATAGAGGGGAAAAACGAGGGCCTACAGGTGGTTTCTTCGGCCAAAGGAGCATTAGGGGTGGTAGAGGGGGTTGTAGGGAGTAATACGGTGGCTCAGGTGGCAGCGGAAACGGCGGGACGGTGGTGGAATGTGGCGGTGCAGGGTGGTTTCCGAGAAGGGTTGTAAAGAAGAGAAAAAGAGGAGAGGAGGAAGAACGGGGGCTGCGGGGTAGCTTGATGGGGTTGTGATGGCTCGAGGGTGAGGTAGAGGCTGGCAAAAGGTGGTGCAGGTGGCGTTTAAGGCGGCGGCGGTGAAACAAAATAGAGAGGGTGAGGGAAGAAGGAGAAAGGGAGAGAAAAGAGCTCGGGCAAGGCTTATGGGGCTCGAAAATTGACAGAATGAAGCAGAGGAAGAAGAAGAAAAAGAAGAAGGGGAGAGAGGAGGGGATAGGTAGGCTTGAGGGGTGGCGGTAGGGTGGCAGAGGAGTGGTGGTTGCAGGGCGAGGGAGAAGGAATGGCAATGGCAGGGAGTGGGGAATGAATAGTGGGGCCAATATGGGGCAAAGAACGGCGAGAGAGAGAGAGTTAGGGAGGTCAATGGGGGAGAGGGAGTTGCAGGGAGAGGGAGTTGTAGGGAGTGGCGATGGCAGGGAGAGGGGAAGAAGAAAGAAGAAAGAAAGAGGGAGGGGAAGGAGTCGGGGGAGGGGTGTTGGGCGTGACGGGCAGACCAGCCGAAGAAAAGAAATGAGTCGGCCCGGTCGAGGAAGAAGGAAAAGAAAAGAAAGGGGCGGCCGGCTCATGCGCAAAAAGGAGAAGAAGGAGCCGGGCGAGGGAAGGAAAAAAGGAAAGGAGGGAGGAGGGGAGAGAAGTGGGCTAGGCCCAACACGTAGGGGTGAGAGAGAGGAAGGCCGGTGGCCCAAAGAAGGAAAGGAAAAAAGAAAGAAAAGAGAAAAAGGAGGAGGAAAAGGAAAAAAAATAAAATAAAATAAAGGAAAGTGGGTTTAAATAAAATAATCTATTTATAAAATAATACAATATAATATTTTTTTGGGTAATAAATTGATTTAATAATTTAATTTAATATAATTAAATTATAAGGGTTTAAAAGGGATAATTTTAGTAAAATAATAATTTGGAAAATTATTTAAATAACAAGAGAATGATAAAATAACAAATATTTATTTTAATTTATTAAATATTTATACTCAATTTTATATACTCAAAAATCCATAAAATAATTAAATTAAAATATTTAAAGGCTAATTTATTCAAAATAAAATTTGTTTATTAAAATATAGGCTTTTAAATTTTTAGGGGATTACAGCCTCAACCAATGAATGTCTTAATATAGTTCATCCCAAGAATCGTTCCGCTAAGTGGCTGACTAGCTCATCCAAGTTCAGCTCACGGTCGCGGTTTCGCTCTGATACCATTTGTAACACCTCGAGTCGATATGACCACACGGGGGATACCTTGGAATGCTTTCGGATTGATCGGCTGGCCCCACAGATCAACACGAGTTCTTTTAGCGCATTTTATTCTCACGCAATTCCCGAGAAATTTTTAGAAAATTTTGAAACTTTCCAAGAGGGTCACCCATCCTAAAATTGCTCCACGGCTAGCACGCTTAATTGTGGCATTCTTTAGGATGGAATCACCAAAAGGATGGTATACCATGTTGATATAAGTAACCAAATCAATCCTTATAATACTACGCTCAATTTGGGGTATTACACTGATGTCGATAAAATATACCTATCGACAAGTATACCAGTCGCAAGTGATACAGGACACTAAGAGTACAGTATTATCATTCCCACAAAGACTAAATAATAATATAAAGACTCTAATCACTCTAATTAGGCCTAGTTGATCGAAACCAAATAAAGAAATAACTAACTATAAACTAAGAATTTCATATCAACTAAATTAAGCTAAATGAAATCAAATAAAATCTAATAAAGGTAAAATCAATAAATAAAAAATTACCAAGGAATTCGAATTTAGCATTATTTTTTTATAATAACCAATTAATCAATTACCCAATCTTTTCAATTACTAGCTATGTGTAAATAGGGGCGTTGACAAATCAAGCTAGCTCACTGGCTTTTTGAACTCGACTCATTAAAGGTCCGGCTCAGCTCGCTTATTTAGCTAAATGAGCTTAAAAATTAGGCTCAAACTCGACTCGATTATTAAATGAGCCAAGCTTGAACATAATAAATTTAGGCTCGAGCTCGTTTACAATGCAAAATCTTGTGAGATCGACTCATTTACCGGCAAAGCCCATGAGTTGGCTCGTTAAAAGCTCGGCTTGACTCGACTAGTTAAAAGTTTGGCTCGTTTATAAATAAGTCACGTTCAAGCTTCATTTTTAGGCTCATTTAGTAAATGAGTCGAGCCCAAGCCTACCCCGATTCAGCTTGGCTTAGCTCGTTAACAACCCTGTGTGTAAATGGATATATTTAACTAATGTACTATATCGAGTTATGTAGTCCTATTGTCCATTATCAGATCTGCTATCTCTAGTCAAATGATTTAAATAAAGTACAATATTTTAGATTCAATTAATTATTTTTCATTCCCTATTGTTGTAGAAATCATGTAATTATTCTCACAACCCATTCAATTCATATTTATGTTATTCAACCTAAAGTAAAGAATTAGCTCTCACATCTTTTCTTGACTTGTTAAATGTTAATTAAAGGTGATAAACCTATTAGTTAGACACAATTGAGAATAATAGTATGAAACACATAGAGTAATATATTAATCAAGCAATTAATTAGTCTATCAGTATAAATAAGAGAAATTTTATAATACCTTAAAATATTATTTAATATTAATCCCAATTAATTTATATTTTAATTTAAACCTTAAATATTAGCTTAATTATTTTATTTGCATTTGATATGGAAACCAAGATAAATTCTTAAATAAGATTACTCTTAATTATTTTATTTTTTATCTTTTATTTAAATCCACTCTAAAATGATAATTTTTACCTAGGTTTATTTTTCCTAATCGAGCACCCTAAACCTGGTAAATTTATTTTATCTTAATCTTAAAATTAATCTAATTCTAATTCTAACCCAACATTTATTTTCTTTTTCCTTTTTTCTCCTTTCTCCTTTTTCCTTTTATTTCATTTTTCCTTTTCTTTTTTCCTCCTCATTTTCTTTTATCCCCTCGTATGTGCCCTAACCCACCTTAAATTCTCTCGATGAGTTGCTCACCACCACTAAAGCAGCCCATCTTCCCGAGCTATGCTAACCATTACTAGTAGTCTCATCATCGAGCGTCCACCATCTTGCCACCACCTCCCTCCTTTGTCTCCACAAGTGCGCCACCACTGAGCACACCTTAACCTCTAGTTAGCTGACCAATATCTCCCCCTCCTTGTTTTTCATCAACTCACGCTCTTATATACATACATTCGCGCGCGCGCACAAACACACACACACAGATATATATATATATATATATATTTACCTATTTGTTAATAGTAGGGGCATTATCATAGTTTACTATTTAATAATTATTTTAATAAAACTGTTATTTTATTTATGAAATATTAAAATTATTAATGTGATATTATTTTTAGGTATAAAATTTTAATTAGTTGAGCCTAATAACTTTTAGTAGGTTACTTGAACTTTATGATTTTGATGAAAATCAACTAATCCATATACTTTACTAAAATGTGAGATATTACAATATAACACATTAGATTTTTTAATGTATAAACTGTAATAATTATGTTCGCTATGTTTTAATTATATGTCTAAAAGTGTTAGCATGGAATTTGGTATAAAAAAATGGAGCATGCAAAATTATGCAAATTATCATGTGTATGAATGTTAGTTAAAATAGGTTAAATGATGGAAATAAATTATATATGTCATGTATTTCTAATATGATAGGTTGAGCATGCTTAGGCACATTTTTAGCATAACTATTACTATTAAATGACCTACATATATTCAGTAATTTTAAGCATATTATATTTTTTATCTCTACAAGTGTGACTAATATGTGTTATTTCTTGTTGAGTATAAAAGTACATAATTTTCTATTTTAAAGCGCATATTTTAACATGATTATTATCATTATTATATGTTCTAGGGGTGTTTTGGTGATTTTAAGCATATCATAATTTTTATCCTAACAAGTTTGCATAATATTTGTTATTTTTTGTTTGGTATGGAACTATGTGATTTGATTATTTAGAATGCATGTTTTATTATTATTATTATTATTATTATTATTATTATTATTATTATTATTATTATTATTATTATTATTATTATTATTATTATCATCATCATCATCATCATCATCATCATCATCATCATCATCATCATCATCATCATCATCATCATCATCATATGCCCTAGAGATATTTTAGTCATTTTAATTGTATCATAATAATTATTTTGATAAGTGTGCTTAATATATATTATTTTATGTTGATCATGGGAATTTATGATTTGGTGTCCAAAAAACTCATGTTAGGATTTTACATGCAAAATCATATATAAGGGAAAATGGCCATTTGGCATTTCTAGTATATTATGTAATTTATTTATTGAGTTTTATCCTTTTCATGAAAAGTTAATAAATAAAATGAAATTATTATTTAAAATATATGATAATGTGGTATTAATTGTCTCAGGGATATTTTGCTCACTTTTGACCTATTATACCTAACATGAATAATTGAATATAAGATTACCTTAGTGTATTGATAGGTTCACCTTAGTGTTGACTTTGAATCAAACTTAGACCATTAACTTTAGAACTGACTTGAATAGTTAGAAATAAAGAAAAAATGATTAAGTATGGAAGTGAAATCTTTGTGCAATATGTGATATTGTGTGATCACCTTTTTAAGATATTAATACTTCAAATGAAAGATCTAGAGTTTTTTTGGTTGCTCTCGAGGAGGTAGTTACCCTAGAGACAAGGTAGGAAACCTCTGTTTTGTTGGTTCACTTGTGTGTCGTTGTGCCTAGTAAGACCTTAGTCTACTCTATAGGGACTGAGGTGACCTACGGTCCCTATAGAAGGTATCGATACTTGAGGATTAGGTGTTCTAGGTTAGAAAGGTGTTGTATCACCTTATGCGCCAATATGACCAAGGAGCTTTTATACCTCTGAGTTGGATGGTTGGGAGGGTAGTATGATGCGTTGTACACCGGTATGATCGGTGTAATTCTATGTCTTGGGATAACTATTATATCCCCCTTATGATGTGGAAGATAATGGAGGAGTTATTCTTTCACAATATGGGGCCTTTTTATCTTTTTTCTTGAAGTAGATATGATGTTTAAAGTTGATGTAATGCTTAAAATCTAAAGTAGTATTCAACAAGTGCCACGGTTTGAATTTGATCTTCCCCAATATCAAATCAATTATAAAGAGAAATCACAATTTTTTCTCCAGAGAAAAGTGCCTAAACTCTTAAGATAAACTCACTTGAAGAGAAAGAAAAGGAGAATCAAATTTTATCTTGATAATTATCTAATTTTTCATTCATTAATCAATGTTATCGATTGTACAAGCACCATCATATATATATATATATATATATATATATATATATATATATATAACACATGTAGACCTAATTTACCCTTTTTTAATCAACCTAAACCAACTGAATTAATCAATAAAATACTAAACTATTGCACACCTATATTGTTCATATAATTTTTTTTTTTACAATTATAAATTATAAGACATTACAAAGTATCATTCTTCGTGTCTTGTAGCTTTATGTTCCATGCCACTTAGTAACTCTTGCATTATTATTATCTTGCACACTAAATATCCTTAGTCAATTCTTCTTCCAAACATATATAATACCTTCAATAATATCCAAATATGCTAACTCTTGACCTCCAACATAAGAAGAATGAGAAGAAGATGCTTCTGCATCTCCTCAAGTATTTAAAAATGGAAAAAAAATGGTTGTATAATAACGTAAATGGATTTTTGTGGTATGGTGATTTGATATTTGTATTCGTACACTTTTTGGAGTTAATGTATTGGTTGATAATTATATCAGAGCACTATGCCACCTTATGTGCCTGTATGATCAAAGAGCTTTTATGCCTGTGGGTTCAGTGGTTGGGAGGGTGTCGTGATGCCTTGTGTGCTAGCATTACTGGTGTACTTTTAATCTTAGAATTATTATTGTATCCCCCTCAAGTAATTAAAAATGGAAATACTGGTTATATAAGGACATAAATGGATTGTTTTGGTATGGTGATTTGATAGTTACATTTGTACACTTTTTGGATTTAATGTATTGGTTGATAGTTATCTCGTAATATTATGTTAACTTGTGTGCCAGTATGATCATAATGCTTTTGTGCCTCTAGGTTGGATGGTTGGGAGGGTACCATGAGGCCTTGTGTGCCGGTATGACTGGTGTACTTTTATGTCTCCAAGTTTCAAAATAGAAATAATTATTAATATAATATCAAAATGGTTATTAGATTGGTTTGGTAGTCGCCTTGGGCCTGCGTATGGTTCACTATCTCTTAAAAACTCAATGCCACCCATCTCAAAAATCAAATAAGACTTCATAAGTGTTGTAAATGGGATAGGTTAAGGGGTTTAATGAAGAAAAGGAAAATAGAGATTCAACAAAATATCCTAAAACCTATAAGAATCATGCTCATGTAGAGACTACTTATAAATTTGAACTTATCAAGGTATATTTTCATTACATAACATATGATCACATATTTTGCTTCAAACTATCATTTGAAGTAGTGATATCTAGTAGTAATATGATCCACTTCAAATATATTTTGTTTTAAATAGTCATTAGAAAGATATGGTGTTTGTAACTCTCCAACCCTACACTAATTATTGATAATAACTTCTTTTGGATTGATGAATAATCTACAAATCAACACAATCTTTTTTTTTAGCATGCTTACATGAGATTAGCATTAGGATTATGTATCACCATAAATTATATGGTTGATAGATGCTTAAAAGGATTGGTATTATAACCTATATCAATAAGGTTCACCTTCCTTTATGGAATTCCATCATTACAGAATTTCATAGTTAAGTATATTTGGCTTAAATCACTCTAATTATATGTAACCCCATAATAGGTTTTTCAAGGTGTCTGTGATTTGATTACAAAAAACATATTGAAAAAGGCTTATACCGATCTATAAAGTTACTTGTCACTCATAAATATGCAGGGTATTACAAGTTGAAGGTAGCCCTCTACTTGAACGATGTTTATCCATTATATGGATGGGACTACATGCCTGGGCTCCCTATCTCCTGTAAAATTTTAGAATGAAGCATTCGAATATGCTTCCCCCTCCCTTTGTCATAGATTTTGAGACTTTACTCTTTTCCCTACTAAAGGAAGCTAATATTCCTTTATAACATTCTATTATTAGAAACTCCACTTCCCTTTTTTTATTTGGAAAAGACAAGCATGCATAGTTTCAAGCAAGGTTAGTGTTGAGCTTATAGGCTATGAGTGTGGGTAGTTAATACTTAAGAGACATTCACTCTAGGATTGATTAATTGTGAAAATATTTAGCCGTCTTCGTTGAATAGTCTTGTAATTGGTCTTAGTTGAAAATATCTAGATGTTCTAAATCTTGAAAATGGGAAAAAGAATATTGGACTAATGCTTTTACTAGGTTAGCTCGAGAGTTTTGCTAACATGTAATAGTCAAATAGTCAAATAGTTAAATCCATATGTTGACGATCTCCTTTGAGTGATTTTGGGTACATTTACTTCCATAAGTTTACAATATATTACAATTATTATAATAACTTCCTAAGACACGCAATATTTTGTGATTATTTTGTTAAAATGACATAACTAGGGTCAATTACTTCCCATAATTTGGTTACCTTTAGTAAGGATCTTGGCTGATATGCAAGCTACCTTTAGAAAAGATACTGAGGACAAATTTTTGTCCATCCGTATCAATGGTAGTAAGCTCATAAAAAAAAAGTAGTTATACTAGACCTAGGGATTTTCTATTGAAGATCTATTAAGGGTGGTGGAAGAGGAAATTCTAGGGTAACCAAGCGAAGGGTATCACTAGAGGAGGCCATCATTTTGTTGTTTAAGAATGTGTTACATTGATGATTGAGGATATACAAGAGGTTTTTCCTCAACATAAAGACGAAAACTATATGTGTGGCCTTGTTGTGCTCTAAGCCACTAAGGTTGTGTGTTAGCATTTCTTGGACATAAAAAATGCTACGGATTTCGTTTTTGACTAATTTGCTCTTGCATCTTATTCTATAGGCTCTATCTAGTAGCATGATGCCAACTAAAATATATGGAGCTCAATCTCTTCATGATGTTTAGGAAACTCAACCTACTTCATTGAATACCAGAGAAGAGGAACCTTGATATTCATAGCATTTGTAAGGGCATCACCAAGCTACAGGGAGAGAGATCATCAACTACTCTCTTTGAAGAATATAGGTGCATTGTCTATATTGAGAACATGCATGTTGAGATCATGGAAAAGCTCATTGTTTCTCTCAATGGCTACCTCATACTACAACGCTTATGTCGAAGGAGCTTTAACCAATTATGGTAATGGGTTGGTGGAAGAAATGATGTGATGGCTAACTCAATGGAGGGGGAATAAAATAGACTTCCCTACAAAGATCTTCCCTCCTCTTGTTTGAATCCTTTTTTTCCTAGCTAGTTCATCCAAAATTAGTGTTTCATATCATACCCCAAAAGTGTTTTTAATGCATATTATAATCACACAATATCAAAATAAGGTAATTACACTTAACCCCACAAGAAACGAACAAGAAAAAGAAGGAAAATAAGATGATTTTGATGACTGGGGTTAAGGTTTTTGAGACTTTTTTTTGGGTTTTAAATGGTGTATTAGAGGAAAAATAATGAGAAATAATGATAGGTGAAATTGAGTCTAATGAGGTCAATAATTATGGTTATAGAAGAGGGATAGGTTTAGGGTTTTACATTGAAGAAGATGAATCTGAAAATGAATTTTGTGGATGTCTGTGTCTTGGTTTAGATGATTTGGTATGGGTTATGAATGTTTTTGATTGAAAAAAAAACTTTATCTAATTAAATCACTTAGAAATTATAAAAAGAAACTTGATTGTGAATCACACAAAAAGTTACGAAAGTGGAAGAACTCAGAAATATATGCAATTACGATTCAAAAATGATTCAGTACATTTGATTATAAGCTTCTTCAAGGCACAAAAACAATACTTGTGGTTCATCATTCAACATGGTCCAACCAAATTCAAAAATCCACCATCAATGGATTAATTAATAAACTAGTTGAAGAATGGGCAGAGCTCGGCAAACAAAGGGCCACTTTAAATAACAAAGATATCTTGATGTTCCATCGTGACTTTGTAGAAAATGTATTGGAGCACATCCTAGAATGTACCACTTCTAAGGATATTTAGGAAATATTAAATATCCCTTATGGTGGTAACAAGGAAAAGTAAATTCCTATCATTGTTTCATCCCTATAAATGATGGCATTTCAAGTAAAAAGGATGAGATACTCAATTTCTCACCTTACTCTATAATTAATTTATTTGATATTAGTGATCATTGCTTAAATATTTTGAAATTATGGATTGTAAAATTTTTGACTTAAATAAAATGTTTTACCACTTGTTCTCAAAACATGTAAAATTGAAGAATGAAAATGAATACTTTGCATCTATGGTTAAAATCTTAGAAATTGGATCGAATGAAAAACATTAAATGATTGAAAATCATTCTTTGATAAAATGTTAAAATCTTAGAAATAACCTCTATTAATATAAAATAAGGCTTCATTTCCCTTTTTCAAAAATAATTTAGATTCCAAAAAATTATATTATTATTAATAATTTAGTACAAACTAACTCCTATGGACCCAAAAAGATATAGGTACCAAAAGAATTTATTTAAAAATTGATTACAGGGGAGAAAAAGAGGAGGAACATCTCGGAGGATCAAATAAAAATTATAACATCAAATCTTCTTCTACCTGTTTGTAAAAGAAAGGGAATATTCTTCCTTTAATGTGAAATGTTACATGATTGGATGACAACTAAGTTTTCTAACAAGCCTTATCTAAACTTGACTTATGAAAATTGAACATCATTTACTCTTAAAATGTCATTGTTTAATGCATGAAAGTTATGTTAAAATCATGTTTGCATAGACTGGATAAATGTTGATTTGATTATGAATTTATGTACATGATTTGTGCTTAAATTAAGTTTACAATGCATGTTTAAATTCATGAATTGATTATCTTTCACACTCATAATAATTGTTTATGGCCTAAAGAGGCCAATCAACTAGTGGAAAAACTAGTTGATGTATTAAAGGGACTAATTAATGTATTCCCTTTAAGCCAGTTAATTGGTGTTGAGCTTTTTTTTTCTTCAACACAGGGCAAGAACAATAGATGTCTTTGTCAATTTGATCAAATTGTTTTTTTTAAGCTATGTAACGTTTTTTTTCGAACAAAACCATCAACCTTACTTTACTTTCCTTCAACGGGCTACTTGAACCCAATCTACTTTACTCTACTCCTCTCCTTAATTCCTATTCATTTTGTTCAGTGAATCTTAAAAAACTTCATCTTGATTTGATCATTAGAATAAGAAAAATATACTCTCTATGTCATTTCAAATATTAAAAAAAATTGATTTGGTATGCAAATAAAAATAGGTATATGCTTAAACCCTAATTTGATGCTAGATAAAACTAAAGGGTGATACAACTTAACAAATTATTGGATTATAGTCATCAATGTTGCTTTGTTATGACAACTATCACGAGTTAGTTAAACTATTATTGAGCAACATACCCTTTGATAAAAGCACCTTGGTGATTATTTGCTATGATAGAGGGGTTGAGATACACTAGAATAAGGATAGGGTAATTGAGGTTCTTGGGATTCTATAGGAACAATGTAATTAAGGGAAAAATGGATTAATTTGGAAATTAGTTCCAACATTATCAAGATGCAATTTAAGTAGAATCTCTTTGATCTTCACATTTTTTCACTCTTTGAGATCTATAATCCTATGTACATAGATCTTATCCGGCTTTTCTATGAGAATCTAATTGTTTCTACAAATTGTTCCACCATCACCACTTGAGTCCTAAGTGGTCTCATTCAGGTAAAAGATACTAGACACGTTAGGTGCGTAGGAATTTAAATTTTGCCCTCATTATGCTTAAATGTATTACTTACTACAAATGAGTGATATTCTTACATTTCATTGATGTGCTTATCTTGATCTCTAATTCATCATATTATTGACAAGTCACTCATTAAAAGAATCATTCATTCCATTCCTTAGCTTCCTTATGCTTTTTTTGTCCACCATATAAAAGGGAAACATATTATAAAGTATTATGTCATGACTTTCAACATGAAATTTCCATTGCACTCCCATGTTGATCTTTGTTCATTTTGATGGACACTCACTTATATTCACATAATCTTGACCCATCTCACCTTTCTAATTGATTAGATTGGTTGATTCATGAAACTTCACCTTTCATCTTCATACCACCAAGATATTGCATAAATCTTTGAAACTTATTGATGATTTGTACTAAATTGCTACATACATCAATAATATCTCATGTACTTTAACATTATCATATTTGAGTTATTTACTTGAATTTTTATATTCATGTCTTTACTTTTAATGCATATATTTTTTAGATAGCAGTGTCTTGAAAATTCTCACTTATATTCCCTATTTTATATATATGTAATCCCCTGAAATTTTAAAAGCTTATATTTTAATAAATAAATTTTATTTGGAATAAATTAGCCTTTAAATTCATTTAATTTAATTATTTTATGGATTTTTGAGTAAATAAAATTGGGTATAAATATTTAATAAATTAAAATAAATATTTTGTTATTTTATTATACTCTTATTATTTAAATAAAATTTTAAACCCTTATTTTATAAAAAAACAATCATTTTTAACCCTTATATTTTAATTATCTTAAATTAAATCATTAAATCAATTTATTACCCAAAATTATTCTATTTTATTATTTTATCAATTAAATTATTTATTCCATCTTTCCTTTCCTTTTTCCTTTTTGCCTTTTTCCTTCTCCTTTTTTTTATTTTCTCTTTTCTTTCTTTTTCTTTTCTTTGGGTCGCTGTCGGCCTACTTCTGCCCTTCGCTTGCGTTTGGGTCGCTGGCCCATTTTTCCTCCTCCCCTGCCTTTCCCGCGTACCCCAGCCGCCTTCTCCTCCTTTCTTTTCTTTCTTCCTCGACCGGACTGACTCCTTCTTTCCTTCGGTCGGTCTGCCCGTCTCGCACACCCAGTACCCCAGCCCCCGACCCTTCTTTCTTCTTCCCTTCTTCTTCTTCCTCTTTCCCCGACGATAATCCTGGCCATCCTCCACCATTTTCGCCGCCCAACCTGCAACTCCATCTCCCCCGTTGACCTCCCCTGCCTCCCTCCCTCTCCTTCTCGTCGTTTTCCTGCCATCCCGGTCCCACCACCCTTATCTCCCTCTCCCTGCCGTCACCTTCCTCTCCCTCTCCCTGCAACTCCCATCCCCCTACCTCCTACCACCACCCTCGAGATCCTTTTCTCCTCCCTTCTCTTCCTCTTCTATTTATTGCTCCTTCCCTACTCGTTCTACGTTTTTCTTTCCTGAACTCCCCACGCTCCCTGACCCCCTCTTCTTTCCTTTCTTCTCCTCCCCTCTCTCCCCCTGTTTTGTTTTGCCACCAATATCCACCGCTTCCACCACCTCAACCACCACCTGCACCACCCCCTGCCACCCTCTACCTCACCCTCGAACCATCACAGTCCCCATCGAGCCACCCCATAACCCCATTCTTCCTCCTCTCTTCTTTTTCTCTCTCTTCCATTCCTTCTCGGCAACCACCCTGTGCAACCACGATACGCCGCTGTTCCGCCGCCTATGCCGCCACCTAAGCCACCAAGATAATCCCTGCAACCCCCTCTACCACCCCCAATCCTCATTTGGCCAAAACCACCACCCATAGGCCCTCATTTTCCCTCCCCATTTTCCTTTCTCACTAGCCTCCATCTCGACCTCCCTCCTCGGCCGCCACCTTCGTACCCTTGCTGCCACCGCCTCTACCGCCCTTAGCCACCTTCAACCCATCCCCGACCACCACTTACACCCCCTCTACACTTTTGCACCATTCCCTTGCCTCAAATCCTTCTCCATCATGTTCTTTTATTAGCCACAAACCACCAACCCAAAAATACCCATTTTCCCTATTTCCACCACCTTTGAGCCCCCTCCTTTTCATTTCTTTGCATGCAACTCATGTTGCATTAGCAGCATGAGTTTCTGCAATTCTTAATCTATTTGTTTAATAATTTTAAGGTATAATTATATTTTAAGTTAATTATTCTATTAATTGTTAAAGCCTTATATTTTGATTTCATAATTTCTAATGTAATAAGTCTTGAATTATTTTTAGGTATTGGTTTTGATAAATCAAGCTTGAACCTTTAACCGGAATACCAGTAAGGTTTTTTTTTTACGAGAATCGAGGTAATCGTTAAATTCCGCTTAAATGCATGGATTAACGTATGTTAGCACATTAGGCATTTTAATGTGTATTATGCTTGATATATGTTGTTTAGTATATTATATGTGGTTATTGTGTTGGTTGATAAAAGGAAGCATGATAGGTTATATGATATGTATGGAAATAATATTTAAAATAATAATTTGGTTGTTAAGGTAAATGCTAAGTATGATCCATACTGTTTTATGCTATTGTAATATTTAATACATGTTTAATATTTTGTGAGCCTTAGAGGATTTTATTAATGTATATTGTACAAGAATATGGCCTAATATATATATGGGTGTTAATGAGTATTGTATTAACTATAAAAGTTGTGGATGATGCATTAATATTAATATTTTATGTAGTAATAATAATAATAATTTAATATAAGTGGTGTGCTAAGGGGTATAATGGTAAATTTTAGTAAAAAGGGGTATTATAGTAATTTTGGGAGGCAAGGGAAAAATAGTAAATTTGTTAATAAAAGGATAAAATGGTAATTTTGGAAGTAAGGGATAAATTG
This sequence comes from Tamarix austromongolica, assembly GCA_039764185.1. Classification (NCBI taxonomy): domain Eukaryota; kingdom Viridiplantae; phylum Streptophyta; class Magnoliopsida; order Caryophyllales; family Tamaricaceae; genus Tamarix; species Tamarix austromongolica. The sequence goes on from CM077819.1 coordinate 13,721,472, forward strand.
GTCATTTTGGGAGTAAGGAGGGTAAAATAGTAATTTTGAAATAAAAGGGCAATTTGGTAATTTTTAATAAAAGGGTAAAATTGTAATTTTATAATAAAAGGGTAAAGTAGTAATTTTGTGATTAACGGGCAGAACGATAATTTGAAAATTAAAAGAGTTAAGATAATTTCATAATTAAGGATAAATGGAAATTTTATAAGTAAAAGGGCGATGTAGTAATTTTTGGGAGTTAAAGGGGTAAAATGGTAAATTTGAAGGTAAATGGGTAAAACGGTATTGTAAATCAAAGGGGTAAAAGTCGAAATTAGAAAGGAGTAAATTGGTAATTATAATAATTGAGAAGGGTAAAAATAATAATTTAAATAACTAAAGGGTAATTTGATAATTTAATAATGGAGAAGGGTAAAATAGAATATGATAAATGTGAGGGGTAATTTAGTAATTTAACCGACTAGAGGGTATTTTGGTAATTTTAATAATGGATTAGGGTAGTTTGGTAATCATGACAATTAAAAAGGGCAATTTGGTAATTTAAATGACCATGGGGTAATTTGGTAAATTTGATGATGGAGAAAGGTAATTTGATAATTATGATCATATAAAAGGGTAATTTGGTAATTTAACCAACCAGGGGTAATTTGGTAATTTTGATAATGGAGAAGGATAGTTGGTCATTAATAATAGAGGACAGTAATTGGGTAATTAACTAAATAAAGGGTAATTTGGTAATTAGAATAAGGAGGAAGGATAATTTGGTAATTTGACCAACTCAAGGATAATTTATTAGTTATAATAAAGGAAAAAAGGCGAAGCGGTAACTTAACCAACTAAATGGAAAGTATATTAAGTGTAATAATTATGAAGGGGGATTAGTGACCTAATAACTAATAAGTATGAGGAATACTTTAGTAACCTAAATCGAGTAAAGGGTAACTGGGTAATTTTGTAACAAAGAGGGTAGCATGGTAATTTATCAAATAAAGAAGGGCTGACTTAGTGATTTTATAAGTAAGGGGTAAATGAGTAGTTTGTATCTAACATATCGTTGTGATTGTGGAATGCGTAATATGACTCTAATAATGCTGATTAACAAGGTAGGAGTATTTGATGATTAGTAAGTATCACGAGAACGAATTCTAATTCAAAATTAGATGAGTTAGGATGGCCTTAATGATTTCTCTGTGTTACCTTGGATAACCATTTTAATAAGAAATTTCTGATGATATCTAAACGATTAAAAGTGGATAATTATCTGATTGTTGTGCTTTTGTGATCACCATTAATTAAGACACTAATACTTAAAGTGAAAGACCTCGAGATCGGGAATGGTAGCTCTTTAGGGGTCGCTACCCAAAAGACGTGGTTTAGCCCACGATTATTTGGTATTTGTTGGAGTGCCTTTATGCCCCAGCCAGGCTCTATATCTACTATATCTAGCTCTACAGACCTAGTTAGGGGGTATGCATACTTAAGGATTAGGTGTCCTTGTCGGTAGGGTATTGAGTTAGCTTTATGCACCAGTATGACCAGGGTACCTTTGCGTCCCTGGGTTGATAGTTGAAGGGTACTGAGTAGCTTTTATGCACCAGTGTGACCGGTGTACCTTTGTGTCCCGGGATCTTGATCTCCCTATCGAGGAAAAATAAATGGAATTGTTGTGCTGAATAAAAAGGGAAAACACTAATCGTTAAAGTGGAAGATTAATGAGCTAGGACCAGCTGAATTATATGATGAGTACCGATCCACCGGAAATAATAGTGGCCCAGAATCTTTTGCCCTGGATGATGTTTATGAGTATAGTGACCCAAGATGTTTTACCTTGGATGATATATATATGTATGTATGTATTTCGATCCACCGGCCAGAATAGTGGGGGTCCCGAGCTCAATAAAATTTGTTTTGGATGTGAATAAATTATGGAAAAATACTAGTCATTGAGATGATTGATTAATGATGGACTAATGGTCTTAAGGCCCGAAAAGTATCGATTGATAATTATGGCCTATTAATGTTTGGTTGACTTGTGAAGTATTCGAATGGTTGAAAGTGAATGTTATGTATACGCTATTAATATCTAATCGAATTGTTGGATGTGTGAATAAATGGATCCGAATATCATGTTTACACCTATGGTTATGTACGAATGCAGTAGTATTTCATGTGCTACCTTGCGTGCCTATTTTTAAGTGCGTTTTTAAAGGGTTTGGTTACTCAGTACCATAGTACTGAAGGGTTCCCTTCGTGGGGCCCCTGCCTATTCAATGGGCAGTACCCCTTGCAGGTTGTATTCAGGTGTTGTTCAAGTGGGCTCTCAGGAAAGAGAGTCAGGTACTATCCGGTAAATTCTAGGGTTTTAATCTGTCTCTTTTAACTTCAATGTATTTGTTATTTTGTAACCGCCGTTGTTGGATTTCACTCTCGTAAATTCATTACTGCGCTTCTCTTATTTATATATGCTTAAGTTTCTCGAAAATTGTATTTTATCTTTTAGCCTTAGCACTTAGTACTGGAACGGTATAAGTGAACCGGTTTGGTACTAAGTGTGGCGGTAATACTCCCAAAGTTCACGATTTATTAATTTGCTTCTGCTAATTTTCTTTTAATTAGGCGAAATTTTTTCAGTAGTGAATTTTGGGGGTGTTACAATTACTTTATACATCCTTTAGAGGGAGCATACTTCTTGATCATTTGTGCTTAAACCCTAAGCATGACCTAAGGGAGAGATATGTCATATTTTTTACATTCATGCTATTCATTAAAATATGGAATATGAAGGATATTCGTATGCTTTAAGTGAGAATGTGCATATCTTTTAATTAGAGATATAATTTGCTTAAGCCCTTTCGCTTTTTGATGACAAGAGGGGAAAATGGTGAAAAGATACTAAGTGTTCACTTATTTGATCATTACAGTGTCATTAATATGATACTTTATGATTTTATTGCAAAATAACCAATATATGATCCACATGATTCAAGAAAATGTATTAATATTTACTTTCCCATCTCTAATCATTTTACATATGATTTGAGAAAATGTATTAATATTCACTTTCCCATCTCTAATGGTGAAAATATATTGACATCTTTTTGTTTATCATCATCAAAAGGGGGGAGATTGCTGACCTCATAGATCAATCAACCTTAGTTTTGATGATAACAAAAGTAATTATGAATTTGACTTATCTTGTTAAGTATGCATGTGTATTATAGCAAAAACCGAAGTATTCGACAATTAACTAAGTCAATGATTGATAAGGAGATCAAGTTTGAAAATCATATCCTAACCACAAGCCAAAGATCAGCAAGGAGGAAAAAGTAATACTCTAGCTTTAAGTAATTCTATTTCACATATGGAATACACAAACTATGAAAGGATAAGCAAGTGTACTCAAGAAATTAAGACTCAAGCTTCAAAGAGCATGTTACACCCTTAAGTTTTATATACATATGATTTACATATTGAGAACATATAGTTTTCCATGATTTGATATTTCTAATCCTATTTAAAAATAATTTTGTAAGATCTTAAAGTGATTTTATGCATGAAAAATATTCCTAAGTATTTATGTAAATGGCTCCCTTAAATTAATTTTATTTTAAGTAGTTTTACATATGATCTGACTTGTAAAATTCACCATAAGTTATATATGAATTATTTTTAGGAGGATAATACTTATGTGGAAATCTTAAGATGCCCATTTTATAAGAAAAAAAAAGGCGGCACTCAATTTCAAGCTCTAAACCTCAAGTTATGGTCTTTTTTGTAAATGTGAGCAGTTCTGAAAATTTTTCCACCAATCAATTGGTTATTCAAAACCAATCATCTAGTTTGTTAAAATTAGTCGACTAGTTTGAGTAATGATTAACTGGTCTAGGCCTTTCTGAAATTTTATGGCCGTTAGATTTCAAACATTGGACTATTTTTTATACCCAATGGCTAGTGCTGATTTTTCTCATTTTTTAGCACTATAAATAAGAGTTTTTTGACTTTAACAAACATTAATCGAGCTAGAAAAAATATTCTAAATCATCATTTTCATATTTTATAAAGAATAAAATGGAGTTTTGATGTTACACATTCAAATCCAAATCAAAGTTCTCTAGTGCTCAATTTGTTCTTTATATTTAGCTAAAATGCTCATATACTTATAAATATTATTTCTCTATCTAGATCAAAATATTTACTAGTGATTACATAATTTGATATGCCATTTAGTGAAGATTATTATTATTATATTCATTCAAACTCATTATCCAAAATACAAGAGAAGAGTGGTGTGGTGTCTAAGATTCCTAAGAGAAGTTATTAAGATTGTAGTATGATAAACCTAGATAGAATAACTAGAAAAAGTTTAAATCATCTCCTAGAAATTCATTGAGATTGTAGGCTCATAAACCAAAAGAGGAGTGATCGTCATCAAACACCCACCACAAATAAAGAGAGATTCAAATCCAAAAGATTAAACCTTTTAATAATGGATGTAGAGAAACTTTTAAGAGTTTCTTGAACCACTCAAAATCATGTGTTTATTATTTATCATTCTTCTATTTATTTCTCATAAATTTTTAATTTTGCATTATTGTTATAAAGTACTCTATTCACCCCCTCTAGAGTATTCATACAAGATTACAATGGATTATAAGAATTGCATATCTTCCTATGCGTTTATATGATAATCTTGAGATACACCACAATAAATAAAATGATAAGAACTTAAAGTAAAATATTATGTGAGTTAAGGCTAAAGTGTTATGTTTCTATTCTATCATATGACAATATTAGCTTAATAGTATTTTACCCCAAGAGGTGTTTCAGTCCAATCCACTGAATTGGGAATAGTGAGATTCCTAGGCTCAACGTAAAAAAATGAATATTATCTTGATATAAGCACCAATGAATAAGATATAAATAACTTGAGATTAAATATTATGCGAGTGAAGACTAAGGTGTGGGGTCCATTCTACTGGATAATAATAGTGGTTCAGGAGCATTTTATCTAAAGAGGTGCTTTAAACCATTCCACCAGTTTAAGAATAGTGGTCAGGAGTGTGTTGTCTTGGTATATTTTAGGTTTAATCCAACAGACAATAATAGTGTCTTAAAAACCTTTTGTCTTAATAGGTGCCTTCTGTTCAAGTGGATTAATAATAGATGGATTCCTAAACTCACCATAAATAAGAATATATATTATGATTGAATTGATTATAGGATTTCAAGATTCAGTATTATCTTAAATCATATTATTGTGGTTGATTATTCTTCAATGCGACCTTTTGTATTATGTGTAGTTTGGTCATGAATGGTATTGTCACCTTACTCAATACGTAGCATACTGATCATCATCTTCATAAGTACTACTCATTCCCTCTAGCTGATGACCCAGTTGAGTTTGTGATGGTCATTGAGAACCCACTTGATGACTTTGTTGCATATGATACATTACTTAGGGAAGAGTGATGATTTTTATCTTTGAGACTTGAGTCGTAGAGTCAGTTTATTTAGTTGATGCTTTTGGCTAGAATACATATTGGGACTCTTAGTTTCTAATGAATTTTTTTTGTATTTTATATTTTTCACTCGAAGTAGTTATCCAAACACTTGCTTAAGTATATGGAATCTATCTCATTTTCTATTTTACCATGAGTGGAAATGGTGGTTGTGACAACAAATGTGATCTATGGGATCCTTACATGGTAATCCATGTTTTAGCTCCTCGTGAGATGATTTTCATTCTCTAAGGCCTACACCTTCTTAGTTTATCTTTCCATTTGTTATTTAAGGAGTTGAGTTGTCATTTAGTAGCAAAGGATATGGATCTAGTATTGTTCGATAGAGCATGGCTTCTTCCTATGGTCATTTAATTCTCAGATTCTCCTTCTTCAAGTGGAGAGTGCACGAGATCCACCATAAGATTGATTCTTTTGGGTATCATTGTAAATTGTCGCAAAAGAATCAATAAGGCCCATAATGGGTGCCAAATTGTAGAACTTTGAAATCTACACTCAAAGAAAAATTCTAATAAGATGATATGCTAATAATCTACCTAAAAGAAAGATAAAACTAACCCTTTTAGCATTAATGGGACAGAAATATGGTGCCATTATAAGGCCAAGCTGATGCTTAAGTCAGTGATATAGGAGTTGAGTGAAGTCAATTAAATATTGAAAAGAGAGTAGGGTCGAGGTGACTTAGCTATTGGACTATTAGTGTAGTCTACTTGACAATGTTGGAAATGTTAAGGTCCTTCGATAAAAGTGAGTGTGGGAATGCCTTAAGTACCCAAAAAGGGTGAGTAAAAGTAATTATCATATTGAAATAAATAGCTTGAATTCTAGTTTATTATCCCTTTCAACGTTTAGTGTCTTGAGTCTTAACAATCCCACTATTGATAGAGGTTTAATGACTGTAATGTTGCCTATAGAATAGAGGAAAAGACTAAAATTTGCAGTGGCCCTTGTGTAATACCCCCAAATTTAGTACTTAAAAATTTATTTTAGCAAATAATAATAATACAGAGTATTAGGTGTTATAACTCAACCAACACATAGAGAGGCATGACTAAGACCTAACTCATGCAAGTTGCAAGGCTAAAAATAAACTTGAACATGAAGATTAGGTGTGGTCAACACCTAATCTAAAACCACATTTAATTTAAAGTTGAGACAAAACTAGTGGAAAATATAACGAATTTCAATGTAACAAGAATAGGTTTTACACAACTTAATGTCCCAAAAGGGGGGACACAAGAATAAAACAATTACAACTAGGACATGAGATACTGGATAACCCTAAGCAACTGCTCACACTCAACCGATATTACCATTGACAATAGAAAGTGCATGGTTAATATTTTCCATTGAATAGGCAAGGGGATACAAAATAGAACCCATCATTACAACGGTATTGAATAAATCACTACACAACACTAAGCATACAAAGGGAAAATGAAACACATAGAAGTTAAAACATCAAAGAGAACATCAACAAATCAAAAATAAAATGTGATAATGAAATATGAAAAACATGTTGTAACATAAATATCATCGAGGACACATGATAATCATGCCATCACACTTAACCATTTTACGACTGTCTCATTAATATAATTATACCAAGGGTGTCCGACAGAGGGGAAACACCAACCATAATTAAGCTTTTTTCCAATAATTACTTATATACCACTCTTAAACATGATAAGGAAAGCACTAAGACCAACATCAATCAATATACTAAATCCATATAATTCATCATACAAAAGTTAATTCCATTATAAGTACCTAAGGGGCTACAATCGTGACCAGACAACACTCATGTGCATTAGTCATACTGACGTATAAGGTAAGCCAATACCCTTAACCTTTGTGACCTAGAAATAAGCTAAGTATCCCGGTTATGCTGGTGCAAAAAAGAAACACTATACCCTCCTATTATAGTAAATATAATCCTTAAATATACATACCACCTAAGAAGTCCCAATGACTAAACAGAGTAAACTAGGGCCTTCATTAAAATGTTAAGGCACCAACAAAAACATCAAACCAAATTGATGGCTCTTTCTTTGTCTTTAGGATAGAAAACCTAAAAGATTAATTATTCCCAAATGTTGAGATCTTTCACTTTAAATATTAATATTTTATTTGGTGATCACAACTATCAAATAATACACACACAATATAAAGTCCCATACTTAATCTAAAAGTTAAGACTTGACTCTAAGGTCAACCTAACAATCCACTAAGGCCATCATATTTCCAATTATTCATACTTAGGGTCATTGGATCATAAATGAATAAAATGCCCTTAAAACCCTACTTATCTAAATTTTAACCCATTTTAATACTAAACTTTATTATAGTTATTGGATTTTCAATAAAATGTTAAAACATAATAATTAATGATGACTTATCATGTATATAAATTCTACGACATGGAAAAATACTACACTAACCCTAAGTATGAATTACATGTGTGATGTTCATATTAGATTAAGGCATAATTTAGCATTCATTGTACAAATTAATATCATGGATCATGAAAAAATATGCTTCTAACCCTAGGACATGCAAGCAAGGATTAACACAAAAGTAAACATAATCATGCTCGAATACTATCATGATTTCTATTGAAAATTTATTGCGGTATGTGAGGATTAAAATAGAACACTTATCATGGTAAAAAATTATATTAGCAAGGCAACATAGCCTAACAAAACCTTCACCCAAATCATGCATCACATCTAGCATAATTCTACTTATATCTTATACACAATGTATTCAAAATATTAAACCCTTATCTAACATACAAATGTGAATATATCAAAGTGCATAAATTAAGCATGAGGATAGGATTGAAAGTTGATTGTATGAATTCTATATATATAATTTAGTGAGTTAAAAACATATCTTTATTATATTTCTTGGTGATTTAAAGAAATTCCATCATGGATAATCACACACAACTCATAAACTATCTAATCAATATAAACTAGAATAGGATAGAGATTTGAAGATTGATAATGTCATATTCTTTAATAATGGTTTGATGTTACTTTATGTAAGTTAGTTTTTCAAGTGGAAGCATATTGCTATCAACAACTCTTATTCTATGCCTATATTTTGAAACTCCTAATTTCACTAAAATCTAATGAGTAATACCCCCTCCATTTTAACTAAAAGTAAAAAAAAAATATTATAATAACCGAGGGAAGGATTTTGAGAAGATTAAAGGCAAACATATCAAAATTAATCATTGTTTGCATAGGGTTGAAAAAAATGTATATAATGATGATAAGTGTATATTTTATGGAATTATTTGACATAGCTTAACCCAACTTTATATATTTATTATGGTAATTTAACCACTTTCCTCAATTTTTCTCAATTAGCCTAGTTTTGTGGGAAAGGATGAAATCAAGGCAATTTGGGCGAAGAACTAAGGAAAAAAGCACAATATGAGAAGAAAACTTGGAGTCATGAAAATATGGATTTACCACCATGCAAGAGTGAATTCATGCGAAGAAACGATGGAAAATGATGAGTAGATAGGAAATATGGGGGGTCATATTAATGAAAATATGGCTTGTATTTCCTTGGTTCTTAGCCCATGTGCTCCATTAATTCATCTCACGTGCTCGATGTTAGAGAAAAAGATACAGACCATATTTTTGCCATATTTTGGATCTAATTTCTACAGTTTTCTATCTATATATATGACATATATTAGGTCAAATAGAAAATTGAAGAGCACCATCGTTAGAAATTTTCATTATTTCAAAACCACTAGGGTTATTTTGTTAGATTTAGTTAGTTAGCACAAGTGAAGGATTCGAGATCATAAGATGTTTTTGGTTCTGCAATATCATAAGTTATTTCTTTCCTTTATTTTATTTTATTTTATTTTGTTCCATACTATTTATCATTTTTAATTCAATTCTCATTATTGATTTAATTATTTAAGCTTGTTATTTTTTTAATGTAATCCTTGTTACTGTGTTTCTCTATGTTTGTTAAAGTTATGATTTTTATGTGTTTAAAATCTATGTTTTTTGGTTTTATTAATAATCTAGACTCTATTATTATGGGGTCAGAGTATAATTAAAGGTTATAGGATAATTAATTGTAAGATGAGAATTAGACTTAATTATTATGTGTATTTTGGTTTGATTAATAAAATGAGTTTAATGATCACCGATCCAAGTTTAAGACTTTATATCTAGATCGGTCACCTAGTTAATTTAATTATTATGTGTATTTTGGTTTGATTAATAAAATGAGTTTAATGATAACCGATTGAATGTTAGGACTTTATTATCTAGATCGGTCACCCAGTTAATTTGAGTACTAATTGGATTCTAACATAGTATAGTTATTGCATAATTGTTAACGTATACATTCTTAAGTAGGAAATAGGTTGGTTAATTTCTAAAGAAAGATATTAATTTAATCTATTCTTATTCATCTTTATAATTACAAAATTCAAGCAAACTGTGATTATGGTTCTAATTAGCTACTCCCTAATTATTAATTATGTCACTAATTAAATCTAAAGATCTTATTACAGGTTATTAATTGGTTAGATAATAAATCATAAGCAGACATTGATTTATTTGTATAAGGGGTGCTAGAAAGTGGACGCTTGCGAGCTTCTATAGGTTAACATTAAAAATACCTCATAACCATTTTATTCAATGATCATTTGATATCCAAATACTGAATATATCCTTTAACCCATATTATCCCATTATTTTTAGTTAGTTATTGTGTTAATTGCTAGTCTTTATTCTTTTTATTATTAGTTATTAGTTTTCCTAATTCGATAACTAAGGGAATTTATGTGAGATTATGACTTGTATTTATAGGTACAATCTAGTATATATTGTTGCATACAAGTGTTTGAAGAAGTTGGGTCCAAAAGGATACCAATAAATAAAACATGGGGGACCCATGTGTATAGGTACACTTTGTCCTAGAGATTTCTGGCCAAAGCCGAGAGCTTTAAAAAAACACAGGGGCTCCGTGTTTATCAACACATACCGTGTTTTTTTCCTATTTTCTACCCTTCGCTTGTGTCAATTACATGATTCTATAAATAGATATGTATAAAACCCTAGAAATGTGTGGTTTACCATGGAACTTGTCCAAAAATTCTCATTTTGAATTATCTTATGATTTTGAAAGAATTGTGTACTAATTGATATTGTGAGGATTGTTTGATTATCCCTATAATCACTGGTATTATATACAATAAAGATCATTATTATTTCTCCAATTATTATTGAGTTATAATTATTCTCTCAATTAGATCTTGTAATTTCCCAATTGCTTGTGAGGTTATATTCTGGGCATTTATATTTGTTGTGGATTTTTTTCCTACAATTTATATGATAATAAAAATGTGCAAATTAGAATGGAGTCTTCATGGGATCGACCCCTACTCATTGATTACTACTTGTGTGTGAGTTTAGGGTTTAATTTAGCATGTCTAAGATAACACATCAAATAGTATAATAGTTTGACCGTGTAATATATTCATTAAAATTTTAGCAAATGAGGTCAAAAAAATTTCAACCTCACTTCACCCCATAAAAAGTCTTTAAATTATTCATTTCAGCTAATGTGACTAATCACTTTATATATATATATAAGTGCTACTAATGCATATAGCCTAAAACATGCAAATACATCAATACTCAGTTTATCAAATAGAACAATGTGTGAAACTCAAAAATAATTCATTTTAACTTATTTGAAATTTAAAAAAAGTCTTAAAACAATTTTTTAGGGATGGAAATTAATGTTAGAATTCAAAAAAAAAATTGAAACATTTATCATAATAGTTCTTGTTTTTAAATTCTTAAAAGTTTTTCAAATGTTAATTTTTAATCTTAAAATTTATTTTTGGTTGATTGTGACAAATAAGTATTTGACAATTTGTGTCTCTTCAACTTTATTTTTGGTTAATTATGTCAAATATCATTAAATGCTCTTTTTAGGTAATTAAGTTACATTGAACAAAACATTAAGTGTGTATTTGTAAATGATCTTTTTAGAGACACAATTTATATCATAAAACTAGAACACTTAAAAGGTGCTTTCATTTTATTGAGGAAGCCAATGTAGATATACCAAAAGAAAAAAAATACTACGCGACACAAACTCACAAAAAAGAGAGTGTATTATCTTCATGTCATTCTCTCTAAGACATGTGGTTCCCTTTTATTTTAAATTTGTAAAATTAGTTATCTTTAATTTAGATTATTAAAAAATATACCCAAATGTTCCTCAATTTTTTCTTTATAGATAGTCCATATTGACACCCTTTTTATGCTAAAACATTACTATGTAAAACATCCTTATACATTTATTATATATATATATATAGATTCAACAAATATTTAATATAAGATCAGTAAACATTTGATATAGGCTCACTAATAACTTAATATAGGTTCAGAAAAATCTTGATATAGTATAACACCTTCATTCTTAACACATAAAAAATTTATTTTAAAGAGTAAATTATGGAAGCTAAAATACTAAAATTGTAAGGTGGTATTGTCACACTTAGTACAAGTTTGATTTCATCCACTATTCTTATATCAAATACTAAGGATAAAATGTTACTCCGCTCAAATTATATATAACAATTGGAAGAAGAAGATAAGATATTATATTACAAATTAACATTTGTTCCGATATACAAAATGGTATTCAGTAAAAAGAGGTACAACCCACGAAAAGGGATGCAACAATCTAGGAATATTCGGATCAAATATGTATGATTAGAAAATGGATAATCCTAACTCACAAACTCCAAAAATACTAGCCATCAAGCTAAACTCACAAGTCCTAACATCCTTATTTTATCACTTAAAAAAATTTAAAATTTTTAATTGCAGAAGCCAAAATACAAAACTCAAGGGTATCACACCCCATACAACATAGAATAGGCATTCTTTATATCTAGTATATGTTAGGTGTAAGGTAAAAGTAACCTCACACCTAGGAATCAGGTGTGGGAAGCACTTAATTCTTCCATGATACAGGATACGAAATAGAGGGAAAGAAACAAGTGTAATGAAAATAGAAGACTAAAAGTCTATAGAGAAATAGAAATATCTGAATAACTATACCCTATATCCCGCTATTCTTAATCTAGTGAAACGATCTAAAATACCTCCTAGGAAAGAATGCGTCATACCACTATTATTAAGCCATTGGAACATACTCAATGCCTCCCAAGATAGTATGCTCTTGAATACTATTTGTAAACAAATGGAATAATTTGAAACAGCTCCCAAGGTAAAATGCTCATGTCTACTATTATTAATTCGAAGGAACAACTCAGCCCTGACTCACATAATATTTGACTTTAAGTGATTAATATATTATCCATTGCTATTCATTTGATGTAATCATAATACATATTTTTATGTATGTTGAGTTTATGGATCCCATTATTCACAATCGATGGAACTATATCAACAGTATACAACCCCAAGGCAAAATTCTAGTGGCTATTGTTCTCATCCAATTGACCATACTAGTACAACTCGAGGGAAAAATGCTTATGGTTACTATTCTTATCTGGTAGGATGGACAGGTGCAACCAGTATTGACTTATGCAATCTCTCACTTTAAATAATAATGTGTTATTAGACCATTGATTGTTTATCTTAATATCATCTTGTAGATAACCATATATATGTAAGGCACACCATCCAAACCTAACATATTTATTCAAGCACATAAAAAACAACTGCATACAGATCGGGACATCTCTGAGAGCCTGTTTGGTTCATGTAAAAAAATGAGGAAAGGAAAATGTAGAGGAAAGAAAACTGAAGAAAATGAAAGAAATTAATTTTTTTTCTTTGTTTGATTATTAGAGAAAATGTTTTGGAAAATTAAATTCTTAGAAAATATTTTTAGTGTTTGGTGTATAGAAAGAAAATTTTGAGAAAAGTTAAATATAATTATTTAAATTTTTTTATATATTTAATAAAAATTAAAATATTACATTGAGTAAGCAAAATTAAAATATTATTTCATGGGTGGTCCAATTTGTTTGAAATATATAATAGTATAAACAACATAATTTTTTAAAAAATATTTGTAAAATATAAATAGATTCAAAACTTCCTACTAATAAGAGATAGAGTAATTAAAAAATAAAATAAAATAAATCATCCTACTTTACTTACCAATATAAAAATTTAAAAATCAAAACTCATACAAACCAAGAAAGCTTCTAAACATTAATATATCAAGATCTCCAAAAAAAATAACAATGTGCATTAACAATTTATAGTTATTAGTTACTAATTAAACAAATTAGAGTGGTACATTAGAATCTTCAAAAATGTTAGAACCAAACTCCGCACACAACCATATAGCTCTATCATCAGGTGGAAGACCAAGAAATGTACGAGTAACACTGATATTTGCTACAAGCTTGGTATAGATTTCTATGGTTGAACCTCTCTTTGACCCTTCCACCTTTTTAACCTAAAAATACAACTCAGATTCAGTAAAATTACATGGATTTCCTCTATCAAGAGCTACTGCAATTACATCCATCCCTTGTTTTAAAGTCGTCTTCTCTTCTCATACGTAATCTCTCAGCTTTATTTTCTTTGTGGTTCTTAATCTAGATGCACTGGCTAAAAGAGAAGTTACTTCATTATGTTGTTCTTGCTCAGTGCTTCGAACATAAACTATTTTTTCATCATGTTCTTGTCTCTCTAAGCGTATACACCTTTCTTTCAGACCAATGGATAAACTTTCAATTGCTCGGTCCTTACCAAATAAAATATCTAGCCTATGATAATTTTGAATAGGCTTATAACGAAGCAGTTAGGCATCTAGATGAGCCTATAGAAAAATAGTAATTCACATAAATTTAGAAATAGTAATAATTAGCAATGACAATAAGAATGAGAAGGTTTAAGACTTACCAGTATATATCTTTCCCAGACCGTTACATCAGCTTCTACCATTTGGTAGATTGATTAAAACTAAACCCACTTACTTGCAAGACTGTAGATGCTAAGGTATAATTCTTCTTTAGGGTCTTGATTCAGTTCTTTATGTGGCTAACCAAGCAACCAAGCCCAAACAGAGCACTAACTCCTTTAGCAATGTCAGTGGATGTTCTTGAAAATGAATCACCTATTTTTTTTTACTTAAGTGCATCTGATCAATCAATAAATCTATCAAAAATGTATCCATGTCTTCATCCCAAGTCAGATTTTTCTTCTCATTTGATGGTGTGTCACCACCAATGGGTTCCTGCATAAAAAATTATAAACCATCCTAAAATCATAACTTATTAGATAACCAATAACACAAATAATATAAAAACTTATATAATTTTGATGTCGAGTAAATTTTCATTAAAAAAACATGTTGAATACAATTTTTTTCTTCCATGAATTTAACAATAGTAATATTTATCTATAATAATATCTCTACCATTATCTATTTATATTATCTCTCCACATTGAAGTTGCAATTCCGTCTCTTAACTACTTGGCTTCTTGACACTCTTCTACTAAACTTGATGGGGCAATATCTGCTTGGGTATTAACAATTCTTATTTCACTATCAACCTCTAAAATTAATCTTTTATCTAGATCTACTCCTATGAGATAGTTATGTAAAATGCATCTAGCTAAAACCATGTGTACTTGAGTTTGAACATAATAGAATGGTTCAGTTCCACTTCCTAATATTGGAAAGCATTTTTTCATAACACTGAATGCCTTCTCGATAACATTTCTTTAAGGAATCATGCCTTAGATTGAAAATCTTCCTTACATTTTGATAATGTTGAATGTTATGTTCCTTGATATGGTATGGTGTAATAAATCTAGTCTTCAACTGAAAACTCACATCGCCTAAGTAAAATTTACCTAATGGCACTACCAATCTATCCATGTCTCTAGATAAAACATTGTTTAGTATCCTTGAATTAGATTCCGACCCTTCCCATCCCAGCAGCACATATAAAAACTTCACGTCAAAAGAGTAAGCAGCTAACACATTTTTGGTAATAAAATCCTTTCTACCACATTATTTGGTACTTTCACATGAAAGTGTAATCCATCAATTTCTCCAACACAATCCTGTGTCAAAATGTTAAATTTTTTTATTAAAAAAACTCTAGTTATGATGTGTACTTGGTCATTTATTTTATAACATTATGACATTTACCTTAAAATATGGCCAAAACTTTGAGCTACTTGATATTTCAGGAGGGCAATGAGATCCATCAGGTTGTTGCAAAAAGACACCCTCTTAAGATATGATAGCATTCAACACTTGGTAGAAATGTCGACTTACTGTTTCACCGGACCGCCAAAAGTCTAATTTTACCGACCAATTTATCCTATTATGACCTATAATATTGAGAAACATGGCCACTCTCTCCTCTATGTAGCTAGAATGAGTATCACTCAATCTCCTAGAATCCCTCAATATTGATATAAGCCTAGAAAAATCCTCCTTTCCCGTCCTCAACTAGTTATGACAATCCTCGTCTTTTTCCAACGTAATTTGATCTAAAAAAGCTCGTCGCTTATAATCTCCCAATTGAGAAATATCCCTATCAACATAATTATTAGGAAAAACCAATGATAATAAACTAGCAGCATATGCTCCATAGGTGACCACACATGTTGCTACCCATTTTCTTAATTTGTCCCACTCCTCCATCGAATTAATATAATAGTAAATGATCAAAAAAAGAGAAAAGTTTGAGAAAATGAACCATATATGTTAATTGAGACATGCATGTGGATTTTTGAAGATTTTAACGAAATATACTTAGCTTATTGTGGTGGCAAAATATAAAATATTCTCATAATACATTTCATAAAATATATTAAAAAAAAGTGTATAGATATCAACAATACAACAATAGCACATAGCAATCATCATCTCAAATTTAAACCCAATAAGATACTTACTTCAATATTTTCTTCAGATTTTATGGTATCATTTGTAACAAAATGATGCTTTGTTGGCAGATTTCTCCACTGTTGGAACCTTGATCTTAACATTGGATTTGATTCCTCAATAGTAGCCTTAATACATTGAAAACAAAGCAAACTCAACAAATGATGCCTTTATCACATTTTATTACAAACTGGTTTCCAAATATATAACAAAAGTACAGTATATAACTATAAATGACAATATATACCTTGCGTACCTACCACCTCATCTTATGTATACATTTCATCTTCGGTTTAACACATTATTTTTCTTATGCTTTTGGAAAGGAAAAGGTTACTACATTAGTTTCATCATTTTCTTTTGAAGTTGTTGCTTTCATCTGTGGATAGTCAACAAAGATAAAGGTTAATGCATTAGTTTCATCATTTTCAAATAATTACTATTGTTTCAGAGCTATACCACCTCCTATCCTTATCGTTTTCCTTAACCAAACAGAGCCTTAAAGTAAAAAATGAAGAAGCAGGAACCCAGATGTAGAGATTAATTTTATTTTTTTTTTCATTGAACTATAAAGTTATACAAGATGATTCAACCGTATTGCTCTATTGATGTATAACAACAAAGGTTTAACCATGTATGAGCTTAGTGTTGCCTAATTCTGAAATAGCAACCTTTTTATGCTCACTGGTATTTCAGGCAGTTACAGACACAGAATAAGTGAATATTCTTTGTAATATTAAAATCAGATACTAGCAAATTTTGGGGTTTGATTATGGTTAATTGATAGAGGGAGAGAGATTAGTGCCATCAAGTTCTAGTTTCCTGCATAATTTTTGGCTAAGATTATTCTAAATCTAATTAGAAACCATAGCTTAGAGCATCTTGGTTATCTTCACTGGCAAGGATATAAAATAATTTCCAGATAACTTTGTAAGTAGTCTCCTCAAAATGTTTTGGATATATTAGTTGAGGAGAGTGTGCATTCATAATCAGCAAAGAGAAAAGCACAAGCTACTTATGATTAAGCACCTAGCAAAAACACATGAACATGTAGTGTTCTGAATATATCTGGGATGAGCACTGAGTAGTCAGATTACCACCCCATTCCTGACATAGATTAGAAGCAAACAAACGATAATTTTATTATGTCTATTCAATCAACATGTATACCTCTACCATTGATTGGCATGAAAGATTAGGCAACCTTAGTTCTCTACTTACTTTCAAGTTATAAAAGAAAGACTAGCTTATTTGAGATAGTCAGATAGCATATTGAAACAGAAAAACCTTAAGAAGGGTAAGAGTGGTAGCCGTATTCTGGTTTTTATAGAGTGCAGAGGAAGAAAAAATAAAATCATCAAGGATCAAGTAATCAAGTAACCATTTATTAGCACATTGATGATTCATAACTATATTGTAGTCCCAAAATATGCAATCAATACAGAAAGACCCCAAAAAATAATAATTTAACGGACCTTTATTTTAAGAAATGTAGACTGCGACAAAAGGAGTAGATAAATCATGACCAAAAGCAAGTTATAATTAAACTAAAAAATCACTTCTCTAGAGCAAATGCATAATTTTTTTCCATATGAAGAAGCATGAGCATCAATTCCTCATAGTAAGTTCATTTCAAAATGAACGTACACTGAATGATGTCATAGAAAAAATCCTACGAGACAACATAAGAGATGCACAAACTAACCCACCCACCCCCCCCAAAACACAGAACAATGCCATGCTAGATTTGAAATAACACCAATAAACAAAATCATTAGAACAAAATTTGCACTGAAGCTGCAGCGTAAAGCTAGAAAACATAACCGTTGCTAGCCTATAAAGAAAGCGTAAAGCCTATTCCATCCCACCACAATAGTAGATACCTCATCATTGAATTATGAATACATACATTCATGGTATGTGGGAAAAGTGAAAATTATCTTCAGGTCTCTTTCAAATAGGAATGAAAATCAAGCAAAAACCATGCTATAGTAGCTTGAGATCTAGAAGAACATCTAATAGAGGTAGGATTGAAATTCCTACATTACGTTCAGTCCTTCCCATTATGATTGTAATGGTTTAACCCCCCCCCCACCTATCAACAAATCTCATTAAGAAGAGTTAGGCATGCCCCAACTAATCTTCATAATTGTCGACTTCCCACTTTCTTGAATCTAATATTAAATATCTCATAGTGTTAATTGATTAATATTGTGAATTATGGCAATTGATGAATATGTCCAACTACTAAAATGCTGCTGCTAACAGTATACAACAAATAAGGAACACATACGCAAATTTCTCCATCATATTTTCCTGCAAGACCAATAGTTAGTTGAAAATGGTGATTGCTAAGATTGGTTAGGTACATGCAATCTACAATTACATTTTTTCCCTTTCCGGTCCCAACTTTATGACATCAATCCTATTCCTTTTCACTTGTACCTTCCTATCCTCTCCCCTCATCCTAAATCACCACCCCAACTATCCTCGTTTTCACATATGAGCATACTTTGTATGTATCCTATATTGACAAAGGGTCTTCGTGTGTATGTGAATAAAACTATTTCAGGGTATAACTATCAGACTCTAAATTGGAAACATAAAATAGAACAATAAACACAAGCTTCATAGCACAAGACTGACTAAACCAACTAATAGAGAAAGAATGTTCACATGTTGGCAAAATGTATAACACCAGCAAAAATATTTAATTTCATAAGCACAAAGCACTATAGAAATATTTGTTGCTAGTATATGGGAAATATTTTACAAAATGATAAAAACCCAATAAGGATGTACTCACTTTACAAGAGTGGAAAAAATAACTTCGAATATTAATGATAATGAAAACCCAACTTTGCAAGATAGAAAAAGAATAACTTCAAATATTCAACACTAAATATAACAAGATGTTATATTTAGAAATCAAGGGTTTACTCTTAATTCTTCTGCCTGTCAATTTGCAATCAATCTTTTACATTGCCAATATGAATTTAGCCTCTTGTCACAAGCTAAAAAATAAGAAATAACCCATATTTTTCACAAGCTAATTTCATATCCTCCTATCACCTTTGGGTTCTATACATTTATATCTAAAAAAGGAGAGAATAAAATATTTCAGACATCTTGTGCAGATTATTGTTGGTCAAGCTAATGATTGAGATCTATACTCCACATATAGCTGGATCCTTTCAGCTTATTTTTTCTTCTTATGCATATTGTTTTTCTACTTCTTTCAACCATGCACTCGATGAGATCCAAGAAATTGTTGTATAACCTACCATTTTTTTCTTCTCTTTTTTCTTCCTCCCCTCCCCTCCCCTGTCATTTGATTAACTGGAATGTAATTACCAACATACACTTAGAACCAAAGATGCCAACATCATAGATAACTACAAGCAATTCATGTGACTCCTATTTAGAAACATTACTGATCATAGTTTCCTTATGATATACATAGAAGACAACAACCCATAATAGAAGAAAATAATATCGCACAACCAAAATCGAGGCTTGTTATGTGTAATTGAAATAGGGTGTACAATTAACCCGGTCAAATCGATCAGGTAGGATACAACTTGATTAATATGGCTTGCTAATCAGGAGCTTGGAGCTTAACCATATTATTGACCAATGTGAATGCTGCGCTCGGGAGGAGCCATGATTGAAGGAAGCTGAATCAAATTAAGAAGATGTAATACGAGTTGATGAAGAACTGAAGAATAAATAGAAAATGCCAGTGAACCGAAGAAGAAAGAGAAAAGCTCATATCGAGGATATGGAATACAGTTTCGATGGAGGAAGAAAAGGCCAATGGATGTGAAGCGATTGATAGAGGAAGAAAAGATTGATGGTAATGAAGCGGTCAACATTGATGGAGAAGAATGAAACCTTTGATGGAGAACAAAATCGCCAGTGAACGAGAAGGAAGAAGAGGAGAATGGAGGTGAGTCAAGATTTGGGGGAGTCGGGAGGGAGGTTGCAAAACTTTTCTCACTGATTTCCTTTTCTTTCCTTCACTAATCGTGAGGAAAATCAGCTTGATTAACTTTCATTAACATTTTTCTTTATATTTTCTTTCTTTCTAATTTTTCAGCTAACCAAATACATTCAAATCATTTTCCATCCAATTTTTTTTCTCTTTCCTCACTTTTTTCCATAAGCCAAACATAGCCTAAAGGAAAAGCCATATTTCTCTAAGAAATCCTGATTTTATAAGATAACTTCTTCCATAATACTTATTTTACAACAAAATTTAGTACACCTCCCTAAAATATTATTATTTGAAAATTATAAAAAAAAAATTAAGGCCTAACTCTAATGTCCTACATATAGGAGAAAATCTTACCTCTAGGGCTACTCTTTATAAATCCTTATAAAACCTAATTTCACAAAGTACGCATAACTTTTTCCATAAGACCCGCATAGCCACCAAATTTAATATACATTTATAAAATATAATTATTAATATCATAAGTGAATATTGAGGTATAACTCCAATGTTTCATACATGCGATAATGACCCTACCTCTAGGGTTATTATTCCCAATTTAAGCACTTTTCTCATTTTATTGGACTTAGGTCATTCATAAGTACTCTAAATATTCCACATAATATATTTAGCATATTTTGAACCAAATAGTTCATTAAAATATCAAAGATTCTATATTTAACACATATGGACCAAATTACCACTAAGATAGCCAAAACATCCATATTTTCAAAAAAAAACAAAAACAAAAAACTCTGAGTCTCAATATGAATGACTTTCAACCTCTAACATATCTCATCATGAAAACACTTAATCATAAATATATACATACATACTTACATGCATTCATGCATGCATACATACATACACAAATGCGCGTATATATATAAAACATCGTAGCCCAACTTAGATAGTGAATCATGGCAATTGCCTAAATTATAAAACAAGCTTGACTAAATGATACTTAGAAATGCATGCTTTCTCAAGTTACCCATTTTTCCACAATACAACACACTATATCATATAATACATTATCATCATTAAATAATCTATATAATGATCCCAAACATAAGATTTTGTACAAAATCTCCCATTTCATACAAAACCCGAACTATGACATGTATCATTGCCAAAACTTTTTCTATCTCTAAGCATGTATAACCCTAAGATGCCTCATATGATAACACTAGAAAATCATCTAAACATAAATAATAATACATCATTAGAACTTAACAAAACAACCAAGGAAAAGCTAAGGCAAAGGAGGGTGGAAAAGGAGAAAATCAAAGTAAATGAAGCTATGGAAAAATGTGGTGCAAATGTAGCTTACTACGTGAGGAAGTGGCTCAGCCAAGGGTGACTTACATGAGCGTCTAAAGTAGCCATGGGGATACAATATGAGGTTCTCACATAGGTAGGGAAGGGTGGCATGAAGAGCTCATATCAGTGGTATAAAGAGCTTATATTGGTCGGGGTTGTACAACTTGAAGTTGTGGTGTATTTAGTGTAGTAACAAAAAGAGGTTTTGGTATAATAAGTGGTGGTTAGCATGAGTTATTCAAATAGATAAGGGTATTGAGCATATGTTTTCCATGCATCAAGGCTTGAACAATGTGAGCTTCTCAATTTGTGGCTATTTTGTGGAGCTTTGTTGGAGAAAATTAGCGAAACAATGAGGAATGAAAGATAGATAAGTTGAGGGAAGGAAAAGAAAATTTGGGGAGAGTTTGTGGGAGTTGTAAAATGGATTAAGGGTGGAGATGAAGGGTATTCAAAGGAGGAATGGGGTGTGAAATAAAGAAGACTAGGGGTTAAGGTTAGGAGCATGTGTTTATTTTGATAAATGCCTAGGGAAGGATATGGACTAGTGTGGTTAGGTTACGGGATATAGGGTAGGTGGAGGAGCAGGTGAAGGTGCAGGGACTAGGAAGGGAAAAAATGGAAACCATGTGAGGGAGGGTTGCATGGATAGAAGAGGAAAGGAGACAATAGGCTGATCGGAACAGGGTAGAAGAAAAAGATAAAAGAAAAAAGAATTTAGGGTTAGGATTAGAATTAGGTTTAAAGTTAAGATGAGGGAATTTTGGTAAAATTAATTTATCAATCGTCTGAATTTAGGGTTAGGTTAAAATATTAATTACCCAGAATTAGGATAAGGATTAGATTTAGATTTATGATTAAGAAATTAGGTGAGATAAAAAAATATCAATTATATAATATTAGGATTATGTTAAAATATTAATTTATAGGGATTAGGGTTAAGTTAAAATATGGAGTATTACATAAGTAATCTCGCAAAGTCACAATAACCTATTGAATAGGAATAGAAGCATGAAATATATCCCATAAATTCAATAATACTAAGCATGCAAATATTGCATAGAGTACATAAAACTTACCACACAAGAAATATGGCATAACATACTGAATTATGCATATGATAACAAAATGCAATATACAAGACAAAACATATACATTATCCAGGGACATCCTCAACATGAAATTATACTTAATCATATCAAAAACCAACAAACTAAATTATACCAAGGGTGTTCCATGAAGGAAGACACCAAACTATACTTAATCATTTTCTATAATAATCACCTCATATCTATTAATTCTCAAACAACCATTCTCATAAATTCTAAAATGCTACAAGTAGTTAAAATAACCTAAAGATGTATAAATTACTCCAATCATATTAGCACACTAATGGCAGCATAATACCCTCCAACCATTCCATCATAATCAATCCATATAAAGCACAGGTAAGCATGAAGGCAAACACTGAACTATTAATTAAATAAATTATCAGTGACCATACATTAGTTACTTCCATTTTTATTACTCAATGGATATAAGAGACAATCTCGAGACATATATAATACACAGGTCATACTGGCATATAAAGGTAACACAATACCCTCCCCACTATATAACCTAGAGACGTATAAAGTACATCAATCATATGGGTACACTAATGGTAGAACAATATCTTCCAACATAGGTCACATAATCCTTAAGTATTGATACCTTCTATAAGGCCCATAAGTCATCTATAGTGTAGACTAGGGCACTAAGGCACACCAGTGAAACAAATCCAAAATGATGGCTCTTACATCATCTCCAAGGTAGCTAACCCTAAAGAGTAAACCATTACCAAATCTCAAGGCCTTCCATTTTAATTATTGGTATCTTATTTTGTGATCATAAATATCACATAATATCATAGAATTTTAATTTTCTTACTTAACCATTTTTCCTTATTTTCAATTATTGAAGCAATCCCTTAAGTTAATGGTCAATCCAAAGTCAAAGTCAACAATAAGGCCAACATAAAAATCTACTAAGGCTATCTTATAGCCAATTATTTACATATAGGTGGAATAAGTCATAAGTGGCCAAAATAACCTTTAAAACCAAATTACCAAGATAGTATCCATTTTAAATACTAATTTCCATTTAATTAATATTTTTTATGAAAATGCTAAAATATAATAATTTAAAATGCTTTAGTCTGTGGGTAATTTACAACAAATGGAAAATGACTATTTTATCCCTACACATCATTAAATATATAAAACCCTAGCATGTGTATCTAACTCATTACAAATCAAATGCTTTCATACTTAACATCACATAAAACATGTTAAGAATACATGTTAGAAAATAGAAGCATGGTACTCTTAAAATACAATTCTACCTCTAAGGCATACAAATAATAATAATTTTAGGAAAATGAGCCTACACAAGCACAACCTATCATATTATACATATACATCATGCATAATTAATTTATGATAGTCAACCTATTACAACATGAGTTAATATACTTAATATTATAAATAATTTTACATGCTCAATGATATACAATTTCATCCTAACATACTTAGAAAAATAAATAAAACATAACAACACATGCTTAGGATAATAATTATAACTTAACATATCATAATCCAAATATGTTATCATATGATGTTTATCTTTTAATAAGGCATATGAATTATCTTAATCTTAAGCAAAAATAGCAAAATACCAAACTTTAGCCTCCACTAACCCTCCTTCTTTAACTATAAGCAAACCAAACAAAACATATCAGAACTAGTATATAGCATTCCACAATTTAACAAAGAAAATCTAAACCTAGCTACGAGGGAAAAGGGTGTCTAAGGTGGAGTACACATAGGGAGAAATTCAACACCGAACTCAAGAAAGGTAAGGCTAATAATGTATGTTGCTTATGAAAGATGGAGATCACATAGGGAGAAATTTATCATCAAACTCATGCAAGGTAAGGCTATTAACGAATTTTGCTTATTATACTAATAGGTAGCAATATGAGGAGTGTCCACAGGTTGTGATGCTGTAATGAGAATCTCTAATGCTAGTGGTTGAGGTACGTAGAGATTGGGCATAATAGGGGCGGCTAAGTGAGCTAGTCACATTGTAAGGCTGGGGTAGCACAAGGCTTGTAGTAAAGAATGGTGGTTGGATGGTGTTTGGTTGCGTAGAATGGTTGTGAAGTGGTTGGGAATCAAGGCAAATAAAGATGGAAAGGAGAGGTGAGAGGTACAATGTTGTATAGGATTGAATTATGTGAATGATTTATGCAGCAAGTTAGAAGGAGATAAATGTCATGCAGTGACAGGTTTGAAGCTCACTAGAAGGTTCTAGATCATGGTAGAGCATTCTAGGAGGCTCAATATGGTTAAATATGCATATTAAAAGAGTATGTTACACTCTAGGATTTTTAATGGGTCCTAAAAGGTCCTAAAAAGTTCTAGAGAGGTTTTAAAATTTTATAGAAGAGTATGGAATAATATAGAATATTGTAGAATAAATGAAAAGAAGGGAGAGTGTTCTAGAGAGTTCTTATATATAAAGGAAGGTAAAGGAATATGGTGGAATATTCTAAACTTAAAGGTTGTAGAAGATTTAATTAATAAAGGATCTAGAATCTTCTATTTGAAGAGTTGGAGTGGAGGCCTCAACTATAAATTGAGGAGACCTTATTTGCTCTAACCCATCCAAGAGCTCCCACCTCTCTTTCTACCTTGTAATTTCTCACCCCAGTAATACAAAGCTTTCCTCTCTAACTCTCTCGTGTGTTCTCTATTACATTAAATCTCTTAGCTTGTCATCGTTTGGGTTAGGTTAACTTGACTTAGCCTCACAAAAGGTTCGCGACTAAGCCAAGTGTCGCATGGGACTCTATGGAAGGATTCATACTATGATATAAAGGTGATTACATAGGAGAGGATTGGGTAATGTTGACGCTCGACACTTCAAGAGGCGACCAACACAAGGGAATGTAGTGGTTGTCTACAAACGGCGGATGGAGATGGATGTTAACAACTATGAAAATGGCTGGGAAGGATTGGGAAAGAAGATATGTTGTTATGTAAATGAGGATGCATGTGGTGGTGGTGTGAGGCACTAGGTAGAAGAGGAGGTGGATAGATGTTAGTTCTATAAAAAAAATTGAAGGTAAGGGAGGTTGGGTGATTAACTAAGAGAAATATAAGGGGAAGAAGGGATTTGGTTGAGTTGGTAATTAAAGGACTACGTAAATGAAGGAGGAAGACAAGTGGTTTAAAGGTTGTTTGGTGGTGTGCAAAAGAAGAGGATTATATAGGGCGACGGTTGGTGATGTGCAAGAAAGAAGAGGAGTCAGCAAGGGTTTGTGTGTGATCAAAAAATTAGGCTGGGTGTAGAGGAGATGTTGTAAGGTAGAGTTTGATAAAGGGTAGGTTGGTGATGCAGAGAGTTGGCACATAAGGAATGCACACGAAAATTTAGGGAAGCAGGTTGTATGGGGAATTCATTTGGGGTAGCTACTAGGTTGAGCTTTAGTTACGTTTAATTTGGTTGAGCTAGTTTGGTTAGGTTGGGGATTTTAGTTAGAAAAACCAAGCCCAAAAAATAATTGATAAAGGGTGGAGCGTAAATAAAGGGGAAAAAGAATAAAATAATTAGGATAAAATATTTTAAAATTGGTTTGGGTTATGATTTAAGGGTTAAAAAATAATTAAGTTGGATTTAAGGTTAAGTTTTGAATAAAAGACTAAACACCCAAAAATAAAAGTTTATAAAATTTTTGGGTGTTACATATAGATTCACTAAATATTTCATATAGGTTCAATAAAAAATTAATATAGGTTCAATAAGATGTGTATATAGGTACAAAGGTATTCATCAAACTCTTACATGACCTTCAAAGCACTTTAGTTCAAGCTTAAACTATAAGAGACACATGGGAAAATTATTTTTAGGAATATTTCATATTTAATATGTGGTTAAACTTGCTAATTTTAGGGGATTTTTTAGTGATTTTAAGGATTTGTTTTGAATGGTTGTGTTGATCATGGGATGATAAAAAGGTATATGGGTTTTTTGGTTGTCATTAGTTTGTTATTCTATAAGAGCTAGGTGAACAATTTTATGCACTAGAGCCCTGTTTTCTTTAACTTTGCGTAGGATGTTATTGTTGGTATTTTGTAATTAACCTATACTTGATCACTTCTAAACATTGGGATGGATTTATTATTTCTATATAAGGTCCATTTATTTCCTAATATTCAAGCAGTAAATATATTTTTTGTTTAAGTTTGAGTAGGGTTTTATACGATTTTTGTAAAGAATTGATTATACTAGTTCAGCAAACAATTGGTACAAGTTTAGTAAATAATTCTTAAAGGTTCAACAAGGTGTTTGCATAGATTCAATAAGATGTGTATTAAGGTACATAGGTATACACAAACATGTTGAATATGTTGGTATTTTATGTTAAATAAACAAATTTTGTATTTTCATCTCATAAACTTTTTAGGTTCAGGATAAAGTGTTTATTAATGTGTTTATCTCATAAGATATTTAGGTTCATCTCACAAAATTAAATGTTTTGAACATTTTTAATAAAGAATCATTTTAGGTTCACAAATAATTTGTATAAGTTTATTAATTAATTGTTAATGATTTATCAAGTTATTGTTACATATTTAATAGATAAAGTGTTTAAATTAGGGCTAAAAGCAAGTCTGGTTTTCTTAATGAGTCTGTCCAAAAACTAGCCCTTTATAGTATCAATGATAGGAACTCTTGCTTGGCCTTTAAAGTGCCTCAACTCAAGCCGAAACTACAAGAGATGCATGGAAAGATTGCTAATTTTAGGGGAATATTTCATCTTTCATATATGGTTAAGATCACTAATTTTAGGGGATATTTTCAGCGATTTTGAGGGTTATTATGAATGGTTATGTTGGTCATGGGACAATCAAGAGATACATAAGTTTGTTGGGTATCATTAGTTTGATGTTCTATAAGAGCTTGGTGAACAACTTCATGTTATGACATCATGTTTTCTTTAACTTTGTGGTGGATGCTATTGTTAGTATTTTGCATTTGCCCTATACTCAATCACTTCTCCACCATGGGATGGATTTATTAGTTTTGTATGTGATCCATTTATCACATAATATTTAGGCAATAAATGCATTTTTTTTAAAGACTAAGTAGATTTGTATATGATTTTCACAAAGAATTGATGCCATATTATATGAATTATGGAGGCAAATTTCACACCGACAATGCCTTATATGAACATATGTATTGTATGTTATGAATCAAAATTCTTTATGTTATAAATATGATTTTTATATAAAATAAATTTGATTATTATGTGCGATGAATATATAATCATTATATATAATGAATTTAAGCTTTATATATTATAAGCCTATATATTATATGTTATGAACTTATATGTTTTATATTATAAACTTAATTATGAACTAAATGATGAATATTACTACTATATTATACATAATATTTTTTTATCAAAAATATATCAATATGAATATCCATTTATAGAGAAAAAATGTGCAATATTTTGATATTTCTTTATAAATTTTTTAATAATCCAAACTAAAAGGTATTTATTAATCAATTTTTTAATAATTTAAACCAAAGAATATGTATTTTAATTTTTTTTCCCATAAAGGGAGACCGATCTATATTGGTGCTGCTGGTAAAGAAATTTCCTTGGTATTTATATGTGTATTTAACAATATTTTTATATAATAGTTTTTTTAACTATTTTATACGAGGCGGCATTTTCCTTGGTGCTGCTGGTAAAGAAATTTCGGATAAGTAAAGAGGAGGAAGACACGCCAACAGCAAATTGGAACTAAAAAAAAAGGAAGAAGCGAAGAAACCCCTCCGTTTATGTTATGTTACTCGAAGCAGGACGAGAATACAGAAAATTTATTTCCTCTCCTCCTTCGCTTAAATTTCAAACTATGAATCCTAGTAAATCCGACGAAGAAGGCGATCCCTTTTTCTCCCATCACTTTCACCACAACCACCACCACCGCCACGAGATTATCGACCCCGATGACCATCTACAATCGTCGTATCATGATCCTGAAAATTTTTCTCTCCTTCTCCGCGACACTGACGATGAAAACGATTCTCCCAGTCATTCCGACGACGAGCCAGATGATTCAGCCCGGCCCGCCACTGTCGGAACTTCCTCCGCTGCTATTTGCCCTAATTCATCACTGGTCCTTGTCGATTCTGCGCGAAATGGGGATGTTTCACCACAAGATTCTTCGATTAACGCCGATACGATCTCTCATCCTGGTTATATTGACCCAGAGCCGTATATTTCTTCTCAATTTTACACGTTTAATAGTGAATCGCATACCTTGATGATTAGGTGTCTAATTAATGGTCGACTTGCTACGCCAGCGGAGATCCGAGGTGTGACTCCGCCTGAGGTTTTGAAGTCTTGGCGAGCCGTCTGGAAGGATCGAAACGAGGACACTGCTTACACCACTGCGTGGAAGCGGATCCAAGATAAGCTCCAAGTCCACACCGACGCCAACAACGGTAATCAATATCTTTGTTTTAAGAACAATTCTCAACAATTCGTTTCTCATTTTAATCAATGGCAAGATATCGTGATACGTTTCCATGGAGAATCTGATCTTAAACACTTAGGACTTAAGGAGACTATCGAGAGAATTAAGCAAGTTTGGACTGTAGGGGCCAAGTTTTATGGTATTCCTGAGAGCTTTATTAGGGTTTGTATTGCAGCTTGCCCTGTGTGCTCGGGGCCAACTGACAGGGGAGCTGCGGGTGGGTGTCCGTCTGGGAGACCAAAGAGGAGAAGGTTTGAGTATACTGAGTCTTTTGATGTGCCTGCTAAGGAGGTGCCTAATAAGCTTCAGCAGTTGGCTAAAAAGCATAAGGTTGTACTTTGTATTAGGCAGAAGTACATTAGATATAAGCCCTTTATGGCAGAAGTTAAAGACTATGCGTGTCATAGGGCAGGGGAACCTGCATCTAAGAAATCCAAGGTTTTTAAGAGGGAGCCCTATGCATCAAAGCGTTGTGGTTGTGGATTTAGGATTCGGGCTATCGTGCCCATAGCTAACTACAATGAGAAAGAGAAGACCTTTGTGTATCAAGAGGAAGGAATGGCAGTTTTCAAGCTATATGCTGTACATACTGGTCATGAGCCAGGGCCTCTAGATGGAAATGCTAGGATTATGCATCGAGTTGTTGGACAGAGTGGTTTCTTATTGGAACAGGAAGATGAGTATGGTGTGAATGAAGATATGGAGAATGACACTTTTTCTACCATGGGTAGGGAGGAGGACGATTTCCAGCTTTCAATACTGCAGCAAGTACAGGAACTGAAAAATCACGTTGGCCTGCTGGAGGGAAAAATTACAAAGATGCCGCGAGAATCCCTGGAATCAATATCGCGGGAACTGTATGATATTGTAAATAAAGTTAGGACTTTAGGTGATGAAGCTGCAAAACCAGTTGAGGTTATATCCACCAAGCCACATTCAAATGTTATACTGGTTGGAGATGCTGATTTATCTCATTGGTCAGATCAGCACAGTGAAAGATTATACGGTGAAGGCAAGGGGATGGTGTTGATTGATGACGATGATGACAGCTTTGGCAGGACGCTAGGAGATGTTGCACCCTGGCACCATATGAGGACCGATTGTAGGACTCACAAGGATTTGATTAGTGAATCATGTAAGCCTGAGAAGTGGTTAAACAGCAGCGAGTTTGATGAGAAGGGCATCCTTGATTGTGGTGATCCTAAATTGAGCAAGTCCATGAGGCATGATGATGGTATAGATACGGATGTAGGTCTTGATGGTATTCACGTAGATAGTTTCTATCCAGAGCAACCCAAATGGTATGATTCTCCTTGTGGTTTGGATTCCAGTACAGATTGTGGTGATAATGGAACTAGGAGATTGTATAATCTGTAAAATTGAATCACCAACACCAGAAGGTAGCTTCAGTTTTTAGAAGGTTGGTCTTCAATTGTAGTTGGTGGGCTGTATTTTATGTACACGGAAGAAGAAACATGAAGGTTCTGACTTGTTGTAAGGGGTCTTTGTTCCTTGTGGCTCTGTAAAGCTTACATGCTGGAATATTCGCTTATCTTTTCTTACCCTTAGCTGACCTTGTTATAATCCTTTAAAATCATTAGCATATTGTGTAACACGTAGCAACCACTGTTTTTTATTGTTTGATTTATTGAAGTCGGGCTTCATGAACACTCATGTTCGTATGTGCGGGGGATTGTAAATTTGTCATCTGTAATGCGTATCTGCCTCTGCAAACGTTATCTTTATTACAATCCTTAATTTGATCTATGTTCTGGGGCTAATTAAAAAGACTTTGAACACGTGTTCTGAGTCTTGGCCTGTATGAAAGAGCAGGTTCCACGGCGCTGTCCTTAATGTCTCAGAATGAGGTTCTAAGGCTTTTGGGTAACCATGATATTGGTGCAATCCTGCTCAACTGGTTTTCGATACATTAGGTGTCTGCCAGGCTTGCAACTTCTGCTCCCGGGCATCTTCCTTGTGGATGAGACGCAAGGCGACTGGGATTGATTTGTCTAGTTGACATTTGCTTGATCTCTTTATACGTTTGAACTTACCTTGCAGTAATAATTGTTGTAAACAGTGAGATAGTTATAGATTTTTTATTTATTTTTAAAAATGGAATATTTGGTTGAAACGAAGTAATAAGAAAATAGCTTAGATGTGCTTGTGGCATTTATCTAAATGATTTGATTGGATATTGGATAATTTCCGTTGCTAATGAATTTCAGCGGTAGCTTGTGTTTATAAATACCATTGGCTGGGAAGAATTTGTAGGAAAGGCGAGTGTGATGAGGTGATCATGTCCAGTAGTAAAGAATCAACCCATTAACTTTGTTGATTTTTAATTTTGTATAATTAAGTTAAGCTTATGTTTGTTTAATATTAATTAACTTCTCTGAATTAATTTTTGCTATTCAATTAATCTAGATATAAACTAACTCTGTTACATTCTCAAATTTTCATTAGCCTTAATTAAATAAAAAATCTCACATTCTTAAGTTGACTAGAATAAATCATATATTAATTTAGACAAACTTCTATACTCTAAATTAAATTAATTGTTATTTGTTCCAATTCATTACTAACTTACTAGAATTAATCGAATAGTTTTAACCGCTAATCCTAAATATAAAATTGAGCAAAATTTTATATAAAGGACAAAAATTTAAATGTTAATATGATGCAGAAGTATTTCCATCTCATTCTTCTCATATCTAATGGCAAGAGTTAGTATATTTGGAGATAGTATCATTTTTTTATTAAAAAAAAAAACAAAACAAACTTAAATACCTTTATAACAACCCTAATAATTTTTCATTAAGTGATTCTTGCAGGTATTACATATGTTTGTAAGAAGATGAATTCACAAATGATATCTAATGAACAAAATAATGACAATGTAAGGGTTACAAAATTACATGGAAGACAAAGGTACAAGACATGAAGCTTGATTATTTGATTATTCCATGTATTATTATGAGTAGATTTTGTGCAGCTTTGATATTTTATGTAAACTTTGTACTATCTTGTCACTGTAATTGTAACTCATTATATATACCATATGGACATGTGTTGGTTTAACTATTATACAATTAGGTCGATTTATTTAGGCTTAATTAAGAAGAGTTAGGCTCAGCCTCATTGTCATACGTGTATATATGTATACCTAGTACATTCAAGTGATTGGTGAATAAGCCATGCATACCAAACACTTAATGAATAAGAGAGAAGAATAGTCAAAACTCTTAGTCCATCTTTCTCCCTATTTTTCTCTTCAAGTGAGGAATGAACTTTAGGATCCATTCTCTGGAGAAATTAGAGATTTCTCTTTAGAAATTATTTTAATCTTGGAGTATATCAAAATTTTCAATTGAAGACGGCATTTGAATCGTCCAAACTTCAAGTTTCTTTCTTCTTTAATCGACTTTGTTGTTCATTAAACCAAACTCAAAAGTCCTACATTTGTGAAACTTATTCGTCTATTATCTTACACATCATAATCACAAATATAATTTATATATCAAAACACAATAATTCATTGCCTGTAATATTCATGTATGATATAAATCAATACTTAATAAAATATGGTTGCTAAAAATTAATATAGATCACAGGTATAATTAGGAATATATAAAAATGAAGCAGAGAATTGTATGAAAAAAAGGAAATTATAAATACATATAGAAACTTTCTAATTAAAGTACACTTGTAAAGATTATTCAAATGGGTTGGTTACTCTCCACAGAATCGAGAACCCACTTACTATTTATTCCCTCTATTTATATAAATTCTAAATTAAGATTTAATAGGTTTTTAATTTACATATAGAGTAGAGTAAGGAGGAGGATCAATGGTAGATGAACTCTCAGCGTTGGCCTTTTAGGCTTGCGACAACGGTATTCTAATTTTTCTTCGACTATATCACCTTGTATATATACATATATATGTTGTTTTTTCTTTCCTTATCTTGTACGACAGCTTCTAAGATTTTAAAAATAATTATCGCTTTTTTTTTCTTTTGTTTGTTATTAAATTTTGGTGCTAACTTATATGTCGATTATTTGCGGCCAGAGTGCACATATGGGTGGTCCAAGATTCGAAAAAAAATAATAATAATTGAGAATATTCTAAACATATCTATATTATAGATGTAAATTCAAAAGAAATTTTATTCATGATATAATTTGATTTAGGAAATATTTATAGAAATAAAAGTTGTATATATTAATTTTATCTTTTTACAATAATTTAAATCGCTTAAATCCAACTTCATACGTTAAAGTTATGACTAAAATACAGTAGATTGTCATATATCATGCAAATTTTATCATTTGCTCAAAATTAATAAAATAAATGAGATTATTAAAACTTAAGCACACAATTATAAATAATGTAAATAACCTCAAATACTACTTAAATAAATTACTAAAAACTTAAATTAATAGGGTATAAAATAGATAAGAATGCTTGTTCATCATTGTTACATATTTCAAAAATAAATTTTAATTATTAATATATTTTAATATATATTGATTAAAAAATATATTAAAAAGTATTTTAGTGCCAATATAATAATTGTATTTTTTATGTCATGATGTATTATGATTTACAAGAAATTAATAGTCAAAGTATTTTTAAAATACGCACCAACGGTCTTTTAAATACGAAGAGATTAACCGATAATAATAAATTGATATTGTGGATTACATCCTTTAAATATTAGGTAAAATTGTCCAATGAATTTCCAAAAGCATACATTTGTTATTAATGCGTTAAGTTATTTTTAGTAAGTATCAAGTTATTAATAATATGGAATTTAAAAAAAAAACTATTACTAATTGGATTTTCAGCTCTCTTTACATACTTGATGCATGGAAACTCATATTTCTTTGACTCAACAATTATTTTACCATTTTCAAGTCCCAATTTTATAAAATGCACTTATATGTATAAAATTGTTGTTTACTCTTTTTCCCTCTCAAGTTTTAGTTTCTCATCACTAACATTGTATAATACTGCCTAGTCATATTTTCTATATTGAAATCTAAATACCAAATCTTTTTTTTTTTTGATATAAGGCTTACATGGTTGTATAACATCCCCCCCCCCCTCTAATAAGCAAGGTTTTTAGTATTAGAAAAGATAAGAGTCAATGACATCAGCCGTGATGTAGTCTGCAAGTTCGGTGAAAAGTAAGAAAGTATGATGATATCCTTTACTTATCACTCCTTTTGTGTAAGAATAGTTTAACAACACCTAAAGCAGTACCATCCTATTTCTCTTTACCTATCGGTGGATTACGATACCCAGTGCAACAGTAGGCTAAACCACACACTCTCCCAACTATAGTATAAATGCACCTATGTGAAGCTAATTTAGTATGTTTGATAAGCAATGCAAATGCAATTGCAAAGGATGGAGTCTTGCTTTACCGAGCAAGATTTGGTACAAATTTTGCAAGAACAAATAGAGTTCTTTGGAAATCAAATGGAGAGTGCTTCAAAGTCCATCAATCTAGCAAAAGAAAGGTATTTGAACTCACGAGTAGAGTATGAAAAAGAGTTAAAAGGTAGAGGAAGTGGGAAGGAACAATGATCATTGATCAAGGCATCATCATAGAGAAGATAAAGGTATTAAACTTGATCTTTTCTTATTTTGATGATAAACTTGATGTTGAATTATTTCTTGAAGGGTTATATGAGGTGGAAGCTATTTTTGAATTCAGTGATTATCATGATGAGCAAAAGTGTAAATTAACTACTCTTAAGTTTAATAAGTTTGCTAGAATATGGTATGACAAATTGAAAAGACCTAGAGGAAGAGAAGGTAAATCTAAAATTAAATCTTGGGATAAGATTAAGAATCATTTGTGAAAAAATGTATACCTAAAGATTATGAGCAAGATAATGACATGATATTGACTACTCTTAAACAAGGACTTTTAAGTGTTGAAGATTATGTTAGGGAATTTGAGAGGTTAGCATTTATATGTGACATCTATAAGAAGAAAGAACAAATGTGTGCTAGATTTATAGGTGGCCTAAACATGATGATTCGAGATAAAGTTGAAATTTTTCTATATGATTCTCTTGATGATATGATTAAGCTATCTTTGAGATTTGAAAAAAAAAATCAAATCTACTAAGCCTCATGCCAAGAAAAATAATTCTTCTACAAAGTATGACTCAAGCACTCAAGATACTAAGTACGGGATGTGTAACTCAAGCTCTATAAATGTTGAGAAGAACCAAGGGATTAACCGAGAGGATAAGGGCAAGGGAAAGGTCAATGAAGTATCTATAAAACAATGTTTTAAGTGTCGAGGATTTGGACACTTCGCTGGAGAATGTCCCAACCAAAGAGTATTATCTATACAAGAGATTGAAGCTATGGAGACTTGTGATGAAGATCTTGAGTTCGAGTCAATGGAAGAAATTTTTAGTGAATCAAAGGATGAAGGTAATGCTTGCTATATGCTTCAAAGAGTACTTCAAGTGTAAGCTAATGAGCAATCTAATCAACAAGAGACCATATTCAAGAATAAAGGAAGAGTGGAAGATACAGTTTATCGGATTATCATTGATAGTGGATCGTGTATAAATGTAGCTAATGAAAGGATGGTGAAGGAATTGGAGTTAGAGAGAACACCATATACAAAAGATTCAATGGAACAAAACAAACCCTAATATCATTTAAAATTGGTAATTATCACGATGAGGTGCTATATCATGTTTTGCCTGTGGATTAATGTGAGATCTTATTAGGTAGAATATGGTAATATGATTGATGTGCTATTCATAATGGTATTACTAATGAATATATTATTAAAAATAATAAGAAAAAGCATAAATTTAAACCTTCTAAGTGTGATAATGATAACATAATCAAAAATAAAAAGAGTTTATTTTTGCATGAAAAGGCTATGATAGAATGTATTAAGGAATAAGGTAGTTGATATGCTATGATTATCAAAGAATCTCTATAAGGGGAGAAAAGTGAACATAATAATCAATTAGATGATCTTATTGATGAATATAAAGATGTGTTTCCTAATGACTTACCATCAGGATTATCACCTAAAAGAGGGATAGAACATGCTATAGACTTAATACCTAGTATATCTTTACCTAATCGACTTGCTTATAGATGTAATCCAGATTAAATTTAGGAATTAGAGAGACAAATGCAAGATCTCATAGGAAAATGATATATGAGAGAAATTATGAGTTCATGTTGTGTATCTACATTACTTGTTCCTAAAAACGATGGTGTATGGAGCATGTGTATTGACTCTAGAGCTGTGAACTATATAACTATCAAATATAGATTTCCTATGCCTAGATTAGATGACATGTAAGATGAATTACGTGGAGCACAAGTATTCTCTAAAATTGATCTAAGGAGTGGATATTATCAAATAAGAATAAGAGAAGGAGGTGAATGGAAGATTGATTTTAAAATGAAATATAGTCTTTACTAATGGATTGTGTAATGCACCTAGTTTGTTCATGAGAATAATGAATGAATTTCGTTGACCTTTTGTTAAAAAATTCATTGTGGTATACTTAGATGATATACTTGTGTATAGTAAAAATGAGCATGATTATCTTAGTCTTTTGAGGAGATTATTTGATAAGTTGAGGGAAGCTAAAATCTATGAAAAAATAGAAATATGTAATTTTATGCTTTTGAGTATTGTTTTCCTTAGTTATATTGTAAGTAGAGAAGGTATAAAAGTGGATCCTATAAATATTCAAGTTATTCAAGACTAGTCAATACCTAAGGATATTCATGAGTGAAGTAGTTTTCATGGATTAGTGAGTTTTTATAGAATATTCATTAAAGACTAATCGAATATTGTAGCAACAATTACATAGCTTATGAAATAAGTTGAATTCAAGTGGGGAGAAGATGCCACGAAATCCTTTAAGACTTTAAACAATAAGTTGTATAAGGCACAGGTATTATCCTTGTCTAACTTTGATAAAAAACATTTAAAGTTACATGTGATGTTAGTGAGGTAGGGATAAGAGTTTTACTTTCACAAGAAAAAAGAGTCATTGCCTTTTTTAGTGAAAATTTACATAGTGATAAAATGAATTATTCAACATATGACAAGGAATTCTATGTCATCATAAGAAGTTTAGAAACAGGGAGTCATTATCTGATACCTAAGCCATTTGTTTTGCATTCGGATCATGGGAGTCTAAAATATTTTCATGGGTAAAAGAAAATGAGTTTTATGCATATAAAATGGGTTAGTTTCTTATAATCCTTTGTGTTTTCTGTCACACATTTTGGTGGTAGAAAAAATATCATAGTAGATGCATTATCTAGAAGATCTATGATACTTGTTATGTTAGATGCTAAATGATTAGGTTTTGAAATTTTGAAAGAATTATATGCCAAAGATGAAGACTTCTTTAAAATTTATGATGAATGTAAAAAAAATCATAGGTAGGGTAATTATGTGTTTCTGGATGACTTCTTTTCAAACTTAATAAGGTGTGCATACCTTACTCTAATGTACATGATTTACTTGTTAAGGAAGTAATGAGGGAAGTATAGCTAGTCATTTTGGTGTTTATAAAACCATAGAAATATCACAAGAAAATTTCTACTAGACATGAATGATGAAATTAGCACAAACTATTATTGGAAGATGTGTAATTTGTCAAAAGAGTAATAGTTTCTTTCATAAAGGTTTGTATACTCCTTTACCAATTTCTAGTCAACCATGGAAGAGTGTTAGTATGGAATTTATTATAGGTTTACCAAGGATAAAAAAAAGGAAAGGGATTATATTATGGCAGCAGTAGATAGGCTTTCTAAAATGGCACATTCTATTCCTTGTAATAAAACAAATGACGCAACTCATATGGAACATTTATATTTCAAGGATATGGTAAGGTTACATGATATTTCCAAAAGTAAAGTGTCGGATTGAGATGTGAAAATTTTAAGTTACTTTTGAAATACACTTTAGCATATGTTAGGTACTAAGTTTTTGTTTATTACATCTTATCATCCACAAATGGATGATCAAATCGAAGTGACTAATAGAACCTTGGGAATTCTACTATGAGATTTAGTTAATAAAAGTACAAAAGATTGAGATATAAAAAACTCACATATTGCATTTGCATACAATAGGATTCCTTCTAGTACAACTCACTAAAGTCCATTTGAAGTTGTCTATGTAGGTAATCCTTATTTTCTTATTGATATGTAGTTATTAAAGAAATGTGATATTAATAACTATGATGCTAAAGAAAGAGTTGAATTCTTTAATAAACTTCATGAGAAATTAAATAATAATATTGAGAATACTAAATACCAAAACCAAGTTAACAAAAATAGATCAACATAAATATTTTCACTGGAAGATTTAATATGGTTACATTTAAGAAAAGAAATATTTCTAAACTTAAGAAAGAATAAAATAATGCTAAGAGCATATGGACATTTTAAATTCTTGAGGAAATTTGGAAATAATGCTTATGAATTAGAATTACCAAAATCCTACAGAGGATTTTCAAGGGCTTTTAATGTTGGTGATTTATCTCCTTATTATAATGATGCTAATTTGAGTACAAATTCTTCTTTGCAAGAGTGGAATGATGCAGGAATATCTCCATCTCATTCTTCTCATGTAGAAGGGCAAGAGTTAGCATATTTTGATGTAGTACCAATTGCTCTTGAAAATTTTTAATACCTTAATAATAATCCTAAAATTTTGTAAGAAGAGGACTTCACTAATGATATCTAATGTACAAAATAATGACAATGCAAGGGTTATAAAAGTTCATGGAAGATAAAGCTATAAGACATGAAGCTTGATTATTTGATTATTCCATGTATTATCATGATTAGGTTTTGTGTAGCTTTGATATTTTATGTAAACTTTGTAATATCTTGTCATTGTAATTGTAACTCATTATATATACCATATAAAAATATGTTGGTTTAACTCTTATACAATCAAACTAGTTCATTTAGGCTTAATTAAAGGGATTTAGGCTCGGCCTCATTGCCATACGTGTATATATATATGCCTCATACATTTAGTGATGGTGAATAAGCCATGCATACCAAACACTTAATGAATAAGAGAGAAGAAGAGTTGAAACTCTTAGTCCATCTTTATTCCTATTTTTTTATTCAAGTGAGGAGTGAACTTTAGAAGCCTTTCTCTAGAGAAATTAGATATTTCTCTTTAGAAATTATTTTGATCTTGGAGTAGATCAAAATTTCCAATTGAAGACAACATTTGAATCATCCAAACTTCAAGTTTCTTTCTTCTTTAGTCGACTTTGTTGTTTATCAAACCAAACTCAAAGGTCCTACATTTGTGAAACATATTCATCTATTATCTTACATATCATAATCACAAATATGATTTATATATCAAAACACAATAATTCATTGTCTGTAATATTCATGTATGATAAAAATTAATACTTAATAAAATATGGCTGCAAAAAATTAATATAGATCACAGGTATAATTAGGAATATATAAAAAATTAAGTAGGGAATTATATAAAAAGAAGGAAATTTACATATGAAAACTATCTAATTAAAATGCACTTGCAAAGATTATTCAAACGGGTCGTTTACTCTCCACAGGATCACGAACCCGCTTGCTAGCTATGGTTATTCCCTCTGTTTTTATAAATCATAAACTACAATTTAATAGGTTTCTAATTTATATGTAGGGTAGATTAAGAAGGAGGGTTAATGGTGGATGAACTCTAGTGTAGGCCTTTTACGCTTGCAATAATGTTATTCTAATTTCGGTTCTATTATATTGCCTTGTATATATACATATATATATATATATATATGTATGTTGCTTTTTCTTTCCTTATCTCATTGAGAAATATACAACAAAAATAAGGTATTGGCAAGCTTCCCCCCTTAGTTACACAAGATGAATATAGCTTGTGAAATCTATATAGCTTGGACTTCAAACCTACTGACCCCTTGTTTTTCCTCTCCCTCAACAAGTTATGGATGAAATTAATGTCATTGGCAGAAGTTATTTGTGGTCGAGTTCTAGTTAGAAAAATAAAAAAAAGAATAAGAAAAAAACTTGCTTCTTGGTCTGTAGTGTGTAAACCCAAAAAAGAAGGAGACTGGGCTTTGTTGACATCAAATGGTGGAATATATCATCTATAGGAAGACTATTGTGGTCATTAGTTGTGAAAAAAACACTACTTAGGGTAAGATGGGAGCATGCATACTATATCAAAGATGGAGACTTGTGGCAAATCAATCTCCTTATTACCTGCTCTTGAATTTTAAGAAAAATCATGATGCAAAGACCTTTGTTTCAAAATTTATTTATTAATGATGTAAGCCATAAGAAGGTGAGCAATGAAGATAAATTTAAGATTTCCATGGCGAATGCGACTATTAGACCTAAAGCAGAGAAAATCCCATGGTATCCTAATGTCTGGTATCCTTTCACATTACCACAGCACCAATTTATATTTTGGCTTGTGATTTCAGAGCGCCTTCTAACTTAAGGTAAGCTTGTGAAGTATGGAGTCCTGCAATCAAATTATTGTATTTTATATGCGGAAGAGGAGGAAATGCTTTCCCATCTTGTATTCTTGTGCCCATATATAGTTGACACTTGGATCCCATTACTTTATAAATTGGGATGCTAATAGAACATTAATGAATTGAATACTTTAAAGAGATGGTTGAGTCATGGTAGTCGAAGACCCAAAAAAAATAAAGTAAGTAGTTTATTTTCGACTAGTTGCGACTATATATCACATTTGGAGAAAAAGAAATGGGCGAATTTTTGCACATAATTTCCAACCTTGTTATTGTATTAAAAAATATATTATCAGTGATTTAACAAATTATTTTATTTAGTAAGTCTTTTAGAAAGCTAATGAATTGTGTGGATAAGGTACATATAAATGTTTAGTTTGCTTTTAGTATTTTGATTGTACTCTTCACTTTGCACTAGTTAATATATAAAAATTTACTTACCCGATAAATTTTAACTTACATGTATTATAATTATAAATAAAAGAAAAATATTTATAAAATAATTTTACACTATAAAATTCATATAGTAATGAATAAACTATTACAAGAGTGTATTTTTAAAAAAATATATATGTGTGTATGTGCGTGTATTTAGGTTAAATAAGTTATTAAATAATATTATTACTTCTTTCGGACTTATTTATTAAAATATTATGTTTATCAAACAAGATTATTACTTTAGCCACGTTACTATTATAGATAATATTAAATTTCAAATAAGATATTATTTTACCAAAGAGACACTAATATCTCCTAAGTGTACTTATGCTAATCAATAAAGTCTTGTTTGGCTAAGCACCTATTTCAAAATTTGAATCCATTTATTTCATAAATTTAGTCTAGTAATTCAATTCTACGGAGCTTTTATAACCAAGACCTTATTATGGAAACGTTGAGAGGAAAACAGCTTCATAAATGGGTATTTAATCCTGTTACGGTGTCGCCGTTGTTTGAAATTTAAAAGGCGCGGGATCCTCCAAGGCCAAACCAAAATGCGAAATTTCCCGACTACATACAAGCCATAATTGACGCACCATTGTGTAACGGAAGCATTCATGTTCCCTCTTTTTTGTATTTAACGGCTCTTTGCTCTACTACCTACAAATTCAACTTGAGTTCCTGAATTCTCTCCATCATTAGGGTCTAACAAGTTGTCCTAAAATCACCTAAACATCAAGGACGGAGAATAATTGAAACCAGTAATCGCTGGAAAATCATTCTTCCTTGCCTTCTGTAGCCTTTGATCGTCGTCTAATAAAACTGAATTCCGGTAGTGGTGTTTTTTCCCCCGCCTATTTTGGCTCTGATTTTATTGGTAGTTGAATCACCGGCGTTTGATTATCGGAATCTCTCACGGTTGCTGTTGCTTGAGTGAAATATTAGCTCACGATTGCAGCGTGTCTTTTTAATGCTATTTTACCTGATTGCCTATCGGTCTACCGCTGCGTTGGTGCTACGTCATCACACAATTTCGTCATTTTAGGTTTATTCTTTATCATGATTTGATTAGCTTATATGTTTTATTTTGAATTTATTTCATGGTGATTGAGATTTCACCAGAGGATTGCTGAATTTTCCGATCCTTCAAGTAATGTTGGCGTAGAAATAAAATTAGATCATTGATAATATGAATTCTTCGAGTTTGATTTCTTAGCAGCTTAATTCCAAATAACAAGTGGTTTTGATTTCCTCTATTTAACGCGCTCATACTGATGAACGATTGTGTCTCATCTCCAGAACACTGACCTTAACATGGATGTGCTTCGAAGTGATATATTCTTTAAAATGGAGCCAACCTGTGGCTCATTACGAAGTGAACTGCAGGTTATTCTTCAACTAGCGTCGAATTTAATATTTCTTTCAAATGACTAGTTTCAGCAGTTTGGTTTAGTTCTTCTGTTTTAATGGTTACTATTAGGCAATATGGGATGAAGTCGGGGAATCTGAAGATGAAAAAGATAATATGCTTTTGCAAATTGAAAAAGAATGCTTGGATGCATATAGGAGAAGAGTTGACCAAGCGTATCAGCGTAAAGCTCAATTACGGCAAGCGATTGCTGATTCAGAAGCAGAGCTTGCACAAATATTCTCCGCAATGGGTGAGCGACCAGTGCATGTGAAGCAGGTTAGGGTATCATGAAAGACTTCATGCTATATTCCTCTTCAACTCGTTCTAAGTAAACATAGATTGGAATCCCATGTTTTGAATTGGATTATTGTTTGATGTTTCAGTCTCAGAATGTTCTGAGTTTGAAAGAAGAATTCAATGCCATTACCCTCCATCTAGACCAAATAAGGAAGAAGAAAGATGAGAGAAAGAGCCAATTTATCGATGTTCTCGATCAGATTTATAGTATCTCAAATGAGATTTATGAGTCATCAGTGGATGCTACAAACTACATACCTTGTGATGATGGTGATTTGTCTTTGAGAAAGTTAGATGAATTGCGTTCTGATCTGTTGGCGATGCAGAAAGAGAAGGTCCGCTCTCATTCCATCATCTTCTTAACTGATGTTAATTTTCAGATATTTCTTCGCTGGGAATAAGTAGATGAGATAAAATAACAAAATGTCGAAAATCACAAAAAGTCATGATAGCCAGACTTTGACTTCTGTCATTTGAGATGCATGTGAATCCATAATGATGTCACTTGAGATAAGATTTGACTAATCTCATGACAGCCAATGGCATTTAGAAATATTAAATGAAGTTGTGGTCACGTCCCAAGGAAAAAGTAATCCAAAAGCATGTCCATAGAAATTTATTAATA
This sequence comes from Tamarix austromongolica, assembly GCA_039764185.1. Classification (NCBI taxonomy): domain Eukaryota; kingdom Viridiplantae; phylum Streptophyta; class Magnoliopsida; order Caryophyllales; family Tamaricaceae; genus Tamarix; species Tamarix austromongolica. The sequence goes on from CM077819.1 coordinate 13,765,185, forward strand.
AAATTGGTCTTGGGATGTAATAGGATGTGATATCTTTGACCTTCTTTCATAGTTTGCATCAAAATTGAAGATTGTTTGAACTTTTGAATTAACTCACATATCTGATATTATTTCACCTGGTTAGTAGAGTACCCGTCAGCAGCAGGTACTGGACCATTCAAATACACTGCATTCCTTGTGCATTGTGCTTGCTATAGATTTTAGAGACAAAATCAGCACAATACATCCCACTCTTTCTGATGATTTTCGAGGGACCAGAAACTTAACAGATGTTACAATTGAAAAGCTGTCAACTACAATACAGTATTTGAAAGAAGTCAAGAGAGAGAGACTCCAAAGGGTTAGTTTTGATGAGAATTAAGTTCATAACTTTACTACATTGAAGGTTATCTTCAATTTGCTGACTGTTCAATAATTCCAGCTCCAAGATCTTGCAAACACTATGCTTGAGCTTTGGAAGTTGTTGGATACACCCCTTCTCGAGCAGCAAATATTTCATAATATCACCTCCAAGATAGCCACTTCCGAAGACAAAATCACTGAGCATGGTGCTCTTTCAGAGGACCTCATAAACTGCGTATGTATAGTAGTCAAGCAGAAGTTTGGTTAATTGCTTCAATCAATTTAGGCTCGTCCCCTGTTTTTATAACCACTCACATTGATTTTCTGCCTGCAGGTTGAGGCTGAAGTTCTGAGGTTAGAACATCTCAAAACTAGCAAAATGAAAGAACTTATTTTGAAAAAGAGATCTGAATTTGAGGCGATCTGCCGCAAGACGCATGTGACCTTGAAAGCACAAACAATGACTCAATATTCAGTTGAAGCTATATGTTCCGGTAGTGGTCATATCAAATAAGTGGTAGTTATAATTTTAAATACTTGAATCGAAACATAGGCATACTTAATCATGCTGGAAACTATGGCCACCACTGATGGTAATATTGAATAAGATGCGATTAATTTTGCTCCACTGAGCCAACAAAATTTAGAACCCAGAATTGGCACATAGGTTAGTCAAGCTGTAGACATCCTTTGCTCATTTTCATCCCAGCTAAAGTTCACATAGGTCCTCTGATTCCATACAGTTATATGTATTACTTGTATTGATAGAATTCATAGATGGTTGACAAAGGCACTACAACTTTGCTTCAAGAGAATGAATAGGAAGGGAACATAACTTTGAGATGATCTGTGCTGAAATCGCATTAATTTGGTTTCTTTGAGCTCCAATATTATTCAACTGATCAAATATATAGTAGTGTGGTTGTTTTGTCCTTATTAAATATCATTTTATAGGGGCCATAGATCCTGCGCGTATACTGGAACAACTTGAGGTTCAAATTGGTGAGGCTAAAGAAGAAGCTTTTAGTCGGAAAGACGTACTGGAAAAAGTAGAGAAATGGTTGGCTGCATGTGAAGAGGAATGCTGGCTTGAGGAATACGACAGGGTGAATATTTGTTATTTTATATTTTCTTCAGCACCTCTAATTTTGTTTTTCAATAGGTTGAGCATACACCTTAGCTATTTCACTCTCTTCTGATGAACCTCCAATCAGGATGAAAATCGTTATCATGCTGGAAGAGGTACTCATCTCATGCTTAAGCGTGCTGAGAAAGCTCGTGTAATAGTCAAAAAGATTCCGGGTAAGCATCATTTTTTGAAAGTTCTCTTGAAAATAAATGAAAATCTGTCATTGTATGCTCTTTGATATTTGGTTTATATTTTGTAAGCTTGATAAATGTTGGATCTGCTGTTTACCTATTTTTTTCAATGGACCGCTGTATGGATGAATGATAATCAAGAACAGGAAAAAAAGAAGAAAGAGAGACAAAAAAGTTACACGGCTTGGCATTATAACTTCATCGTTGACAGAGATAGGGTAGTCTGATTAAGAGAATAATAATTAATAATTCCGGAGTCCAATCCACGGACTGCCCTGAAAAGAGCGGAGAACTCAACTCCAAGAGACCTAAGCTAGAGGTTTCTGCGCAAACCGCAATTTTCATGTTGACATAGAATATAGAAAACCTAAGATTAATAATTAGAAGATTCCTCAACAGAATTGCATGCGAGACTTTTACTATAATCAACGATACGATATTTGAAAATCTAAATCAGTTTCAATCTCAGCAATAATTGTCTCTCCAAGCAATAAGCATAATATTACTTGATCATCTCTTTTTCACATGTCCAATGACAGCAATGGTGGAGACTTTGACCTTGAAAGCCAGGGAATGGGAGAAAATAAGAGGTTCAGAGTTCTCATATGATGGAGTAAAGAACTTACCTTATACCTCAGATTTTTCTATTTATTTTTCTGTTACTCACTGGAACACATGGCTGAGATGGATCCCACTTGCATCTCTGCCTCTCCCCGATAAAACTAATTGTGCTAATCATTGTTTGTTGTCCTTTATTTAGGTCCATCTACTTTCTATGCTTGAACAATATAGTACCCTAAGACAAGAGAAAGAGCTAGAACGTCAATGGCAGAAAGTAAGTCTTTTTGTTCACGCTGCTATTCAACAAAGTTTACCATATACCGGTGTTGCTTTTATTCAGCTAGCTTTCAATCAATATTTAGGAGCAAAGGAAGCTTCAAGGGCAGCTGCTCACAGAGCAGGAGGCTCTCTTTGGATCAAAACCAAGTCCAACAAAAAGTGCTAGAAAAGCTCCCAGAAATTCAATGGGTGGGACACCTTACAGGAGGATTTCTCTTTGTGGTCATATGCTGCAGAACTCAAAACCTGAAGAGGCTAATAACCTTCATTCACATACCACAGCCAAGCCAGCACGGGCGAATCAAAACGAGCCATTGAATCACCACCAGTATGGAGGTTTTGTATCTCTTTCTTGTCCTTTGCTCTTGACAGTTCTTATCGTGTCAGTGTTCAAGTGCCAGTATGTATAGGGGTAGAAAGAGATTTGAATCTGGGAGGATCATAATTAATCCAATTTCTTGGTTAGCATGCCTACTGCCTTTGTTATTCTGGATATTACCATCATGGAAATCAAGCAAAACATTTTGCCACATCTTTACGTCGACTGAATCTCGTGCTGCAAAAGTATATTTGCTCTTGAATAAGTAATTTTAGCGATATAGCTTTCTATTCAAATCTCTTTGTGGTCACGTCATCAGAAATTGCATGCAGGCCTGAAGAACTCTGTTCCTCCTGGCCATCCACCCAAGAAGCTAGCAAACGCTGCAAACCCTAGAGAGCATGGGCTGCAATCAACCCGGAAGCCATTCCCTGCTCTTTCTTCCACTTCAGTGGGCAACCAAAAACGTCAAAAAGAAGATGAGAATAGAAGGCGGAGCATGATTCCACAGACAGTGCTTTCTGCCGCATCGACGGTCATGAACCATAAAACTTCAAAACAAGATGAGAACAGAAGGCTTAGCATGACGCTGGAGAAAGTGCGTTACGCTAGCAAAGCATCACAGAACACACCATCAAGACACACAGTTTCTGAGAACCACGGGCGTAGATCCCCAGATATGTCTACCATGGTGCAGACTCCTCCGCCCAATATGTCTGCCGCATCAATGTTCATGGACCAAAAATCTTTAAAACAAGGTGGGAACAGAAGGCAGAGCATGACTCCTGACAAAGTGCATTCCGCTAGTAAAAGCACGCCATCCAAATATACAATTTTCGAGAATCATGGGAGTGGAACCCTAAAAATGTCTACCCTGGTGCAGACTTCGCCCAAGTACAGCATCAGCGATTTGCCAGTGGCGACCCCATCCAAGATTACATCTGCTGATAACAATGAGAATGTGACCCCGAAGACGTTGTCTACTCCACTGCGAACGACCCCACCAACTTCAACTGTTTACAAGCAGAAGGCGACAACCCCTGCTAGTAATCCAGGCATTCCTGATGCATTTGAAGTCAACGAGGAAAGTTACGAGCACTCATTTGAAGAGATAAGGGCTGGTTTTGACCGGCAGGATAGAGATAGAAATGCACTGCCGAGAGTTTGAGATGAGAGAATCCTGCGAGATAAACCTCGTCGTTCGTCTTCACGCCGTCTGCTGGGGAATTTCCCTTACCTCTCTAGTTGTTCAGCTGCGAGATAAACCTCCTTGTTCATCTTAACTCAAATTAAAATTTTACTTTGCTGCTATTATGCTACCTATCCCTCCTTCCGTACTTTTATTCTGCCTTGCATAGCATGGAAAAGTGATACCGTGGAAAATAACTAAACTTTACGCAAATATTAAATTGAGAAGATTATTGAACCTTGATAGCGAGACACTAGAGTGAAGATTATTGTGGGGTTGGGAAAGATAGTAGGAAAATGTAATATTTTAAGAATGCCTGCCTGAAGGTTTTGCATTAGTAAAATGCACGGCCACTTGTGTAAGATTAATAAAAATGTGGGATTGACGATCGTCAAATATATATCATTAAACTGATCGATTTTACCGAAGGCCGGTAAGCCCAAAATGTGTCGTACTTGTTCTTTTTTTTTCTTTTTCTCTTTTACATTTTAGCCAAAGTGTCTACAAAATTACAAAATTCACTTTTTTTATATTATTATTAGATCCCAATGTTAGATCAATTAAGCTTTTGTTTGAAAAAGTTGTGGATGTTGCCATGTTTTTGTCGTTAAGTTTTGTTATTTTTATTATATTAATAATATAAAACTGCTAAAATTACTTTTATATATATATATACATACAAAAAATAGGTTGAAAATCTCACTCTCAAACATTGGTTAAGTAACTTTTGAGAGATGGATAACCAACAGCGGATTGATTGATTTAATATACACATCCTATCATTATACACATAAATCTCTTTATATGTACTCTTATACTCCACTTTTTCCAAATTTTTAAAATTATCCTCCATCATTTTCAAGCACACCTACAATATCCCTCATCTCTCTTCTTCTCCTCTTCACTTGTTTCTTGAGCACACCCGCCATCTCCTTCCTCTCTCCTCTTCTTCTCTTCGGTTGTTCCTTGAGCACTCCTTCCTCACTGAAAGTTCTCCTCTTCGGTTGTTCCTCCTCCTTCCCCAGCAATAATATCTAAATCATTTATTAATTTATCATATAAGTAATTTTTGTGCATTTTTTTTTCATTTCTTCATATCCAAATCCATTATTTAAGCTATGTGTGTTGTATTTTTATTTTTTTAATGAATCGATTGATTGTAATTGAAATGAGTATGGACTGATTGAAATTTGCAAATGAAATAGGGGTAGGGGAACGTGTGAGGAGCGGTAAGGAGAGGAAAACCAACAGGCAAGACACCCGTTGAGCCGATAAAGCTCTGGGGAAGGCCCTCATAGGTGTCAGGCCCGTAACCCTCCCCCACCCTATGTAGCAACAACCCGAAGGCTTCCCATGCCTACGCATCAATGACCCATAGGCCTCCCCACCCGTACACAACAATGGCTCGTAAGGCCTCTTCCTCACCCGAACCCCAAACTATAAACCTTTAACTCTAACCATAAACCTTAACCCTAAACGCATAGCCCTAATCCCTAAACAGTAAACCCTAAACGAATAGCCCTTAACCCTAACCCATAAAACACATAAACCATAAACCATTAACTATTGACCCCTTAACCTCTAACCCTAAACCCTACCTCTAACTTTTGCACCTTTTAATCTAGTACACTAACCGTCGAACCCTAAACCCCAAAACCTTAAGCATAGATCATAAACGTGACCCTTATAGTTTGAATTTATTTTGGTTCAACATTCAATTATGATTTAGTATAATATGTATTAATGATGTTTTTATTATAAATGGCAGATAGCAGGTAAAAAAGAAAAGGGTAAAGAAATTAGGCAGAACACTCCCGCTGGCGAGGTGTCTAAAAGAGTTGTAACCATGAGTGTTTGAGAACGAGCTATAGCAGAACACGGGACAAAGACAATGGCACATAGTTCAAACGTCGATTATATGCCTTAATAGGATGATTATGACGTCCATGGTCATAGAGGTGATGTTAGCATAAGCACCTCGATTCAGGCAATGGGATCCTCCTCGTCATCGGTGGTGGATGACGATTGGTAGTTGAATAGACCTATAGGCGATGGTTTAGAGATTTTCAATCTTCTTACTAACTTTAAAGGTCATGTGGCATATGCCATGTAGAATTGTGATCAAGTAATTTTACTATTTTATGTATCAATTAATATTTTTTAACAAATTCATGTAATTTTTTATTTTTACAATCTTTTTGTAGGAACCACATGACCCACTAAGGATGCAGTTGAGGGTAAAGGCTATTGTAAGACTACCTCTGCTCACTCCTAAGAATGGAAATGTTTATAATCCCGTCTACCACACAAGGTTGATAGTTCTTCATGAGAGTTACTTCCGCATTCATTGCCCACTGATAACTACTTTTATTGAAAGGTGGCATCCGGAGACTAATAGTTTTTATCTTTCACTCAGTGAGATGATTATTACCCTACAAGATGTATTATGTACCTTAATTGCCATAGGTATGTGTGTACGGGAAAGACATTTGAATGTGACGGTGATGTTGTGAGTTTACTTGTGGATATGTAGGGTGTTTCCAAGATGGTAGTAAGGGGGACATATTTGAATGGTAACTTGATTACATCAGACGCCATTATCAGTAAGCTTATGAATGAGCGGGTTGATGATGATGAGTCTTATGCTCAACTCTATTTGTGATATTTGTTTTCCTACATGCTTTTTGTAGACAAGTCCAATAATTATGCCGTATTATCAGTGTTGAGATTAGTTGCCGATTTAAATAGTTTATGTTATCGGTCGACTAGAGATGCTATTTTAGCATATGTATACAGGGAATCCATCATCCTCTTCACCTTATCAAGCACTAATTCATAATTATCTTCCTTATTTCTTTCCATGAATGCCAAAGTAATGGTAAATTTTTACCACTAGACAAAATTAACAACCTCCAAGAAAAGGAAAGCTATACATATTAGTTTTGTGTGTGCAATCCAAGCAAATAACATATGAGAATTCACACGAAGAGTAACAAAATTAGGATGTACAAATATAATATCACTGATCATATCAGATTCTGGATACCTACGATGCCAATGTCGACAGTTATTAGTTTCCACCAAACACAATAGTTGCTGCATAATTGTACTCCTAAGAAAGTTGTACACCCTAAACTAGTGTTTAGCATTGTATATTATCTTAATTATTATAGTAATATCAACATTAACCTATTTCTCTATCGATGATCTCCATCGATTTGACATTTATCGCGATTAGATCCTCTACAAACCTTCATTCTTTTGGTGATAATTGTTACCCAAACGAATGCCCTTATTTAGACTTTCCCAAACTATGGTTGTGCATGCCACATTCAACCTCCAATTTCCAACCACCGTAAGAAATTTTCCTCCCACATATTCTAAATTTACAATCACATTTTTTTTACCCAAAAAATTAAGCACTTTCTAGATTCACTGAAAGTTGTCTTCTGTATTAACCACCTCTCTCACAATGAAGCTAAACCTTACCTGATTTTGATCATTTTATAGTAAAAATCATATTATGTGGCCTTTCGATGTCATTAACATGCTTAATTAGGGATTCACAATAACTAAAAATACAATCGATAGAGAATAATCCCATCTAATCAGTATCAATTGGATCTTGAGTTTGAATTTAACAAAATAATTATTAAATTATTAAATATAGGCAAAAAAATTTAAATAAACAGACAGGGACAACACTAGATGGATCATCCGTTGCTGAGCCCAGGCTCTGGTTGGATCATCCATTACTGAGCCCTGGCACTAGGTGGATCCCATGTTCCTGATCCTGAGCTTCGGGTGGATTGCTTGCTCCTCCCTCCTCACTCCGAGTGGTTCACCTGTAGCTTTCAAAATTGGGGGGGGGGGAGAAATTACCATGATTTCATCCACATCATTTTCGCTCAAGTAATATTCCATTACTAAAATTTTGAAACAAGTTAGATGACTGATGAAATTATATGAAAGAAGATGGAGAAGAGGGTGAATGGCTAGTAGTGTGGAATGAAGGGCAATATAGCTAAAAAAATACTTTTAAGGGGTGCAAACTTAATAATATAAGTGTGCATTTAATAGATACATTAGGAAAGCTCGCAGTTTTATTTTAGGGATAATATGTAGGAACAATGAAATAAAGATTCTACCTTTAAGCACACTAATGCACAAATTTTTATAGATGTTAAGACTAATGGATCGTATTTTATTTTACTATTATTATTTGTAGATAAAATGGTGTCATGTGTATTTGCATATGTATTTATTATCTACTCAACAACACAACAATATATACTTGATCGAAGCTACCAGGACCTTTCTTCTCTATTGCTTGATAGAGCTAATAGCTTTGTAGTATGCCTGTCATTTTGATTTACTAGGTATGCCCGGTTTTTTGTACTCCACAGATATATTTATTTGTCCTCCTCACCAGACAATAGAGATCAATTACGGATAGATTTATTGCGGCGCAACTTAATGTACATTTAGTTTGTGTTTCGTATGGTCATTCAAATATACAATATTGGCCATCAATTCCCTCACTATACGGACAAAAACAAAATTTATATGCATGGATGAAGATCATTGACACAATTCAGCAATGATTATTTTTATTATTAATTGCATTACACAGAAGTGAAAATGAAGATAAAACATAAAATAAAAATTATATTTAAAAACTTAGTTAACCAAGATGAAAGAAAAAAGTAAAAGGAAAAATTATATATATACACACACACACACATATATTATATAAAATTTTAAAAAAAGATTAACTAAATATACTAAAAATTTTTTAAAAAATCGTGTTTTAAATTGATATAAATTATTAACAAAATTTATAAAAAAGAAAAAAAGACGTTTTTGACCGGCATAAATTGTGACGCCGAAAAGTTTTAGGGATGGAAGGGACCGGGACCTTTTCGTGCTACACTGACCAGTAGTGGTACTGCTGTACAATGCATGAACGGAGAACGACATGCAGCTGCTTGGGTGATATCATTGTACTTTCTGACCTTTACAATCACAAGTTTTTTGTTTTTTGTTATTTGTTTTTTTGGGTTTTTTTTTTTGTATTTTAAACAATTACTATCAAAAAGATAGCAGGCAGATGAGCACATCAGATATATCGTAACAATTGGGGATTGAAAATACGTGACCGATTTTAGTGGATAAACGGGTATAAATTTTGATCGCCCGTGATCCGCGCTTTCTTTCAATAACAAGTAGCACTATTTATTTCTTTCAATAATTACGGACATAAATTAGATTGAAAATAAACATTAAAATTTATTTAGATATAGAAATAGAAGGTCAACCAGAATAAATATTTTATAATATTATTTAAATGTTATTAATCTAATTTGATAAATTAAGTTGAATATTTTAAAATTTTTATTTAAATTGAGATAAATATATAAAATTTATTTATATTTTTTCATTTACATCAATTACCTCCAAACTCAGGGGTTAATAAAATTAAGGTTAAACGTGATTAATGAAGGTGAAACTTTAACCTTCATTCACCTAGTTGAGATTAATAAAACCTATTATTTCAATTGATACATCTGTATTAACCTCCATTTATCTCAAATCAAACACACCATTAATGAATGCGATGCTTGTGTTTATCGTGCTAATATAAGAGAATATATTATATACTCTATCCATTCTAAAAGTAAAATTATTCTGTATTTTATAAAAATATTTTATTTAATAATACTTTTAAATATATATATTAATAAAAAATAATATTATCAAACTAATTTTTAATATAGCTATAATAATTAATTTTTTTATATTATAATATATTATACTGTAAATATAATAATAGTCAAAATTTTATTTTAAAATGCACAATGACCTTCTTTTTAGAACGGATGGAGTAATTTTGATTAATATCTCTTATTTGGCAAATAGTAGTTTAAAAAAAGTTAGCACTTTTGAGGTAAAATAAAGTTTGACCTCATTAAACCTATAATTTAAGTGTTTGATAAAGTTAATCTATTACCAATTTGAATGAAAAACTATTTCAGTTGAAACTCAAAATAGAAGCATTTTGAAATATCTTATTTATAATTAGTTTTATTGAAATTACTTTATATCCTCAATGGGCTAATATTTATGACTACTACCAAATGTTATCAAATACCACTATATAAACAACTAATATTATCTGCTAGTCAAATAAACTTATGTGTTTTGCTATCACTTAACCTCTTATATAATTTATTTATCCATTAATAGTCAAATATGGTCGTGGCCTTGAGGTAAAATCAATTACTAATACATAATCCATTCCTAACAAAAAGTTATTTATGTATAATTTTTTATTTTAAAAAATATTCAAAAAAAGTCAAAGCTTTATTTTTATTTTATCCTAACACTTCATCTTTTTTCTTCTTTATATTAATTGTTATATTATTATTATTATTTTAATAAATAATGTAATTATTAAAATATGAGTAAATTCTTAAAATAGTTTCTTTTTTGGAACATAAGAAGTATATAAAATTTGTGTTGCATGCACATATTAACTATCAAATACGATGGATAATATATATAGTAACTCTTAAAAAATTAATTAAATTAAATTAAACGCCATGTCATAACAATATATGATAGGTGATCAATATATTAGCGAGTTATGAATATGACAATTTGATGCAATATTATATAACGTTATCTTACCGAAAGCTTTTACCAACCAATGGCTTATTTCTATAAAAATATATAATTGCAAGAACCAAGCATCCATCCAAAGCAATAGCGTCCACTTTAAAATTATGCAATACTATTTTTTTAGACGAATAATAATGCAACACAATTAGTTTTCAAATAATAACAGAATGCTGACAAATGTTATTGTGTCTCATATCTTCCAAGGACTAGACATTTTACGTCTTACGATTAGTTTTCTCTACGTTCATTTTATCCATCTAGAGCCACTTTATTAAAGCAGATAACTTCCCCCTTGACCACAAGGCCCGTCGACCTGACCCCCACCTTTTCTTTTAATTTTTAAAAATAAATTTCTTCCTTAGCATAAATATCTAACTAAATGTCTAATCTGTACCACTTTTTCTTCCTAACTCTTTTTCTCTTCTTCTTCTTCTTATCCTCCTTGGCTCACCATATCTCTTCCTTTGCCTGACCACCACGGTGAAAGATTATGCGCTGAAGGCAAGCGATGACGATGATGCTGTTTTTAGTGTTGAGGCTCCTTGGAGGAAGAACCAATTCCATCGATCATGGGGGGCAACATCCATAGATTATAAAAAGGTTAGAAAAAATTTTAATATAAAAGATTTAGTACTTATCAACATGACAATCTATAAATTTATAGGGACTAACTCGTAAAATCAATCATTAAGTTGTAGCATGTACATTTTTCTAACTATAACTAATATTATGTAGAAAGATTTATAAGTTAGACAATCAATGGTGGTTAAATGATATGACCAAAGATGATTGAGGGTAAAAAAATTATCTCCCGACCCCTTATAAAATATGTGTAAACTCTCAATTTTTTCTAAATCTTCATACTTAATATAAGTCTTTCTTACATAAATTTTCATTTTTCTATACTTGTAATTTACTTTTACATTTTGTAATAATTTTGCAATTGGCCAAGGGGATTATTATCCTATTGGCCAAGGAGGTTATTGTTCGGTTGGTCAATGAGTTATTGTCCACCTGAACTAGGAAAACTTTTCTCACAACAACTAGTATAAGATCCAAGTTTAAATTATAGAACTTGGGAGAGTAAGATGGAAGACATGTCCTATGTAAAAGAGTTTCCGGATTTGATTGAGAATGAATGAGACATACATAAGGGTGTGAAAAAAAGGGAGTGGAAGAAGCTCAATAGAAGAGCTTGTGGTTATTCCATTAACGGGTGGATGACAGGGGCATTCATCATGTTAGGAAATAAACCATGGCCTACAAAGTGTCGTTCAAGCTAGATTTGCTTTATACGAACAAGATGATGGAAAATAAGATAAAACTCATGAGAAAGTTGTACAAATTTAGGTATAAAGATGGGGAGCCCATTTTAGCACATCTTAATGAGTTCTTGAACAAATTTATCTAGTTGAAGAACACAGAGATATTGTCCAAGGATAAAGTTCAAGCTCTATTGGTCATAGGCTCTGTATCAGACAATTAGGAGACTATTTGTGTGTCTCTTAGCAATTTTACTCCGGTTTGAAAGTTCATAATGACATCAATGACAACATCACTTATGGGACAAAAGACAAGAAGAGGAGATAATATGGCCACATCATATAAGTCTGAGGCACTTGTGGTATGCTGAAGGGTTATTGTTATGCTTCCTAATTTTATCTTACATTTTTTGCTCTTCAATTGTTGTTTTATTGATGTTGATGAACTTCTATCCTAATTTGCTATTTGATTATGGTTTTTTTTCCTTTCTAACTAATTTCCTGTATTGGCTGAAATTTAAAGCAAAAGAAAGAATATTGAATTTCTGCCCTAAAGATGCATAAAATGTCTCGACATAGATAGAGTGTTCTATTGCAATTAAATTTCTTCCTTGTAGTGCTCCTCTTGATAGTCACGGCTATGTGCAACCCATGCTCATGATTAATGCGCTGATCCCAGTCCATTGAGATTTTCAATCCAATTTTCTTCATCCTCTAAGTTATTTACCTTTTTATTATCAACATATAGGTCTCGATGTTACTATAGTCTTTTTTTTATCTTTTTTTCTACTTTTAATTTGGAATTGAATATGTTTCTCATCGTGCGTCCTTATTTCATATTAACTAGGTAAGCAACAATGTTACTAACCTTGTTGGCATCAAGTATTTACCAACCAACCCACGCCAAAAATGCTTAGAAGATGACACACTCAATCAAGGCTAAAAAGGCTTAGCTATTTTGGAATTTAAGGGAAGAATCTAGCTTGTTCTCTTAGTGGTATAATTTTGTTTCAAAATTATGAAAATGTCAATACATTTTGTTTTTTTGCTTTCTATGGTCGAAAATTCTAAGTTAATTTTATTTTGTCTCTTCTTTGGTATCAATTTTGGTTAATATTTTTTGTTCTCACTTAATTTTGTTTGAATAATGAATATTTATTGTCCATTAAATGTCAAAATGGATTCTTTAAGCACATATATAATAACTTTTATATCTAGAGGATTTAACTCTTGCAATCCTTCAAGAATTGGCTATTTATAATTACGTTTTTCATTCATTACTATTTTTATTTTTATTTTTATTTAATAGAGTTTGTTACCTCTTGTATTATCATGTACTGTTGATTGCCAAAATAGAAAGAAGGATAAATACCAACTAATATATGGACAACATCTAAGAGATAATCTAATATTGATCTCAATAGTGAAGCAAGCTATACATGTACATCTACTACACGCCTATATTTCATTATCTAAAGACCGATGTATAGACACTACTTGCTAGAGATGAATCACTCACCTTGACATTCTACATAATCATTCAAATAAAAGCTATAGCTCATTATCAAATAATAGAACATAAGCCATGGCACTAAACGAGGTTAATATCCAATAATGAAAATCCAAATGACTTTTGATACTTGAGATACTATTAAACCGATATACCACTACATATCTTTCACCCATTTTCCCCGTAACATCAATTAAAATAATGCTTTCAACTTTGTCGATCTTTTACGCCATTGGCAAAACTTGTGATATATCCTAAAAAAATATTTAATCCTCTACCTTATGATGAATCAACCTCTCACTTTTGTACTCAAAAACATTATAGAAAGCTCCAAGGAGAATAAACAATGAAAAAAAACTAAAACACACACTCTAAACCCTAAAAAAATCTTAAAAACTTAAATTAATTATAATAAACCCTAAATATTAGAACCTAAACAAGTCTAAAAACCTAAAATACATGAAATAAATCCTAAACACTAATCCCTAAGCCCTAAAAATATATAAAAACCCAAAATAAAAATAACAAATCTTAAAACTTAAACCCTAAACAATTCTAGAAACCTAGAATAACCCTAAAGCACGAACCAATCTAAAAACCTAAAATAAATGGGAAACCCATAAACCCAAAACCATGAACCATAAACAAATCTTAAAAACTAAAATAAATGAAATAAACCATAAACTCTAAAAAAAACCTAAAAATCCTAAAAAAATAAAATGAACCCTAAATCTTAAGCCTTGAACAAACCTAAAAAACATAGAATAAACCCTAAATGACCCCTAGCCCTTGAACCCTAAACCCCTTAAAATAAATGAAATAAACATTTAACCTTTAACCATAAATCCTAAACCATAACCCCTACACAAATATAACAAACTAAAATAAATAAAATAAACCCTAAACCGTAAGCAAATCTAAAAACCTAAAATGAATTGAATAAACCCTAAGCAAATCTATAACACTTAAATAGATAGAATAAACCTTGATCTCTACACAAATCTAAACACCCCTACAAAAATAAGAAAACCACTAAACCCTAAAAATATCTAAAAACCCCGAAATAAATGGAGTAAGCCCTAACCTCAAACCTTAAACAAATCTAAAAAATATTAACCCTTAACCCAACCCCTAATCCTCGAACCCTAAATCGTAACCATTAACCCTAAATTCTAACCGTTAACCTTAAACTAAACCCTAAATCCTAAACCATAAATCATAAATACTAAACCCAGCGCCCAAATCCATACACCATAAACCCTGTACCTAATCCCTAAATCATAAACCATACATAATAATTCATAATCCCTAAACTATAATCCTTAAACCCTAATCTAAAATATTAAGCCCTAAAGCATAAACCATAAACACCAAACCATAAATTCTAACCCTAAACCCTAATTAAATCTAAAAATACAAAATAAATGGAATAAACCATTAATCCTAAACTCTAAACCCTAAAAAATCTAAAAACCCTAAAATAAATGGAATAAACCCTAAGCTCTAAATATTTATAAAATCCTAAAATAAATGGAATAGTCCCTAAACCATAAATCCTAAATGGTAAAAAATTCTAAATACCTTAAAATGAATGGAATAAACTCTAAATAATTTTTATAAAAGCTAAAATAAATGGAATAAACATAAACCTTAGCCCTTAAGTCCTAAATAAATCTAAAAACCTAAATGAATTGATTAAGCCTAAAACCCTACATAAACCTAAAATAAATGGAATAAACCCTAAACCCTAAAAATATAAAAAACAAAATAAATGAAATAAATCTTTAACCCTAAATTAATTTAATCTATAACTATTAAACTTATAAATATAAAGAATTATATTCTTATAAAATAAAATTAAAATATTATAATAGAAATATCATAATAGAAGAAGAATAATAAGAAGAAGAAGAAAGGGGAATAACTACTAAAATGTAGCCGATGGGAATCAAACTCGTAATAGTGAGGATGAAGAAGGCATTCTGAGCCACTAGAATATGTCTAGTGTTTTATTCTTAGTCTAATTCTAAATTAAGAGCATTTCACTAATCAGGAGAAAGCAGCGACATGTGGCCCCGTGAAAGTGTCAATTTTGTTTATAACAAAAATGATGAGAATAACCTTAATCACCCCCAAATCACATGTTGTCTAATCTTATGCAATCTAAATTTTGTTTATAATGTTGTTTGAATAAAATATCCTTAGTGAAACATGCCTCTCTACATCTTCTTATTTCCTTTATTCTTTATCCATCTCTATATCTTTATCATTCATCTAAAGGATCAGACATCTTAAGTTTTCCTATAATTGTATAGTGAGTAAATTTTGTATATGATCATAAATTTATATGTATATATATAAAAACCTTAAGTAATAAACCTAGGAATTAATACAATAGACATTCATAAATTGTACATCCATAATATGTAAATAGGATATTTATAATAATTATTAAAATAATTAATTATTTTAAGTATATAGATGATCATGTATCAAATTCCCTTGGAAGCATTAGCATCTTGTCTTTATTTTGAGTGTTTGTATCTAAAAAGAAATTATCTCTTTTGTCAACCAAAAAAAATCATAATTTCTCTTGTTTACAACTAAGTCAAGATTTGAGTTAATATTGAAGTGCAAGCTTTGACGATTCAAAGTTAAAGATTCAATCAAAGGCCTTTATAATTATAAATTGCTACTCCAATAGATGGGTCTCGCCCATCTCCAAGTATAGGAAAATACTAGAGCCTCTATACTTAATAATAATAGAACACCCATCATTTCTTCTTTGAAAACATATTGATTGAAACAACCTTACTTACATGCTTCTTATTTCATTTGAGCCCCTTCTCTTAGGTTTTATTAACCCAATGATCTAAGAATTCCCAAATAATTTAATTTAATTACAAATTGGGTTTTTAGTTACTCCCTCATTAACAATGCCTCAAATCATAATTTTCAATCATGTTAATTACAAATGGCACCCCAATATCGTCTAAATCAAACTAATGCCATAGTAATTTATCCCTCGTTTGATGACTTTGCAAGTATAAAACTTTCTATTTAAATATTTCAAAACCATTATCCCTCTAATTTTTACTATAAATGCAGGTGATTAGAAAACACAAGTGGAAAAAAAATTCACTAAACACTATTAAAACAACATCAACCATAGCAAAGCAAACCATCAAATCAAACCCGATCAATCCATAACTTTGAAATTGATATACAATTGATGTATTAAGTATCCAATAAGATACAGGAAATCATAGAATAATTAAAATATACTTTATTCCACTGCATAAAAGTTAGTTTGGCGAACATTGCCATAAGTAGGAGTCACATCACTATGGCCTAATGTATATAGATTTCTACAATCAAAGCAACTGCAAGTCTACATCTCAAGGAGCACTTACAACCATATATATTGAGTTAAAAATAACCTAAATGGGTTCTTATGGACATGTTACTTAATATTTATAGTGTAAAGGCATAGATTTGTTTATAAATAGCAGAAGCATACGTGCAAAAATAAACAAGTAGAAAAACGTTATCAAGAAAAAAATATAAAAATAAGAACAGGTCACACATAGTCATCCAACAACTTGTATTTTCATTAATGTCTTTAAAGGATAATCCTTCTGAAGGTATTTGCATCATAAAAGTAGAGGATATTAATTCAAAACATATAAGAAATTAACATAAATAGATGTTATGTATTTTAAGTAACTACAAAATATTTATAGCTTTTAAATTGTTTAATTTGGCTTATAAAATATTCCCGAGCCACTTGTGCTTTTTTAATGTCATTATTAATTTATTATTAAAAACCCTTAAATTACAATTAATTTAAATAATGATCATGCAATAATTTGCAACCATACTGTTTTGGAAAATTTGACTTAGGTTTGTAGTCAGATTTAGATTGGTTACTTGAAGCAACATTCTTCTTTTGTTGCATAAGGTCCGATAAAAATGCAACCATGACCTTCAACACCCACATCATACATATATTACAAGATGACCATTAGTCCGTTTGGGTAATAATATTTTGAAAATAACATTAAATGAATTCATGCATGTTTACGTTTTAAATATATACATCGCTAAAATATTTAAACCGAGGGCCCACTGTGACTAATTAATGAGTTTAGAGGATACCCTTTACAATGTTACAATTGAGATAAAGGAGGGATTGAGAACGCAAGGCCAGGGGGCCCTTGTGATTATACCCATGCATCATCCGATCGGCAAGGGATGAAATCATAGGAGGGGAAGTCGTTGCCTATAATGAATTCAAACTAAGCACCCCCTGAGTTTGTTTGGGATAGGTTGGGTACTTTGGAGTCACAGGGAGTCTCAAGATGTATCTTAAAGAGATAAGGTTTCTGGCAATAAAAACCGAAAGCATGGTGCAAAACTCATGTTAGTGCCCTCTATGGATGGTGGGGACACTAGCGTTAAAGATTTAGGCAAGGGAATTGTAGCTGTCAATCCATTTTCATGCTTTTTCGAGGAGGCAATTCCCACTACAAATTTTGCTAGTGCCAAGACCGTACACGAGGCTAGTTCTTCCACAATAGAAACTCAAAATGTAACCAACCTTAGGCCATTGCAATCTGTTCATCAACGAGCAGGTGCAAGCATGGTGACTAGGAGTTGTGTGGCTTAGAACAGACATCAAGTGCATGTTAAGGTGGTGAGTCTGGTAGAGGATAAGAGGGTTAAGAGTTTAAGCTTTAACTTTGACCTGAACAAACATGATTAGTGCCTAGAACGTGATAGAATTGAATAAACATGATCTCTTTCCCCTCTTATTTCTTCTTCTAATTTGTATCATGTTATGTACCAATACAGAAACACCATGTATATCTTTCCCATCATTTTTGTTACTAACTATATCAAGACCTCTTGATTGATCCCCGTAGCTAATTTGTAAGCATCGTATTTCCTTTTTATAATTCCTATCTACTTACCATAAGGTGGTTATTCTGTCATGGTCGAATGACACGTATGGTTGCTGAGTTGTTATTTTCTTAATTTCTACTATATCTAGCAGTAGTTACCAGTTATACTACTACTCCTCCTTCTACTACCATTAAGCGCCAATCCTCTAATCAAACCAATTGGTAATAGTAAGATTAGACCAACAGATTTATATATTGGTTTAAGTTACTCTTATTTATTATCATGAGACTTTATTTACACCCAACAATTTTTCTCTCGAACTAATTAACACACAACCTCCCTTTACCACGAAGACAAAGCTTCATTAGGTTAACTATTCATCTTTACTACATTGGTAGAAAGCATGCCTTACATGAAGTACTATGATATCACCTTATTTTTTTTAGAGCCCATTCATTTATCTAGCCCAACTTGATCTTTTCAATAAAGTATTATACAGCTCCCATTCGAGATTTAGGGGATACCCACCTAGCTTCAGAACTAGGCTCTAATGTCACTTGTTAGTAATACAATCACGCCTAAACCAAACCCGATAAAAAGAACCCATGACCATATTCATATATAATCACAAACTACATCTTAAAATTAATTTTTAATAAAATGAGTAGTCCACTGTCCACTAGAATTATATATTAATTAAATTATCTCTTATTTATTAATGTGAGAATTACTTCGCACCCAACCCAAATGAATCCCAAAAATTATAAAAAATTGTGGGAAGGTGTAGAATAATTTTAGTAACCCCAATATATAAAAATATTATATTGAAGTTGGTTCGAAACTCAAATGATAGAAAATAAGCGAAATAAATATTAATAGATAATCCACAAAAATACATGTTTCTACAAATGTGTGAAATAAAAATAAAAGGGTTGAATGGGTATAGGTTGATGCAGAAATAATTTAGAAAATCAAATGTGAAATAATTTTTAATATCCTAATTGATTTGAAGCTCAGGCGAATAAAAATGGATAAAAATAAAATACAATCATTTAATCACATAAATGAAAAAGTTTGTGACTTAACGATTCAAAAAGAACGTGTGAACTAAAATAGAATAAAAAGAGTTGATAAAAAGATCATAAATAATTTATGAGTGAGTTATGAATTTTGGATGAGTTGAAAATATGCAAAAACTATTAACTTTGAATAATCACGGAAAATACATTTTTCCATAAATGGATAAAGTGAAATGTATAAGGCTTGACTTCAAGATGAATGACATGGAATTTGATAATAGAGTTTTAAGAAACAAGTTATGAGCCAAATCACATAGTAATTTGGGTTAAGAAAAAATAGGATTTTACATTTTCATAACTTATAATTCCAATCTCGTCTTTATTGGCACGCTTCATATAGGTATAATTGGGGCTCATATAATGCTTTCAATTAGCATGTTTTTTATGGTTTTTTTGAGCAATTCAGATATTATGCACCTCGTTGTACCTGGCAAGGTATTTCTAATATGAAGAATAAAAAATATATATAATAAGTGTAATAATATTTTAACTATCTTAATTTTAATTTATAATAATTACAAATATAATTATATTTTTTAATTATAACAATTATAGTTATAATTTTAGAAATTATAATAATTGTTATCATAATAAATATAATAATAAAATATCAACCTAAATTAAAAAACAACAACCCAGAGAAAGAAAAGCATTAAGCGAAACTTAAGGCTCCATTTTCCTATAAGAAATTTCTCTAGAAAAAATTAAAATCAAAATATTTGTCTTCAAGATAAATCAAATAGCTAATCTTCAACAATTTTATTCCGTACTCTTTTTCTATCTCACTCTCTTAAGTAAACCATTTAAAAAAAATCTTCATTTTCTTTCTTTTCTTTGAAACTTTATAAGAACCAAATGGATCCTAAATAAACATCAAACTAAAGAAGAAAACGTATCAACCAAAGCTTACAAAATATTAGCATAAAGAAAAAAACATTAACCAAGGGATGTGTGAATAATATGTCGGGAGTCATTTTTTTCACTTAAATATTACTAATTTGCACTTCGGATATACCTTGCAAGGTACATCTGGATGCATATTAAATTTTTTTATCAACATTTTCATAACTTAGTACTATGATTTTCTCAATACTAAATCAATCTAATACCATATCTGTATAACTGATGAGTATTAGCCTATTTAATAATTAAAATGTATAATAGGATATGCTTGCTATTCATTGTGGCACATTGAATGACATCTTTTCATATTATTTTTTTTTGGTGAGATTAGCCTTTGATAGTTTATATTAATACTAATTATCCTTAAAACTTGTCTAATTTTATGTTGTATTTGTGTAACTAATACGGCTCTTGACATTAGCTTATTGAACAATTAAATTATGTAACAATACTCCTTTTCAATTTGTTTATTTTAGCTTTTGTTTCCCATGTTTAACCAAATATATTTTAAGTTATTTGTTATAAATTTTCATTTGTATAATTTTTATTTTTAATTCCAAACAATCAATGACCTTCTATATGCTAGATTAGGGTCATCCCTACGTACAAAATAGCCTAGTGGTGTCTTTCACTAGTACTTGTTTTCTCCGTTGGGCAAGCACACCTACTAAGACCATACACAACCTATAAGTCTCAATTCCTCTACATGGTTATGATGCGACAGAATTTTGCTAATGATAACTGTAGTACTTCAAGTCTTAGGACGAAAGCCAAAGTTGTGGATGAACTATTATTGCAAAGACTTATTGTGGATTTAAAAACGTAGAATGATCTAAGTTTTATGTAATTTATGATATGATATGGAAAGATAATAGTTTAAGTTTTATACTATATTTAATATTTTAATGCCTGAATACTATTTACTTGGAAGATGTGAATTATTACAAATAATTTTATTCCAATTATCTTATTTTTTTCATATTCATATTTATTATTATTATTATTATTATTATTATTAAGAAAAATGACACTAAAATACTAAAATTGGTTTTCTAATTAGGTTTGAATACCTAGGTGCATTTAAAATAGTATCATTTTAGAGAACTTAAATTTATCATGTTAGTTATGCATGATACTGTAATCTTCTATAATTCTTGAAAAAATAATAGTTTAATTAAGGGGTCCATGGATTTTTTTCGTATATACATAATAAAAGTATGAATCATTAACAACTTGAGAAAGATGATTTAGAAAGTAACCCATGTTAGCTTTAAATAAGTATTCCAGACTTTATTATTATGACAAGAGTTTGTTCTGATGACTTTTGCAAATGACTTATATCATTTCCTTTAGTTGCATATTTATATCTAATGCTTATATCATATGAGTTATAATTATCATTCTAAATGATAAGTTTGTTAATTATTTAATGTACAACGGAGATATGTTTGCATCGCACGATATCAAACACTATTATTTATGTGTGTGTGTATGTATTGAATGGACGCATTACCCAACAAACAGAAAGTCTTATACGTAAGTGCATAAAAAAATAGAATAAAATAAAGTGCACTTATAAGGGAGGAATATTTTATTTATGTATGGATACATAATCTAACAAATAGGAAGTCTAATAAGAAAATACTAATGGAAATTATAATACCTTTGATTTTTTATAACCATAGTTATTATATAACTAGACTCATCATCCATTTCTTAAATTTATAATATAAATTTTTAAGTCATTCATATTAAATCAAAGTCTTTTCACAATTCATTTATTTGTTTGTAGAAAGTCATTTTTTCCCCATAAAATCTTTTGATTTAGTCATTTTTACATACTTTTAACTCTTTTAAATGTTTAACTTATTCTAAAATTATTTATAAGCTTATCAAGTTCGTCCATTCAATTTTATTTCACATATCTATTCCGAATCGTTAAATCACAAAAAAAAAATATTATTTAACTGGACGATTTTATTCCTTTTTATTTGTTTGGACTCTGAACAAATTCTAAGATTAAAGATTTTTATATATTTGATTTTATAAAATAATTCCACAGCAATCTTTGCGCATTCAGACCATTTGTTACTTATTTTGCCAAGAAAAATATGTTTTGTGAATTATCTAATTTTATCATTTTTGCTCATTTTATATCCTTCAAGCTTTAAACCAACTCTAATATGTATATATATATATGGGTTTCTAAAATTATTTCACACCTTCCCACAAATTTTATTAAATTTTGGAGTTCGTTTGGCATTTTTTTTCCGCAAATACTTACTTTGGGTCTTTATTAAAGTTTAATTTTTTAAATTAATTGCAACCAACTTCCTAAGTATCTATTTTGATCCTAACTATTTTCCTAACTAAACCAAATTAGACTTGGTTATATTCATTCAACCTAAAACTTGGTTAAAATTATAATTATCATAATTTTATGATATTTTCTCTTACACACTCAGTTATAACTAATATATCTTTTACACCCCAATCATTTAATCTTTCATTCAAGTATTAGCATAGTTAAACTCACCCCCACAATCTTCCCTTATAAGATCTTATGCCCTTTTTACCAAGGCATGCCTCGTTTGTATTATATCTCACATAAAATCATAATTTTTTGGTTATTCCCGTTAGTTGATTTTCTTCTAACATTTATCCCTTTGTCTCCCTCATTTCTTTCTCTCTCATTTTTACTTCATTTTAATTATTGCATTGCATACTCGAAATTTCTCGCTCTTTTTCTTCGTATAATCACACACATCCCCCCTTCTTTTTCTCATATTGTGACCAACCTATGCTATTGTTACCTTTTTGATTAGGCTAATTTTTAGCCAGAATCGATCAACTCCTATGACCTTATATTGGCTCGACCTTATATATTCTTGTTCGGCTTTGTTTCTTACAACATATGCTTCCTTTTATCATATATTTATTTTGTATATTTTACAAATCTTACGAGAAGACATATCTTATCAAATAAAATACACATATTCTAAATGTACATACACATTATTTATTTATAAAATAACAAGAGATGAATACATATACTGTAAATACACATCCTATAAAAAAGAATACACATATTTATGGGATAAATGCACATCTTATAGCTATAAATGCACATCTTATGTCAACAAATACACATCTCATATAGATGAAATGCATATCATATAATAGTGAATACACATGTTATTTTGACAATTATATGTCTTATATTATCATATATTTATAAATCAACAAGAGACAAATGTACATGTTATAGGTACACGTCTTATTGAAAAGAATGTGCATCATTATAATGCATGCGTTTTATAGTTGTAGATGTATATATCTTACATCGACAATGCATATATCATTAAGATGAAATGTATATTATATAGTAATGAATACACATATTATATCTACAAGCACACATGTTATAACAATTTTTATTTACAAAGTAATAAAAGATACCTACGTATTTTATTGAAAAGAATACACATCCTTACAAGACACATATTGTATGGTTGTAAATACACATTTATATTAATAATTACATATTTTAAAACTTGAAATATACATCATACGTGACAAATATATATTTTTATGTAACTATATATTCCTAATACCATGCTACTAGTAATAAAATGTAAGGATTGAAAAAAAAAATAAACTAGGTAAATTTCATAATACAATGCATTTTTTTTCTTCCAAAAATCTTTTATTAAAGGAAACGGGTATAAGCAAATCCCAAAAAAAAACAAAAAACTAAAAGGGGCTACCTATGGGATAAAACAAAGAGTAATTAATGAGGTAAGTAGAGCGGATTATTGGAGAGCACGTGGAGGAGGATCCGACCAAGTTGATTAAAAGGTTTTATTTACCTAACCCGAAAATCATCTAGTACTTTTCCTTTTCCTTTTTCCATTTTCTGTAATGCTTTGACGTTACCCTTAAGCATGTATATCCGCAATGCCATTGGTCCAAATCGTGCCGATTTGTCAGCTGCGCCCATGTGACGTTCAACGTTCACTTTCTCTTCGTTCCTTCTGCTAGAGGCTCAGCCGAGAAACATGTGTAAAAAAAAAAAAAAAGTGTGACAACTGTCTGTCTAGTAGCGTTATCATCTACTTTTGTGTCAAAAGGCGATAACCCTCGCCCTCAGGGGTCCAACCGCCGGCCCGACAGCTGTTGAACGGTAAACTACGGTGACTCAGCAACCAAGGACAAGGTGGTCCACTCCACGGTGCCCACAAGGAGCCACCCCCACATTGGAGGGTTGAAACTCCCATACTGCGGCTGCCGCGTATCGAACCTTGAACCTCTTGTGTCAATTTGCCTTGCCTTAGCCACTGAGCTACGCCCGCACGGGCGCGTTATCATCTACTTTTAACACATTAATCACTGGCATGGTACACGATAATCAACGCATAACGCTTACTTTCCATTTATCTCGTTATGGGGTTGTTTGAACTTATTTAAATTAATTATCGCAAATAATTATATACTTTTAATGTATATATATTATTTTTTTAAATAATTATTTTTTTGATAGTTATTTTTAATAAGCAATTATAAAGATGGATTAAATACTTAATAGTGCTACAAGTACATTAAATACTATTAAAGTTCTTTCATATTTGTTTTCTACGGTCTTCGATTTTTAATAAATACCATTTAAAATGTTTACACATATATTAAACATAAAAAAATAAATGGTCAAGATTACATTAATAATTGTTAAATATTTAGAGATAAGTTTTGAAGAACATAAAAACTTGGAGACAGATAGTTAGTAATGTTAAAGGGTAAATCAATAAAAGTATTCAAAATTTTATATTGAAATGGTAAAACAACACTTATTTTGGTCAAAGTTAAAATTACTAAAATAACATTTAATATAAATTAAAAGTAGTATCAGTAAATATTTAGAGATAAGTTTTGAAGAACATAAAAACTTGGAGACAAATAGTTAGTAATGTTAAAGGGTAAATCAATAAAAGTATTCAAAATTTTATATTGAAACGGTAAAACAATACTTATTTTGGTCAAAGTTAAAATTACTAAAATAACATTTAATATAAATTAAAAGTAGTATCAATAAAAAGTTTATCAACACAATGTATAGAAAATATTTGGTACAGGACAATGGAAAGAAAAAATAATATTTATATATTTATGTCTTTGGTATGATGTATTTTAAAAATAGTAACATTATCTTAGAATAATATTTGATTATAATAGATTAAGAATTTTATAATATACAAAAAATTATGTCCCAAACACATCATTATTCAAGATATATAAAATAAAATAATATATTTTTCAATTTTATTTCTTTGTGCCAAATGCTCAATTAATTGTAAAATTATCTAGATTTGCACATATGATTTTGAATTTTTTATATTACATTACTAATCTTTGAAGAAAATACATTATACCAATATTTAAATTTTCTCACATAATTTAAACATTTAAATTATGATACATACTTCTATTCTTTAGTTCATCTAAGCCAAAATTCTCGTCCACATATTCTTTTGTCGACTTAAAAAAAAATATATATATATATATAATACATAATAAAAAAGCTCCTGTACCATCAACATATTTATAAGGCTTTCTTAAATGTAAATAAGATAAATGATTTTAATAGTTTTTATATACATGAAAAATATATTATTAAATAATGTGTCATATTAATTATATTAAAATAATATTTAAAAAATAATATGATTGAGGCATGGTGTGGGAATTTTAACAATAACTTTTTTTATTAAAAATTAATAAATTTATATTTTAAATAATATCAAAAATTAACCGTGACGGTCAATGATAACGGCTTTCCGGAACCAACCCTGACTCAATATTTTGTGAACCAGTCCAAAGTGACGCAAGACCGGCAGACCAAGTCCTAACGAGAAAGACAAATGTCAGGTCACGTCAGCGAGTACAAAAGAAGCTCATGAGATGATAACCTCTACTCTACTTCTACTCTACTCTACTCTACTCAAGTTGTAGTGGACTGGCGCCTTTGAGCCAAAAATAATAATTTAAAATTAAAGGAAGGAAGTAGAAAATGAGTAAAATTTAGAAAAGACAATTACTGCTACTTTATTTCCATTTATTTCCACTTTGCAACCATCATTTTACGTTACTATCCCTAAAAAATTCAATTTATTTCCCGGACTTGAAATATTTTCTCAAACTCAATTTATTTTCGATTTTGGCAACCGAATTATTAAATCTACTACCCTGCAATTATTTATTATTTTAATTTTCCTACTTTTGTATTAAAAATCAGTCTTCCGTTCTTTATTTTTTTCATTTTAATTAATTTTCTTCTCGCATACGCTCTTCCTCCTCTCCTTCCCCCCCTCTCCCCCTCTCTCTCTCTCTCTCCTCTCTCCGTCCTCCTCCTGCAGGCCGCAGCTGCTTGTTTCAGACAAAAGCTTCGGTAAATCCGGTAAGTGGTTTTTCCGTCACCTGAAAATCTTAATTTTTGCTGGTTTTAGTATACTGTAAAAACTGCTGATCTTACTGTACTGTATTGCGTTTTGGTAGGGTCGATCTCTGCGACGACGTCGTTGGATAGCTGTTTTTTCAGCTCGCTCTGTGAATGTCTGCGGGTATGGACGCTCGACATACTCGATTTGTTTGCTCTGAAGTTTCTAGCTTGAGTTTAATTTTTAATCTTGTTGGTTAACTTCTCTAACTCTAAGGACAATATCAGTATCATTTGGCGTTAATGAATCTTTATATTTCAGTTCTGCCTTTCCTTATTTTCTCGATTTCTAGGTAATTAGCTGTTAGTTTGAAGATTTGTTTTCCATTTTTTATTTTTTGCAAATTGTCTATGCTGTTTGCTTTCATTATTCTCGGCTATGTTCGCTACTAGGCACTTCGAGCAATGTCGTATATTCATAATTATGTTATTTTGGTATACAGTGACTCGATACGGTTCCGTTCTTTCCGGTTTTCGATCATTGAGTGTAGATTTTTTGTTTCAGCCGCATGTTCGATCTTTAATATGTCCAGCGACGAGCAGGCGGTTGTTTAATGGTTCCCATATTTTAGTCTCTATGGGGAAATAATGTTGAATTATCAGGCACTGATAGTTTATCCATAGGTTTTCCATTTTTTACTTCATTCTATCCTCGGCGAGATCGATTGACGGCTAAATTTTGATGTTGTCCATGTTCAGATTTAGGTGGCTAATTACTTGTTAAGTTGCTCCGTAAAGGATTTGGGTGTTGCATTCTGGGACTATATAGACCAGCTCGATCAAAGAAGCAATTTTATGCATGGAAGCCAAAGAAAATATGGCATCAGGAGTGACAGTTATTGGAGCCGAAGCTCCATCAAACTATCATGTAGCACCTAGAACTGATGGTCCTCCTCACATGACATTATCACCTGCTGTGAATGTGACACCAACAAGCACAGGCGTGTCAGGTGTAGCTGAGAAAAAGAAGAGGGGGAGACCCCGGAAATATGGGCCGGATGGTAATCCTAATCCAAGACCATTGTCGCCTATGCCAATTTCTGCGTCTGCTCCTCCCACTACTGCTAATTTTTCTAGTGGTAGTGGGAAACGTGGTAGAGGGCGTGGACTTGTTGCTTCCAATACTCATCAGCAACATAGATTCGACATGGCTACTCTTGGTAAGTAAACTGTGTGACATTTTCCCCCTCTGTTTGTTTCCTATTGTTGTATATTTTTTGCTTCATTTAGTAGTTTCGTGTTAGTGTTTGGTGCATTATTTATTTCTGAGTGTAGCCTTCACGTTAAAAGTGGCGATTCTTTATTCTTGCTGAGCAGGAAGGGATGATCAAAATTTATAAATAACCTTACCTGCGAGGGAAATTATCAATCTTCTATATCTCGATCATTGGTTGACAGTGACTAGAAACTCCAGTTTAGGTCATGGACAGGAGTATATCTTTTTTTTTCCCCCTTGATGTAATTGTAGTTTATGGTATATGTTTGGTATGTAATGCATTAATTGAGTTGGTGCGGCGAGTGGGTTCATATGTAGGTATCACTTCCTTTTGCCATCTCCAAACAAGAAAAATGAGAGAGAGAGAGAGAGAGAGAGAAGGGATTGGGGTAGACTGTAGAGACTGGAGAGAAAACTGATATTCGCTGGTAAGTTTCTCAATAACATGAATTCTCAATCAAATGCATGCATTAGAATGCGTATGGGTATATGGGATGTGCTAGCCTAGAAGATAATGTCTATTGAGTTGGTCCAGTGAGTGGGTTAAATGGAATGTGCTTGCTTTGACAAACTTATTGAGGTTAATGGTCATGCAAGCAGCTCACCTGATAAAAATAACTGTTGTCACTTTGATCCAAATTGTAGGCTGTTGATGTTGGCCGTCTGACTAACATTTGGGTTAGAGGCTCTATTGCCCTCTGCAAGTAGCAACACCTGCATATTGCCGTATTAATACACTGGCCTCAATAGGCTCTTGTTGTATATAGCCTGTACCGCTTAGATGATTTTCCTAAAATCTGGAAGTTCGACGCTTGATTGATACTTCTGTTTTATTAGTGCAGGATGATGCCCTACACAATTATTCCCTTCTTTTTTCCCTCCTTAACTTCTGGAATTTTATTTCCCAAACATAGAGAGAAATGATAACCTTTTTGTGGACAATTCTACTGTAATGTTCATGAGTATATTAGCCGCAATAGCTGATTCTGTACCATTCACAGCTGATGTTTTGTCTCTGTCCAGGGCATGCCACTATGCAAACCGATGGTGCTAATTTTACTCCCCATATCATAACGGTTAACATCGGTGAGGTATGGCTTGTCCACTCCCAGTGGGATATGTCTCTCACATTTTTCATGGATGCTGGTTTAGATTGTTGTTTTGTAGCTTCTATCAATGTTATGCATCAGTGGTAAATGATTGCATGAAAAATGTCACATTGTTATCACGTTGAGGAGACAATGTAAGCAATTTTATGCCGTGTGCCTCTTTTTGGTGAATCAAATCAAGTTGCTTGGATACACAACGTAGTTTTCAGAATGTTTCTCTACCTTATTTCTTCCCCCCCCCCCCCAAACATTGAGGAGACAATGTAAGCAATTTTATGCTGTGTGCCTCTTTTTGGTGAATCAAATCAAGTTGCTTGGATACAAACGGAGTTTTCAGAATGTTTCTCTACCTTATTTCTTCCCCCCCCCCGGGCGCAGGTGGGTAAGGTCGAAATGTTCTTTACTTTCCGATGAGAAAATTCAGTTGTCTCATATCGAATGCTATTCTTTTCCCATAGATGTTATAATGAGTGTATAAGGTGGGTTATTCTATTGTTTTCACTTTTCATGTCTGAGTGCAATGTGCACCTATGTTGCACGGAAATGGTGGTGGAGTACCATTCCGTGGATCCAACCCATTCTGGAAACGGATACAGCAGAGGAAACCGGATTTGGCATTTCCTCCTGTTTCCTTGCCAAATAATGAAAAATTTGTGCCTCCACTATGCCAAGTTGCCTTGCACTGGCCGGTGGTGGTGCGCTGGACTGCTGGTTGTGTCACTAGCTGCTGCTGCGTTGTGTGCTGTCGAGCTGACCTCGCTGGAGTGGCAGGGAGGTCGAGGATGGAGGATCTGGGCTGGTCAAGCATTTGCTGGCTGTTGTTTGGGTTTCACAGACAGAAAAAGAACGGGAAAAGAAAGAGAGAAAAGGAAAGAGGGGGTCTGTTAGTGTTAGTTTTTTTTTTTTAAATACAAACTAAACTCATTTTATCTTAAAAATTTATGTATATTATGGCTTAAATATTTTATTTATATATATATATTGTCATTTCCTGCTGTTTCCCTTTTTTAATTTTTCAAAAATTGCCGTATCCCTGTTCTCATTCTTGTTTCCATGCAACCTTCTTGTGCACCCCTAAAAGCCTGTAGTGGAGTAGTACTCCATATCATGAGCAAATTTAGTTTATCAGATTTCAATTACAACCGCAAAATCATATGTGTGAGGGGGGATTTTATTTTCCTTTTTTTTTTGGAGAAGTGTCATCTATTTGTTGGATGAAATATATGACCAACTTTTCTGCAAACCTGTAGGCTGTTTCTGTGTAGATTTCCTACATGAATACCTATTGATATTTGGTTTTTGCCATCTAGTTGAAGCACAGAGGAACGGTTTCAACTCACCAATTCTATTATCTTGCGTGTTTAGGATGTTACTGCAAGGATCATATCATTTTGTCAGCAAGGCCCTCGCGCTGTATGCATTCTTTCTGCCAACGGAATGATCTCAAACGCTACACTTAGACAATCAGATTCTTCAGGCGGTACTTTGACATATGAGGTATGCGGTTTATAACTAAATGGCGTTCTCTTCTTTTCCCCTCTGTAAGCGAACACTCCCTTTATCCTTCCCTGTAGTCAAAAAGTGAAAAGGTAAAGACAAAACAACAAACAGCTGCTGGAATTTTTAGTACTTCAAATAAGCTTGGTTGTATTGACAACCTTTCAAGAGAGGAGGGGCTGCTCTGTTTTGTCTGTGTAAGTATAACACAAATTGGGTGGGAGGGGAAGTAGATTGGTATCTGCATGTGTTTCAAATCAGAAGGATGATGCAATTATAATAAGTGATGCTTTTACATTTTCTTGATGCAGCAAAAGCTTATATGCTTTACTTTGAAGTGACAATTAGGATTCCTTGTGCTTTCTTATTGTTTTGCAATTATTTAGAATGCACTCTGGACTTGTGCGTGCATAGACTCATTTTCACATTAGCCTCTTTTTCCAACCTAATTTCTTTAGGGTACTTTTAGATGAATTAGTTTTAGAGGGTAGTTTATTTTAAGGAGTGTGTAAAGTTCTCTAGGTGAAATCCTATGTCCAGGTATTCCAAGAGAGAATGTATAAAATTTTTGGAACTTTTGAAGTCCTTTAAATGAGAGATTTTAGAATTCCTCCTTTTTACCTAAATGAGGAAGTCTCTAAATGAGGGATTTAGGTGGAGTTCTAAAAGTTCGATGGCCTAAAGTTCAAAAATGAAAAAAACAAAACCCCAACTCTTTACCTGTGTTATTTGTCTGTACACCTTCCTCGACCTAATACTTGCATGCTTCAACTATTCTAAATTTTTTGGCCTAAAGTTTAGTAATTCTTGATTCAAATTCCTTGTGTTTATTATTATCCTAACAATGAATGTTTAACTATAGAACTTTATAAGTGAATCACTTTAGCAATTCCATCACTGTTAAAATCTTTGAACTTCCTATCCAAACATAGCCTATTTTTTCCTCCTTTCATCATTAGGGCCAGCTACAGACCTGGTTAGTGGTTATTACACCTACACATCGTGGCCATTTGACTCGTGAGCTACATCCAAACCTTTCTGTCATCTGTGTCACTGTCAGCTACTATTTGTTGTCAGCTACTTCTCTTTGGTGGTATCACTATGCCGTTATACAGCTCTCTGGACCCCTCCTGTCTGTATATTTGACTGCTTCACTTATTACATTTTTCTTATGAATACAAACTTGGACTTGTACATGCCAGCATTTTGGCGAAATTTCAGAAATTCATGATAAAAGGACGAGTACATGAAAGGCCATGGAGGCTTTCATCTTATTTTACTTATTTATATATTTATTATGTCGTGAGTTTTTTAACGAATCAAGTCGTGCACTGTAGTTTGGATGATCCAGATTAATGTGTCAAGTTTGTGGTTTATTTGAAATATTGTTGGGGGTCAAGTTTCAACTTTTGATATTTGTCCAACGGTATACAATGATCCATTTCAAGTCTCTGACACGTTCTACCCTATCTTAGGGTCGCTTTGAAATAGTGAACTTATGTGGATCTTATACCCCTACTGAGAGAGATGGTAATCGGTACAGAGCTGGTGGGATAAGTGTCTCTTTGTCTAGCCCCAATGGTCAAGTTGTTGGGGGATGTGTTGCTGGACTTCTAGTTGCTGCTACTCCTGTTCAGGTAGTTATCTCTCTAATCAGTACTTACCTCTGCTGATTCCCTTCTGATCTTCTTCTGTTATTGGCTTTTTGCTAAATAACAGTCTACACTTGATTATGCGGCCTGCATTTATGAAGAGAAGAATGATCACTTTATTTTTTGTGTGCCAGATAATAGTAGGTAGTTTCTTGCCTAGCAGCCAGCCAGAGCACAAGCCTAAGAAGCAGAAACTTCAACCTCAGCCCGTGCAGCCTTTTACGATTACTGCAGTCCCTGCTCTTCCTTCTAGTGCAAACAAAGAAGACGGTTGTAATGGACAGGGTGGGAATCACCGTGATTCTAGCAGCCACCATATGCCAAACCTTGCCACTGCATCCTCCTATCATAGAGATGGCTGGCCTGGAGCACAGTCCATGCAAGATACAAGGAAGTCTACAGACATAAACATCTCCTTGCCTGGAGGGTAAGCCAAATCAAATGTAATCTTGATTTGTTGCAAGCTACCTGATTATTGTGTTAAGTATATGATTCTTGTTTTTAATTTGTCATGAAGCATGCAGTAGGTTTGCGGACTGCTAATATGACCAGTAGGATAGGCATTTAGGGCACTGAAGAAGGATATCGATAATCAAGATGGCAAAGCGACAGCAACCTCATTCATGATTGGTTTTCCCCGTGAACTAGCTTGCTATTAGACGGTTCTCCTGAGTTCTTGGTTTTCATCTTGTATAACCAGTGTGTATCGTTTTTAGAGTCAGTAATTACTTGGATTATTAGTTACGACTGAAATGATTCCTACGCCAACCCTCGTTTGTGAATTTCTGGTTGGTAAATGGATATTGGGTAATTTGATCTTTAATTTTAGCTAGGTAGATTCCCCCGTCTTTTATAATTCAAGTATATTTATCATTCTTTTCCCTAAAAACGCAAACTCTGATGTGATCATATGATTGATGCTACCATCTCAGCTTTGGAGTACGTACTTTCCGTTGGGTCACTTTGGAAAATATTGCTCAGTTTCCCTCTTTGAAGTTTTGCCATTATTTATTTTGCCTGGGTTTGCTGTTGATAGTAGCATCTGTGAGTGTGATATGCAAGCTTCAGCTTCATGAGGATTGGCTATGTTTCAATTTTGATCGGATCATGACATTATTATCTCGTGAATTCTTGCATTATCTGGGTATGGATTAGTTCTCCATTCGATTGGGACCCCAAAACATTGTTCTATTTTGACCAAGAGCATGATCTGGTCTTGCCGAGCTTTCCATTTTCTATACAGCTACGAAATTGTGATTCCCAAAGAGAACATCTTTAAGCTTCACCAGTTGACATATGCTGAAGACGTAACTCATAGTGGCTTAAGCTGTACTTCAGAAGAGTTGTTTTACTTGAGCCTCACGGCATTAAAAAAAAAACATATTGAGGAAAAATGTACTCCTAAGTATAGGTGGCAATTGAATTGGATTCGGGTCGGATTGTTTTTGAATTGGGTTATTTGTGAGTTAAATGTTTTTTTGGATCGGTTGTGAGTTAGGTGAGGTTATTTAAGATTATCTTATTATTTGGGTCGGGTTTAGGTTTGGTTTTGGGTTATTATATTTGGATTGTATTAGGTAAATTTATCGGATTGAGTTAAGTTTGGGTTTGAGTTGGGTCTAGAGATGTAAATGATATGAGTTTTATCTGAAATTTGATGGATTTTATCTATCAGATATTTAAATGGATATGGACGATGAAAAAAAAATTACTCATTGGAGTTAGGTATAGATATAGATATGAGATATTCGTATCTATATTTTTATCCATTTATCAGATATGTAATTATCCTTTCACCTTTAATTTTAAAATAAATATAGTATATATTAAGGTTAAAATTGTTACTTAATTTTAAATGAGTTTATTCATCGAGAAATAGATTTGTTTGTTGCATAATATCTATTAACGGGTAAATAAATTATCTATCGAATAATAGATATCTAAGAGATATGAATACGGATGTGGATATGTTAGTGGATATTTATTTGGGATATGGATACAGGTTTTCTTATCGAGTACAATTATGGGTGTACTCGTCTTAAACCTGTCTCGTTTACAATCCTATTGGATTGAATTTAGGTTGAGTAATCTCATATTCGGGTGATTTAGTGTTCGAGTTAATTTGAAGTGTCGGGTTTGTGTTAACTTAATGAATTAGATCTTTTTAGGTTTCGATAGGTTGGGTTAGGTTCGATCAAGTTAATCTTGAATAAAATTACTTTAGATTTGGGTCAAATTAAAAATTAATCATTAAAATTAATTTAACTCATTAACCTTATAGGTAAATATTAAGTTTAACTTTATATAAGCATGTGATTAATAATGTGTTATTGATTGTTTTTGTTTATTATTATGACTTAAAAAAGTTGGTAAAATTAGAATATCGTTAGTGAGTAAGTAGGTTCACAATAAAATTAAGAAAAATAAGTAAAATTTAAATAATAATATATTTTTAAAAGTTTTAAATACATAATAAGATATGTATATTTTATTATTATTATTATTATTATTATTATTATTATCATAACTAGTTAATATCAAATCTAGTTTGTCGGATCGGATTAATAGTGGGTTACGAGTTAGGGTTGGTTCGAGTTAATAATTTTATCAGATTATGTCAGGTTAGATTTTTTACAGATCAAATTAGGTTGGACGGGATTAATTTTTGCTAGCTCTACTTCTAAGCATAGTATTACTTCCATCGGTCAACATTATTACCCTTAACAAAGACTTGATCTTAAGAAGAAGATGAAAAAAAGAGGGAGAATGACTATTAGATAGGGTGATGATAACATTTCATTTAATTATTTTCCTTTGATAAGTGGTTTTCTTGGGACTCTTCGACACTCATTTCATTTCCTTCTTCTGTGGGGTATATATTTTTTTTCACTTAAAGTTTTTTTTTGGAATCTTTCTCTATATACCACGGTCACATGACTCACATCCACCCATACCAATATGTAAATATAGACTTTATTCTGGTTGCTTGTAGCCTTCACTGTACTATATATACATCTTAGGAGCTAAAAATTTGCATTTACATAGTACACTGACACCATCAGTTCTTGTCTGTCTTGGTTGTCACTTTGTTCTGCTCAAATCTATCATTTTCATTTTTCTCCCTCAAATCACTCGTACTCATGGAAGTATCTTCAGTATTGTGATGAAGCTTGCTATTGGGTAAAAATTGAGTTGTTGGATGCCATATTCCTTCCTCCGTGTTATTATGGCATTTCTTGAAAGCTTGAAAGACTTAAGTGGTTATCTTGATTGGTGTATTTACTTGTCTCTACCTTCCATGGTGATTAGTGCATGGAGTACCTTATTGGCATGCTTACTTGTCTCCACTTGGCATGCTGTATGAACGAAGTAAAGGAACAATAAGAGGAAGTAGTTACTTGTGATTAGTATAGTGATGGTGACAACTGACTATGAAGAAGGATATGATGATGGATGGTTATGGTTGAGGATGATGACTTTGAAGAGAAGCGTCATCAGGAAGATGATAGTGGTTCATGCATTTAGGACTTGAATGATGATTTGGAGGAGAGATTTTACATGGTTGTAGCAAAAGAAGGGGGTGGGAGGAGCTGCCTCATGATAGGTTCAATCATTATCTTAAATCATTATCATTCTAGTGTAGTTGAAGTGATCATATCTAAAAGGATAAAATTTAGCATGTTGATATTTGAAAAGAAGTATGGTTGACTCAAATAAAACATAAGATGAAAAAACCTAGCTAACGAGGCAAGTTTGAAGGACTATAAAGGCACGATAAGAAGGTTTGAATTATTAGAAGATTATTAGTGGTAATAAATGGTGTCGGGGAGGGTGAAATTTTGGGCTATGGCAGAACAAGTTCTTTGCTGCTATTGTTGTTTGCTAAGTTTTTGTGTCCCAAATCAGTGGGCAACATTGGTTTTAACCAATTTTTATATCCTCTCCCTTATTGGTATGTTTGAATTGAAAGCTTGGGTTGTTTTATAAGGCTAGTGGGTTGGATTATATACCACATATACATGCGCATGCTACCGCCCGCTTGTCTAGGTCCTGCTGGTTGTGGGAGTGTCATAGTTCCAAATGGATTCGACTTTCTTTTTTACTGAAATCTTAAACAGTTTTTGCTCGGTTTTCTTTAGTTGCGATTTTTGTGCTGTTTGAACGTTTTCTCCTATTTCTTCCATTACGTGAGGAGTGGAAGATGTTTCACTCTTTTACAATTTTTTCTATTTAACTAAGTCTTCATCCATTCATTTTTGACATATAGAAAAAACGAGCACTTGTATATTTTTCATCCTCAAGCATTTCTCTCTTCATTTTTTACCACAAAATTTTAGGCATTGAATTTGTAGTTTCATTCCTCCTATCACGAGTGTATGGGATTGGAGGTGGTGTATTAACCTTGGGGGTGAATCGGCTAGGCAAGGATTTGCACTGAACCTCGGCCGAATTTTACTTCAGGATCGTGAGTCTTAATCACGACACAACATTTGAATTTGACAAGTATCGTTTACTATTTTTGTTTGCTTGATCTTCTCACCGCGTGTACTTCTATTTTTCTACATGAAAAAGATGTGAAATACAGATACTGCCGATGGATTTATTATGTAGCCGACTCTCCTTGGTAGGAGGGGTTGATTGGTTTGGTAATTGAAAAACACTAGCCCCAGGCCTATAAAGAACAATATATAACTAGAAATAAGACAACAAATATCCCACAATGACACAAGAACTGAAAACGTTGGGATCAAATAGAATTCAAATCAGGAGCACGCAAGCACATTTCCAGACTGCTGCAGGCAATCCAGAAATCTAGTAAACATATGTAACTCACTATTCCTGCTAATGGGTACCGCCATCAGACTATATTCAATACATTTCTCGTAAATCACAAGAACAAGACTGCTACTAATCATCCATCACAATCCCATTAACGTAACATACACCACAAAGTCCAAGACACAAACCTCAACGTTTGCCGAATATCTCTTCTGGAGGATCATAGACATGTTTCTCAGGAAATAGTTCCTCAAAATCTTTCTTTACCTTGTTTCTCAAAAGAGGATGTGGCAGAAGCCCCTTCAACATTATTCTAAATGGAAGTTCTTCTGGTGGATCAGGAGCCTTCATCATATCCTCATAAACATTCATAGCATCTGCAGGAGACCCATCCTTCAAGAAGCCTCGTATAACTTCGACGTATGTCTGAGAATCGGGAAACAAATCTTCCTTCCTCATGTCTTCCCATAATTTCATCACATCGTCCATCTTCTTACTCCGAGCTAATGCAACGATAAGGTCTTTGTAGAGAAATACGTCAGGATTGTACCAGTCTTGCTTTTGAATCAGTCTAAACATCTGAAACAGAATAGATACTTATGAAGTACCGACGAAGTTATGGTGTTTTAGAAGAAAAGATATGTGATGCGATTGCGCACGGGATAGTCATAGGAAAAGTGAATCTGCTCTGTGAGAACCAATTCTAGGTCGTGTTGGTATAGTCAAGATTTTCACGAACTTATGAATAGATTGACGTTATGACATGGACCTTGAGGGAGATCCATGTCCAAAGATTGCTTCTTTTAATATAGGAATCAGCCAAAGAAAGAGCTGGGATGATAGCGAGCTTGTGTGGGTAGATGAATAGCTATTTTCATATAAGGAGCCCGATGTTAATCGCACCAAGCAGCGAAACACATACCTAATTCCATTTCTCAATCCAGCAGACAGAGATACCTTGGAAATAACTCTTCTCGGCTCAGTGAAGGAATGGAGAATGGATCAAACTAACCAAGAATGACATGGACCTTGAAACAAAGTTCCCAGGGAGGAATATCAAGTCATAACAAAAGGCAAACAAATTCAATGTAGCAGTATCTATTCATCACTTGAATTAGGCTAGTAGCACACATACACACAAAGCAGACATCGAACACACTGCTCAAAACCGAAATTTTAGTCAGAATGCATGACAAATCTAACACACATGAATAAAATAATCAACACTGCAAAATACAAATTTTGAGCAAGGTATTTAAAAAATGATACACGAAGGTAATGGAAATTGAGAGAGACAGACCTTGAAGGACAGCCACTCCTCCCCTTGACGTTCAAGTTCAGTAAGAACAGCAATCATATCCATCTTCAACAATCTTAAAACATGATTCTTTATAAACATATTAAGCTTCTCTTCATCATCCTTAAACCTCTTCATACCAAGAATAACAAAAAGAGCTTCTTTCCCTATTAACTTCTTCCCTCTCCATAGTGGTCCCCTTGGTCTTCCGTCATGGTACTGCCGTAAAAACAATAACCCATTTCTAATAGGTGTTGAGTTAATTAGTTTGTCGGAAATTGGCGGCTTCGAATTGCTTTGTAGCGTCGAACTTTGGTTTTTAGTAGATGGTGAAGTTTTAATCAAGCCCTGCCGAGTGATGGAAGTGAACGACCGGATTGGGAATTTATTCCTTGAAATTGCTCGGACTAGCATTTGATTCTCTGAGTTCTGTCGGCTTGGCCTCAACACATGAATATAGAAAGACGAGAGGGAGATTAATGTCGATGGCTTTTGGGTTTCTGATCGATTGATAGAGAGGTAGCTATAGTAATATAAGTCAGGCGGAGTAACGGCAGTCCAAGAGCACGAGACACTCGTTGAAGTCGAGCGGTGGTTTCAGGCGACCCGTCACTCCGTCAGCTGCTACCTGCTAGTACGGTCTAAACTAAACCTAACGAAACTCTACACAATTTGGCTTGATTTTTGTTTTATAAAAGCTCAGAGCTCAGCCTTGTTCTCTTGGTCATGATCTGGAATAAAAAAATATTAATATGTTATCATCATTTCCATGAATTAATATTTACTTTATAACTATTATCATTACAATTATTGTTATTATTATTTTTATTATCATCAAATTATTATTTATCTGATCAGAAAATAAAGTTGGGAGAATAAATTCCTAGTTGTGGGGAAAAAAATACTATTAAAGTTATAATATGGAAAAGTAATATGTATTTTATATGATAATCTATTTATGTTGGTAAGTGGAGAGTTTTTTTATTTTTATTTTATAAATAAGTTGAGAGTTTACTATTGCTTATGAAAAAGTGGCAGTGATAAAACCTAGAAGAGGTTCCAACATCCAAAGGAGCTGCTATTTACAAAGACCATTTGATGCCTCATCTGGAGCGAGCATCTGACTTGTCCTAATAATATAACCTTGTAGTATGCGATTTAAATATCATTACTACAATCATGAAGATCATAAAGTATTAAGGAGAATGCAAACACCAGGGGTGTGTATAGTTTCATAAATTATTATTATTATTTAAATATATTTTTTAATTTTTCATAAATTTAAAAAATGTGTTCTTAACTTTTATTTATTTTTTATTAAAAATTAGAAAATATGATTTTCCAACTTTGTGAAAAATATTAAAAAAACAACATATACTTTATGTCCTTATTTTCTACATGTTTTACAATCGAAAACTTATTATTATTATTAATATTAACATGCTTAGTATTTTTAATAATAATAATAATTATTATTATTTATGTATTTTATTAATATTTATCATTACTAATATTAATAAATTATTATTATTACTATTATTATTAACATGACTAATAATATTGTTCATATTATTATTATTAAAATTAATATTCATAATAGTATTATTATTAACTATAATATTCATATTGTTATTAATGTATATTACTCATAATATTCATAAAATAATAATATGTTAATTATTAATATTAACATTAATAATGACACTATTATTAATATTAATTAATAATCAGTAATCATATTATTAATAAAGGTATTATTAAAATTTGTTAATGCAATCCCCAATAAATGCACCTTCAAACATCTCCAAATTAAATGGTGTGTACATAAAAAATGTTTTCATTGTTGCTCAAAAATTTATAAACTTGTTAGCAAGAGCCTTCATCATAGTTCTCTTTAATGATATTGAATTAGGGATGACAATGGGATGGGTCGGGGACGGAAACTCCATCCTCATCTTCGACCTGATAAGAAAAATAATCCCTAAACATGACCCAATTTCTAATTTATTTTTTTTAATCGGGGATTCCCCAACCCGATCTCCACGGAGATCAAATCCTCATATCCGACCTGATTTTCGATCTATTTTCCATCTCCAATTTATTCCCCAACATTGAAACCCGACCCGATCCCCGAAACCCTACTTTATACCCGATCTCTGATCCCATCCTCGATCCTCAAACCTTTTTTATATTATACTTTTATTTTATATCCTATAAAAAATTATATATATATATATATATATATATATATATATATATATATAATATTCAAGATAGGTTCGGGAATGGGGACCCCAAACTTGTCTCCGAAAAAATCTCTGTCAAGAATCCCCGAACCTAAACCTAATTTCCGAATTTTTTTTCCAAACCCAAACCCGAATGGGGAATCTCCAATGGGGTCCCAAACCTACGGAAAAAATTTCCATCCCTATATTGAATGCAATATTCATGCCCTATTTAATTAGATAGCAATTAGAGTCTTCTTAACTAAAGCTTCCCACTTTACCTTATCCATCGAAAATTTTTCTCACGTTGATAATCCCCAATTTCTATCATTCGGAAAGCAAATTAGAACCATGAAATTTCTCAATATTGCTAAAACCCCTAGTTCATCCAACTAAGCTATGATACTAATTGTTATGATAGTTGATCACCAAAAAATAGAAAATAATGAATAAATTAATAAGACAAGGCAATAGATTTACATGGTTTAACAATTTGTATACGTCCATACCTTGAGGATCTTATTTTATTAAACTCTCTTTTTGTTCTTGAGTTACAAATGGAGACTAGTAACCAAGTAATAATTGATACGGGCCATTACTAAACTGCACCACTAGTTAATGAGAGTTGGCCTAGAGAGTTAGGCTCAGATAAGCCTATAAAGCTAAAATAGTCGGCCTAGAAGGTTAGTTTAGAGAGCATAAAGAGTCAACATGGAGAATTTGTCAAGAGGATCAAATGGATACCAATTTATAACACCCTTTTTTCTTTAGGACTTAAATTTTTATTTAAAAAGTTAATTATGCAAGCTAAATACGTAAAAACGTAAGGTGTTACTACCACATTTGGTACAAGTTCAATTTCCTGTACTATTCTTATACCAATTGCTAAGGCTAAAAACATTACCCTCTTAAATTAATAACATAATTATAAGAAACAAAATGGGGATTTCAAAGTCGG
This sequence comes from Tamarix austromongolica, assembly GCA_039764185.1. Taxonomy (NCBI): domain Eukaryota; kingdom Viridiplantae; phylum Streptophyta; class Magnoliopsida; order Caryophyllales; family Tamaricaceae; genus Tamarix; species Tamarix austromongolica. The sequence goes on from CM077819.1 coordinate 13,806,758, forward strand.
TTAACATGATATTGATAACATAAACGGTCAATGATTATAAAATTCAAATGAAAGGAAGTATAAAAGGATGTAAGAGTCCAAAAATATCCAAATCAAAAGACACTGAATAAGACACCGGATAGTCCTAACTCTCAACCTACAACACTAGCATTTAATTGATCTTAGAAGATTACCTACAAAGTAACCACTACCAATTGAATAAGCATGAGTCCATGAAATGAAATACATTAGTACGAAGGTAATGAGTAATTATATAAACCTAACATGTAAAGGTTGCACAGAACACATAAAAGGCATCACAATAGGGCATGGCATAAAATACTGAAGAATAGATATAATGACCAAAATACGATAAGCATATAAGATAAACAAATATCACTAAAGCCACATAATTCTCATACTTTTTCATTTAAAACATAATAAAACTTATCAACCAATCAATCAAGGGATGTTGTTTGAAGTGATGATTAGAAATAATCTCAATCCGATAGCTATAACATTCACATTGTATCTCATAACGCAACATCCCTATCATTATTCCTAACCACAAGCAAAACTAATTGGTGATTACGATCTTTCAAATAATTTATTTCACATTGAGTTTAGGGATCCTATTATTCTTAATCCGGTGGAACGAACAGAAACACCTCCCAATACAAAAATGTGCCTAGTATGTTAATTACTATTGTTAAGCTAGTGGAAGTGTAACATCCCCAAATTTATGAACTGAAAAAATTCGTTTAAAGAGTTGATTGTGGAAGCTAAAATGGTAAATCATAGGGTGTTACTGCCACATTTGGTACAAGTATGATTTTCTCTACCATTTGATTAATAAGTACTAAGACTAAAATCGTTACTCCACTTAAATTATTAACACAATTATAAATTAGAGTAGTGAGAAAGTTAAAACAATCATTTCAAATAAAACCAACTGTCAGTGGTTATAAAATATTAGTAAAAGGAAATACATAAAGATATTAATAGTACAAAATCTCCCGGATCGAAAGATATCAAGCAAAACACCGGGTAGCCCTAAACTCTCAACCTAAATAATGGCCTTCAACTGACCTTGTAAGTTAACTTATAAAGACCACTACCTATTGAAAAAGTAGGGGCCTATGAAAGGTAACCCTTTAGTATAGCGGTACTGAGTGACCCATTATCCAAAACTAATATCAAAACTCCACATGGTACACATAAATGTATAACCACAACAATACATAATATTAAACATTTGACTATACATACATTGTTTGAAATACGATAATAATTTATATAACCACATACCACTAAGGCCATATACTACTCATGCTTGTTTATTTGGAATAAACTAAAACTTACTATAAGAACATTCAAGTGATGCTCTTTATAGTATAATTGGAAACAACATCATCCTCAAACCATAATCACGGTCACAAATTTTATTATCAATACCAATAAATCTCAATCATAGGTAAGTTCACCAGTATAGACCAATAACAACTCCTAGCATCATAGGTGGGCACAAATGCTGCTACTAAAATACAGTTAGGCACAAAAGCTACTACCTAACCATCCATTAATCATTTTGATTCCGATAATACTTATTTAAATTATTTATTCACATTAATTTTAAGGATCCCACTATTCTTAACCGGTGGAATGGTAACATAAATACCACAGTAACACCCTAAAATTCACTATATATATATATATATATATATATATATATATATATATATATATATATATATATATATATATATATATATATATATATATATATATATATTAAAACAGAAACACTTAAATTTAAAAAGTGAATTATGGGGATGTTACCACCACACTTAGTACCAGACCAGTTCACTCCTACCGTTCCAGTACCGAGTGCTAAGGCTAATAAAAGATTATTATCAAACACATATTTATACTTAACCCAAAAGTTCATAACACAAAAATTAGGGTACGCGTAAAAGTTTACATAATCTGAAGTATAAAATCAGAGTTCATGGGAAAGAAATAATGTCTACAAACTTTAAAGTTTGACTCTAGGAAATTCAATACATAGGAGAAATGATAGAAAGGAATAGTAATATCATAAGCAGAGAAAACCGGCCACGCCACTCCGATAATCAATTTGGCAAGTGATCATCACTCAGCCCCACCTGATGCCTCATGGAAATCAATGGCATCAAAATAGACATCACCCACCTGCACAAAGTCAGAAGGGCCTCCTGCTCTTGAGAATGAGCAACACCCATAAAAAGAGTGATCAGTATGCTACGCATTGAGTAAGGCAACAGTGCACTAAGGCCAACACATATAAGCACATAATTCAACCTAAATAATAATAAAACAACATACGATCACTTCAGATAATATAATAATCGAAGGCCATTTATAGTCTAGATTAATTACTTAATTAATCTCTTATGGATACTCATTCAACACTATACTCTTTATCAAGTCCATGCGAGTAGGGGAACCCCCACTATTATAGTTGGTGGAGCGGAGATGCACAGGGTACAATGCACCTGACCACTATTATTAGCAGGTAGATCAGTCACATATAGGGCAACATGCCCTAACCACTATTTCAACCTTGTGGATCGGTTGACCCCAGCTCGTATGGTGTTCCACTGTAAGTACTTAATGTCTTTTATGTGTTTTACCAACTTTAGGGTTTGGTTTATTGAGCTCAGAATCAACCACTATTATAGCCGGTGGATCAGATACACATAGGGTAATATACCCTAACTACTATTATAGCCGGTGGATTGGACATGCATAGGACGAAGTGTCCTAACCACTATTTCTAACCGGTGGATCGGTGGGACCCGGTTCAATAATCTTCCACTTTACATGATTAATGTCTTAAGTATCTTATTCAGAAATTTCACGCTAGACATGCATGACTAACTCCCTCTGCACTTATCCTCCAAAGTCCCCGTCCCACATCATGAGACTCAAACACCTCCTAACTCGACCCTACATCCTTTCCTCATTACCCTTACTTGCACTAGAACCCATTTCCACGTGTGTGGATCAAGGCCTACTACTTTTTCACTTCCTCCCTTTAGGGTTTTTTACCCAGAAACCCTAGTTTAGACCTAAATGGTCCATCCTACTCCACCTTACACAATTTAAATTATTTTAATACACAACTCATAGATTCCACCTTCACCATCACACCTTCCTCACCAAGTACACGTATGACCACAAAACCCTAAGTCGTCACACCAAACCCTAACCGACTACACAAAACCTTAGATCGATCTCCTATGTACCCTTATATTGTCTCACGTACTATTTTTCATTCAAAGCATTCAAACACCCAAACAACACCTCCACCACCTTCCTCACACCTCAAATCAACGTTTCATACGTAAAATTCACCCCCATGCAGACTTTACACACCCCATGCAACCTTTCGAACTTTTTTCATGTAAACCCTAACACTCCCACGTGAAACCCTAAATCCCCATGCAAATCCTAAATTTCTTCATGCAAACCTCCATGCAAACCCTAGATTCCTCCATGCAACCCTTAGGTCAACTCCACCTCATTTTACTTCATATCAACATATTACCATAACCTAGCATGCATGTTTTATGGGCCACATCATTACACATTAAAAACACAACTTATACATATTAAACACATACCATAAAATATCACAAGGACATACCTCTACTTCAAGTCATACTGCACATAAATTAGTTATAACAATACACATAAAATACATCATATACCATGTCACATGACATACAAGGCATGTAAAAATACATTACATACAAGCAGCCTTAGCTACACCCTTACCTAAAACGACACCGGTCTTGAAGCATGCTCCTACGTCTCCTTAGGGCTCTGACTGGTCTCACCTATATGAGGGAAAAGCTAAAGATTAGTTTTCCTCCTACCAAAAATACTTATTATTTACTATCTTATTCTAAGACTAGGTTTTTGATAAAATAATAACATATTAATAAAAATGACATTAACTAATTACTAATTTTGCTAAAGATATAAGAAATAATAGTAATATCGTAAAAGTTAATAATATAAGGTTTGAAGACTTTACCCTAATAATAATAATAATAGTGATACTTAAAATAATAATAATGATAATATTAATAATAGTAATAATAATAATAATAACGATAATAATAATGCTAAAAATGTCAATAATATTAATAATATGATTCGAAATAATTGGTGGGATAAGGGCTTCAACCCTTCACCAAAATAATACTACTAATAATATTAGTAACATTAATAATAAAAATAGTAATAATAATAATAATAATGAAATAATAATAGTAATTACGAAGTAGTAGTAGTAGCAGTAATAATAATAATAATAATAATAATAATAATAATAATAATAATACTATTAATATCATGAACCGAGCGTAAGGTAAAGTAGGATTTCGACCCTACTTTAAAATAATAATAATAATAATAATAATAATAATAATAATAATAACACATGCTACTATTACTACTACTACTACTACTACTACTACTACTACTACTAATAATAATAATAATATTAATATTTGAAATAAGAGTAAAATAGGGCTTCGGCCCTCAATATAAATAATAAGAATATCATTAGTAATAATAATAATAATAATATAATATTTGAAATAATTAAAAATAAAATAAAATAAAATAAATAAGGCTTGTAAAAATAGTAAAAAAGGGTTGTGAGGGTTTAGGATTCCACTTTAGGTTGGTGGTGACAGGCGGCATCGGCGGTGGTGCACGGCGGCGGCGGCGGTGGCCGGAAAAAGAGAAGAAGAGGAGAAAAGTTAAGGGAGTGAGAATGAAGGTGGAAGTAGGGGTGTTTGAGACTATCTAGATGGAGAGGAGTAGAATGAGGGTGGCCGCGCATCGCGACGGCGACAGCCAAATGGGGAAGAAGAAGAAGAGAAAGGGAGGAGGAGAGGGAGGAAGAGGAAAACAAAAGTAGGGGAAGATAGAGGATGATCTACAGGTGTTTTTGGGAGGTGTAGGAGGTAGTGGTAGCGACAGATGTGGTGGTGGACGGTGGCGCGAAGGGTGGCAGGGGCAGAGAAGTGGTTGATTGAGAAGGAAATTTTGCATGGTTAGGGTGGGCTTGTGCAGGAAAAATCGATGGAGAAGGGTGGTGTAGTTAGTTAGAGGGCGGTGCAGAGAGTACTTAGGTGGGCAGAGTGGGTGGAAAAGTTGGCCGATGGTGGCGGAAGAAGTGTCTGAAGTGGCGGTGGTGCGTAAGAGTGCTTTTCAGGGTTTCGGAAAAAAGTCTCGAGTTTAAGCTAGTTAGGGGTATTTATAGAGTTTAGATGAGAGGGTAAGGTCTGTGGGATGATGAGGGAGTAGGGCAGGTAGGGTTAGGGTTCACTGGCGGCGTCATTTGGCCAGGGAAAATTTAGGTCGTGGCAGGGAAGTTTGTGCAGGAAAAGGTGAGTCGTGCACGAGAAGGAAGGGCGGTGGATTGGGTCATGTTGATTGGCGAGTCAGGGGGAAGAGAAAGGAAGGAAAATGGCCAGCCAAAATGGGCGTAACCGGTGGCGTCATTCTTGGAGGCATTGTAGGTCGACGGCGAAGGAAGGAAGGAGGACCGAACCAACCGACTGAGGAAAGAAAAGAAAAGGGAAGAACCCGGCTGACAACGATTAAATTTTTTTTAAACCAAACGCTGTGTTCCGGGGGAAATAAAGGAGAAAAGAATGGCTCGGCGTTCTAGGCCACCGCAGGAAGAAAGAAAAAGAAAGGAAAATGGGCCACAGGATGTCAGGCTCGCTTCGAGGGAAAGAAGAGGAAAAGAAAAGGAAAAAGGAAGAAAAAGAAAGAAAAGAAAGACAAAGGAAAGAAAAAGGAAAAAGAAAAAATAGGTGAGTTAGGATAATTAAAATAATTTGGATATTTTGTATATTAAAAATAATAATATTTCAATAAAATAATATTTAATTTTCTTTTGAGGCTAATTTAGGATTTTTAAAAGATTTTTCCTAAATTCCATTTTAATTAGCAAAACACCCTAATTTTTCTCAATAAAATATTTATAATTTTTTTTAAAATTTTTCCTAATTAATTTCCTTTTATTTTAATAAAAATAATTTATTTAATTAATTTCCCTAATCAATCCTTATTTAACTAAAAATTCTTAAGAATTAGGTTTTGGGGCATTTCAACAACCCCAAGATAAAACGATCATAGCCACTATTCTCAACCAGTGGATCAACTTCAACCATATATAACCCTAGTGCAATATGCTTCTGGCCACTATTTTCAATCGGTGGAATAGTTTTTACAATGTATAATCCTATGGCAAAACTTACTTGACCACTATTCTCGTCAGTGGAACGGATAGGTACAATGATCCCAACTCACATGGTATTTTACTTTAAGTAATTAATATATTTTCAATGCTTACGATCATTCAGGTGATTCATTTAATTTGAGTTCAGGGACCCCCTATAACACCCTCAAAATGTACAGTTGAAAATTTTCGTTTGTTATAGGAAACCATGCACTAAAAATGGGAGGGGTGCTACCGCCATAATCAACACAAGATTGACCCTTGCCCAATATCATACTAACCACAATGTTAAAGGTACTAAAATTATTAACATGAATAATCAATAAAAACCATAATAGTTCAACATTCATAAATAAAACCATAGTACACAAATGTTAGAGTTAATACAGAAGGAAAATTAAGTACAAATAATGCCCACTACGGGAGAAATAAAAATGATAAGAAAATAGGAAATGACAAGTTCAGAGAACACACTCTCAGACCCTACACCAGGTACATCAGGTCATCACCCAGTCCCGTCCAAGGCATCATAAGTATCAAAATAATCATAGGCATCATCTCCTACCTGCATAGACTTAAGAGGAGTGACTACTCGTAGAATTGAGCAGCACCTATAAAAGGGGTGATCAGTACGTTGCGTACTGAGTAAGGTAACCATATAGCTAAGACAGAGCATAACATGAAAAAGGTAAATAATGCATGTAGTAAATCATTTAGATTAATCACCATTCTTAGAATTTAGGCCATTAATTCTATCTTTACACATATCTCAAATTATATCCATATAAGTAAGGGAACCCCAATATTATGGCCGATGGAAAGGAAACAACTACTTTAGAGCAATACGCACCTAGCCACTATTATAGTTCGTGGAATGAAAATACTACTCCCAGGCATAACGCACCTGACCACTATTATAGCCGGTGGAACAAAAATCATCCTAACCTAGCCCCGACCCACGTGGTGTTCCACTGTAAGTAATTAGTATCTTTTTAATGAATTATTATCATACAAGGTATGGTTTATCGAGCTCATAACCTCCACTATTATAGCCGGTAGAATGGAAATAACTACTCCAGGATAGAACGCTCCTAGCCACTATTATAGTTGGTGGAATGGAAATCATCCTAACCCGGGCCGACTCAATAATATTTCATTTTAAGTAATTAGTGTTTTATTCGTGTCTTATTCCATAAGTAAAATACAACAAGACATGCATGACCCAAAGGACTTCCCGACTCATTATCACACTTCAACCCCAGGCTTCCTAAATGACCTACTCCCATAGCTTGGGACCTCTACACTCCCCAAGACTCCAAGACCTCATTTTCATCTTCCACCCTACTCACCATGAATCCAAAATCCCCCGTGCATGTAGGTCAAGGCCTACATTCCCATTTCTCCACCTAAGCTCACCATTGCTTACTAGGATTTTCCCTTGAAAACCCTAATCTGGCCTATGTGGCTCTAACATCTCCTTTTCATATATTGCCCATACTCTCCTTTGATTCCAACACTATCACTCCACTCAACCCAATCTAAACATCATGACCCTACTCTCCATCTTCCATATGTGATAAAGAAACCCTAGTGGGCCACCTCGAAACCCTAATACCCCTTCTTTCTTTTACACCATCCCTTCATACACACACTCCACCCTTATTTCCACTTGACTCACACCCTTCATGAAACACCCTTCTAATTCCAACTAATCTCTATAAACTCTCTCATATCACTCCATACTTAGGGGTTTTCCCTAAAAATTCTAGTTAGGCTCCTATGCACACTTCCACCAATCCACGTACTGTCTCTTCCCCAAAGACGCCAATCACCCAAAATACTCTTTCCTCCCCATGTTAAAACCTTAAACTAAAATTTTTCATGTAAAAATTTCCCCAATGCAAAGACTAACTATCCCATGCAAGCTTAACACTTCCCATACAAGATTTTACTCTATCCTTTTATTTTTATTATTTCTTCCTTTATTTTATCACCTATAGGTCACAGTGTACTTAGGCTTTTTCCCTACTTCTTCTTACTCACTCCACCTACTTTATTTTTGTAGGCCCCTACAACCTCTCAAACCACCTAAGGCCTCTAAGCATGTATGTCATACCATAACAACCATACATAAGAACATGTCATAAATAACGAGTCATATCACCCGTGTTACACATATCATAAATCATACACAAGTTACATTATCTCCTTGCAAAGCAAGTTACACTACACACATATATAGTCCACATTCACATATAAATACATAACAAATATCATTACACCCATAAACACATAAATCATAGCAAACCCAAGCCTTATCCATATCCTTACCTAATAGGACACTTAAATTGGAACACGAATCCTACACCTCCTTATGGAAAGGGTTTTGTTCACAACCTATAAGAAATAGAACATTAATTATTAAACCTTCTTCCTACCCCTTTCCCCTTTTATTTTATTTTACTAATTAAATATTAGTGATAAGGTTAATAATAATAATAATGTTAATAATAGAAAAATATTTAAAATAAATTATACTAAATAAATACAAAGGTTAAGGACAAAATCAGAGAGGGAATAGTAGGCAAGGGCAATGGTGGTGCAAGGCGGTGGTGGCTGTGGTGATAGAAATGGAGGGGTTTTGGGGTTGGAAAAGAGGAGCAAAGCTAGGTTTTCTTAGGTGGTAGGGTTTCGGGGTTAGAGGGGGTCGTTGTGGTGGTAGTGGTGTTTTATGGCGATGGTGGTAGCTAAGAGGGAAAGAGAGAAAAGGAGGAGGAAGGAGGGAAAGGAAAGGGGAAGTGGTGATGTGGAAAGGTAGGGGAGGTTTTCTGAGCAGGAAGGGAGGCAGTAGAGGCGGTGGCTGCTGTGGTGGTGGTGGTGCAGGTAACGGAGATGGGTGCAAAAGGGCAACTCGAGCTGCCCAATTTACATAGGTGGGGAGAGAAGAGGAAGGATATTTAGGGGTAGGGGAGGTCTCATTCAGTGGAGGGTGATGTAGGGAAGAGGAAGGGCAGGTGTGGCAACGGCGACAACGACTGAAGAGGGGGTGCGAGGAGGCTGGGGAGATTTTTGGATTTGCAGAAAAAAGGGAGAATTGAGGCAGAGGAGGGGTATAAATAGAGGGATATGGTTGGGGGAAGTGGATAAAGAAAGGAAGAAGACAAGGGGAGGACCGGTTGGTTGCTGGTTGGCGTGCAGGCCGACATAGCTTACATGACCAAGGGACAAGGTAGAGTTTCGGCAGGGTCGTAGAGGATTAGGTGCAATGTTGGGGTTGTAGAAGGAAGGGGATCAGTGCATGGTAGTGCCAACTACATGCCCTATAGGTCAAGATGAAGGAAAGGTGAGGGGGAGAGGTTGAAGATGAGGGTAAAAAGGGAAGTAGGAAAGAAATAAAGGGAGAAAAGGGGAAAGAATTTGTGGATGGTGCTAGGTCACATGAGAAAAAAAAATAAAGGAAGTGGGTTGGGGGAAACAGAGGAAATGAGAGGAGGGAGAGAAGGAGTTTGAGCCATGTTGGGCTTAGCCTAGTCCGGCATAGCCCAATCTAATAAGGGAGGAGGAGAAAAGAAAAAAAAAAAGAAGAAAGTAAAAAAAGTGGGGGGAAGAAAAGGATAAGAAAAAGGAAAAAGAAAAAAAATAAATGTGAGGTGATTGGGGTGTTTTAGGATTTTTATTAGAATTTTAGGAATAATAAAATTAGTAATAATAATTAGTTTTTTTATTAATTTAAAAATTCTTATTATCATTTACTTAAAAATTTATTTTGGTTTAGTAAATAATTCTAGCCTCCATTAATTGGATCCCTACATTATTTTCCTCTTTTTTGGCTTTAATTATTTTTATTATAATATCTTTATTTTATTAAAAATGGTATATTTAATTAAATCCCACCTAATAATCCTTATTTTATTTTTATTCCTAAAATAGGGTTTTGGGGTATTACACCTTCACTATTTTCAACTCGTGGAACGGTAACATAAATACAACTCCTGGTCAGAATACTCCTAGCTACTATTTTCAACAAGTGGAATAGTTTCAATAATATAAAACTATTGCTAAAATGCTTATGGCCACTATTCTCGTCTAGTGGAACAGATATGTACAACTGTTCCCAACTCATATAATCTTCTGCTATAAATGATTAGTATCTTATTTGTGGTTATTTATTTAAAGGTCATCATACAAGCACATACATGACATACAAGACACATGTCCCAACATATCCTCCTAAGGACGAACCATATTCTCTTATAAAACCCTAATTTTGTAAGTTTAACATAACTTCTCCCCCACTATACATTCATCACCTAATTCAATACCCATCTTTAAAACATTATTATTGAAAACATGCCCAAAAATCAAGGATTAACTCTAACTTCTTACATATGCAATAATAGAAAACCTTTAGGGCTACTATTCACATTTCCCACAAACCCTAATTCCACAATTTAGTCATAACTTTTCCCTAAAGATCCATATAACCATCACATTTAATATACACTCTCAAAATATTATTATTGACATCATATACAAAACTATAAGTCCAAATCCCATATTTTACACATGCAATAATATTCTACCCTTAGAGTTACTATTCACATATTGGCACGAAACCCTAATTCTATAAGTTAATCATAACTCTTACCATGAGATTTATATGAATTCTAAATTTAATATATGCTTCCAAAATATTATTATTGACATCCTATAAAAAAATTTATATCTATCTTCCACATTTTACACATGATAATAGCCTACCCTTAAGGTTATTATTCACATTTCACCACAAAACCATAATTTCATAATTTAATCATAAATTTCCCCACAAGACTCATGTGACTCCAAAATTCAATATGCATTCTTAAAATACTAATATAACCACCATATCTAGAAAACAAGGTCAAAATAAAAATATTCCTACATGTGATAATAATTTTGCCCCTAGGATTACTACTTTCACGAAATCCCATTTTGCTCATTTATTGGACTTAGGCCACTCATATTTACTCCAAAATCTCCACATAATATACTTAACCTATTTTGAACCACATATCACATTAAAATACCCAATATTTCATTTTTAACCTATATTGACTAGAATACCCCTAAGGTAGCTAAAATACATTTTTTTCCAACTGAATCTTGCGATTCCCAATATGAATGACTTTCAACCTCTAATGCATTCTATCATCATAAAAACACATATCTATAATTATATATATAGGTACTTAACCATGACATATATCCTTACACATGGTTTAGCATGTATCTTTTCTAAAACTTAAAAACACATACTTCCATGCTTATCAATTGTTAGGACATACTTATAGGAGCAAATATCATAATATGCTTAAAATAACCAAGATGCCCCTATGCCATACAATAATACTAATCATGCTAAAAAAATATGTTTAGGCATATTCAACTTATCATAATAGACATATATGCATATATAGGTAACAACCCAAGGTTTACAAAAGAAAATTTTCATTTTACAGCAGAAGCATAATTAAAATAATCGGGTGTTACCGCCATAATTGACATAAATCGGGCTTATCATCCCAACCTTCTATCAGTCACAAGGCTAAATAATTTAAAATGCTCAACAGGATAAAACCGAATACGAGAGAAGTTTTATAATACTAAATATGAGTTTGGAGATTAATTCCAGATTACAATAACAAAATACTACAAAAGGGATGCCGTGGATCAAAGAGTCTAAAAAGGGTATCCGTGTAAAAACATCATCCAAAAAATATGACACTTTGCCCAAACACCCAGTACAGATAAAAGTCACTCTTCCCCACACAATGCGTCAAAGGCAACGAAATCATCACCTGGGTTCTCAAAGACCTACACAAAACCACTAGGGTCATCTGCTCATGAGAATGATCAACACCCATGAAAATGATGATCAGTTTGCTATGCACTAAGTAAGATAACAATACATGCGAGATACAAAAAGTAATAAAAAATAATTAGTAGGCGGGATTTGTATTATTATAATATATCAGAATCCATTATTTCATTTATGTTAAGTTCAGGGACCCCACTATTCTCAACTGGTGGAATGGTTATTCTACCCTAGGGTAAAATACTCCTGGCCACTATTCTTATTGGTGGAACAGTTAATAACATACAACCTCGAAAAAATACATTCGGCCTCTATTCTTACTGATGGAACGGTTAATAATATATATCCCTAGGGCAGAATGCTCCAGGATACTACTCTTGTCCGGTGGAACGGACATATACAACCAGTCCTAACTCACGTAGTATTCCACTTTATGTGATTAACGTCTTATCAATGATTATAATCGTTCTTGGGATTTATTTTAAATTAAGTTCAAGGACCCCACTATTATTAACTGGTGGAACGGTTATTCTACCCCAGGGTAAAATGATCCTAGCCACTATTTTTATAGGTGGAACGGTAATAATATACAATCCCAGAGCAAAACGCGCCCGATTAATATCCTTGTTCGATGGAATGGACACATACAACCGGTCCTGACTCATGATCTTTTAGTTTAAATTATTAATATCTTATTCATGATTGGTTAAATGATTAAGAAACATAATTCATTCAATCGGGATATTAATATACATATAACAAGACTATTCTCAAAGATTAAGATGCTCATTTTCCTCAAAAACCCTAAATTTACAATTTAAGCATAACTTCCCCCATATTGATCATTTATTCACCAAATTTAGTATATGTTCCTAAAAAAATAGTATCATTAACATACCCAAATTTTTAGGTCTAACTCCCACATCTTATACATGCGATAATAGCCCTATCTCAAAAGTTACTATTTATAAGGCTCCCAAAATCCTAATTTCATAGGTAAGTCATAACTTCTCCCATAAGACTCATATAATTACCAAATTAAATATACATCCTTAAAATACCCATATTAACAAAATATATGAAATTCATGGCCTAACTCTAACATTTTACACATGTGATAATAACATTACCGTTTTAAGGCCATTGTTCTCAAATTAGGCTATTTTCTTATTTGAAGAACTTATGACCTTCATAATCACTCCCAAACACTTCACATGATATTATTAGCATATTTTAATCCATATAACATGTTAAAATACCAAAATTTTTATATTAGCTCGTATTGACAAAAATGCCCTTAAAAATAGCCAATAACCCTTATTTTACGAAAATCCCATATCCTCAATATCCTTTTTTTTTTCAAATCCTCCTTTTATCAAAAAATATTAAATATAATTATTTTCCACTTTTAATAATTCATTAGGCCTATAATACTCTCCCACAATTTATATTTATCCACAAAAATACATCCTAGTGTAATATTATCGTATCAGCATATTTTTTAATATTCTCACTTCCTTTCTATCATATAATTTATATTAATATATAATATCATCATCAACATGCATTTTAATAATATAATAACAATAACATGATAACACACATAATCATACAAGCATTTAACACGAAACCCAAAACATCGACTAGTATCCTTCTAATGAGGCTCTGGTCTCTAAGCACGCTTATCCTAATTCGCTTCTTCCAGAAATTTTGGAATATCACCCAAGAACAATTAAAAAATATAATTAGAATTAATGATATAATAAATTAAGGTTTAAGGTAATGGAAAGGAAAAAAATAGAAAAAACCAAACCGGGTTCAAAGAACTGGTCGCCGGCCAAGAAGGCTATCAACGACAAGGAGGGCTAAAAGGGGGTGTAGGGAATGGTGAGGCTTGCTATAAGGGGGTGTGGGGAATGGAAATTGTTGTTGAAACTAGGGAGATATTTGGTGATTTTTGCCAAAGGGTAGGGGGTATTTCGGTTGGTTTTGCCGATGGTTAGGGGGTATTTTTCGGTAGATTTTGCCACATCTTGGGGGGTAGGAACGGGGGTTTTTGCTGTAGTTAGGGATGTTTTGGTGATTTTTGTTGCAGACAGGGGTAAGAGAATGAGAGTTTTTTTCCCATGGTAGTAGATGTGGCGCAGCAAGGGCTACCGAAGGTGGGTTTTGTGGGGTGTTTTGGTGTGGTTTTGCCGACGGTAAGGAGGGGAAAGAAGGAGGGTGTTTGGGGTGGTTTTTTGACAGAAAATCAGAGGAATAAGGAGGTAGTTTTTAGGGAATTTAATGAGGTATATGTATACATATTTACATACACACAGAAAGGAAGAGGAGGGAGGTGCGATCAGGTAAAAATTTCAAACCCAACCCACATTTGTAGGAGCTGGGAATTGATGGGGTACGGGTATGCTTGGTAGAGGGAGGGTAAGGTGATCGGCATGGAGAGAGAAAAAAATAATTAAATAAGATATGGAGAGGGGAAGAAAAAGGAAAAAGGGAAAAGAAAAGGTGGAGGTTTAGATTTAGGTTTAGGTTAAATAATTATCCGGAATTAGATTTAGGTTAAGAAAAATATTAATAACCCAAAATAAAATTTAAGATTAGGCTAAGATTTAAAATTAGGGTAAGATAGAAAAATAAATTTCCAAGGTTAGAATTAGGTTTTGATATTAATCACTTGCGATTAGGTTTAGCTAAAAATTCGGGATATTACAATATACTTTACCTCAACATAGAACCCATTTTAACATATTTTTATACAAATAATTACTTACACACATTAGCAAGATCAATTTCACTAAATTTCACACTAACGCTCTTAGGAAGATAATTATAACATAAAGAGCATACATGATAAAGTTTATACATTAAAAGCCTTAATGTGCTATCATACGATATCTTACATTTTAGTAGAATATAAGAACTATCTTTTTTCCAGCAAAAATATAATTTTATCTAAAAATGACTACGCCCTGCTAATCAAACTTTGTACCTACAAATAATATCACAATTATCATATTAATATTTAATAAATAATATAATAATTTGTATGTAAAAATATTTATTAAGTGGAAAAATTACCAAATTACCCTTGAGTGAAAGATGGGTAAATAAATTATTATCATTACTACTATTATTATAGTAGAACCTCACTTGCTCATGCAGCGTGAGTCATTTGGATGAGGGCGGGGTTGAAGGTTGGGGGTTGTGGTTGGTTAGGTGGGGGTGTTAGCCGATGGTGGGGGGCAACAACGATAGCGAGGGAGGCAATGGTAGTAGTGGAGGTGCTACAGGGAGAAGGCAACAAGGTAGGGAAACGAGGGATGGAAGGGATGAGGTGAGGTGAAGGAGGCATGACGAGGAGGTGGTGAGATGGGGGAGCTAGGACAAGGGTTGTAGAGAGAATGGGCAGTAATGGTGATGGTGTTGGGAAGAGAAGCCTGGTGTAGGGGATTGCGGGAAGGGTGGTGATGAAATGGAGGGGAAAGCAATGGAAAAAATTATTATTTTCCATGGGGTTGTTGCGGGAGAGGGAAACGGGGTAGGGAAAGAAGGCAGGTAGGGCAGGGAGGCAAGATGTAAGGCAGGATGTCTAGGTAGAGGTGATTGGGTGGTGGTGAGGTTGTGGCGCGATGATGGTGAAGAAAATAAGGGTTGGTTGTGAGGATTGGCTATAGAGAGTGTGGTGTAGGAATTGGCTGAGACAGGGGCAATTTGTAGGGGAATTGTGGCACGGTTGGGGGTTAGGCGATGGCTGGGTGGTGGCATGGGATGGTCACCGATGAGTGGTAGTGGTGAGGGAAAGAAAAAATAGGGACAAATGAAGGTGGTAGAGGGAGGAAGAAGGGTGGTATGGCTTGGGGGTTTGGGAGTTTGCGGTTGTAGGCAAGGGGAAAGGGTGCACGGGTTGTAATGGCATTGGTGTTGGTTGACGATCAAGGCTAAGGAAAGTTTAGGAGGGAGGTGTTGTGTAGGGAGAGGTGATTAAAGGGAGAATAGGGTGGAAAGGAAGGAAGGAAGGAGAAGTGTAGGGAGATATAGGCTCAGGGGTGTGTGTATGTATGCATAGATGGCTAAGGATGGTGAGAGGGAAATGAAAACCAACAGAGGATGGGCCGGTTTAGGTGTGCAGGGTAGGCAAGAAAAAATTAGTAGTGGCAGGGCTTGCAAGTTGGTAGGGGGTGGGTGTAAGATGGGGCAGAGGCAGTAAGTGAGGTTGGTTTGGTTAGAAGGGGAAAGGGAGTTGGCACCAGAGGAGGGAAAGTGCATGGGGAGTGTTGGTGTGTGTAGGGGGTTGTTGCAAGGGTCATTTGGTGTTGGAAGAAGAAGGGAGGTAGGCATGCATAGGCAGGGTTGCAGAATGGGGACAACGTAGGGGTTGTTTAGGCTTGTAGGGTGGTCGGTGTTGTAGAGGGCAGGTGATGATGAGTTGTGCAGGGTAGGCGAGGGAGCTATAGGACAACGAGGAGCAGGTCGCATGGTTAGGAGGGGAAAGGACTATGCGTAGGGAAGTGTGGGTAAGGCTCTATTTGGCCAAAATAGGATAGGGGAAAGGGAAAGGAAGAAGGAGATGGGTGGGAGAAGAAAAGAAAGAGGGTGATGGGGTTGGGCTCAGTAGGCCAGGGAGAAGGAGGGAAAAGAAAAGAAAGTAGGTGGGTCGGGCGTGGTAGAGCATGCTAGTGGGCTAAAGGTGTAGGGAAGAAAAGAAAGTAGAAGAAAAAGAGGAGACAAGGCGGGTTGGGCCAACTAGGAAAGGAGAAAAGGGGAGTTTGGGCTAAGGAAGAGAAAAAAGGAAGGGGAAGAAAAAGAAAAAGGGGTAAGGGAAAAATAAGAATAGGGAAAAGAAATTTAAATTTAAGGTCAGAATTAGAATTATGTTAGATTTAAATTTAGGATAATATTAATTTATCCAAATTTAGGGTATGCGATTAAAAAAATAAATTGGGTAAAATTATCGGTTTATGGTTGTTTTAAATAAAAAGGGTAAGATAAAATAATTATAATAATTTATTAAATAATTTATCTAGATTTGTGGATCAAAAGTTAACAAAACTAATTAAATTAATATTTAAAGGTTAACTTTTTTCGGATTAAAGGTTAAATGTTCTAAATTAAAATTACAAAATTTTGGGGTGTTACAAGGAGGGATTTTACACCTCATGTCCACTATTCTTAAATAAGTGGAATGGTCTAAAGTACCTCTCAGGACAAAACATACATGACTGGTATTATTAAGCCAGTGGAATGGATTATATACCTTAATCTTGACTCACATGGTTTTCACTTAAATGAATAATGTATTATTACACATTATAGCGACAAAATCCATCACGAATAAAGTCAAGGGTAGTGCACAAAGGCAACTACCGACTCACAAAAGGGGTATACAAATACATAATGTCACATGGAATAATAAGCATGCATACTAATTGAACATGATAGGATATAAGAGAGGAACTAAACCAAAGTTCCATTATTAGGTATAATCATAATCCAATTCCTTATTTACATTAAGTTCGAGGATATTACTGTTCTTAATTAGGTGGAATGGGCTAAAACACCTCCCATGGAAAAAAATTGTTTGGCCACTATTATTTAACCGATGGAATGGACTCTGCACTTTTTAGGGAAAAATGCTCCTCGCCACTATTTTTAAATCGGTATAATGGTTTGAAGCACCTCCCGGGATAAAATGTACCCGACCACCGTTATTAAGCTAATAGAACGGACTCTATACCCTAGTCCTAACTCACATGGTCTTTTACTTAAATTATTAATCTTATTACACATCATAGAGACAAAATCCATCGCGAATAAAGTTTAAGGTAGTGCACAGAGGCAAATACCAACTCACAACAAGGGTATACAAATACATAATGTCACATGGAATAATAAACATGCATACTAATTGAACATGATATGATATAAGAGAGAAATTGAATCGTAGCTTTATTATTAGGTATAATCATAATCCAAATCCTTATTTAGGTTAAGTTCATGAACCCCACTATTTTTAATCCGGTGGAATGATCTAAAACACCTCTCACAGCAAAATGTGTTTGGCCACTATTATTAACCCATCTGAATTACCTCCTAGAAAAAAATGCGTCGAGCCACTAATATTAAGTCAGAGGAATAAGACTCTATGTCTCGGTTTTGACTCATGTAATCTTATAGTTTAAGTAATTAATATCTTATTCATTGTTGTTTATCTCAAGATCATCATGTAGATATACATATAAATATTCAAGGCATATAATCCAAACTTAACATGATTATTCAAAACACATTAAATACAACCACATGAAGATCAAAACATCCCCATAGAAAATGCCATATTTTCCTATCCTAATTTCATGCGTTAAGCATAGATTCTCCCATGTAAATCATCTAACCTCCAAATTAGGTACACCATCCTAAAATGACATTAACAACACATCCAAAAATCTAGGTCTAAATCCAACGTTTTATGCATGCGATAACGAGTCTGCCTCTAGGATTACTATTTATAATTTAAGTTATTTTTTCATTATATTATACCTATTTATTCATAAATTCCCTAAACATTTAAAGTAACATTCTTAGCATATTTTAAATACATTTCCACTTTAGAAACACCAAAATTACATATTTAACCAATATTAACCAAAATGCCCTTATCCTACCGAAAGCCTCGAAACCTCATTTTATTTAATGATTTGTCATGAAATTGCTACAAAAATAATTAAAATATTTAACAAGAAAATAATTTATCAAGCAGAATAAATGACCATTTTACCCTTATAAATGATTTAGTAGATAAAACCCTAAATTATTAAATCACGTAATTTCACATTCAACAATTAATGATACATATTAGGCATGCTTATCGAAATAAATACCATGCTTTGATTGAAATGACCAAATTATCTCTAGGTCACACAATAATAATAATAATAATAATGCTAAAATTATGCTTAAACATGCTCAACTTATCATATTAGATGTACATGGCATGCATAATTTATTTCTATCATTAAACACATTTTAGTGATTTGTACACTTAATACTTTACACAAATCAACATGCTCTATTTTATAGATTTTCATGCTAACATTATTAAGAAAATAATTACAATGTAACAAACTTACTTAATATAATTTATACTCCAAAACACTAATGTATTATCATGCGATGTATATCATTTTGGTAAAGTGTATAGATTACATATTTTCTAGTAAATGTTTAAAATATAAGCAACCTACTAAAATTATCAGGCTCCATTAATCAAGCTCTTTTACCTTAAAATAAAACAAAAGAGTTATATATTAACCTACTCATAGACTAGAAAATAATATTAAAATAGAAAAATAATGAAATAATAGATAACAACAATAACTACCCTACTCCTACTATGATTTAGTTGAGGAAAAAGGAAGGGTGAATGAGAATGGAAGGTGAAGATGGTGGGAATTTAATGGTGGTTGGCATGAGGCGAGGGAAATCGTGGAGTCTCAGTGGTGGTAAGGGAGTTACATGGTGTGATAACTGATGGTGGAAAAAATAAGCTAGGGATGTTGGTGGATCGTGCATGGATAATACACAACCGAGGATGATGGGGAGATAATGGTGGCTGGTAGTAAGACTGGTGATGGTTGTGAGAAAAGTGGTTGGTGGTGTTAGATGGGACAAAGAAAGGTGGAGGCTTAGGTGGTGGAGATAGACAGTTAGACACTCGATGTTGGAGGAATGGCAATGGGGGAAGAGGTTAGCGATGATAGATGGTGGAGGCATCATGCATGGGCAGTGGAAGGAAAAGCATGGGTTAGTTGAGCAAGGCATAGGAGAAAGAAGAAGAAGGATAAAGGAAGGGAGTGGTGGTCGAGTTTGGTTTGAACAAAAATGGAGGGAAATAGTGGAGTGTATATATAAATATATATGTGCGTGTGTAGTTGGTTGAGGGGGTTCGATAGAGAGGGCGTAGCGTGGGTGTAGGGATGGCGAGGGCATGCAAATGCTAGGTAAATTCATGGTTTAGGTTGTAGGCATAGCATGGAGGCAAGTGCTGCGAAGGGAAATGAGGAGAGGGAATGAGCGAATGATACAAGACTTGAAGATCAAATGGGTAACATGCTAATCGAGATAGCGGAGGAGGAAGAGAAAAGGGAAAAGGGAAAAAGGAGAAAGAAAAGGGGGAAAATAAGAAGGAATTTAGGGTTAGGAATATAATTATATTTTGGTTTAAATTTAAGATTAAGGAATTAGGGTAAGATTAATATATCAATCATCTAGGGTTAAGGTACCGGATTAGGAAAAATAAATCAAGAAAAAATTAACTAGTTTAGGATGGATTTAATAATAAAGGGGAGAGATAAAAAAATAGATTGAATTTATTTAATAATTTATCTAGGTTATGGATCATGGGCCAGCAAAAACAATTAAGTCAATGTTTAAGGGTTAGGTTTCAACTAAAAGGTTAAACACTCAAAAATAAATGTTACAAATTTTTGTAGTGTTATAGCATAGAGAGTTGGTCAAGAGGATCATCTCAAAAGGTTGACCCAAAGCATCATCATAGCAATATGGATCTTAACTACCAAGTGCCCCCTTTCAAATATGGTGGCATAGACTAACTACCATGGGTCATTCGCATATGAACCTTTCCGCCCTTCTTTCTCCTTGTACTCAACCCTTATAAATAGGGGATCCCATTAACCATTTGTAGCATGTTATCACTCACTGAATATACTCTAATTTTGTTTTAAATTATATATAATTTCTCTCTCTATAAAATTCCTTACACTATGAACACCTTGATCCACTTTTCTATCACAATAATAATTAATGTATATTCATGCTATTAAGAAAACTTAGCTTCACTAAGTCTAAATAGACTAAATTTATATACATTAATCTTAAATGCAATTATTTTAAAATAGATGAAATATAAACATACCTTAGTTTATTATACTCCATAATACAACAACATCGGTATACTTAAAAATATTGGAGATTGTGCATCAAGAGCTTTGATATAATCTTTATGGAGGTTGTGTGTGCGTAATAGTTACAAATGGAGATGAGTAAATTAATGGTAATTAATCTCATCTTGTACTATTAAGAAAATTTAACTAAGTTTAAATGAATATAAAAACTAAGCTTAAATGGACTAAGTCCAAAATAAAATAACTACGCACTAATTTTAGTTTATCAAACTCCGTGTTACAAAAGCATTGAATGACCAAAAAAATGTATCGTGCATTAATACCTAAACTTTTTTTTTGGTATAATCTTTATGGGGGAATGGACAATTTTTCACCTGTAATCATGATGTAAGGATGTAATAAATAGTCATTGGAATGAACAAGCATGTTTCATCTCAAGTTAGATGTCTTAATTAGAATACATGATGCAAAAATTAGACACTATGAAGATTGAACGTAAAACTACCATTAATAGTAGTATTAATTAACTTCCTCCGCTAACAACCACCATTATTATGCATATCAAAGCGGATCTTTGTGGTAAAGATTATTCATTAAAACTATTAATCTGGAGCCCAACATTGCCCCTCTCTCTCTCTCTCTACATATATATATATTCTTCATAGCTTTATACTTTAGCAATATTATCATGAGGGTTTTCATATGAATCTATCAATGGAAAGACAAATATATATATATATATATATATAAGAAGGCTTGTTTGTTGAGAGCATAAGCATGACTGCATTTGGCATGAATAGAGAATATGCAGGTAGTGTAATACCTTGAGTTAAGTGATATATGGATGAGATGTTTAAAATAATAATTGATATATGTTTTTTTATAAGTAATAAAAGAATATATATATATATATATATATATATATATATATATATATATATATATAACGTGCCAATAGGCATGAGGTACAACTAACTCAGCTAATGACCAAACCATCAATATAATTACACCATCTATCGTATTTTGTAGTACTACTAGAGGCAAAACACTGACTAGCCATAATAAAACTAATATCCTTAAGAAGATAACTACAGGTGTGTGATACGTTACGGAAAATTCTTGAGTTTCTTTAGTACCAAACCAAGGCCACGAAGGTAACAAACGAGGCTAGCAACATAGCTTTCTTCTCCTTAGACTGTCTCATTATCCTGGCCTAGGCCTTTATCTCATCATCCCAAGAACGCACTACATCCCTACAGTTAAAAGCCGATCGAATTATTTTCCATATCTCTAGGCTAAAAGAACACTCCATGAAAAAATGTTGTGTGCATTCATCTTTTTCATCTAAACAAAGAATGCATTTTATGTCCTCAAAGAGTCCCATACGTTGCATTCTTAGTTTGGTAAGTAGTCTGTCTTGAAAAACCAACCACATAAGGAACTTATGCTTGGGTGCAGTAAGAGAGCACCAAACCAACGAGTACCACCAAACCTTCTCACTTCATTACTGCATCAATTCATAAACCTTGCATATGCTATAGGCATCCTCTTTACCCAAAAATGATAGCTAGTTATGGGTATCTTAAAAAAGGGGAGCAAAAGCATGCCTTAGTTTGAGCACCTATTGTAGTTACCAGGAACATAAGTGTAGAGTAGAGAAAGTCCACATGATACAGTCCCTAAGATAGATGGAATGCACCCACCTCACCCACAAGAAATCTTTTTTGTTGTAAATATGCCATAGGACTTTCTCTAGCACAACTCTATTCCACAGCTGAATATCATTAAGTCCCAATCCCCCCTATTTCTTAGGTGAGCAAACCACTCTCCATGCGACTAAAGATTTTCTTGAGGTGTCTATCTTGATGGTCCATAAAAATTTCCTACACATGCTCTCTAGCTGCTGAAACAGTTTATAGGGGAGGATGAAAACTTGACACCAATACATCTGCAAACTAAAGATCACTTACTATAGTAAATGAGCCCTAGCTACATAGGAAAGTAGGTGAGAATGCTAGCTAGTAAGTCTTCTCGCAATATTTTAGGCCATACCTTGCATTTGTGCTCTAGCTAACTGAGCAGAAGATAGTGGTATACCCCAAGATAAGTAAAAGGGAAACTCCCCTCGGTAAAATGAAGAATATGGAGGATCTATGATTTCGTTCTCTCATCTATGCCACCAAAATAAATGCTGCATTTTTGGGGATGAATGATAAGACGAGACTGAGCAGAAAAATCATCCACCACCTCGATGAGTTTTTGAGCATACCTCAAATCTCCCTAGCAAAAGAGTAACATGTCATTAGAAAAAGTCCAAGTTGGTTAAGTGTAATTGTTTATATTTTAGATGCCCTCTAAACTCGACATCACTCCATAAACGCTTGAGCATTCTAGCCAAATAATTAGCAACAAGAACAAATAAGTATGAAGACAATGGGTCACCTTGTCTGAGGCCGCACCGCCCCCGAAATGGTGGAGTCAACTCCTCATTTAATGCTTGATCATTCCATCCATGCATATTATTAAGTTACACCTTCATTTTTTTTAAATCCATCATTGAAGAACTTTATAATTAATTAATTTTTCTTAAATTAGTTCAACTAAGGATGCATATCCTTTGAGAAGTTTTTATGAAATAAGTGGGTGAGAATAAAACATAAGGAATAGCTATTATTGATACGTGTAGCTAATTATCAACCTTAAAAGTGTTTTAGACAAACAACCCATAATTTGTATTATAGCTAAGGTGTTATAAGTGGGATTAGTGCAAATCCACAACCACGAGTTGACTTATATTAGTTAGTCGTTTTCCTAGAACAAATGAATCTAGGTTTATATTGTATTAAGACAACAAATCACTAAAAAACAATGAGGATGTTTAGTGAGAGAGTATATAATACCCTGAATTAAGTGATGTATGGTTTAAAATGACTTAAAAAGTGATGTATATAACTACTTATGTCTGCATGATGTACCTCTTTTTTTTATGTCCATCAATGAAAAGCTTAATTAAATATACATGTGCCCTCCTAGATTTTTATTAGGAAGTATGTGAGTGAGAAAAAGAATGCTAGAAAGGCTCATGCTGATCAGGGGCAATTATCAATTCTAACAGTTATTTTTATTGATGGCCCATAGTTTATGTTAGGGACAAGGTGTTACAAATGCTATCAAAGCAAAATATGAGCTAGACTTATACTTTTTTTCCACCCATTTAATGTTAATTATAATGAGATAATATTGTATTAACATAGTTAGATATCAAAACCCAACAATGATGTTGTATTCTTTGAGTGTTGAGTATATAATACCTTGAGTTAAGTGATTTATGCCTAAAATGACTTTAAACAAAATTGACATGAATATTTATTTATGCATAATGCACCTTCTTTTTTAAAAAAACTATAATTAATTGTG
Organism: Tamarix austromongolica; assembly: GCA_039764185.1. Taxonomy (NCBI): domain Eukaryota; kingdom Viridiplantae; phylum Streptophyta; class Magnoliopsida; order Caryophyllales; family Tamaricaceae; genus Tamarix; species Tamarix austromongolica. The sequence goes on from CM077819.1 coordinate 13,831,242, forward strand.
ATTATATTGGAATAATATAAGGATATGGGGCATCTTTAAAAGTTTCTTAGGAAGTGTGTGGGTAAAGGCATGATACACTAGGAGGGTTTATGTCAATTTGTGAGCTTGTTGTTAATATCAAAAGGTATTCTAAGTAATAGTCCATAGTTTGTATTAACATTGAGGTGTTAGAAATGGTATTAGAGAAAAATTAAGTTCGAGAGCTAGAGTTGGATTGGCTAGTTGGTTACTTAGGGATGTTGTGGTTTTAAAGTTGCATTATATGTAATACCCCAAGTTAGGTGATATCTTACTGGGGAAACATTAGCAAGTCTTTTTTTATCAACAAGATACACCTCTTTATTTAGAGACCCATTATTAAAGAATTCCATAGCTAAGCGTTTTTACTTGGAGAAAATATGTGACCTTGTGGAAAGTTTCCACATGAGCATCATTTATGTTTAGTTTGTTCATGTTTTAGGCACTTACCCTAACTTTATTTATTTTAGTTAACTAATAACATCTCACACCACTATTTCCATGTTGATTAAATAATAAACCTAATGTGTTGCATTTATATATATAGTTGGGCTTCAATTTATTTATTATTTAGGTTATTAGATTCCATTAGTGTTGTAAAGATGTAATCAGACATATGACTTTGTTTCTTTCCATATTTTCATCACCTAAGCCTCCTCTACCTTGAATATTTTTCATGATAGAAAAAATATAAAATTATAGATAATATCACTTTTTAATGTTGTTTTTCATTTAAGGTTTTAGAAAATATATATATATTTGTTTTGGGTCATTCGCTAATTAGATTGTTTTCCATTATATCCTAACTTTAATTCACTTTTCATTAGTTTCATTATTGTCCTAATATTCAGTCCTCACGACTAAATATAATTTTAATTCACTTTCACTTTTTTACTATCAAATCATTTATTGTCATCAGTTAATGGTTGCATATCCATTATCCATATATTATTAATCATCATTTGCAACTAATTCCATCCATATTATAATAATTGAATGTAATATTCTATTTTTTTAACCTTAATTACCTTATGTGATTAGGCTCATTAATCCATCTAAAATACTCTAACCCTACCTATTCATTTTTTTTGTTAAATTGTGGAAAAATCAACTTATATGATTAGACAATTTCTCCATTTTTCTTATTTTATTTTGTTTTGTCTTTGAATATTTGCTGACACTAAACATTTGTATATATTTGGATTTCTAAAAATATATTATATCTTTCCTTAATTTTTGGAATTTATTTATTATTTTTTCCAATAAATCTCTATTTAATTAATTTTCTACCCGATTAATTTTCTAAAATTTGAATAGTCAGCCCATTGACCTCTCTCATCATCACCTTCCACTTTCTCAAGTCATGTTTTGACTTGTACTTGGTTCATTCAACCAAAATTTTATCCATAATCCAATTCTTGCACAAATCTCACTTTAGTCAGCTAACCCCTTGCGCATCTTGTATACCTTACCTCTCCTTAATCAAGTGTATCACAAGCTAAAATCCCCCACTCCTTCCCATTTGGTTCACAATAGATTTGGGTTTACGGGGAGTAGTAAATCACTTTTTATGGACTTTAAACTATCTTGATTATGTGTTTAAAGTTTGGTTTTATTTTTATATGGAAAGGATTTGAAAAATTGACATATACATGTATTTTAGGAATACCAATCAACTAGTTTTTTTTCCTAAACCAATGAATTGGTTCATTATTTCAAAACATTTCAGGATTGGAAAAATCAATTCTAGTTCAAAACCTTTGATTTTTCCTTTTTTCTCCTCTTTTAAACTACACTTTCCCACTATAAAGAAGCATGACCCTTTAGTTTAAGAATCTCCACCTTAAAGGCTTTGGTGTCGGTATACCCTTGAGCTTAAAAAAACCTAAAACACCTCAACTCCCATTCTAGAAAGTCTTCGAGGTTGTGATTGCCTTCAAACTCCAGAATATTGGTGTAACACCCCCATTTTTCACTACCAAAATTTTTTGTTAAAACATGATGCAAAAGCAAAATACCTACGAAAAACATGGTGCTATCGCCGTACCTAACATAGGATAGACATCTGCTGCCTATCCCATATTAGATATGATGCTAAACCAATTCAACACCAAAAATAGTAGTGTGCATAAAATAAGAATTTAATGAAACAACTCTAAAAGTGTTTATACCAGATGAACCTAAGAGGGTTCAATAAAATCATTACAAAATACATACTAATAAATACAGGATTATAAAGCATAATTTGGAGCATGATACCCAAGTTAAAAACTGTGGTCCTCCACAGATCTTAACAAGCTTTGGGATTTCCTTGTTTACAAGCCCTGACCCAACTGAGGCATGCCTTTACTAGAGATCCCCAAATACCTGCACATAATCCTATACTCATGGGAATAAGTAGGTGACTGAGCAAATGGGCACATCAGTATACTACGTACTGAGTAAGCTAAGTTGCTCCCTCAATGTACATAAGTATACTAATTTATCATCCATGAACATAATGTACAACATGCATTAAAGCAACATCATACATATAAGTAAGCGTTCATAAAACATGCTATTGTATACAATTTTAGCACATTGGGATATATTATGCTCAAGAATCATAACATTTCCACATGCGCTTACATAAGCAATAGCTAAGAGTATCCGACAACCTTTGGGGTTATTCCCATTTATCCAATTCCTTTAGGATATGTCATCCATTTATCTATGTAAGATATAGGCCAATCACTCAATCAATATTCCATTCTATAACCAATTAATCAAGTGCATAAAATAGCTTTACTTATCTGGTCAACCATATTATTACTTCCATTTCATAGCCAATTGTTAACCATTCATTTGGTTACCATTCAAAATTATCAATGAGTATTTACTAACCATATTTTATTATCATCAAGCAATGGTCTGTACACACACCACACGGTCTCGCATACCATGGAAGCCTATTCAAAAAGGGATATAAAGTCCAGGCTAAAGCCAATCACCTAGGTAACCAGACCCTTTAGTATCGATACCCCCTAGTACATCATCAATGTCTAGAGTAGGTAAGGCACTGTGACCTCTCAGGATCTCGCCCAAAGGCAAAGCTCAAAGACACAAAAAATTCCCAAAAGCAGACTAACCTCCGGTAGCTAATCAAGGATTGGGTAACCCAGACCCATTTTTAACTTGAATTTCTTTTGCTTTACATGATTAGTGTTTTATTCATAAAGATGGGTGATCATACAAGGCTCGTACAAACAAGCAAGTCAACTTTCATATTAGTCCATCTTAATCCTTTTATTTCTATTTTTCCTAACCTTGTGGGTTTACCATTTATCTTTATACAATGTTATTCATGTCCACCATTTCATTTAATTCTAGCCCAAGCTAAGTTTCTTTAGTCTTTTCTAAATTATCCTCACTTATCATAAGTGAAATGCCTATTTAATCCTTCCATTACCTATAAGCTATACCGTAACCCATGATCCATTTTGATCTTTTAATTAATCCAATATTTCATGATAAAAATATGTCTTTTATCCATTTAATAACCATGGTATAGTACCATTCATAATATCAAAGCATAACCAAATTAAAAGAAGCAAATTAAGCAAACTATTCTATCGGTCTGGCCCAACCAATCAATTGGTTGCACCAACCAACCGATCGATTTGGGTCGACCGGTCAATCGATTTAACTCGACTAGACCATGCTTTCTTCAAACCAACCGATTAGTTTGGAAAAACCAGCCAACTATGCATAGACTAGCCGATTAATTTTGCCAAATCAATCGATGGGTTTAAGCAAAGAGTAAGACCAAAGTCTCTATATGTGTACCGATTAATGGGTTAGGTCAACCAGTCAACTGTTTTAGGAACCAGTTGATCGGTTTAACCTAACCAGTGGATTGGTATGCCCTAATATAGTACCAAATCACAAATTTCATGCAGATTCTTTCATGTAAATCCTCTTTAGCCATATTAAAGCATGTATCAATATCAACTAACACATTTCCAACCAAATAAACATACATTTCTCATCATAATATCATCACGACCTACTTTTATCTATTTTCATGCTTTTTACTCCAATCATGTCATTTAAGCATGCAAATCATACATAAAACTACATTTCTTCATGTTAACATGCATCAATCAACTAAAGGTAACTCCTATCATGTAGGAACACATATTAAACATTTTAAGAGTAAGAATCACTTACTTGATGCAGACAAAAATCCTCTTAAAATAGAGATTCCACTGTTGGGAATTCTTAGATTTGAAAACCTTAAAATCAAAGTCTCAAAATCAAAAATTATATCAAACTCTTACCAAAAATTGAAATCTTGAAATCAAAATAGAGTAAAAACTTATCAACTTAAGGTCAAAATGGAGAAAACACTAACTAAACTATTCAACCTTTTTTCCAAAATCTAACTCTACCTTGCTTGAGAATCGAAGCAAGAAAGATCTAAAGATGGGATTAGAAGAGCGTGTGGAATTTGATTAATAAAGTTCAAAATGCGGAGAGAAGAGAGGGAAAACAAGACTTAAGGAACTTCGGTGGCTAAAAGAAAGGTGAAATGAAGGGATGATTGGGGTTATTTATAACCAACCAATCGAAAGGAATTACTAAGGGATCAAAGATTGACTCAAAACCCTACCTTTGACCATTTGAATTCAATAATAATGGACAGATTTGTTTAGGATTTACAAACTCTTCCCCATAGCTCAAATGGTGTCTGTAGAGAATTATGGTCAATTAGGCCAGAATTTGCATACACAAATGGAGTAATAGGAAGTCAGCATGGAACAAATCTTCCAGTTGTTTAGAATCATGCTCGAGATTGAAGCATTCGATCTCAGAATCATATAGAAGAGAGAGAAGGAAGAAGAAAATTGTTGAAGTCATCGACCTTTAGATCAAATTGAGATAATATTTTGAGTTAAATGCATCATGAAAATGGTTAAGAATCTCTTAAGGGCAATCTTTTATAGGCTGATAAGGTTCCAATTTAGTGTAAGGAATTTTCTCAAAAAATTAAACTCAAAAATGTGACCAACTCAACAAACCAATCGATAAGTTTAGTCGAGGAACTCAATTTGGCCTCAAATGACAAACCAGTCGATGGGATTGCTTACAAAACTCAATAAACTTCATATTATAATATGATTTCAAATCAAATGTTATCCCAAATCAAATCATAACATTAAACAAAAAATGCTCAAATTTTGATAAAAATTCTCATTCAACCGTTATACAAAAAAAAATATGGGGTATTATACTTGGCTCTAACACCATTAAAATGATCTCTTTTTTTATTACTCCTCCTTGATTCCATATAGGACTCACTTGAGGATGAGTCATCACCACCTCCAATATCCTCAACTTTGAAACCCTTGTTTGGTTCTCGAAGTTGGAGTATTCTTTTATGATTATTTTGGTTCATATTAGGAACTAATGTTTCCGAGATATTAAGTACTCTTGTCATATTATTTTAAAGAGACTTAATGGCTCTATCTCTTCTGAAGTTGTTTTTTTCTTCAAGCTCAACCATCTTGGTAACAATTGGTATTCCATTGAAGATTGATAGATTTTGAAATAAGAACAAGGATTGGTTTTGGAAGAAAGAAAAACGTTAGGTTTCAAGTGCAGGGTTAGCTAGAAAATTTTGTTTGTGTATTTGGTTTAGAAAAAGTTGAGGAAAATATAAGATAAAAGTCAAATTGAGACAATCTAAGCTTTGATACCAAGTTGATGCATGTGATATCTAACTTGAGTCTCGCTATAGTTTTGGTGTTCTAAAATGAATAACCACTGGAAAAAAGAAGAAGATATAGAGGAGAATGGAATTGATAAAAATTGAGTCTTGGTAACTCATTGAATCAACACTAGCAAGAACCACCTAAGGTATATAACTCTTAGGGAAAATCTTATCAAAATTTTACAAAAAACCTTCAAACTCATACACTTGAGAAAGAAGAGGGGTTCTCGGTTTTTTGAGAGGAAAATGTGCAGCAAAGGTAAGATGTCATTCACATCATGCTACCCTAACACTTATAGAAGAAGTGTAGGATTAAAGATTACAACTTAACTAACTAATACATATGATTAGAGCATAAATAAATATGATATTCAAGCTAAGTTATAACCCATGTATTTCAGTTATAAGAGAGGATACTTAAGCCAATTTTCAAATCCTTTAACCCCTACCATCACATGTTAGAATCTACAATATTCATAATACACAAAAGAAAAGAGACAAACATCCATTTTAACCTTGTAAACAACAAGAAGAAGTAAGGAATGTCTTCTAACCTTCCTTGCTCTTCCTCAAGTCTACATTATCCTTCCCAATTGTTGAAGATGACATGTCAATCAAGTGAAAGGGACTTGTGGCTGAATTGTGTCACTTCTAAGGGGGATTTATAGGGATTCATTTTTAGGGCTGAAAATATTTAGGAAAATGGAGTTTAAAAGGAGGGGAAATGGATTGAAAAAATAGTAGCTTAGGGCTGCATGTTTTTAGTTTTGGAATAAAAGAAGACAAGGAAATATGCATGGCTTGCATGGATAGGGTTTTTATAGATAATTAATTTGTCTTAGTAAGAAAGGTTTTGTGGTTTTCATACTAGGAAAAATTAATGGCTAGGTTATGATCCTCAATTATGGATGCTCCTGCATCATCCTCTTCCTTTTGAAAAGTAAACTCCTTATCTTTGAAAGGATCATTATGAATGTAAGGAAGTAGATCTCCTACATTAAATGTGTTTGATATATTTCTCATATCTTCAAGTAGCTAGCCTATAAGCATTATCACCAATATAACTCCTATATCTGCAGGTAGCTAGCCTATAAGAATTATCACCAATCTTCTCAATAACTTTATATGAACTATAACTTCTTGGCATGAGTATTTTCTTCCCTTTTAAGGTAAATCATTCCTTCCAAAGATAAAGCCAAACTAGATCTCCTGGTTCATACAAGTATTGTTTACAATGTTTGTTTGCCTTATTATTATTCATTTCATTCACCCTCTCCATTTTGGACCCCACTTGGTCATGTAGTTTCTTCATTGCTTTAGCTCTCTCTTATGCTTCAAATTTGGTATGGGTTTTAATGAGAAGAGGTAAGAGATCAATGGGAGCAGTAGGTTTTATCCCATATAATACTTCAAAGAGTGAGAATCCTATAACATATGTTGGTGAACAGTTGTAGGTAAACTTAACATATGAAATCTTGGTGTCCCAATCTTTCAATCATTTGTGAACCAAACTTTTAAGGAGCATTGTGAGAGTTCTACTAGTGACCTCGGTTTTCCCATTTATTTGTGGATGTTAGGAGGTCTTTTAGAAGTAAGGAAATTGGTATCCTAGTCAGAGACAATAGACTTAGGAATACCTTGTAGCCTAACTATCTCCTTAAAGAATAGATCAAATATATGAGAGGCATCATCCATTTCGTGACACACAATGAAATGAGCCATCTTAAATAACTGATCCATTGCCACCATTATAACATCATTTTGCTTTGTGTCCTAACTAATGCTATAATGAAGTCCATACTCTCATGATCCTATGGTTGATGTGGGATAGGCAAATAGGTATAGAGTACTTGGTGGAAGTGACTCTTGGACTTTTAACAAGTTACACATCTAGCTATTACACTTTATACATATCTTATGAGTTTGAGCTGATAAAAATGCTTACTAAGTACTTCTAAGGTCTTGTTGATGTTGAAGTGTCCAGTTAGTCCTGCTCTATACACTTCCCTCATGAGCAATTCTCTAATGGAGCATTTGAAAATGCAAAGCTTGTTATTCTTGAAGAGGAATCCTTCTTGAATGACAAAGGACCCCTTCTTCTTATCTTTATCTTTGAAGTAGCATCCAAAATCTTCATCTTCTTTGTAGAGCACTCTAATACACCCAAACCCCAATATTCTAGCCTCTAACAAAGAGAGAATACAATATCTCCTAGAGATTGCATCCTCTACCACATTTATTTTTCCACTTTTTTATTTAAATACAAAGTAAAGTGATTTTAAAACTTATACCCATTATTTATGCCTTAGATTAAGCTTATGTTGGTCATTTATGTACTTTAATGATTCATGATCCACGTGCAGCATAAATTGTTGTGATCTCAAGTATTGTGAACAGTGATCAAGGGATCTCGCCAAAGCATAGAACTCCTTGTCATAAGTGTTATAATTCACCCTATAGCCATTGAGATTTTCGCTAAAGAAGGCAATTAATTTTCCTTCTTTTAGTAAAATAGCACCAATACCAACTCCACTAGCATCACATTCAACTTCAATCAACTTTTTGAAGTTAAGTAATGTTAGTATGGGTGCCTCACTTAATTTCCCTTTGATCATTTCAACTCATCTTGGTCCACATGAACTCTCCCTTCTTCATGCATTTAGTTATAGGTGTCAATAGGGTACTAAATCCCCTAATGAACCTCCTATAAAATGAATATAGATCATGGAAATATATCACCTATGTTCGGCTTGTAGGATTAGCCCATGTCTTGGTTGATTCCACTTTGGACTCATCTATGGATATTCTATCTTTAAATACTACAAAATCAAGGAATGTAACCCTAGGCACAAAGAACTCACATTTTTTCTATCTTAGCATACAACTTTTGATCCTCAAGTGCTAGAAATACAAGTTTAAGATGCTTTACATGTTCTCCTTCACTAGAGTTATACACAAAGATATCATCAAACTAAAATACATAAAATTTTCTAATGAATGGCCTAAGTACCTCATTCATAAGTCTCATGAAGGTACTATGAGCATTTTCCAAACCTAAGGGCATAACCATCCACTCGTACAATCCTCCCTTAGTATAAAATGCATTTTTCCGCTCATCACCATCTTTCATTCTTATTCGATAGTAGCCACTTCTTAGGTCTATTTTGGAAAATAAGACATGTACTATACAAATAATCAAGCCAATCATCAAGTCTAGGTATAGTATACCTATACTTTGATGTTGTTGATAGCTCCACTATCAACACACATTCTCATGGTGTGATCTTTCTTTAGCACAAGTAAGGTAGGTATGGCACAAGGGCTAAAGGACTCCCTTATTAAACTCTTAGATGACAATTTGTCCACTTGAAACTCAAAGACTTCCTTAAGGTTACACCTATAAACCATATTATTAGGGAGTGAGCACTAGATAGAAATTCTATTTAGTGCTCTATGCCTCTAATGGGGGTAATACATGGGTTTAGATCAATAGGGAATACATCATCAAACTCCTTTAACAATGCCCTAACCCATTGCTCATTACAAACCCTCCCCTCATTATCTTCTAACAACAATAACAAGTAGATTAACTTACCCTTTACTTAGGTCGTATCTAGATAATGTTCACCTATGAGTAAAGACTTTTTACAACTCATTTCAATATAACTAGGCCGGTTAGAAAATTATTCTTGGCATACTTCAATCAATAGGTATTCCTCCTTCCATCATGTAAGGCACTTCTATCAAATTGTCAAAGCTACCCCAAAAGTAAATGACACACATCCATGGGAACCATATCACATACCACCTTATCTTAATTGGTATTTACAGTGGAGAATGGAAACTTCACATGCTTTGTAACCTCTACTATTATACCATCATTAATCTATTGTAGCTTATATATCTTACTGCGTTTTGAAGTAGGAAGACCAAGCTTCTCTACTAAGGTGCAAAATGTAATATTAGCACAACTACCTCCATCCAAATAAAAGAACATGTTTTTCAAAGTATGGTACGTTTTGTTTGGAAAGTATTATCTATTTGTGAATCATCTCATGCAGTCTCCTTAGTATGCAATACCCTCCTAATCATCAAGGATTCCCTAACATCCAATGATGCAAACTATTCTTCCACATCCATGGTCATGGATATTATCTCCTCTTTACTACCCTCCTATTGGTTGGACTCCTCTAAATCCACCATGGTCATTACTCTTTCGTTAGGGCATTCATTTTGATAGTATCCTAAACCTTGAAACTTAAAACACCTAACACTCTTGGACTTATTTTCAACTACTACTCTCTTGTTCCTTATATCTTTTATAAAAGGCATGAAAGGAGCTTTGAATGGTGGAGGAACCTCCCTTGATGTGCTAGAATCCTTGTTCTGACCTCCATACATCATGAACCTCTTCTCTTTTTTATGTTTTTCTACCATGATGGTTGGTTGAAAAAGCTCATCCAAGGCATAGTATCTATGCATCTCCACTTTATTAGCTATATAGTGTTTAATACCTCCAATAAATCGAGACGTTGTATACTCTTCTAGCACATCTAAGATGATCCTCATGAGGATTTTCTCAAAATCCCTAATATAATTTTCTGCACTCAATGCCCCTTGTTTCAAATATGGCATTTTGTTATACAAGTCTTGAGTAAAAGAAGGATGAAGGAATATATCATTAATCAACTTCTTCATTTTCATCCAAGTCTTAACCTTCAATGTTTTCTTTTTTTTTTCTCCTCTTTTGAGCTACATTTTCCCACCATAAAGAAGCATGACCCTTGAGTTTAAGAAAATCCCACTTAAAGGCTTTGGTGTAGGTATACCCTTTAGCTTAAAACAACCTAATATGCTTCAACTTCCATTCTAGAAAGTCTTTAGGATTGTGGTTGACTTCAAACTTTGGAATCTTAACCTTAACACCATGAAAGTTCTATCCTTTTTTATTACTCATCCTCCTCAGTTCCATAGTAGACTCACTTGAGGACGAGTCTTCACCACCTCCACTATCCTCAACTTCACAACCCTCATTCGACTCTTAAAGTGGGAGTATCCTTCTATGATGCATTTGGTTCACATTAGAAGCTAATGTTTCTAAAATATCAAATACACTTCTCATATCATTTTGAAGAGACTTAATGGCTCTATCCCTTTTCAAGAGGCTCAACTCTCTTGATAACAGTTGGTCTCCCATTTAAGACTAAGAGAGTTCCAAAAAAGATCAAGGATCGGTTGTGGAAGAAAAAAAAACTCAAGTTTTGAGTCGGGTTTGGCTAGAAGTTTTTGTGTACATGTTTGGTTTAGAAAAGGTTGAGGAGAAAATAATATATGACCCAAATTGAGATAATCTTATCTTTGATACCAAGTTGATGTATGTGATATCCAACTTGAGTCTTGCTAAGGTTTTGGTGTTCTAAAATGAAGAACCACCGAAAACAATAAGAAGAAATGGGGGAGAATGGAAGTGATAAAAATTGATTCTTGGTAACTCCTTGAATCAAAACTTTCAAGAACCGCCTAAAGTATACAACTCTTATGATATATCTTGTAAGATTTTATAAAGAACCTTCAAACTCATACACTTGAGAAAGAAGAGAGGCTCTCGGTTTTTTTAGAGGAAAATATGCAGTCAAGGTAATTTGTCCTTCATTTCATGCTTCCCTAATACTTATAGAAGAAGTGTAGGATTAATGGTTAAAAATTAACCAACTAATACATATGATTATATCCTAAATAAGGTTGAAATTCAAGTTAAGTTCCAACCCTTGTATTTCAGTTATGGGGGAGGACACTTTAGCTAATTTTCAAACCCTTTAACCCCTAAAATCACATGTTAAAATCTACAACATCCATAATATACAAAAGGAAATAGACAAAGACCCTTTTTAACCTTTTAAACAACAAACAAAGTAAGGAATGTCATCTAGCCTTCCTTACTCTTCCCCAAATCTACATTATTATTTACAAGTGATAAAAATGATTTATCGTCCAAGTAAAAGAGATTTGTGGCTGAATTGTGTGGATTCCAAGGAGGTCTGATAGGGATGCATTTTGGGGGCTTATTGAGGATGAAAATATTGAGGAAAATAGGGCTTAAAAGGAGGGAAAATATATTGAAAAAATCATGGCTTAAGGCCGCGTGTTTTCAGTTTTCGAAAAAAAAAAGAGAGAAAAGGAAATTTGCATGGCTTGCATGGTTAGGGTTTGATGGATAATTAATTTATCCAAGTAAGAAGGGTTTTGTAGTTTTCAAACTTGGAAAAATTAATAGCTAGGTTATGATTCTCAATTATGGATGCTCCTGCATCATTTGGTAATTAGGGTTTTATAAGGATAATGTTGTATTTTCCTTAAGTGTTTTTAATTTGATATTTGAGTAGCTCATGATCATGTTGAAATGTTACAAGTATTGGCATGATTTGTATTATTCAAGTGATATTTGATGACAAGTGAGTGTTTATGGCAAGTATTGTGGATTATAAGTGATAAGTGGAAGTATAAAGTCGTTAAATGTAGGGTTGTAAATGAGTCAAATCATCTCACAAACCAACTAAATTTATATATTCAGTTATAGAAACAAAGCTCAAGCCTTTTTTTAAGGTTCATTTTGAAATACCTCAAAACCCTAATTTAGGAAATTATAGCAAAACAAGGATTTATTAGGAAAATTGATTAATTAAATAAAATTATTTTATTAAAATAAAAGGGAATTAATTAAGTAAAATAAGGGAGAAAATAATAAATAGTTTAATTAGGAAAAATTTGAGTGTTTTGCTAATTAAAATGGAATTTAGGAAAAATCTTTCAAAAATCCTAAATTAACCTAAAAAGAGAATTTAATTATTATTTTATTAAAATATTATTACTTTTATATATCCCAAAATACCTAAAATATTTTAAACATCCCCAAGTCACTTATTTTTCTTTTCTTTCCTTTTTCCTTTTTTCTTTTCCCTCTCTTCTATTTCCTTTTCTTTCCTTCCTCTCCCTTCTCTTTTTCTTTCTTCCCCTTCCCGTCCCCAACCTAGGTCATCCCAGCCTACTGCACAATCCCTCTCCCCTCTCCCTTCCTCTTGCGTGCCCAGGCCTACGTCGCGCTCCCTCCCCCCAGCCGGCCAGTTCCCCCTGCCTTTTCTTCCTTTTCTTTTTTTTTATGAAATTTCGGTCCACCCTTATCTTCTTCCCCTACTCCCTTCGCAACTTGCAAATCCCCTAACCTGTGCCTTGATTCTCACCACCAACCACGCCCACTAACTGAACAACCTTCCCCTCTCTTCCCCGCTAATTCGCCTACCTTTTCAACCTGACCAACCTCTCCCATTTCTCATGCGTTGTTCCTTCTTTCCGACCCAATCACAGCCTACCATGGTAGACCTGCGTTGGCCTACCATTGGTGGTCGGTGTGCCCTATCCCACTTTCCCCCCTATTTTTCCTCTTCCCTCTATTTTTTCCCCTCCTTTTGATCTATAACTACCCCATAGGCAACCCCGAAGTTGGATTTTCATTTGTAGCCCAGAAATCCCGACCCGTGCGACACCGCCCGATCAGACGCCCTCGCTGTCGCCTTCGCCTAGCACCACCACTCGAGCCACCTATAATACCACTCCCTACATTACCATCTATTAAACTATGCCATCCTCCGCCCTCGATTTGCCTTGCACGAGCCACCCCAGCCTTGCAAAGTACCCTTCCCGAGCAACCACACTTCCACCCTTGCTGCCCTTCGCACCACCGTTCTCCACCACTCCTGTCGCAACCACCACCTCTTACACCTCCCAAAATCCCCTCCCTTTTCTCTTCCTCCCTCTCCTCCCCTTTCCTCCATTTCCACCACCCTCAACCGCTATAGTGCCGCAGCCTGCACCGCCACCTTTGGCCGCGCCACCACTCCCATTCCGATCCTCTCAACTTAGGCAACCTCAACCACCCTAACTTCCACCCTCACTTCCCCTCTCCTATTCCCAACACTCAACTAATTCCCTCTTTTCCCTTTTTCCCCTCTGCTGCCGCCGCCGCCGGTCACCACCAACCCTAGGTGGTACCCTAAACCCTAATTATGCAAGCCTTATTCATTTTAATTGTATAATAATAATAATATTATTATTATTACTATTATTATTATTATTATTATTATTATTATTATTATTATTATTATTATTATTATTATTATTGTTATTGTTATTGTTATTGTTATTGTTATTGTTATTGTTATTTATATTGTTATTATTCATATTTACTATTATTTAGAATGCTTATTATTATTATTACTATTAAGGGGTTGAAACCCTATTTTACTATCATTTTGATTATTTTGATTATTATTATTATTATTATTATTATTATTATTATTGTTGTTGTTGTTGTTATTGTTATTGTTATTTTTATTTTTATTGTTATTATTCATATTTACTATTATTTATCATGCTTATTATTATTATTACTATTAAGGGGTCTAAACCCTATTTTACTATCATTTTGATTATTTTGATTATTATTATTATTATTATTATTATTATTATTATTATTGTTATTGTTATTGTTATTATTATTATTATTATTATTATTATTATTATTATTATTATTATTATTATTAGGGTAAAAATATTCAAATCCTTATGTTATCATTATTTCAAATATTATTATTATTATTATTATTATTATTATTATTATTATCCTTAGCAATATTAGTATTTTGTTAGTGTTACTATTATTATATTATTATTTTATCCCTAACCCTATTATTAGCCTTAGCCTTAAAAATACTAGGGTTTCTATTACTAGGAGTATTAGTATTACTATTATTATTAATATCGCTATTTTTGCTATAACTAGTGTTAGTACTATTATTAAAGGAAATAAAGCTAATAGATTTAATAATATAAATATGACTATAAATATTATTAAAAACCCTATTTTTCACTTATAAAGATTCCTTTAATAATAGTAATCCTAATCTTAGAATAAAATAGGAAATAATGGTATTTTTGGTAGGAGGGAAACTAATCCTTAGTTTTTCCCTCTTATAGGTGAAACCAGTCAAAACCTTAAGGAGGCGTAGGAGCATGCTCTAAGACCGGTGACGTACTAGGTAAGGGTGTAGCTAAGGCCTTATGTGTGTTATGTATCTTATATGCCTTGGATGCCATATGTAATGATATATTATGTATCTTGTGCTATTGTTATAACTATTTTATGTGTAGCACAGCTTGAAGTTGAGGTATGCTCTCGTGTTCTCTTATGGCATGCGTACAATGTGTTGCACTGTAAATTATGATGTGATGTGATATGGACCTTTTAGGACATGCATGCTAAGATAATTAATGTAGTGATATGGGGTGGAAGGGTGAAAAAGAAAAATAGGGAAGTAATTGGACCAAGGGGAAGTAAGTTGACTAATGGGAAATAAGTTGACCAAGGAATGTAGGATTGACCTAAATACGTCATGATCCATGAGAGGAAGAATAAAAGGGGGACTTTAAGAAAAATAAAGTGGATGAACTTTATATGGGAGAATCTAGGGTTTTGCATGGGAGTTTTAGGGTTGTGCATGAAAACCTCGAGGGTTTGCATGGGATGGATAGAGTATGCATTGGGGTGGACTTTACGTATGAAAAGTTGCCTTGGGGTGTGAGGAAGGTAATGGAAGAGTTGTTTGGGTGATTGGAGGCTTTGGGTGAAAAATAGTACGTAGGACAGTATAAGGGTGCATAGGAGATCGAGGTAGAATTTGGGAGGAAACCCTAATTAGAGAAGGTAGGAAAAAGGAAAATAAATGAGGGTGAGTGGAGTATGAGATGAGGATGGGGATTGTCGTGAGTAGGGCGAGCATGGGTATCATGGAAAGCAAGAGTGGAAGGTGCAAAATGGAGGGGTGAAATGTGGAAAGGACGATGCTAGGGCTGGCATGGCCATCTAGGGTTTGGTGTGGTCACCTAGGGTTCCGTGGTCACACATATATTTGAAAGAGTAAAGTGGGATGATGAGGGTTGATTCTAAGGGTTGTGATGTGTGGAGTGTTAAAACAGTTTGAGTTGTGTGAAGTAGAGAAGGATGGGCCACATAATCCCAAATTAGGGTTTATGGAGAAAACCCTAGGGTGAGGCAATGAGTGGACTTGGAGGTGTAAGGTAGTGGGCCTTGACCCACACACTTAGGAGTTGTGCCTCTAGTGTGAGTTAGGGAAAAAAGGAAAGGATGTTGGGTGTGTGAGGAGGGGCAGAATCTCAAGATATGGGATAGGCCCTCTTGGGAGAATAAGCGTAGATAGAGTTAATCATGCATGTCTAGGATAAAATCTATTGAATAAGACACAGTAAGACACTAATCATTTAAAGAGGACGACTATTGAGCTAGGCCCAGACCGGTCCACCGGTGAATAATAGTGGCCAGGAGTTGGGGTGCCCTAGAGACCGATCCACGGGCAAATTATAGTGTTTAGGCGTATTATACTCTGTATGTTTCCGGTCCACCGGCTATAATAGTGGGGGATTCCATACTCAATAAATCGAACATAATTATGATAAGATATGGGAAAGACATTAAGTACTTACAGTGAAACACCATGAGAGTCGGGGCCAGACTGGTCCACCGGTGAATAATAATGGCTAGGAGTATCTTACCCTGGAGACCGATCCACCAGCAATAATAGTGGTTAGGAGCTTTATGTCCTGTATGTTTCCGGTCCGCCGTCTATAATAGCAGGGCTTCCGTACTCGCATGGATTGATAAAAAGTATGGTGTGAAATGAGTACCGATCAGAGATTAAATAATTAATTTATTTGGACTATAATTTGGCCTTTATTTATCTAAAATGATTGTATGATGTTATGTTATCATGCTTGGATTATGTGCCTTTGTGTGTTGGCTTAATGCATGGTTACCTTACTCAACACATAGCATATTGACCACCCGTTTCATGGGTGCTGCTCATTCCCATGAGTAGAAGGCCCCTTTGACTTTGTGCAGGTCGATGATTCCATTTTTGATGCCTTAGATGCTTACGAGGTATCAGGCGAGGCTGAGTGTTGAGCATGGACTTGGCCCGAGGATCGAGAGCGGTGTGGTAGGACTTCCTCCTTTTTTTCTTCCATTTTGTATTGAATTTTCCAAACTTAACTTTTATCTTTTTGTAGAACTTATTCCTTTTAAGGAACTTTAACTATTTATTCTGGATTGTAACTCTTTTTCATACACTCTGATTTCTATCTTATAACTGTTTTAATGCTTTATTGAAGTCTTTCTTTGAGATTGAACTATGATGGTTGTAAAATTCCTTTAGCCTTGTGGTTAGTACAGGAACGGTTGGGGTCAGGCTTGTACTGATCACGGCAGTAACATTCCCGAAGTTTATAAGTTTTAATTTAATTACTTCTGCTAAATCTTACATAGAACGATCAGTAGTGAATTTTGGGATGTTACAGATTCTATGCCCAAGCCAATGTAAGACTAGCTCGTTTGTTGGTGAGTCAAGACATTTATATTATCATTTAAATTTCAATTGATAATTGTCTAACAACTCACTTGAGGCTCATTTAGATATTTTTTAAATACTCATTATAAGTACTACATCATATATAAGTAGTGATTATACATTCATTTACATTAACTAGATTGAAGCTAAGCATTGTCTTATATGAAAACTAGTCAATCATGATGTATATAAGAACATGAAATGACTTATTATAATATTTAGATCAATAAAAAATTTATTTGCATAGATAAAATGAGTTAATAATTGAAATTATAATGGAATGAATGAAAACACACAACTTATTTTTATTACTGAAGTTGACTTGACTAGTCTCTTTTATAAATGAGGCAAACTTGAACATCAATATTTAATGATTGCTTAAAACCAAGAGAGATTCCACTTGATTTGACTCATTAACAACCCTATTTGAGTGTGGATATTGTGTTGATATGTGATAAGTACTCATTGTGGACCTTTGACTTTAAATGTTGGTTAATGATCCTTGAATAATATATTTGTTTTTAAAGTTAAAGAATACTTGAGTCAGGACCGAGATCATTTTATTCAATGATAGGTGACCCCTTTGTTGCAGCAACCAAAATGAAGTTATATCTACTATATATAAGTCCACTTCTTTCAGTGGGATACACATACTTAAAAATTAGATATATAATTGTGGTCCTTAGGTGCGTTGTGCTATGGATGAGAGTGTTTTTTATTCCCAAAAAATTTAGAATGGGTTCCCTACTTTCAAAGCAAATAATAAGTTAACACGGTTTCTAAGTAAATAAATTAAAATGACCTATCTTCTATCCTTGTTCATGTCTCTTGTATAATGTTATATCATGTTGTGATTATCCCTTAACTATATGCTATTATTATCATGTGTAGTGTTCATCGTATATCACATGATCATATGCTTTTTATACCATATGCATGATCTTAAGTGGAATACCATGCCTTGTGTTCTCTTATGAAGTATATCATATCTTTTTAGTAGATTATATTACTCAATATGTTTTCGTATTAGCTATCTTATCATGGTTACCACTCATTCCCACAAGCAGAGGACACTCGTGTTGTTTCACAAGTGCATGTTGATATTGATGGTTTGATTTGATGCCTACGGCAAACTGATGTTATTAGGTTGTGGGATTAGAGTTGTAGTTATGTGGATACCCCTTTTGTTTATGTATTTTTGCTACCTTATGTATTTGGAGTTGATCTACCATACTCTAGTTGCTCATGCTTTCTATACCTACAATCTCTATGGCTATTTTATAACTAAGCTTCCACAAAACATAAATTTTCCATAGTAAACTTTGGGTGTTACAATAAAATGTATCAAGACTTAAAAGAATAAGAAAATATAAACATTTGATTAAAAAATTTCTTATAAGAATTGTTAATGTTAAATAATAGTAATATATCAAAAAAAATGTGGAATAATTAACATTATATATGTGTTGAGCTAATATATTATTGTAAATTATTAGATATATTAACTTTAAATGTTTATATGCCTTTAGATTAAATAATAAAACTATGCAATTAAAAGTATATAATCAGGATAACTAATGTGCCACCAATGTTAAACATTGATACTATTACAAATTTTCAAATTAAACAACCATATACATTATATTATTAAAATTAAATATTGATAATATGCAATTGAATATAAAAAATTAAATTATCGATATAATATCGATGTTAAATAATAACACTATCATAATTTATCAATGATGCTACTGCTGTAAAAAAATAGGATTATAAAATTAAACATACAAAATTAAGATGACTAATATACAATTGATGTTAGATTATGCTATCATTATTATATCTTATTAAAAAGATATAATGATATGGTAAAGTTATATTTTATATTAATAATATTAAGTCATTTCATGTCTCTTAATAAATTATGTGGTTTTAGTTTTCTATTAGTTAACATTAATTATTTTTCTATTTTATATATATTGTATATTTATATGGCTGATAACAGTAATCGCAAATATTAGGGCTTTGAATGTCCATTATAGTAAAATGACCTAATTTGTACAAAAAAAAGTTTTATGAACCTTAATTGATAAATTTTTTATTTATGAAAATAACCTTGTCCAACATTTTTGCTAAAAAAAAAGAGTCATCATTTTATTTGGGTAGAATTGCGAAGAAGATTTACAAGTTTTATATCGCTACTAGTATAATTGTTCCTTAACTATTGATTTGGTGTTTAATTACTTATGCTAATTTTTTAGATGTATTGAGTATGGGGGAGATGGAGAGGGGGAACTACTAATTACTGTCAGTGGATTTTGAACTCTTGACTACTTATATAACATAATAATTTATTTTCGTCCCGACAAAGCCGTAAATTAAAGATAAAAATTATCAAAATGCTAAGAGGTAGAAGATAAATAAAGCTTCACATAACTGGTGAGAGTTTTTTTTATCTACTTAGGAAGTGGTGATAGTGTGGCTTATCAACATTTCTTATTAGATGTATCTGTTATAAATATAATATTTGACATTTTAGTTATAAACGGCATAACTCAGTACTGATCTCACCATCCATCTCCATCTATATCTCCACTTATTTATATTTGTCTGTTGATTTGAGGAGTCGTCTGTCACAAACTCTTTAAAATTATTGCAATATATAAACATGTACAGAAAAAAGTAGGTTTGTTCTTATACCAATTTTCATATTTTTTCCTCACCTCTCAATAATAATATTATTGATTTAATATTAATTTTATATTTCTTATAGTTTGAGTTATACATTAATAAGAACGTCCAATTTAGAGACATGCTATAAAGGAACTTCATTGTTATGATTATAAATTAAAAATAACCTAAAAAATAACAATTTCAAAAGTATATAAACTTTTATTTATAAAATTAAGTATAGTATTTTTTTTTCAAGTGATTGTCTATATTTCTTGAGCATTTTTATTCCAATTACACGTAAACTTCTACAGTGATTTAAAACCATAACTCGTGTTATATTGTCGTTGAATATATGTTTTTTTAGCAATTATCATTGAAAATTTATAAATAAATAGGTTGCAGTTTGCTATAATAGATAAATTATGTAATTGTTTTGGGATTTTCATGTACTTCAATGCTCATTTGGAATGGGTAATTGGGTCAATTTTTTTTGCTTCAGTATTTTACATTTATTGTATAAATTATTTAAAATGAAATAACTTTTTTATGATGACTTATTTTAAATCTTAATCTAGTCTAAAATTAGTATTTTAGTATTATTTTTTTATTTTTAAATATTTTATATAAAATACACAAAACATGGCATCCTTATTATCCCCACTAGTGCCTCAACCATATAATGCGCATAATTTCATTTATATTTGAAAAAAATAATAAGATAAATAATATAAATTTGATTTTAAACAATTAAAAACTAAAAGATAAATGGACATGTGAAAGAGATACTAGTATGATTTTGTTTTGCACATCATTATCCATATTGTCTACCATATTATTACTTTATTAGTAGATCTTGACACTTTTTTGTTAAAATATTATGTTGATCATATACTATTATCCTTATATCCTTATTAGTTATACTCACCCATCGGCCATCACCATTATTATTGTTGTCATTATTATTTATATATTATTTTTATTAATATTAATATTGATTATAAATAAAAAAAATATTTATTATTCATATATTATTTTCATTAATGTTAATAATAATTAATTATTACTAAATATTGATGTTAATTATTAATATCAATTATTATTATTTTTTAATTATTGGTATCAATTATTATTAATAACTATATTATTGAATAATAATATGATTATTAGGGATGGTCATGATTAATTTTTGTATATAATATTATGAACAATGTTCATAATTATTATTATGAATGTTCACAACTATTAATAACTAATATTAATTAATATTATCATCATTAATTATATATATATATTATTTATTCATATGTATTATACCTATGATTATTAATTAATATAATTATTATTTTTAATAATATTCATCATTAATAATATAATAATTATTATCAATTATTAATTAAAATTAAAATATTAATAATTAGTATTTTTGATATAATTAATAATTAATAATGAGAAGTATATTTTTATATATTAATATTAATTAATTATTGTTAATAACATTAATTTGATAATAATTAATTTTAATATGAATTATTATTCTTAATTATTATTATTATTTTATTATCATAAATATTAATAATTATTATGAATTATAATTATTAATATACATATTAATACTAATTATAAATAAATTAGTATTATTTATTGTTATTAATTCTTAATAATATATTATATTACGAACAGCAGCAACAACAACAACAACAATAATAATTTATTATTTGTGAATATTAATTATTTTGAATATATTTTATCAAAATTCAATCTATGGACAAATAATAATAAATTATATGGATATATTTTATTAAAATAAAGAATGTCTAAAATTATAAATATACATCAATTCATTAATAATCATATGCGTTACCAAAAACCATTATTACTATAAACATAAATAAAATGTGTCTACCAAACATTATTATTACTTAAGACATATTATTACTTCAAATTAGATTGCATTTCAAATGATAAAACAAATAAACACTATATTTTTGTAATATTAACAAACTCAAAGATAGATAATATAATAATATAGAGAGAAAGAGAGAATGTGACTTATGATTCTTATTATTACGTGTGAGTTCTCTTTTTTTAATTATAATTTACAATATCTCATGTATATAATACGCATACTTATTACATCCATTATGAGAAAGAATTAGAGAATATGAAAGAATATGGAGGATACGTAGAGTTGAGGGGTTAGAATCATAATGGTAAAAACTATTACAATTGATTGTGCTAATAGGAGGTATTAAACCTACGATTTAATACAATACAAATTCATAATATGTACATTCATAATATGTAAATAGAATATTTACAACACTCCTCATGAGATGTGTATTTTCTGATATTTATAAGACTCCCCTTTAAGAGTACATTTCTAAAATATTGCCTCATTAAAAATCTTACTAGGAAAATCTAGTGGGACAAAACCATAGCTAAAAAAATAGTATAGTTTTCTTCTCTCAGCTTAGTATATCTCCTTCACATGTCATATTACATATAATTCTTTTTATATGTACAAGCACACTTTGATAGTACTTATATTTGAAAACTTTACCAATAAAAACTCTATTAGGGACAAAAACCTGGCTTTTGTACAAAGGCATGTGTTACTAAATTGACTTTTATGAACACTTACTTATTGTTAATTAGTATGACACCTTCAAATATTGGACTTATTATCTATACAAATCACACTCATTAGGCAGATACATTTGATTATTCCAACTCAATAATAATTTATCTAGTGACATTCCATAATGAATTGAGAATAATTATCACTTTTATCCATTATAATTTGTAGTTGTTTAGGTAAAGACATCACCAATGTCTACCACATACTATATTATACCAGTGTAAGGATAATTAATGGATATTTCATTCACCGATGAATTTTATTCTTAGATTCTATCTATATAGACATATCAACTCATTGTGTCAAGTTTTCTATCCTTTTTAAAGATTATAAATCCTCTTACGAGAGTTTAGCTATTTGGACCTATATCATATGCTTATAGTATATTTGTATCATACTTGCCATTAACTTATTTGAAGTCACTACAATGACTTCTATGTAAGTTGGAACTTTAGTCAAAATACATATTGGTTTCATAATATCTTGGTCATAAAAAACGCAAATTATAGCCAAGCTATATCTAGAAAGTATAAGCATAATCAAGTGTACTTTGATTTTTCTTTAGGTTCATATCTCATGGAATAGGTCTTCTAAGTACTTGCTTATTTTATAATCTCAATCTACTATTTTCTCCCCTAAAGCCGAGGAAACAAACATTTCTAGCCATCTTTATGGCTCAATTTTATATCCATGGAAAAGTGTAGGCACACATAGGACTCGTCCAATTTCTTTAAATAAACATTAGGTTTATTCCAGTTGATCTAGCTTAAGGAATAATGTGATATGCGATTGGTACGTACTAAATATCATTGCATGCATATTGATATATCACTTCTATACCTCACTAACAAGGGTCTACAAATCAAATGCATAATCAATGACTCTATCAGGTGATTTTGCTTCCAACTCGAATCATTAATTGCATTTTTACCCCAATTAGATGGCAATTTACTTTTTTGCCAATGCAATAATATTAGTTGCAAAATATAATATGTGATCTTACGTTGATGTATCATTATATACCATGATAAATTTAAATGGTTCATAGGTGTCAACATGAATTGTATCAAGGACATATGATATTTTTTGTTTTCTTACATTATCACAACTATAAATTTGCCAAAAATAATATGTCATTCAAATGATATCGCTAATTAAAAATAATATTCAAGATTTTAAGTGGATACTCGTGCAAGTTTCAATGATCTTTCCTATCATTATTGCACTAGTGTGATCTCACTTCTCATGCCACAAAGATAATGTTTTTATGGTATACTAACTTCTGGTTAGTGACACCTTTTGGTTTTTCAAATATATCAAATGCATATATTGTGTATTTATCTCGGGCTTACTTCTAATCGACCTTGATGATAATAATACCATCAAGTACTTATAGACCTTAGTGAGTTCTCTAGAAACTTAGGTACAATATCAATATCATTTATAATTTTAATATCCGATTATTAAATAAAAACCATTTGATAAGTTTATCACGCCACGTACACATGTACATTCTTGACAATTATAAAATCATAAAATACATCATCTTTAAAATAGAATGCACAATGGCATTTCAATCAAATAAGTTTTCAATTATATGACATGAGAAGCCTTTAGCCTCTACTGTTAAAATACTTATATCAAATGGGAAATTTCATGTTTCAACCATTACATTAAAAATTAAATGGTAAGCTTCAAGCTTCAACAATCAAACTGCTTATTAGATAGAAAGTTTTAAGCTTTAACCATCAAATATCTTTACCCATCAAAACTATAACATAATAGGGAGACTATTGTAAATATGCCAACCACTGCGATGGTGGAGGAGACTTGAATATGGTAGATTTTGACCATTACCATATTACAAAGTAGGTTCATAGTCTCATGAATACGTGGCTGACAAACTATATACAAAGCCATCATCACTACTTCGTGATTAGAACAAATGCTTTAAATATTTAAAAAATTAAAATTATAGAAATTAAATTACAATAATTAAAATTGCATAACTAGAAATTGCAAAAATAAAATTAGTGTGGGGTCTATAGATTGTCAAATAGTTCAATCTTTTAGATTGAAAAGCACTTAACATATTTAATACCATATGATATTTACCAGTATTACATAAGCCTTAAAAGACTTTTAACTTATTAACCTCAAAGTTTAAGCAATGTCATTATACTTATTTTGATGATAACAAGCGGATCTTGGTATCTACTGTGTTTTCTTAAGTGTGCATATTAGAAGAAAAAAACAACACATACAAAAGGAACAAAGACTTGAAGACAAGCATTTTATGTGTCTTAGGTATATTGTAAAGACTTAAGTTGAGCAAAGTTTATATTTCAAACAAAAACTCTTTAAAACTCTTTGTTGAAAAAAATTAACTTGATTTCATTTTATAAATCTTTTAAAGGTATTTTCAAAGTAAATTGATTGGTTCTAGTCGAAACTAGTTGACTAATCATCATACCGATTAACTGGTTCAGTTTAAACAAAGTCATTGGTTGTGTTAAACTCAGACGAATCGATTGGTAAATAAAACCAATTGAATGTCTTTTAAACCAATCAATTGGTTTGACCAACCAGTCCATGGGTTACAATCTTGTCGAAATCCAGTTCATCTATGTTTAAACACATCAACTGGTTTAGGAAAACTGATAAACTATTTTAGGCAAATCGATTGACTGGTTGAGAAACAGATCAACTGGTTTGACCAACCAGTCCATAGGTTTCGATCTTATAGAAACCCAATTCATCTCTATGTAAACACATCAACTAGTTTAGGAAAAATGATCGACTATTTGAGAAACCAATTAACTAATTTGACTAACCAGTCCAGGGATTTCAATCTTGCAGAAACCTAGTTTGACTTTGTGTAAACACATCAATTGCTTCAGGAAAACTGATCGACTGGTTGACAAATCGATCAACTAGTTTGGATAATTGATCCATGGGTTTCATTTTTGCAGAAACCCAGCTCGTCTCTAATTAAATACATCGACTTATTTTTGCTAAACCTATCGATTGATACAATGAACATGTCAACTGACCTCACCATACCAGAACGGTGTTCACATGTGTTTTAAAGACCAGTCGTACATAGTGTCAAACCAATGGTTTGAACAAAGCAATCGATTGGTTCATACAATGGTAACTTTCTATTTTGTTCAAAATATGAACGGTTGACTGGTTGGAACAAACTGATCAACTAGTCGTACAACCGATTGATTGATTCCTCCAAACCGATCGATTGGTCGATATTAAATGATGATTTTCTACAGTTGGAAATTTGTATATAACAGTTGTAAACAAGGGTATCCCTTATAAATAAGGTCTATCTACATTTATTAAAACTAATTTTTTAGATTATTAATTGTGCAATTAATCTCTTACACTAAAATTATTCAATTGCTCACTCAAAAATTCAAGTTTTCATATTTTAAAGTTTTTACTAAAAAGTATTTTTTGCTCGCTTCTCTTAGCTAGAACTATTCTCAAATTGTAATATCCTATATTATATCTAGCTAGATTACATCTCATTCAAAGATCAACACTTTCATATATTGTATTTGGTGATAATAAATTGTAATCACAACCTCCTCTCAAAAATCACTTAAAGGGGTTAGTGAGTATTTACTTATCATTCTTAAAAATATTCATGTGGTGAGTCTAGGAAAGATAAATAGGTCAAGTTGTAAATCATCTCTTAAGAGTTTTATTGAGTTTTAAGGCTCATAAACTAAGAGAAGAGTGATCATCAATAAAAACACGCCACTATTTCAAAAATCCAAAAGGAAGAACCTTTTGGTAGTAGACATAAAGAGTAATTTACTATTGAGCCACTCTGCATCGCCCGTTAAATTTTTATTTAGTCATTTCCATTCCATGAAACCCTATTCACCCCCTCTAAGATGTTTCCACAACTATCTAATATCCTTTATCAAATTACAAATAAGGTATTAATTACCTTTTAACCATTCAATATTCATGATCAAAATTGTGCATAAGGTCTTTAGGACCATTTAATCATCAAGCGAATCTTTTGGCTTTCAACTTAATGTTATCATTTCCTTCTTTACCTGAAGTACACATTTGTAAACAATATAATTGGTTGGGAGTTTTGTGCTTCAACCAACACTTGTGCAATCACCCATCCATACTATGGGTATGTGGGGAAATTTTATCCATTGTTGGTGGCTCTCCATTAACTTAGGGTAATGGAGGTTTGCACTATATTATCCACTCAACTTCAAGTGTTGAGATATGTATGTAGTGATAGGTAATGAGATCGCCAATCTATCACATTTAAATTTAAGTAATTTTTTTAATGTTATCACTTTACATGGATTTTTATCATCTTCAAGTAATAGAGATATACATATAGTGATGAGATATGTGGTCGCCAATCCATCTCTTTGGATAATTGAATTGATCATATTAGATCCAATTTAAGTTTATTGAATGAGAGATTTTAGCCTTTTACCATCATCTATCTTTACCTACATCTCATAATTGGAAGTGAGATAATTGTACACACGGTCAAATTAAATTGCATATTGCCAATATATATAATTAAAACTAATAAAAATATCAATTAGCATAAGAATAAATCAATTGGGATATAAAAATAATTTTTCTTATCCTGAGCCAATTTTAGGACCATACTATATCCCCTTAACACTCTTAATCAATTCAAATTAAGTGAGGGATTGATGTTCTTAAAATTTACTTGATTGTAAGTTATGTCACATATGTGACATTTCATATGCTTGCAAAAACTGAGATCTCACACAAGAAATAAAAAGGCTAAATTAGTTCTATATGACACATAATAATCATATTCATAAATAATGATGACTAATGAATATAGAACACTCCCTTTTATCAAATGCCAATAAAACTTGACATCAACACCATGGTTATTTGCCAACATCCTGAACGAAATCAACACATAAGTGATGTAGGAGCATCCTAAATTAAATATATCCGACTTATTAATTTTTCTAAAGTTGAAGACTTCAAAACTATTCTCATTTGGGTTAATAAGTAACCACCAAAATCTAGCCATAATCCATGTAAATATGAATCCTTTTTGGTTACAATATGGCTCATCAAATTTGCCCTTTAAGTGGATCCAAATATGGCTCTATTTTAACTCGACCAAGCCATCACCTTATCCACCTCTATACTCCACCTATTTTCAACCAAAAATGGCATGCATTATCAACCCTTTTCTTGTGCAAGAATTAGGGGCATTGTGAAGGTAATTATGGGAAGATCAATACCCTCAAAGCTATCTTAAATTAAGGAGAAGCGACCTCCATAGCGCCGGCAACCAAGCAGCTAGCCACCAAAGATACTCTTCCTTTATCTTATTTCCTTTATTATCCAAGCATAGTTAAAGTGTGTTGTTAGACTTTTATAATATGTAATTTATGTTTTCTAAGCCTTGTCAAAGGGTGTAATGACAGCCATCAAATGATGGGCGGCTAGGTAATGTCAAAATCAATCAACACTAGTTGGTTGTAGTCTTGTAACCTTAGTTAGCTTATGTTGGTACTAGCCATGGGTGAGGGTGTAACCAATCTACCTATCATGGGTTAGATTTTTTTTGTAACTCCTAATACTCTTAACTAGAGTGGGAGAAGTTGGAAGGGAGATCAGATTTAAAGATGAAAATTTATTCCCTGGTCGTCGAACCACTCCTTTCCTCAAGATTTAAAGTGTAGTATTGAGAGTTATGCAAAATCTTACACCATTTAGGCTAAGAGTTGAAACCTTAGTTGTTTGATGTATGTACTTGGTTTTAAAGGTTTCAAGATCGAGTTATCCTTTCAGATTTCCTTCCGTCTTCTCCATTCCCTTTCTGACCATTGTTGAAAACTTCCCATTTTCAACACCAACACTTAGCATGGTTCCATTTGTTTAGAAATATGCATTTGTAACACCCCCAAAATTTTACACATTTTTTTTTAAAACAAGACTTATAAATTAAAAATCGTAAAATATGGGGATGCTATCGCCACACTTAGTACCAGACCGGTTCACTCCTGACGTTCCAGTACCAAGTGCTAAGGCTAAGGAAAAATACACATAACATTATTAAATAATTCAACTTCATGAATACGGAAATCAGAGTACGCATAAGTCTTTACATAATTCGAAATACTAGCTATTATTTTTCAGAGAGGAAAAATAGAAACATTAATATAATTGTTTATGAAGGTTCAAACATAATTAATAGATAACAAGGATAATAATCTTAA
The DNA here is from genome assembly GCA_039764185.1 of Tamarix austromongolica. Lineage (NCBI taxonomy): Eukaryota > Viridiplantae > Streptophyta > Magnoliopsida > Caryophyllales > Tamaricaceae > Tamarix > Tamarix austromongolica. The sequence goes on from CM077819.1 coordinate 13,860,066, forward strand.
TGGAAAAACCGGCCACGCCACTCCTAGGACATTGAATCCAGCCCAATCATCACTCGGCCCCACCTGATGTCCCATGGACATAAATGACATCAAATAACGTATCGCCTACCTGCAACACGTCAGACGGGCCTTCTGCTCATGGGAATGAGCAGCACCCATGAAAAGGGTGATTAGTACGCTACGTACTAAGTAAGGTAACCGAGCACTAAGGTCAACACATAAGCACATAAAATCATGTAGGCTAATATTGAACTTACAATTTCAAACCTACACATATAAATAAAGTCAACAGAGTATTATACAACTTATATATGATCAAGCCCACACATAAAGTCCCAAAGGTCAACAGAGTATTATACAACTTATATATGATCAAGCCCACACATAAAGTCCCAAAGGTCCAGCTTAATTATTTAATTAATCTTGTATCGAAAATTGATTCATACCATGCTTTTTATCAAACCATAAGAGTACGAAAACCCCCACTATTATAGTCGGTGGATCGGAGACAAGTAGGGCGCAATGATCCTGCCCACTATTATTAGCCGGATGATCGGTCACACATAGGGTATCACACCCTAACCACTATTTCTTATCGGTGGATCAGTTGGCCCCAGCTCACATGATGTTCCACTATAAGTACTTAGTGTCTTTTAAGTGTCTTAGCATCTAAGGTGTTTGGTTTATTGAGCTTGGACTCCGCCACTATTATAGCCGGTGGATCGAAGGCACATAGGGTATCATACCCTATCCACTATTGTAGCCGGTGGATCGGAGACACATAGGACTACGCGTCCTAACCACTATTTATAATCGGTAGATCGGTGGCACCCGACTCAATACTCTTCCACTTTACATAATTAGTGTCTTAAGTATTTTATTCAAAACTTTTCCCACACATGCATGACTAACTCCTATTATTCTTATCCTCCAAACCCTAGTTGACCACACCAAACCATGGTAACCACATCAAACCCTAACTTCCACGTAAACCCTAACTCCCATGCAACCATTAACTCCCATGCAACCCTAGCTCCACGTAAACCCTAGCTCCCATGCAAACCCTAACACCACCGCACAACGCTAATACCACCATGTAACCCTTAATACCACCATGAAACAATAATACCACTATGCAAACCCTAACACCTCCATGCAAAACCCTAATACCGCCATGCGACCATTAATACTACCATGCATGCAAACATTAACTCCATTCCAACCCCCAATTCCATGCAACATTATGACACTCCCATCATATTTTTACAAACCCTATCATGCATGTCTTATGGGCCACACCATACAATAATATCACAACTCCAACATATAATACACATGCCACAAATTAATGTACGATCTTACCTTAACTCCATATCATGCTCCACATATGATGTATATACAATTACACATAAAATACATTATAATTCACATCACATAACAATGCATGACATATAAAACACATAATTACACAAACGGCCTTAGTACTCCCTTACCTAAAATGTCATCGGTCTTGGAGCACGGTCCTATACCTCTTGAAGGCTTTAACTAGGCTCACCTATTATGGGGAAAAACTTGAATTAAGTTTCCTCCTAAAAATACTATTATTTACTAACTTATCCTAAGACTTGGTTTTTAATTAAAATAATGCTATACTAAAATTAACTATACAAAATACTACTAAAAATTCTAATAATAATATCAATGTAATTTAAAATGAAAGGTAATATAAGGGTTTCTACCCTTCACCAAAATAATGTTAATGATGATAGTAGTAATAATAATAATAATAATAATAATAATAATAATAATAATACTAATAATATTAAAAAGATTAGTAATACTAATAATAGTAATAATAATATTATTATTATTAATATTAATAGAAATACTAAAATTACAAAGTAGGGTTTTCGACCCTACCTCCAAATAATGAAGTATTATTCAATAATAGTAGTAATAATATTAATAACATATATTACTTATAATAATATTGAAAATAATAAAGATAATAATAATAATAATAATAATAATAATAATAATAATAATAATAATAGTAAAAATAGTAATAAAAATACAAGGGTGCGAATCCTAATTAAAAATTAAGGCCTCAGCCCTCCTTAAATAATTAACAATAATAATAAAATAATAATACTAATAATATTAATATTAATAATATTAACAATAATGATAATAAAACTTATAATAATTCACTTAATACCTAAAATTCGAAACTAATAATCTAATTAACTCAAGACTACTCTCGACCCTGCCAATAAAATTTTTGCATTAATATTACGTCTAATAATAATAATGATGATGATGATGATCGAATAACCATTAAAATTTTGAATAAAAACATAATAAATTTAAATAAATAGGGGGAAGGAATGGGAGGGTCCAGGGTTTCACCTTGAGTCGGCAGAGATGGGTGGCACCAGGGGTGGTGCACGGCGGCTGCGGCAGTGGCTGGAAATGAGGGTAAAAAGGGGGAAAAGTTGGGGTTTGAGAAGAATAGATGGAGAACAAAGGTGGAGGTTGAGGTGTTGGTGGTAGCCTAGGCTGAGAGGAGTAAAGTGAGGGTGGTGGAACAATAAGGGGCGGCTGCGCACGGCGGCAGAGGTGGCGGCCGACTGGAAAAGATGAAGAAAAAAAGGGGAGGAAAAGGAGAAAAGAGAAAACAAGGTTATGACTAGGTGGAGGAGAATTACTAGCAACTTCTGGATGGTGCAGAAGGCGGCAGAAGTGGCGGATATGGTGGCGGATGGCGGCTCGAGGGTTGCGGGGGTTAAAATTTTAGTTTGATGGGCAGGGGACTTTGCACGGCTGTGGTGGCTTATGCGAGAAGAATTGAGGGAGATGGGTGGCTCAGCTAGGTAGAGGGCGGTGCAGGGAAGATTTTGGTAGGCAGAGGTGGCGGTGTAGTTGGCTAATGGCGGAGTACAGATCGTCTGAAGTCGCGATGGCGCACCGGTTAGCTCTTAGGGTTTTAGGGAAAAGAAATCTCAAAATCACACAAACCAAGGGTATTTATAGGGTTTAGAGGGAATGGTAGAGTTTTAAGGGTCAGCAGGAGGGTATTTTATGTAGGGCTTGGGGTGGCTGGCAGCGTTAATCGGCCGGCACAATTTTTGGTCGGGTCGAACCTTCGTGAAGGAATAGGGAGAAATCGAGCGAGAGATTAGGAAAACATATTATACCAAGTTGATATGCGAGTCAAGGGAAAGATAAAGAGGGGAGAAACGGCCGGCCAAGTCAAGCATGGCTGGCGGCGCCATTTTTTAGGCTTGAAGGTGCAAGCCGACGACGGAGGAAGAAGGAGGAAGAAAGGGGTGAACTGGCGGCCGAGGAAAAAGAAAAGAAAAAGGAGAAGAACCGGCTAACTGGCGACGATTATAAGTTCCTTAAATGAGACGCGGCATCCCAGGGAGAAAAGGCACAGAACGCAGCGTTTCAGCTATCGAACGAAGGAAAAAGAACGGCGTTGGGTCGCGGGAGAAGAAGAAAAAGAAAAGGATTGGGCCACATCGCAGGCCCAATCGGCAGGAAAAGAAAAGGAAAAAGAAGAAAAGAGAGAAAAAGAAGGAAAAAGGAGGGAAGAAAAAGAAAAAGGAAAAAGGAAAATTTAAGTGGTTTGGGGTTAAATAAATTAATTAGAATATTTTAGGTATTTAAAATAGAAATATTAAAATAAAATAATATTAAATTTGCTTTTTAGCCTAATTTAGGGTTTTTAAAGGATATTTCCTAAATTCCTTTTTAATTAGCAAAAATCCCAAATTTTCCTTTATAAAAATATTTATAAATTCCTTATTAATTTTCCCTAATAAATCCTTCCCATATCAAATGAAATAATTAATTAAATTAATTCCTTAATAAACCTTTATTTAATTATATTTCTTACAATAAATATTTTTGGGACATTTCAGCATCAATAAGCGCATATATATATATATTCATCTAGAGCATAATTGTGCTGATAATATTGTAATATTGATAAATTCAAATATAAATAATATAACAATATAGAGAGAAAGAAATAATGTGACTTCTAATTCTCATTGATACGCATGAGTTCTCTCTTTTTAACTAAAATTTACAATATCTCATATACATAATACACATACTTATAACATTTGTTATAAAAAAGAGTTAGAGAATATAAAATAATATATAGGATACGTAAAGGGTTGAAATTATAATAGTGAAAACTATTATAATTGATGATATTAATTAGAGTATTAAACATATAATTTAATATAATAGAAATTTATAACGTTTATATCCATAATATGTAAATAAAATATTTACAACGTATATTGATATATATCATTGAATAACAAATCTATTGAAGTTAACTATCTAATTATAAAAATATATATTTACAATAATATAAAGGTATATGCATCTCTTGACTAAAAAATTAAAACAATAATATAAAGAAGTTATTTATTTACTTATATATGGTTGCTATGATGAATATTGGATTTATTTAGTTATTATCAACTCAATTTCCTTGTATATAATTTTTTTTAGATAGATTGCTATTTTGTCCACTACTATAGGAAATGTATTTTTTTTTTATTTTATGGGAGGACCTAAATTAATATTTGTATATGAGTAGGAAATGCATTTTTTTTAATCTTAGGATATCAATAACCTCAATTAATATTTGTTCATATTAAGTTTTAGTTGATGACCCTTGACAGCGTATTACTTATAGACAATAGATTGTTCCTTAATTAAAATTTTATGCTCATGGGTTTTGTTCTTATTGTACTATGCGATAAAGATACCAAACGAGCCTTTAATCTTAACGGCGTCGTCACTCGTCACTCGTCACATAAGCATCTATTTTATTCATTCTCTTGAGCGAATGCATCTCTTTTTTCTTGGCGAAGAAGAAAATAGGTAAAAAAGTTCTTCAAGCTTGCAGCTCGCTGAATCTCACCAGAACCTAGTTCTACCACAATGACGAAGCAAAATGCTAACTGGTCTCCCTACGATTTCAATGGAGGGTAATACCTGTCTCGACCTCCTTATCTTCGTATTTTTATCTTCTTTTCTCTTTCAATTTATTTCAATTTGTTCTGTTTTGATTTTGTTGAATTTTCTGTGTCCCCGTTGCAGAACTTGTGTGACAATTGCTGGTGCCGATTACTGTGTGATCGCAGCCGATACTCGAATGTCCACTGGTTACAATATTCTTACTCGTGACTACTCTAAGATTTGCAAACTGTAAGAGTTACTTTTCTCTATTTTACTATTGATTTCGCCTTTGTTTTCATTTTCATCTGCCTTGTTAAATCGAATTCAGCGTCGAGTCCCATATCCGCTGTTTTGTTTTTTCTCCTTTTCTTGGTGGTTTTTAGGTTATGTCTTAAATGTCTAAAATTCCTGTTGATTATGATGGAAAACATCTAATTAGGTTTAGACGTTCTAGCAAATAACTGATTTGATCACCGGATTTAGTTTATTTAAACTGGACTACGGCTGTTATTCAATTGAATAACAAGACAGGCGTTAAATGTTCGGTCCGAAGGAGCTCTATATTTGAGATCTCTGCTTGCCTCTCTTCTGAGTTGTTGTGATTTCCTCTTTACTATTTGAACCAAGCAGACTGTTATCCTTTGAATTGGCCTTGTCTGAGATTGTATGAGCAGATTCTAAAGTCTTTGAATCGGAGATGTGTTGTGTTTGTACAAGTTGCATTATGCTGCTGATACTCATCATATAAGTTGTTACATTTTTATTGGCCACGGAGATATGACTAATGTTGGGACAGATAGATATTGCATTATCATCTTAGCATCGGAAGCTGTTTGACAATGTTATATGAACCAGCTAATTGAGTTTTTTCTACTTGTTGGAAATTTTAATTTCTTTTATCTTTCTGATCACTGTTTGCTTAACTATCTCTTTTTTCCTGTCAAATTATGAGTGTGTTATTGTGCAAATACAAGTATTTCTTCAATTTGTTTCCTTCATTTTTGTCTTGTGCAACAGTTAGTTTCATAATCCAGTGGGTCTTGGTTCGCCAGAGCTTCTTGATGATGTTATTCTGAAGTGATAATGCTCATATACTGAAGTGTTAAAAAAATTATAAAAAAAGAACAGAAAAAATCACGGGAATAGAGCAGGGTGAGGGAGGGCACGGTCCTCAAGGATTCATGGGGAGTCATTGTCTCTTTCTGCTGCTTGCTTTTGATACATTATAGTTTAGGCCACACAAATAGTAGAGCCCTATGAGTCTATGACTTTGACTGGCTAGTGGCTACTTGTATAAATATGTGTTGGAGGAATATTTGGAATCACTTTTCAACGCCATGATTTATGATGCGTTTGTTAATATCTTTTCCAGTGTTTATGATACAACATTCTTGAATTTCATGGTGCAGAGCTGAAAAAAGTGTGCTAGCTTCTTCAGGATTTCAGGCTGATGTTAGGGCTCTGCAAAAGCACTTGGCAGCAAGACACTTGGTGAGATATTTACGCTGTGGCTCAAGCAAATCTGGCTTTATCCTCACCTGCTAGGAATGGCACCCCCAAAGTTTTGTAAATTAAAGATAGCTGTGCTTGTTCTGATGAAGCAAACATTTTGTATTTGTCTGTTTTATGATCAATGCTAATATTTTCCACATGCAGAGCTTCAGAATTCACACAGTTTTTGTCCTGGAATTTGGACATAGATCTGTTCTCATTCTACATGGGGAAATACTTGTTTCTCTCAAACCTTTTACTTCTTTTAAGTTCTGGAATTAGGTCCTGCTCATGGGTATAAATGGAGAACATGAACGGTATAGTTCTCCTATCTGTAACATGGATACCCCTTTCTTTCAGTTGGGAGCTTGATGGGTTTCTTTGGTCGAGGCTTTAATAGTACTTTTACTTGTACCACTGTTCATGTGAGCTTAGAATAAGCTATTCTTTAGCCTTCTGTGGAATTGTTGAAAATTTCTTTTATTTTATACAAGGGTTTTTCACCCTTTTGGTCTTTTTGCTCTTGAATGTTCGAAGAAAGAGGGGAAAAGCCTATCTTATTCAGGTCTGTTCATTGAAATATAGTGTTAGATTTGTTTAAGTATAAGTTTTCATGAAACCCTGATTGTTATTGTATATGTTCAGTTCCATGCTGAATAAGGAGGATAACTTTTGCTGGTCGTCTTTCCGTTTGAAACACTCTTCAAATGTTTGTCTGCTTTGGGTGAACAGGTCTACCAACATCAACACAACAAGCAGATGAGCTGCCCAGCGATGGCTCAACTCCTCTCAAACACCCTCTATTACAAGCGCTTCTTCCCCTACTATGCTTTTAATGTTTTGGGGGGCCTTGATAGTGAAGGTAAGACTTGGAGATCCAATGTCTCCGTGCCTTTTCTTTCACCTTGGATTCATCTCTTTTTCTGTTTTTGTTTGTCCATATTATACTCTTTTGTAACTAGAAATATGACACTTGTTAACAACCCCCCCCCCCCTTCCTCTGTATGGATACTAATTGTTCAGGAAGGGGATGTGTCTTTACATATGATGCTGTTGGATCCTATGAGAAGGTGGGATACAGTTCTCAGGGTTCTGGTGCCAAGCTTATTATGCCGTTCCTTGATAACCAGCTCAAGTCTCCTAGCCCTCTCTTAATACCTGCCCAGGTGCAATAGTCAAGTTCCCATTGCTAGTACTGGAAGTGCATTTTAGCTTTAATCTTTTCTAGCTGGCTGATGATTGAAACTTGATTGCTTGTGCCCCGGTTAGGATGCTGTTACACCTCTGTCGGAAGGAGAGGCAATCGACTTGGTCAAAACTGCATTTGCCTCTGCAACTGAGAGGGATATTTATACGGTAAGTTGCAGCAGTATCATGTCTATCTCCAATAGTTTTTTTATTCTTACGTGTAAAGTTTATAACATTGCGAAGGGAACCACTTACATGTTGGTTTTTCTGGGTCAAACTGTCCGAAATATTTTTATGCGCTGGCGAATGCTATCATGAATTCTTACCGATTCTGACATTTGTGATTCATGTTCAATAGGGGGATAAGCTGGAAATTGTCATCCTCAATTCAGATGGAATTCGCAAGGAATACATGGACCTGAGGAGGGACTAAGCTTATGGAAACTGCATGATGAGAAGAATGGTCGTTTTATATGATTTTGTTGCTTGACATCTGTAGCCCATATCTTTTAAGGAAACTGTATTTTCAGTAATTTTTCGGTCAGATGAATTGATTATGGTCGGAATGTGATATCAATTACTAGACCTTGATGGAAGCTTAGCGGGTGAAAGTTTAATCAGAGAAGAGATCGCTTCAACTGGAGCCAATCAGTACCTTTTTAGTTTTAATGATTGGTTGAATTTATATTACAAATTAATCATCGTCTGTGGAGGGTGAATCCCTCACGGCCGTATAACATTTGTTCAGTTGTATCCCAAATAGAACAGATCAAGTCCGGGTTGGAGTTCCGATGACCCTTTCCTTTTGAGCCAGATTCCCAGGAAAACCACTATTATGTTCCATCGAATCCAACCAGTGTAGTTTGCTCAGAATGAAGATCAATAGATCCCTCTGCTTCAGAAGCTACTTTCTGAACTCCAGCCTTTCTTCTCTAACGCTTGTCGAAGAGCCTTTATTCTCTTACGATTGATATCAAAATCAAAATCTCCAATACGAGAAGCTGATCGGTACTCCACAATGGACTTCTTTCCAGGAGGGAACCAGAATTCGACATCATCTACAAACTGAAGATGAAATAAGCATAAGGTCTCTCTATCATATGTTTTGAGCTAAGACGATATACTAGTATAGCCTGTAGAGGCATCTCATATTTTGAGCTAAAAGATATTGAAAACTCACCCCTAATATAGGCATCTCATATTCAACACGCAGGTAATCAGGCTGCTGGTCCTTGATCCGTGGAGTGAAATTGTCAGGTTTTGCTGATTTAATCTGGCATGAGAAAGAGGGCAAAGTTAGAGACAAAATGAACTTCTCACGTGCTAAACATAAAAACTGAACAACCACCACCGCCCAGTTGACCAGCTACAGGTGGAGTCTGAGATTATGTTACCAAATCTCTAACCAGCCGAGGGTCTGATTCTAACAGATTAATCCATACAGCTAAAGAAACCGGTTTCTCCCAACCCACTGCCTAGTTATATTCAGAGACCTCAATATATCATCAACATAGTATTGTGTTTTCAACTCACAACATCAAGAAGCTCCTGCATAGCAGTTTCTCTAGTGACCGGATTTTTGCTACCTCGGCCTCCTTCTGGGTTGTAATTCCTGATCCAACAAGGATTTATAATACTACTAATTAGTCGTCTATCCTTGATTGCTATTAATAATATTCATCAATTTGGCAAGTTTAGCTGAAATAATAGGTAATTTTGATTGAATGAACATTGAACACACCAGGGAGGAGCATAATGGATTCGGTCAGTGGAATTCTCAGATGTAGAAACACAATTCCGCGTAGCAGGACATAAAGCTAACGATGGCGGATTCATCTTCTGTACTCCCAGGTAATTTGGTTTTGGTCCACTGCATCGCCACAACCCAACCGCAGATAATTGAGAAATTAGATTGTAGATTTGTCCTTAATTATAAGAGATGAATGAAGGTGAAGAGCAAGAAGCTAAGGATTCTAGCATGTACGAACATACCTAAAGTTGAAAATAGCTCCCATAGTTGCAATCTCGCTACTCCTCAGAATTATCTCCCTTCAATGGAGAGAAAAAGACGATTTGAATCTATTTATCTCGATAAAATTTTGTAGTAGTAGAAAAGGAGTAAGAAGAAAATTGAGAAACCTGCGACCAATATGGTCCTTATCGCTGAAGTCGTCGTCCTGCTGCCGTTGACAGCATGAGATATGAAAGCTAGATGTCAAATTCCATGGTTTTCTGTTATTGGTTAGAATATTCCTCCGATAACAGCCTGTACTTAGATATGCTATTGACGAAGCCATTGTTGTTATGTGATTTTGTTGTGGGGGAAATCGATTTCGCTCCGAGTCGCTTTATTTATCGTTGCGTACTCTATTTCTCTCCAAATTACAAGATTTCTGTGGAGGATGCTTGCTGGCCCCGCTGCGCGTTGTAATGAAAAAGAAATGAATTCAACGTGACTGAAATAAAAACCTCCGTCCCATTTTCTGTGCACTGAGTCATAGTCACCACTCACCGACTAGCCTCATTGTCACACCGGCGGTTTCTTTTGGTTATTTGTTTTCACTTCTTCCTATTCTATATTTTTTATATTAAATATTTAAAAATAATAAAAATATTTATTTTAAATTAAATAAAGATCTAAAATATAAATTTTATCTAAAAAAAATATTTTAAATAAATTATGTAAGATATTTAAAATATATTAGTATTTTTTTTACCTTTATTATCACAATCATAGACAAAAGATGAAAGATTTGTTATATAATAAATATTCTATCAATTTTTAAATATTTATCATCATGCATTTTAAATATAAACATTGATTTTTAATTTATATATATATATATATATATATATATATATATATATTAATAAAAATTATAAAAAGATAATATCATTATAAAAGTATTTTCTAATATGAACATAACAATTATAGTTTACGTTATAATGTATGATAATTTAAGACAAACTGATAATTAAAATTTATTATCAAGACACATAATAACAACTATTTAATAATGCTTTGAGATGCACTCGAGTTAATAGTCTAGGACGTAGAAAGTAAGTAAAATATAAAAGTAATTGAAGATGTTAAAAGAGTAATTTGAATCGAATGGCTATAAAATTAGTGTTATGAATGTCAATAGGATCAGGGTGCCATAATAGGAGTGTGAAGGTGTGAATGATAGGACTACAAAAACCCTTGACAGTGATAAGCACTTAAGACCTTGAGCTGAGTGTGCTTGTAGAATTTAACGAGAGCTAATGAAAAATATGAATAAAATAACGAGTAATTGAATAACTTTAATTTTGGAAAATTATATTTACAAAAAGCAAGTAATAACTTGACTTCTATTGGTGAGTAGGGTAAGGTTATCGACACTAATAAACATTCCTATCATTCTGGCAGTCGTGAGAGGTCTACATGTGGGTTAATGGTAAAAATGGTTTGAATAATTGTGAGGTTAGCCAAGGGAGTAGTTTGAGTTGGGATAACCAACTCACTATTAGATTTTACGGTCAATGTGGTGTGACTAGCTTGTGAGTCCTTATAAGTTATAACTAGTATTTTAGAATGTTAAGCTCAATTCACACCTTTACAACTACTAGAAAAGTCCTTACTAAAATTAAAAAATAAATAAAAGTATAAGTATAAACACATCTATTGTAATTAAGCTTGTGATTCATTTCTAAAAAATTTCATAGTAATTTTCAAACCATTCGTATTAAATTCAAGCTTTTCGTGGTTTATTTTATTCATTTGCAAAAAAGTCACATTTTTCGCAATTCTTTTAATTCGGTTGTTTTCACATATTTTCAACTCACCTAAAATTTATAACCCATTCTAAAATTATTTCTAATCTTATAAACTCTTTCCATTATATTTTATTTTCCCTGTTCTTTCTAAATTGTTAAATCACGAAAATTTATTTTTACATGATTAGATAATTTTAACCATTTTGTATTTGTTTGAACTCTAAATCAATTTTGAAATTGAATGTTTTATTTATTTAAATCCTTCATCATAAATCCTTACTCATTCAGATCTTTCATTATTTGTTTATCCCATTTGTAGAAAAAATGTTTTCATTAACTATCTGATTTGGTCGTTGTCACTCATTTTTTATCCGTTGATATTTAAACCAATTTTGATAACCACTATTTATATATTTGAGTTTCTAAAATTATTTTTTTACCTTCCCATAATTTTTTAGATCTTTCAAAGTTTGTTTGATATTTTTCTCCATAATATTTATTTTTGGATCTTCTTTGCCTTTTTTTTAATTAAATTGATCGTAACTAAACTTCTAACTATCTCTTTTGATCTTAGCTGGCTCCCTAACTAAACCAAATCAAATTTGTGTCTTAGTTACATTCATTCAACTCAAATCTTATTTAAAATTACAATAATCATACTTCTTTTTACCATCATGTGATTTCATTCAAACGTATAACAAGTTAATCATCCCATATCTTCCATCAAGTGATGCACAATCCCCTTGCCCAAAATATTCCCAAATTTTGCCCCTCGATCCCATTTCAAACAAACACATGAAAACACCCACTTTTCTTTCAGTTTTGTGGCTAATTGAGTTGGCACCCTGCAACAGTTATAGCCATATCTATCCTCATCCTCTTCCTCCCACACCATATTTCCCAATATTTTTCCTCTTTGTTTTATAGCCTTCCCCTTTATTTTAGCCTCAAATTTTGGCTTGTGATTGGTCTAGGTATTGCTAAGGTTAAATTTTCTTCGACTTTAGACACTTGCCATGACTTGTTCATGCCATGCGTTTGCTTGTTTCTTCTTGAGTTTTATTCCTGGCAAGTTGTATTCATCTAGGAACTCATGTCTTCCTTGAATCCGTACATCTTCCTTCTTCTTCTCTCGCTGGAACTGTAATTTTAGTTTTGTAGAACCCCAAATTCTATCGTTGCTATTGTTTGTGGCTTCTCTCTCAATTTCTTATCCTCCTTTCCTTGTCATTTACTCCCTCCATATATAAAAGAAGAAGTCATTTTAACAGTTTACAAACTTTTTTAGGGACTAATAAATGTAGTTTTAAATTTTCACTTACACCATTTATTAAAATATAGTATAACATTTAATGTATAAAAAAAAGGTGATGGCAAAAGTGAAAAGTAGGTTTTAAGTTTTCTAAAGTGAATTTCTTTTTTTATAAAAAAAATTTGGAGCTTGTTTGGTATCAATAAAGTACAAGGAGGAAATATAACTATCTAAAAAATACAAAATACCTTATTGTTTAGTTCAAGTGCTTCTTAGAAAATACAAAATACCTTATTATTTGGTTCAAGTGCTGTAAAAATTCAAAATGAGAAGCTATGCTCCCTGAAAATCTAAACCACTCATAAGCTGAGGAAGTTATTTCTCAAGGTAGGGTTAAGTAAATAATACTTCTTGAGTTATAAACTATCTAATCATCCTCAACCACCCTTAGTTTTTGCAAAAGTCTAATGACTTTTTACCACTTTATCAACATATCGCTCATCATGCCACCATAATACATACAATTGGACTTGTTCATTGCTTTAAAAAAACATAGCAGGAACAAATTTAATCAATCCTCATAGTCATTCACTGAGGGAAAGAGAAGAGAGATAAAATTGAGATAAGTGATCAATTAATAGCCATAAATTGGCTAGGCCAACAATATGAGTAAGGAATCGTTTGGTATTAAGAAAGTATAGGGAGGAATCCATTAATTTCAAAGATGTAGCAAACTTACTAGGTAATCCAAAGTATAATTATCATGTAAAGTTATTTTAACATTGTCTATAGCCTTTGTGATTACTCTATCAACCTTTTGATTTGTGATATGGTGGTGCTTTCTCTCTATCTTCGAGACCATTATGCATTTTTTTGTGCTTTTAGTAGAATGTGAGGGGGTGTTTCGTTATTAAAATAATGGCACAAATTTTCATTAGCACGAGAGTTTTCCTCAAAGTATATGCTTGTTTTTTTCTTTTTCTATTACCAAGAGAAATAAGTACAGACTAATGTCTAATTGCATCATCTAAAATATGGATCCACAGACTATAGTTGGATCTTTTAACCACGTACATACACCTATAAATAATATAAATGACAGTTTATTTAAGAACTCAAGGATAGGATTAATGTAACACCCCCATTTTACTAGCTAAAAACTTGTATTTTTACAGAATCGTTAATTATGAAATTACCGAGTGTTACCACTACACTTATCATAAATTTGACTCCTTATCTTTCTTACACCAAGTGCTAAGGATAAAACAAAACTCTACTAGAATAAATCAGTGAAAATAGTTATAATACATAATAGAGTTATGAATAAATATTGTAGTACAATAATATAACTAAAGTACAGTACATGACATAAGAGTCCAGAGGAAAATTGCCTATAACAGAAACCAACACCCAGAAGTACAACTCTAGTTTGCCCTAACTCTTAGACCCAAAGGACCATTCTAAAATGGAAACTTATTCCAAAGGATTCCACTTGTCCTGCCTGCGCTTATAAGCTTTATGACATTCTATGACCCTCACATAGTCATCTACAAAAATAGTATCGGTACAATTTTATCATACTGAGTAAATCACAATACCTCGTAAGAGGCAGCATACCCATATTTCACACAGTCATACAAAAACCTAAAATCATACATAAGAACAATGTAGGAACCATACAAACAATATTCATAGAGAAGCATATATCAATGTCCAAGTCTCAACTTAACAGTAAAACATACCAAACCCCTTCTCATCATTTCAAAGTGCAAAGTCATATTCAATTAGTTAAATACATTTCAATGTTAGGATTAGGGTACTAAGTTAACTACCAAAATCAATAATCTATCATAATACCAAGGTAGAGCACTGGAAAAACTATAAGACCAAGAATCTATCACAATACCAAGATAGGGCACCGAGGCAACTACCAAACCAACAATCCACTCCTTTCATTTTATTTTACAGCAAAACATTTTCATTTTTACTTCCTTACTCAAAAGGGATACAAATCAACCCACGAACTGGTCATATTGATGCTTGAGAGCAACACAATGCCCATACCTCGAACCCCAAGACATAGCAGTATTCTTGGTATACCACCACCTAAAATAAACACAGTATCCTTCCAACTTCGTTCACCAAGTCTTTGAGTGTTGATATCCTCTATAGGGTTCGTAGGTCACCTATAGAGTAGAGTACGATCTTAAAAACTAAAGCACAATGACGCACCAACAAACAAAAAATGAGGGCTAACACCTCACCTCTAAGGTAGCAACCCCTGAAGAGAAACCATTCCCAACTCAAGGCCTTTCACTTTAAGTATTAATATCTTATGAGATGATCACATAAGTCGCAAAAAAATTTATTTTCCATACTTAACCAATTTTTCTTTTATTTTTAATTATTTAGGTAAATCCTAAGATCATAGGTCTATGTCAAGATAATTAAAAGCTAAGGTCAAACTATCAAAATCCTAATACCATCCTAGCCTTAAATTATTTACAAAAGATACATTAGGTTAAAATTACCGGAATACCATTCAAAACCTTAGTTTCCACATTTTATTCATTTTTTGTGCCAAATATTATAATTATAAAAGTTTTGTCATGAGCAGGTAAAAAAGTAATATTGCACATTATTTTAGCACATAAGTAATCTTTGTTTTCTGCTGATTAACTATATTTTCGCTTTTCATGTATTTAGTGGGTTGCGCCCACCAAAACTCTAATCATGTGACTATCACATATCATATCTTTCATGCAGCATATACGTACACATTTAAAAAAGAAAGCATTATTCAAATAGGAATATTATCATCACAGTACATGCAAGAGAATATCTCTATCCCTAAACCGTGCAAATAGGATTTATCATAAGCTAACCCTAATCATGCGCATATGTGTTCATGCAAATTATCGTAACCCTACTTCCACACATGAGCATTTATGAGACACATATCATGGGATTTGAACCATAAATTGGTAATAATACAATCCCTACCAAAATCTCAGACATGCAGGCATAAATATTTGACATGTTACCATGCATACAATTTAATTATCAATAATTATACATATTATCCTTTCAACATGTTATCATTTTATCATGCATGCTAAAATAATCGAAAAGCATAAACCCTAGCATGATTCTAGGTTTAAAAGTTCCTATCATGATCGCACATAATTTTCTATCATACTATGAGTGATTGGATTTACCTAATCCAAGTTTATACAAAATAGGTCTCCTCCAAAGCTCTAAAGGAAAACCTAGGAATTTAACATCCAAACACATACATATATTAGTATGTAATATTACACAATAATAATCCAAAATTACTAAAATAATTTAGGGCTACTAACCAGCTAAATATGTAAAAGGAAAGCTAATTGAAAAACTTAACACCAAATGAGAGGTTTTGGCCAAGGAGAGTGGAGGGTGGCAACTGTGAGATTATATGGTGCTAAGGGACCAAGAACGATGAGAATGGATGAACGTAGGGAGGGCTGAACAACAACAATGGTGCAACAAAAAGGGAGAAGGATAGGGGCAACATAAAGGGTCAAAGGAGGGGAATATGTTTCAGTAAAATGGGTGCAAGGAAAAGATGGAACTTTGGCCAAAATGGTCGAAGGGCTATGTGTGTAGCTACAATGGTTATGGCCGAAAGGTAGAGGAGGAAAACAACAGGTTTGGCCAGTGTATACGGGGAAGGAATGATAGTGATGGCCGATGGTGGGGAGTAGGAAATGGTGAGGGGTGCTCAAGGTAAGAAAGGAAGGAAATTGTACATGGGGAAGGGCGATGTTGCAGGGTGTTTGGCGTGGGTGGGGGAGGTACGGTGTAGAGTGACGGTGTGATGGTTCGCAGGTAACGTGCAAGGGTAAGGAGGGTAGGGTAATGGTTAGGGGAAAAATATAGTATAGATTAGGACAGGTTAGGCTGAAAATCTAGGTAAAGATTTAGGATAAAAATATCCAGTAGAATTTAAGGTTATGGGACTAGGTTTATTTGATAAAACATATGCCGGTTATGACCCAACCTAGGTTTTAATTTTAATATGCACCCTCTAACATATTTTAACCTAAATAAATTCATATATAATATTTTGTAATAATATTACACATATTAATGATGTATTTATTACTGAATATCCTAAAATAATTATTACAACTAATACACATTTTTATCGTTTATAAATAGGGTTTATAGAAATGAAGTATTGTAGCTAACTTTTACATGAGAAAATATGTTTATTCCATTCATACCAAACACGAGCAACCATGGTACGATACGGTGAACGAATCATGTCCTTCTTAGCTAATGGTTATCATGTGTTAATGGCTAATATTTGCATTTCAAACGTCTGGGTATTGAGGTCATCTCTACAACCCATAACCAACCTTAGGGGGCATTAAATATCTCGAATAATAGAGTAGTCATGGAACAAATGCATAGCACTCTCATCATCATGTCCATATAAAACACAGCTATGATCAATAATTAATCCAAACTTGCATAAATGATCCTCAGTAAAGAGCCGATATTAAATGGATATCCAAAAAATGAGTTATATTTTTGGGGTGGTTAAAAAACACCAAACCAGTCTCCTCCACCACACCTTGGGTTCTTTCTATCTCAACTTACGTACATATTTTTAATGTTATAGCTTCCATCTCCAGTGGTACATTGATCAATTGAACTGATGGCATTCTTTTATTACACATGGATTGAGAGAATTTTAAGGAAAGGTTAGGAGCAAGTTGATGTGATTGTATAATCCTATAATGAGCATTTATTGAGGTAAACTATATGGACCCAATATACCAACAAGCTATCTTTGTTTTGTTGTATGTCTTAGAGGAGCCTTTCTAAGGCATATACGTTCCCGATTTGTAAATCAATAACTCACAGTCCTCCTTCTGCCTTCAGTAAATATACCTTTTCCCATGCCACAAGCGTTTTCATGTTGATGTTTGAATAGCCTGACCAAAGATATCTACGTATGATAGAATTTAGTTTATTAATTGCCTTCCTCAACAAAATGAAAATATGTGCCTAATAAATTTGGATATAGAAGACGAACAACTTAACTAACTATAATTGTAGTACCCCAAATTTTTAAAACCAAAGTTTAAATAGTTAACCTTATTTGAGATAATTTAATATTAAAATTATTGATTTAATTATTTTGAGACTCTTGATTTACAAAATAGATGGAATTATTTAATAAATTAAATATGATTATTTTTGTCATTTTATCTTACTCTCTTATCTAAATAAATCTCACACCCATAATTTTTACTAAAAGTATTATCTTAAATAAATACCTAAACTTAAGATAAATTAATTTAATATTTCCCCAATAACTAATTTTATCATAATTCTAAAAACATTTTTTCTTTCTTTTTATCCTTTTCCTTTTATTTTTCTTTATCTTTTCTTCTTCTTTTTTCCTTTTTTTCCTTCCTCCCTTCTTCCTTGGGCCAGCCCAGCCCCTCCCCTTTTCTTTTCTTCCTTCTCTCGTCAGGCCAGCCCACACCCACCTCCCCTTCTTTCCCCTCCTCTCCCTCCTTAGGTCAGCCCACCTTATTCCTCCCCTCCTCCTTTCTTTCCCCTGTGCGGGCTGACCCACTCTTCCCCTTCCCCCTTTCCCCACATGACCCTCTTCTCTCATCCTTCTTCCCCTGAACCCCCTAAGCTAAATGCCCCCTTAACCCCTCTCATGCTTTTGCTCCCCTTGCACCTTGCAACCCTACCTATGCCACCCACTGTTGACTAACGCCTACATCACCCTCCCCCTTGCCATCCTTTCTTTCCATTTTTAACCTAACAACCTTGGTCCCCCCCTCCTTCCCCGTAGGCTTACCTCTCCCCCTTTTTCCCCTGTCACCCTACTATGCCCGAGAGGTGATAGAAGCCCCTCTCCTGCACCACCTACCTTGCAAGCTCCCCCTCCATTTCTTCTCTTATTTTTCTTCTTCCTCTTCCCCTCCTCTCTAATTACTCCTTCCTTGATCCCTCCCTCTCCTTACCAACCCTCTCTTTTTATTCTTTCCTTCTTCCCCCCATTTTCCCTTCTCCGCCACCATGCCCTCTCCTCTTACACCCTACACCCCCTACACCACCTTAAAGCACCGGCATCGACCACCCTGCAGCCTACCCCTCCCCTTTTCCCTCATTCTTCCATTCACCCCTTGCACCACCATCTTATACACATCTCCTCCTTCCTTCCGTTTCCACCTTGATCTCCCCTCAGCCACCAGACACCACCCCAACATTCTCCCCTCACCACCTACCCCTCCCCCTTTCATTATCTTCTTCTTTCCCTTTATTTCTCTTCTCCCTCCCTTCGCTACACCCTCTTCTTGTAGCCACCACTACCGTCTCTGTTACCTTTGAGTCGTCACCCTCTGACCTCCAACACTATAATGCCCTAAAAAAATTTAAACCTAGAATTTAAAAAAATAACCTTTATTTAGGATAAATTAACTTTTAAATTTATTTAATTTAATTATTTTGTAGATTTTTTAGTATATAAAAATGGATATGAATATTTAATAAATTAAAATAAATATTTTATTATTTTATCATACTCATTTTATTTAAATATTTTTTCAAACCAATATTTTACTAAAATAAACCTTTTTAAACCAATATATTAATTTATAATGAATTAAATTATTAAATTAATTTATCTATCAAAAATATTAAATTCTATTATTCTAAAAATTATTTTATTTTATTCCTCTGCCTTTTTTTTTTCCTTTTTCTTTCTCATTTTCCTCCTTTTTCATTTTTCTTTCCCTTCGAGCCGTCGACCTACTTTCCCTCTCCTCGTCCCCGCACCGTGTTACTGGCCGACCCACTCCCTCTCTTCCCTTCTCCTCCCTCTCCTGCGCGATGTCTGCCCCAAGGCCCTCAACATATCTCCCTTCTTTCTTTTCTTTCCTTCCTCCCCTCGGTTGGGCTGACCCATTCTTTCTTTTCTTTCTCTCCTCTCCCTAGCACGCGAGCCATCCCATCCTTTCTTTTCTGCCCGCTCAACCGACCTGTTTTCTTTCTTTCCTTCTTCTTCTTCTCTTTTTCTTCGATCTCCAACCAAGCCCCACACACCATGGCAGCCTGCACAACTACCTACCACCACCTATCGTTGCCCCTGCGACCTTACTCCCTCTACCTCTCTCTCCCCCATCCCTTTCATTCCATTTTCGAGCCATACATGCCCTACACCGCATGCCCCTTCCTTCCCTTTTCTTCCTTTCCTCTTTCTGCAACCTACCACCACAGCCTCCTAGTCGTCAGCTGCCTCCCCTCCTTTCCCTCTTCCTTTTCTTATCCTTATCATGTTCCCTTTTGCTCATTTTTGACCTGCCTCGTTGTAACACCCGAAAATTCACTATTTTTTTTGAAAATCATAAGCAATTAAAATAGAAACACTTAAAACCTGTAAATTCTGGGGATGTTACCGCCACACTTAGTACTAGACCGGTTCACTCCTACCGTTTCAGTACCAAGTGCTAAGGCTAAGAAAACCACTCATAATATTAATAATAATTTAAATTCATAAATACGAGAATTAGGTACGCAACAGTCTTTACACAATCCAAAATACGAGAGTTAGTTTTTTAGGAAGAAGAAATAGCTACAATAAAGAAATTATTTTTGAAGCGCTAATCTTAAGTAAATAAGATAGTAATGATAAACTAAATGGAAAGCCGGCCACGTCACTTTGATAATCGATGCAGTCCAATCATCACTCGGCCCCACCTGATGTCCCATAGACATCAATATCATCAAAATAAACATCTCCTACCTACAGTAAGGCAGATGGGTATTCTACTCGTGGGAATGAGCAACACCCATGAAATGGGTGATCAGTGCGCTACGTACTAAGTAAGGTAACCGAATACTAAGGCCGACACATTCACACATCAAATCATGCAAGATAATAATCAGCATAAAATTTCAAACTACACATGTGATACATCAAAGCATATAATGAAATCCATAGCACAATATCAACAAGTCCACATATCAGGCCCAACAAGATCTGGGTTAATGGTTTAATCTTTCTTTCATCGTAATTCGATACACGTCATGTCATTTTATTAATTCATGCGAGTACAAGAACACCCCACTATTATAGCAAGTGGGTCGGTCACACATAGAGCATCATGCCCCAACCACTATTATTACCGGTGGATCGGTCACGACTAGGGTACAACCCTAACCACTATTCCTGACCGGTGGATCGGTATGGTTCCTGCTCGCATGGTGTTCCACTGTAAGTAATTAGTATATTTTAAGAGCTTTAACGATTCTGGTTTGTTTTTATTGAGCTCGAGTCACCCCACTATTTTTACCGGTGGGCCGATCACATATAGGACCTCATGTCCTAACCACTATTATAACCGGTGGATCGGTCGCACATAGGGTAAAACCCTAACCACTATTCCTGACCGGTGGATTGGTCTGGACCCGGCTCAATAATCTTCCACTTTAAAAGATTAGTGTCTTAAATATTTTATTCCTAAACACTTTCCATGCACAAACATTTGTCCAGACATGCATGACTAACTCCATGCAAACCCTAACTCCACGTAAGCTACACTTCCATGCAAACCCTAGCTCCCATGCAAACCATAACTCCACGTAACCCATGACTCCATGCAAACCCTAATTCATATGCCAACCCTAACTCACATGCAAACCTCAACTCAACATAGATCGCATTTCCATACTAACCCTAATTCACATGCAAGCCCTAATTCACATACAAACCCCAATTCCACATAGACATACTTCCATGCAAACCCTGACACCACATAGACATACTTCCATGCAAACCCTAACACCACGTAGACATGCTTCCATACAAACCATAGTACCATACCATTTCATACAAAACCGATACCCATACCATATCATGCAAAACCCTACACCATACCCCTTTATGTAAAACCCTAACACCATGTCATTTCATGCAAAACCCTATCGCCACATTGTTACACTACCCATCATTATTTTGCAACCCTAACATGCATGTCTTAAGGCCATATCATACAATAATAACATAATTATACATATGATTCTCACGCCATAATTTATTCACACCAACGTACTTCAACTCCATAATCATGCCACATACGAAATAATTAATAATAATAAACATAGAATACATGGATTATGAAGCACACAATGCATATAAACACACCAATAGCCTTAGTAAAACCTTACCTAATAGGTCACCGGTCTTGGTGCACACTCCTATTCCACCCGAGGGCTTTGATTGGGCTCACCTTGAGTCGGCAGGAATGGGCGGCACCGGCGGTGGCCGGAAAATGAGTCTAAGAGGGCAAAAGATGAAGAAAAAGAGGGAAGGAGGAGGGGAAAAGAGAAAATAAAGTTATGGTTCGGTGGAGGAGAATTAGAGAGAGTTTTTGGGTGGTACAGGGGGCAATAGAAGTGGCGGAAGTGGTGGCGGAAGGCGGCTTAAAGGTTGCGGGGTACAGATTTTTACGAGATGGGCAGGAGATTTCAGACGGCTATGGCAGCTCGTGTAAGAAGAATCGAAGAATGTGAATGGTTTAGTTAGCTAGAGGAAATTGCAAGGAAGAAGTTTCAAAAACATCCACGACTAGGCTATTTATAGATTTAGATGGGTTATTAGGGTTTTGGAGGTCGGTAGGATGGGGTTGGATGCTAGGGTTTGGGTGGCCAGAGTCAGAAATCGGCCGGCGATTGCTTGGGTTGGGTCGAAGGTTTGCGAATCCAAAGAGAGAGAATGAGCGAGAGTTGAGGGTAACTGATCATGCCAAGCTCATGTGCGAGTCAAGAGGGAGAAAAAGAGAGGTGAATCGGCCGATCAGAGTCCTCGTAGCTGGCGCCGCCATTTTCGGGGGCGGAAGCTGCAGGCTGTGTCGACGGAGGAGAAGGGAGGAAGAAGGAAGGAGGGGGGTGAACCGGTCGGTCGGGAAAGAAAAAAAAGGGAGAGAACTGGGTCGGTCAGCGTCGGTTAATTTGGTCATTAAATGAGACGCATCGTCTCAACAGGAAGCGAGTCAAAACGCGGCATTGGGATGCCGCACGAAGGAGCCAACAGCGCTGGGCAGCAGAGGAAGGAGAAGGAGAGGTGGGTTGGGCCGCGTCAGGCCCAATCGGCGGGAGAAAAGAAGAAGAAAGAAAGAAAAGAAAGAAAAAAAAAGAATAAGAAAAGGAAAAAGGAAAAAGGGGAAAAGAAAAATAGGAGGGTTGGGTTAAATAAATAAATTAAAAAATTTGGGATAATTAAAAATAATAATATTTAAATAAAATAATATTTAAATCCCTTTTTAGATTAAATTTAGTATTTTTAAAAGATTTTCCATAAATTCTACTTTAATTAGCAAAACACCCTAATTTTATCCAATTAAATTATTTATAAAATTTATATTAATTTGGAACTACTTTCTTCTTCTCATTTTAAATAAAACAATGTATTTAATTAATTTCTAAAGTAAAATGCTTAATTAGCTAAAATACCTAAATTCTCTCTTAATAAAAATACTTATAAATTTATTCTTAATTTTTTTCTAACTAATTACCCTTTTATTTTAATAAAAATAATTTATTTAATTAAATTTTATAATAAAAATATTATTTAATAATAGATAATAAGATTAGAATTTTCGAGGCATTTCACTCGTGCCCCCTCACTCCATGTAGAACCCTCTCTCGTTTCCTTCCTTTCCTTACCTTCTCCTCCCCTATTTTTGCTTTGCCAACCTCGATCACCTCCCCTGCCGCCTGACTGACCACCAACACCACCTCTTGCCACCCTCTACTACCTCCCTCACCACCAAGTCACCCACACGCCCTTTGCAACCATCCTTCTTCTTCTTCTTTTTCTTTCCCCCTTCTCAGCCTCCACCCTACACCACCACCGTCCACCACTGTTCCGCCTCTTCCGCCGCCTCCAAAGCCCCCGATCTACTCCCTAACACCTCCTCCACCACCCCACATCCTCCCTTTGGCAGAAAATTCCCCATCAACCCCTCCTTTCTCTCCTTGTTTTCCCTTACTTCTTCTCCTCGGCCCAACCTTCGACCCACTTTTTCCAACCTGCAGCTGCCACCTCCACGCCCTGAGCTACCGATCACCCACCTTCAACCACCACCTACACCCCTACTCCCGTCCTGCACTTAGCCACTACCCCAAATCCCCTCCACAAGCTCTCCACCGAACCCTCAAAACCCTAACCAAACCAACACCTCCATGCCTCCATTACCTCCCCTTCCATCCCTTCTCCCCCTTCACTTCTGCATGTAGCTCATGCTGCTCATGCAGTGTGAGTTCTATAATCAGTCAAGCCATGGTTGGTTTAGTTTTTGAGGTATAATAATGATTAACATTAGTATGCCTTTAATTAATTTTTGATAAAAAGGATTATCCTTTTGGTTTTTCTACTTCTAATATGATAACTATTGGCATTATTTTTAAGTATTGATTTTACCAATCAAAGCTTAAGCCTTTAACCGGAGTATTGGCAAGGTTTGATTATTGTAGAAAATAAGTAACCATTATATCCTACTAAAATGTATGGATATACGTATGCTAGCACATTAGGGTTTTTAATATGTTTATATGCATGATATATGTTGTTAAGTGTAATATATTTAGTGGCATGTGTTGACTGATAAAAAGGAAATCATGTTAATTTATGTGTCATGTGTAGAAATAATACTTAAGGAAAGAGCTTTGTTGTTATTAATAATGTTAAGTGTATATGTATTATATGATATGCTAATGTGGCCGTTTGGTGCATAAGTAATGTTAACATAAGCCCTATGGGCGTTTTGGTAATTTTGCATGTGAAAAAAGGTGTGGCCTAAATATGTGGGTGTGGTAGGTGCTAATATGTATTAATGATGAATAATAATAGTTGGTGGTGTTGGATGAAGTGTTTGGGGTATACATAGCAATATTTTATGTAGTGAGAGTATTTTGGTAAAAGTGGCTAATAAGGGTAAAATGGTAATTTTGTAAGTAAAATGGTAAATGGTCATTTTGTAAGTAAAGGGGTAAAATGGTACTTATGTAAAGTAAAAGGATAAAATGGCAATGTAATAAATGAGAAGGGCATTTTGGTAATTTGGTATAAAGAAAAAGGGTATTATGGTAATTTGACATAAAGAAAAGGGCATGTTGGTAATTTTGTAAGGCAAAGGAGTAAAATGGTAATTGTAACAAATACGAAGGGTAATCTGGTAATTTAATCTACCAAAAGGGTAAATTGGTAATTGTAATAAGTAGGAAGGATAATTTGGTAATTGATGGGCAATATGGTAAATACAACAAATATGAAGGGTGATTTGATAACTAAATAAGCCTAAGGGGCTAGTTGGTAATTTAAATAAGTATAAAAGAGTAGTACAATAATTTAACAAACCGGAAGGGTAAATTGGTAACTTAACAAGTATGAGGGGTAAAGTTGGTGATTTAGTAAGTATAGAAGGATAATTTGGTAACCTAACTAACGTAATGGGTATTGTGGTAATTATGCAAATGTGAAGGGTAGTATGATAATTTGGCGATAATTTTTACAAACAGGGGGTACTCTAGTAATCTTGCAATGATGATGAGGGTAAATTGATAACTTGCTTATAAGATACTAATGGATTAAATAGGTTTTTGTAATAAGACATAAGTAACGTTAAATAATGACATGAGGATATTTGACAGATCATAAAGTATCACAAGAACACGACATAACCTGGGATTGGATGGATAATTAAGGGTGTGGCACGGTGTTTATCTCATTTTCATGGAGGAGGTGCTTTAATCATTAATCATGCATGGTATTGTGTGGGTGTGAATTAAGGGCATGTTCGGGTTATTTGTACCATGATCCTTCGATGTGGACTAACCAAACTCTAAGAATGTATTGTGATCATGATGTGATAAATCCTTTATGGCATATGAATAAGTGGAAACGAATCCTAAACTAGAATTGGATGAGCGAATGATGGCCTTAGTAATTTCTTTAGGTTATCATGGATAATTATATGAATAAGGATTAATTAATGATGTCAGAAACAAATGGAAGTGAATAAGTATGTGATCGTTGTGCTTCTTGTGGTCACCTTAATTAAGATACTAATAATTAAAGTGGAAGACCTTAAGATTGGGAATGGTGGCTCTTTAGGGGTTGCTACCCCAAAGATGTAGTTTAGCCCATGATTATTCTGGTATTCTTCGGTGTGTCTTAATGCCCTTGCCAGGCCCTACATCTTACTCTATCTAACTCTACGGACCTATTTAGAAGGTATGCATACTTATGGATTAGGTATCATTGTTGGTAGGGTACTTTGTAGCTTATATGCACCAGTGTGACCATGGTACCTTTGAGTCCCTGAGTTGATGGTTAAAGGGTATTAAGTTACTTATATGTGCCAGTATGACCGATGTATCTTTGTGTTTTTAGGTTCTTGATCTCCCTCTCAAGTCAAATAAATGGAACTATTGTGCTAATCAAAAGGAAAAACACTAATCATGTAAAGTGAAAAAAGACTAAGCCGGGCCCAGATGGATTATATCATGTGTACTAGTTTACCGGTTATAATAGTGGCCCATGAGCACTTTGCCCTGGAAGATTTATATGTATATTTCGGTCCACTAGCTATAATAGTGGAGGTCCCAATCTCAACAAATCAAATATTGGATATGAGTAAATCATGAAAAAAAATACTAATCACTTATAGTAGAATACCATATGAGTTGGGGCTAGACTGATTCACCGACGATAATAGTGGCCAGGAGCCTTATGCTTGGAGACCGGTCCATCGGTGAATAATAGTGGTTAGGTGCGATCTGCCTTGAAGTGGATTCCGATCCACGGGCTATAATAGTGGGATTTCCGCACTCACATGGAAATAATTGGAGAGATGATGATGGAACAATGATATTCATTAATGGCTTGAGACTAAAATAGTTACTATCATCCTCATGATCTATTATTATAATATAAGTTCAACCTTGGTGTCGTCTCTTTTGGCGTATAATGGAATTGCTAAGTACGTGGATGTTATTGAAATGCCCCAAAACCTAATTCTTAAGAGTTTTAGTTAAATAATGATTTATTAGGAAAATTATTAAATAAATTATTTTTATTTAAGTAAAATGAAATTAATTAGGACAAATTAAGAAGAAATTTATAAAATATTTTATTGAGGAAAAATTAGGGTGTTTTGCTAATTAAAATGAAATTTAGGAAAAATATTTTAAAAATTCTAAATTAGCCTAAAAAGGAGAGTAAATATTATTTTATTTAAATATTAATATTTTTAAATTCCAAATTAATTTAAATATCCAACCCACCTATTTTTTCTCTTTCACCTTTCCCCTTTTTCTTTTTCTTTCTTCCTTTTTCTTTCTTTTCTTCCTTTTTTCTTTTCTTTTACTCTTCTTTCCCCCGAAACGGGCCTGGCGTTTTCGCGGCCCATTTTCCTTTCTTTTCCCTTTCTTCTTCGGCGGCCTAGGACGCCGCGTTTCCTTCTTCTTCTTCTTCTTTTTTTTTTACCGTTGCCGGCTCGATTCTTCCCTTTTCTTTTCCTTTCTTTCTTTCCCCCAGCCGGCTGGTCTAGTCTTCATTCTTCTTCTTCTTCTTCCTTCCTCTGTCGTTGACCTGCAACACCTCCAAGAATGATGCTGCCGGTTACACCTGTTTTGACCGACCATTTTCCTTCCTTTCTCTTCCCCCTGACTTGCCAGTCAGCACGATCCGACCCACCTCCCTTTCTTTCCACGCAAGACCCTCCTTTTCCTATGTAAATGCCCCCGCCACGACTTGAATTTCGCCGGCCAAATGACGTCACCAGTGAACTCTAACCCTACTTGCCCTACTCCCTCGCTGTCCCACAGGCCTTACTCTCTCATATAAACTCTATAAATACCCCTAACCATCTTGAATTTGAAGTTTTTTCCCCGAAACCCTGAAATTTACTCTCGTGCGCCACCGCCACTTTAGACGCTTCGTCTGCTGCCGTTGGCCTACTTTGCTACCCACTCTACCCGCCTAAGTACTCCCTACACTGCCCTCTAACTAACTACACTGCCATTCTCCCTTGATTCTCCCCGCACGAGCTACCCCGGCTGTGCAAAGTAGACCCCTCGACCAACCCCTTCTTCCTCATCCGCCACCCTTCGCACTACCATTAATCACCAATTTCTCCACTACCACTGCCTCCTACACCTTCCAAAACCACCTACAGACCCTCCTCTATCTCCCCTTACTCTTCTTTTCCTCTTCCTCCCTCTCCTCCTCTCTCTCACTTCTTCTTCCCCTTTCGGCCACCGCCGACGTGCGCTGCCACCACCATTCCACTCCTCTCCATCTAGGCAGTCACAAACACCCCTACTTCCACCTTCATTCTCCCTCTCCTTTTCCTAGCCTTCAACCTTTCTCCTCTTCTTCTCTTTTTCCGGCCACCGCCCCCGTCGGTGTCGCCTGTCACCACCAACCTAAGGTGGAAGTGTGGAACCCTAAACCCTCACAACACTTTTTCACTATTTGTACAAGCCTTATTTATTTTATTTTGATTTATTTTAATTATTTCAATATTATTATTATTATTATTATTATTATATTTATTATTATTATTAATACTAATGATATTCTTATTATTTATATTGAGGGTCGAAGCCCTATTTTACTCTTATTTCGAATAATAATAATAATAATATATTATTATTATCATTATTAGTATTTTTAGTATTATTATTATCGTTATTATTATTATTTTTACTATTATTATTATTTATAGTGTCACTATTATTATTATTAGGGTAAAGTCTTTGAACCTTATATTATTAACTTTTTCAATATTGCTATTATTTTTTATATCTTTAGTAAAATTAGTAATTATTTAATGTCATTATTATTAATATGTTATTATTTTATCAAAAACCTAGTCTTAGAATATATTAGTAAGTAATAGTATTTTTGGTCGGAGGGAATCTAATATTTAGCTTTTCCCTGATAATAGGTGAGACCAGTCAAAGCCCTAATGAGGCATAGGAGCGTGCTCCAATGCAGGTATCGTTTTAGGTAAGAGTGTGACTAAGGGCGCTTATATGTAATGTGTTTTTACATGCCTCGTATAGTTGTATGTCACGTGCCATATTATATGATGTATTTTATGTGTATTGTTATAACTAATTTACATACAATATGACTTGAAGCGGAGGTATGTCCTTGTGATATTTTATGTTATATGTTTAATATGTATAAGTTATGTTTTTAATGTGTAATGATGTGGTCCATAAGACATGCATGCTAGGTTATGGTAATATGTTGATATGGAGTGAAATGAGGTAGGGTTGACCTAAGGGTTGCATGGAGAAATATAGGGTTTTCTTGTTATCTCACAGGTAATTGTTGATTGTTGTTGTAATGCTTTGCTTACAACAAGCGATGGGCGGGTTGCTGTATTATATAGTTATCTATACCTCTATTCTCTAGAGTTTTAGGCATATGTTTTCTTTTGTCATTGCTCTTTTTCTTCTTTTTCGTAATCCTATATCATTTGGATCAAGTACTTCCCATGCATGATTCCAACGAGTTACATTTAGCTGTGCACTCGTCATATTGATTGTGTATAGGAATTACCTTTTTAATGTTGGATATGGTGTAGCAACCTTCGTTTTTTTTTAGTTTTTGTAAAACCATTTCGAAAAAATCTAGTCTATAAAAACCCGGGGGGGTTACATTTGTGATCTAAAATCCATCTAATCATTAATCTACCGATATGAATTTGAATAAAATAACACGTACTGTCGTTTTAGATAATTTAATTTATTCTATTATTTATAAAAATAATTCAAAATGATTGCTCTTGAGCTTTTTTTGTCAAATGGATTACCAAATACCGAAAAAACATTTTGAAACATCACTCCAATATAAATTGTGATGAAAACTAAAATAATTTAAAAAATTCTAAAGATTATTGAATAATAATAGTTAAAATCAATAAATACTCCATTCATTCTATAATATTTGTAAGTCAAAATTACGATATGAACTCGACTCTTATGAGCACTCTTACATAAAAAAATATGTAATAAATGCATATCAGATGTGAGCCCTACGCTTTTGTGATAAATGGCTCTTGGTGAGTCGGACTCATCTAAAATTTTTTTATTTGTAAGGGCTTGAATTTCATCAATATTAAATTAATAAGTTGTATTAGCATCAAATATAATGGCACGTGATTAGCTTTATAACAGTATTCATTATCTATCATTGTTATCAATGTTCTCATTCATTGAAAATATGTACTAATATTTTGTTGAATACTCTATAAAAGTAAAAATATTTAACCATATACATAAAAATACTGACATACTTTAGGACAAATTAAGAAAAAATAATGTCCAAACAACATGATGCATAGGAAATACTCTATCTTATATCTATTAGAAAAATGTATATTTTAATAAAAATAAGTATTTTTTTTAAAAAAAAGTTAGTAAAAATTTAACTCTCAATTTTTATTTATTTATATATTTAATGTCTTAATATAAATAAAATTTTAAAGTTAGTTTTACTAATTTTAACAAAAATGTACAATTTGGTAAAGTAATCGGTAATTGATTTGAATACAATTCGGGCTGTGGATATTTTTTAAAAAAGTTTAGAATTTTTTTGAAACTTTTTATGAGAGTTATTTATCCTAAAAATTACTTTACATCCAACATATTTAATTGTTGAGTTCTTAGGATGAAATCACTAAAATAACAGCATGCCATATTTATATAAATAGTTATATCAATCTTTATAATGCTTTTCTCTATTTAGAGATTTTATAATTTTAAACGAGTCGAATCGAATCGAATACCTCGAACTTAGACTCAACTTATTTAATAAGTGAACTAAAAAATAATATTATGGTTTGATTATTTTAATTGAACAAACAAATCGAGTCGAGTTTAGTTTACATGTTAAAATAAAAAATTAAGTCGGATCTTACTTTTTCTGACTCATATTTAAATTATTTAATAAATAAATATAAAAACAATGTTTAATTTTAACTCACTTAATTATACGAACGAAACATATTAAATTTTTAACGACTCTAGCTAAAACGAATAACAAAGCGATTTAACTCATTTGAGATCCTAATTATGGTCCAATGACTCTTTTATACTTGGGTTACTCTGGTCCGGCACCAGCGGGGGCCGTGGACTTATCCCTCGTTCGTTGACGTCTTTCCGCAAGCAACCAAGGCGCAGACGGGCGGGAAGAATCTGTTCGTTATAGCTCCTTCCAAATTTTCCAATTCGAAGTCCCAATCCCTCAAAGTTGAAAAAGAACAATAACAGTGTCAGCAAATAGGAGCCGAGGGGTAAAAGGTCCATTATCGAGATTTCGCGAGCAAGCTCGAACATTTAAAACTTCTTCGGCAAGCTGTTCCCCGTAAAATGGCTCGAAACAAGGTAAAACACTAAAACCTGAAAGATGACAACTTTCGACTTTTTGTCGCAATTCTTCTTATTTGATATGAATGCCAAAATTCCTCCATGGGTCGAAATTCAGTTTTCTTTCTATTTATTATCACTCGGCATTTTTTATTTTCCCGAGTCCCAGATAAACCATTTTGTTTTCTAGTTGCTGTTTGCTGAAATTCTTGGTATGTAGAATGCGCTCCTCATGTGGGTATTAGCAGGTATAAGCACATGAAATCGCTATGTTTGCTGGGGTTTTCTAATTTAAGGGCATGAACAAATTTATCTTTTCGTTTATTCCGTGTTTCTTGCCGCTTTTTTTTTTTTGTGTGTGTGTGTGTGTGTGTGTTTTTTTTTTTTTTTTAAATATTCATTTTCACAGTCTTCGTTGCTTCCCCTTTCTAAGTTTGTATATACACTTTCTCTTTGTTCTATTAGCCGAATCTCTTTTTCCCTATGCTGTCCGCTGTTGGAGGGCGAAAGGAGAGAGGAAGAACCCTTCCTTTTTCAAATTTATGTTTCTATTTTTGTCAGAATTCAGTGATACAATGATGTGTAACTTCATGAATTGCCAAATTTTTATTGAAGGTCAAAGATGTGAAGTCATGGATAGTATGTGGGATAACAACTAGTTGCACAGCTTCAAAGGCTCTGCAAACTTACTTCTTTCTCATTCCATTGCCTAAGGCAATTTATCTCTATATGAATGATCTATATACAGCAACCACTGTGTACCTGAAGTCTCGTATGGATCAAAATCATGGAAATTTCTAGCTAATTATGTCACAGTATATTTTTAATCTCAGAAAAGAATAGATTATCGAAAGTGCTATACTGCTATTCTGCTAGTTGTTGCAGGAATGGGCAATGTTCCACAGAGTCTTTCCTACTGCTGCTTTACTCCAAACAGTCAGTTTGAAAATACCTTTACGATCCTTGCAGTTTTGGACTTTTGGTGTGCATACTTTGAGTGAGGAGATGAGTGTTCCCTTGGTGGTCCCAACCAATTCTGACCACCGGCAAAATCTGTGTAAGGCTTCAATCACATGTAGTTCCTTCTTTGGGAGCAAGAATAGTTGACTCCAGTAGGCCTTTTCTCCTAGAGACCGACTTCATTAGCTGGATTCTTCTTGCATAGTTAAGCATTTTAGCTGTCCACAACCTGAATTTGCCTGGATCTTCCCAATTAGCTTAGTGTACTGCCTGACAGTCAATCAGCTGCTGCACAGGAGCACCCCTAAATAAGTAACCGGCAGCAAACCTGAGTCCACCTGCAGCCCATCCAGCGTGTCTTCTTTGAAATTTCTTTCCCCACCACCACAAAATAGGTGATTTTTCTGCTGATAACTGTGCAAACACCATAGAGAAGTGAATTGTTCAGACATCATTATTAACTTCAGGTGGGGAATATTCACCCTTTTTCTTTTCATGTGGCTCTTGAAACCTCTATCTTTCCATACTCCTTGAAACATCCTATGAAAATATTCCATTACTATCACAAACAAGTAGGGGGACAATGGGTCTCCTTGTCTAAGTATGTTCCTTCTACTAAAAGGAGCACTTGGTGTACCATTAAACACTATGGACTCTTA
This sequence comes from Tamarix austromongolica, assembly GCA_039764185.1. Classification (NCBI taxonomy): domain Eukaryota; kingdom Viridiplantae; phylum Streptophyta; class Magnoliopsida; order Caryophyllales; family Tamaricaceae; genus Tamarix; species Tamarix austromongolica. Next base: position 13,892,814 of record CM077819.1, read on the forward strand.
TCATTATCAACTTGGCAAAGTGGAGGGATGTCCCAACCCACATAGAACAGTTTCTACAAAGCACCATTCCACTGAGTATATGCCTTCCTCATTTCAAGTTTCAGCATAGAATGGGCGGATATATTCATTTTATTATACTCTCTGACCAGTTCATGAGCCCACATGATGTTATCTCCAATTATCTGGCCTTTGATAAACTCAGCCCGGGGTGGTTCAATAATGAATCCAAATTTTCTTTGTATATACTTAAATTTCCATCCTTTAGAAGTAGAAACATTCTGCAGCATCTACTTAAAAATGTTTTTCTTTTGCCTGTTTTCGGAAATAGCTTGCCAGCCCATAAGCTAGCAGAGGTGAGACTGTATAGACTTAGTCCTCCCCAAAACTTATCATTGACAAGATTCATGTTAGGTTGTATTCAGATATGCTTATCTTGAAAACCTGAATTTACGAGAACTCTCATCTTTGAAGCTCCAGGGTAGATGTTTAATATCAAAAGATGTGCGACTCATTCATGTTCATTAACTACCGTTTTGTTTTTGTTTGTTTTTCAATGTAGGGAAGCAATTTTACACTCCAGTGATATTGCTGTTTATATATATATTTTCATTTTTTTGGTTTGATTGTATTTTTTTCTTAGTGAGAATATGGAAGTAGATAAAACATCATAAGCAGAAAAATAAAAATAAAGATGAAATAATTAAAATTTAGAATAGAGGGAACTTGATGTTTATTTCTCATTAGCAAAGTTCTTGATCGTTAATATAAGTTTTTCTGTATTAGCATGGAATGTGGATGAGCTGTCCTTGCTGTACTACTGAATTATCATGTTCTTACTCTGCAAATGACAGGAAACACTGCTTTTGCTGCTTGATGTTGGCCCAACAATGCACAAAGTTCTTCCTGAGGTTGAGAAAGTTTGCTCCATGCTTGTACAGAAGAAGGTTTTTACCAATCATTTTTCTGTCATGTCCTGTGCATCTTTTTCTGCCTCTTTTATTGACTGCAAATATCACTTCTGTTATACCATGCTGTGTTTAAATTTATTGATCAACCACAGAACTATGTACTGCATTTTGTTTCTCCATCCTATTGCAAGCTTACAGGTTTATCTCCATTAGTTTTGTATTTAAGTTGCTCTCATGGAGTTCTCATTCAAGAGTGCCTGTCTCAAAGTTTCCCTTTTTTGCATGCAGTTGCTTTATAACAAATTTGATGAAGTTGGAGTAGTCTTGTTTGGAACTGAAGGTATCTTGCATATCTTATAGATTTACATACTCTGATGCTGTCTCCTCAATCTTGATACTTGATAGTGCAAGGTCTTACAATTTGTGGTCTTAGAGCTTATGATGGGTAATCGAGCTAGATGGGATTCTTTTTCTCCTTGTTCTTCCTCTTTTTTAATTTTCTTCCCCTCTTTTTGTGCGTGGACAATAACATCAGTAATACTTGATTCTTGTAGAATGTTAAATTGATACAGTGATATGAACCATGCTTGACAGGCTTCCATCCTCTTTTTATAAATATATTTTCTTTATATTTGTTTCCTTGGATGCTTTATTCTAGTGTAACTTTTTTCTATCCATATTGTACTTTGATTCACTATAATCAATGATTCACAACCGAGTATGTACAAGGTATATGGATAATCATGATGTTGATTCAAGTTGAAGAATTTTTGATGATAGAAGCTTATCGTGTACAATGTGTAGGTTATGTGGAAAATAATGGATGCTTAGTCTGCATCCTTCGGAGCTTGCTATTATATTGGCAATCTTACTTTCTCATGATTTGAAGGCAACATTGTTTTGAAGGAAATGCAACATAAAACAGAGTAAACTTTATCTATTGCATGCACATACTCATCAGAATCTTGTCTGATTGTGTTAGTGGTATATTTAATTGTCAGATATTCCTCTTAAGCATGGCTAGACTTGCTAACTATTCTGCATTTCATGTTGTGCTTCTTTATGACCAAATAATAAATTCAATATAATTATGATGTATTGATAACCGATTTGTTTGTGGAGCACTGAGATGGGAAGGTAACAAGTGATCTTTGAGCAGTTAATGATAGTCTGTGGCTGATTATTATTATTATTCTTGTTAATCTTCTGTTAATTTGATGGCACTTATTGCTATTTGACTTTCACTATCCAGACACCAGCAATGAGCTTACAGCAGAAGTAGGCGGATATGAACATGTGACTGTTCTGCAGCATATTAAAGTTGTTGATGGAGATATAGCTGATGCTTTACAACAACTTCCTCGAGGAGCGTTTGACGGTGACTGTATCCACTATTTCTGATACAATTAATTTTTTACTTATTTCTGTGCATAAATTTTGGAATAAAACTCTTCAAGCTGACTAGTTCATATGTCTTTTTCATTTTGTTTCTCTTTTTATCTGTATGTGTGTTGAAATCATTGCTGAGCCCAACTAACCACTTCTTACTGCTGGACTAATATTTTATCTATCTTTTTATAACTAGTAAAACTATGAAATCTTAGAATATAAGTGCAAGGTACTATTGATGTTTTATCTTTATATAATACAAGGCTGTTCATTCTCCAAATTGTGGGCACATAATAAGTTGTTGAATCAAACCGTAGCCATATGTGCGCTTGTGTGTATGGCTTCTTTCTATTTTTTTTGTAGACAGATAAATTAATTAAAGGCATAATTGTGACCTTACGTTTTATGATCATATTTTCAGGCGTTGTTTATGTGAGACTTCTCTGCTTTTTTGCTTGCTAATAGACTGCTAGTTCTTTACGGAATACTAACCAATTAACTTGAAGTAGAACATGCTGATGCACTGTTCTGAAGTTTTCTAGTGGCAACAAATAGAACATTTACCTTATAGAAGGAAAACATCCATATATTGGCTTTGTTCTTTCTGTATCTTTAATTCCTTTTTTGATGTTTTGAGTTAGTGCTTGTGATTGCACGTATTTATTTCTTTGTAACTTTTGGGAAAGACATGGTAAATATTTTCTTATGTGCATGCTATTTCAGACTTTTTCTACCTTGACTTCATTCATAGTTGTTGATGCAATTGTTGTTGGAATGGATATGCTGATTAAGAAGTATGGACCCACTAACAAGGGCAAGAAACGTCTTTGTCTGATTACAAATGCGCTTTGCCCAACAAAAGATCCTTATGAAGGAACGAAAGAGGACCAAATCAGCACCATTGCAGAGCAAATGACGGCACATGGCATGAAATTGGAGTCTATAGTTGTGAGAGGGATGCTGAACTATGACACAGATAAGAAAATAATGGATGAGAATGACCATCTGTTAGATCTTTCTGCAAAGAAAACATTGGCAAAATTTCAGTATGTTGACAGTCCAACTTCATTGTTGGGAGCACTGAGGACACGGAATATATCTCCAGTTACTATATTCAGGGGTGATCTTGAGCTGAGTGCCAGGTTGAAGATCAAGGTCAGCCTTACGTTTGATTATCATTTCCATCTTCTATTCTGCCAAAGATGCTAAAGAATCCTCTCTGCATCCCCTGAGAATATGGAAGAAGATATTGAGTCTTGCATTCTATTTGCCATTCTTTGGCTTACAACATGGATTTGGCAATTTCTGTATAGTTTATTGAAATGTGGACAAGAAGTTAGTGTTTCTGGGTTTGTTTGTATTTCATAGAAAAGCTGAAGTGGTGTTTTATGTTTCTTGAATTCTTGGCCCATGAATTTAGATGTGGCAAAGCTAGCCTGATCTGAATGACCCGACTGAAAACTTGATTTGAATCCAAAAAATTTAATTCCGACGTTAAATCAAAAATCCAAAACAATTCAAACTAATTTAAAATTGACCTGTAATGGCTCAAACCTAAATAGCCCAGTCTGAAATGAACCCCAACCTAATCTCGATCCATACTTAGATAGAAACCCAATAATGACCATGCCCTATGATGCAGGAGCATTTCCAATTGATGATCATAATATAGCCATTAATTTTTCCAAGTTTGAGAACCACAAAACCCTTATCACTTGGATAGATTAATTAGCTACCAAAATCTAGCCATGAAAGCCATGCAAAACACTTCTCTTTGTCATCCAAAAGACCACCCGAAACCAAGGTACTCAAACCATGTTTTTTTTCCAAGCTTTTCTTCCATTTTTAACCTAATGTCCTTTAGTATTTTAATCCTAAAACAGCCCCAAAAAATGCAGCCTACAACCCCCCTTGGAAGCCATACATTTCAGCCACAAGTCCCTTTCATTTGGATGACAAGTCACTTTCAGCACTTGGAAAGAACAATACAGATTTGAGGAAGAATAAAGAAGGCTAGGAGACATTCTTTACTTCTTTTTGTTACTAAAAGGTTAAAAGGGGTCTTTGTCTCATTCCTTTTTTTGTATTATGGCTGTTATGAGTTGAAACATATGATATTAGGGGAGTTAGGTTTAAAAAATCAGCTTAAAACAACTCCCTAAAGCCGAGACTCTTGGCCTGAGAGTTTAGCATAATTTTCGTCCATACTTATGTCCTAATGTTTATATTAGTTGGTTAAAACGTAACCTTTAATCCTACATTCTTCTATGTGTGTTAGGGTAGCATGAAATGAAATAACAACTTACTTTGGATGCACTTTTTCTCTCCAAATCGAGAGCTTCCCTTCTTTCTCAAGTGATGGGTTTTTTATTTATTTATTTATTTATTTTATTTATTTATTTATTTTTTGGGTAAAATCGTACAAGATTTATCCAAAGAGTTGTATACCTTAGATGGTTCTTGCAAGTGTTAATTCAAGGAGTTGCCAAAAATCAATATTTATCACTTTTAATCTTCCTCATTTATTTCCCTTATTTTCAGTTGTTTTATAATTTTAGAAATCCAAAACCTAGCAACACCCAAGTTGGATTTCATATGCATCACCCTACCTATACGTTCCGAAATGATCCAACTCGAACTTGACCCATACTTGAACATAATTTCAAGCTTGATCTAAATTAAAGTCAAATTTAATCCATAAAGATAACATTTTACCTCATATAAATTGCTTCATAAACATTAATAAACTATCTTATAATAAATAATAGGTAACCCATATAATAATAAATAAAACAAAACAAATCTTTATTTTAATATTAGATTAACATCAATTAGATTAGTTCATGTAAACTTTATTATTATTATTATTATTATTATTGTAATAATGATTATTATAAATATAAAAATTATAATTGTAAATATAAAAATTATAAAGTTATAAAATATATTATTATAATGACAATAATAAAATTTGTATTTGTATTTCTAATAATAATAATCATGATTATTAATAATAAAAAATAATTAATATCATAATTTTAATTATTATAGCATTCATAATAATAAGTATAATTGTGTATGCATTAATTTTTATAATTGTATTTATAACAATAACTATAATAATAATACTAATAATATTTATTATCATTACATATTTTATGATAACTGTTTGCTGTATCATTACATATATTGTAATAATAATTACTAAAATAAGCATGAAAATAATAATAAATTACAAAATTCAATTTATTCATTATATTTAATTAATAACAATCAATGCTGATACAAAATTTAAACTGAATTGGCTTGACCCAAATGGCCAAATCCGATATGACCTATAGTTCGTATACTCAAATTAAACCCAAACTCAATGAAATCTGATGGGTCAAACCTGAATCGACCCTGATCATTGTTATCCGAATTGGTCTCAAACATACAATGAAATATCGGTACCGCAATTGCGTGTCGGGCGCAATTTTACGTTTTTTGGGTTAGCCGCGATGCGAAATTCCAAAAATGCAGCTATTTTAGAAAATCATACATTTATTGTTGCGATATCGGCGAAATTTTGGATATCGGCCAATATTTTACCGATATTGGCCGATATTTACCGATATTTGTTGTGTAAAAGAATTAAAAAATCATGCTGGGACAACCGCGACATATAAATATCATTCGCAACACCCCAATACCGCGACCGCAACTGCAATTGCAACCATAACTGCGGTTTTATTGCTTGGTCTCAAACTCGAAGGACATCCAACCTGAACATCACTTGATTGCATACAAGATCCATTTATAACCCAACCCAAACCCAATCCGCATGATCCGTTTGCCACGTACTGCACTGGTTTGTATATTGAAAATGCCCTCCCATTTGCTTTGTTTATTTGAGAGAACTTTTGCAATTGCATAGCATTGATGTGACTATGAATCTTTTTGACACTAGGTGAAGGTGATGGTTTTTCTTGAAGTAAAGGTGGGTAAAACATAGGTATCTAATGCTTCTCAATGTCCAATGTAAGAATACAAGCTAGATTATTGAGGTCTATGTCTAACGCTCCTCAATGTCCAATGAGAATGCTCCTCTATGTAATTCAAAATATTGCCTGCTAACCCCAAGCTGCTAGAAACAAAGGGTGCACACCTTTTCCTTTCAGCTTTAGCTACTTCAACGGGAAGGTGGAGGTAATAGTGTTACAGCTGAAGCATGAGTTTAAGTTACACTTTTATAATTATATTGCTTGGATTTGGGAAAAGGGACCATTTAGTATTTACGTGAATTTACCTGACTCATCCAAAGAGGTCAATCTTGTTGTTAAGACTAGGATCTGGGTGTGTGAAGCTCTCATATTGAAATCCTCCTCTCATTTATATTTTATGGGTCTTTTGATATCAGTCTGTTGCTAGATCATAAGTGTAATACTCTAAATTGAGCGGAGTGTTATAAGGATTGATTTGACTACTTATATCAACATAATATACCATTCTTTTGGTGATTCTGTCTTAAGAACTCCACAGTTAAGCGTGCTGGTTGTGGAGTAATTTTTAAGATGGGTGACCCTCTTAGGAAGTTTTAGAAAATTTTTGAAAATTTCTTGGGAATTGTGTGAGTGAGGACAAAGCGCACCGAAATGACTCGTGTTAATCTGTGGGGCCAGCTAATCAATTCGAAAGCACTTCAAGGTAGCTCCCGTTTGGTCGTATCGACTTGGGGTATTACAATAAGCTAGTTAAGGCAATGTTGATTGTCTCATGACCTCCCTATATCACAGATTGAATTAATAGTGGGTGTGACCTTTTTTCATCCAATTTAACTCGTGCTACATAGTCCATGCATTAGTGTATCTGATGAGCCTGCGAAATGTTTGATGACAGTGGTGACTGGTGACACATTACATTGTCTGCCACAACATTATTTTCATAGCTTGTGTTATTGTCAGAGAGCATCTTACTCTCTAACCATGTCTCTTTATCCCCTTTATTTACTACACTTGGTTGCTTATCATCAAGAAATGAAAATTTCTTCCCTTATGAATATACCTTAAAGGTTTTTTTTTTTTACCTTATGGTCCTTGAGCAGTAGAAATACGCCAATACAGCGGGGCAGGAATTGAATGTGTGATCTAGTTGTCACACACAACTATACTTGGCAATTTTCTACAGGCCAATGTTTTGTGGAAAAGGACAATGTACGATTAGTTTTGGATCCTGCAGACTGAAAATATCAAATTTAAAATTCTGTGATATAGTAGTTTGCTTCCCTTTGACATTAAAATTATATTCTGAGGGTAATTCATATACAGTAGCCTTTTTTTTTTGTTCCTTTTTTGCGTCTTCTGCATTTTATTTTTCTTCTTAGTGGTTTGGTTGAGCTTGTTGGGAGATCATCGATCTGTACTGGTTTCCTAAGTTTCTACTTTTTCTTGTTTTTTTCCCTTTCTCCCCCATTTTGCTGAAGCTGATACAGTTGTTACAACCTATAGGTCTGGGTGTATAAGAAAACTTCTGAGGAGAAGTTTCCTACTTTGAAAAAGTATTCAGATATAGCACCACCAACTGATAGATTTGCTACTCATGAAATCAAGGTAGACTATGAATATAAAACTGCTGATGATTCTGGCAAAACAGTAACTCCAGAACAAAGGATTAAAGGTTATCGTTATGGACCCCATGTAATCCCAATTTCAACTGCGGAATTGGAAGCTGTCAAGTTCAATCCAGAGAAGAGTGTTAAGCTTTTAGGATTTACTGACGCTTCAAATGTACTACGGTAGGTTCTGATGAACCAACGTGGCTTTACATTAGTTGTTGGTCATTCTCATGTCGAGCACAAACTGATATTATTTGATGTTGTGGGTTTGTTTATGTCATACCTATTGTGCAGCCACTATTACATGAAAGATGTCAACATATTCATTGCTGAACCGGGGAATAAAGGTGAGGTTCTTGCAGTTTCTGCTTTAGCAAGAGCAATGAAGGAGATGAACAAGGTGGCCATATTGCGTTGTGTATGGAGACAGGGACAGAGCAATGCTGTTGTTGGGGTCCTGTCACCCAATATATCTAATAAAGACAATATTGTAAGTACTTACCAAAAAAAAAAAGACAATAATGTAAGTAATTTGCTGCACATTTTCACTTGCCGCAGAGGCCCAACTGTTTCCGCAAAGTCAACAATTCTAGCTGTAGTATTAATTTGTTTTTACTGAATTTTCAGGGATTCCTTCACCTTTGATCTTTTCTTTGCTTGTGACAGCCTGATTCATTTTACTTCAATGTACTTCCCTTTGCTGAGGATGTGCGAGAGTTCCAATTTCCATCTTTTAGAAACCTTCCTTCAGCATGGCAGCCGACTGAAGAGCAGCAGGAGGCAGCAGATAACTTGGTAAAGATGCTTGACCTCGCACCCCCGGGCAAGGAAGAGGTGCTGAAACCTGACCTTACGCCAAATCCTGTTCTCGAGGTATATATTTTACATTTCAAGCTCTATGGTGCTTATAGTTATAGCTGTCAAAGGATAGGTATAAGTTCTGGAACTGGTTATGGCTTAAATTTTTTCAGCCAGTAGTTCAGGCCTGTTATAGTCTTTCTTGCAGTGGTGGATGAAATTTCTTTTTTCAGTCACATGGTTGACATTTCAATTCTGAAAGTTCTGAAATATTATATTGAGCAAGCCTTGAGTTACGGCAGTCCACTCTGGCTTTGTTAAAAGTAGGACCAGATAAATAAATTGCGGTCGCTTTTGCGGCTGCGGTGTCGTGGTATCAGAGTCTCGTGAATGATAAATAATGTGTCACAATTGTTGCACCGTAAATTTTTATTTTATTTCACCATATACTATAATTATTGTTTATTGATCATCTTAATATAAATTTTCAATATGCTAGTATTTTGTATTATATTGAAAGTATTTAAGTGAGTTGCTGAATTGTCTTAATAACCCTAAATTTTTCTTAGAATGAAAAAATGGATGATATTTTGTAGTACATGTAAAGGTAATAAATAACAATACTTTGTTATAATTTAATAGTAACTTGGTCCAATATATGTATTGTAAATGAATAAATTTTTTTATCATGAATGGTTTTTTTAGTAGATTTAAGAATTCTCAATACTAATTTATCAAAGATTTACCAGCCATTTATTAGCTGATAAATGTGAAATTTAAAATTGTAGTGTATCGGTAATTTCTCGTTGTGGCTGTTCCAAAAACCACTAAATAGTTGTCGCTATGCTATAGCGGGATCGCTATATAATTGTATGGATAGGACTATTTAATATCATACTTTGAAATGCCATTTATATTAAATTTGGTAAATCACAATTGACTACAAGCTGTGAATGTGATATTATCTATTTTTTTCCAGGAATTCAATTGAATCTTAAACATTGATGTGTTAGGACGTCTTCAAATTGAAATACTAGTTTGATCCATGAATACTGATGTCATGGTTGCTTGAGCTGCTTTTATCATTATTTGCTTCATTTTGCACTAAATAATTAACTTAGTAAGTAGACAGACGCTTTGCTACTAGTTGTTCAGTCTTCTTGGTACTGGTAGTATATCACGCTTTGGTTGCTCTTTAGCATATTCAGCAACTTATTGAAGTTACCTCTGCTTGATTTTGTCCCAGCGCTTCTATCGCTTTCTGTATCAAAAATCAAAGCAGCCTGATGCAGTTGTTCCTCCGCCTGATATGACCTTAAAGAGAGTGACTGAGTCTGACCCAGAGCTACTTTCTCTGAAAAAATCTGTAATCGATATCTTCTGTAAATCATTTGAACTCAAGGAGAATCCAAAGGTACATCTTGGTACATTTAGCTCTGAGTTATATATTCTATATTCCATATTGTTGTATGGCATCTGTAGCCATAATTTGCCCTCTCAATTTACAGATGAAGAAAGTTTCTAAACGACCACAAAGAGCGAGACCATCTGGATCAGATGACGAAAAAGATGCATTGGACAATGCGGATAATATGAAAATGCTTGGTGCTGAGAAGGAGCCCCCAAGTGAGAGCCGTGATGTGAAAATGCTTGATGCTAAGAAAGAGGACTTGAGCAACTCTCATGATATGACAGTGCTTGATACTAAGAAAGAGCCCTCAAGTGACACTCATGACGTGAGAATGCTTGATGCTAAGAGTGAGTCCTTTGACGTCGTTGATGATGTGAATAATCTGAATTCGACTGAAACAAGCCATATGGCTAAGGTTGATAAAATTGGAAATTCGGAGCCGGTGAAAGATTTTGAAGTTATGTTATCACGCAGAGACAGTGCTGATTGGGTCAATAAAGCAATGAAGGGTATGAGGAACAAAGTTTATGACCTAGTGGAGGATTCCTATGAAGGGGATAATTATAACAAAGCACTAGAATGTCTCATTGCTCTTCGCCAGGGTTGCGTCCTTGAACAGGTATGATTCTGGTCTAAAGTCGAGCTATCTTTAGATGCTATAATGGTTTTAGGTTGTTGCTTCTGCATGTGCCTGATGTCTGGGATATTGAAGAAGTCGGCGTCTTTAAATCTAATCGTTGAGAAAGCTTAACCTGCCAGCTTATTCTCACTTGCTGGTTACTTTCACTATCCTCTTTGCTCTGTTCTATTATTATGAAGCATTATTATGATTGACCCTGGGAAGTTTAACATGTACAGGAACCAAAACAGTTCAATGATTTTCTGCAGTTTCTCTGTAGATTCTGTAGGCAGCATGGCCTTGATGATTTCTGTGGGTTACTGGCAACGAAAGGAATGACACTGATCACAAAGTCAGAGGCCGAAGACAGGTTTGGTATCTCGTCCCATATCTTCACGTCAAGCTCAAGAATCGAAAACATTTGATTTCATGCTTTAATCTTTCCTCTCTGTTGGCTTTTCCAATACATAACCATTTTAATTTGTTTGTCCTCTTGATTCTTATCCAGTGACGTGGCAGATGATGAAGCTAGAAGTTATCTGGCCAGCAAAGAGCCAAAAATTGATTGAAACCAATCTCGAAGAATGGATAGATTGTATATGTATATTCAGTGAAGTCCCGTTTCTTCGTTTTTGAATCTAATTCTGCGATGGCAGCATAGCCGTGTCACTGGCAATTTTGATGAGATATATGAAGATCTTCGCAGCTCCGGAGGCAGGAACCAAGGACTTGAGTGCGTGTGAATGAAATTGTTGGTCCTTTTCTCCTCCTTTATGTTGGTCGGCGAGGTGCCATACGTGTGGGTGGTAGGATTAGAGCCTTAGAGCTAGGTGCTTAGATTAGCCGAGGATCGTTTCTTCAGCACAAGTCTCGATCAAAGATCATGTAACAAAGATACGAATGGCATTTGAGCAGTCTCAAACCGAGTAATTTGGCTGAAAAATGAGATAGCCTAGTGCACTATAAAAGTTTGGCTTTGCTTTTGTTATAAATGGCTTGATCAAGAAGTACCCGGCATAAATCTTGCCGACGGCTGGGTCTAGGGATTATGATGGCTTGATGGCATGGGCTGATTTGAATCTGTTCTCCTCTTGACGCATTGCAGACCAAATTTCTTCTGTTGAATAGGATCAACGAATATTGCCAGAAATTGTCGGAATACAAAGCTGCTTTGCTCGAGACAACTGATGCCATTAGGTCAAACTAGATATATTCCTTTTGTTTTACAATGGGAAGTCTGGTTTTTCAGCGTGTACAAATTATTATTTTTTTTAAATTTTATAATAAATGGTGTCAAAATTGCTTAAAAAATCCATATTAAGACTTGAATGCCTTTATTACTTAAAATATATTAATGAGAATGTTAGAAGGTAAGTGTAAATTTAGTAATATAGTATTAAATTCTTTATTATTTCTAGAGAAGAACCTATATTATGAAATAAAAAAATTTATCAGTTTTTTTAATGTAAAACTAAGGGAATGCAACTTGTAGATTGTAGATATGATGCTGTACATATTTTATAATTTTGGAGAACTAAAAGTATGTTATATCTTGTAATCTGCATGTAAAATTTGGTCTTAGATTGCAAGGTCATAAGCAGCCTCCTGGAGAGAGGGAGAGAGAGAGAGAGAGAGAGAGAGAGAGATTGTTGATGTCAACTTACTATTAGCTAATGGAGCCATATAAAACTAGCTAGAGATTTGGTCATGCTCTTATTTATAGTATGCGCTTTCACTGGCCTTGTTCATGGATAAGTCTTCTAATCATGCCCATGTATTAGAATTAAGATTGTTAACTAATGTGTGAGTGAATGGATGTAAGGCATAGGGAGGTACCACTTTTGCGTTTCTTTATCAGTAGCTAGGTAAAACCACTTCTATTTAGGATTGTAAATGAACTAAATTAGTTCGGTATTCGGCTTGCCTCGTTGAAAGTTCGGTTCGGCTTATTCGTTTAGTTAAATGAGCTGAGCTTGAGCCTCACTTTTGGGCTCGTTTATTAAATGAGCCAAGACTGAACTTGAAAAAGTAAGACTCGGTTTATTTTTTGGTTTTGGCTCGTAAGCTCGGTTTGGCTCGTTTAAAGCCCTACTCGTATTGATTGCGTCTCCTTTTATGGATGCTCTATGGTTTTAGAGGTAATAACTTATTTGTGCATTATATAAGCTCACATAAATATAGTCATTGCCACAATTTATTTTACTACACTTTGTGTTTTGTAGGCATGGATTTACAAGTATTTTTTTTTAAATATATCTTTCACTCATCATTGAGAGTTGGATATCAATCAAGCCAAGTGTGATATCTAAAGTGGGATACTAGTACACATCATTGTTCACCTAAGTCAATAGAGCACTTGATTTGTTACAGGAGGCGATTAGACGAAATGCTTGTTGAGGAGATTAGTGAACTCCTCAATGCTTGTTCTTTATATTTTTTTGTTAAAGTATTAATTAATAATTTTATGCTTTTATAGGTCTATTTCATGCCTTATCAACACGATGTGGTAGTTCATTGTCTCATGACACCATATACTAAGGGTATTCAACACTTAGATGATGTGGAGTCTTACCTGCTAGATCAAGTCATGTGCTAGTTTGGATACATCTAAACTATCGCAAGTGATCCAGTTAAACCAATGACTAAATTTCATCAGGGATCAAATATCTCATTGTACAAGATTCATTACTCAAGTATTGGTGGAACCTGGCCTCTTTGGACTCATCACACACTTGGCCTTTCTTATGTTTCACATACTTATACATATCAATATATTATTGCATCTGAGTAACTAGGTGTAATACCCAGTTTTTAGGAACCCTAATTAAAAAAATAATAATTACATGTGATTAGTTATAATTATTATTTTAGGAGGTTTAGTATGAAACATATTATTATTATTCGTATTATTATGATGGTTTAGATATAAAAAATAATCAGATTCAATAAAGTTACCCTCACCTCACCTCAACCCCTCTACATTTATACATGCATATACATGCTACACTCAAGCACACTCCAACCCAACCTATTCCTTTTCGGCCCATCCTTCCAGTAGTTACCCGAGCCAACCAGCCCTCCCAACCTCACACTTGCAGCTAACCTGTCGACCAAACAAGCCCCCTACATTATACATACACTGACATACACTCACCAAACAACCCTTCCCTCCCTCTATTTTTGTTTGGCCTTCCCAGCCTTACATCTACCCCAAGACCACCTCACCTGCTCCATCCCACCTCCTTCCTTCCCGACCATCACCAACCCAACCGTCGCCCAACCACCTTCCTCCCCCTTCTCCCTTGCGTGCACCAACCGCTTGCAACATCTAGCAGCCCCGACCGCATGCAGCACCCAGCCCATTGTACCAGCACACAACACCACCACTAATCCAACCGGCCACCACTTTGCACCGTATACTCCCCTTCTTCTTGCCCCAGGCTCCCCGTCCAGCACAACCAGCTCAGCAACCACCGAGCAGCACCCATCTCCCCTCCCTATCGCAGCCCCGTCCAATATAACCGGCCACAACCAACAACCCTCCTCTCCCCACCTACACCTCCCTTCGAGCCATCATCGAACCGAGCCCTACAAGCCAACCCCCTTCCCTGCATCACATAACCACCCAAGTCTCCACCCTGCCACTTCTAGCACCGCACCCACCATTAGCAGTGCCCCAACCTAGTAGAACTGTCACCCTCTAGCACAACCTCCCAATAGCCGACCACCATCCCATCATCACCACTGAGCCATCTAGCGCAGCCCACCCCGTCACCACCAACCAGCCCCTGTACCCTTCCCCTGTCGCAACCCTACCACTTTCTACAACCACAACCATTTGCCCTCCACCACCGGCTAGCCACTAGTCTCCATCACCCACTGCAGCCCTCTTCTCCCCTGGCTCACTCGACCAATCCCTTGCCCAGCCAGCCCAGCCCCTCCTTCGTGCATTGCTCACTCTGCATATGCAGCGTGAGGCGGTTTTAGATTTTGGCACCCATATTAATTGTAAGGGTATTTTGATAATTTTTCAAAAAAATAATATTTTATTATTATAATTATTATTTTACCTGATAGATATTAATTTGGTAATTACGGTATTATCTTTAGATACGTAAGGTTGATTAGTGGGGTCTGATAACTTTAATAGGATATCGCTATTTTTATGTGTTTGCTAGAACTCAAGTAACCGTTATATCCTAATAAAATGATAAATATTGCGTGATAGCATATCAGGATCTTTGGTGTATGAAATATATTAAGCATGATTTATTTTGATATAATTATGTGTTAATTATTATTATTATAAAAATTGATGAAACGACCATATTATCTGATATAAAATATTCTGAGTACAAAAGTATGATTAAAATAATTCTAATGATGGAAAAATATGTTGTATGCTAATTATGTATAAATTAATAGGTTGAGCATACTTAGATATAATTATGGAACAACTATTATAGATGTGTGCCCTAGGGACAATTTAGTCATTTTTGTTTATTATGATATTTATCTAGAAAATTATGTCTAATATATATTATCTATTGTTGATATGAAATCATGTATTTTGGACAGTTTAAAAGTGTATAATAGGGTTTTGTATGCATAAACATATGTAAGGGCAAAATGGTCTTTTGACATAGCTGATAGTTTTAAATTTTATAATAAATAATTAGATTATTTTTTTTAGCCTTTTCACAACAAATTAATAAATAGAATAGATTTAGTATTTAAATAGATAATAATCTAATAATTATTGGCCTTAGAGGCATTTTGGTCATTTTAGCCTTAGACTTTTAATAGGTTGACCTTAGTATTGACTTTGACCTTATTTTGGATCGTTGACCTTAAGGTTGACTAGGATAATTGGAAATAAAGAAAAAATGGTTAAGTATGAAAATGAGAATAATTATGCAATATATGTTATCTGTGATCACCTTATAAAATACTAATATATAAAGCGTAAGACCTCTAGTTTAAAAATGGTTTTTTCTCTAGGGGTAGCTACTTTAGAGACGAGGTAATAGTCCTCGATTTGTTTGGGTTTCGGGTGTGCCGGTTGTGCCCTAGTAAGGTAGTCTACTCTATAGGTGACCTAAGAGTCCTATAGGGGGTATTGATATTTAAGGATTAGGTGTCCGAGTTGAGGAGGGTACTATGTGCCTCATGCATCAGTATGACCAGAGTACTGTTGTCTCTGGGTTGGATGGTTAGAGGGTACTGTGATGCCTTGTGCGTGGGTACAATAGGTGAACTTTTATGTCTCTAGGTTATTATTGTATCCCCTCAAGTGAATAAAAATAGAAATGATATGATTGTATCTGATTGATTATTATTGGATATTGGATTGGTTTTGGTAGTAGCCTTCGTGTCTTCCTGTGGTTTCAATAGTAGCCTTGGTGCCTACCTGTGGTTTTAGTAGTAACCTTCGTGCCTACCCGTATTGATATTATATTTGTGAGTGTACCTATGAATTGTGATGTTATGGATCTTATTATATCGTACCTGTAAGTATACATATAATGTTATGGATTTTGTCATGTTGCACTTGTTATTGTACTTGTGAGGTTACCGATTGTATTATATTGTACCTGTAAGTATACATGTGAAGTTATGTATTTTATTATATTGTATCTGTAAGTATACATGTGATGTTATGGATTTTGTTATAGCATACCTATGAACATACCTATGATGTTATAATTTTGGTTGGGATTTATGCTAAGATATGAGTCATGTTGTGAATGTTATGATTGTTATGCTGGAGTATGGGTTCTAATTATTACTTCTAAGGGCATCTTTGGTATGTTTGTTTGGTAAGCTTTCAGTTGTTTTAGACAAAGGAAAATGATTAATATTTGACCTTGATAGAGTTTAACGGTCTAAATGATTACTGTATATCAATCCTTGTATGAATATTTAAATGTCTTGTACCATGTTAGCCGTAAGCCTTGCATGTGTTCCATGCTAGTTTTTCATATTAGTTTGGTATAAAGGGTTATTCAGTACTATAGTACTGATAGGTTTTGTTATATGGTCCCCTGCCTATTCAACATGCAGTCTTTGCCTTGTAGGATTACTTTGAGGGTAATGTTTGATGACTTCAAATAGAGGATTGGGAGTTAGGACTATCCGGTGTTCACCTCGACTTCTTTTGATCCAGATATTTCGTGGACTTTTAAGTTCCTTACTATTTTCCATTGTTATATTGCAACTCCTTGCCTGATCTTTTTGTATTTATCAGGACAATGTAATTTGTAATAAAATTTCTATCGTGTCTTCATTATAAATGTTATTTAAGTAAAGTAATGTTTTAACCTTAACACTTAGTATAAGAATGGTAGAGGATGCCAGACTTATACTGAGTGTGGTGGTAACACCCATTAATTTTGTAATTAATGCTTCCGCAAAGCGAAAATTTTTAGTAGTAAAAATGGGGATGTTACACTAGGGTGGTTGTTGAAGCAGACACATCCGTATGTTCATAAAGTACAACTTGAAGAGACTCCTTATCATAAGACCGACTACACACTTATTCATTG
Organism: Tamarix austromongolica; assembly: GCA_039764185.1. Lineage (NCBI taxonomy): Eukaryota > Viridiplantae > Streptophyta > Magnoliopsida > Caryophyllales > Tamaricaceae > Tamarix > Tamarix austromongolica. The sequence continues at coordinate 13,910,077 of CM077819.1, forward strand.
CTGATGAGTTGATGTAAGTAGTATTTAGCAATATGTGCAACAATCTTACTAATATTTACCATGGATGACATATTTTCTCATCATATTCACTAAGCTTATCATTCTTTATGAAAGCTTATAATTTTAGATGACGAAGGCCAAAATGTGCTACGATAAACGTGTGAAGTCCACACAAGGTTTCCCAATTTTGTTTCAGATGTTGTATACAGGCATTCTAATAATTATATTCATCTTGATCGTGGACACTTTAATATTATATATCTTTGCAAATCACATTTGCACTCTAGTGAAACAAGTGACGATGAACATGAGTAGAGTTTATTTTGATTATATTTAAGTTTCTATTGTATATTCTTCAAAGTTCGTATAAAGGTAGATGATGAATAGAATATATTGGTTTCTTAAATGACTATGTTAGTGGTTTTACTGCTCTTGTTAGGTTTGTTTAGTCATCATCTACAATACTAATTAGAATTAGGTCATCTATGATTTAGTTTCATTGTTAAACTTATTAAAGGATAATACTCACATTGGTTGACATGGATATGAAATGACATTGAAGAAAATAAGTATTTGTGCTTGTGTGGAGGGAAATAGATGTGAATCCAAAAATGTATCACCTCAAACATGAAACAAATCCCCACTACTTAGTGCAGAAACCAAAACCAAAAAAAAAATGCAAGATATTATCAGCACAAGGAAATCAAATTCATAAAGCTTTCAAGCATCAAAAGAATACTACTGTATAACTATTTCCAAAATAACTACCAAAGTCTTTCCCCCTCTATTAAATTATTATTATAAATGACATTAAAAATCATCAATCTATTGAAGGAGAAAATTTTTATCTTCTTGGCTAAATTTGGCAGTATAACCTAATATGATCATGGTATGGTTTTGCACTATCCGACAACATGTGGATAAACTTCATAATACCCTTTGTCGATAATAGGTGGTAATGGGGAGTCATTTGCTAAGGTTACTTACATCATATAATTTAGTATAAGTCAAGCAATAATATATATAATTAGGAATCTTTGTCTAATAGGTAAAAATATGTTAATTAGAATGATAATGATACATTGCGACTCAAATTATTGACACTTAGAGTGGTTTTAATTCAATCAGGTTGTTATCCATTAGGTAGAGTGATGTGTTGTAGATGCATAGCTAGTCCATGATGAATCATTTAACACCCCCAAATTTACTACTGAAAATTTTTGTTTAATTTAAAAGAGTTTAGCGGAAACGAGCAGATAAAACTGTAAATTCGGGGGCATTACCGCCACACTTAGTACCGGATCGATTTACTCCTACCGACCCGATACTAAGTGCTAAGGCTAAATAAGAATAACACCAAAAACGAGTCATTAGTAAAGCATAAGTTCGAAGGAATCAGAGTGCAAAGGTCAAAATTTACAATCCAAAGTACAATTTAAAAGTACCAAATGTCAGAGGACACAAAATAATGAAATAAAACAAAGCACGATGATACAGAGAAACAAGACTGGGGATGCTCTCAGGCCACGTCACTCTCGGACCCCAAGCTAGGTCCAGACTCAACTCTCAGCCCTGTAAGTAAGAAGGACATCGCCCCCTACTTGCAAAACTCAGACGGGTCTTCTACTCGTGGGAATGAGCAGCACCCATGAAACGGGTGATCAGTACGCTACGTATTGAGTAAGGTAACAGACGCACTAAGGCCCACATACACAGAGATACATGACATAGTAGACATAGCATACTTACGTAAATAATATGCAATAACACAGATAAACAATGCCGGTTATGAACCAGATAACTTCTCATTAGATCTTTGATAATTATAATCGATTCACATCATAGTCTTTATCAATCCATGTGAGTGCGGGAACCCCACTATTATAGCCAGTGGAGCGGTCACGAGGGCTATGCCCTGCCACTATTATAGCTGGTGGACCGGTCACGAGGATAATATACCCTGCCACTATTATTTGCCGGTGGACCGGTCTGGCCCCAACTCACAAGGTGTTTCACTGTAAATATTAGTATTTTTCCCATGTCTTATCACTTTTACATTTGGTTTGTTGAGCACGGAATCCCCCACTATTATAGCCGGTGGAACGGTCACGAGGGCACATGCCCTGCCACTATTATTACCGGTGGAATGGTCGCGAGGGTAAAATACCCTGCCACTATTATAGCCGGTGGACCGGTCTGGGTCCGGCTCAACATATTCCTCTTTAAGTGATTAGTGTCTTAACGTATATTATTCGAGGGTATTTCACCTTTGACATGCATGGCTAAAGGGCCTCAACACATCACATCATAACTTATGACATATTCGTACTATCACATACTAATGAGGACACATGCACACGTCTCGATTCCAAGCCACGCCACACATGAAGCAGTTAAGATAATGACATTTAAAACACGACACATAAATTATATAGAACATCCAAGGCACGTAGGATAAATGTCACACATTCGGCCTTAGCTATACCCTTACTCGGTTTAGGTTACCGAGCTATCTTCCGCACTTATATTAGGCCACTAAACACCCTTTATAATTATCATACTTAACACATTTCTCACATCGGAAACCCAACCTCTAGGTGTGTGGGTCAGGGCCCACCACCTTATACCTCGATGTCTACTCACCACTTTACCCTAGGGTTTTCACTAGAAACCCTAATCTGGGCCTATGTGGCCCTTCCTTCTCTGTCTCCCACAACCCATACTATTTTAACGCACCACGTATCATGACCCTCAGACTCAACTCTCACCTCATACCTCGCTCCTCCTCGTTTATTTTTATTATTTTCGTTTCCTTTTTCCCCTCCTTAAATTAGGGTTTTCTGTCCAAACCCTAGTCGGTCTCTAGGTACCCTTATATTATTATACGTACTATTTTTCACCTCGAGCCTCCAGACTCCCAAACAAACCTTCCACTACCTTCCCCATGTCCCAAGGTAACTTTCCATACGTAAGGTTCACCCCCATGCGGACCTTAACCTCCCCATGCAAACCCCTCGATCTCTACCATGCCAAACCCTAAGATTTCCATGCAAACCCTAGTTCTCCAATATAACCTTAGTTTCTCCCACTCTTCCATTTTATTCAATTCCCCCTTTTCTCGTCCATTTACGGATCACAGATTGCCTAGGTCATTCTTACCTACGTTAGCCAACGTACTTCCCTTTGGTTATCTTAATCTCTCATTTTTCTCTTTCATGCCCCCATTCCACAACACCTCATCAGATAACCTAGCACATACAGACAAGAGCACGAGAACATACCTAAGGGTCACATCACATCACATCATATTTGCATCATATCCATATTAGCACATACAAACAAGAGCACGAGAACATACCTCGGTTCCACGCGGCGCTACACAGTAAAAAAAATAACATACATAATACAACATATAAACTGTACAAGGCATCCAAGACAAGTAAAACATGTAATACACACAGGCGGCCTTAGTTACGCCCTTACCTAAATCGGCGCCGGGCTTGGAGCACGCTCCTACGTCTCCTGCGGGCTTTGACCCGGTTCACCTATAAGAGGAAAATACTAAGGGTCAATCTCCCTCTACCAGAATTACCATAATTTTCCTATCTTACCCCTATTATGGCCTAATACTATGGCTAATATTAATAATAGTAATTTATAATTAAAAGGGTGGGGTTATTATTATTCTCAAGGTAGTTAAACAAATGACCACTAATCAAAGGAAGTCTTAGTAAAATCCATAGTATTAAGGTAAAGGGTTTTAATATTACTAATAACAATATTATTATTAATACCAATAATAATAGTAAAAATACTACTAATAATAATGATAGTAGTTACAATGATAATAATGTTGACAATAATAATTAAAATCGTAGTAGTATCAGTGATGATAATAATAATAATAACAACAACCATGATCCTGATGATGATGATGATAATAATAATAATAATAATAATAATAATAATGATAATAATAATAATAATAATAACAACAACAATAATAATGGTAATGATAATAATAGTAGTGCGAATAACAATAATAATACTAAAAAAAATAATAATAGGGATAATACAACGATAATAATAGTTAGAACAATAACATAATAATACTAATACTAATAATAATTTAATAACCCGTATTTTCAAAATCCAGAGTTATTAAGTTTAATGATTTTATTAGCGTAATTTGATGTAAATAATTAATTATTTTAATTTCGATTCGTTTTATGGATTTATCGATGATTTCAAATCCATATTTGAATTTAATCAATCGTTATCGTTGTGAACCATACTAGATAAATTCATTCACGACAATGAATTTATTATATTCTTATGATTTCGATTTTTGGTAATAAAAAAAATGTACTCCCTTTCTTTCTCCTATGTTGATCTTATATTTTAGATTCGTTTTCGATTACGACTTCGTCGTGTTATTACGACTTTATTTTGGGGTTATATTTTGTTGACAAAATACATTATTTAAATTATATAATTTATGTTAAATAGTTAAATTTATTGTAATGATTTTATCCGTAGGAAAATATTTTCGGCCTAAATTATTCGTTTCAAAAATCGTTAATATTTTTGAGAAGTTTTAAGTTTAAAAGACGTATTTAGGAATTTCTTTCCAAAATCAGCTTTATTCTGTTGTATGCTTTTTGATTTACAGAAAACTGGTTTCGGAAATGACTAAATTGGTCTCGGTTTGTTAGAATTCGACTTAAATATTTTATTATATGCTTTAAATAAATTTCGAGGTCTTATAATATATTTCCGTAAATAATACATACTTTTATGTTCATCGGTAAATCCTTCCGAGATTGTTTCCAAAATTCTTATATAACTCTTTTATTAATTTTAAGCCTTCGGATATTTTCGAAATAGATTTTCGATAAATAACTTTTTGGATTAAATTCTCCCAATATTAATTTTTGATATTTAGTATTTAATTTGAACTTATACCCCAGGTGCAACAACCCATAGTTCGTCCCTAAGGGGTTAGTTAATTTAAGTATAGCTAATGATGCGCTAAAATAGAAGATTAGAATACCCTAACCCTAACCCTAGAAGAGCCGCAGGAGACTTCGGGGGCGAAGTCTGTTTTTAAGTGGGTAGTGATGAAATACTCCGAAATTAATTATTTTTGGAAATAATTCATTAAATAAGGATTATTGGGGAATTAATTTAATTTATTACTCTGTTTAGATTAAAAGGGATTATGTAAGGTAAATTAATAAGAATTTTCAAATAATTTATAAAGGAGGAATATATTTTTTTAGGGCCCTAAATTAGCCTAAAAAGGAGGATAAATACTTTTATTTAAATATTTAAATATTCTTACTCTAAGTGCCCAAGGCAAATACTCTAAATATTTATGTAAAATAAAATAACATAAAATAATCCTTTTTCCTCCTTTCCTTCCTTTTTCTCCCTCTTCTCGCCCGTTGGGCCAGCCCGCGGCCCAACTTCCCCTTCCTTCCCCTCCCCGCGGCCTAGCGCCGTTCAACGCCCCCCCCGCGTGCAGCCAAACGCAGCGTTTCGGCCCTCCTTCCGCTGAGACACTGCGTTCCGATTACTGAAGATAATCGTTGCCCACCGACAACCCAACGCCGTGCTTTGTCCAGAAATTCACCAAAACGCCGCGTTTTATTAAGGCGTTTTGACCGTTGCCGAACCGGCCGGTTCCCCCCTTCTTTTTCTTTTCTCCCCTGGACCGCCAGTCCGGCCTCCTTCCCTTTCCTCCTTCCCTGCGCGTGACCTGCAAGTTGCCGCCCACCCCCTCTGCGCTAACCACCTGCCTGCGCCGCCTGCACGCCGCCCCCTTCCTGACTTTCCAGCCACCCTCCCCCGATAGGCCGACACCCCCGCCATCACTCCTAGGCCTGCTCTTGCCCCTTTCTCCCTTTTCCAGACCAACCAGTAGCAGACCTGCGTCGGCCTGCCACCGTTGGCCGGCCTGCCACCTGACCTGCCTCCCCTTGTCCCCTCTCTCGATACTGCCCCATTTTCAAGCCTATAAATACCCCCCAAGGACCCAGCATCGGGCTTTTTTTGAAACCACAGCCCAGAAAACCGCCCTGCGCCACCCTTATTCCAGACAGCCACCCCGTCGCCGCCACCCATCGTCGCCGCTCGATCCACCCCCGAAACTCTTCCTTGCATCACCCTCCACCGACCTAGGCCTCCCTCACCCCTTGGTTTGCTCTGCACGCGCCACCCCGGCCGTGCAAAGTGACCTTCCCGATCAACCCAGCTTCGAACCCCGCCGCCCACCGCCGTGTCGCCACACCCAGCACCCCCTTTGCCTTCTAAAACCACCAAGGGAGCTTCCCCAACCTCCCTAGACCCTCTGTTTCCCCTGCCAACCTCTCCTCTTCCTTCCTCCCCCCTCCACCACTTCTCCACCTTCCTTCTCCCCCATCGCCGCCGCCGCCGCCACCGCCACCTGTGCCACCAGCACCCTAGGTGGCCCTCTAAACTCCCCCAACCCTTAAACCCTTATTGTTCAAGTGTTAATTATTTTTAGTGGTATCATTAGTATTATTCTTAAGGTTATTATCATTATTATTTATTATTATTATTAATATTATTATTACTATTAATTTTATTATTATTTAACCTGAATTCGAGATAATCATAACTATTATGACTATTAATATTAATGACCTATAACCTTAGTATTATTATTATTTCAACATCATCATCGTTATTACTTTTATTATTATTATTATTATTATTATTATTGTTACTATTATTATTATTATTATTAGTATTATTATTCTCACTATCATTATTAGTAATATTGCTATTAGTAGTATTAGTATAATACTAACCTCACTAGCACTAATATTGTTACCATTATTATTAACATTGAAACTATTACCGTTAATAATAAATACTATTATATTTGCTTTAAATTATCGTAACTATTAAGACCTATTTTGATTAGTAGTAGCATGATTAGCTACCTTAAGAATGAAACCCTACTTTCTTTTACTTATAAAGGCATTATTAGTATTGATAGCCCTAATGGTAAGTTAAAGATAAGGGTAAGGTAAAAAGAATAGTGTTTTGGTCAGAGGGAAATTAACCTCTAGTTTTTCCCTCTTATAGGCGAATCAAGTCGACACCCGGAGGAGGCGTAGGAACGTGCTCCAAGACTGATGTCGTGTTAGGTAAGGACAAAGCTATGGCCTTGTGCTATGTGTGATGTGATGTGTTGATTGTTGTGTATACCATGGTAATGTGTATTATATGATTTATGGATAACTTGTCTCATGTGTATCGTAGCTTGGAATTTGAGGTACGTCGTGTGTACTTTCTATGACATGAGCATGGCATGTTTTATGTGTGATGTTTATGATGTGTTGATACGGCCCTCTAGGACATGCATACTAGGGTTTCGGTACTATGAAATGGGACTAAAAGATAATAAGATGGGGAATGGGAAGTGAGACCATTAAGGGAGATATGGGGTTGACCAAAGTGCCTCATAATCCATGAGAGAAGTTTTAAGTGAGAAGAATGTCCAAAGTAAACGAAAGTTGGGAACCATGCATGGGGGCCTTAAAATCTGCATGGTGACTTAGGGCGTTTGCATGAGGTGACTAACTCTTGCATGGGGGTGTGTCTTATGTGAGAAAAGTTGAATTTGGGTGTAAATAAGAGAATGAGAGAGTTGTGGAGGGATTGGAGACTTGGGGTGAAAAATAGTACGTAGGTTGGTACGAGGGTGCATAAGGGGCCTAACTAGGGTTTCGGTAAGAAAGTGAATACTTGGGGAGTACGAAAGTACGGATGATTAAGGAGGGGTGGAGTATGGGTTAAGAGTGTGAATTCACTATACAAAAGGTGGGTATGGGTTTCCATATGAAAGGAGAGACCTCGGGATAAAGATGAGAGATTACTTGTGGAAGAAGTAAGCTACTAGGGTTTGAGGTGGCCAACTAGGGTTTTGTCGATCGCATGTGAGGTTGAAGTGTAAAGTAAGATGCCTTGTGTTTGACCTGGTAAGCATGAGATGTGGGGGCAAGGAACAAATAATGGTGAGGTGAGTAAGGAGAGGTTGGGCCACATAGGTCCAACGAGGGTTTCCAGGCTTATGGGAAAGAATGTCGGGTGTGATAAAGGGGGGCAAGAGTCTCAACATATGGGACGGGCCCGCTTGAAAAGAAACAGTAGAACATTGTGGACATGCATGTCAAGGGCGGAATGTGATTCAATAAGACACGGATAAGACAATAATCACGTAAAGCGAAAGACTGTTGAACCAAACCCAGTCCGGTCCACCGGTAAGAATAGTGGTCAGAGGCGTTCTGCCCTGTGTGTTTACATCCGGTCCACCGGCTATAATAGCGGGGCTCCCGCACTCACATGGACTATTGAAGAATATGTGTGGAATAAACATATTATTAATGAGAATAAAGAATAAGTCACTGGAAAAGTATTCGGGCCTTATCTTGCGTGTTATCGCATGTTGCCTATATGATTGTACTATGTGTGCTATGTGGTATGATTGTATGCTTGGCCTTAGCGCACCTGTGCCCTTACTCAGTATTGGACCCGTACTGATACTACCTTGGTTGAATGGGTCCTGTGATGATCCACTGATGGTGGGGAGCAGACATCCTATGCTGGTTTTTGATTGGTTACTAATTTGGGGTGGAAGGCTTGACTTGAGTGAGTAGGCGATCCGGATATTGGTCCCTTTGGATTTGTTTTATTTAGCTATATTTATACTACGCTTCATGTTTTGAAACCGTACTCTTAAGTTGTAATCCTAAACGATATTCTAACTGTTGTTGACTCGTGTTTTCGTGAATGATCTATGTTAACTATGGACCTATGCTTTGATGATTCTTACTTAACGATTGTTTAGTTTAGCCTTAGCACTTAGTATCGGAACGGTAGGAGTGAACCGGTCTGGTACTAAGTGTGGCGGTAATACCCCCAATTTTATGGTTTTAATTCTTTCGTTTCCGCTAAACCTTTTGATTCAAACGAAATTTTTCAGTAGTAAATTTGGGGGTGTTACAAATAATGATAGTGAAAATGATGATGATAGTGATGACGATAGTAATAATAATAATAACAATAATGATAATGACAATAATGATAATAATAATAATAATAATAATAATAATAATAACAGTGATAACGATAATAATAATAGTAATAATATAGATAATGATAATAAAAGTACTAAAAGTAATAGTATTAAATAATAATGATAATAAGGATGGTAATGATGGTAATAATAGTTAAAGTAATAAGTGTGGTAAATATAACGATAGTAATAGTAATAATAATAATAATAATAATAATAATAATAATAATAACAATAATAATAATGATAATAAATATGGTAATAACAATGTTGATAACAATAGTAATAATAATAATACTAAGGGTAAGAACAATAATAATGATAATGACAACAACAACCACCATGACCATATTAATAATAATAACGATAATGATAGTAATAATACTAATAATAGTAAAACTACTAAAATAACAATAACCATAGAGATAATAATGATGTTAGTCAAGTTAAAGTAACAAACATGATAATCATAATAATAATAATAGAAATGGTAATAATAGTAATAACTTAACAAGGTCTTATAGTTAATTAACACCATTAATTAGAGGTTCTTAGGGTAAGGTTGGGTCCTAGTAATAATAATAAGGGTGGTAGTATTAGTAATAATAATGATAATGTTAATATTAATCATAATAACACTAATAATAGTATTTAATAGTATTAAAATCATTAATCACTTTTATTATTTAGGATCTAGGGTTCAGGGAGTTGGGCAACCTGGCTGGGAGGTGGTGGCGCCAGTGGCGGCGCGACGGCGGCAACAACGGCGGTGGAGGAAGGGAGAATAGGGGAAAATGGATGTGGAGGCTAGGGGAGGGGAAATTAGAGGAAAGTGGAGGTGTAGGGTGGTAGGGCAGGATCCCCTGGTCATTTTGGGGAGGTGGTGGTGGTGCTGCAAGCGGCGGTATGGTCGATGGTGGCGGCGTGAAGGTGGTGCAAGGGTCGAAAGGGCTGTTTCGGGGAGGCACTTTTGCACGGCCGGGGCGGCACGTGCAAGGCAAGGCAGGGAGATCTAGGAGGTTGGTTGTGTAGAGGGCGGTGCAGGGAGGATTGTGGTGGCAAGGGCATGCGGTAAAGGTGGCTGACGGCGGAGGAAAGGGCGGGGAGCGACGGGGTTTCTCTGGGTTCTAGATTTTCGAACGCGATCCAGGCGGCGGTTGGGGCTATTTATAGGCCAATTGGGACGGGAAACGACAAGGGTTAGAGGGGGAGTAGGGGGTAGGCTTAAGGTAGGTCGTCCGGCGAGAATGGCTGGCGCAGGGTCTGCAATTTTGCAGGCCATGATCTGTCGGGAAAATGGAGGGCTTATGTGCGGGGGAGGGGCTGCATCGATGGGTCACATCTATAGGGAAGACAACGAGGAGGAGAGGACGAAATGACCGGTGATATTGGCGTGGTGTTGAAGGTTTTGTTTCCGGTGAGATTTTCGGTTGCAGAGCGCGAGGTTGAAGATGAATTGCAGGTGGGGCGGACCGGCGGTCCAAGGGAGAAGAAAAGAAAGGAAAAAGGGGGAGGCCGAACTGGCCGGGAGAAAGAGAGGCATGCGCGGGGAGCTGGGCCGCGAGGGGTGCTGGGCCAGCAGGCCGGCCCAGGTCGGGGGAGTTGGAAAAGAAAGAAGGGAAGGAAAGGAAAGAAAAGGAAAAAGAGGGAGAAAAAGGGAAAAAGGGAAAAAGGAAAAAGAAGAGAAATTAGTGGTTGGATTAATTAGCATGATTTGGGTAATTGGGATGTTTAATAAAATAATTATATTAAAATAATAATTAAATTCTCTTTTTAGGTTGATTTAGGGATTTTTGAAGGAATTTTCTTAAATTCCATTTTAAATTAACAAAACACTCTAATTTTCTCCAATTAAATTATTTATAAAGTTTATATTAATTTGAAACTATTTTATTCTTCTTAATTTAAATACAGTAACTTATTAATTAATTTCTAAAATAAAATCCTTAATTAGCTTAAAATACCACAATTCCTCCTATTTAATTTTTTTTTAATTTCTTCTTGATTTGCCCTAATTAACTTCCTTTTATTTTAATAAAAGTAAATTATTTGATTAACTTTCAACATAAAAACCTTATTTAATAATAGATAATAGAAATTAGGATTTTTGGGGCATTTCAAATCATGTAAACAAATACCACATCATATACCATTGCAAATAGAGTTTCAAAGCTAGGTTGTTGCCACTATTTCTACTTAGGGACTGGTCCATCATAACTAGTAAGATGTTCTAGGTTTTAAACAACAAAATCTATAAAGGACATCCGATACAATGCACAATGAGTTACCGAGTCAATGCATTTGGATCCATAATTTCCATCTGATGACAAATCTCACCATGATCCCACCTATGGGATCATCCAAGGCTCAATATCACTAAACCATGAACAAACAAGATTTTGAGGATGACATGCCCCAGTAGAAACCCTAGTAGAAGAATGACTATGTTCATGTGATATATATCGACCATATTCTTGTGATGAAGGTAAAATAGAAGTACATGAATATGCCCACTCAATGTGTTCCCAATCTTGTAGATTCTTATGTGTAGAATTTCTTGGAAGACCCTTGAATTAATGCATTTAAGGTTCTTTCATATTTGTATCAGAAGGATGAACAATCTTTTCTATTTGACTTGAATATTCTCATATACTGGATTGAGTTTAAATCATAATCTCATTCACATGGGAAAAAATTGAAGACACATGGGGGGGGGGGTTAGTAGAAGGATTGGTTTATGGATCAAATGATAAATCATATTCTATGGGGTTTGAGAGCTAAAATTTATCCAAAATGGATGAATTACAAATACAAAAATAGACCGATGATATCACATGTATAGGAATATCTCATGTGCACATGGTAAACCATGCGATACCCTTAAATAACACCTACACACAAATGGCTCGGGCATCTTCTAAGAGTTTATGATCTTTTTCAATTAAGTCCAACACATTATGACATAGAAAAAGTAAGCTTCATGAACAATAACTCTATGGCATAACGTGGTAATATGGTCATAAAGCCGCTAATGGGTGAATCTATAAAGACTTTTACTCTATAATGCTTTCTTTTAACCCTATGATAAAATGTGAGATTTAACTATGTATTTGAAGCACAGCATAACATTATATTGGTTCGTGCAGGTGTTGGAAAAGTTTAATATAGAATGGTGAGTTATGTGAGAAACACGAGGGTTTTATGTTTGTTAACATGGACTGTCTTTTCTCACTAAATATTCTGATGTGTTTTTGGACAAAATGTCGAGAGTAAAGAAATTAACATGGTATCCCGTGTTGCCTAAACAAGAATCATGTTTTCCTTTATTTTTAAAACCAGTTGTTTTGCCTTGTAGGATTTTATCTTCTATAAAAAGAGGCATGATGAAACCCTAGCCGTCAAGTCGTGTGATCCAACTTCTTCTTCTTATCATCTATAGAAATCTCCATTAAAATATAATTATAGATTTGTGTAATTAATTGAATAATTTATTTAATCATCTTCTAATTACACAAAAGTACGAATAAATATCTCTACTTTTCCTTCAATTGTTCGCTTTTGTGATTGAATCCTCAATTTTTTTTAATAATATTATTAATTATAGTTTTTGGTTTGGATCATTTTCAATCCACACTATTTCATAAAAAACTTGGTATCACAATTGTGGTTGTTGAAGATTTGGTAATTGGGATGGATACAAGATTTGATATTGAGAAGTTTAATTGATCTGTCAATTTTAGATTACGAAAATTAAAGATGTGCATGATTCTAATTCATGACGGGCTGGAGAAAGTGTTATCCAGTCATTCAAACAAGTCATAGTTGATGAAGGATGAGAGATTTGAAGAAGTAGACCTCAATGCCCTCTCTACTATACAAGCCATAGTCGATGCTGGTGCTTGTCTAATGAGGTGCTGCGAGAAGTGGCAAAGGAATCAATGACGGGTGTCTTGTGGTTGAAGCTTGAGTCATCGTACATAACAAAGTCAGTAAAAAAATAGGTTACTATTGAAGAGTCGACTTTATGACCTAAAATTAGGTGAAGTTCAATCTTTGAGAAGTTAATTGGGTGAATTTGACTTTATAGTTATAGATTTGCATAATATAGATATTGAATTAGATGATAAAGATTTGAACATTATTTTATTATGTTCTTGGCTTGCTATATTTAAGCATTTTCATAAAACTATTTTGTATAGGAAGGATGAATTAGTCCTTGAGGATGTGAAATCCACCCTGCTACAATGGGAGTTGATTGATAGTTAGTTGACTGATAGTGGTAATTTTGAAGACTCACATAGTGAGGGATTGGTATCTAGAGGAGGACACGTGAGTGGGGGTATGGTGACAAGAAGATGTCATATTTAAGTTGAAGAGTTGGCAAAAGATTGTGACATACCATGGTTGTCGCATAAAAGCCATATCAGGATATACTATTTCAATAGGAAATTAATAGATACTACTGATGATGTATCTGATGAGGGTGATGCTATCATAGCTAATGGCGATGATAATGTACTATGAGGGTAAGGATGTATGATAATGTGGTTAGAATACTATATTATGGGTGCTCCTACCATGTTTTTCCCAATAAAAGCTGACTCTATACATATGACACTATTCGAGGTGGAGTTGTCTTGAAAAATGGTGCTTCATGTAGAGTTTCTAGGATTAGGACTATGAGGGTGAGGATGCATGATAGTGTGGTCAGGATACTGTCCGGTGTTTGTTATGTTCCTGATATGACCAAGATTTTGATTTTGTTGTGTTCATTAGATAATAAAGGTTATAGGTGTGTTATTGAGAATGACACACTAAAGGTTGTTAAAGGGGTTGTGGTGGCGATTATCGGTAAGCAGGTTAGGATCTTTTATGAGCTCGTTGGCACAACTATTTAGGGTTCAATTGGGGTGAAATTGAGAGTGCCTAACTTTGACGTTGCTATCCTTGGTTTGATGCGATTGAAACACGAGAATGTTATTAGCATGATTTGTGGGGGGTGCTTGTGTTGTGACTTGATCACATCTAGATATATTACCTTTTGTGATTTTGAGTTCCTTCTTGATAAGAAGGAGGAGTATGAGAGTTCGTTGGGTGCTTCAGACAAGGTGGATGTTGTTACTCATCTAGATGGTACATATTCTTTTGGTAAGGAGAAATCTAAGCAATAAGTGGAGTAAGTGGATGTTTCTTTAGGCAAAGTTGGTTATGATTTGTATACTATGGTTAGTAGTATTGGTTTATAGGAGCTAGTATTAGACTCAGAGGTTATTTGGATGTTGATTATGTCTTCTGGTATTCTATTGGTGTTGTTGAAGAGATGTGGTATTTTTGGCAGACTCAAACATTGATATGTGATATTTTATTGGTTATTCTTTTGTTGCGTGTCTATATTTTACTTGTCGTAGCAAAAGAAATGTCTCAGGATAACAAACTAAAGACTTTGGATGTGCTTAAATCCAAAATGGTTGTGGTGGCTTGCCTAGTCACTGGTTCATACTCTATAGTTGTGAGATGCTTGATGTATAATATGATTAGTACCAACTGCTGTATTGCTATTGTTGTGAGCTAGAGATGGCAACGGGGCGGGTCGGGGACAGGGACCCCATCCCCATCCCCGAATCTGATAAGGAAAATAATCCTTGAACCCGACTCGATCCCCGATTTTTTTTATCGGGGATTCCCTAATCCAATCCCCATGGGGATCAAATCCCCATACCCGAACTAATCCCCAATCTATTTTCCATCCCCGATTTATTTTCCGACCTTAAAAACCGACCCGATCCCCAAACCTATCCCCAATCCTCAAACCTTGTTTTTATATTATACTTTTAATTTATATTTTATAAAAAAATTATATATATATATATATATATATTATTTGGGGCGGGTTTGGGGATGGGGACCCCAAACCCGTCCTCGAAAAAATCCCCGTTAAGAATCCCCGAACTCGAACCCGATCCCCAAATTCTCTCCCAGCACCTGAACCCGAACGGGGAATCTCCGACGAGGCTCCGAACCCGCGGGGAAAATTGTCATCCCTATTGTGAGCATGCGTGTGATGAGTCTCTTGAAGGCACCTTGGTTAGTTTTAGTGCCAATTATGAGGTACTTGATGCATACATTATTATCTTATATTGAGTATGTGTTGTCAACTATTCTATTAATGGATTACTCTGATCTTGGTTGTGGTCCTGATGACCAGAGGTACACTAATTTGATAGTGTCTAACCTTAGAGATTCTAAGGTTGTGTGATTCGTTATGATAGAGGATTTTCAGGAAGCCGTGTGGCTTGTTGGTTTAGAATGAAAGCTAGGGTTTGGTCATGGTGCTCTAGTTGTTTGAGGTTATAGAAAGAGTGTTATCTATTTAGCTAAGACTCATAATTCTTTCCATTTTCGAATGAAGTACATTGACATAAAGTATCATTTTATCAAGGGTGCTGCTGGTACATACAAAGTTGTGTTGGAGAAAGTGGGTACTTTGGATAATTTAGTTGACATGCTAACAAATCCACTGATAGTGGGTAAGTTCGAGTGTTTCTCGGACTTGATTGGTGTTCATAAGCTATGAGGCCCTTTATTGGTACAAGGGTTTTTGTAGAGGTATTTACATATCATGCGTTACAAATACTATATCAAGGGGGAGTATTGTGACATTTAACTGGGTATTTAAAGTACAACATAACATTATGTTGATTTGTGCAGGTGTTGGAGAATTTTAATGTAGAATGGTGAGTTATGTGAGACACACGAGGGTCTCATGTTTGTTAACACGAGCCTTGAATATTCTTTTAGGAAACAAGTCGAGAGTAAAAAAATTAACACAAGGATATTGTGTTTCCTAACTACGGACTGTGTTTTTTATTTATTTTTGAAACACATTATTTTACCTTGTAGGGTTTTAGATTCTATAAAATGAGGCATAATGAAACTCTAGTTGTCAAGTCGTGTGACCAACTTATTCTTTTTTTCCATAGAATTTCCCATTAAAAGAGAATTATAAATTTGTGTAATTGATTGATTAATTTGTTTAATCATTTTGTAATTACATAAGAGTACAAATAAAGATATCTAATTTTTCTTCAATTGTTCTATTTTGTGATTGAATCTTTAATTGTTCATAATCTTATAATTTAGGTTTTTGGTTTGAATCATTTTCAATCCATGCTATTCTATAATATAAGCAATTGGTTTAATAAATAAGGTATGTATATGCCACATGTAAAAACACAAAATAAAAGAAAGTGGAACAAAATATTACTTATTTGTCATATGCATGTCAAAGTGAAGGACTTTATCCACCAACATCAAAATATTAACCAAGTTTCCTTGACATATTCGATCAAATGAGGGTGCCAACTTTCTTCTGTTATTGATTTTCCATCCTCATATCCAACCTTAGTATCTTTTTAAATAAGTGTAATCCACTTGGCTAAAAAATTATTTGCACGCTTATAATTTCCACCAACCATTTTTTTTTTAAAAAGAAAGAAGAATTTTCATTGATGAATCTGATCATTACAACATATTCTATAGAACTTATCAAGGAAGTTTCGAACCGGTTCACTTTGAACCTTATACCCCAACTACATAAACCTAGAAGCAATGACATAGATGATTTTCCTTACAAGGCTAATTCAATTCCATTTTTTATTGCAAAAAAATAAAAAATAAAAATCTTAGCATTGCTAGTCTCCCAAATTTCATAAAGACTAACTCCACAGATAGTTCTAAATAACACGATCTTTATCTTGTTTCCTTGTTTGCACTTTGATAGCATTTTAAGAGCATTTGTCGTTGCAAGGATGGGAACTCAAATATCAAGGAATTTGTAGGCATACCTCCATATCTTTTTGGTCATACTACACTTGAATAGAAGATGATTTAGGGTTTCATCTTGATCATAGACCAGATAGGTGGGATCATTCACCAAGCTATATTTGCTGATTTTGTCTTTAGTCAGTAGTCGTGCAGGAGATGCAAGCCATATAGCTAAATCATTTTTGAGACAATCCTTATTATGCTATACCAATTTCCACCACTTCACTTCATGGGATTTATGTCTAAGAAGATCATAAATCTTGTTGATCTTATAACGAGAAGAACTAGTCTGGGAAGAGAGGATGGGTTGGAGTAGGTCCCTTAATCTGAACACTCTTTTGGATAATCCATGAATAAGTACTAGGGAGGTAGGCTTCCCACACCGATTTTCCCTTGAGATAATAACTATGGATCCATTTCAAGATATACTAGCCTTATCCTGAGTAAGATGCCATAGGTGTTTCTACACTTAACCATATTATAGATTGGATATCCACCAAAATGAAAACTCCCTCTCTTTTGGGTGAGAAAACAATTAACCAAGAGATGAGGGCTCTTTTACTGATATTAAGAAGGTCATGCATATTGTAATAATCTGATTCACAATATTTTTACAGTGAATGAATATTTGGTGCCAATACATTTGAATACCACAAATCATTGATTTAAGCAATTGAATTCTCTTAGCATATGATAGAATCCTATTAGACGAAAGTCTAATTTTATCGATGATCTTTTCCATTAAATCTAGCATTTAGCTAGCCTACAACCTCTAGGATGAAAGGGGAACCCTCAAGTGCTTGAAAAATATTCCCCCCTAAGTAAAAGATAAGAACTTTAATAATTTGGGGCTTTTCATGGTCCTTAACTCCTCCTAGGTACATACAACTCTTAGAGTGATCATTATACATACTTGATATTTTACTAAACTCATTAACGGTGCTCTTGAGAAGCTTCATAGACAAGAAATCACCCCTATAGAACATAAACAAGTTATCAACAAAAGAGATTAATTATCCTTAGTTTCTTACATTTAAGGCGACCTTTAAAGTCTTTATGTGGCCAAAGGGATTGCAATAGTATGGTAAGATACTTCATTGCCAACATAAAGAGATAGGAGGGATAGGAGATCACCTTGCCTTAAGACTTTGTGAGCTATGAAAGGAGGAAAATGCTCATCATTGATATCCAAAGTGTAGGAAATCTATGAGATACATGTCACAATAAGCTTAATAAAATGGGGTGGAAACATAAGAGCCATTAACACTTTCTCTCATAAACTTCAGTTGAGGTAATTATAGGCTTTCATAAGATCAACCTTTATCATACACCTTGGGGATGCATTCTTCCTACCATAAATCTTTATGAGTTTGTGAGATAGGATAACATTACCCTCAATTATTCTTCCTTTCACAAAAGTATATTGAAAATGATGGATTAAATTAGGGAGAACATATTAACGCCTAGATTCTATCACTTTAGAAATGATCTTATGAAGTATAGTGCAACAGACTATAGGCTAAAATTTAGTCAACTTAGAAGGATTATCAGCCTTAGGAATAAGAGTAAATAAATTAAGGGTGATGAATGGAGGAAGCGATCTAGTTGAGAAGATTTCCTTAATGAGATCCCAAATGTCCTACCCTACTATATCCTAGGTTTCCTTAAAGAAGCTTGCTATGAAAATATCTAAGCTAAGGTCTTTAGTGTTCCCAATGCTTCATAGTGTAGCCTTAACTTCTATAAGGGAAATAGGCTGCGTTAGGGTGTGTTGTTTTTTAATAGTTAGAACTGAGTCATTATGAAGAACCTATGCTTGGATATGACATGCATCAGGGATATGATGAGAGGGTCATAGAAAACCCTAGTAATATTCTATAAAAATATGTTTGATAGATGTAGAATCAAAGATCCAATCCCCCTCTAGGTCTTGTATCTTGGATACGACTCTATTATTTTTTATGGCTTTCATGTTGGAAAATAATAACTTCTTGTTATAATATCCAATATTAAACCATTTGATTCCTGACTTATGCCTAAGGAAAATCTCTTCACATAAAGCAAAATGTTTATATTTCCTGAGGCACCTTTGTTCTTCTCTTTGCTAAGAAATATTTTTGGGTTGAGTGATGAGTTTTAATTAGACTTCCTTTAGTTTCTTCCTTTGTTCATTCACCTTGGAAGAAATACTTCCAAATTTATCTTAGTTTAGCTTCTTCAATCATTATTTTAGGGTAAACAAAACATTATTAACCGTTCTTAGAGTAGAGGCTGAGGAAACTAATTCCATACCTTTGTCACCAAGGGAAGAAAGTTAGCATCTAATGTACACATCTCAAAGAATTTGAATTTCCTTTTAGCCTTAGACATAGGAGAAGAAATGGAAACCATTATAGGATAATAGTCAAAGAATTAAGTATTTTGGAATTTTGTTGAGGAATATGGGAATTTGTTCAGACATTCTATCAAGTTTGCACATTATCCTTGCTATTGTACTAGGTGAAGATTGCCCACCATAAGGTTTTGGAGATAGTTATTAAAGTTTCTTACATCTCCCACATTTAAATTTGAACCCTCGAATTTTTCTACTTGTTTCTGCATCACATTAAAATCCCCAAGGATGATCCACAAAGCATCACTAATATGGGTGGACTCCAACCAAGACCACAATGCACTTCTTTTATACCTATGGTTATGTGCGTAGATAAAAGTGGCATAATAAATCTAACTGTTTGAAAGATAGGAAACTTTAATTTGGATGCATTGTGCATGGTCACTAATTAGGTTTATGTACCAATTAATGGGGTTCCAAATACACTAAATTCTTCCATTAGGATGATGGGTATAATTGAAAATGGCTTCATAGTGTCTGCTAATTTTATTTTTAACACAAATTGAATTTTATTCCTTTACTCTAGTTTCCACTAGTCCCATTAGACTAATGCTATTATTCCTCAACCTATGCCTCATCTCCTTCTATTTACAAGGATTATTAGGTCCTCTAACATTTCAAACACATATAACATGAGTGAAAAATTGAAGTAAAGTTATCTTCATCATATCCTTGTTTCCCTTTCTCATTCAGGTATCCTAGGTCAAAATCCAAAGGGGTAAATCTAATTGGATTGGGAACAAAATCTATAGTTTCTCCTCTAGGATTATTTAATCTATAATTGTTTTGAGATAAGTTTTGAGGTTGTTTTGGTTTTAGGTAGGTTTGACCATATACTTGGGGGAAGTCTATTTAGTTTGTTGCATGTTCACCTAATGAGGAAGCCAAGGAGCATTAGGAACTACCATTTGGGAAGTGGAAGGAGTAGAAATAGGTGGATGCCATTTCTTCTTAGGATAAGACCAATAATTATGGAAAAAAATGTCATATAAATGGCATAATGTAGGTTACCATTCATATATTATTTGTTAGATAAGAATCACGCCATTAGGATCTTCGATATCAACAACCCCAATAATTTTCTTGGTCACATCTACTTTGACTAAAGCTTAGGTAAAGGAGATATATTCCCCTACATTGGTAATGCCATCCATATACAAATGTCAACCCTTAACACTACTGATTCTACTAATTGAGTCAGAATCCTAGTATTCCACAGGTAAGTTAAGCAATTAAATCCATAGGGGCATAAATTGGAATCGTTCTTTGACGAATTGAAAATGTTTATGCCAAGACTTAAGGATGAAAGGGCAATTTGTAAAATTTCAGTAAGGGCACTAAATAACCTTGTGTGTCCCCCTTCAAAGTAAAATTTAAAGACTAGAAAATGCTCATTATGGAGCCAAAATTTGGCTTCTACAATCAAAGGCCATTGATACTGCACAAAGGAAGTCATCTGATTGAGATTAGGGCAAAATTCAATCACATAACCAATGAAGCAACCTTCCCACTTAGTGCAATTGGAATCCACCAAATCCTTTGGAATTGATAATTTTAATATATCACTTTCCAACATAAGGGCATATGTAAGAATAGTAGTGGGAGAAATATTGTGATTTAAAACCACTAATTATTTCCAAGATTTCCTAATATGGGCTTGTGCATCGAGCATAGGAATGTCAGAAGAATCATAATTACAATTAGTATATATGGGGGGAGTTCCATTAGTTCGAACAACAGCGTTTGCCAATTTATCAACAATTAAAAAAAATAGGTTCAGATGGGTTATCTTGCAAGCACTCCAAAGTGTGACCATTATTATTCAATTTAGTGGAACATTCAAAGGATATCAGATTCAAACCATCAAGAACAAAAATTGACAAATTAGAAGGCCTCGTCAACCCTATTTACATTTCTTGCAGAGAAATATTAGAGCCCAAGGAAGCATTAGATGAATAAGACACCGATCATTTGAGATCTATTCCTTGACGATGTATTGTTCCTGGATGAAGTGGTATTTCTTCTCATCTGATCTATGAGGGGATAAGAGAGGAGAAATATTTGAGAGGGAATTTTATAATTAAATTTGCGTCAATAAAAATATTTCCACCTACCTTCTTAAAGGAATTTAACCAAACATTCTTGTTGACATGAAATTTGTATAGGAAATGAGTCACATCTGGAAGAATCATGATCATTGTTGTTGTTAAAGCTAATTCTCTATTGGTTATGACAATACTTGGTAGTTGAGACTTCATCAACTTCTTCACCTTATCAAGGCCCCATAGGTATTTATCTTCTTTCTCTGTTATCGAGCATGCTAATGTAATAGTAAATTTTTTTTACTGGTCCATGTAAACCCATCGATCTCTGAAAAATGCAACTTATACTTCCAATAACATAGGGAAATGCAGGTACTAATGCAATGCATTCTAGATGTGCAAATAAAATATTACTAACAACATTTGTACCTACACGCCTACAATTCCAATGACGGTAGTTGATGATAGTAAGTAAGTGTATTAATTGTTGCATGGTTGTATACCCTCCAATCTTTTCCATTTGAACTTATACCTCTCATTATAGATTGTCTTGAGGGTAGAAGCATTATCTTCCTCATTCTGGTGAAGATGGTCAAGAGACTCCTTTGATTATCACATGACAATCAATAAAATCTCGCACCACTTTATGCTCTTCTGATGTTAGCCTCGGTATATACAAATGACCTTATAAATAATTTTCAAGAGGGTAACCGTACTCAACAACTATTTTCCAATCACCATTGAATACTTAATCTCTATTTATCCTAAAGGGACAACTGCACTTCTTTTTATCTATTACATTTGGGCTTTTAGAATCCATTGGAGCACATATTTTGTTCGTACCATATCTCTTATAATGTAATCATACTCTTTTCCTTTTATCTCTTTTACCTTTCTTCGGTTGATCAATCACCAAAACCATATTCATTTCTTATTTATCTAACCCCCTTAATCAATTCATCACGTGTGGGGAAAATCAAGTTAGTTTAAAATAACCAACTCCAATAAGTTTTAATTAGATCCTAAAATTCAAAAAATAATGTTAAATATAGAAAAAATATAACAAAAGTTTTCTAAACTTTATTTATTATCATATATATATATATATATATATATATATATATATATATATATATATATATATATATATATATAGATAGATAGATAGATAGATAGATAGATAGATAGAGAGAGAGAGAGAGAGAGAGAGAGAGAGAGAGGCACACACACACTCTTCAAGTATCATGCTAATTTTAAATGAAAAAATGGTAACAATTATTCATTATTAATTATTATTATCATAAACTACTGACAAATGGAAGATAATTATCACAAGAAAAAAAAGGCTTAGACTGGCATTGCTAGCATAGGAAACACACAGACCAAGCAACGTAGGTGGTACCGGAAAATATGAGCCATGTGTCTGGAGTGAGTTCGGAATGCATGACTTGTATGCTTGACATCTACTCGGAATGCATGACTGGTCCACTTGGAGCTCGTCCTGGTCTCTTGGCTCACACGTCTGATTCTTGGTTAGGACGCATGGTATGTGTGTCTTGTTCTTCATCAGAGGTCATCAATGCATTCTTTTACTTTTCAGTATTCAATATATCCAGTAATTCATCCATATCATATCTAGTAGTTCATATATATATATATATAGTTATTCATTATGTCTAGTAATTCATCTACACCAATAGATTCATAATCCATATTTTTCATTATCCATACAATGTAGTCACCAAATCCAAGAATGAGAGAGGAAGGAGAAAAGTGATGACAAGGGTTCAATTGGTATAAGAAAAAAAGAACTTTCATAAGGTATCAACTCAATATACATAGAGCATTTTTTTTAGATTCATAGGGGGCTCGTAAAGACAACTAAAAATTATCATATAGGTAGCGGTACCATAAAGGTGTTACAATACCAAGAGAGGAAGAGGAGGATTCAAACCTGGGTCCTTTGGTACCAGGAGCCGATCTTTACTATTAGACCAAACCTCATCTGGTAATAAATATAGCGATTTCGTATAACAATTCCCTAATTGAAGTTGTAATAATAATAATAATAATAAATATAAGGCTTTTAGCTATGGAGTATTCATATGAGCTAATGAAACAAATTATGATCGACAAAAGTGACCTAGTTTTATACGTTATCCGGATACATTGGTGGAGCTAGGGCTTTGCCATAATGTCCTAAGATACTATACGATCCCAGCTTAAATATATTCTAGTGTTATATTATATCTGGAATATTTAGTTGGTCTAGTGGAGGACACCAAGGGATTAAAGCACTAATTGTACCTTTTGGGTCACGAGTTCAAGTATATGCTTGAACTATTCTTGCACTGTTGCAAACATGATGACTTGTGGGCATAAAATTAAAATATTCCCCATGTGTCTTCATGGCGATTCGAACCCATAGCCAGCTCTGTGCAACTTCATGCCCAATCATTTAGTTAGACATTAATTATTACTCTTTCAACCATACTTATATTATATATCAATTTTTAACACCCTTAAATTATATGGTGATTCTTTTATTTTAATCATATTCAATATATTCATTTATTTAGTTCTAGTTATGTTAGTAGTAAGTACAAAAATCTAACTAGCTAATATTTTTTATTTTATTAATAATATATTTTGAAATTGTATGATTAATTGATAAATGATTATTTTTGTGGTGAGATTTAAAAAAATAATAATAATCCAAGATCATTAATTTTGAAATATATTACTCAAAACAAAAGCTTGGTTTAAGAAGAGGGATATTTTATAATTTTTAGTGATAATATATTTTAAATAATAAAAAATTAAAAAATAGATTATTATTATTATATAGGGACATCATCAAATTAAATGTCTGGCTCCACCATTATCCAGATGGTAAGCATGTCTAGCTTATTAATATGTGCTTTAAATATGTTATTGTTTTGCAAAGGTCATGTCCAGCCAAAAAAACTTAATTCAAGGATATTTCTCACTTCTGCTCATACTTCAGAAAGACAAGTAAGCCCACAAATAAATAGTGTTTGGAAGTTATACTTGGAAAACCAAAATTTATTGAAGACGACTGTCCTTTCTACTATTTAAATCTGGCTAGAAAAGACCTTGCATACCAAAGGGTGGCCTTGGTATTAGACAATTAAGTGTACGGAATGTTGCATGTATTGCCAAATATTTATGGAAGTTTGTTGAATACAAAGAGAGTTTTGGGTCAAGTCGATTCATGGAAGATAAGTCAAAACTGAGTATGTTTGGCAGATTCATATCAACCTTGATCATTCATGGATGTTAAGGTATATTTTGAGAACAGAAGATGTAGATATCAATGTGATATCGAATATTACAAAGGTGGCATCTGTTAATATATTTTTTGTTTCATAAAGTTATTTTTATTAATTTACAAGTAAAACATTTTATATTTTATGTATATATTAACCTTTAGTATAATCCATATTAAATTATATATAAAATTTAGTCATAAAATTCGTATTGTATACTAACATGTTAATAATTAAGTCTAATTCTATATCTTTCTATCTAATTCTTGATAGTAGAATTAAAATTAAACTATGATGAATACAAGAATGTGTGTATCATATATAAAAGATAACAAGTAATAGCTTGTTTGGAGTTACTTATTAAAAGTAATTATATATAATAATTACTTATATTATAAATTTTTCAGCCTAAAGAGTTTATAAAATAAATAGTTATCATGAATAACTACTTTTCATAAGTAGCTCCAAATATATACTAAATTATTTAATTAAAGAAATAATTAAATTATTTCCAATTCTAAATTTGAATTAGAGAGAAAAATTGCGGTTAGTTACCATGACCAGCTACACAATACATATTGTATACCTTCACAATTTGCGTGCTTTTAATATGGGTCTAGAATATTTTTCTCTACGATGCAGGGGAGTCTCACGTCTCACCCATATGACGGTATTAACACCCTCCAGTTATACCTTGTTAGCAATCCATACACATTCACCAGGGACATTTTATAGCTCCATGAACAACACCCTTCCATCCCCCTCGTACAAATCTTACCCTTAATTTGGAATTTTTTTTTATAGTTTTATCCATAGTTTTAAAAACCGAACCGGTCATCAAATCGGTATTATAACTGATTCACTGGTTTAATGGTCGGACCAGTAGTACATTTTAAGTCAAAAAATATGAAATACATAAAAAAAAATAAACTATACATGAATTTAATCGGCTCCCAACCGGTTTTTTAACCGATTTTTTGACCGGTTCTCCGATTTTCACTGGTCCGACCGATTTTTGACCGATTTTTACTGGTTTCGAGATCCTAAGAACTAATACATGAAATCTGACCGGTGACCCGACCGGTTCACCGATCGGACCGGCCGGTCCGGTCCGGTTTTTATTACTAGGGTTTTATCCATACCTTTACAACCACAATCTTTAAAATTTGTACCACTTTAACTCTTCAAATAAAGCAAGACTACCAACCATAACAACTAACAACAACAGTTATATCAAACTGTATCTACTTTACGAAAGTGTTAAACCTCGCAACATTTTTCAAGTGAGCACAACGTCTCTAAGAAAAATGATACAAGAATGCTCCAATGCTTCAAGGATCAATATATGACAATTAACTGCCCTTCAGCATCAATATGTAACTCAAAATTGGCATTTAAATTTTGCCTTATCTTACACATTAAACTGAGAAAAAAGTATACCGTCTTAATTAAAATAACAAGAGGAAGTTAAATCGGTCAACATTGTTACTGTTGAAATGTTCCAAAACTTAGGAATTATCCTGCTTTTCGCAACTATTCAGCCAAAAGATACTTGAAAGCATGGGAAACTCATCAGTAGAAGCCTCTCACTTCATCATATTTATACTTGAAATCGACCTAAGAGCCCTCCAAAGTCCTGTGATATTTTGCTGGAAATTTTCTACAACGCAGGTGACTTCCATATTTTTACTTTCTTGTCAGTACTAGCAGTCGCCAAAACTGAAGCTTCCGTATTCCCTGCAGTACCACGCGAATATTCAAATAAAGAAACTGTAGCAATAAAGTGTAGTTGGCAAAGAATTCCAAGTCAGGTACGAGAATTAAGTCAGAAGGGAGACTACTTGCTTCGCTAGACACTTTACTAGGTTGACAACAGTGCATTGAAAAATATTACTACACAAATGTGACAACCTCAAACATTTATTGTGCCAAAGCTTAATAATATCAGCACTGATGTAACCCGAGAAATGCTATGCAACCCCAAAACTGATAAATAACACAAATGCAAAACAAAGTTCAAAATACTTGAAAAAATAAAAGGGTTTTAAATTGTTGTTTGAGGAACGAATTTTTTGGACCAACTCTCCGCCTCTTTGCGCATCTAGAGACCTGCTTGTCTGCTCCACACAACCTGAAATCGTTTCTCCTTCATTGATGTCTTCCCCAAACATTGTTTTTCGTTTCTTCTTCCCTGCTAACCCAATTGATAGCCTTCCGCCTACTTTCTAACCATCTCTTTGTCCTTCTTAGCTCACCACATGCATGAAAACTAGGAAGATATCCTTTCTGACATGGTTCACCAACCTACCCCCACACCCAAATCAACCATATTCACCAGATATGGAAAGCCACTTGCTGACTACTGCCGTGCTATCATGATCAAAATATTCAGCCAGTGCAAATTTAACCCGCAAACTCCCAACATAATCCTAACCAAAATATGGAAAATCAACAATGGGCTATGGATATCAAATGTTGCTGACAGTATATTCAGAATCCAATTTGAGAACCCAAAAGAGATGGAGCATGTTATTTTGAATGCCCCATGGAGTATAAATGAGGAACTATTTGCCATTAAGAGATGCTCTCTGATGATAAGTGTAACAGATTACACCACCTCCAAATTTGATGTTTGGGTCCAACTTCATGGTATTCCATCAAAACTGCTAACGACCCAGATCATTTTTGATGAGGCCAATGCACTTGGGCATTCCCAGATGCCCACCGTCAAGGATGAACAAAACCGGAAAGAATATGCTCGTGTGAAAGTCCTATGGAGTATTGACGAGCACTTCGGAAGTCTGTTATTGTCAATGTGGATGGCTCAATGGACTTGATCATTACTCTAAAATATGAACGTCTTCCTCATTTCTGCCACTTCTTTGGCTGCATCGGCCATATGATGAAGCATTGCTCCATTCTCGACCATTTCAAAAGTATAATTTCTGATAATTGGTCCGACGATCAGAAATTGGCCTTCAATGAGCTTTTGCCACCAAGATTGGCTCGACTCCATCAAGGCTGATATTGGTAAAAAAGAAAGGGTCACCCTCCAATGTCTATTCCCCAAGAAAACCTGACCCACCACCCAAAACACGATAGTGCTTGTCCTTGTTACCCTTGCAGTTAACCACGTCCCTGCTATTGCACATATTACAGTTCTCAATCACGTCCTGCAACTCCTCCATTATCTGCTTTGTTCCATCCCACCTAATATCACCCCTCCCTTAACCGCACCAGCTCAGCATATACCACAAGCAACCAAGCAACCCACACTTCCACCTTGCCGACATTGACTACCTGCAAACTGAATCATCCATGTCATTAGTCACCTTCTAGCCCACATACCACCAAATTTCCAATCTCAAACCATCTCCCTCATGCTAATTGACCCAAATTCTCAGCAACCACTCCCTCATCATGTCCCACCCTCCCAAAATGAGTTCATGTGTCCTTGCAAACTCCAAAAATTGTTGACCATGCCCCCCATGAAATTCCAACAAACCAAATTAACACACGCAACACCTCCCATCTTGCTAGCCAAATCTAACCTTAACCCAGTAGCCTACCACCGTACACCACCACTAAGCCAAGACCCCTCACTCACAAATGGAAATTAGCTGGTCGTCATGCACGTCACAAAACATCCACCACAACAAACCTCACTTAACAGCAAACACAAACTATCCCCTAATAATCAAGACTCACCCACACCACCTTCACCAAAATGTCAACTCACTCAAACCTGTCTGGGTTGTGTGAATGTCCCTAAACAGCTGCTCTCCAAATGATCCTTGCATCACGAAGCCAGAAATAACTCGACAATTCTAGCTCTCAAATCATTCCTAAAATCAACTAAACCTTCCACTCTCTTCCTTTCAGAAACAAAATGCTCACTGACCTCCGCACCTCATCCATCTTACATCTTGGTTTCACTAGTCATTTTCTTGTTCCAGCCTCAGGAGTCGGGTCAATCTGGTGGGTTATGGCTTTGTTGGAACAATTACATCAATTGCAATACCATCAATCATTCGATTAACGACATCAACCTCATCATTCATGATTACCCCTCAACATGGAACCTCATTTACATATATGGTCCTCCCACCTAAAGACATAGAAGCTATGGGAATTACTCAGCAATTATCATCCAAAATAACCAACCCATGGATGTGCATTGATGAATTCAATGCAATTGCACGTCCTCATGAAAACCAAGGTGGTTACAGTAGTGACATGCAAGTACTCTTAGATTTAGACAAAAGCTTGATCAATGTGCACTTATGGACCACAAATTCATAGGTGCCACTTGAATGAATTTTAATATCCAGGAAAGGCTCGATAAAGCATATGGAATGGTGTTCATTATTCCCTAATGCTACTGTATCAAACCTTTCTATGACACAAAATGACCATTGCCCCATCCTTCGCCTTGACAACCCTTCACCTAAAACTCGTAGACCCAACCATTTTGAAGCCTACTACACTCATACCCCCATTTTAAAGAAGCAACCGCAAGCATATGGTCCCACTCCCTACACCTACAAGCTCCTTTCCATCCAAACTTAAACAATGCCTTTCAATGGGGTTAGGAAAAATATGGAATGTTATAACATGAAATAGCCAAGGCAAAACAAGACATACTGTATACCTAGCCTAGCACCAAGACCCAATTGATGACAACTCTTACATTAAAAGACCTAGACAGCCAACTCTCTTACCTTTCAAGCCAGAAGAATTTTTTTCCAAGGCAAAGAGCAAAACACAAATGGGTGAAAAAAGGTGATAAATGCTCACAATTTTTACATCTCTATGCTTCCCATCAAAAGAGGAAAAACTCAATCCGCTGCATTCAAACACCTAATGGGAACTGGACCTTCGACTATGCCACCATATCTAATACTGTTACACAACACCTTCAATCATTCTTTTCCAAATCCTGTATCCAGCCCATTATGCCCTCTTATTCCTTCACATAGTAACCTATTAGCACAAAACAAAACAATGCACTTGGAGAGATACCAACAAAAGATGAAATTCTTCAAGTGGTGAAATCTACTGGAGCACTCAAGTCACCTAGACCAAATGCTATCCCAGCTTTGTGCTTACAGCAAATGTTGGGACATAATAGGTGGAGAAGTTTGTCATCTTTTTAAACATATTTTTATCCTCCTAATTTCAATCATACTCCCACTGCACTAATCCCTAAAACCACCACTCCCCCAACACTTTATGCAATGTGCTATATAAAATCATCCATAAAATCCTCACCAATTGAATATAACCTTTACTTGCGGGATTGATTAGTGAGACACTAAATGCTTGTGCTCCACGTATGCAAATCATGGACAATATAGTTATCGCTTGAGAATTGGTTTACTCCCCAATCAATTTTTGTGGCCGTTACAAGATTATAAGCTGTTAATTATGGTAAGTAGTCAAATTAGTATTATAGAATTATAGGTTGATTATATGTCGTAATTATGGTCCGTAGTAAAATTAGGATTAGGGTTAGTAGTCAAAGTCAGTAGTCAAATTAAGAATCAATTGTTATCATTGGCAATCAAAATAGTAATCAACTTAACTATAGGTTTATTATTTACATAATTCGAGTGTTGGGCCTAGCGACACACACACACATGTACTACACTCACAAATAAAGAATATATAGAATTACTAGTAATTCTTTTCTCCATTATGACTAACAAGGTATCAAAATAGGAGACTCTTTGATCATCTCTTATGTTGCCCTAGTATGCAACAATTGCAGTCTCCAAGCTGCGATGATGACGCTACCAGGGGTATCGGAACCCTAAGTTTAGCCAACCCACATAGTCCCAATGCCATCCTTTGCTCTTTCTCTTCTCTAATCACTCTGTCTTGTGAGTTATGGTAGATGAAGACAAATATTTGGTTTTCAATTTTGTCCAAAATTCCTGATCGAAATTAAATGGAACTAATTATTTAGACTAGAGTAAAAACGTTCACTTGTATCTACAGAGTATCACTCAAGATGACCATCTTAGTAAGGACACTCCTCAAGAGTCTTGAGTCACGATAAAGGGCTAAGGGTTGATGCTCAATTATTTCCGTGGAATTGTAATTCCATTGAAAATGAGTATGTCAAAGAACTAATGGAGTATTTGACATTTCTCTTCTCCAATTAAGAAAATACTCACGAATTTTTGTTGTATGCAAGGCTTTCTATTAGTTTGAGCAACAAGATCAGTCCCTTCAAAGCTATTTTTTGAGTTTCAAAAGCACTTATGAGGAGTTAAATGCCTTGTTACCTTTCATCACTAATATTAAAGAACAAGAAGCTCAGATGGTCATTTTGAGTTTTGTAGCTTGCCTTAATCCTCAACTTGATAGTTCTAAGTCACATATTTTGTCAAATCCTAAAGATAAAATCTTTGAAAGAGGCCTTTACTAGATCCTTCGTGCTGATACTAGTTATAACTCACAGATACAACAACTCATAATAGTGGTTGTTCTTGTTCTTAAGATAGTAGCGGTAACAATATTAGTAAAGGTGTAGTTTGTTACCATTGTCATGAACCAAGTTACATAAAACCTGTTGAAGAAAAATTAAAAATCTTCTAGCTCTTAGTTGGTAGATGAGTATGCGAAATTCACTCAATACCAAGAGGCTTTAAATAACTTTTCTCAATCCATCATTTACCTTGCTGATTCAAGTAAAACCAATACATGCCTTCTTTCCTCATTCTGATGGGTTATTGATTCCAACGCGACAAATCATATGACAAGTAATTTGAGTCTTCTTTCCACTCTTCAACCACATAGATTCCCATCTTCAATAACTTTAGTAGATGGATCCAATTTTGCTATCCTTGGCTCAAGCACTATTAATCCCACACTCACACATACTTTGTTCTTTGTCTTGAGTTTACCAAAATTTTCTTTTAATTTGGAATTTGTCAACAAGCTCGCTTGATCTTTTCATTATCGTATCTCATTCTTCCCAGATCATTGTCTATTTTAGGATCTTATATGAAGCAGATTATTGGTAACAATTGAAAGGCGTGGTGGGGGGCTGCTTTAACTTAGTATCCCATTCTTCCCCTGATCATTGTCAATCAAAGGGCTAGTCATGACTTTGAATTAGTTCATTTTGAAGTTTGGGAACCTTGTCCCAATTTGTTTAAAACCGGTTTTTAGTATTTTGTTACCTTTGTGGATGATTTTTCCCGCTTTACTTTATTAAATCTTGCACTGAAATGCTTTGACCTTTTAAAACCTTTTGTGTTCAAATAAATATATAGTTAATGTTCCTGTACAAAATCTGCGAAATGACAATACTAAATAATACTTTTTTGATTATTTTCAGACTTATATGGCCCAAAATAAAATTCTACATCAATCCTTTTGTGTTGATACCATAGTTATTAAAATTTCAATTCGATCTTAAAATCCAAACATCACAAAATGATCCAAAATTTTAGGTAGAATCTTAAAGAAGTTAAATAGTTATAAAAGCTTACAATCCATTAGTAGAATTTTACGATTTTAGGTAAACTCTTACAATTCCACATAATAACTATAAATTTTATTGATTTATCTCTCCACATATATTTCTTTCTTCATCCTCTAATTCTAGATCCTATATTATTTAGCAACATGTCTTCAAAATAAGCTGAAGCAAGGAAGACAACTAAAATACCATTACGACAATAAAGTTGATTACTGAAGTTAAATGTTGACAAAAATTATAATGCCCATTTAAATGGTAAAATGAATATATCAAAATTTACAATATTATTAATTATTAAATTTTATTGAATTCAAAATTAATATTTTTTTCTCATTTTTTTATGGTCATGCTACCTTCATAATGCAAATTAGTTTTAGTTTATGGTGTACACATGATTTATATAGTAACTTAATGTGGGTGCATATAACTAAAAATTCTTTTCTTTTCATTTCTATCTTGTATCACCAAAATTTTTAAAAGCTAACATAATTTTTTTAGGTCTCATTCTCTTAATGATAGAAAATACCATCTTCTCATTGTTGCCTTCATTATCATCCATTTTCTTCATTATTTGTGTATTTTTTTCTTTAGACTAACGATATTGTATATTTTAAACACTATGTTACCGTTACCCATCATTTCATTGTATTTTTTACTTTTTATTTGAAAATTTATTTTTAATGTTAACTTAATACAGTTCTTAATATGTAAAACAACTTCAACAATTTTATGCTACTTATGAGTAGCTACAACTCAATCAGTGACAATAAGAGCTTAATAATGTAATTTTTGTGCTCTTTTAACTTAAAATAGGTTATTTATAGCATACAAGTAGACAAGTTTCATATTTTTATCCTTTTGGTAGGATCTTACAATGTTGTGATCCTACGATTCAATTCTATGATCCGATCTTGAGTCTCCAAATTGAACCTAGGTAGTATCTCAATTGTAACAGCCTTGGTTGATACCCAAACTCAAAAAGGGGTGGCCGAAAAAAAAATAGACACCTTGAGACAACTAGGGCTCTTTTATTCCAAACTCATATTTCCAAACAATTTTAGACCAATGCGGTTTCTACATCATGTTTTTCATTAATTGGATGTCCTCATCCGTCTTGAATGATCATATTCCATATCAAGTCTTGTTTCTTGATAAATCTTTGTTCCCTGTTACACCTCATATTCGGGTGTTTTGTGTTTTATGCAGGATGTTTGACCGTAAGTTTCCAAATTGGACCCCAATTCTTTAAAATATGTTTTTTTCTAGGATACTCTCGTCTCCAAAAAGGATATGGGTGTTTTCCCCCATATCTTGCATCAAAAGACATTACTTTTCATTAACTACTCCCTTTGTTTACCACTCCAACCACATTTGTGGCTCCTCTAACAAACGACAATCCACTAGTATATCATATTACTTACCTTGACCCCCTTCCCAACTCCTCCTCCTCACCACCACCACCACCACCATTGTCATTGTCACAGCATCCTATTACTCAAGTTTATTCTCACCACCACCCTCCTACTCTTGAACCTACCCTAGTATTTTCATCGTCAGCAAATCCAACAAGAAGTTTACCCATTGCTCTTCAAAAGGGTAAACTTCATTAATCTAATTTACTCTTATGTTTCCTATAAAGGTTCATCCTCTAATTCGTCCTCGTTTGTTGCCTCTCTTGATTTTATATAGAATCCCACAACTATTCGCAAGGCCTTATCCTATCCTAGGTGGCATAATGCCATGCTTGACAAAATAAATGCATTAAGTGAAAAACAAACTCGGGCTCTAGTTGATTTAGCTACTAGTAAAAAGACTAGGTAGTCTAATGTAAGTGGATCTTTTCGGTCAAATTTAACTCTGATGGCTTAGTGGCTTGCTTCAAGGCTTGTCTAGTTGCCAAGGGCTATGTCCAAACATACGGCGAGGGCTAGATAATTTCTCCTTTATAGCTAAACTCACTTCAATTCCTTTATGTATTTCTTTAGCCACTACTTATAATTGGCTGCTTCACATCTTGATACTAAAAACGCTTTCCTACCTGGTGAGCTTCTTGACGTGGCTGAATTCACTTCGGTTTGTTTACATATTTCTTTATCCACTACCTGTAATTGGCCACTTTACCAACTTGATACTAAAAATGCTTTCTTGCATGGTGACCTTCTTGATGTAGCTAAACTCAATTCAGTATGTTCATATATTTCTTTAGCCACCACCTATAATTGGCCGCTTTACTAGCTTCATATTAAAAACGCTTTCCTACATGATGACCTTCTTAATGTGGCTAAACTCACTATAGTTTATTTATGCATTGCTTTAGGCACTACCTACAATTAGCCACTTTATCAGCTTGATATTAAAAACACTTTCTCGCATGGTGAATTTCTTAAGGAGGTTAAAATGGAGCAACCACCCAAGTTTGTAGCTTGAGGGGGGGGGGGGGTCTCACAAAGTTTGTTGTCTTCTAAAATCATTTATGGACTAAAAATCTAGTATCATTCTACTTGTGTATGTAGATGATATCATTATTATTGGAAATGATGCACAGGGAATCTCATCCTTGAAATCCTTCTTGCAAAGTCAATTTAATACTAAGGATTTGGGGTACCTAAACTATTTCTTAGGGACTGAAATGTTGAGGAATAAATGAGGTATCGTCCTATCTCAGAAATATTCAACCGGATAACTTGGAGTCAAACCATGTAGTACTCTAATGCTTCCCAACCACAACTAACCAAGAATGGTGTCAATATTCCTGATTTGGAATGATATAGAAGAATAGTTGGGAAGTCAAACTACCTCATGGTAACTCGACCAGACATTGCTTACTCAATTAGTGTTGAAACTCAATTCTTGTCCTCTCCTACAGTCATCAATGGGCAGCCTTAGAACAAATTTTGTGTTATTTGAAGGGCTCCGGGACGTGGGATACTATATCAGAGTAATGGCCACAACAATATTGAATGTTCATCTAATGTAGATTTGGCAAATTCCAAAATTGATTGAAAATCGATGACCAACTATTATGTCTTTGTTGGCCGTAATCTAATCTTGTGGAAAAGTAAAAAGCACGATCTAGTGTGGAATCTGAGTATAAAGCTATGGCACTGGCTTCATGTGAGATCTAGTGAGTTTCTTAACTCATAACTGAAGTTGGTTTTAAGGTTTCAACTCTAGTGAAACTATGGTACGATAATCAAGTTATGATTCACATTGCTTCAAATCTAGTCTTTTATGAATGAATGAAAAACATTGAGATAGATTGTTATTTTTTTCGTGAGAAAATACAACAAAATTTAATTTCTACGACATAGGTGAAGACTAGAGATCAACTAGGGGATATTTTACAAAAGGTTTTGGTGGATCCCGATTTCTATATGTGTAACAAGATGGGAATGATTGACATCTATGCTCCATCTTAAAAGGGAGTGTTACAAGATTATAGGTTGTTCATATACTGTAATTAAGCTAAGTAGTCAAATTAGTATTACAGGATTATAATTTGATTATATGTGATAATTATGGTCACCGCTCAAATTAGGAATCAATAATTAGGGTCGATACTCAAGATCAGTAGTCAAATTAGAATCAGTAATTATAGTCGAGTCGATGGTCTGAATAACAATCAGCTTAATTATAGGTTTATTATTTACATAATTTGAGTTCTGGGCCTAGCTATATATATATATTGCACTCGCAATTAAATAATATATAAAATTACTACAAATTATGCTCTATTATGACTAATAGCAGCAATAAGAAAGGCTTTGCACTTAAAGTTCACAGCGTGAAAGTATACAAATTTGAATGAAAGTTCTTAGAGAATTCATAGATTTGGCATCAAGGACCAAACTCTCCGGCTTATCATGCAATGCATTTCAACACCTACTTCTTTGTTGCTCATTAATGGCCAACCTCAAAAAACATTCTATTCAAGTAGAGGTATACGGTAGGGATGCCGACTTTCACCTTTGTCATATATAATGTGCTCACAAGTGCTTACAAGAAATTTTGAACTTTATGAGAGAGATGGACTCTATAATGGATTGAAAATTTCACTTAGAGCACCCTCCATTACTCATTTATTATTGATCATCTATTTATTTTTGGTACAACAACCAATGGAAAAATGCAATAAATTTTAGATGTGTTCTCAATATGATCCGGGCAGCAAAATTGACTATAGGAAGTCGGCAATGTATTTTAGCAGCACAGCATCATGCAATATGTAGCAGATGGCTTTTCTAATCGAGGTCAAGTTCATGGAAGTGGATGACAAGTATTTAGGCCATCTACTACTCAAAAGCAAGCATTGTGCAAACACCTACTATGCCCTTAAAGAATTGCAGCGCAAGTATTTATCCCGTGACAGATGTCTCATGCTTGCTAAATCAACCATGTTGTCTATACCAATATACCTACTTTCCATAACAGCTTTTCACAAGTCGGCGGCTTAACAAATATGCTTTTAGTGGGGGCTTGAAGATGGTACTAGGCAAGCCCAAAGCTATGGGAGGACTGGAAATTTGCGAGTTGCAACTAGTTAATCAGGCATTTGCTGTTGGCAGCAAAGCTTTTTTAGCACATGATTATTAACCCAAATCAAACATGGGTGAAGCTATTAATGGAAAAGCACAGGGGAGATTTTGGTATTTGCGATGTAGAGGAAAAATCTAAACACTCTGAATTTGGATGTTCCCTACTATAGGTAAATGATTATGGCTTGTTTGAAGCTACTAATCAAAAGTAATTATCCAACATAATTACTTATTTTGGAAATTTTTAAGCTAATTTTTTTTCAAAATAAGTAGTTATCTTGGATAACTACTTTTGATAAGTAGCTCCAAACAAGCACTAAATTAAAATTAATATCTGTAGGAAATCAAACTGGTCAGGTATCACCTATATCTATGCCGATATCTAGGAGCTAGTTAGATGATTATTATGTAGAAAATATCTCTTTATTTTCTGTTATGAGTATCTCCTATTTTGTAGGAGATAGTTCAGGAGTTGCAGTCTGATAGTATGTTTATATACATTCCTGTAATCTCTGGTAGAATTTTAATAAGAGAAGAAAAATGGGAGATTCCTCTCCGTTTTCTCTTTAACTTCAATATCCAGTGGCATATAACAGCTAGAGAAAGAGTTGGAGTCTGGCAGGAGCCATGGTCTCGAAACCTTACCAACCTTAGCGATCATTTTCCTCATATTCGGTGGGCCTTGGACATAATTATTCAACATCAGAGATGAAGGAATGAAGTCTTATTCTGAGAGATATTTGCACCTGAGGCTAATTGTATACTAAGCATGGAGTTAGAATACCACAGTGGTTCGGATGCCGATCGACTAATATGGAAGCCACACCCAAAGGGAGATTTCTCTACAAAATCTGCAAGTCTTACCGTCATCATCCACTACATGACAGTTTGCTACACGCTTTTCAATGGATCAATTATTGGCACATTCAGGGCACAATTCCGCACATCCATCTCTTCATTTGGAGATCAGCCTCTGAGTCATTAACAATTTGAGCTAATCTGGCGAAGAGAACCACTAATATTATAGTTAAAAGACCACTATGCAATGAGCAACTAAAAACCACGGACCATGTGCTACTACAATGCCATTTTGGTTCGTGATTCCACCTGAAGTAGCATTTGAAAGTGAGCTGGCCAAGGCCCAACACCCAAATTTAGTGCTTCCATTGTTTGATGTCAAGTAGAAGAAATGAGACAGTACATCGATGATTTTGTATCATATGGGCAATTTGGAAACATTGAAGAAATGAGATTGTCTTCAGCCATTAACCACTGGATATTGATAGCTGCTGCCCAATGATACTTCAACACATCAGCAATCACAATTGAGAAGGAACACTCGTTAACCACAACTTCTAATGCGAATCATGACAGCAGTTGGGAACACCCAAATTTAGTGCTTCCATTGTTTGATGTCAAGTAGAAGAAATGAGACAGTACATCGATGATTTTGTATCATATGGGCAATTTGGAAACATTGAAGAAATGAGATTGTCTTCAGCCATTAACCACTGGATATTGATAGCTGCTGCCCAATGATACTTCAACACATCAGCAATCACAATTGAGAAGGAACACTCGTTAACCACAACTTCTAATGCGAATCATGACAGCAGTTGGGAAGCCCCATGAGAAGGTTGGATAAAATGCACTGTTGATGGTGGCCCCATTGAAATGTCAATAGGAATGAGAGCAGTCATGCACAATAGAAACGGAGTAGTCAAGCGCTGCCGAAATGGTTCCCAACAAAGAACACAAGATGGAGTCTCACCATTTATGGCTGAAGTGAAGGCTTGCATGTTGGGGATTGAACTTGTAAAGGAGAAAACCTATAATCATGTTATCACTGAGATGGATGCAGCACTGGTAGTGGGAGTTCTCAATGACAATTCCTTAAGACCAACGTGGAAAGCTGCAAGTATTGTAGACCGTTGTAGATCAATGTTGGCTACTCATCCAAATCATAAACTTAAGCATGTAGCTACAACTGCTAATGCTAAATCTCACAAGCTAGCACAACTTGCTGTTACTAAGCTTTCTCATTCATCTCGGAATAATTCTTTTCCAAATGAACTATATGTTGCACGTGCTATTGACTCTAGTCCATAATAATGAAATAACGATTTCTTACCTTTCAAAAAATAGGGGGGTAAAAAAAGATGATTCAAATCCCCAAATCCTCAAAATATAATGCCAAACAAAAGATAATAGAAACCTAGTATACTAGCAAAACCTCCATGTCATCCTAAATCTACACGTAAATTATAAGTTGCAATTGGTAGCATTTTAGTAAACATTACAAACTTTCTTTCTATTTGAAAAGGCCTAAGACGTAGGGACATGGAGCCTAGGCTAAGGGAGGCACCAAAATAATAAAAATGACTTGAGTCTTCAAAAATAAAAGTATACTTTAATAAGAAAATACTTAAAAAATAGAAGCCCATTGAGTTCATTACTACTAATATTAGCAACATTCTCAAAAATCATCATCCTCCATAAGTGCTTGAATGCTTGTAATAGTGCTTTCCTTCTCTTTTCTTCTTTTCTTCTTTTTTCTTTTTCTTTTTCCGTTTCCTTCTCTATGTTTTTATACCCTTTTTTTCTACCATTCTCTTTTTTTTATGAGCAATCGCAACTTTGCTTGATATGCTACGTCACTGCTGTCACACTCATCCAATTAAATAGCGGTTCCACTATAGCGTAGCGGCTGCTATTTAATGGTTTTTGGGTTAGCTGCGATGCGAAATTTTTAATATGCTACAGTTTTAAATTTTCACATTTATCAGCCGATAAATTGCTGGTAAATCACCAATAAATCAGAAAATATCGGTGATAAATCGGGATAAATCACTAATAAATCAACAATTTATTGAGAATTCTAAAATCTATTAAAAAAAGCATGCATGATATTTTTTTTTCTTATTCATTTACTATATATATGTTGAACCAAGTTACTATTAAACAATAGTAAAGTATTTTTATTTATTACCTTTACATATCCTTTTAAATAACATGCATTTTTTTTATTTCAAGGTAAATTTAGGGTTGTTAGGACAATTTAGCATATAATAACTCACTTAAATTCTTCTAATATAATATAAACCATTGGTTTATTGAATATTTATATTCAAATGATTAACAAATCATAACTAAAGTATATAGCGAAATAAAAATTAAAACCCATGATACCTTAATAAAATTGTTTAAAACATATGGAACCTAAGTAGAATTTGGCCCAATGACATGATACCTGAGTGGAATTTATTCAAAATCTAATAATCATGCACAAAAATAAAAGGAGCCCTTTCTCCCAGAAGTTCCATTTAAGAAAATAGATGCTGAGTATTCTCCTGAACACCCAAATCAAATGGAACTAAGCTTAAAAACGTATCTATTCAATGGTTAAACTGTAAGAGATTTATACTTCCTAGCAATTATGGAGGAAATTCCTATGCTGACAGCATTCCTGAAGCTCCAATCAGCACAGGTTCACTATTATATCCAGACATAAACACCACTAAATACTCCTCTCAGCATAAGGAATTGTGTCAGGACATAATAAAGCATATATGCAATAGTCACAACGTTAATTCGGTCCTAGATATTGTTGGCAATCAGAAGTTCCACCATAGAAGAGAGACACAACCATTCGACATTTGCAGTTATATTCACACCCAATATCTTGCAGTTACATGTCACATGTTACTTCCAAGGCGTGTTGTATAAACATTAAATCATCAAACAAGGGACTAACCAGTATTACTTGTATAATGTGTCGTCATAGCAAATCCTTTTTTCATTTATTATCTAGAGTCTATATGAGGTTTCCTTCTTATTGAGAAACCGGGACAGAAAAGACTCCCAAAAGGGGAAGCCATATATCAAGGCCAATTCCCTTTCTGTACTTAGTCTCAGTACTGGAAGACATGCCAACCAGTTCCAACCACTGGAAGCAGTAGCACGCTACAAAAAAATTGGGTTTTGTCTCCTGCCTTTTTTTTTATTCTTCTATCTTTTGTGTGTGCATGTTGTGGGTTATGAGAGTACAAGATAGAAAGAACTTACCCATGGGAACAGCCCTGGGCGCCCAAGCAATACATGTGATGTCATCTGCACAAGAAACTTAGTTAACATACTTGATAAATCCCCCAAAGTAGTACAGATTAACCATAACATCAAATGACACAAAGTTAAGACAGACAAAGCACCAAACACATTCCCAGATAAAATTCTGATCCAGAAAAGACAAAAGCTTATTGAAAGACTATTCTGCACAGCATGCAAAACAAAAGCAATAGGATAAACAATAAAACTAGTGATAACAAGATGATGAACTCTGATTCAAAAGGTTATGGGGTAAACTACCTAATCTAGCACTAGATAAATGAGTGAGCACTTAAACAGCTATAATACATACCACTAGAAACATAACATAACATGCCTTAAGTCACCAGATTGTTCCCAATGATGTACAACAAAGTATGTTCTGATACAAAGCTTTATCATCCAGTTTTTTCGGACATTATGTTGTTTTACATTATTTCAAACAATAATGATCATCTCAGGCATTGTGATTTTTCCTGCAGAACTTAAGACAACAAAATGTAGATATGAATGGTCTGCTTTTCACTAGGTTTTCCAAGTTGCAGAGTACAGACATCATGTTTGGTGCTGTTTTATTATAGCACAGGAACTAATAAGAATATATTTGGTTGATAAGTATCCTTTAAGTCCAATCCATTCTCTCATGTTTATGTAGTTCCTAAAAGAGACAGACAGTGCAAGAAATTTCATACAAGACAGATATGTTGCAGTATGACAATTGAAGACATAGGTTTTTGACAAGATTCACAAAGCATTCTTTCTCTTAAATATGGATCAACAAAGCATAATGTTGCCTTTCTGAAGGATATGTCAAAACGTTTCATACATAGGTGAAAATTCCTGGAAATGGAGTAGGAGCCACATCTTCACCATATATGCAACACCTCAGTCGAAGCCAAACCAAGTAAACATGCACACACA
Organism: Tamarix austromongolica; assembly: GCA_039764185.1. Classification (NCBI taxonomy): domain Eukaryota; kingdom Viridiplantae; phylum Streptophyta; class Magnoliopsida; order Caryophyllales; family Tamaricaceae; genus Tamarix; species Tamarix austromongolica. The sequence continues at coordinate 13,951,786 of CM077819.1, forward strand.
AAGATCCAAAAAATGATCACTAAGGTAATCCAGCTGCATATAGGTAATTATGAACCATAGTGTTAATATGGAAGATTAAACTTCCATCAAAACAGTCAATTAGGTCTAAAATAACCACAATTTGCTAATTGACAGTTTGACAACTTTTAGCATCTCCAATAAAGCAACATCAGACGTGTCTATTTGTTTTAATTACACCTAGAGATGAGATAAGGGAATGGTCACCCGCGATTCTTACATAAAAGGGCAAGGGTAATGGGTAACTCAAAGATGATAAAGGCAAGGATAGTTCACATTAGCTGAAGCTATAATGGTGTCATAATCTAAAATAATCTAGGTGCCAAAGAGCAAGACCGCTGAAACTGGAATATAACACGTGTGATACAACTAGCTTGACAACATAAATGAAAATTTAATTAAGCATAAACAGTTGCTTATCCCAACATGAGTCATCCTAGATGGTGGGTGGAGGCGTATTGAATCCAGAAAGTATGAGGAAAGCTCCAAATATATAACCCTGATCTCAAAGTCAGTCCAAAAAATTGTTATCTAGGACTGTTAGGATGGCATGGATAATTCAGCAGTGAACAACACAGAGTACCATGTTTAACTTAATGCAGGTGCCTCTAGATACAGTACACATGCTTTGACTGTAGAGTCCTAATATGTCAGCTAGGAAGATGCACCAGCTTCAGAGACTAAAAGAACATGCAATGGGGTTGGCAAAGGTATATCCTGATTCCTTACATATACTGAAGGCTAACTTCAGCGTAAAGCTCAAACCTCTGAAAGTAACATGTTATCAACATGACACGCACTAGACCACACAAAAAAATAAAAATAAAAATAAAAATAAAAATCATTTATTCTGTAAATCATTGGAATGGACGGGTCAACTGAAAGTAAAGTATTGATTTTCATTGCTTTCCGTATCTGGATATGAGCAGGGACAGATAAAAGTCAGGTTGTTGACAGAAAATGTAGACATATATGAAGCGATGACCTACCATCATGTGCTTTGTCAGCAGTGTCCAGAACCCTTCCGGTATGAGCACATAACCACTGTAATGTAGACCCAAACGCTGCAGCCAATATCCCACCATCAGGAGAAATACTTAATCGATCATAGTGCACCGGAGCACCTTTTGAATCATGCAGGGGGATTGGAAATTCTTTCAAAATCTTGGGATCTTCATCCAGATGATACCTCACTTGTAACAGATGAAGAAGATCAGCATTAGAAATCATGAGATCCAAACACATGTACTTCATAATATTTCTCTAAGATTAATATACAACTGTCAAGTAGGGACCATCATCAAATAATGTTTCCTAATAACAAGAGAGCTGCCCCATTTATAATTACAGGCTGCTTGATGATATGAGACAGTATATGTAAGCTATAGGCCACAACCAAATGTCCCTCAATAAGTGGGAGGAGAGAAACTTAAGACTATCCCTGATTTAAATAATATCTACATCAAATACAGTCGTTGAGGTCTCAAACTAATCCCTACCAGTTCTCCATGCTTTGAAAGAGCTAGGTTTATCATGCATTTGCCTATTTGAGAGCTAGCCTACCTGTTGAGTACCACTATATCCAATATTTCAAGCTTCACTCCAATTATGAATCAGGTAGTTTGCACCAAATTGACTTAGTTAACAGCAATTCTTTCCAAAAATAAGAGCCTACAATTGACAGATCAACAAATCCCAACATCTCTCATCCACCATAAGCAAGCCCTATATAGAACTAAATAGCAAAGAATGATAGCACACCATTCTAGTCACAAAATGATAATTACTGGAGAACAGACAGGGCGGTAAAACATCATCAATTAAACTAAACAAGGCTGCCCAGTAAGAAGTTTAAACAGCCCCAGGATAATTAGGAGGAAAATCAGCCTTATATGCACCGTAACCAGCCTTATATGAACCATAACCATCTTTCTCTGGATTTTCTCCCTCTCCCCTTTTCCCCTCTCCATAGACAAGACACCTCTCGACTTATAGACATCTATTATTTCCACAAAAACTGAGGCAGCAAACTAAGCTTCATCCTACAGGCAGAGTCAGCTATGTGGCTAATTTCACACTCCATAAACCATGCTCAGTGTTGGCCCCAGCAACAAGAACATCTCCACTTAAGGTTTATCCAAATCCCTTAAAGTCTTACAGTAACTTGTTTGCATCATCTTCGCATGTTTCATTTCATAAATCCATACCATTTGAGCTCTTTCATCCTTAGGGGCTCATCACATATTGGTCCTTTCTTATGAGGCACGGAGGCTTCCACATTGGCATCCTCATCCCTGTCACACTGTTTTCAGCATGTGATGATAAAAATTATCCAGTGTTCCACAAGTAGCAACTATGTCTCGTAAACTAAAACCTACACCTAAACACTTCTCCTTGTATGTTATAAAATTAATCGAGATCTATGATTTCAGAAACGTAATATGCATTTGCCAAACACTTAAACGAAAATCCAGCCAAATCTTGAACATCAACGGAATAACATATCACAGATAACAAACTGAATTTCTATCCATATTTGCCAGTTAGGATTTCTAAGCTTGCTGGATTACACTAAGTTGTATTAGAAATTATGTTTAAGCTTCAGCTTGTACATCCCTTATATACATACCAACAAAATTCCAATTAATTGTATCATTTACAAAATTAAAACTTCTACAAATATATACCGTCAGTTTCCTGGAACACAACTAAGGCATGACCGTATTTCAGATGGCTGATTTACACTGAAAGCATCAATTAGTGGACACAAAGCTTTATGAAGACAAATGCAGAATTATATTAAGAACTGACTAAGATTAAAAAAATAGTGCCCACCATTGATATTCCACACTTTTATTGAGCCATCTTTGGATGTTGTTACTATTTGCTCTGAATTTGCAGCAAAGCATAACCATGTCACTGCACTCTGGAGAGAAGGAAACAAGTCAACACAGCAGGTAAATATAATATATATATATATATATAACTACAGAACACTTCATCGGACAACATCAAAGAAGTGCAATGATATTTCCATTATCATTGGTACACGATGACCCAGTTTCAGCAAACAAATTGACCTGCTTATACACAAACAGTCACACGATCACAAAGCACACCCATTATATTCCAATCGATTATTCAATTACCCCCTGCTAATGTGATAAACATTCCCACACTCCTTTCCACCTCTACCATGGAGTGCTGCTTCCATTTCAGTTACACTACAGCAATCAACTGCGTCTAATGTAACTACATGAACTTCATCATAGTTTTGCCATTCTCTCCCCTATCTGAACACACAATCTTCATAAGCACTGGCATTACTCAAGCCACATTCCACCTTAGTATACCGTCGCCATTATTATATTCCCTTGCTAACCTTAAACCTAGCAACTCCAAAGCATTCCTCCAAAATTCCGCATTAACATATCCATCCTGATTACTGTGATAAGGAAAATACATGTGATTTGAGTCAAGAGATATCAAGTTGAACAAGCTCATTCTATTCATGTGTTACTAAGCCAGATTGGTGCAAACTGACGGGCAGCCAGCACCTGATGCAAATTAACTAGAATGCTTTTCATCAGCACTCCACAGTTCTCCTAGATGGTTCCTGCCTCTTTATTTTTGTGATGCATCACAAAAGGTCACAAAAGGTCAAGAAAAGATCTTGTTTATCAAGAACACCAGAAGACCTCTCTTTGGAATCGCTTAGCTTCTGCAAACAACTAGAGCAATTAATAATAAAGGTCTAAACTGTTTGTTCTTCCCCACTGTAAATCTGATAAAGAAACTCCTTCAAAAGCTCCAATTGCCAGAATCATGAGGATACCAATTCACTATAATAAAACAAATGAATGAATGAATAATAAATAAACTTAGCAATCAAAGAAAGCGAAACAAAACAATAAATAAACCAACACCACAAGTGTAAGAATTGTGTCATTGAAAACATTTTGCATTTTGTGCCAACTGTTAAGACCATGAGAATACCAATTTACATAATAAATAATAAATAAAGAGGCGAGAAGAATGCAGGCCAATTGATGTCATTAATCATTAATTTAATTATAACAAGCCCATCTAGGGGTTTAACTTGTTAAGTGTGCATGAGGATCATAGCAAATATTGAAGTATTCAACCCTTAAACTAAATCAAAGAGTGCTAAGGAGATCAATATTACAAATCAGATCTCAATCAAACAGCACAAAGATCAACTATGAAGACTTTCAAGACTAAAGAGCATATAGTAGATTTTTCTAAGTCTTTTAAGTTTGAGTTCTAGTGTGGGAGAGTTGAACACTTATGTTTTCACATGAAGATGTTTCAAACTTAGAAAATATTTTGATTAGGGTTTTGAGTTGCTTTAATCATTAAAAACATCTTCCAAGTGTTTTAAGAGGTATTAGTTGTCTACCAGTGAGCTGGTTTAAGATTGGTTTTCCTTAAACCAGCCCTAAAAACTAGGGTTGTAAAGTGGCTCTTTGAGTTTGAGACTTTGAGTCTTCTGCAGAACTAGTCCATTGGTTTCGTGCCCATCCAGTCCATTGATTCCCACCTGTCCACCCGTTCATTATTTTCAAGACTCATTTAGCTATGGCTTAAAGCTAGCAACTGACTTCTTACTTCACCAGCTAGTCCAATCCATTGGTTTTGAGCAACCAATCCACTTGTTAAGGGTGTTCAAAAATGCTTTAGCTATAGCTTAAAGCCCTCAACTGGTTCCAACCCTAACTAATCCACAAATGGTAAACAAACTAGTTGTGACCAACCAGTCCACTAAATTTGACCAACAAATGATCATGTGATTGATTTTTAACTTTCAAATGATAAACCAGCCCACTAGCTCCCTTACAACGACTATGATTTATAAACTTTTATTTTATCAGATACATATGTTGAGGGAGAGATTCTTCTCTCTATTGCTTGTTATCTCCTTTGTAATATAGTTCTTTCATGAGTCAAACTTATCCCTAAATATTTTTTTGATGACAAAGGAGGGAGAAATCTAAAAATCTGGATAAAAGATGCAAGCATAGTAATTTTTTGCACTATTAAATTAATAAATCTAATAAATTACCAGCATCGCTGTTTTTTTTTTCATCATGAAAAGGAGGTGATTGTTAACTTTGTAGGTCAATCAATTTCACTAATCCTTGTTTCAGGTATAAAAAACCTATTTTAGGGTTTAACGCATCTTGTTGAGTATGCATGTGTACCATAGCAAATATTGAAGTATTCACCACTAAACTAAGTCCAGGAGAGCTAACAGAATTAACATTACAAATTATATCTCAAGTACAAAGAACAAAAATCAACTATGAAGACTTTCAATCATACAATTAAATAGCAGTGCCATTATAGCGTATCAGTCACTATTTGGCAGTTTTTTGGTCAACCGTGATGCAAAATTACTGATACGATGTGGTTTTAAAATTTCACATTTTATTGGCCAATAAATCAGTCAATTCTTAAATCTACCAAAAAAAACATACATGATAATTTCTTCTTATTCATTTACTATATATATTTTGTAACAAGTTAGTATTGAATTATAACAAAGTATTGTTATTATTACCTTCACATGTACCACTAAATAACATATATTTTTTCATTCTAAGACAAATTTTGGATTATTAGGACAATTTAACGTATAATGAGACTCATCTAAATACTTCTAATATAATATTAAACATTAGTTTATTGAATATTTATATTCAAATGATAAAGAAATAATAGTTAGACAATATGTTGAAGTAAAAATAAACCTTCATCTCTCATTGTAGACAAAGCAAATATGTTAGATGGAGGGAGTGTTGGATGAGATGCTTTGTAATGCTCCCTTTTTTGGCAAAGTAATAATATACTTTACTTAACCAAAAAAAAACCATTCATGCCGCAACAACTGCAACACATAACTTATCATTCGTTACACTCCAATACTGCGACACCGCGACTACGATTTTATTGCCTGCTTTCACAACTTAAGCGCATATGGTAGATTTTTCCAAGTCTTTAAGTTTGAGTTGCAGTGTGTGCTTTGAAGACTTGTGCTTTCTCATGAAAAAGATGTTTCATATTTACTTAGAAACTTTTTTGAAAACAGGTTTTGAGTTGGTTTAATAATTGAGTTTCTTTTCCCAAGTATATTAAAAGGTAACTCTATTTCACAATAGATGGCAAATAAATTTTTCATTTTTTTCATAATATAAATTCTACTCCAAGTTTCAACAAATGTTTATGTTTATATTTCCTAATTTACCCTCTTCTACCTATTAATGTATTCTATAACAATTAAATCGTTCAAATTCCAATATGAGCATTTTAGTTAATTTGTGTACCATTTATCCTCGACTTTAATACTTCTTGATATGTGTGGTACAAAACTATAGATCCTCCATTGACGGAGAGAGTATTAGTTTTCTACCAAAACCAATCAACTAGTTTCCTTGAAAACTATAAATTTGAAGTGGCTCTTTGAGGTTGCAAAACTAGTCCACTGGTTTCATGCCCAACCAGTCCACTAGCATACAATTAAATATTGCTCCTATTGCATAATGACCAATATTTTGTAGTTTTTGGGTTGGGTGATAACCGATATTTGATGCGCTATAGTTAAGAAAAATCACATATTTATTGACGACATTTCAGCCGATACAATACATTTTCCTAATATATACCAATAACACTTGCCCACATTTACTGTGAAAAATAATAATAATAAATTATGTTGCGATAATGGTGCCATATTAAATATTCTCTGAGGCACCTAGGTACTGCAACACCACAACTGTGTCACAACAATTGCGAAATACAAAATATTGTCTGCAACAACTCATTATCACAACGTCGCGACCTGTCCGCAATCACAGCCACTACTACGGTTTTATTGTCATTCCCACAATCCAATGGTTTTGATCATGTGGTTAATAGTTTTCACAACTCATTTAGCTATAGCTTAAAGCCAACAATTGGTGTCTTCCTTAACCAATCCACTAATTCAAACCAGGTTTTGAGCAATTAGTCTGCTGGTTAAGGGTGTTGAAAAATGTTATAGCTACGGCTTAAAGCCCTCAACGATTTCTAACCCTAACCAGGGGCAAAGTAGTCCACTGGCTGATCGTATGATTAATTTTTAACTTTCAAATGTTCCACATAGTGGGATAAACCATTCCACTAATTTTTGCAACAACTATAATTTTTACAATGTTAATACTTTTGTTAGAGTAAAATGTAAACTAGTCCACTAGTTTCTTCATACCAGTCAACTAGTTGGAATGTCCTTTCGTGCATCAAATGCACCCAAATGGCTCCGGGTCATGTGAGTACATATCAAAGAGAGCCTATAAATAAAATTTCAAACAAATTTTTAGAGCTCTTAAATTACAAAGCATTAACTCTGCTATTCTCTACTCAATTCTCAAGCATTAAATTCACTGAACTTTCAAATTTCTGAATTTCTCTTGAGAAATTACTTGTGCTCAATATTCATTGTAATTATCATTCATTCATTCTCTAGGTAGACTACTCCTTGCAACAGTTTTTCATTTTCATATCTTGTAATTGTGAGAAATTCTTTTAATTGCCACAGTAAACTTAAAAATAAAATAAAAATAAAAAATATTATCGAGAGGTTGTGCTTATCTAGCAACTTTAGAGAAGTTCTTGTTGAATCTTGTTGAATCTAGAGAAGGTAACTATGCAAAGCAAGAGATATTGTTGGGATTATAGACTCAAAAGCATATATTGGAGATTCAAATATAAAAGGTAAAATGTTTTGGTACTGGATGTAGAGGTTTAAATTTTTTGAACCACTATAAATTGTGTCAAAAAATTTAATTTGTCATTTCTGTTTCAATGACCCTATCCACCTCCTTCTAGGGCTCTTCTACATCCAACCAAATAAAAGAAATCAAGTCGTCACTACCATTATATGAGTTGTGTCACTAAAATCATCTATCATTTTGCTCCAATCAATCACATCGCAATTCAACAAAGCATTCTTCCAAAATAGAAGCAACAGCCAATAACTACTATGCAGTTAAAAAAGAGAGAGAGAGAGAGATTTTTGTTCACACAATCATGATATATCTGTCGAATAAGTCCATAAATTGATGAAATATGAAGCTACGCCATAGCTCAAAAACATTCAACAGCACAATGAATGAAAGGACAAATTTTCATATCAACAATTAACAGATTAATACTAGTACCTCTCCTTTTCCAGAAGCTATGTCAATACAAGTTAAAAAAGAACAGATTTTTGTTCACACAATCATGTCAGATCTGTCGAATCAGTCCATAAATTAATGAACTACGAAGTTAAGACACGACACACAAAGGTTCAACAGCACAATGAATGCAAGGATAAAATTTGGCATCAACAGTCAACAGATTGATACTAGTACCTCTCCTGTTCCAGAAGCTACGTCACAAGGTTTCATCCTTTATTTATACTCTAAAGTATGCAAAATTTTCTTAGCTATGATGCTTGTATTCCTTGTTTGTTACTCAAACTATTCAAAGTTGTTACAACTATTCAAGCAACCGCTGCTTTTGCAAGGCATTCAAAATGTCAGATACACCAAATACATGGACTGCAACAACACAAAATAATGACTTCATAGGAATAGATTAGCTAGGGAAAGCAATATGATGAATTCTGAGGTAAAGATGCATTATTATGTTATAATACCTTGTGTCCCTTGAGCTGCATAACTTTGACAATCTCCTTGACAGAACCATCTTTTGAATATACAATCTCCCAAACCTACAGATCGAAAAATGATTTGATCTCTTAATTTTGCGTGAAAATATACTTTCCTAATATTTTTTCCAGATCGATAAGGGTTTGTTAATATGAATGAATGTTGATAGTTTTGAGTATGTACTTACATATTTTTTATGTGTTTGAGAATCTATAGTAACTACTGAATAGTGATCAAAGATATGGATAGTTTTTAACTTTTCCAAGAACTAAAGAGTCACAAAGAAGTAATAATCCAAGAGTAGTTGAGGAGCCAAATGTTGCTCACCTCAGGTTGGTAATCAAATCATATTTTTACAAGAAAGTATTATCCAACAATTATTATTTTTTTAAATATTAAAACTATGTCAATATACATCATTGTATCTCATCTTCCGTCTAGCAGATTATGCACCAAACAGTAAGAGTAGTATTATGGCGAAACAGTAACAAGGAGCTCCAACACTTAAGGCATGGCATCACTAAACTCTAGTATAAAGCCATGAAGTAACAGGCTGCTTTGGAAGGGAAAAAGGAAGCAACAGAATATAGGTACCTAGCCATAGAATGCCAACACTAGCATAGCCCTGCTAAAGGTACTGACTCATGTAAAAGAATGTGCAGCAGCATCCTTGTTTGCCTACTATTTTCTCAAAAAATTGAAAAAACAAAAAGGTAAATGGCATATTGAGGTCACAGACTCAGTTACCATACCAAGAATCAGGTTTTCCACTCCTAAGATCCATTGCAATTCATAAATTTATTTCTTTATCCTGAAGACAACTATATTTATTAAAATCCCCATCAACAATGACAAGCGTCAGTGCTGAGATGGATTACATGATAGACTGACATATGACCACCCAGGACATGACACGCTTATATTTGTCACATCCTTAACAACTAACAAAAAGCAATTACATTTCAGTTTCATATGAAAGAAGAAGCAATCTCTAATTCAAACAAACGGAGGGGTAAAAAAAAAGACATTATTAGCAAGAATAATATGCATAAGTAACTAAACTTAGCAAATCCAGAAAAAATGCATATACTTGTCTGATGGCTTTACCATGTGATTTCAGAAAACATGAACTGAAGTTTAAAACACAAAACCCATCCTCATCCCCACACTTTAAGCACAGAAAGGCATGTACATGCTGGGCTGTCACTCTGAGGATATAGATAAATTTTGAATTTACCCTGAATATGCACACTTGAGCAAACTATACTTCAATCAACTATAGGGGAGGGGATGAGCACACAACTCAAAAAGGTTTCAATAGTTAGCCTGCTCCAGTTAACAACCTTGACATCAGCAGTAAAGGCAGCTGCAGCAATAAAGCGTCCATTTGGAGATATTGCGGCCATGTAATTCCTCAACTGGTTTGTGTCAACTGTCCCCAATAGCTTTCCAGTTTTCCCATTCCAAAGTTTGATATCAGTCCCTGGAGAAGCATAGGTTGTCCCAAACAAAGGGTAACAACTGATTAAGAATTGAATTATTGAAGAATACACCAGACCCTTGATGCAATGGTCAAATGATGGGTCAATAACTAAAACACTGAAAACAGAAAAGCAATTGGTTGAAAGAAAAACAATAACATAAATATTGAAACCATTTGTTTCTTAAATTAACTACAAGCATAGCGAGCCAATGACTGTATTGATAGTACTCAACTCAACAGTATCATGTATTACCTGCCACTTAAATGTCATAATATAACTTAATTGACAGTTTTTCATATGGTTTGCAATCAAAGCAATAGCTTTAAAGCAGTCTAAACATGCTAATAATGTATTAATTCAGAATCAGAAGAGGCTGCCTGTTAGGAAATGATTTTAAGCAGCCCATTTGGGCTAAAATATCTAGCTTATATTTTTACTTTTGCCACAAGCTAGCTATTATTTAGTTATTATTGACATCTAATTCCATTTAGCTGTTATTAGTCATATTTAGCTAAGATATTTACAAAAGTATTTGATTAGAATCTTAATAGATATTAGTGAATATTTTATTCGTTCTAAAGGTTTAGCCCAAAGGTTTTACTCACATATAATCAAGGGGCTTAGAACTCATTAATAAGACAAGTTAGGAATTCATTGGAGGATAGATTTCCTAACTCACTCTCTCTAGTCTCTCCCCTCAGTCTATCAACTACCGGTTCCTCCCTTTCCCGTGGGTGTCGCCAACCATCATCTTCAAACTTACCCTCATCCACTTCAACCACCAATGTGCCTTAAAATCACCCTAGCATTATGGGTTTAAGTGCAAATACCAACAGAAATATTGTAAGAAGAATAAAAGACTTGGGATTGATAATCAATTAAACAGCCCTGAAAAGATAAATCAGCCTAACAATGGTGTAGGTAGTTCCTCAACTCAGAAACCCAACAACGGCCCATAAAGTTCAAGAGTAATATGAGAAGCGATGTACTTCTCATGGGAAAAAAAAGGAAGGGAAGAGCAATGTTGTAGTTTGTAAATATTTTCATCATCCACATCTAATATCATTCAATGTCAGATACTAGGCTATCATGAGTTCATAGAATAGAATTTATCATGCACTTCAGGAATGTCATTTCCATAACCGACAAACACAGAAGTCACTTAAGGTACCTTCTGAGCATGAGGCAATGATGGCACTTCCATCCCCTGTACCATAAGTTGCAGTTGCTACAGAGAGGTTCAGGATTGCACGTTTTTCATGGACTTTGTGATTTTCCCATTTGATACAAGGAAGTGGAAGTTTGCCTTGCTGCTTCTGTCCACTAGCCGTTGAGTTTTCTTCACCATACAAATACAGTGAAGAACCTATCAGAGCTTGTGTAGCCACTACTATGGATGATTTATCCAATATTGCCACTGCCACTGGCTGCCCGCCAGGAGGCATGTTAATTCGCAGGAATCTGCAGAAATATTACACCAAAAGATATATAAATGTATGCACTATAAGAATGAAATCTCAGCAACTATGAATTGGTAGTCTGGTAGTAGTTCTAATACATACTTGAAGCTCTTACTTGAAACATCATCCAGTTTGAAAACACGAACAACGCCATCGGAACAAGCTGCAAAAAGGGAAACCAATGCCCAATTCACGAATAAAAAAGTTAGACGAAGTAGACATGTCACTTTTTGCATGTAATTTTAAAACAAAATGATAATGATCATCCTAGAAGTCAAGAAATCCCACACTACAGCCTCAGAATATTTTGAAGATAAAAGAGGAATACTGGAAGATCGTACAGCATTTACACAAACCACGTCAAAAGGGAAGTTAAAACCCATTATTATAGACTCAGGTGAATCCATTTGTTAAATCGTATCAATTTTACAACCCACATTGCAGAAAATTCTCACTGAATAGCAATGGCATACAAGTGAGTCACAATTGGCACTTGTAAGCACAACATCATAGATGCATTTAGATTGTTAATTGAAAGTTCTCTGCCCAGAATTTTATCAAGGCCGCAGAAAATTGGACTTATCTTAGCATTAGACTTAGAGAGAACGAGAACATGTTAAGAACATGGCGACTTAGTATGATATGCATCTAAGACTCCAAAAGAATCAAGAGTGGCTCAAAAACAACTCTAAGTATTGTTAAGAATTTTTCCAATTGTCAAATTTCTCTTGAAATATGTGTTTGGGTAACCTTATTAATTAATTTCAAACAATATGACAGCTTAATTTTTATAACTTTCCAAAACTAATTATACTTTTTATCAAAAATTACTGTAAAGTAACTTTAAATAAATAATTTAATATTCAAATATATACCCAAAAATGTCAATATGCATCACTTCAAATCATATTAAATTTCTAGTAATAGAAATTTAATATTCAAATCCGATATTCATTTATCAAACACCATAATCTAGCATTTCATGGTACCAATAGTAAATTGTATCAAACTAGTAATAGAAATTTTTTGGGTATTGAACTGTTAAGTTGAGTTTATTCCTATTATTCAAGAACATGTTCAACATATTACAAATGATAATTCACTTTCATTATCCCAGTCATACCATACAAAATGAATTAATACTTCTACTTGCTTCTGCAATCAAGTCTAATTTTTTTTTACAATAAATAAAAAAAAAACTAGCTAAATATTTCTTGGCGATACTTGATTGTAATCTCCATATTAGTTACCATGAACAAACGACTATAATATTGTGATATGTGGATGTCTCAATATTGAGGAATTTTTTATAGGCTTTTTAAATGTGAATGATAAAGTAGGCCAAAGACTTTCTCATGTTTTACAAAATGAATTAAAGTTTATGAAGACAATGCTATGTTAATGGATCAAATATGAAAGGAAAACATTAAAGGATAAGGAAAAAGGTTCCATATAATAATCCTATAGCTTGATATACTCCTTGTAGTTGTCATAGTCTTAATTTAACATAATGTGACATGGCCAATACTTGTGGTAAAGCTCGGAATTTCTATGGTATCATACAAGCACATTTACATGATATTTGCAAATTCTACTAACAAAGAATATAATATCTTTGACTTTAAAATCTTCATCACACACTCGTTAGGATAGTCGTGTTGATAGTGTTAAAGCTATAAGATTTCAAATTTTGGAAATATGAGAAGCTTTACTTAATGTAGCAAAAATTGATAACGATTCTTATTTATAACAATTCTGAAATAAGAAGTGAAGCTAATTCCTTAGCAAATAATGAGCAAGGTGATTTCCGGTTTCTATTGGTCACTATCATTTGGTTTGAGATATTATGTACAGTTAACGTGGTTAGAAAGCATTTACAATTAAAGGATATGCTTATTGATGTTGCTATTGAGAAAATAAAAGGGTTTATATCTTATTTTGAGAGGCATAAAGAATTTGGTTGATGCTATTGATACAGCTAAAAAGATTGCCATTAAAATAGATATTAATCCAATCTTTCCTCAAAGGTGTGAGATTCGAAGAAAAAGACATTTTGATAAAAATACCAATGACATATCATAAGCTTCCTCCAATCTACTGAGGAATCATTGTGGGGTATTTATTTCTTATTAATTATTGATCAAGCCATTGTTGCACTTAAAAGGAGGTTTGAAAAATATTAAGAATATGAAAATATTTTTGGCTTCTTGTTTACACCTGATAAATTACATTTGTTACATGATACAAGGCTAAAGTCATGTTGTAGTCATTTTGAAGTTGCTCTCAAGAAAGGTGAACAATAGGATATAGATGGAAATGGATTATATGTTGAGTTTAGGTTACTTAGACACTTCTTACCTGAGGAGAAGATAGGTCCTATTGATATATTGAAGTTTTTGACACGAGTAGATTACTGTCCTAATACAATTATAGTATTGATATATAGAATTTTGTTGACTACTCATGTTGCTTCTACGGAAAGAATTTTTTCTAAATTGAACTTGTTAAAGTCCTACTAACATTCTACAATGTCACAGAAAACCTCAATGGATAGAGTTGATGGTAATTGAAAATTATGTGCTGGAGAAAGTTAATTACGAATGCTAGAATGATGGCACTTTGTAGTAAAATTTTGTACTGAAAGGTTATTAAGATATGTTTTTGGAATTATGAGAAATTTTCCTTGCTTTATTTGTAAGATAATATCATAATATGATTCTTTTATACAACATATTATATATTTTAATAATTATGTTTATGAATACAGTTTTATTTGTAAGATACAACAGGCCCCCAAAATGTACTTGACAGCCCTGATTACAAGTTCAGAATCGACTACAGTTTCTGATAGATAGGCAATCACCTGTAGCTAAATGACGTCCATCAGACGAAAAACATAAGCCGTTAGCAGAATCACCGTGACCTTTCAACGTATTCAAGTCCAATGGGTGATGTTTCTTGTTCTGGTCCTGCATCAATTTAAACTCGTACACAGTGAGAAAAAGAGATAAATAAGAGGACAAATAGTTAAAGCGATACTGTTTCTTAAGTTAATACAGCAATTTCAATACCGATGAGCAATTCTACAGAAAGAAACAAACTTTCTAATTGATGAATTATGAACAACAATCGCCACCACGAAAATGAGCGATAGAAGATCATGAAAAAACCCTAGTAAAGTGAAGTGGAATAACCTTGTCAGCTGCGTGAGAATGGTGGTGTTTAGATTGGGACTTCCGAGAACTCGGTTGAGTTTGAGGCTTCTGTTGCTTCTTGGTATTCGCATTGACGACTTCGGCTTTAGCTAGTGAGTCAACTTCAGTTTTCTGCTTCCTGAAATAGTTTCCAAAGACAAGAAAAGCAATTATTGCTCCGAGAATCAGCGATAATATTACAATGGGAAGCAGCGCATCCATTTTTCGCAGCTATTCGTTTCACGGCAAATTCGTCGAAGATCGCCGATTGCTGGGAGTGAATCGCGAAGATTTGAAAGTATGCGGGTTCTCTGGACGTCTGATGGTGACGATAAAATGGGGATTTCTGCAGCTTTAAGAAATAAACTAAAATGGCGGCAGCCTTTGCGTCCTTATTAGTTAGCGTCTTGGACATGAGGCTAGACTGCACTGTGCTTCGAAATGGGAATTTTTCGCATGCATCACTTGGTTGCCACGTCATAGAATTACTCCGGTTTGCATCGGCTGGTGTGGAAGTGCAACACTGACATTCACTATTCAACGCATGCTCTCTTGGCTATGTTCGCCGCAATAAAAACGCTCAGCAATTTGGCATTAGAATTGTTACATGCGTACCTAAAGAGGCTAAAGCCAAGCGTTCGCGCCTATTAAAATTATTTTTTTTTTATTTTTAATTAATTTAATCTTTCTATTTGTACTTAATTATTTTAGACATTTTCTTCTCTTCTATTCAATTATTCACGTAATATTTAGTTATTTAAACCTTGAATACAATAACGATGAACTCAATAAAATAATGGTAAGATATATTTTTTTTAAAAAAATATTGGATTTGATAAATAAGGTACCTATTAGAACTCACAGATGATAGACGAATCACCCATTATAAGGTGATTTTGACAGGCAAATTATCGGTCAAAAGAATCCTCTTGCCTATCGAATCCCAATATTGGTGGTCAATTTATCCAAAAGTAGTTAAGATATTGTAAGCAATATATCCGTTGATTTTAAATTCTAGTGAATAAACTACTCACAAACCATTTGTTTTCTTCATTTTTATGTTTATTTATTCCTTATAATTTAATATATTGAATATTAATTACATAATCAATATCTAGTTAATATTGATTGGAATGATTGTGAATCATTAATTGGATAGTATGGTTTTAGGTGTTGAAAAGTAAAAAAAAAAAAAAAAAAAAAAAAAAAAAAAAAAAAGAGGTAGAGTTTGGATACATTATGAGAGAGGGCTTATAAGACGTTTGGTGAATTCCGAAAGTGTTCAATCTATTGGAACTAAAAAATTGTGGTTCTAAATTCTGGATTCGTGGAAGGGAAGATGTTTATGATGGTTGGAAACTATTGGTAGAATGTAAAATGCATAATCATAGATTTGGTAAGCATTTGGAGGGACATTCATTTGCTTATCAATTATCTCCATAAGAACGCAAGTTTGTGCATGAGCTAGCCCAAATAAATGTCAATCCAAGGGAGATAATAAGTTGAAATAGGGTGATGGGGATAATACTACAACACTTAGGATAATCTACAATGTTAGACATAAGTTTAAGGTATAGAGTTTGTTGGGATTTATAGACATACAACAGTTACTGCACTTCATGGAAACCAACAAATATCGTTCATGGCATCATTGTTTGCTCAACTCTGATGTTGTTGGTGATATTATATTTGTACACCCACATTCTATTTTTTTGTTGCATGCGTTTCCATATATTATTTGTTTGGATTGCAAGTACAAAACCAATAAGTACAACCTTCCTTTATTGGATGTCGTTAGTTGTGTGTCTAGTGGTAATAATTTTACTATTGTCTTGACATTTTATGATAAAGGAAAAGTGAAGATAACTATGAATATGTGCTTGATAAGGTAAAGAGATTGATGGAGCCCCATGAACTAAATGCGGTGATCATTGATAGGAAAATTGGGACTGACACAAACATTATCGAAAGCCTTTTCTAGTACAACACCCCTCTTATGCAGATGCATTAGTAAAAATTTTCACCCTCATGCTATAAAAAGGCTAAGAAGTATAATAGCGGGAGAACATTTCCTAAGAGGTTGGAGGAAAATTATACAAGCGGCTACAATTGAGAAATACGAGAATGAAATTCCACTTGTGGGTGACAAATGGGGCAAATTTCTCCATCTTTTACAATTATTGTATGATACTTGGTTGAATCCATATGATGAGAGGTTTGTTTCAATGTGGATTGAAAATTTCTTCACTTTGGCACTCATACGACCAACAAGTATAATTTTTTTGTTGTAAATATTCAATGTCATTTCACTTATTACTATATAAAAATTAACCATTACTTATATTTTGAAATTATAATAATAAGATGGAAAGTGAACATGGTAAGCTAAAGAAATATATATCATCATCACATAAGAGTTTTAACACATTATGCCCCAATATCAACACAGTGACAAGAATCCAAATTAATGAAGTGAAAAAATATATGGAGCAATCATGGGTTATAATTCCACATTACTCTACAAATGACACATTGTTAAAGGAAATCATGTCAATTGTATGTCATAGAACAGTGAACATGATTGAAGAGGAGAGTAAGAGGTTCAACACGGTTGATCCCGAATCCTTGGAATGTGGATGATACCTGAGGTTAACATGCAATTTGACGTGTGTGCATGGGATATTTCATTACAAATGAAATCATTAACTTATTATTGTATCAGTAGTGCGTAAAATTATGGAAGACTTTCACTTTTATCAAACCACAAGAAGAAAGGTATTCTTTTGATGATTAAATTATTGATCTATTCGTACGTCTATTTTCTTCTAACATTATGTATAATTTGCAAATGATGATTGACCATTTGTCATCACACCTACAATACTATTCTAATCTTATCAATGATATTCTTGAACCTACATAGAAAAATATGGTAGAATCGAATGTTCAACAAAGCAAAAGGTACCTTAGTAATAGCACACAGAGGGAACCATCAGAGTGGGAGCATATAGAGCTTACTTATTCAAAATCACCTATGGGGCAAGGTCCATCAAGTCGAGTGTAACACCCCAAAATTTACTATTTTTTTAAAGCAGAAGTAATTAAAACACTTAATTTAAAATCCGTGAATTCTGGGGACGTTACCGCCACACTTAGTGTCAGACCGGTTCACTCCTATCGTTTCGGTACGAAGTTCTAAGGCTAAGAAAACACCATTAATAATACCATACAAATTCAAAATTTATAAAAACAAGAATCAGAGTACGCGCAAGTCTTACATAATTCGAAATACCGGCTATTGTTTTTCCAGATAATAACTAAATAACATTAGTAAAATTGTTTCGACAATTCAAACATAATAAAAGATAACATGAATCATAAATTTAAAAAGGACAACGGCCACGTCACTCTAAAGATTGATCCAGCCCAGCTATCACTCTGCCCCTCCTAATGTCCCGTAGACATCAATAGCATTAAAGTAGGTATCTCCCACCTGCAACAAATTAGACGGGCCTTCTACTCGTGAGAATGAGCAGCACCCATGAAACGGGTGATCAGTACGCTACGTACTGAGTAAGGTAACCGAATACTAAGGCCGTCATATAACACATTAAATCATGCAGGATAAGGATCACATACAATTACGACTCATACATATGGTACATACAAAGCATAAGGTGAAAACCATAGTCCAAAATCAACAAGTCCACACATAAGGCCCAAAAAGGTCCAGATTAATCATTTAATCTTTCTTTTATCAAAAGTCAATGCACACCATGCCTTTTATCATATCCATGCGAAAACAGGAACACCCCACTATTATAACCGGTGGGACAGTCACACATAGAGCATCATGCCCTAACTACTATTATTACCGGTGGATCGGTCACATATAGGGTAAAACCCTAACCACTATTCCTGACCGGTGGATCGGCTTGGTTCCTGCTCGCATGGTGTTCCACTGTAAGTAATTAGTATCTTTTAATAGCATTAACGATCTGGTTTGTCTTTATTGAGTTCGGGATCCCCCACTATTATAACTGGTGGACCGGATACACATAGGACCTCATGTCCTAACCACTATTATTACCGGTGGATCGGTCACACATAGTGAAATACCCCAGAATTAATTCTTTTTGGAAATATGTCATTAAATAAGGATTATTGGGGAATTAATTTAATTTATTGCTCTAATTAGATTAAGAGGGATTATGTAGGGCAAATTAATAAGAATTTTCAAATAATTTATAAAGGATGAATATTTTTTTAGGGCCCTAAATTAGCCTAGAAGGAGGTTTAATATTTTTATTTAAATATTTAAATATTCTTACTCTAGGTGCCCAAAGGCAAATACTCCAAATATTTATGTAAAATAAAAGAAATATATATATGTAACATAAAATAATTCTTTTCCTCCTTTCCTTCCTTTTTCTTTTTTCTTCCTTTCATTTTCTTCCTCCTTCTTCTCGCCGGTTGGGCCAGCCCATAGCCCAACTTCCCCTTCGTTCCCCTTCTCGCGGCCTAGCGCCGTTGGACACCCCTCGTGCAGCCAAACGCAGCGTTTCGGCCCTCCTTCCGCTGAAGCGCTGCGTTCCGATTACTGAAGTTAGTCGTTGCCTAGCGACAACCCAATGTCGCGCTTTGTCCGAAAATTTACCAAAACGCCGCATTTTACTAAAGCGTTTTGACCGTTGCCGAACCGGCCGGTCCCCCCTTATTTTTCTTTTCCTCCCCTGGACCGCCCGGTCCTCCCCCTTT
The DNA here is from genome assembly GCA_039764185.1 of Tamarix austromongolica. Lineage (NCBI taxonomy): Eukaryota > Viridiplantae > Streptophyta > Magnoliopsida > Caryophyllales > Tamaricaceae > Tamarix > Tamarix austromongolica. Next base: position 13,971,411 of record CM077819.1, read on the forward strand.
CCCTTCCTTCTTCTTCCCCGCGTAGCCGCAGCCCGACCTGCACCTCTGCACACGCCGACCACCTCTGCACCGCCGGTTGTCCTTCCCTGTCGTTTTCTTTCCCCCTTTCGACCCCAACAGACCACACAGATCCCTCCTCGCGTGCCCATCTCTTTTCCTCTTTCTCCCCGACCCGACCTAACCTGTAATTGGTAGGACTTCACCGCCTGCCACCGCCAGCCGGTGGTCCTGCCACACCTTCCCCGCTCGTCTTCTTCTCCCCTTGTATTTTTCCTCCTAAATTATCCTATAAATACTCCCCATGGCAGCCATAATCGAGCCCTCTTTTCCCGCAGCCCAGAAACTCTGTCCCTCACCGCCGCCCAATCAGTTGCATATTTCGCCGCCGCTGGTGACCGTCGCAACAAACGCTGCCCACCGGAACCTTCCCTGCACCTCCCTCGACAAAACCAAGCCGCCACCACCCTCCGCCTTGCCCTGCACGTGCCGCCCTAGCCGTGCAAAGTTTCCATCCCGAACCACCACCTTCAGCCCTTCGTCGCCCCTCGCGCCGCCACCCTCGCCGCAACCAGCCCTCCTACCCTCCACCAATACAACCAGCAGACTCTCCCCTACCTTCCCATACCCTCATCATCCCTTGCCTCCTTCTCCACCTACCTCCACCATCTTCTACCATCCTCCACCACCTTCGGCCGCCGCGTCAGCCATCGCGTGCACCGCCCCCTGCCACGCCACCACCCTCATTCCACTCCTCTTCACCTACTGCTTCTCCCCCTACCTCAAACTTCTCTTTTCCTCCTTCCATCCAGCTCCCACCTTGATCTTTTCCCTTCTCTTCCTCCTCCACCGCCGCCGCCGTCGCCGGACCACCACCAACCTTAGGTGGTTTCCAACTTACCCAAACCCTAATATCTCTTTTCTATAACTGTTATTAATTTTTAACTACTATTAATGATATTATACTTAATATTATCATTTTTATTATTACTTTCATTATTATTATTATTACTATTATCATCATCATCATCATCATCATCATCATCATCATCATCATCATCATCATCATTATTATTATTATTATTATTACTATCATTATTCTATTACTACTGCTAATGATATTATCGTTATTATTAGTACTAACAACTTAGTGTTAATATAGTTACCTCCTTTGTTATTACTATTATTATCATTACTATTATTACTATTACTCAACCTAACCTTATGATTTTCCTAACCAATAATACTATTATCATTAATAATAGTCTAAGACTTTAGGGTTAATGTGATTAAGACTTCCCTCATTTACTATTATTGCCACTATTAACCTCACTATTATTTTTACTAATAGTACTAACGCTAGCCATTGTTTATTATTGTCTTTATCTTTACTATTATTCTTATTATTCCTATTATTGTGACCAAAAACATTTGAACCCTTATATTATTACTATTCAAAAATATACAAATTTTATCATTATCTTCTTTAGGAATATTTTACTTGTTGATATTGTAATTAGTATATTATTATTTTAATCCTAACACTATTATTAGACTTAGCCTTAAAAACGCTAGGGTTTCTATCACTATAAACATTAGTGTCACTATTATTAGTTTTATTATTATTATTATCACTATTTTTCTATAGTTAGCATGAACATTATTACTATAAGAATAGGGCTAACGGGTCTAATAATATAAGTGTAACAATAAGTATCAAAAATAAATATATTTTGACTAGTAATATTTAGTATACTAATTTTAAGGTAAAAACCCTAGTTTTTGTATAATACCCTCTTTAGTAATAAGAACCCTAATCCTAAACTAGAATAAGGGATGATGGTACTTTTGAGGGAAACTAATACTTAGTATTTCTCCCTTTTATAGGTAATCCCAACCAAAGCCCTAAGGAGTTAGAGGAGCATGCTCCAAGCCCGGCGTCGCCTTAGGTAAGGACGAAGCTATGGCCTTGTGCTATGTGTGACATGGATGTGTTGAATGTTGTGAATGACATGCTATGCCCTGTATTATATGATTTGTGGATAATTTGTCTTATGTGTAGCGCAGCTTAGAGATTGAGGTATGTTGTATGTGCTTTCTATGACATGTATACGCATGATGTTTTGGATGTGTTATGATACGGCCCTCTAGGACATGCATGTTAGGGTAATTGGTAATATGAATTGGGAATAAAAGGATAACAAGAAAGGAATGGGAGGTGAGTTCACTAAGGGGGATATGAAATTTAACCTAAGTACCTCATGATCCATGAGAGAAGATTTAATAAGGGAGGAATGACCAAAATAAATGAGAGTTGGGAACCATGCATGGGAGTCGTAAAATTTGCATGGTGACTTGGGGTGTTTGCATGGAATGGCTAAATTTTGCATGGGGGTGAATCTTATGTGAGAAAAGTTGAATTAGGGTGTAAATAAGAGAATGGGAGAGTTGTGGGGTGATTGGAGACTTGGGATGAAAAATAGTATGTAGGTTGGTGCAATAGTGTATAAGGGACCCGATTAGGGTTTTTGGGGAGAAAGTGAAAATTTGAGAAGGGTAAAAGTAAGAATGATTAAGGAAGGGTGGAGTATGGGTTAAGAGTGAGAATTCTATTATATAAAAGATGAGTATGGGTTTCCATGTGAAAGAAGAGACTTGGGGATGAAAAGAGAGAGGTTACTTGTGGAAGAAGTAAGGTGCTTGGGTTTGACGTGGCCAACTAGGGTTTTGCCGGTCATATGCGAGATCGAGGAGTAAAGTGATATGCCTTGGGGTTTGACCTAATAAGGGTGAGATGTGGGGTGAAGAATAAGTAATGGTAAGGTAAGTGAGAAGAGGTTGGGTCACATAGGTCCAACTAGGGTTTCCAAGGAGAAAACCCTAGAGGTTGAGAATAGGCGAGACCGATGTCATAGGGTGTTGGGCTTAACCTACACTTTCAGGAGTTGGTCTTTCATTATGTGTGAGCATAAGGGGGAATGGATGTCGGGTCGTGATAAGAGGTGCCGGAGTCTCAAAATATGGGACGGGCCCTCTTGGGAGAATAGTAGTAGAACATCGATGACATGCATGTCAAGGGTGGAATGTTATTTATCAAGACACGGATAAGACACTAATCATGTAAAGTGAAAGATTGTTGAGCCGAGCCCAGTCCGGTCCACCGGCAAATAATAGTGGTCAGAGGCGTTCTGCCCTGTGTTTTTACCTTTCGGTCCACCGGCAATAATAGTGGTGAAAGGCGTTCTGCCTTGTGTGTTTACCTTCCGGTCCACCGGAAATAATAGTGGTCAGAGGCGTTCTGCCCTGTGTGTTTACCTTCCGGTCCACCGGCTATAATAGTGGGGGATTTCGTGCTCGACAAACCAAAGTAAATAAGTTAATCCATGGGAAAAATACTAAATACTTACAGCGAAACACCATATGAGTCGGGGTCAGTCTGATCCACCGGTAAATAATAGTGGTCAGGTGCGTTCTGCCCTGTGTGTTTACCTTCCGGCCACCGACAATAATAGTGGTCAGAGGCGTTCTACCCTGTGTGTTTACCTTCCGGTCCACCGGCTATAATAGTGGGGTACCCGCACTCACATGGACTATAAAAAAACATGTGTAGAATGGACATATTATTAATGAGAATAAAGAATAAGTCACCGAGAAAGTAATCAGGCCTTATCATGCGTGTTATTGCACGTTGCCTATGTGATTGTGCTATGTGTGTTATGTTGTACGATTGTATGCGTGGCCTTAGCGCACCTACTCCCTTACTTAGTATCGGACCCGTACTGATACTACCTTGATTGAATGGGTCCTATGATGATCCACCAATGGTGGGGAGCAGACCTCCTGTGCAGGTTTATGATCGGGTACTATTATGGGGTGGAAGGCTTGACTTGAGTGAGTAGGCAATCCGGATATTGATCCTTTGGAACTTGTTTTATTTAGCTGTATTTTGTACTACGCTTCATGTTTTGAAATCGTACTCTTAAGTTGTAATCCTAAATCATATTCTAAATACTAATTGACTTGTGTTTCGTTAATGATTTATGCCAAATGTCGACTCATGTTTTAATGTTTCGCACTTGATGTTGTTTGGTTTTAGCCTTAGCACTTAGTACTAGAGTAGTAGAAGTATACCGGTCTGGTACTAAGTGTGGCGGTAACGCCCCTGAGTTTACGGTTTTATCTTTCGCTTCCGCTAAACCTTTTGATCTAAACGAAATTTTTCAGTAGTAAATTTGGGGGTGTTACACATAGGGTAAAAACCCTAACCACTATTCCTAACCAGTGGATCGGCCGGTCCCGTCTCAATATCTTCCACTTTAAGATATTAGTGTCTTAAATATTTTATTCAAAAACATTTGTCATTCACAAACATTTGCCCAGACATGCATGACTAAATCCATGCAAACCCTAACTCCCATGCAAACCCTACTTCATGCAAACCCTAACTCCATGTACCACACTTCCATGCAAACCCTAACTCCACGTACCACACTTCCATGCAAACCCTAGCTTCCATGCTAACCCTAACTCCACGTACCACACTTCCATGCAAACTCTAATTCATAAGCAACCCTAACTCCACGTAGACATACTTCCATACAAACCCTAACATCATGCCATTTCATGCAAACCCTACCTCCATGCCATTCCATGCAAACTCTAGCACCATGTCATTTCATGCAAAACCCTAATACCATGCCATTTCATGCAAACCCTAACACCATGCCATTTCATGCAAAACCTAACACCATGCCATTTCATGCACAACCCTAACACCATGCCATTTCATGCAAAACCCCAATACTACCTTGCTACACTTCCCATCATGATTTTACAACCCTAACATGCATGTCTTAAGGTCAGATCATACAATAATGACATCAATATACGCATAATTCTCATGCCACAGTTTATTTACACCAACAAACTTCAACTCTATAATCATGCCATATACGAAATAATTAATAGTAATAAACCTAGAATACATGGAATATGAAACACATAATGCATATAAACACACCAATGGCCTTAGTAAACCCTTACCTAAATTGTCACTGGTCTTGGTGCACGTTCGTATTCCACTTGAGGGGTTTGACCGGGTTCACCTATTATATAAAAGTATACTAGAATTAGGATCCCTTAAAAATTTTATTATTTCCTAACTCATTCTAAGATTTGGTTTTTAATTAAAATAATATTACACAATAATTAGCTATACAAAATATTACTTAAAAATACAAATAAATTCCTATTTTCATTCGAAAAGGGTGGTGATATAAGGGTTTCTACCCTTCACCAAAATAGTATTAGTAATAGTAATGATAATGAAAATAATAATAATAATAATAATAATACTAATAATAATAATAATAATAAAAGTAAAACATTATTAATAATACTCTTATTAGTAGAATATTAATATTAATAATACCACAAATCTTAAAATTACAAGGTGGCTTTCGAAACCACCCCATTTAATAATAATACTATTTGAAAATGTAATAATGATATTAATATTATATATATACTTATAATATAAAAGTTAATAAAGATAATAATAATAATATAATTAGTAATAATGATAAAAATGTTAATAACGGTTGTAAAAAGAAAATGTGCGAGACTTAGTTAAAATTTTAGGTTTCTAACCCTCCTGAAATAATTAAAATATTAAATAAATAATTACACTAATAATAATAATATTTATAATATTATTAATAATAATAATAAACATGTAATAATTTCATTAAATAACCAAAATTTGAGAATAATAATTTATCTAACTCAAGAATACTCCCAAACCTGTCAACAAAATTTAGCAATTAGGATTCAGTTGATAACAATAATAATAATTATTATAATAATAATAATTAAAATCGAATTAACATTAAAAATTAGGATAAAAGCAGAATAATTATCAATAAATCGAAAGGAAGTGTTGAAAAGGCTTAGGGTTTCACCTTGAGTTGGAGGGGATGGGTGGCATCGGTGGTGGTGCCCGGAGGTGGCTAGAAAAGTGATCTAAGAAGGGTGAAAATGAAGAAAAAGAGGTAAGGGGGAAGGAAAAAAATAGAATAATTTTATGGGTCGGTGGAGGAGACTTAGCAAGAGATATTGGGTGGTTTAGAGGGTGGCAGAAGTGACGGATGTGGTGGTGGACGGTGGTTTAAGGTTTCGGGGTAAAATTTCAGGCGAGAGAACTAGCAAACTTTGCACGGTTATGGGGGCCCATGCAAGGAGAATCGAAGGATGTAGATGGTTTAGTTAATTAGAGGGTGTTGTAGGGAAGAGTTTGGGAGGAAGAAGAGGCAGCGAGATTGGCTAACGGTGGAGAACAGGGCGTCTAAAGTGGCGGTGGCGTACAGATAGGTGCTTAGGGTTTTCGGGAAAAGAAAGCTTGATTTCGAGCCATACGAGGGGTATTTATAGTGGTGGAGGGTAGGCTTGAGTTGTGGAATTTACCAGGAGGTCGAAGCCGGTGAGAAATGGGACGGTTATGGTGTTGATCGGGCGGCAAGATTTTCAAATTTTTCCCGACCTTCACGAGGGAATTTGGGGCAAACGTGGGTAAAGAAGAGGAGAGTGGGGCAATTCAAACTGAAGTATGCGTCGAGGGGAAGAGAACGAGCAGGAGAAATGCCGGTCACAACACGTGTGGCTGGCGGCGCCATTTTCGGGGAAAGGAGGAAGGTGACAGTTATGGCGTCGGGGAAGAAGAAGGAAGGAGGAGGAAGAAAGGTGGCTGGGCCGGCGGTTCGAGGAAAAAGAAAAGAAAGAAAAGGGAGGGAACCGGGCGGTTCGGCACGAGGGTTAATGCCGTTTAAATGAAACGGTGCGGTTTGGGTATAATTTTGAAGAAACGCAGCGCGCTGGCTGCCGAAGGAGTAAGAAAAGAAGCAACGAGAATGGGTCGCGGCAGGGGAAGAAAAAGGAGGCGTAAATTGGGCCGCGCCAGGCCCAATTCGGGGAAGAAAAAGAAAAAAAGGAAAGAAGAAGAAGGAAAAGAAAGAAAAAGAAAGAAAAAGGAAGAAAGAAAAGGAAAAAGGAAAAAGGAGGAGAGAAAATAGGAAGGTTGGGTTAAATAAATTAATTAAAATATTTGGGATATTTAAAAATAATAATATTTAAATAAAATAATATTTAAATCCCTTTTTAGGCTAAATTAGGATTTTTAAAAGATTTTTCAAAATTTCCATTTTAAATTAATAAGTCACTCTAATTTTATTTAATTAACTTATTTATAAAATTAACATCAATTTGAAACTATTTTCTCTTTCTTAATTTGAATAAAATAATTTATTTAAATAAATTTCCAAATTAAAATCTTTAATTAGATAATATACCCAAATTTCCTTTACTTAACATTTTTATAAAATTTCTTATTAATTGGCCCTAGCCACTAAATTTCCTTTTATTTTAGTAAAAATAATTTATTAATTTAAATTTTCAAATAAAACCTTATTTAAATATAATATTTAAAATTAGAAAATTTCGGGGCATTTCATCGAGGATGTGGTCATTCATCTCCCGAAAAAGGTTGCTCTCCCCCCTTGATTGATCAGATCAAGGAAGAAGCGGTGATGGGATGCATAGTATTGGGAGGACTCTTCACCTCATCAATGATTTCTTGTGGTCCTTTGATATTGAGACAGTTATTCTTTCATAGGTGGAATCATGGTGTGATGTTTTAAGTGATGAAAACTGTGGGTTTAGAACAATTACACTACAACTCTTGGACAAGGAATCATAACGGTCAAATGTTAGTGGTGCAATGTATAAGGAATTGGTGACGCATTGAGAGTTATATTACTCCTGGTACATTGGAGGGGATCAGCTTCAATGGAGAGATGGTGGCATCAACCTGAATTTGGATTCCTCTTTGCGATAATGTACAATGTCATATTCGTTTGCTTCAGTGTTCATAGGTTGATTACATGTTTAACACATAAACCTCCACCCAATGGCCAACAACCTGATCATATCATCACCATCTTAAGTGTCAACAACTTATTACACTATGTGTCAATATGTCTTTCACTCACACTAATTTTGTATACAAATTTCATTATACTATAGATGTCTGACATTCATGTTATGATACTTTATATGCTTGCAATTAACCTTGATGGAAAACGTAATATTACCACCTATATCTAATTAGTGGTACAGGAGTGTTGCTTCAAGCATATTGGAATGCGGTGGGTATAGGTGTCAAATAAGGGGGAGACTTAGGCTGATGATTTGTCCTAATATAACAACTATAACGAAGAACTTTGCGTGTTTTTGTTTATTGCACTCTCTTAAGTATTTTGGTGCAAAAATTTATTTATTTTGATTTATCACATTCCCTTAAGTATTTTGTTACATAAATCTGTATACTTATTAAGGAATAATCATGGTATAACATGGAATTAAAATTATCATACAAGTAAATTTCTCTAATAACGAAGCCGTAACAATCTTAATATAAAATTAAAATCAAAATACAGGAAAAAAATTTGCTAACGATAATCAACAGGGGGTTGGTCGGCCTCCTTCTCTTCATTAGAGGAGAGTTTGAGTCTACCCATGGCGAAGTACAACTTCTCTAGTATATTAAAACCTTTATCCTTATCAATTCTACACATCATGTCTTTTTTGAACCGGTAGCAGAATCCGCCCATCAATTTATCATTTATCTCTACTCTTGTCCTAATATATAGGGCATCACTCGACCATTCATCTACTTGTACATGATGGACTATTGGATGGGTCCGAGGATGATACTAAAGAAAATATTCAATTGAGACATCATTCTTATATGTCAATAGATGAAAATGGGAGTTGCGGTTTAGTCAATGGTGTGGCCAAGCATTTCAAAATGATACACCTTAACATCTCCAAAATTTACTATTGAAAATTTTTATTTTTAAAAGTTAAATGAGGAATCTAATATGGTAAATCGAGGGGTAATACCACTACACTTAGTACCAGATTGATTTACTCTATCTTTCTGTTACCAAGTGTTAAGGCTACAAACATTATTCCACTTAATTTAAGAACACAATTGTAAATCATAGTAGTAAAAGAGTTAAGGAAATTAAATAACATTTAGAATAAAACCCACTATTAATGGTTACAAAAATGTCAGTAAAAGGAAATACATAAGAACTATAAGAAATGTAGAAACTTCTGGTTCAAAGTTACCGGACATAATCCTTGATAACCCTACAGTCTCAACCCAGAGGATAGCCTTGAACAGGTTCTGCAAGCTAACTTGTAAAGATCACTGCCCATTGAATAAGCAGGGGTTCAAGAAAAGAACCCTTTAGTGCAACGATACTGAGTAACCCATTATAAAAACTAATATGTAAGGCTCTCATGGAACACATAAAATATATCACAATAATATATGAATATTTAATTATGCATACATTAATTGAAATACAATATTTACTCATATAACCACATAACATCAAGACCATATAACTACCAATGCACATTCACCTAGAAATAACCGAAACTTACTAATGGAGCATCGGAGAGATGTTCTTTGTAGTATAATTAGAAAGCTACATCATTCTCAAGTTATAACCATAGTCACAATTCTCATTATCAAAGCCACAACTTCTCATAGCATATGTAGGCCCATCAACACAACCAATACACACACATTATCACAGGTAGGTACAAAGGTTACTACCAAACCATGCGTAAGCACAAAAGCTACTACCAAACCATAGGTAGGCACAAAGGCTACTACTCAACCACGGGTAAACACAAAGGCTACTACCAACCAACTCAATAATCATTCACATTCAAATGTCCAATATTGTAATTTTTATTTACTTAACAGGAGATTAGACGAACCCGGAGACATTAAGGTACCTTGGTTATACCAACACATAAGAGCAACATAGTATCCTACTGACTATCAATCTAATGATGCAAAATTACTCTGGTCGCACTGGTACATGAAGGTACACAATACCCTACCGACAAGGATAACTAATCCATAAGTATACATACCCCCTACTTAGGTCTGTAAAACTAAATAGAGTGAGGTAAAGGGCTTGGCTAGGACACTAAGGCATACTAGTAAAATCCATAAACAATCATAAGCTAAACTACATATTTAGGGTAGCAATACCTAAAAAGCTATTATTCACAATCTTAAGGTATTTCACTTTAAGTATTAGTATTTTATAAGGGTGATCGTGAAAACGTATACTAATCACATAGATCTAATTCTTCATACCTACCCATTTTATTTCATCTGTAAACATTTTGAGATAACCATAATCAATATCATTATTAATGTTAACATTATAAATCTACTAAGCCTATCTCAGGCTCAATTACTCACACTTAGGCGCTTTAGGTCAAAAATGATCAAAATACCCCTGAGGCTAAGGTTACCACTTTACCATCCATTTATATTACGAATTTCGTTTTATTTATCAAATTTCCATAAAAAGGATAACACACCATGATTAAATTATTTATCATATAACCAAATTACTAGATACATCCAATTACCAATTTACCCTTATACACAATTCTGCACATAAAACCCTAACATGATATCACGGGGTGACTTCTTTCATCTAAATCTTTTTCATACGACACTTAGAAGCATAACTCCTTTTTTTATCACTAACTCAGCCTTTCCAATAATAAAGTTATTACCAAGTCTTTAAGGATGAGTAAGAACACTTTGAGATATTAGGAGGCTCAGTGAGAGTGATAGAGTGTTTGTGTGTAAGAAGAAAACACTTTATTAATGAGAGAGGAGAGAGCTTACAACTTTGATGATGTCAGGACAAAATAGGGTGGTCATCCATTTATAGTTGAGGTCCCCCTCCCTTTTTATCCTTTAGTGGAAGGATCTAGATCTCCCTTAACCCTTAGATATTTCCAGAGACCCTTCTAGATTATAAGATAATTTAGAATACTCTTCTAGATCCCTTCATGATACTTCTAACTTTTGGGATTCTAGAGAGTTCCCCAACATTCTAGGAGATCTCTAGATATTTACATAAGGATCCATACATTTATTGACACTTCTATACAATTCTACAAGAGTCTACACAACTCTAGAATATTATAGAACCTTCTGGATAAAAATTAAAAAAATAACTGGTCCGTGACAACGCACTTCTAAAATATAAGTTACATATTCTCATGCTTAATTAACAAATAAGTGTTTTAATGTCAACATGGGGAAACTCATAAATAGTCCTTTCTTGACTTTCTTTTAGTGCAAATAAATAAAACAAGCTATTAATTTATCTTCTAACCAATTAATAACCTAGATTAAGAACACTAGATTCAATTAACACCAATATTAATGAACAAAAAATAGTTGACTGCAACCATAACTACGTAAGCTTGGATTAGGCAATTGTACGAATTGATGAACAAGATTAGTAAATGATTTATTGCTACTCTAGAGATATTAATTACAACTTGTTGGTTAATAACATCATTTTAACATTAGATTAAAATCTAAATCGACTAGGTGATTGGTCTAATTAATCAAAGGCTTAATCTAGATTGTGTAAAACCATTTATCAATTGAATTAAGCACACTTAGAATCTACACTTGAAAATTTTGTTTCATATTTGAATTCGTAATTCATAATAAATTCATCTCATCCCAAACAAATCTAATCCTATATATTTATAATGAAAAGGACATATAATAATTCACATTAACTAATGTTCACCATTGAATTGTAGATGACAATGAATGAAAAATGTAACAAAGGAAACAATTGAATAGGTAATTAATACTTACATTCAAGGAAATCATAAATTCAAGTAGAAGAGGAAACAACTTATCATATTTGATTCACAAACTTCAATATTCGACTTGATTACAAAAGAAATGAGAATTTTGAATATAAATACAAGATACTAATAAGTATTTTTTTTCCTGTGCTTTGAAAAATGAGAACAAAGTTTCTGTCTAAAAATTGAATCAGAAATTAAAAAGGAAAAGACTATGCAAATGGTTATAAAAACATAGGATAAATACGGATTGTATTTACAAACACAGGCACAGGCATATTTCATAAACACAAGACCCCCTATGTTTTCTTCTAACAAGTGTTATCTTCTAAAAGAATTTACACATGCTTCTCTTGGCAAACCTTATCCTTAACTGATATTTATGTCTTTAATTTTAGATTATTCTATGCATTATTTCCTTTTCCCTCTTTTCTCTTAATTTATCTTTGAATTTATTCTTTATTCATTTACATATGCATATCTAATCAAAAAAAGAAAACTTGTGAAAAAGGGTTAAATCTAATATAAGCAATGAGGGAATTATGATATATTTGCACCAAATACCCACATATAAAACCTACACATCACTTGTCACCAAGCAACACCGTTGTGAACTATAGTAAATGTATATGGTCACGCCAACCAATAATCTCAGCTTGTGCCTCATGAGCCTCCTTTTTCCATTGATTCAAGGTCAACCTTGGATTTCTGGAGGTCTTAGGCATAAAACATGTAGGAGACCTACATATCTATACCACAATATCAAACCAACATGTACATTATATTTTTTCTAATATTTTAGAATAATAAAAATAGTAGTGCTAATATTTTAGTAATATTTTAGAGAAGTGACTCATCTATCTATATCTTAACATGCATATAGTATAGAAAAAAAAGATACCCTTAATTTAGTGACTTATTTTTCCTATAGTATTTTAAATTAAGAAAAAAACTTCAACACACCATAAATCAAAATTTTAAATATATAAATACATGACATATATTATATATAGTTTTATACTCCTTCCGTATCAAAAACAAAGATATTTTGTTATCAAATTTTTGTATAAAAAAAATCATTATAAAAAAGTAAAAGTCTATTTTTTTATTTTTACCCTTATTTTTTTAATTATATATGCATTAAATGCTTTATTATTTTTTAAAAAAAGATATTAATGTAATTTTAAGAATACTTTTATAATATTTTTTTATAAAATGTACAAAATAATATAATGACTTACTCTATATATGAATTACATGCATCATGGATGGTGAAGTTTATGAATTATGAAGTGAAGCTTGAATTGAGAGATTATTGTGCGAAAATTATTAACCAAAATTCCAAGTGTTATGGTGAAACAAGTGGCAAGAGGCACACCCATTGATTGACGAGGTGTCAACTTCAGTCGAGCTTGTCTTATAATTGAGAAAATATGCTAGCGTTGCTTGCTACTTGATCCTGTGCACTACTCCTTCGGTTGACTAGTTGTTCATGCCCGACACCACTTGAGTAGTTTTCAAAATCCACCTCCACCTTTTTTACTATATATATGTATGTATGTATGTATTTAAATTGTTATAGTATATATTGAGAAACTTGAAGAGGAGAGTTGGAGAAGATAGATTAATTTTGAAAATGAATTGCTTGATAAAGGCCTACACATCTGATATATGCAGCATATATATGCAACTATATCGTAGGAATATAATTGTAGAAATATAATTAAAAAATCAATCCTTCCCGGTATTTAAGAAAAGTTAGGCTAAAATAAATAAGAATAGTACAGTAAAAGTGGGATGAGGTTATTGAATGTTTTAGCATGTTATACATGCAGAATATTATAGCATGTTACACATGCACATGAACTCAGGTGGGCAGATGTTGATAGGCTTGGGTTTTGTGTGATATAGTTTGGATATTCCAACACCCCCGAAAAGTTGGAGCAAGGCAATGCATGCCCAAGTTGAAAGAGACACGATCATATGCAAATCCTAGCAAAAGTTTGGTGAAAATATCTGTTAGTTGATATTTTTTCCAAATATGTGTGATATCGATCAAGCCAACAAGAAGTTGATGGCAAACAAAATGGCAATCGAGATCAATATGTTTGGTGCCTTCATGAAAAACTAGATTCTTAACTATATAAATCACCATTTGATGATCACACTTGATAGGAACTGGTGTAATGGTAGAAACCAACAACTCATGAAGTAGCTTTGTTAACCAAGCTATTTTAGAAGCGACATGATGAAGGGATCTATACTCAGCTTCAGCAAAAGATAATGAGACAACGATCAATTTTTTTTCTAAGAGATAGGAGAGCCTCTAAGAGTGATAAAAAAACCCCCCCATTAACTGAACATCTAGTGAAAAGGCAAGTAGGCCAATCCAAATCACATAAGGCTATGAGAGAAGTGGAAGAATCAATATTGAAAAATATTCCTTGATTAGGTTTTCCTTTTAAGTAACGCAAGATATGCAAGGCGATGTTGAGATATGGAACTTGAGGAGCATTATTGAACCAACTTACGTATTGTACAACAAAAGAAATGTCAATTCTGTTGTTTGTTAATTAATTTAGTTTTCCAACCAAACTATGAAACTCAATGGCATCAGCGGAAGGAGCTTTCATATTAGGCAAAAAATTCTCTTTCATTGCTAAGGGACTAGCAACCAATGTATAATCTTGCATTGCATAATATGCAAGAAGATTGGCAATAAAGTGATGTTGTGTAATAACGAGGCCATATTTACACTTCAAAAATTCTATGCTCAAAAAATAATTCAAGTCACTAAGATCTTTGATCCAAAACTATTCATTGAGGAATTTCTTGATGGACTGTATTTCTATTGGATGATCTCCAACTATTAACATGTCATCTACATACACTGCAATAATTGTGATTTTTCCTTGGTATCTTTTGATGAATGGAGAATAGTCATTTTTGGAATGAAGATATTCATGAAGAATGAGTGATGAAGAAAGTTTCTCATACCATTGATGAGAAGCTTGTTTTAAACCATAAAGGGACTTCTTAAGTTTACAAACAAAGGAGGGATGGATATTGAGACCTGGAGGTGGTTTCATATAAACTTCTTCATTCAAATCTTAATGTAGGAAGGCATTGTTAACATCAAATTATTAAAGATGCCAACCCTTCTTTACAACGACAACTAGCTGACTGTGAATGGTAGTAATGCGAACCATTGAGGGAAAAAGTTTCCTTAAAATCTTCACCTGCCTTTTGAGTGAAACCCCTAATGACCAATTGTGCTTTATATCTCTCAATGGAGCAACCTACCTTGTACTTTACCTTATAAACCTAGCGACAACTAATTGGCTTCTTTCCCTTAGGTAAGGTCTTTAACTCCCAAGTCTTGTTTGCATTCAGAGCTTCAAATTATGCTTTCATAGCTTTGACCCAGGTTGGATTTGACATGACTTCTACATATGAATTTGACTCAGGTATAGGAGAAGTGATGGAGGTACTGGATTGAAGACAGACGATGTGGAGGTTTTGTGAGGATAAATATTATGTGTTGGTAAGGGTATGTGGATGAAATGATGTGGCAAAATATGATTTGGTGCAAACGCAATGACAAACATAATCCTGGAAGTGTATGGGAGGTTGGGTGGATCGATGAGATCGCCTCAAATGGAGTGTTGGAGGTTGAACATTAGATTGTGCAGGAGTTGTGATATCCTGATTAGGTCGAGGGCATGAATTTGGAGATAGCGTAGATGAGGAATGTGGAGTAATATTAGTAGAATCAAGAGCTGTCAAAATGTCGGGTATAGGAAGAGGTATGGACAAATTACTCAATAAACGAGGGTGAGGGAGCTTTGGTTTGAAAGGAAAAATAACTTCTTTCAATATGACATCCCTGCTATTTATAGTTTATCGAGTATCTAAAGTGAGAAATTTGTGGGCTTTCTTTCCATGCGGATATCTAAGGAAAACACAAGGATGAGAACGTGGCATGAACTTATCTAGAGAAGATTTGATGGCGAATTCATAACAAAGACAACTAAAGGTCTTGAGATTATCAAGGTGGGGTTTTGTATTAAAATAATTTGATGTGGACTACAGTTTTTTTAAAATGGGAGAGGGTAGTCGATTAATGATATAAGTTGCAGTTAAAACACCATCACCCCAATATTCATAAGGAAGATTTGGTTGAAACATAAGTGCTCGGGCAATTTCAAGGAGATTTCTGTGCTTTCTTTTTATTGATGTTTTTTTATGGTCTATATGGACAACTTGTTTGATGAAAAATCCCTTGATTAATGAAAAACTTTCATGTTTCTTGGCTAGATCCTAACTCATAGGCATTATCAGACATAACAACTTTGACGGTCTTGCCTAACTAAGTTTGAATGAGTGTAATGAAATATTTTAGAATAGTAAAAGCATTTACCTTAGTACTCATAAGATAGGTCCAAGTTGCCCTTGTACAATCATCAACGGTAGTAAAAAAATATTCAAAACTATCATATGTCGTGCTCTTATAAGGTCCTTATGTGTCTATATGAATGAGATAGAATGCTGATTTTGGTTGTGTAGAGCTAGAAGGGAATGTCAAGCGGTGTTGGCATGCCTTGAAACATACATCACATGATAATTATGATATTTTATTAATGGGAATTGAAAGAGGAAACATTTGCCTAAGTTTATACAATGAAAGATGTCCTAATCTAAGGTGTTGAGTCAATGCATAAAAAAAAACTAAGTTAGGATTATTTGTGGGTTGAGGGACGATGGAATATGCTAAAGCACTTGATTTGGCTATGGAAAGAACTTTATGACATGGTCTTGACTTAGATGAAAATATGAAATTAAGAATACAGAGATCCTTGTTGATATTACCAAGTATAGTGAGTCTTCTTCAAAGGATCTTGCATCACACATTGGTTATTAATGAAATAGATGTTGTTTTAGGTTTGTTTTGTCAATTTGGAGATAGAAATAAGATTGTATCTAAGTTCCAAAGTAGAACTCCTTCTAAAATCAGTCCATTTTCAAAAGAAATATATCCAATGGAATTGGAGATGACCGTACTACCATTAGGAAGAGAAACAAAAATAGGATTGTTATTTGGCTCAAGATTGATATTTTTTTTATTTCCACTCATATGGTCAGTGGCTCCTATGTATAACATCCAAATTGAAGTGTAAGCTATAGAAGCATGAAGAGAAATTTTATCTGAAAGCAAATTATAGAGAGTTGAGTTTTTACCCCAAAAACTCACCATACTAGCTACCGTAGAATCTCGAGGAAAATCTTGGGCAACTTGAGAATTTGTTGTTGGTCTTCTGCATTGATTGAGGAGATTGATAAGCTGATTGTACAGAAGGCTAAAGTTGCTTAGAGTCTAGTCCTGCATATTATTCGAGTTTTGAAGTGACCTTGAGAACTTCCTTAGCTTGGTGAACTTGAAATCTGGGGGAAAACTAACAAGCTTATAACACATTTCCTTCATATGACCCATCTTTTAACTAGATCAATTTTTTTGAGTCTTGTTTGGTGATTAAAGAATTAAGAGCCATCATATATGGAGACATAGAATATGTAGCTCTAATACTTGGAAGTGGATTCATCATGAGGATACTCCCCTGATTGTGGAAAAATAATCATTCAGACCCATCAAAAATTGAATCAGCCTTTGGTCTTCGATGCACTTCATAAAAAATGTGGGTGATCCGCAACTATAAGGAGGAATTGCAGTTAATAGTGTCAATTCATCTCATAACCTTTTCATCTTGGTAAAGGTGGTGGCAATGTTATATGCTTCTTGAGAGATTGAGGAAATCTCCTTTTGGAGCTAATAAAGTTGAACTCCATTTGCAGATTCATATCTCTCCTCAAGTTCCTTTCATATTTCATGTGTTGAAGTGATATAAATCACACTTTTAGTAATTTCTTTGCTAAGTGAGTTGAGAACCCAACTTCTAAATATAGAATTGCAACGATTTCATTTATTGAAAGTCGAATCACCGCTTGCAGGTTCTTTAAGCACACCATTAATTAGTTCGAGTTTGTTCTTTGCAGCTAAAAAGCAATGGTCATTTCCCTTTTCGTTTGATGGATCCGGGATTATATGAGGTATGCAAAAAGGGAGGTTTTGAAGAATTAGTGATTGTTTTTGAATTATCAGTAATGATTTGAGTAGTTTCATTGTTGGACATAAGGTTTTGAAGAATTAGTGATTGTTTTTGAATTATCAGTAATGATTTGAGTAGTTTCATTGTTGGACATATTTAAGAATGTCTAGAAGAGTTTGGAAAAAAATAGAAATAAAAGATTGGAGGGTCAAGGATCACGAAGAAGGTTTGATACCATGTGAAACTTCAAGAGGAGAGTTGGAGAAGATAGATTAATTTTGAAAATGAAGTGCTTGATAAAGGCTTACAGCTCTGATACATGCATCATATATATATAGATATATCGTAGAAATATAATTAACAAATCAATAATTCCTAGTCTTTAGGAAAAGTTATACTAAAATAAACAAGAATAGCACAGGAAAAGTGGGAGGAAGTTATTGAATGTTTCAGCATGCTATATATGTAGAATATTACACCATGCTATACATGCACATAAACTTAGGAAGGCAGATGTTGACGGGCTTGAGGTTTGTGTGATATAGTTTGGATAGTCCAACATATATTTGCATAAGAAAACTCATGGACCCCTTTTATTTGGATAATTTAGACACTAACTACAGTCGGGGTCAACCCTTCTTCGATCCATAATCTTGTTTCTTCACCTCGCATGACTTTTAAAGGATGGGGGGTGGGGGGAGTGTGGAGGAATCATATACCATATCCCACGTCGATCATGTAGAGAAGGCGGTGCTACAATTTAAATCTTATTGGATGCCTCACCTATGGTCGGCGGCGGCTTTCTGCGTAGCTTAAATTTTGCACATTTACGAGTAGCCCTTCAAGAAGAGTAGCGCCTACATTTTTCCATCCCTACCACTAAAGGAGTCATGTATGATAGAGAAGTAGATGGCGTGTAATGTCAGCTGTTAGAAGTAGCTACTAAGTACTACCTTACACGCATGTAGGCTTGATAATCTCTTAACAACGACAATAATGAATAACAACGACAATAATGAATAAGAAACTGCTTTACCAAATTTGCCAGCATTCTCCGACATAAATAAACCTAAAAAAATACGATATTCATAGAAAGAAAACAAGAAAGATTGGCTGCGACACCACCCCCCCCCCCAAACAAAAAAAAATTGCATCACCCAGTAATTGATCCACAATGAAATGTGCAAGAATTGTCCGACGACAACATCATTTACATGAAAAAGAAGAAGAAAAGATCTATCTCCAACCTATCCCTTAGCAAATATGCACCCAAACCAAACTAGACTAGACTAGAGCAGACGTCTTTCCCTGCAACATCGAATCGCATCATCATATATATCCTCAAGACTATATTTGAACTTAAACCCTGCATCCAACAGTTTCTTTGATGATAGTCCCGCCGTATTTGGACCCGTACGCACCTGTAGGGAACTTCTGGACAAAACAAACAAATGACGTGACACACACACATACATACAAAAGAAAAAAAAAAAAAACAGCAGCAGCAAATTGATCGGATACAAATATCATGAAGCAAAGGCAGAGCTTAAGATACAAAATATTTGGTCGGGAAACTCACTCGTCCTTGCGTATTTGATATAGATCTGGATATCTGGCTGTGAGAAAGTTAGGCATCTCTTGAAACTTAAGCTTAGCTGCCGAACATATGTATCTTCCTTCTGCATGTGGGCATTCCAGAAGAAAGATTTGCGCCCTGGCCAAATCATCGACATGGACCAATTCCATATTCATGAGGTATGAATAAAATTTCGGTTCGCCTGCACAAAAGAACCATCAAATTAAGGTAAAAATCATCAATGCACGATCGATCGATCGATCATGTCTACTAGCTAGTGATTTGGGAAGGGGTACAGAACTGTGTTTAATTTATCATGCATACACATGAATCTTTGTACCTACCTAATTAATGGCAACAGCTACAGCCAGGCAACCAATTGAGTCACTAAGAAGACAAAAAGAACAGCTTACCAAATATGACGGCCAACGAAACAAAAACCGAACCAGGAACTCTGGGAGAGATGAAAGGGCCGGTAATAAACGGAGGATTAACCGTAACAACGTTCAATCCGTATTCATCAGCAAAATCCAACGCCGCTTTCTCGGTCAGCGTCTTAGTAATCGAATACGGCGCGCCTCGGATCTTACGAGATTTAATGAACTCGACGTCGCTCCACGAGCTCTCATCGACTACCTTCACATCTTCCTCTTCATAACCGGCTGCTTTAGGATTATACACAACGGCCGCTGCACTTCCCATATACACAACCCGTTTCACGGTCTTGGAGTCCAAGGAAGACTTTAAGATCCCAATCAGCCCGTTGATGGAACGTTGGGTTACGACCTCGACGGGCTCCTTGCCTTCCATATCCATCGGATGCGCCACGTGGAAGACGCCCCTGCAGCCCCTGATTGCTGGGGCGAAGCTTTCTGGCTGGCTGAGATCCGCTTCGAAGAAACGTAGGTTCTGGGATGCGAGGGGAAGATTTTTGAGGAAGCTGGTATCTTTCTTTTTCTCTGCAAAATTGATTTTATTTATTTATATATACAACAAAAAAGCCTGTTGGTGTTAGTGAGAAGAAAGCGTCTTGATTGGTCGATTTAAGAAAACAAAATCAAAGCAAGAATAATATTCTTTGAACAACAACATCATCATCATCATCCCCCCAATACCGTGGAAGTCCAAATTTACAGCAACCTCTATCATGCAGCAGCATCCTAAATGGCTAGCTAAACAAACAGAGATGACGATGTTCACAAAACTAACTAGACACCCTGCCACTATTAATATTAGTGTAGCCAATATTAATGGCGATTCAATAAATCATATTATGACTTGGAGAAAAGTAGTCTGTCATATGTTCAGCCCGACTTACACAAGACGAGATTCTCATACACACATATATAATATTATGGTCACTTCATTAAGTATGGTTCAGCCACCATACAACATGTAGCCAGTTCCAGTCTAACCAAATCGCAAAATATCAGTAACTGTAAGTCTGTAACACCAAGCCATCCCAAACAAAACCCCTACCCTTAATCTGAACCAGATAATAATTTTACAGCAGAATAACAAGTACCATATGGGATCGTCAGCTGGAAAAGCTGCCACTTTTCACTATAGTTCGGTAAATTTCACTTCTTCTTTTTTTCCTGGAAAAAGACAGAGAGAGAAAGAACAAAGAACAAACGGTTTTGCCAAATCACGTCATGGCCATCTCTAAATACGCCTAGACAAATCTTGTGACAGAATTACAATTCAAAAACTTCAATTGAATCTAAAAGGAACCTTGCTACAAAGTGTTTTACAAACGGTAACAGGAAAGTGATAATGCAGATGAATCAGACCCAGTTGGCAAATTAAAAGCATACAATAGGAAAAAAAAAATTGAAACACACACACACACATGTATAACCAGAGCCAAAGGCATTCTAGTATTCAATTCAATATGATTGGTAAGGTTAAGGTTAATGAAGAGCAGAAAAAGAAGGCCAAAGTATTCCATTCATATACCTGGAGGTGGAGGGTCAGGTCTAACAGTAGCATGAACAGAATAACCTTCTTCAAGAAGTCTCTTAATCAACCATGAAGCGACATAACCAGTAGCTCCGGTCACACAAACTGTCCCTTTTTCACAGCCTCCAATTCTTCCATCACCATCTTCTTCCCCCATCTTTTTCCTTCTCCTCAACTCTTTCAGATTTCTCTTCTGCAACTTGGTTTCTAATTTAACAGTCTTATTAATTAGAAGGGAAAAAAACACAAAGAAGTGGGAAGGGGGGTATATAATGGAGTTGGAATTTAGCAATAAATGGTAAAAAGCCCAAGTTGCCGGAAACAGGTCCTTATTTTTCCACGCACACTAAAAATCTTGGAGCCGCTTGGCCAGTAGGTAAGCGCAACTTATAAACTGGTAGTTATAGCGTGGGAAGGGATAGCTACCGGCTAAGGGAGTGCAGCAGTGCACACTGTATCCAGCTAGCCACAACCGTCCTCTCCTCATTCTTCCCCCCTCTTCACCCTCCTTCTCTCTTCTCACGTGATAATTATTTAAAGAATGCTGCCAACTTTTTTTTTCCTTGTCGTTTCTTTCAATAAATTCTCTCCTCTGTAAGATTACTAACAAATTTAAAAAAGGAAAAGAAGGAATTTCTTTCACCATACACCGGGACTCCATCATTTTTGCTTCTTCTAAGCCGGCCGGTCATGCCTAACTTTTGTCTTGCTTGCTTCGCTTTTTCGTGTATGTGACTGTACACTGTGGATTGTGCAACATATGGGTATGTTTAAATTAATAAATAAGTGTCTCAGAAAGCAAACATCTAATGTATAATTGTATATCCCAAGGGTTAAAAGTATGTAGACTCGTGTAATACACGGCTGCTGTGAATTCGAAAAACTGATCGGATATGTAAAATGCTCGATTCAATTTTAATTGAAAAAATATAAGATATTTAAGATATAATTCATCTATATTAAAAATAAATTCACTGTATCATCAACTTTTTATTTAAAAAAATAAAAGCCTATTTTTTATTTTTATCCTTATTTTTTTTAATTATATATGTATTAAATGCTTTATTATTTTTTAATGAAGGATGTTAATATAATTTTAAGACTATTTTTATTATTTTATTAAAAAGTATAAAAAAAATAAAAGAATGACCTTATTTTTGATACGGAAGGAGTAATATTTCTAATTAGATTATTCAATTAAAAAAAATTCGATAGTTTATTGATTATTTTAACAACACATTGTAATAAGTATATTTTTTATAGTTTTAAAATTTTTAAATTTATTTGTTTTTAAAAGTTAAACTTTTATATTAATATTTTAATATTTTTTAGGTAAAATAAGATATTTATATACATATAAATATGAATGTGAGCTTATATAAGATCTTTATTTTTATAAAAATTAAATAAAATAATATTTTTATATAAATATTAAACATATTTAAATTCAATGTATATCTAATATCCATCTATTAAATAATCCAAATTCGAACATTCGACCTAAATGACCAAAATGAATATTCAAAAAATATATCCAAATAAATATAAATATTCAGTTTTCATCGCACTCGCAACTAGCTGCTGCTGTTGCTTCTTTTTCACTCAAAAAATTATTCGAGTTTTTCGGATTTAGTTTACAAACTAGACTAGAAGATTTAACACCGTGTGTGCATGGACTTTGTCAAACCGTATTGAATTGGAACAGTTGTTAGGAGTTAGGACTTAGGAGTTAGGACCCTGCTATACTAATAGAGAACACTGATTGAAGTGAAAAATATTAGTACTATAGATTTATTTATTTTTTGTAGTAATCTCGTGCTGTTTGCAAGTTATTCATTTTCCCTGAAAAATTTATTAGTCCTAATGCTTGTTATGTTCTTCATTTATTAAGGATTATCATTCGTATCATGCAGATTCCAGGCAAATTTTTTTTAAAAAAAATCTATTATATCAAGACAAACAATAACAGTAATGACGTGTCAATTATGATAGATGTTCGTTTGGCAATTTTATTTTATTTTTTATAAAAAAAATGTCGTGACTTTAAAATGTCAATTATATAATATTGGCTATCAATGAAGTTATAAAGTCATAGTTCAACAATTAAGACCCTTTTTTTAGGTAGAGGGTGCAAAACTTGAAACTTGAAACATGCTAAAACGGCATAAGATCGTCCACAAAAAAAAAAAAAGAAGAGATGAATAAATTTATTGAGCGTGGCTCAAAAAGCGACATGAAAAGCTCAATAAGCTTGAAAAATTGAGCAAAGCTTAGGAAAATCTATACGACCCACCTCAACCGACGCAAAGAAAATAAAGGAAGAGACCAGGCCGGCCTTACTTTTGAATAAATTTTGCCAAGAAAATCCCTTAACCGCTCAACTAAAATGTGTGATCAATCAAGCCAAGTTTTTTTATATGGAATGAAGGGGCGGGTGATGATGGGGAAACAAATTAAGAGCGGAAGTAGCTCGGAGCCCAACCTCTGTCAATGACGAACTCTTTTAAAAGAGGTGCCGGATGACCAAGAAAATTCTCTACGAACCTTGTAGCCACCAACGGCTTTTCATATGACTCGGAAGTTCGAAGCCTGCGGGATCTAATCCAAGAGGAGAGTCCTGATGTCGTATTCTTAACGCAAATGCATTCAGAATATCCTAATTTTATGGGATTATGGTGCGTTTTCCTAAATAAAAAAAGAATGTATATTTTTGTATAAGATTTGTATTTATAATCTTTATATCACCCTAATAAAGTCTGTATTTGTCAATATAAATATGCATGCGTATTATTAATGGAAAGATATATATTCTTGATTTCTTTTTCCAAACAATGTGTATTCATTCCTTTTATTTGTATAAGTTAAAATTGTCTTAAAAAATATCTATTATTATTTATAGAAGACGTGCATTTGATAATATATATATATTTTAAATAAATTGTGTATTCTTTTTAATAAAATATTCTCAATTGTGTGTATCATTTTTGGTTATATGGCCTGCATTAGTTGATATATGATATATCTTCTTTTTGATAATATAAGTATTCTTGAAAAAAAGATGTGTGATCGTTCGAAAAAGATATAGGATGTGCAATTAAAACTACAAGATATGTATTTTTTTTTAATATGCACATTTATCAATATAAAATACATATTCTTTATGATAAAATGTGTATTTTTTCCAAAATGATGTCTTCCATGATGTACATATTTTTTTGCTATAGGATGTACATTTTATATATGTGCATCTATTAATATAATGTGTGCACTTACATTATAAAATATTAACATTCTTATAATATGTGTTTTTATATTATAAACGTATATATTTTTATATTTACATCTAAGATATATTAATATAGATGTCTATTTATTGAATAAAAAAAAATTATATATCTAGTTTTATTATTTTATTGATTCAAGCTAAGGATAATTAATATTAAAAAAAATTCAAAAATGAAGTGTTGATGATGTTACCCTACGCATGCTATATTTGCACTAACGTATTAATATTACAAAATGGCTGCTTTAGCAGCTACTAGCCTACTACTAGTACTACTGTTGTAGGAGCTAGATTGCACCTTACTAGGGTCAATAATTTCTCACAAAAAATAAAAAATATAAACATCCTTCTTGAACAGAATAATAATAATAATAATAATAATAACAACAACAATAGAAAAAGAAAAAAAAAAAAAACAAGGAGTGGGTTAGGCGTGCTTTCACTTTCTATTACTAAAAAGTTTCCTCTTGGTGTCTCCCTGCTGCCCATAGTCATCCTCTTCTTGTTCCATCTCGCGTTCTTATCTTAATATTTAATATATTGATTGTGACTCTTGTGTTGGCCCCTCTCTTTTATTTTCCTTTTTATATTTCGTATATATGTATTTAGTCATATTTACGGCAACATGAATGACACTATGACAAACATATTATATTTTTTTATATAAAAAATTTATTCTATTATTAAATTTTTTATTAAAAAATTAGTTAAAAAATTAACTTTTAATTTTATCCTTACTTTTTTTTAAAAAAGTATATATATATATATATATATATATATAATGTTTTACAATAATTTTAAAATTATTTTTAAAAAAATGTACAATTTTTAATACAGACGAAATAGTTTTTATTTCTATGGATTTTAGTAATAGGGCAACAACAACTAGTTTATGAAAATTCTCTTAGATTGGTTATTTCTGTCGGAATTTTTTTTATTTCTTAATTAAATATAAATATATTTTATAATCTAAATTATTATTATTGCTGCCGTTTTCGTTTTCGTACTTGCGGCTAGAAATCTATAAGATCAAATCTCCGACTGTTCAAGTGTTCATTAAATTGAAACAATCAATAGCAGACCAGACAAGGAGGCAGCTAACAGTTACATTTTGTTATTCTTGTGTCCCTCCCGTAAGAGGCACATGCACAGCACCATCTTCACTTTTATATATTCGATGCGGAACAGGGAATTAGAAACCTCTCCTTTTCATCGCGTAGCAACCAGCAACTACTACCTACTACTAATTATGTTGTTTTTTATATTAAAAATTAATCTGAATAAAAAATAAAAGTAAATTAGAATGAATATTTTAAAATATTTTTTTATAATATTAATTTAATTTGGATAAATTAAGACAAATCATATTTTGATTTCATTCAAATTAAGATGGGTGAATATTAAAAAAAATAAAATAAAAGGATACTTCTACCTAAAGTTCTTTTTACAACATATATTAGGGTAAGTTATTTTTATTCAATAAGATAAAAAAAGATTTATTTTATCTCCTTTACTCCTAAATTTAAGGTTAATAAAAATAAAAATAATACTAAATCCTTATTAATTTTAATAATTTATTTTTATCACCAAATGAGGTAAATGAATGTGAATTAGTTCATTCTCTCCAATTTACCTAAAACTAAACACCCCCATTAAAATATATACTTCACCCAGTAATATATTTAAATAGTTTAAGTTAAACCACTCTATTTATTTTTTATTTAAAAATATGTAAAATATCACCAAATGAAATAATAAAAATATTAAATTGATTTGCATGATACTTGAAAATCATTCAAACATCCTTCTCAATATTACGTGGCTTAGTTTTATATTTATAGGCTCGGTCTGTATATTTAAATTTTACTTTTAGATTAATTTATTAAATAAATTAAATTTAAGTTTGAAATAATTTAATTTAATTTAATTTAATTTTTTAAATTAGATGAGTTTAGTCCAAACTTAAAAATATTAAATTCAGCTTATGTACCATCATCTATCTATCTATCTATCTATATATATATATAGAGAGAGAGAGAGGATGAAAATTAAAAAGCTGTATCAACCATTGGGTCGACCAAATAGAGGGTCGGATTCAATTTCAAATAAGAGGAGGTGACAGCATTTTGGTAACGATAGAGAACTAATATTACTAAAGACGCAACGCACGCTGCACTAGGGTGTTGCATCCTGTGTTTTGCTACTGTTCATATAAATATAAATAGGCCTCTTCAATGGGTTGAGTTTGACATGGTAAACTATAATCCAACCCATGAACTTAAGTTATAATATAAGTGGGTTGAGTTATTATTTTAAATGGGTTATTATGGGTTGAACCCATATACATATTATTTAAACATGAGTTAGTTTGGGTTTAAGTATAATTGGCTATGAGTTGCTATGGTAATCCATAAGCTGAGAATATCTAACAACATGAACTTAAAAATTTCGAAAGCTTTTTCCGCATCCGATTTCAAAATTCCGCTCGGATTTTTCATCAGTGAATCCGATATTTTCGGCTCTGAGGACTCTAACGCCGGAGTATTTGGAAGGAGAAACACATCTAAGAAACCGGTTTCTTGATTTCAAAGAAGATAGAGACGAAAAAAACGTAAGAATATCATTTTTAAAAAATCTAGGAAATGGAGATGGTACATATATATATATATATATATATATATATATATATATATATATATATATATACATCTATACATATATATGTATATGTATATACATATATTTAAGAGAAGTATATATATATATATATGTATGTATGTATGTATACATGTATATATATATCTATATACATATATATGTGTATATATCTATATACATATATGTATCTGTATATACATATATTTAAGAGAAAAAACATTTGACGAGTCAATTAATTGGGTAGAGTAGAGAAGGTCAGAGGCAACACTAGCGGCGGAGGAATATGACATTTAGATACCTCTACATTTAGATTATATATCTATCTCTCACTCTCTATTTATATTATATAAATAGAGAGTGAGAGATAGGGGTTTAGTTTTATTTTTATTTGTAGGATTTATAGTTTAGGGTCTAGGGTTCATTTTTATTTATTTAAGGGTTTCTAAATTTTTGGATAATTCTTTTTAGGTACCTTGGCATTTAGATACCTCTACATTTAAATTTAGTTTATTATTCAAATGATGAAAATAAACTAAAATTTCAAATTAATGTGGATGTAGCTAAGTGGAATAATTAAAAACACAATGTACTAAAAACATATTAGGTCAAATGTCAAGGTATATAAATAGAATTTATCTTAGATTTTTCATTATTTAATGTTTATTCCATTTATTTTAGATTTTTTTTTATATTTATCCAATAGGGTTTGGGGTTTATTCCATTTAGAATTTATCATTTATTAGGGTTTATTCTATTTATTTATAGTTTTTTTAATTTTAAAATTTGGGATTTAGGGCTTATTCCATTGATGTTAGGTTTTAGTATATTTCTTATAGGGTTTGGGGTTTAAAGTTTAGGGTTTGAGATCAAAGTTTAGGGTTTATGATTAGGATTTTGAGTTTTGATTATGGTTATGGTTTAGGGTTTTGGGTTAGAGTTAGGGTTTACGTTAAGAGTTTAAGGTTTAGTGTTTAATTTGGTTGATTCCTTTTGAAATCATAACCATTGATGTGTATTAATCTAAAGTTTATCATTAGTTTTTATTTCTCAATTTAACTCAATCCTATCTATCTAACTAACTAACATATTTTCAATTTATATTATTATTATTATTATTATTAAATTTTGTGCAAAGAATAATGGCATACTTCCCTATGCAATTATGGTGGCACATCAAGTCACATACCTTTGAAATTATGATCTTAGTAACATATAAATATAAATAACATATTTTTGAGTTAGGAACCCTATTTCATTAAATGTAAAACCAATAATTATATTTTTTTTCAATTTTTATACCATTATTTTTATCAAAATAATAATTAAAAATATATTTCATGTGGCACACATGATCTCATGTGCACTAAAGTTGTAAAAATCTTATAATTATTCTATCTTTACGCAATGATTCAACATTTGAAAAGAATTAGGTCATACAAAAATAACTATTCTACTTTTATTCCAGCTATGATAATCAAGTATTGATGTGTAACTATAACATGATAAAGAGGCATGACCTCTCATTGGTGAATTAAATGCTAAAATAAAAATCAATGGGCTAATGTATATATTTTAAATATAATAATAATAATAATAATAATAATAATAATAAGTGTTTCCATGTTTCTTTTACTTCAATATATACTTAAATGATTAAGACACCGAGCTCAAATTTTAATAGTTCAAAAATGTATTTTCCTTTTGAAGAGTTCAATTAAATTATAGTAGTAGAATTAAATTTATTGATACAATGAAATTTGATATGTTAAAAAATCCATTAGTGGTTTTCAAAAAAAAAATATGACTGGCATTTATCTTTCAAATATTTTAATTAGACAGCCAATCTACAGTGAGAGGAAAACTACTATGGTTATTCAAATGTCAACGTTGTATCAAACGTGATGCCGAAGAGAATGATCGAGCTAGCCAGTAAAGCAGACTAATTTGAACCTTAATCGCATAGGTTCATCACAAACCAGGCTAACCCAGGCAACAAGTACTAGGGATGTTCATGTTATCCGATATCTGCTTATTTGATCCGATATCCGAAGCGATCCGATCCGAAAAAGCAAATGACCAATCCAATTTTTTTTTAAATCAAATATCCGATCCGGTCAACGAAAAGTCAAACAAACCAAATATCTGATCCGACAAATACAAATAATATCCGATTCGAAGAAAAATATTTATATATTTTTTTATAATTTTTTATTTTATATATAATTGTATATAAATAAATTTAGATGTATCTGTGTATAATTTTTACTTTATTTATTATTTGAGCCAAAATTTAATTTAATTGAAATTATATTTTTAATATAATCCCTTTTTAGATATTTATAAAAATAAAAATAAAAATACTCTGCATATCGATATACTCCATCAACTCCTTTCTTATTTTAGTTTTAACTAGGGATGGCAATTTTCCCCGCGGGTTTGGGGCCCCGTCGGAAATTTTCCGTTCAGGTTCGGGTTCGAGGAGAGAATTCGGGGATCGGGTTCGGGTTTGGGGATTCTTAACGGAGATTTTTACCCCAAACCCGCCCCGAATTTTTTTATATATATATATTTTATATAATTATATATATATATATAATATATATAAATTTTTTTATAGAATATAAATTAAAAATATAATATACAAAAATAGTTTGAGGATCGGGGATCGGGTATAAAGTCGGGTTTCGGGGATCGGGCCGAGTTTTATGAACGGAGAATAAATCGGGGATTAAAAATAGATCGAGGATCGGGTCGGGGAATCCCCGATAAAAAAATATCGGGGATCGGATCGGGTTCGAGGATTACTTTCCTTATCGGGTTCGGGGATGGGGATGAATCCTCGTCCCCGACCCGCCTCGTTGTCATCCCTAGTTTTAACATTGGATATTTGTTGAGTAAGTCGGATATTTGCTAAGCGAATCGAATATTTGCTCAGCATTCGCTTAACAAATCGGATAATATAAAATATATTTGTCATTTGGTAATTTTTTTTATATTTGAGATTATATTCGAATAGTATTGGTTATATTTGATATCCGATGATATCCGATCCGATCTGAAAATTCAAATATCCGATCTTCCGGATATCCGAAGTTTCAAATCAAATATCAAATATTATTTTTAGATATCCGAAATTTCAAATATCCGACAATCAAATATCCGAAATATCGAATATTTGAACCATGAACAGCCCTAACAAGTACGGACACGCTGCCCAACTCATATCCCCGCCCGTGAAAACGGAGATGTTTGTTCTTGAAATAAATAAAGGGTATTGTTATATAGAAAACGTATTTTTACTCCGTGGAAAATAAATTCCAAAAGTGACATTCACATCGGTAATTTTTGCCGAAAGCCACGATCAGCATCGGCGATTTTAGCCGAAACTGTGGATAATTTTCGACAATTTTCACCGAAACTGGCTCAGGCCATCGGCACTTATTGCCGAAATCAGGCCAAGACATCGGCAAAAACTGCCGATGCACCAAAATTTTGTTTTTTTTTTTAATTTCGGCCGAAATATTTAAGTCAACATCCAGGTCATCGGCAATTATTGCCGAAACCAGGCCATACAATCGGTAATAACTGCCGATGCAATTTTTGCCGATGCCTTGGCTGCTGCGCAGTAAATACCTGTTTTCCAAATAACAAGTATGTAAATAAATGATGCACCTCAAGCCGTTGACCCCCAAAAATCTCTCAACTCGAAGACTCCCCCCCACAAAAGTACATTTCAGAGAGGGAAAGCACTTTCCCTTCGTCAAATCCAAAAGCACCAATGTCTGTAATAGTATTTACTTTTCTCAGATCTCATATCTATATAAAATTGAATTTGCACCGAAAAAACAACAGGCACAAGATTCTTTTTTCTCTTTTTTTTTTCCATCTATTTCTCAGTCATGAGCCATAAATCAATTTTAAAATTTATGTTGATACAGTAACAAGCTTAAACATGCACCTCTGCATGCCAAATTGAATTTTAACGTGTCTCAGTCATAAGCCTTAAATCAATCTTCATATTTCTGTTGATACTGTTACAAGCTTAAACATGCACCTCTGCATGCCAATATATGAAAACAACAGACTTCCCCTATATAATAACACCCCCCCCCCCAAAAAAAACAGAAACAGAAAACCATCCCAAATTAGGTAAGCTAAAATTTGAAACCAAAAACAACCCTCAATTTAAAACAATACCTACCACACCGTTGCTCATCCCAGTTTTTCCCCACAAACTGCATTTTTCCTTTCTTCCTCGCTTCATGTTCCTTTCTTCCTCACTTCAGGTTTCCTATATCTGCTCTTCTCAGTGTTAATGTAACAAAGATGCCGATCAAAGCCACAGCCCTAATAACTTTGCGAACTTGTATGAACTGCTAGAAAAATATACGTGGGAAGGGCCCTGGATCAGTAGTCGTGGGAGGAGTTAGCCCCGGATGACAACAAACACGTGCAAGGATACAGGTTCCTAAAACTCTTGTGCGTATAGGTCTGGCTTTGATGGATAATCAAGACCTTGTAGTTCTGGCATCCTTCGTATATCTTCATCACAATAGGATGGGATGAACCAATACCGTTTGTCCATTCCAAAGACCTGAACGGCAAGCAAATCATTCATCAGCACCCACAGGTTTTAGCACATTTACATAGCATTATACTGGGCTCTTATTGCCTCATTGGTCTTGGCTATGAAGGAATTCTTTCTCGGGAGCAAATTACATGCCCCAAACTGCACACACAGGAGCGAATTTTGGCAGTTTAGGTTCAAGCTTTCTTAGGTGTTGTCGTGAACTGTCCACTGTTTGGTCATTTTCTCCCTAATGTATACTAAACCAGCAGAGCTGTATTGCTTCTCAGTAATAGCCGTTCCATCCACTTGGCATATGAATAAATACAAAGGGAAAGGAATTTTTCGTCAAAGGGGAAAAGAGAGATTATAAAATTACAAGATCTAGTAATTTTGTGCTGCATGAATTAAGGACGGAGCTACAATGAATTATTTGAAAAAACCAACGACTATGAATCTTTATCCTGAACATCATGAAGCTCAGGGTAAGATTCTACCAATATTCACATACCCAAGGTTCACTACATAGATGAACGGTAAGACTGATAGAAAACTAGCACATGGGATATAGGTAAGCACATCAATGAAGAAGTGCCTGCAATGGAAAAGTGGCCAGACACACTATCTGGAATAACACCATTAGGCAAAGAAGAAGGGGGGGGGGGGAGTGATGACAATATAAGTGGAGAAAAAGAAGACATACGTTTAAGGAATATAAAATAAAAGACATAGACTGCAAATGCAGTGGATGGAGATGTAACTTGCCGAATATTTTCATGTCACTCATCAAGCTGATTACCAAACAAGGGTTAAGTAAATGCAGTTATGAAAATTATAGAGCACTCACCTGCTCAAAATTTTTCTTTCTGCCCAGGTCATAGCGCCACCTCGGAGTAGTATTCTTCTCATATGCCTGGTCAAACAATTACATAACCAACAGCAAACAACCTGTATCTTTTAATATTGGAACTGACATGCCAATTCTTCATGCAAAACCACCAATAATGAATTTCACATTTTCCAGAAGTGGAAAGCCTTTGATAATGGAGCTTGACATCCAATGAATTTAGACCATCAATTTTTTACTTAACCAGCGTAAACGGGATAAAAGCCTATCTATAAATTAGAAATTTGTCCGCGTCAGCATCAGGTTTCTGGAAATAAGGTAGATCCATACAATGAAATATCAGTACCACAATTGCGTATCGGCCGCAATTTCCCTGTTTTTGGGTCAGCCGCGACACGAAATTCCAAAAATGCGATCATTTCAGAAAATCACATATTTATCGCTGTGATATTGGCGAAATTTCAGATATCGGCCGATATTTTACCGATATTTGCCAATATTTGTTGTGTAAAAGAATTAAAAAATCATGCCATGACATCCGCGACATATAAAATATCATTCACGACACCCTGATACTGCAACACCGCGACCGTAACCGCGGTTTTATTGCTTGGGCAGATCAACTATCATGTTATGAGCTGATAGGGAGAAACTCAAAATCTAAGAAAAAAAGAAAAGTCATATTGGGATTTCATCAAGAATTTCAAGTTATATTTTCCAATCAGAAAAAAATTTGGATTATGAGCTTCAAAGACTAAGAATACTGTTCATAATTCGCAAACAGAAGAGAAGAAGTAACTTTGCATATAGGCCTCAAAAAGTAGTGCCATAAAGAAGAAAAATCAAAAATAGTAAAGATTCATAACATAACCAATAAAGCTAAACCAATACCTCAATAGTGGTTGTATTACCAGAGACCAGAGATATGTGCATGATCAGAAATCCCAGGACACTCAATGCAAATGCCAGGTTCAATACTGCAAAGATAGCTACTAAGTCAACAATTTGGTTAAGTCAAAAGCTTCAAAGTTGAACAAATTGCTTGCTAAACATTACCAAACGCAAGGAAAGTGGTAGCAAGAGTGCTTGGTGTTCCGGGTATCTCCCCATCACTAAAGAATGCTATAAATTGCGGCAACAGTGCAACACTGACAAGGCTGGTCTCAAGAAACGTGTAAAACTGCATTGAAGGAATCATTAGGTGAACACACCTTTCACAGGAGAGAAAATCACAGATAATTATCAAAACAGAATAGCCTTGGGGTGAATTAATTTCAGGTTCAAGAATTCTTTTGAGACAAACATGTTCTTTAGTTAGTTCTGTGGCTACAGGGTAAACTATAAGCACGCAGAGAACCACCTATTTAGGAACCCATCATAATTATTCTCGTTATGCATATTAATGGAAAGAAATAATTAAGAAAGAAAGAGGTGCCACTCATGATAATTTGCTTTACCGCATGATCGCACTCCTCAGAATGTGTTATTGAGACCTATGCCTTGGGATCACTAACTGTCATCCTTTGTATTTTCCATTCCAATTGACACTGGTTATTTACAGCTTAAAGGTACTAGACTCAAATAATGCCACGCGTGAAGTTAAACATTATTCAATGGTGCAACAACAAAAGGACTAAGGTGGGCTGCTAGTGAGGGATTCCGGTCTGATAGCCAGGAGGAAATTAAATGGCTTTTGTTCTGTCAAGTGTGTTTTGTTCAAGTGTCTGGCCAAAGCAAAAAGCATTGTATTTCCTTTGCTCAGTTAAATAGGAATTAAAAGAAGCCGCCACCGCCTTCTTTTTTACCACCTTTTCCTACCAACTCAATGGAAGTGAACTCATGCCAACTATCATGCAAGGTCCTAAACAGTGTAACTCATAATGTTGACGGTAATCATGCAGTTTCCTACTTGGCAATCCCCAGAAATATTTATACATACGTACCCTACCTGTAGAAAAAGACAGTTCTGCCGATCAATAGATGCTATATGAGGGACAAGATCATGATGGAATTGCAAGCATTGTAATTCCTTCCCTCAGTTAAATATGGTGCTGCATTATCATTTTAGACTTAAAAGAAGCATTCTTTTTTTGTGTTTTTTTTCACCCCTTTTCCTACCAACTAATGGGAGTGAACTCATGCCAACTATCATGCAAGGTCCTAAACAGTGTAACTCATACTGTTGATGGTAATCATGCAGTTTCCTCCTTGGCAATCCCCAGAAATATTCATAAATACGTACCCTACCCGTAGAAAATGACTGTTCTGCTGATCAATAGATATTATATTAGGGACAAGACGTGTCATGATGGAATTGTAACTTGTCCGAATTAAACAATAGTGACTTTGTTCTTTCCTCTTTCAGGAAGATCAAGGGATTCAACCCAAGTTCAACACATTCCTGGACTAAAGCTAAAGGAAGCTACAACCCAATAAATGGTTGGCTAAAGGAAGAGGACAAAGACACATAAGAACAAGAAAAAACTTGAAGGTTTCATATCAATTGCATCATAGCCGAATCCTAATGGAAATCAATCCCTACATCAATACATCCAACCATAGACCTTGAAATATTTTTATATTTATCCTGTACTTAAGAAATCCTTGTAGAGTATGCCCACCAAGCTACTTGAAAGTATCCTAAGGAAACACAAAATTATATAAGCACCTGAATCGGTATTGCTAAGAGGAACATATCAATATTAAAAAATGCAAGCAACGCTTACATTGAGAAATTTTAAGCATCTCATACTCATTAAGAATAGCCATATTCAACCTTCTAAAAGGCTGCATCTATTTAGGAAACTACATCTGATAAAAAAATTCATGAAGATGAGAACAGGGAAGTTAGAGAAGGATTGTGAATATTTAATGATGGACAAAACACACAAACACACAAAGGACTTCAAATTCAATAGCAAACCACTATTCAACTATAAAAGGCTGCATCTATTTAAGAAACTATATCTGATTGAGACTTCATCAAGATGAGAACTAAGTTAGATAAGGATTGCAAATACCTAATGGTGGACAAAAGCCAGACACACACAGAGGACTCCAAATTCAATAGCAAACCACTATTCAACTCTTAAAGGCTGCAACTATTTAGGAATCCACATCTAATTACGAATTCATGAAGATGAGGATTGGGAAGTTGGAGTAAGGTTGCAACTTGCAAATAAAAACCAAACACACATAAAGGATTTCAAATTCAATAGCAAACCATTATTCAGCTCTCAGGCCCCAATTCAGGATGCAAATTGATCTGCCCACTCATTGATGTGGTGCAAGTCAGGGTTATACTAGGATGGTGAGAAGAAGAAAAGCACATGTTTGTTTTTGGGGGTGGGAGTTTGGGGGGCAGGAGAAGGAGTGAGCACCTATGAAACAACAAAGTACACTGAAGGACGATGCATCAGTC
This sequence comes from Tamarix austromongolica, assembly GCA_039764185.1. NCBI lineage: Eukaryota > Viridiplantae > Streptophyta > Magnoliopsida > Caryophyllales > Tamaricaceae > Tamarix > Tamarix austromongolica. Next base: position 14,007,598 of record CM077819.1, read on the forward strand.
AGGTCATTAGGGCTCCATATTATGCTCTTCCACTGAATTCTGGAAATTCATATGCCCATGTTTCATGCATGTATTGCTTAAGGAAATGAACATTTGGTTGGGCAAGGCTATAGGAGCATTTCTTGCAGAAAAAGACCATTACTCCAACCTAGTGAAACTAGTCACATGATGCCACAAAAACATAAGTGGGGAAAATAAAAACTGAATTTTCAACATGCACACCTGAAGCTACTCAAAGAAGGTAGCATTATTGCGGAAACATGCTTTAATGAGGATAAATTATGGGCCAATCTTGACATTTTATGTTTCTGTTACTTGTGCTCGCTGATCAAATACATCCAGCATACACTGGATTCAAACCTATGCAGATACCACAGAAATTTGCTCTCAGACACAGCCATTATATAATATAAAACAACATATTTCATAAAAAATGGAGATCAATCAATCATATCGCAAACCATGAAGCATGCAAAAAGTGAATCTGATTAAGCATGATTAAGCAAAGTGTGGCGCTTAGAACAAAATACTAAAATCATGCCTTACTATTTAACAAAGTTATCTTACCTTCTTGTTGCTACAAAAACCTATATAAAGATAAATATTAGACTATGTTTAGTCATCTTTGAGCTAGACTACCTAGGCCTAGGCCTAGGGCACCCACATACTTATTGTGTATATGTAGAGATGGCAATCGGGTTGGGTTTAGGTCATTTTATTTTGCGGATTGGGTTAGATTCGCGTCATCGTGCAATTTGTCAGGTTGTGTTTGAGTTGTTTTGGGTTAACTTGACGGATCAAGTCGGGTTTTGATGGTTTGAGTCATTCCAACTAATCTTGAATAGGATAATTTCAAGTTTGGGTAAAACCGGGTTTAATTTAATTATACTTTGATTCAGGTTATTTTCAGCTTGAGTCAATTTATCAATTTGAGCCAAGTTCGGATCAAGCCATGACTCATTTCATTATCAAATCACTTTATCGATTTGGTAATTTGGTTGGAGTTACTTCGGATAATTAATAGCTTCGAGCTTAATTCATTTTAGATTTGAGTTAATCTATTAGGTCACTTGATTCACTTTAGGTTCAAGTTTTTTTTTATTTAGTTTGATTTAGTTATTTCTGAATTATTTTATGTCAAGTTAACTCATTAATTATAATTGAGTTTTAGGTTGGTTCGAATATGATTATGTTGATTTGAAGTATCAGGTAAATAACCTAATGATCATTTTATGTGACTCTTATTAGTTATATTTTTTTGTTAAGTTAGCTTCAACACAACTTAAACTTCAATTCTAGGTCTATCAACTATTTGTCTAATTTCTCCTTGTCATTTTTTACATTTTGATATGTTAAAATGATATATATTGTTCATGCAGTCTAATATATCAATATAAGTATATAACATAAACAACTATATTATCTCACCTTTTTTTAGCTCGTTGATTAATAAATTCTTTTCAATACATGCTTAATACAGAATGTCCATACTCCATATGACATACGAGTATTTCAAAAAAAAAATTAAAGTATGATAGTTCAAATATTTGATTACTTAAAAAAAAATTGACAAAATAAAGGTTATCATAAAATGCCTATACAATGTATAATTATCATTTATCACGTCGTAAATATTAGAGATAATCATAAGATTACTATTATAAATAAATGAAATAAGAATATTAGATCCGCTTTATTTTTACTAGTAAATAATAAAGATATTATAAATTTTAACAATTAAAAAAAAGGCATGATTTAATCTAACAACGAAAGAGGTTAAAAAAAAATTAACTATAAAGTTCAAATTGATAGTTAAAAGATCATCTCATAGCCTAATAAAAATAACTATATACATTGTTTTAACACAAAGAAATATTATTTCTACTAAAATTCTTATAATTTTTTCCATTAATAAAATCATTATATTTCTATTTACCACCTTTTTAATAAATCATTCACCATCTATCTCTATATTCACAAATATAAGAATTTTTCCTTGCAAAATAGAATCTTCAAAATAAAAGTATATTTTATTGTGAAGAAAATAATAATAACCATTACTACTAATGCAATGCAATCAATATTGCTATTGTCTACATAAGCTTATAAATAATAATTTGGAAAATACTAACATAATAATCATATGTATATATATATATATATATATATATATATATATATATATATATATATATCAGGACAAAAAGATTATAAAATAATCTTATAAATTTATAATTCATTTAAATAGATTCTCCTAACTAGCTAATATAATAGAAATTGAAAAATATTAACCCGGTAACCCACCCCTAATATATATTTAAACTAAAATTGAAAATAACCTAGCCCACTACAAGCCGACCCGGACCTAATCCACTACAACCCAACCCAATTTCCCCTAGCCTAACAAGTATCAACACAACACTCCCTTCTCCTTACCTCACTCAAAGAGACTCACAACTCTCACACACAAACAAACCCTTCCTTGCTCGTTTGCTCACTTCGTTAGTCATCTCTCGTTTGGTCGTCCCATCCGCCGTCCACTTCCCTATAATTCCCCTTCTCGATTCACTCTCTAAGTCTCTATCTCTCATCTCGTGCTTTCATCACCCTTCCCCATTTAGCTTTTGTTATCCTCTTCCCTTCCACCTCCCCTTCCCTTCCCTGCTTCCTCCCCCTTCCTTCGACCTTCGACATCCTCCCCGACAGGGGCACCGACAACGTTTGACCTTAGAACTTCAACAACCTCCCCAACAGTGACACCAACAACCAATGACCTTCGACCTTTCACCTTTGATGCCCTCTCTTATCATGACGCCAACAACCATTGACTTTTGACGCCCCCCAACAGTGATGCCAACAACCATCAACGAAGGCGGCGCAATCTAAGGTCTATTTGCATTTTTAATTTTGGGTGAAGTTTACTGGTCCGTCAGCATCTTATCTTTGTCTCCATCTCAATCCTCTCTTCTTCAGCACATCTGAGTTTATACTCATCGACCTTGTCTCCGCCTTGCCATGGTGTGGTTGTTCCTAGTTGTGTTGTGGTTCTAGTTCATCGCTCCACTGAACTTTGCCTTGCCTCCCGTAGTTTCACTTTCTCTATTCCCATCTCAATTTAGATCTGGTTTGTTGTGATATTTTAAATTGTAATTGATCAATAACAAATTATTTTACTTAGCTACTGGTTGTTGTATTGTATGTTGAGTTTGTTGTGTGTTGAATCTGCAAACTTCTCCTAAGTTTGTATCTTCTGATTGAGATAGTAGGGCATGAAATGAAACCAACCCCATGAACTAGGGATGGGATAGAAGGGATTATCTCTATCTTGGGTAGTATATGCTAATGTTGCTATAAAAGAAGCACTTTATTAATATTTAGCACATATGCAGAATCTGGGAATATAAGGGTTTTGGTAATATGTAGGGTAGCCATATTATGTAGTTGGATAGGCTCCAAGTCCTTCACACCTGCTTCAATAAACAATCTATTAAGCCAAGTAACCTCATTAGCATCCTATTCCTATGCCGTAGGCCATAGCCCAATACTCTGTTTCAGACAAGGATATGGAAGACTGAAAACAATACTTTGTTTCTTGGACTAGGGAAGAGCCTAGCATTGTCTAAAATGTATTGTTTTAAAAATATGCATCAAAATCAGAAGCTATATGTTTTTTTTTTTTATTATTCTAAATGACATTGTATATAATTATTTAATACCATACAATAATGTATCTATGTATACAACTTCACAAAAATAAAAGGATATGGAGGATGAACCATTTAGGACACTTAAAGAAGAGTTGATAGATACCTATAATTTCACACCTACCAAAGGTATTAAATTCTTTTTATATGATGTTAGTAATTAGCCATTGCTTGTCGGTTGACAATAAGCATATTGTATTTTTATTTTTTTTTGCTTATAGTTATTGCATGTTGGTTTACACATTAACATTATGAATCTTTGATATTTGAGATTGACATTATTCTTTTTATGTTTTGAAATTGTAGTCGTTGATCTTGAAGAGGAAGAAAATGAATTAGACAATCAAGTTCAAGTTATATCAAATTTAGCTATAAATGAATATCTCACTTGCAAAAATTCTCGGCAAACAGAAGAATACTCTAAGGCACTATTTGGTTCTAAGAAAGTTTAAAGGAAAGAAAATTAAAATCAAAATAGTTTCCTTCAAATTTTCCTCAAAGAAAATTATATAGTTAATCTTTAGTAATTTTATACCATCTTCTTCTATTTCATTATTTCATGTAAATCAAACACAAAAAATTATTTTCCCCATCATTTTCTTTCTTTTCTTTAAAACTTTCTATGAACCAAATGGAGCATAAAGTTTGGGAGAACTTTGATATGACGAGGGCAGACAACAAGCTCTATGTAAGCAGTATAAAAAGGCAAAGTATAGATGTGAAGCTAGCTATGGTACTTCTAATGCCTTGAGACACCTACAAGCATGTGAAGAATACAAAAAAATGACTACTAGATACCTTGATATCTAAATCTAGTGATATTCCATTTGGTCCAAATGTTTATCGTGACATGTTAGCTGAAGTAATTTTGAGACATGGGTATTCATTCTTTTATGTCAAACATTTGGGAGTCAAAAAACTTCATCAATATCTTAATCACCTTGTATGACCCGTGTCTAGAAACACTATTAAGCAAGTTTGCCTAGAAAAACAAACTGATTTGACCAGTAAACTCAAATGCACTACTAGTGCAATTTCTAGCAATGTTTGTTTGACTTGTGAGTTGTGAACTTGTGATACATGGATAGCTTGTCCTTCTCATGCATATCTCACTCTAACAACTAATAAGGATGATGATTGGAAGCTAAATTGCAAACTGTTGAGTTTTTGCCATTGCCCTCCTCCACACACCGGTCTTAAAATCTATAATTTGTTGAATTTATTGCTTAAAGAGAGGAATATTGAGAAGAAGGTATTTACTATGATAATGGATAATACATCTAATATGGACAACATGATTAGTCACTTGAAACCCACATTGCTGCAAAGCTTGATATGTGATGGAAAATATTTCTACATCAAATGTTCCGCTCATATCCTTAATTTGATAGTGAGGGAAAGGTTGAAAAATATTGAAGGATGTGTGATCAAAATTAGAGAGAATGTGAATTATATAGATGCTTCATAGGATAAACCATTTTTATGATTGCGCTGTAAAATTGAATTTATAAATTTTTGGAAAGTTGTGGCTAGATGTTGCTACAATATAGAATTCTACATATTCGATGCTTCATAGAGCATTAGATTATCGACATGTTTTGGATTTTTTTTTGTAATGCTGAAGCTAATTGCAAGCTTAAAATTTTATCGAATGAGTGGAGTAGGGTGGAAAAGATTTGTGAGTTGCTGGAACATTTCTATGGTATTACCTATTTGTTTTCTAGATGAGTATCCTACTGCCAACTTATATTTTCTTAATGTTTGGAGGATTCAACTACGATTGGAGAAAGTGGGTGTGTGTGATGATAATGACATCAGCAGAATGGGACAACAAATAATGCAAAAATTCGAAAAGTATTGGCCTCACTACCGTACCATTCTTGCATTTGCTATAATTTCAGATCCACATTATAAATTTGACTTTGTAAAGTTAGCCTTAGTCAAACTGCATGGTAATGACAAGGGTACATGGTTGGCTAATGATGTATATGTCGAATTTGTCGAGCTATACAAACACTATGAATATCATTGTCCTAATGCTCCAAATTTATTTGATCAAGGAACATCTATTAATAGAGAATTGAACAGAGGAAATGATGAAATGGAAGTAAATAATAATTGTATGATATATTTTATACCTCACCAAATATATATATATATATATATATATATTTTATCTTCATTACATGTTTATTTTTGTTATTATTAATTTGTGATTATATCAAATCTAATTACTGTTTTTTTTCTTTGTTTATAATTTAGGATTTTGATGCTTTTACTTCTATTGGAGGTAGTGGTAAAAGCTGTAAATGCGAATTTGAGATATGTATCAAAAAATAGTAGGTGGATTGTAAAATTTTACTTGATGTGCTCCAATTTTGAAAAAATAATTCTAAGCGTTCTCCAGTTATTTCTTTTATGGCTAAAGATATCCTTGCCATTTCAATTACTACTGTTGCATCTAAGTCAAATTTTAGCATGGGTGGTAGAATTTTAAATAAGTTGAGGAGTTTGTTGTTGTCAAAAATTATCAATGCTTTAGTAACTACATGTAATTGGTTATACTTATACAGATATGATGGTAATAACAATGGTTGTTATGAATTAGCATCTTGTGATCTAATAGTTTATTAATCAAAGAAGAAGAGGAGGAGGAGGAGGAGGTATTGCTGTGGATCCATCAAAGAGAGCTTCAAAAATAGTGGTAACATTTTAGATGTTTTTGATTGTAAACATGAGAAATTGTTACTTATTAGTAGTAGATCAATTGTAAAAAGTAGTTGTTGATGGATAACGAAATGACTTGAAATTTTTTGCAACTACAAAGTTTCCAAAACATTTGTGTAACTGATCATACCTCATACATTAGCATAACATTTTCTAAAAATGGTAGCTTTTGTGAATATTTTTCTTTCACTTTCATTTTGTGCTTCATGTTATTATGCAAGAGACGAAATAGTGTATGAGACCAATTAGAGTTGGAATTGTTTTAGGAAGCCAAATGCATAATCATATAATTAAGTTCAATGGAAAAATGTAAGAATCATATATATAACTTTATGTCATTGCTATTTAACTCCTCGCGTGAATTACAGGGTGTATCGTTGAGTCCTGTGTCCTATACTTTTTGCATTTGCAATAATTTTAAGTAGGTGTGGAATTCAATTTTTATTCAATCACTTCATTTGTTCCTTATGTTGCAAATTTGTCATACTTAGATAATCTTTATGTTGCTGGCAACTACTACCTACTAGCATTGTTTTATTGTTGTTATTGGCATTGTGTTATAATGTACAAGTGGCATATTGCAAGGTTGTTGCTCTTTTTCTGTTGCCTTGTTAGTTGTTACTATTATGTTGTATATTGCGGACATTTTGTTTGGAAATTGTAATAGCTTGTAGGTGGTGTGTTAGTGCCTTGCAAGTCATTTTAATGTTTTTAATTATAGATCCTGTAGGTTGTAACTTGTAAGTTTAAAACTTATGCATGAATTATGAATGTTATTACAGAATCACTGCATCTTCTAACTTTGTTAAGTTATTGTTCAGCATAGCTATTGCTTGTTGGATTTTGTGGGAGATAATAGACACTACTATGCTCTTTTATTAATAGCTTTTCAAATACGTGGATGCAATGGAAGACTTTTTTTAAATTGTTTTTATCTTCTTAATTGGTTTGTATCTTTCTACTGTTGCAGCTGGATGTTTGCCTTTTTATTTTAGTTTTTGGTTTGTCAACACTATATCTTATTTGCTAAGGAAGATATTGGAAAATTTTAGCAGATATTATCAAGTTAAATGAGTTCGCTAATGCATAAATTATTTTATTTTATTTTATATAAAAAAAACATGGAGTAATGATCAAAATGATTAGTATAATACGTTGATCCTTGCTAGTTGTTATACATGGATGATGGAATTAAAGGAACAATGTTATTTCACACTATAAGTAAAAACATATAATATAATAATTTGCCAATTTGCTAGTTGAGTAATATTAATGATTATGTGTATAAATTCATTTGATATCATAGGGCATGTGTATGCTTACAAGTTGTGAACTTGTAAAAGTAGTTAGGTAAAGAAGATAAAAGATATTAAAAAATTGTTTAATATACACCTTGACCACTAAAATTAGTCCAACTCATTAACCTCATAAGCAAGTATTAAGTTTGACTTCACATAAGCATATGATTAAAAATATGTTATTAATTGCTACTCATTTATTACTATGACTTTTTAATGCTGTGTTTATTGTGTGGAAAGATTCATCAAGATATCGTTAACAAATAAGGATGTCTAGGGTAAAAGTAAAAAATAAGTAAAATTTATAAAACAATATATTTTTAAAAGCTTTAAATGAATAATGAAACATCATAATGGTTTTTTATATCGGTTCAAATAGGTGTTGAGTCAGGTTGGTGGCAGATCAAGTCGGGTTGGGTTAATGACAAGTAATGGGTTGTGTTCGGGTTGGGTTAGGGTCGGATTAATTATTATTGGGTCAGTGTTGAGTTGGGTTTGGGTTGATGAGCTTTTCATGTTTTATTGCATTGGGTTTCGTACGTGTCAGACCATCTTTTGCAACTCTATATATATGTATAGTGTATATATTATTATTTTTTTTAAATTACTGACACTTTAATCAACGAAAAATAGAGAACGCTATTGCATCAACAGTGCCATAATGGAAGACGAAATACGGAAATTTCTAAATCTCAAACATGACGATGACGATTGAACTCTTCCACTTCTTTACAACTCTACTAGTCGATCAATAAGTAAAATCCCTTCCCATCTCTCGTTCATTTTAGCATAACGCTTAGTATTTTATTTTATTTTGGTTTTTATTCAACACAATCCCCAATTGAAGAATGTTGTCAAATAAAAATTTAGTATATGAAAAATTGGCCATTGATTTCAATTTGCTGATTTATAATATTACAATTGCACTTGGATTGTTATTTTGTTCTTCTATTCTAAGCCAACCATCACCGACAATTGTTGCTGCTTGACTTGTGGTGCCTAACGACCTAGTTGGCACTACTTGTCTTCCACCATCTTTCCCTATATTCTCCGGACTATACAGCTCCTTCGGACTTCGGCATTCTTCAAATTATTGTAAGTTGGAGACTTGGAGTACCCTCAAGCCCTCATCTCCATTTAATAGTGTATTTCATTTTTTCATTCACAATTAATAATAAAAAAAGTAAATAGAATAGAGACCTGACACCTCACTTTGCATTAATTAATAGCTAGATTGATAAATTAATCTAGTTAGTTTCCTCTTCTTCTTCTTTTCTTTTTTTAATCTTTATTTGTTCAATTTTAGTTCATTGTTTTAATTTTGGTACTCCGGTAAGTATTGCACTAATTTTCACCTTTAGTATACTTCTTTGTTTTGGTCTTATTACTACCATTCCTTTCTTACTTTATTTAATATAGGCACTTATATATTATAGAAACAAGCTAAAATTACAATTATTTCAAGACAATGATCAACAGGTGTTACTCTCTAATTTATATTTGCCTACCTAGTTAGCTTTCTGCATAATTTTTATAATTGTGTGTGTACTTTTTCATACAAAAAAAGTATCAAGTATTATTAACTACTATTATTACAGTTGCATCGACAGAGAGAAGTTTTTTAAAGTTGAAATTACCGAAAGATTAAATGGATAAACAATTATATCAACTGAAAAAGATGTGAAACTTGATTTCCGACACTTGTTCAATGAACTTGCATCTCATAAGCCAAGGAAAAAAAAAATCCTCAAATTTGTTTTTATTGAATTAAAGAAGGTCCAGCTTAATTAATTTTGCCCAGGGCCTCAAAATGCATAAGGCCAACTCTGAATTATCATCTGAAATGATAATACTGCATCAATAAGTGACTTTCGGCCTTCATGATGCAGAAATATCAAGAAACCTCAAAGATAGATCAGCAGAAAATGCTAAGCATACCAAGAAAAGAAGGAAATACTTATAGTTCAATGCCCCAACACAGTTCACCACCCACACACAATGGTGATCCATTTTTAGAACACACCTTGCACCTGACCAAAAGAAAAAAAAACAACTGTTAAATGTCATCATAGTTTCAACATCAAGATACGATTCATAAAGATAAACAGTCAGAACGCTAAAAATATACTCACAAACAGAACAATGATGACAACGAGCAGGTTTAAGTTGATTGCACTTCCGACAAAAACGAATTTTCGGATACACTGCATCACCTGGCATAACACCAAACTCAGACCCCGTCAAGGGGTCAGCCTCACCCCTCTCCTCATCTAATACAGGTCTCCAATTAGGCGGCACACTGCCCGGATCAGTGAAGACAACAGAAAAGTAACTCCATAATAGCATCACCAACTGCATATTAGAACAACATTTGAATTACAAAGTACTGCTTTCTACACTTACATATCAGTTTGAACATTCACCTGCATGCCATTTGAATGAAATTACAATTCACATGCACAAATACGATGGTGGTAAATAAGGATACATCGAAATTGATATCCCACAACTAGTCTTCATATGCATTCTCTACAAATCCTTCAAGTGAAACAATGATATCCAAAAATAAATTTAATATGATCCCCAACTAGAACAAATTTTCTCAAAACAATAATTCCATCGAATAAAAAACATTTCACACTTATATCCAAGCATAATGGGACCAGATACCGGAGCTAGTCCAAATATTCAAGAGCTTAATTAGATAGATCAGGAAAACAGAAAGTTTGAAAAAAAGTGAAAATAACAGACCCCACGCAATTCTGCACATTCAATCACCAGAATGATATGCTTTCCTTAACCTAAAAACCAGATCATCGTTCTACCCCACAACAAATGAGAACCCAGGTAAACATCATGAACACTGAAGTAAACCCATAAAATAGTTAACAAAGACCTATGCACTGATAATTCACATCTTCATCGAGTTCTCATCGACTTACCAGACCGTGAAACACAATCAAAACCGCAAGCGCAACAAGACATTCAAGACCGCCATCGTACAAGGCAGGACCATAATTAGTCAAGACAACAGCGTAATAAGTAACACCTACAACGCCCAAGACCAATAATATCATAATTGAGCCTAGACCACGCAACGCCGTACAAAATTTGAACACGTTCCATGCCATTACAGCCCCGGATCTGTACATGCTCGAGGATAACAATAAGAAGTGACAATGAGATTGTTAAACTGGTCTATATGATTCTCACCAAAATCTGTTTGGCCCAGTCAGGAAGAAAGGGTTTTATGAATATAGCAACACACGTGTGTATAGATTAAGCGCCGTGGTGAAGAAGGAATGGGTCTATGATTCTCCTGAGGAAGGAAGGAAGGAAGGAAGAGTGACCCAAGCAATGAAGCAACGACGATAAAGCTCCGGTCCTCAAAAATGTTTATCGGCGAGTTTTACATGTTTAGGTGCAGAGCACTTTTCTTGCTAGAATATCAAATAGAGCGGTCTCTTTTTCAACTTTGACCCAACTAATGATTCTCTAGAAGAAATACCTACCAATGTAGTAGATCTAATTCGTTATGGCTTTAGTATTTGCATTAAGGTGAATCGTACAAGTACTATCTTCATTTTTTTTTTCTTTTTCATTTTGTTTGTATAGAACATATTGCCATAAATGAACTATCATACAATCCAACGAGTACAAGTTCACCAAAAATATCATTGAGTAGTTAATTTTTACACATAGTATTAGGGTCATAGATGAACAAAGCCAACTTTCGATCTATTCGGATTCATTTATTTTATTTATCTAAACAATCATAAATATAATATTTGAACTCGACTCTTTTATTAAGTGAGTCGAGTTTGAGCATAAAAATTTATATTTGAACTTATTTATAGTATAAAAACTCGTGAACTCGACTTGTTTATAACAAAAGTTTACGAGTCAGGTTGACTTGACTAGTTAAAAGCTCGACTTGTTTATAAATGAGTCGATTTCGAACCTTATTTTTATATTTTTTTTTATTAAACAAGCTGAATCTAAGTATACCCTAACTCAACTCGTTTATAATCCTAAATAGTGTTAGGTGATTTTTAAATATATATATATATATATATATATATATATATATATTATTATTAATTTAATGACTTAATATGAAATTTTCCATTTTTTAATTTAGTAAGAATGTGCTTGGTCTAAAAATATATTTGTTTATAATTGGATATTTATTATTTTCATATATTTCATATGATTGAAATTAATTTTTTAAAAGGTAGATTAGTTTTGGTTTTTAAGATTTAAATAAACAAAGCTTAAACAAATAATCCCAAACATGGTTAAATGCATCCATTTTTCTTCTGATAAGTTTTCTTTATTGTTTTTACCATTCATCTTTTATAGCTCTCGACTGTTTGTGTGTGACATCACAAGCTTATAATGTTTGTTTTCTACTTCTAATTATTATTCACTACTAGATATAGCAAACATTCCTTTATCACTTTTAAGACCCATGCCATAGAGATTTTGTTTGGAAATCCAAGTTATTGAATATTCAATTACTTTAGTTAGCTTAACTTAATCTTGCTTGAATATGTTCAAAATCAATCTTTTGTTTTATCGTTATTGACTAGTCTAGAGAGGGCGCTTATTGAGGAGTACAATTTAGTGCTTCTACGGGAACATGTGTTTTGGTTTTTGAAATCTTAGTTCAATTCAGCTATGTTACATGACTGCAACATCCATCTTTTTCCCAACATGACCATACAGAAGAGACAGTATGCTTGAGTTACTTATTTGAGGAGTGATGCAGGCATTTGGATTGAAGATAGGAGCAATGATAAAGCTGGTGGCATATTTCTTTATCAATTTATACTCCTTGGATCAAAGCATGTATCAAGGGGATCTTTTACCATCTTGTTTCCCCGATTATCCTAGTCATTTTGTTGATCTTTTATGTTCTCCTGTTAGTCAAGGTAAAGTGGAGTGGGTCGCCTTCTCCATGGAACCTTATAAACGCCAAAAATCAAATGGTGGTTGGATATGATGTTTGCAAGCCAATATCTTGATCAGGCCACCTTTGTAAAGAATTTTAGATTGATCAGGCTTTGTAATGTGGTCTATAATAAGACTATGACAAGGGTCCTCGTGAATCGTCTTAAGCTTATTCTTTGTCATATTGTTGGACATGAACAAAAAAGCATTTTACTAGGTAAACAAGCATGCGATAATATTATTATTGAGTAAGAAGTGATTCAACAAATGCATAAGAAAAAGGGAAGATGTGGTTATATGACGGTTAATGTTAACCTTGAGAAGGCTTACGATAGAATGTCGTGACACTTTATTGAAGAGACATTTCACTGTCGGAAGTTGTCCAACAACATTACATGTCTCATTATGTCTTATGCCACACTACCATCCATACTGGTTATTTGGAATGGTGAAATGGCACGGGCTTTCAAACCTTGAAAGGGAATTAGACAAGGTGACTTCATCTCTCCTTACATCTCTGTTCTATTTATTAAGAGATTGAATCATATTCGATGACCTTCTCTTTTTTGCGCAGGCAATTACTTTCAAATGGGTGTTATTTTGGAGTGCTTAAATTACTTTAAAGTGTCAAATTGTAATAAAAAACATGTTGGAGTCAGTAAACCATTGTTGACTCACAAGATTTTATGCCTAGCATAAACATCAATAGCTTCGTGAACTGAGCGTAGTACTGTCTCACTATCATGCTCCCGTATGTCGACTACATAAACTCCTTAAGCTTATCTTTTTTAAGGCTCTCGATATAAAACTTAATACGGATCTATGCTTCATAGAAATAAGATATAATGGTTTGATATAAAGATATGAGATATAATGGTTTTTAATCATTACTTCATAAAGCATATCGTGTATGCTTGGTTGGTAGGTTTTATTATGTTTTAAATCAACGAGTATGAGTAGTATGTGAATTTGGTGATTATTATCTATCTGATATGATTATTGTATTTTGTTCATCGAATATATATTTTACTATTTTATACCATAGTTTGTTGTGATGCCTTTTATTTATTCCATATATGATTTCCATATTAGTTATGTTTAATAGGTTATTGAGTAATGTCGTACTAACATATTGCATTTCATGGTCCCCTACTTATTCAATAGGAGAGTCTTTACTTTATAGGAGTAATTTGAACATTCAATCTAATGACTTCTGGTAGGAGTTGAAAGTTATGATTATCCGAGGTTTTATCGACATCTTTGGATCTGGATTTCCTTAGACTCTTATATCCCCTTCCATATTTTTTCCTCATTAGATTGTAACTTTTTGCATGATGTTTTGGGTAATCATGACGATGTTATTATGTATTAAAATCTATGTGTTTTGTTTTTTTGGTTTTTGTTAATTTAAGCAAAGTAACTTTTCGTCTTAGCATTTAGTATGAGAATGGTAGACAATGTCAGACTTTATGCTAGATGTGGTAGTAACACTCAATATTTTTGCAACTAATGCTTTCGCAAAATGAAACTGTTAAGTAGAAATTTAGGGGTGTTATTGTAATACCCCAAAAATTTGCTTAGCCTAATCCTGTATCATTAGCGCCCTAATTTGATTATAATCTCAAGAAATCTTCTTGTTAGCCTTAACCATATTTATTAATCCTGAAACTTTAACCAAAATAGAAACCTTGCTTCGGATAAACTAAAATTCGTAAACTGAAACCAAAATCCGCTAAAATTTCTACTAATCCAAATTATTTGGCTAATACAAAATTCCTAACCTAATCCTAATTCCCCAACACTTATCTTTTTTCCTTTTCTTTCTCCTTTTATTTTCTTCTTTTCTTCCTTTCTTCCTTTTTCTTTTATTTTCTTTTCGCTTCTTCTCCTACGCCGATTTTGTGGCATGAGGAGTTTTGCTTCCTCTGCACCATACACCGCCCAATTGCCCTCCCACATGCTTCTTCTCACCATCACCCTGCCACCCTCACAGATCATCATCATCATCTCTCGTGTTGCCTTCTTCTCCTCCTCCTCTTCCTCTATGCACTACCATCACTCCCCTTCCACCCTTCTTCTTCCTTCTTCTTTCTTCTTCTCCCTCTTGCTACTCTGTTTTGCACCCATCATCACCATCACTCCCCGCCTTCTCCTCTCGTGCACGTTTTCTTCTTCATCATCACCCCCTCGTGCCTCTGCCCGACTCCCATCCATCTCAACCATCACCATCCCCCTGTCCTTTTCTTTCTTCTTTCTTCTTTCTCTCGGCAAATCGTCGTCGTCGTCGTCATCACCCCTGCCATTTTTCTCCTCCAAGGCATACCATCTTACTAGTATATATACCCCTCCATCCCTCAATTTTATTGTCATCCATCATCTCCCTGACCTTCTTCTCTTCTTTCCTCTCCTTTCTCCTTCTTCTTCCTCCTTCTTGGACCCCCTAATCCACCACCGAGCACCACCGAAGCCACCACTAGCCACCTTTTAGCCGGTAGACCGACCACCAAGGTTGTCCCAACCTTCCCCCTCATCGTCGACAGCCATCACCGCCAACCACCGCCTCTTTTCCCTTCTCCTTCCCTTCGTCTATTATAGAGTTTCAGAGTGTACAGTCGTGCAACGCTCAGATCCCCTACTACAAAATCGTGCAACTCTTGCACCGTCTGGCTGTGCGTTTTATTTTCTCTTGGCCCAGTGTTACACTACTATGCAATTCTTGCACCGCCTGGCCATACATCTTTTTTTCCTTCAACCTATTGTGCGTTGTTGTTGCATAGCCGTGCAACTCTTGCACAACCTAGCCGTGCAACTTACTTTTTAGTTGTGCAACCCTATTTTCACCCCAAATCTTGTCCAAACACAACCAAAATTTAACCATAGCTTCACCACACATTCTTCTACACTTCCATAAAATTCAAGCTTTCATTTGACTCCGATAAATTCTATTTTTACCCTTATTTACTATAACCTCCCTCTTAATTTTTAACCTTCAATTATAATCGTATTTTATCTTGTTTTCATAGGTGATCTTCTAGTGATCTCGGAGGAGGTATAGGATTTATGTGCATAGAGTATGGTGTCCTTTTCGGTAAGGATACATGTTGTAACTAGGGATAAATGTGATACTTGTAACTTTTTATATGCTTTTGTGTTGAGTATGTTAATTTAATTATGGAAATGCTATGAAATGATATTCTTGAGAGTAATGAAATTATATAAGTACATGTTTGGGTATAATGTAGGATACAAGATATCTATGGGAAATTAATGATATGTACTTCAGATAATGATTGGAAATGTATATGCTTTGGGTTTTATATGGCTTTGGGAGAATACGATTGTCTTGCCTACCCTAAAGGTATTATGGTCATTTGAGGATAATTACGTGGTCGTACTTATGTGTTTAATTGTATGTCTTGAGTCCGACATGATAATATACAATCAACTTTGAATAAGATACTAATCATTTAAAGTAAAAGATCATTTGGGTTGGACCGAGGTGTTTATATGGCTTCATTCCACCGGATAATAATAGTGGCTTAGGTGTGTTGTCCCCGAGAAGTGCTTCAGTCCGTTCCATTGGATTAAGAATAGTGGGGCCCCATACTCAACGTGAATGAAAATACAATTTAGAGTTAAAGTATAAATGGAAATATACTAATCATTTAAAGTGAAAGACTACATGAGTCAGAATCGAGGTGTTAAGCTCGTTCCACCGGATAATAATGATGGCTTGAGTGTGTTGTCCATGATAGGTGCTTAAGATCATTCCACCGGTTTAATAATAGTGGCTCAAGAGTATTTTACTCTGAGAGGTGTTGACTCCATTCCACCGGATAATAATAGAGGCTTGGGTGTGTTGTCCCTAAGAGGTGTTTTAGACCGTTCCACCGGTTTAAGAATAGTGGGGCCCTTGAACTCAACATAAATAAAACATTAGAATATGGTATAGCTAATGAAAGACTTGGAATCAGTAGTATTGTAGCATTCTTTGATTTGCACATGAGTGATTTCTTATGATAATTCTTTAACCCTACTTGACTGTATCGTTACCTTACTCGGTATGTCGCGTACTGATCATCCATTTTATAAGTGTTGCTCAATCCAATGAGTAAAAAACCCAATGTTTATGTCCACATCGATGAGGACCAAGTGGATAATTTTGGCAGCCTTTGATGCGATATATGTGGAGGAGTGATTTATTCATATCAAGGTTTGGACGTAGAGTCATGTTATCCAGATGATAGTTTTACCCGAATACTTTTTAGACTCTTAGTTCTATGGGATTCCTTTTTGTTATATTTTGATATTATAATCGGAGTTGATCTCTAAACACTTATTTGATGTTATTAAAAGTTGTCTCATCTCTTTCTAATCATGTTTTAAATGTTCTAATCAGTTTGCCTTATGGTTGATGTAAGGATGGTGGGGTAAGCTATACTTATGTCAATTATGGTTATAACACCCAAATATTTGATTATATGCTTTTCCTTAAAATATATATTTTTAGTAGTAAATTTGGGGGTGTTATAGTTACATGTACCCCAGCCCAACTCACATGATTCTTCACTTCAAATGGTTAGTATCTTATTTGGACTTTTTTAATCGAGATCATCATGCATAACTCATATACATATGTACCACACATAATTAAAAACACATAAGGCACAACCACATAGTTACGGGGGCATTCCTCAAGAAAAAAGTCTATAATTCTCCTAAGAAACCCTAATTTTACAAGGTGAGCATAACTTCTCATTTTATTGTACTTATGTTACTTATCATTATTCCAACTACTTTAAGTATAATATTTAACATATTTAAAATATATTTCTCTTTTAAAATTACTAAAATTCTACATTTAATCCTTATTAACCACAACGTCCTTCTCTTACCCAAAACCTTATAATCTCATATTAGGTAACTTATGTCTTACTCAACCATCATTTAATCGCATGACTTATGAAGTAATTGATAATGCCCTAAAAACTTATCATACCATGATTGTTTCCCATATTATCATTAAGTGACCATAATGCTCTTATGATAGCTATTTTTTTGTTCTATTTTCCCAAGGATCTTATGAATCCCAATATTAATGAATTTCAACCTCCAATATTTATATTAACTATATACCCCCAATTATATATAGGTACCACGTATCCGGATTCATGCCAACCAACAATATACACAAATCTTTACTTTCACATTTTTATCATTTTCAAGATATCATGTTATAACATCATCATAATTGACACTATCCAAATAACATTACCAAATAGAATATCACATATGAATACATACTGCACATGCAAACCTTAACTAAGACATGTATCCTTACTAAAAATGACACTAGTTTCTAAGCACGTAAGCCTAACTCGTATTCTCCGAGATCACTAAAAAATAACTTACGAAAATGATAATAAAATATAATTAGAACTTAAGAATACAGTTTAAGATGACACTTGTGAAATTTTGGCCGATCACAACACCTACCCTCCTTCTTTCCTATGTGTGTGTATGTGTATATAAGACACATTTAATGCCTAAACTTACCTCCTTATCCCTCCATTTTTTGTAGAAAAGATTGCACCACCAACACAACCTTCCTCCCTCATTCTTTCCCCTCCTTGTCGTCGCTAAAACAACCCTAAAAATCCACTGCCAATGAGCTCAACCAAGGCACCACCACCACCACCAACAACCTTTACCATTTCTTCCCCACACTTATTGGTCAATCTCACCATTTCTTACCCCCTTTATTTGGCAATAATAATCAAATCCTAATCCCACCACCTTCGGCCATTATCACTATAACACCCTTACGTTTGGCCATATGCACCCAAGCCACCCACCTTCTTTCAACAAAAATCACCGAAACCACCCCCACTACATTTGGCCATTATCGCCACAACATCACCTCTATCTTCAGCCACTTTCACTGAATCCTGCCCTCTACCTTTCAGCCATTTCCACCAAAACTACCCCCTTTTCAGCGGCAACCACCGAAACCATCACCCCTTATTCGGCTAAGACAACCAAGCCTCTCCTTGTTACACCATTTTAGTTGAGATTCCCTTTGAGCCTTGGTTTGGTTTTTCCCCTTTACTTCACCCTTCCATTACCCTAATGTAACACCCCAAAATTTACTACTGAAAAATTTTGTTTAATGAAAAGGGTTTAACAGAAACGAAAAGATAAAACTGTAAACTCGGAGGCATTATCGCCACACTTAGTACTAGATCGGTTCACTCATACCGTCCTGGTACTAAGTGCTAAGGCTAAACAAGATTAACACCATATACAAGTCATTAATAAAACACCAGTCATTAGTAAAACACAAGTCATACAGAATCAGAGTGTGGAAATCAGAAGGTACAACCCAAAAGTACAGTTTTAAAGTACCAATGACAGAGAACATCATGCAATAGGGCAAAACAAAATACAATAGTACAGGGAGAACAAAACAGATGATGGAATCCGGCCACGTCACTCTCAACCCCCAAGTTAAGTCTAGGCTCAACTCTCAGCCCCGCCCGATGCCTTGTAAGCATCGTAGGCATCGAAGACATCGTCCCCTACCTGCACAAACTCATACGGGTCTTCTGCTTGTGGGAATAAGCATCACCCATGAAACGGGTGATCAGTACGCTAAGTACTGAGTAAGGTAACCGTGCAACTAAGGCCAAACATATAAAGTGCACAACACATGCATGATCATATATGCAACATATAATAATACAGATAATGAGGCCGATTACGTTCCAGTTAAACTTGTTCTTTGAATCTCTTAACGACATACTCATTTTCACGCATACTCTTTATTAATCCATATGAGTGTGAGGACCCCACTATTATAGCCAATGGATCGGAGATACGTACAGGGCAGAATGCTCCTGACCACTATTATTCGCCGGTGGACCGGTCTCCAGGGCAAAACGCTCCTGGCCACTATTATTTGTCGGTGGACCGGTGTGGCCCCGACTCACATGTTGTTCCACTGTAAGTACTTAGTATATTTCCCATGTCTTAGCTTCATTACGTTTGGTTTGTTGAGCACGGAATCCCCCACTATTATAGTTGGTAGACAGAAAACCATGTAGGGCAACACGCTCCTGGCCACTATTATTCGCCGGTGGATTAGTCTCCAAGGCACCCCGGCTCCTAGCCACTATTATTCGCCGGTGGACCGGTCTAGGCCCGGCTCAACAATCTTTCTCTTTAAATGATTAGTGTCCTATTCGATGATTTTTCTTTACCCTTGACATGCATGCCGCCCATCTTCTACTTCTATCCTCCCAAGAGGGACCCATCCGATATCTTGAGACTCCAGCACCTCCTACCTGCTCCAACGTCCCTTCCTTATTCCATCACACACACTAGAAGCCCAATTCTATTGCAAATGGGTCAAGGCCCACCACCTCATACCATTAAGCCCATTCATAGTCCTCCCTAGGGTTTTCTCCAGAAAAACCCTGATTTGGGCCTATGTGGCCCATCCTCCTCTACCCCACACAACCCAAACTATTCTAGCACCCCACATGTCACAATTCTTAGATTTAACTCTCCCCTCATACCTCACTTACCCTCATTTATTATTTCATTATTTTCTCTTTCTTTTTCCACCTTCTCAAATTAGGGTTTCCTCCCAAACCCTAGTCGGTCCCTATGTACCCTTATATTATCCTACGTACTATGTTTCACCTCGAGCCTCCAATCATCCAAACAAACCTTCCATTGCCTTCCCCACGTCCCAAAGTAACTTTCTATACGTAAGGTTCGCCCCCATGCGGACCTTAACCACCCCATACAAATCCCTCAATCTCTACCATGCCAAACACTAAGATTTCCATGCAAACCTAGTTCCTCCCATGTAAACCTTTGTTTCTCCCACTCTTTTATTTTATTTGAATTCCCCCTTTTATTCACCACACATGGGTCATGGTTATTTATGTCATCCTTACCTACGTTAGCAACCTTACTTCTCCTTGGTTATCTTACTTTCTCATTTTTCTCTTTCAGGCCTCCATCCCACATCACCACATCAAATGCCCTAGCATGCATGTCCTAAGGGGCTACATCACATCACGCCATAACTTGCAACATATCTATATTAGCATATACCATAAAAGAGTACATGAACATACCTCAGTTCTAAGCCGCGCTACACATAAAACAATTAAGATAATAGAATGTAGAACATGACATATAATTATACAGGACATCCAAGGCAAGTAAGACACGTAACACACAGGCGGCCTTAGCTACACCCTTACCTAGACGTCGCCGGGCTTGGAGCAAGCTCCTACGCCTCCTAGGGGTTTTGACTTGGTTCACCTATAAGAGGGAAATATGTGGGTTAATCTCCCTCTACCAGAATTACCATAATTTCCTACCTTACCCCTATTATGGCCTACTACTAAGGGTAATAATGATAATAATAGTTTTATAATTAAAAGTAGGGTTATTGTTTTTAAAATAATTAATCGTGCCACTACTAACCAAAGTAAGTCTTAGTTATATTCATAGTATTAAAGTAAAGGTTTCAATATTACTAATAATAATATTATTATTAGTTTTATAACGATACTAATATCACCCTCAAATCTAGTAATAATAATAATACTAGTGATGGGAATAATATAAAATAATGGTCATAAGGATACTTATATTAATAATGCTAGTGGTAGTAATAGTTTGGGTTGTGTGGGGTAGAGGAGGATGGGCCACATAGGCCCAAATCAGGGTTTTTCTGGAGGAAACCCTAGGGAGGACTATGAATGGGCTTAATGGTATGAGGTGGTGGGCCTTGACCCATTTGCAATAGAATTGGGCTTCTAGTGTGTGTGATGGAATAAGGAAGGGATGTCGGGGCAGGTAGGAGGTGTCGGAGTCTCAAGATATGGGACGGGTCCCTCTTGGGAGGATAGAAGTAGAAGATGGGTGGCATGCATGTCAAGGGTAAAGAAAATCCTCGAATAGGACACTAATCATTTAAAGAGAAAGATTGTTGAGCTGGGCCTAGACCGGTCCACCGGCGAATAATAGTGGCTAGGAGCCGGGGTGCCTTGGAGACTAATCCACCGGTGAATAATAGTGGCCAGGAGCGTGTTGCCCTACATGGTTTTCGGTCCACCGACTATAATAGTGGGGGATTCCGTGCTCAACAAACCAAACATAATGAAGCTAAGACATGGGAAATATACTAAGTACTTACAGTGGAACACCATGTGAGTCAGGGCCACACCGGTCCACTGGGAAATAATAGTGGCCAAGAGCGTTCTGCCCTGTCCGTATCTCCAATCCATCGGCTATAATAGTGGGGTCCTCACACTCATATGGGTTAATAAAGAGTATGCGTGAAAATGAGTATGTCGTTAAGAGATTCAAAGAACAAGTTTAACTGGAATGTAATCGACCTCATTATTTATTTATTTGTATTATTATATGATGCCTATACGATCATGCATGTGTTGTGTACTTTATATGTTTGGCCTTAGTTGCACGGTTACCTTACTCAGTACGTAGCGTACTGATCACCCGTTTCATGGGTGACGCTCATTTCCACGAGCAGAAGACCCGTCTGAGTTTGTGTAGGTAAGGGACGATGTCTTCGATGCCTACGATGCTTACGAGGCATCGGACGGGGCTGAATGTTGAGTCTGGACATAACTTGGGGGTTGAGAGTGACGTGGCCGGAGTCCATCATATGTTTTGTTCTCCTTGTACTATTGTATTTTGTTTTGCCCTATTGTATGATGTTGTCTGTCATTGGTACTTTAAAACTGCACTTTTGGGTTGTACCTTTTGATTTTCGCACTTTGATTCTGTATGACTTGTGTTTTACTAATAACTGGCATTTTATTAATGACTTGTATTTGGTCTTAATCTTGTTTAGCCTTAGCACTTAGTACCGGGACGATATGAGTGAACCGATATGGTACTAAGTGTGGCGGTAATGCCCCTGAGTTTACAGTTTTATCTTTTCGTTTCTGTTAAACCCTTTTCATTAAAAAAAATTTTTTAGTAGTAAATTTGGGGGCATTACACCTAAATATTCCTTAATTATATCATTAAGTTATAATGGTATTTTATTATTTGTTTCTTAGGTAATCTGGAAAAGGCGGGAAAGGATAAGCATGATTAGAGATTAAAGACTTTTTTGTAAGGATACTAGTTGATGTTTAGTGGTTTGTATTAACTTCTTGTATGGATATGTGTATTATCATGATATTGTGATATATGGTTAAATTCATGTTGTTAATGATATGATGGAAAGAGAGTAAGAATGATGACAGATGTGTTAGTATGATGATTGCTACTCTAAGTCATATTTTGTGGATGAGCATAGCATGTGGGAAAGTAGTATGAGCCTAATGAAGTAAGATAAGTGTAATGAAGTATGATAAGTGTGAAATAAGTATATTTAAAATGTACGATAATAAATGAAGGATTTGGAAATAATGATACCAGTGAGGCAGCGATATAAGATTTTCGTAAATAAGTGTTACATGCTATCTTTAAGGGCATTTTAGATAATATGGCTTAATATGATAAAACCAGTATTTTATGGTTTTAAGCTAATTTAAAATATACTAATAATATCATGTGGAGTATTTGGAGTGATTATGAATGTAATAAGTTCCTCAAAATGAGAAAATGACCTAATTTGGAAATAGTAACTATAAAACGGTAATGTTATTATCACATGTGTAAAACGTTAGAGATTGATCATGAATTTCATATATGTCATTAATATTGGAATTTTAGGTGGTTTTATTTAATTTGGTAATTATATGAGTCTTATGGAAAAAGTTACGACTTACCTATGAAATTAGGGTTTTGGAAGTTGCGTGAATATTAACTTTTAAGGTATGATATCATCTCTTGTGTAAGATGTAGAAGTTAGACCTTGAATTTCGAGTATGTTAAATATAATAACATTTGAGTAATATCTACTAGAAGTTATGCCTAACTTTAAAAAAAAATAGGGTTTATGGGAAAAAATAAGCATCTTAACATTTGAGAACAGTCCTGTTATCTGTATGTTGATATGTTGCTTGCTTTAATTATGTTTTGTACTCATCAAGCCATTCATGAATAAGATACTAACATTTAAAGTGAAAGATCACATGGGTTGGGTTGAGGCATTTATGGGTTCTTTCTACAGGACAATAATAGTGGCTCAGGTGTGTTGTCCCTGAAAGGTGTTTCAGACCACTTCATCGATTTAATAATAGTAGCTTAGGAGCGCTTTACCATGACGTTGGTTTCGTTCCACGGACAATAATGGCGGCTCAGGTGTGTTGTCTCTGAGAGGTGCTTTAGTTCGTTCCACCGGATTAAGAATACTAGGGACCTAACATCATCCTCTTGCTCCTTCACAATCACATTACTTATTTCAGGTGCACAAACATAAGCAATATCTCTTTGAACACCAAGAGAAGTCATCTGACTATTTCTTGAAGCATTTTTTAACATAAAAATGAGTCATAGATGAGTTAGCTTCTTGCAAAATTTGTATATGCTTGCAAAATTTTTAGCCCTTTGATCCATCATTTCACTGGAATGCTAGTACTTGTCAAAGAATATGTCTAATAGCACTGATTGATGCTTCTAAACAAATATGATACTCAGATTTTCCTATTTCATATTGCTTTATCAAAGCAGCTTGAATGTCATGCTTTTGATTCATCAAATTATCACATTTTTCAGTCATTTTATGAGGACTATCACAATTATCAACACAAACTTCAAGGTTGCCCTTTTTATTCCAACCCCCAAAACCTTTGCTCCACAAAAAGATCACGATTGACTTCAAATTCATGTTTGAATAAGGAACATAGTAAGCAGAAAGTAACATCTTTTGCTATACTATATTCTAACAAGTTATATTGATCAAATCAAGATGCAACAAATATTTGATTTTTTTTCCGGCAATAAGCTAAAGTGAAAATTTGTGTACACGAAGCTGGAAAGGACCAAGACAAATATAAGCTCTCATTACCTCATCTTTCTTATTTGGATGGAAATTTAAATTTGTTTCCTCAAACCTGGATCAAACTTTAGAGAATTTAAATCCACCCAATTGCATTGTGTGGCTCGAGCTTGATGAAGATATGAAGAAACTTATTCGTGAATTATAAGAGTAGGAGTTGGATTATAATGGTTTTCATTATGCCCTTCTTTGGTTTTTAGATGGCTTTTGAAGATATTTTCACATGCTAATTTGAGAAAATAAAATAGGTAATTATCAAAACAAACAATACATAATATAGTGAACAAATACTCAACTAATTCAAAATTATACAATAATGAACTAATTTATATAACCAAACTAACTCATACTACACTAATTCAAAATTAACATAACCTAATTTAAAGATATACAATAATCAACTAATTCAAGTAATCCTAATTCAAAATTATTTTACAATTGACATGAAAAAATAAGAAATTTTCAATATCACAAATTCACAATAAAATCAAAAATAGAAACACAAACTAATTCAACCAACAAAAATTAGGTTAGAATTAAATTAATTAAAAAAAACTCACTTTGTTGGTGTTGGATGCTACTATGAGTTTGTGACCTTTTGGGGTGTTAGGTGTCGGACGGCGTCAGCTACGGTGGTGAGGTGAGCGACGGTGAGGTGGACAGTTTAAACATGTTGAGCAACAACAGACATGACATTGACAGGCAAGTTGCAACAGCCAGTAGGCGTCGAACTCTAGTTTAGAGTGAATGACAAAGGGCAGGGTGGAAAGCTGGTACCGAGTTGTGGTCGTCACCTAAGGGAGTGGATGAAGGTGACAAAAGGTCAAGGAAGGTTGTGTGTTGATGAATGAAGATGAAGTTGGAGGAGAATGTCGAGTGAGAGAAGTAGGGGTCGTGACGGTCTGAGCAGTCGAGGATAGGGTCACAGGCATGGTGGAAAAACATAAAGGAAAAAATACCATCAGGGTTTGAACTCATAATTCACTTATTTACTTAACTCTGCTTCTAAATTTCCAACCAATATTCCATAAGCATTTTTTTATATTTTAATTTATATGCACAATATATGATTTTAAAAAAATCCTTAGAGTCAGGCAACCCATGGACTTTTAATTGGCACTATCCCTGTCTACCCTAGTAAATTCATGCATGCATCTATTTATTTATTCATTCATTTTTACTCCTATATACACACGCACATCTATATACTCTAAAGATCAGCCAACGCCGCAAGCAAAGAAACAAAAATCACAAACAGTCGCTAAACTTAATCTCTCTCTCTCTCTCTCTCTCTCTCTCTCCCTCGCTCTCTCTCTCTCAAAGAATGGTTGCTAATTGGTCTGCTGAGAATGCAACTAAAGCCTGCCTCAGAACTCTCGGAATGGCAAGTACGTATATACATTCATACATCCTCCCATTTCTCCCCCCCCCCCTTTATATTGTAGCCATTATTTGGGATCGTTCGCATTTATGTCATAAATCGTACTCCTTGTATTTTTATTTTTAAAAAATATCCAATGAGTTTCATTTAATTAATTTGCAGGGAAAAAGAGGCAAAGAACCAGAAATATTGGAATTCATCTCAGCCATAGCCGTTGGCAACAACAGCCAAATCACGGTGGAAATACGCAATACCAAAGCCGGACAAACCACCTTAGCATTAGTTGTAGCCACCTATCAAACAGGCAACAAAGTAATTTGCATCGTCCCCACCCAAGAAGATGCCACCGCCTCCAAAATAGCTATCAAACACTACTCGGACCGCATGGAGTTAAAAATAGGAGACGTGATGGCATTGTTGTTATCGAAAGTAGGACGTGCCGACTTCGTGGTGGTGCTGGATTGATTGTGGGATATAACCGTATAATGCTCGTAATAAGCAGGAGTCGTCGAGTGAAATGAAGGGTCAATTTTTGCCTAATGGAGATGGGTCGCTGGTGGCTAGGTGTTGGATGCCGTTTAAAGAAGAGAGTGGTGGTGGCGGCGATGAAGGGTACAATGGGAAAAGGAGGAGTAGATGGATAGTGAAGTTGGATTAATGTACAAGTGAGCAACATGTGTGTAGAATCACTTTGCCTCAACGCAAAATCAATCAAGCTAATCTGTTCATTGATTAGATTTACTTGCACCTTTTTTTGTTTAAAACTTTTTTTTTATTACTTATTGTTGTGGTTGAAGGAAGAATGCATGTGGGTGTTGCCGTTATGTAATGTATATACTGGAATGGCTTCCCGGGGCCTTTGATATACGTCTATAGCTTTGAAGTTTTTGTAAAGCTAGGATGTAATGTAACTCTTTTAGATCTTATATATGTATGTATGTGTGTCTCTCATAAAAGCCCTTAATCAATTTAGTTGTGCATTTGAGATACATGTCGAGCAAGTTATCTAACTCTATGTACCCCTGTTTCCATCATTAGCCACAGTTGTAAATAACAAAGCTAGTTTAATAAGGTTTTATTTATTTAGTTAAATAAGTTAAGTCTGAGACTTATTTTTAATGAGGCCTGTTTGACAAAGGAGTTGATCTCAAGCTATGATCGACTCACCTTGTTTGTCCATAAGCTTGACTTATTTACATAGGCTCATGAATTGACTTGTTTATAGGCTCGTTAATATCTTTATATATCATAAAATATTATATATTTTGTCTCAAATGAACTAAATAGTTAAATGAGCTTACAAATGATCCGAATCGAACACAAATTTAACTGAGTCAATTTGACTTGTTTGTATTAAACAAATCAAATGAGTTGAGCCACTTGTAATCTTTGTATGGATCAAGCTCGAACCTTGTATAGTAGGTCCATTTAGTAAAGAGTAATGCTTGGGTCCTAAGAAACTTAAAGAAGCCAAGCTCGAACCAAGAGTAGCTCAACTCATTTACATCTCTCGGAAAACATATATAATTCATGATGCTACTTGAGATTATTTATAGTAAATTTTAGATTTAAAAAAAGTGAAATGGTAGATTAGAGTGTATTTTTGACATAATATAAACTATTTTAGCATATTAATTTGGTCGATAAGCTCATTCTCTAATTTTTTTTATTGATAAACAATTTTACGCTTGCTTTTAAGCTACTGTTTAAGAAATTAATTTAAAAAGGTTTCTAAATATTCATAAGCTAACATTTTATAATTTTCTCATTTTAACCATGTAATAAACTTTAGTTTATTCTTTTTACATAATAAATATGTCTTTTAATACTTTTTTACTAATTTAATACCTATTTATGCCACAATCAAACGATTATAAGAAAACAACTAGCAACAATTTAGCTTAAACTAGCTTTACTAATTGTGTCGCATATAGATGACAATGGGTCGGATTCAGCTATACATACTCAAACCTTACTCAGATCCTAACGGATTTTAAAAGTTTAGATTCAAATCTAAGTCTATAGATTTAATAAGAAAATGGCTTCCAAAAAGAATGTAATCAATCAAAGTTTAAAATAAAATATAAATTACACTCATCGATTCATCTAAAGACAAAATAAAAAATGCCCCCCCCCCACACACATAAATGAGTTCTAAAGATAAAAATTACACTTATTCCTTAACCGATGAATGATCATATATGGGTGTAGCAAATAAAAGTTTTTGAATGACTCGTGTATGGGTTTGACACTTTAGAAACATTCTATTTAGCTAGACCTAATGTTGACCTATTAGGTACCAAAAACTCAAATCTATAAATGGATCTAATCAGATAAATTTAGGCCGGACTCAGTATCATCTCTAATGCCAAACATACCATTTTATGGGCCTAAAATGCCTACAACTTCTATTAGGCTTAATCAGTTAATAATTCACTTTAGGAAAAGAAAAGAAAAGAAGAAAGGTAATAAAAAGTCTGCTTACTAGTTCTTGTTGGAATCTTATAGCAGAAAATTGATAAATTCTGCTTATCTTTAAAAGTGATTGCCAAAACTACTTATACAACTAGGTGAAGATTTTAAATTGACATTAAAATCAATGGAAAAATGAACTAACACTTATTTTAGAATCTAAACTTGAGGGAAAAAATATGAGAAAGAAATTTATGATAAGCTGCAAGTTTCCTTTTTTTTTAGCTTTTTGTTTAGGCCTGTGAAGATATGATTAAACTAACAAACATATTTGCTTTCAACTATCGGGAGCGTTTAGATGAACTAAAACTAAATTAGAGTCGTATTCAAATGAGGAAAAAAAAGGGGATAAAACCACACATGTAACTTAGTAAAATGATTTTAAAAAAATGTTAGCCTTTACTATGGACGTTATTTTATACCATTCTTAAATCCATAATTACTAGCATAAAGCTAAATATAACTTAATTTCCCTACCAACAAACCACCTAAAACCTTGTTGGATGTTTCCCTTGGTATATAGTCCAAAAATGATAATCTACAACCACACACACACACACACACACATATAATTGTTACTTGTTGAAACGACAAAGATTAAAGATTGGCATTTATATCAGAAAATGACTGTCATTTTGCGTCTTTACCATTTAAAGCAGCACATCTCAGATAAAAACCAAAATTGTTTCACTTGAAATGCGGTCACTATGCTTTCAAGCATTATTCAAGAGCGGCGAAAGTAACCAAGTTCATGGTGAAGAGCAAAGAAAACTCCAAAGAAGAGAGATAGCAACAACCAAGTGCATCCAAGTGACAAATGATTGCTGCACGCCTCCCTGTGATGATGAACGAAGAGAAAGCCAGGACCATTTCACAGGCTGTATGCTCTAGTAGCGTAGCACCCCACTGTGTTCATGTGAAAGAGATATATGTATATATATAAGACAATCAAAATGCATAGAATTCGTGTGCGCCGATCAAAGATTTGTTCACGGGTATGGTTTTATTAGGGAAAAGGGATCATGCGAGGTACTGCCGGTGGTGGTGAGTTGAAAACGATGTTTTCTGCCTCTGGCAACTGGCTACCGGCAACAGGTACAGACAAGCTGGTGAAGCAGAACCAGCCCAGAATTCAAAATAGGTAAAAAGTTAGGTAGGTGGTAAAGGTGAACTCCCCATCGTAGTTTGGATCCTAATAATTTGCCTCTCAGTAAATAGCCTTTCGACTCTACATTTGGAATTATGCTGCAGATTCCCACCTCGCATTATCTCCTAAAGGACCTTTTCTCCGTGACAGCGGTGCCAACCACTCTGGAGCCAAGGTTAGTTTCTAGGGTGCTAGGGAGGGTCCATGGAGATCACAAGACGATAAGAGGACCACCACCTCCCTCCCACGATGCTAGATAAGATTGTCGGGAATGAATTTCTACCTAGGATCGGTAAAGAATTTCAGAATCATATCTTAAAATTATAAGATTCTATAAAACCATCAAAAAACAACACTACTACCCTTATAGGCTAAAATTACTCGTATTTATAGCTAAAAGTCATTAAAAACTATTTTTTAAGCTATTAAACACACACTAATTAAGCTGTAGCAACTATCACACACTACAATTTTGAATTATTTCTATAAAAAACGTAGGATCATTTTGCAATTGTATGGACTGGGTAGCGTTTTTGACAATCATGTTTAAGCTTAGGAAATACAGGACAACCAATGTGTTTCATGCGATTCTTCAAATCACATTAGATTACACCAAAAGCACAATTACAATCGATCCCTAAGGTCAGCACAAAAGACTGCAACTAAAGGATGAAAACGATACATTTCCTAACGTTAACTACCATCAGATTTTGGAATTCCTAAAGTTAACATCATTTCAACTCCAAGGAAATTGTGTGTCATAGCTAACCAAATACACTACCGAACGATACAATCCGGAGAAGACCCTAGAATACAATAACTTAACAATGAACTCTTTCGGAAAAGACCCTGCTGATGAGAGTTCTACGGCAGGCTACAACTTGAATGTCAACACTTAACCAGTTGACCGAGTTCCAGTATCACGGTACTAATGGTTGGCCTTTGGATGGGGAGTTCATGAGTGCAGAGAAAAGCAATTTTACCAAGCATAGCAGCCTCGTGCTCTGAAAATTTGCCTTTCAGATTAGCATCAATGAAGTCTTCGAATATGCACGTCTCGGCTCCCTGCCTGTTCAAATGACTGATCTTACGCTTCCCAGTGAGGATCTGAAACACAACCATGCCAAATGCATATATGTCACTCTTGTCGTTGAACCTACCGGTAGTAGTGTACTCCGGAGCAAGGTAACCCATAGCAGCACTAGCTTTGAGAGTAGAGAATACTATGTCATCTGCAAGGAGTTTGTGAAGGCCAGAGCCAGAAAGCTGTGGGTTGAGATGGCTGTCAAGCAGCACCTTCTCAGCTGATATATTTTGGTGAACTAGAGCTGGTTTGTTCCCGTGCTGTGAATGTAGATACTGAATGCCTTGGGCGATGCCCTTGATGATGTAAACTCTCGTCGACCACTCAAGAACCGTGCCATCGCTATCCTTCAGATCGAGATACTGAAGCAAGTTTCCGTTTGGAACGAAATTATAGATAAGAAAACACTCTCCCCGTCCTTGTGAACAACAGAAACCTCTGAGCTGAACAAGATTCTCGTGCTTCAGTGAAGTCAGTAACTTTAGACCTTTCAAAAACTCTGCCTCGTCCGTCTTGCAGCTTGTCTTGGCAATACGCTTGATAGCTACAAAGGATCCATCTCTCATGAAACCCCTGTATACGGCTGAATAATTACTTTTTCCTAGTAAGGTCACCTCACCAAAATGCTGAGTTGCAGACTCCACATCTTCCAAACTGAACACAAAACTTTCATTGACTTCTGGTAAACCTTTCCCTAGAGGATCCCAACCATTCGAGTACTCCAGGCTAATGAGAGGAGAAGCGCTTCTCCGACAAACCTCCTTGGTCTGGTCAGTGCTAAGTCGGCCGTCGGAAGTATCAAAGGCGCTTCCAATCTTCTGCTTCCTACGGCGGTACAATGAGAACAAGGAGAGCCCAGCAACGGTAACCAAGGCCATGACCGCAATCGCTCCGAACACAACACCAACATGTGAGTGTCGGGTATGGTTCGAACATGAACCTTGGCCGCAATTCGACTGGAGATTGGCTGATTCCGGTAGGTTCTTCCTGGGGAGGCCATCAATACCACGTGCAAATGGCTCAGGTCTATTAGCATCGAGGCCATCAGAATCGGTGCAGATTCTCAAAGAGGTAAACCCAATTCCGCATAGACCAGGGTTGTTCTTGTACTGAAAACCATCATTCAACTTCCTCAGGCCTGCAATTCCACCCCACAACAACGGTCTAATTTCTATATTGTCCTTTCACCAAAATTTAAATATAGAACAAGTAGTAACAAAAAGAATGCATGCCAAAACGAAGTAAGGTTACCTGAAGGTACATTGCCAGAGAGAGTATTGTTCCTGATATCAAGGACTTGCAACATGGGTATATTGGCTAATTTAATAGGAATTGAACCAAAGAGGCTGTTGAAGCTTAAATCCAACCTCGTCAACATTTCCAAATCTCCCAAGCTAGCAGGAATTGCACCAGTTAATTGATTATACTGAAGTGCAAGAACAGTTAGCTTCTTCAGTGACCCCAATTGAGTAGGTACGCTCCCAGTTAGCTTATTATAACATAGCTGCAAAACTGCGTCGAAAAATAAACTCAACTGTGAGTATGAAGCATAATATTAAGTAGGGGAATATGAATTCAGCTGGTCTGAAGTAGCCATAACAAAGTAGAGGAATACTGACCTTCAAAAAAAAAAAAAAAAGCAGATGATCCACAGCAAACTTCAAAAAAAGAAAAAAAAAGGGATATGAAAAGGGATACTGACCTTGCAAACTAGACATATCACCGATGTCTTCAGGAACACGACCACTCAAATTATTAACATTCAAATACAGATCTGTGAGTTGAGTTAAACCAGCAATCCCCTTAGGTATTTCCCCACTCAACATGTTAAAATGTAGGTACAAACCAGACAAACTCTTGAACCCACCAATTGCAGGTGGTATAACACCATTAAGCCCTTTACCCTGTAATGAAATATTCACCACTTGACCATACTCATTACAGGCAACACCTTCAAATGTACCACTGCATGGGTCACCATTTTCGACCCACGAGGTCAGGACTTTGTTTTGAGGGTCTAATGAGGCCTTTGTTTGGAGAAGTGCTTTTAGCTCTGCATTTGAACAAAAAATAGGTGGGCAAAAGAGTAGCAGAAGAGGTAGTGAAAGGGAGAAGACAAGGAACAGGGAAGGAGGAGAGAACCCCATTTTGATTTTGAAGTGCGTTAGATTAAGCAAAAGAGAATTTTGAAGTGCGTTAGATTAAGCAAAAGAGAATTTTGAAATGCGTTGGTTGACACACACAGGGGAGGGTGGGGAGGGGTGAGGGGTCACTCTTTAAAGTTTGAACTTTGAACAGATGTTTGCTTTTCTTGGCGTATGTGTGCGCTGGTTGAAGGGAGTAAAAAAAAAAGGAAAAAAAAAGGAGGATGTGATTGGGCGTTGCGAAAAGAAGAGACGGGGAGCTACGGCTACGGGCTACGGATTCTGTCCTTGGGAGCGAAGAGGCCGTGAATGTGGGGTTCGAGAGTTTCGAATCTCGGTGTTGGCGAGAGCTACGGGAATTGCAGGTAATCAGTAAACCATCATACGGTCGATAATTATGATACCAAGAAATATCAGTGGCCAGGGTTGCAGGCGGAAAAATGTAGAAATAAAGAAACGTAAAAATATTATTTTTCAAAAATTTAGAAGAGATGACAGTAAACAGTTTTTTTTTTTGGAGGGTGGTATGTTTATTTTATTTTCTATTTCAAAGTTTGGATTTATAAAAGTTATTTGCAGATTTTTTAGTTAAACTTGATATTTTTAAGATTTTAATAGTTAAAATTAGGTAAGTTATTTTTCCTTCTAAAATAAGTTATGAGTAAACTTAAATATTATGAAACTCTTTAACTTTGATATTACATGTTGGCATAAATATATAGCTTACAAAATTGTATTAAATGATTAGACTGTGTATTTTGAGTGAAAATCATACATCTTTAAGAAAGATTGGGTTGTGATGATTAATGGTTAAATGTATAACTAAAGTAAGCTAAAAATATGTTATGATGTTCTAACATGTTCCAATATGGGATGATAAAAATTTGTAAGCATAATCTATATGAAAATGATTGTTTGGTGCTGTGGAATGGCAAACTGATCGACAGGTTAGGTCGGACCAATTAACTGGTTCCTAGACTGGTCGATTGGTTGACCCAGCCCATCGATTGGTAGGCTAGTAGAGACCTTGGTCTTGATCTTACTCTCTACTTAAACCTATCAACTGGTTAGGCATAACCGATCGATTGCTCTATGAATAGTTGACTGGTTTTCCCAAACCGATCGACCGATTTGAGGAAAAACATGGTTTGGTTAAGCCAAAATGATCGATTAGTTGGTACAATTGATCAACTGGTTGGGCCAGATTCGTCGACTAGTTCAGCTAGTTTGTGTGATTTTGTTCTTCTTGGGTTGGATATGCTTTGATACTATGCATGGGATTGTTGTACGACTATTTAATGGATAAAATACATATATTACCATGGATTAGTTACCTAGTGAATGGATTAAATGGATCATGATTCATGATACACTCAATGGGTGTTGTAAAGGCTTAAAGGGTGTCACACATATGAAATGTGATGGTTCTTGAGAAATAGGGCGGTGAAATAAGGAATGTGCTTGAATGAAATAATATAACGGATATGATTAAGATTGGACATGCATAAATGGAAACTCCACACATGATTGGGGGATGGAAATGATTAATAAGGGAATAGATATGTGGATGTCCTGCTTACTCTTTGTATAAGTATTTACATGATCACGAAACATTATGAATAATGTACTAATCATGTAAAGTGAAAGATAAATTGGGTTGTGTATGGGTCTGGGTTACTTGATTGTCGATTAGCCACTAGGGATTAGTCTGCCTTCGGGAATTGGTGCCTTCGAGCTTTGCCTTCAGGCTAGACCCTAGTAGATCCCGGTGATTTGCCTACTCTAGACATTGATGATGTACTAGCAGTATTGATACTAAAACTTTTAGTTACTTAGATGGTTGGCTTTCGCCTAGATTTATGTACATAATGGTTGGCTTCAGCTTAAAATTATGTTTATTGTGGTTATTGGATTCAACCTGGACTTATGTCCATTGTTGTTATTGGCTTTGGCCTAGACTTATGTCCATTGTAGTTATTGGCTTTGGTTCGGACTTTATGTCCCTTTGTTTGGATAGACTTTTATGGTATGTGAGACCATGAGATGGTGCACAATCCATCACTCGATGATAAATAATTGGATAATGATTGGAATGAATGGTTGGATGATAATAATAATAATAAAAGTTGGAATGAATACTTGGATAATGATTTTAATGAATAACGAGTTAATGATTGGAATAAATGATTGGATAAGGACCTATATAAGTATATGGACAAAAAATGGTTAAACCTAATTGATTGAGCAAGCTGGAAAATAAACCCTAGTGTTCATATGTATAATCTGCTTAGTGTGTGTGTGTGATTACCCATGATATTATACTATGAAAATGAGAATGATACATTATGAGTTGCTTGATTTACGCATAATAGTGAATCCCAATACATTATCTGATCATGATAGAGTAGATACCCTTACTTATTTGGCATTGGCATGATGTATGTTAAGTATGCTTTTCATGATGTGATAGAACCTAGTATGTTTGTGACTTCCATTGGAGAGGTAACTTGATTTACTCAACACGTAGTATATTGATGTGTTCATTTTCTCGATCACCTACTCATTCCTACGAGAAGAGGGTCATGTGCAAGTTTTTGGAGATGAATAGTGGTGGGTCTATCCTAGTTTGGGATCGATGCTTGAGAGTGTGGACATCCAAAGTTTTTTATGCGGGTCATAATAGACCACGATTTTAGGGTCACACTCTAACTCGCTTTCTACTATTATATCCCTATATTTTTAGCTTATCATTCTCTGTGTATTTAACTATGTTGAGGATTATCAAGGTCCTATGTTGTAAATGATTTTTAAAATATCTATGTAACCCGATCTTGCTCGCTCTACTTTAGATTGGTTGGTTTGGTTTTAGCCTTGTATCTAATATGGGATGGGCGGCTGACATGTATCCTATATTAGGTACGATGGTAGTACCCCCATTTTTCTAAGGCATGTTTAGTATTTTTTGTTTCTACGTAGTTCTAAAACAAAATTTTTCGGTAGTAAAAAAATAGGGGTGTTACATGTGTTACCATTGAAAATTACACAACAGTAACCCAAAATTACTAAAACACTTAAAAATTACTAACCAATTAAAGCAAAACAAAGGAAGTCAACTAAAACTTATGCAACAAAAGGGAAGACTTTGGTAGATGTTACCGAGAAGGAGAGGGGACAAAGATGTTGTGTGTGTAACACCCCCAAAATTCACCATTAAAAAAATTCGTTTTATGTAACACATCTAAAATTTATAGTTGAAAATTTTCGTTGTTTATGGAAAGTCATGCTCTAAAAACGGGGGTTGTTATTGTCGTAATCAGTATCAGATTGACCCTTAACCAATCTCATACTAAGCACAAGGCTAAAGGTACAAAAATCACTAACAGTGATGGTTACTAAAATCCATAATAGTTCAACATCAATTAATAAAATTAGAGTACCAAATATTAAGGTTAATACATAATTGAAATAAAGTACAAAACAACGTTCGCTACAGGGAAATAAAAACGGTAGAAATAATAGAAAATATCAAGTCTAGAGAAATTTGGTATAAAAAGCGGCAGTGGTGATGGAAAAGAAAGGGTTTTGGGGTTGGGAAATAGGAGAGGAGTCTGGGTTTCTTAGGTGGTAGGGTTTCTAGGTCAGAGGGGGCGGTGATGGTGTCTCGTGGTGGCAGCATAGGTGGTGGTTGTGGTGGTGGTTGAGAGGAAAGAAGATAAAATGAGGAGGAAGGAAGGTAGAGGAAGGTTTTTTGGGCAGGAAAGGAGGCATGAGGGTCGTGGTTGCTGCGGTGGTGGCAGTGCAAGTGGCGGTGAGGGGTGCAAAAGGGTAGCTCACGTCACGCTGCCCAGTTTGTATAGGTGGGGAGAGAAGAAGAAGGGGTGTTAGGGGCGAAGGAGTGTCTCATTGGGTGGAGGGTGATTTAGGGAAGAGGAAGGGAGGGTGTGGCGATAGTGGCATGGTGTAACGATAGTGGCGACGGCGGCTGAAGGGGTTGCGCGAGTAAGGTTGGGGGTGTTTGATCGGTAGAAAAAAGAAGAAGAGAGGATTGAGAGCACAACGGGTGTGTTTATAAGGGAAATGGCTGGGGGAGTGGACAAATGAGGGAAGAAGACAAGGGGAGGGAGTGGTTGGTTGTCAGCCAGCATACAACCCAACGTAGTTGCATGACAAGGGGACAGGGTAGGGAAGTTGTAGGGGGTGCAGGGGTTAGGTGGGGGAGTTGGGGGTTGCATGAGGGAGGGGACCAATGCATGGCACTACCAGCTGCACGCCTTATAGGTCCAAATGAGGAAAGGATAAGGAGAGAGAGAGGGACAGAGCTACAAAGCAGCCATGCCAACAACTTCGATCAGGGGGGAGGTTGAAGACAGGCACGGAAAAGGAAGAAGGAAAAGAAAGAAGGGATAAGAGGGGGGAAGAGGGGGAAATGGGCATAAGCGCCCGTGCTAGGCCGCACGGAGGAAAAGAAAAAGAAAGAAACAGTGGATTAGGGGGAGAGAAAGGAAGAAAGGGAGGGGGAAGGAGGGATTAGGCCGAAGTTATGCATGGCCTGGCCGGGCGAGGGAGGGTAGAGGAATAAAAAAAGAAAAGAAAGAAAAAGAGAAAGAAAAGGAAAAAAAAATGAAAGAAAAAGGGAAAAGGGGATTGATAGGGTGGTTTGGGTTTTTTTGAATTTTATGAATAATAAGTAATAAATTTTTTTATTAATTATAAATTATTACTATGATTTACTTATAATTTATTTTAGTTTAACAAATAATTATAGCCTCCACTAATTAGATCCCTACATCATTTTTCTCCTTTTATGGCCATTATTATTATTCTTATTTTATCAGAAATGGTATGTATAATTAAACTTTATCCAATATTCCTTATTTTATTTTTAATTCCTAAAATAGGGTTTTGGGGTATTACATTTTAAGACTAAAAATCATATACCATAAAAGGGGGTGTTACCGTCGTAATTAATATAAGTCCGACCTTCGAGCCATCCTCATACCAACTATAAGGCTAATCAAAAATAGATGAAACCAAAATAACATAGTAGATAAGCATTTCATAACATAATAAGGGTTGGATGCTGATATCGAGAAAATGTTAAAATACAAAACGTTGTTCAACTAAAAGGAAACATTAATCTAGAAATTAAAAAGGGAATGTATTTGGATGACACTCTCTCCGGGTCCCAACCCTGGGATACTACAATATCACTCTACCCCAACCAGGTCATCATACACAACATATATGGCATCATCAGTCACTTGTACATACTCATGAGGGGACACTGCTTGTGGGAATGAGCAACACCTATAAAAGGGGCGATTTGTACATTACTGAGTGAGGTAAAAATACAGTCAAGTAGGAATATAATAGTACATAATACTACATAAATACATAAGGTACATAAGCAGGTTATAGTAGTTTATTTGTTACCTTCTGAACTCAAGCCACTAGTATAATAATTGGTCATCTCTCGAATTATATCCACGTGGTTCGGGGACCCCAGTATTCTCACTGGTGGATCATTAAATGCAATATAATCCAGGACAACACGCTTCTAACCACTATTATCATCGGTGGACTGACAAATATAATACAATCCAGTATAAAA
Organism: Tamarix austromongolica; assembly: GCA_039764185.1. Lineage (NCBI taxonomy): Eukaryota > Viridiplantae > Streptophyta > Magnoliopsida > Caryophyllales > Tamaricaceae > Tamarix > Tamarix austromongolica. Next base: position 14,046,117 of record CM077819.1, read on the forward strand.
TGTTTCTAGCCACTATTCTTGCCGGTGGACCGATAATTATAATACAATCTAAGATAGAATGCCACTGACCACTATTATCACCAGTGGACAGGTAAATATAATATACATAGTCTTGACCCACGTGGTGTTCCAATGTAAGTAATTAGTATCTTTCCATAGATTATTATCATCCAAATATTTTATTACTTGAGCTCAAGACCCCTACTATTCTCATCGATGGATCGGTAAGCATAATACAATCTAGGGCAGAATGCTCCTAACCACTATTTTCACCAGTGGACTAGTAAATATAATAAAATTCAAGACAGAACGCTCATAACCACCATTATCACCGATTGGCTGGTAAATATAATACAATCTAGGGTAAAATGCTTCTAACTACTATTCTCATATGTGGATCGGTAAATATAATAAACATGGGTCCGGCTCAAGTGATCTTCCACTTTAAGTGATTACTGTCTTATTTGTACAGATATCACACACAAATCCATGCACAAACCATGTATGACTCTTGACCTACTATCACCCGGGGCAACTCTAGCTCCATGGAAACCCTAATTTTCTAGGGTCGAGGTACCCTTGGCCCCTAATGATCTCTTGAGTCTCCAAATTATCACACGCTCCAAACATGCCCTTAGAACCCTTTTACTTATGAGACATAGCCCCTTCCCCCTATTTCTCACATGTGATAACAATTGGCCCTTAGGGTTACCCCTCAAGACCCTAATTTGGCTCAAATGGGCCCAACCCATGTCCCATTACTTATCTAACACTTAACTCCCAAAACCATGCATATGCTACCATGAGCATCCATCCCCCAAGGTTTTGTAGTCTAACTCCTCCATTTTCACATGCGATAATGACCTCCCCAAATAACTTCTGTAATACCCTAATTTTTACTACTGAAAATTTTTGTTTTATAGTAGAAGTATATAAGTAAAATATTAGGGGTTTATCGCCGTAATTGACATAAGTCTGATTTATTCAACCATCCTTACATCAATCATAAGGCTAAAACATTTATAGTAGCACAAGAAAATTCGAACGAATTATACATTTATAATACAATAACGAGTTTGGAACTTAATTATGAGTTATAATATACAAAATACAAAAGAAGGGAATGCCATGGATCAAGAGTCCAAAAAGTTACCAAGTTAAATGCCTCTACCAGATGACATTAATCTTCACCCAACCCCTAATATAGATGAAGTCACTTATTCCCACATAAGGTATCATAGGCAGTATAATCATCTAGTGGATCTTCTAAGACCTGCACATAAGAATCACGGTCTTCTGCTTGTGGGAATGAGCAACACCCGTATAACGAGTGGTCAATACGCTACATACCTAGTAAGGGAACTATACTATCAAATAAATATACAATTAGCACATAATTTCATAACAGATAACAAGTATACAAGCAGATAATTGAAAACATCTCATAAGACAGATAATGATCCAGGTCTCTTATTAGATATAATCAATTTTCATTCTTTTATATGTGTTGAGTGCATAAACTCCACTGTTCTTAAATTGGTGGAATGGTCTGAAGCACCTTATCAGGGACAACACACCTAAACCATTATTATCATCCAATGGAATGGATCCAAAAACATCACCTTCTCGAGGCAAAATACTTTCCAGCCACTATTCTCCCTAGTGAAATGTGACGTGTATATAAAAACAGCACCTTGAACCTAACTCACGTATTCTTCCACTTTAAATCATTAGTGTATTTCCCATAGGTTATACTATTATATTCTCATTTCATGATGAGTAGAGGCCCCACTATTCTTAATCTGGTGGAATGAACTAAAATACTTTCGCGTGACAATACGTTCCCGAGCCACTAGTATTTCCAGTGGAGCAGAGAATAAAAACATCACCTTCTAGGGGCAAAATGCCCTAGAGCCACTATTCTCCCTGATGGAACAGGAATATATACATATACACATATATATATATATATATATATCACCTTAGCCCTACTAACGTGCTCTTTCACTTTAAGTGATTAGTATCTTATTCAAGATTAATTCTCAAGAATCGAACACATTAAAGTAGAGAGACACATAACTAGGGCCAAAGTCCTTAAGTATTTTCAAACCCTAAATACACACTCTTTAGCATTCATTCTTTCATATTGATTTTTCTGCCACAATTTATAATATCATGTCCTCAAATCTCATCATTATTATCATACCCATAATGCACAATCTAACACCCACATCGTACACATACGTTAATAATTTTATCCAATATTCTATTCACATAATTAATAAAAACCCTAATTTCATAAGTAGTCATAATTTCCTCCCATAAAATTCACATGATTACCAAGTCCAATAAACAACCCCATAGGCCAATCATTAGCAACATATTCAAAATTCAAATAACCTTTAAATTTTTACCCATGGAATAATAACATAAGTTATTGTACCCTAGTGTAGTCAACATTTCATTGAAGGACCCCAAACAAACAACAATACTTCAAAGCATTTCTCGTGATATCATTTCCATATTTTAACCCACATAACACATAAAATACTAAAATTTCCTTATTATCCCATAATGACCAAAACATCCTTAAGGACAAACAATAACCTTTGATTTATAAAGTCTCATACCTTCTACACACATATATTTATAAGTCCACCGATAATCATCATACCTCATAAAATATGTCTATGATCATTTATCATAGTTTATTTAGCTCACATTTTATGCCATAAAATATATTCCCACAATTATGTCATTATTATAAAAAAAATCATAACTATACCTTTTACCCATTATTTCTTTCCTTTCAACATGATATTCATATCATTCATAAAATACCATGATCAACACATGTTAAATCATATATCAATAATATTATGAAAACACGCATGAACATGCAATTAATTAATACAGAAACTCTAAACATCAAATAGTATCCTTACCAACTAGGACACTGAGCTCTAAGCATACAAATCTTAGACTCCATCCTCCGAATATTTCAGAATAACACCTATGAAAAATAACAAAAACTATGGTTAGGCTCAAAGAGTTTGACTGAATGAGAAATTAAGGTAAAAAGGATAAAAATGGGAATAACTGTAATCAAATGGAAGTTTGAGATGTGTGGATATGTGGTGGGGATATGGTAAAAAATTGGTGGTGTTTGAATAAGGTTTGGGGTTAAAAATAAGGGTGCATGGCCAAAATAGGGTGGTTGTAAGGCTGTGCTACAGGCGATGTACACCCAAGTCGAGAGGGAGGATCGCGCATGGTCAGGCAGTGCAAAGTGGCACAACTGTACTCGATCACTGGGAAAATAGCTCACAAGTCGAATAGGTGCGCATGAGGCGAGGGTGCACGGGCAAGCTGTGCTAATCTGCATAAGCATACAATAGAAAATTTTAGTATTGCACGATTGTGCGTTTTGTAAAATGCGATGGACACGACGAAGATGAAGGGAAAAGATATTGTGGTCGACGGTGACGGTGCCGGGGAAGGTTAGGGTGACCTTGGTAGTTGGTCCATCGGTCAAAAAGCGGCGAGTGGTGGTGCACGACGATGTTGGTGGTGGAATGGGTGGTGCACAGGCTAAAAACAGGGGACGTATATGAGGAAGAAGAAGACGAAAATATAAAGAAGAAAGGAAAAGGAAGAGGGGCTTGTACAGTAACTTTTTGACACAAAAATGGCATAATGGAGGCCAAACAAAGAGGAACAAGGGATAGTTTGGTGTATATATATGCATGTGTGTGCGTGGTGTGAATTAGTGAATGAAGATAAGGGAGGGGAAGACGTGCGATGAGCATGAGGGGTGGCAAGGTGGTGCAGGGGAAAAGATGTTTGAGTGTTGGGAATAATGGTAGGTGATAGGGATGGTTATGTGTATAGGTTGCGTACGGATAGGCAAGAAGAAGAAGAAGTGGCAGGGTGTGCATATGGTGGTGCAGGTCGGCAGAGATATCAAAGGAAGAAGGAGAAGAAGAAGAAAAGTGATAGATGATGGATGGCTATAGAAGATGATTGGTGATGGTGCGAGTAGGGAAAGGGATAAGTTACATCAATTTCAAACTTTGCGACTACGGTTGATGGGAGAAAGGAAAAGAAAGAAAAGAGAAAAAGAGAAGAAGATTGGAAATTAGTTTAAAAAATTTGGAATAGCCAAAATAGTTAGGATTACCGGTAATTTTAGCAGGTTTGAGTCCGATTTACAAAATATAGTTTATCTGAGTCAATATTTCGGATTCGATTAAAGTTTTAGGATTAAGAAATTAGGTTAAGGTTGAAATAAGATTTATCAATATTAGAACCGAGTATTAATAACGAGAGATTAGGCTAAGTAAAAATTTAAGGTTTTACAACTCCTTTTGAAACCATAATCTCCCTTTTGTATTTGTATCCATTTCTACATATCCCACCTAACCATATGACTTATCACACGTTCTCCACAGGCATTCCTAGCACCCTAGTTCGAAGGTGAAACCTAACTCCTTTATCTCCCATATATGATAATAATCTACCACTAGGGGTTTTGAACCCTTGAAACCCTAATTTCACCCCCTCAATTCCTTCCCATCTCCCATCATCTAAGGACTCCCCCATATTACCAAACTACACCATCATCTTCTCCCATAAACGTCCTTCACAACCATCTCTCCTTTAGTCACCCCCAGACATAGCCACATTATGTTTGGCTCATCCCATGCATGGCCGACTCTCTCCACGAAACATCCCTAATCCCCATTTATAATTATCATACTTATTATTCAACATTTTCAAGGAATATTTAGCTAATTCCCCCCCCCCAGGATTTCCCCATATCCCATCTCCCACCATATTGCCCCAAAATACCCCTAGGCCTCCAAACCTTACATAAGCCTCATAGCTTAAAATACACAAATTTCTCAACAATCCTCACGACATACAATACCACGTAATAAAACTTTACAACAACATATAAACCAAGTAGTAAATATCACACATACTCTTACCTTAGGTCCTTACAAGCTAAGCTACACAACAACGTTATAACTTATATATTTCATTATGGTATACACTTATCACATAACAAAAGCAAATAAGCACAAAAACACTCACTATAATTGTATCCTTACTAAAATGGCTCCAGTGTTGAAACAATAAAACCCTATGCCTCCTATCTTGTGAGCGTTGGTACATTACCTAAAAATGGGAATACCCAACTTAGGTTAATTATCCTTTTTATACCTATTTCCTTTTTTCTTTCCTTAATCAAGATAATAATAATAATAATAAATTAAGTTAAAAGAATCTTAAAATGGATGAAGAGGGGAGTGATGTGACCATAATAAGAAAGAGGAGTTGAGGATGGTGCAGCGAAATCGATGGTGGTGATGATGCAATGTGGAGTGGCTTTAGGCTAGGAAAATAGTGGGGCTTGGTTCTTTGGGGTTGTGGGTGTTGCTAGTACTTGGTGGACTAAAAAAAGGGGAGGTGGTTTGCGGTGGCTACAGCAAGTCGGCAACGCCCTTGGTGGAATAACCGTGAGGGAGGGAGGAGAAAATGGGGGAAATTGAGGGGAAACAATGGTGGAGAGGGCTGGTTGCATAGGGTACTTTGTGTAGGAGGTGGAGGCGTAGAGAGAGGGAAATATGCCAGTGGTGATGGTGTGAGGTGGTGATAAGTGGTGTAGGGTGGCGGTGACTTGCCTACTTCACACACTTAGGAAGAGGAGAGGAAGGGGAGAAAGAGTGAGGTGAGGGGCTTAGTAGGTGTAGGGAGACGTAGGGAAGGGAGAGGAGTGGAGCGGGGCGGTGGTGTGGCCTGACTACAGCGACGACGACTGAAGGCAAGGGTAAAGGAGAGTGCGACAAGAATGGACGAGGGAGAAAGAGGAGAGGCAAAGCTGGTGTGTATTTATAGTCAATGGGGAAAATAAGGATAAAAGGGGAAGGGACAAGGGTGGTCGGTTGCTGGGTGGCCGGCGGTAACAGAGGGGAAGGGGATGTGCAGATCTACATGTAGAGGGAGTTGCGGGGGTGTGGGGCATGCAGGGGAGCTTGCAGGGGACTGTACAGGAACATGCCAGCATGCATGCCCTATATGGCTGGAAAGAGAAAGGAGGAAGGGGGTTGGTTGGGTGCAATGGTGGTTGGTGTGAAAATGGAAACGGGGAGGGGGCGTAAGGTTGTAGGTGGAAGGTAGGGGGTGGGAAAAAAAGGAAAATCAAAAAAAAGGAGGGAGAGAAAAGGGAAAGAATAAAAGAATAAATGCGACTTGGGCCATCGCTCGTGGGGAAAAAAAGGGGCTTTTGGGCCGATTGGGGGGAAAGAAAGGAGAGGAGGGGAGATGAGCATTGGGCCGTTGCATCATGGCCTAGATGGGGGGAAAGAAGAAAAAGAAAGAAGAATAAAGAAAGGAAAGGAAAAGAAAAGAAAGGATAAAAAAGAGAAGAGGAAAAACAAAAAAGGAGACGGTGGGAGTTTTGGGTAGTTTTGTGCAATAAATAAAATAATTAAAAATGATATTATTTACCCATAATTTATCTTAGGCCAGATAATTAAAATAAGGCTTCTAAATGATAAATTTTGAATCTCATATTATTACTATTTTTTTTTAGTCAAAACTTGCTATATATATATTCAACCAAGGTATCATCTGTACATTAACAGTCCTAGGTATGACAGACCCATACCTTAGGCTCTCACATATATGGCTTAGCTTAGCATATTTTACTTAGAATCAGCCCCTTCTTTTTTGTAGCAAGACACATTACTCTGGTCTTGACATTAGTCTTAATCCATTCAGCTATGTGGGAACTTGGGTTACATTTTGAAGAGTGCATAAGAAGGTTTCTTTCTCTCCAAATATGATAAATCAATGCTGCTAGAGAAGCAATGGGAATTGCATCGTCCATCTTCCATCCACGGCGAGATTGGATCCATTGTTTCCATTCTGCATAAGGCTTAGACCATAAGTTGCTACCGATCCACTCTTGAATGTCATCATAGAGGTTTCTACTGAAACTACATTCAAAGAAAAGGTGCTCATTAGATTCAGCATGCTGATCACAAAAAACACATGTGGAGGATGCCCCTCCCACTCCAAAACCGAGGATTCTGTCTTTTGTGAGTAGTTTCCTATGTAGCACTAGCCATAAGAAGAAAGCATGACGAGGGTGGGTCATTTTGTTCCACATAGCTTTATGGGCTTGTGATACTTCCCGCTCTCCAATCAATTTGAGGTAGGCTTGCTTAATGCTGTAAGGCTTCCCCATATTGACCGAGAGACAATGTAGATATTTTTGGTAGATTTTAATAAGCCTCTTCCAATACCAGCAAGCATCCAAAGGGGGGAGTATTCTTCCAATTGTCTGCCCTTCAGGTATATGTGATGGATCCATCTTACCCAGAGACATTCTTGGTTATGAGTGATTGCCCAGGTGTACTTGGCTAAGGCAACAATATTCCACAACTTGCAGTTCCTTAATCCAAGTCCCCCAAATTTCTTGGGGAGACAAATAGTGTTCCAAGCTACCAAGGGAATACGTACTCTTTCAGCAGATTGTCCCCATAAGAAGTTGCTGCAGATCTGATTGATCCTGTTGATAACTGCCTGAGGAATCAAAAGATAGAGGCCCAGTATACATGGATGGAGAATAAAACTGAGTTAATCAATTGAGCACGACCAGCATAAGACAAGTGCCGGGAAGACCAAGTATGTATCCTTGCCGTCATTTTATCCACTATGAATTGGCAGTCCAGCTTTGACCATTTATGAGAGGAGATGGGCATACCAAGATATTTCATAGGAAATGAGCCTGCGCTAAAGCCAGTGATTTCCATGATAGTACGCTTGACTTCATCACTAGAACCTGCAATAAAGATATGTGGCTTCGTCGGGTTGGGAGTGAGTCCCGTTACACGTGAGAAGTGGTTAAACTTTCCCATGAGTATCCTGACAGAATCAACATCAGCTTTGTAGAAGAGCATCAGGTCATCAGCAAATGAAAGATTAACAATATTTAGCTTGCGACATAGGGGGTGATGTTTGAAAGACTTAGTAGATGACATGTGTTTGAGAATTCTTGTCAGATATTCCATTACCAGAACAAAGAGCAGAGGAGAGATTGGATCACCCTGTCTAATACCCTTTTCTCCCTTGAAGTAGCCATGGAGTCGGCCGTTGAAGGAAAGGAGATATCTTGGTGTGGTCACACATCCCATTATCCAGTTTTTAAATTCTGGTGGGAAGTTGAGGGTTGTGAGCATTTGAGCAATGAATCTCCAACTTACTGTGTCATAGGCTTTTTGAAGGTCAATCTTCATCATACATCTCGGAGACACCTGTTTCCTGTTATACAACCGAAGAAGGTCTTGGGTAATAAGAATGTTGTGTCCAATGTATCTACCTCCCACAAATGCACCCTGGTTCTCATCTACGATCTTGGGGAGTACTGATTTGAGCCTCGAGCATATCATTTTTGAAATTACCTTATACAGAGTATTACAACATGCTATAGGTCTGTAATCCTTAGAGGAGCAAGCATCAGTCCTTTTAGGGATCAAAGCAATGATAGTTTCATTTAGCTGAATAGGGAGAGTACCATATTTGAAGAATTGTAAGACAGACTTACATATGTCATCTCCAATGATATGCCATGCCGCTTTGTAGAACCCACTGTTGAACCCATCTGGGTCAGGACTCTTCGTTGTAGGAATACTCCAAAGTGCATTCTTCACATCCTTGGGAGTAAAAGGTCTAGTAAGTTGAATTTGATCTTTTAGATTGAGGATGTGTCCCGTCTGGATTGCAGCATAGTCAATGTCACCATAGGAATCAGCAGGGGTACCAAGGAGCTGTCGATAAAAGTCTGTGAAGGTCTCAACTACTTGGTTTGGCTCTGAAACCCATCTACCATCCGGTGCCATAATAGCATGGATTGTATTCTGAGCTCTTCTTTTCTTGATGACTGAGTGATAATACTTGGTGTTATCATCCCCCATAGTAAGCCAATCAACCTTGCTCTTCTGCTTGAGGAGACTAATAAGGTCGTGAAGGCATCTGCGATATTCATCTAGATACTGCTTCTCTTCCAGCTGTAGCTTTGTGTCCTGAGGGGATCCATGGAGGAGTCTTTGACATTTTTCAAGCTGGTCTTTCGCCTTGGCAACTCGCAAGTGGTTGTCTCCATAGCAGGTTCTATTCAGGATCTGGAACTTTTTTTCAGATGTTTCTGTCTTTTCATGATCCCCCTTAGAGAGGGAGAATTTGAGGAAGTCTCCCTCCATCCATCCAGCACAATATTCTGAAAACTAGGGTGAGTCGCCCACATATCAAAGAATTTAAACGGTTTTATGCCTACCTTGGGTGCGTCCTGGAAGGAGATGACAGCAGGGGAGTGGTCGGACATCAGTTCAGGGAGATACTGCACATAGGAGTTTTGAAAGGAGCCATTCCAGAGTTCATTTATGAAAGTCCAGTCCAATATAGAGAATACACGGTTCTCTCCTGGTTGTTTATTACACCAAGTGAAGTGTGGTCCATATCTCTTCATTTCAGCCAGTTCACAGCTCTTTATGCAAATTTCAAAATCACAAGTTTCTGCATATGTTATAGGGGCGCCTCCAAGCCCGTCGTCTCCTGTAAGGATACAAATTTCAGATAGTAACCAAGGGGAGTTTAATTGTGTTGCAATCTGCAAAACGGAAGACCATAATTCACTGTTGTCTTGACCTCTATTGAATCCATAAACAAACGTAGCTAGGAACTGTTTTTGGGATGCTAGGTGAGTAACATGGCAGTGGATAAACTGAGCTGACATATTTAGGCATTGAATGTCAAAGATGCTTGGTTTCCATACAACCCAAACTCTGCTTCGACCATCATTATTCAAGTTGTGGATGAGCTTCCATTCAGGGAAAACTGTGGTTTTAATTCCATCCACTTTATTACTCCTCACTTTAGTTTCAATAAGGGCCATCAAACTTATGCCATACATCTTACAGAAGTGAGTGACCTCACTCTGTTTTGAGGGTCCATTGAACCCTCTAATATTCCATATACAGATATTATCCATATTCCTCTAGGTGAGGAATGTTTGGGGCAGCATGTGCAGACTCATCCTCTGCCACTTTCCTTATAATGGGATCCCTGTCATTTTGCAGGAGGTCATATGGGTTTTTATCTGTATACTCATGAAGAATAGAGGTTTTGTTACCTCGACAACTCCTCTTAGGTGATGTCCATTGTACTGGCTGAGTCTCAGTTAGCTCTTGATTATCTGCAGCTTCTGAGCTTGCACCATTTCCTTCCTGCAGGTTCAGTTGTTGGTGCTGGGTTGGTGCAGTTGCCTCCTTGCTCTGTGCATTATCCCTTAGCTCCTCTTTATTAAATTTTTCAGGCACATCCTTATCACAACATGGATTGTTTTTTCCATCCTGTGAATCACCCATATGTTGTCCATTGTTGTTTTGCTCCTACATAGATTTGGGGACCCATTTTTTGATGTGTTTTTTCCTGCATTCAGTCTCCTCATGTCCAAACTTAGCACAATAACCACATTTAATAGGTCTCCATTCATAGTGTATATTCTGATTGAGCGGAACTCCCTTCTCATTTACAAAATGTATTGTTTCTGCTAGTTCCTTTGTGATGTCAACCTCCACCAAAGCCCTAGCATAGCTTACATTAGATTTTTCCTGGGTTATTTTGTCTACCATGATAGGTCTGCCTACCAAGCTGATTATTTTGCTCAGGGAATGAGCTCCCCAGTATTTCAAGTTCAAATTAGGCAATCGAATCCATATGGGCACCAAATTCACCTCTATCTGATTGTCTTGACAATTTTCATTCCATTGCCTCACAATAAGTGGTTTCTTATCAAAGTGATAGAATGAAGGGTTTTCTGCAGACATCCGTGTGGGATGGGGATTTGCTTCATCCTCGTTCGACATTGCTGCTGGGGAAGAAATTTCAGAAACCCTTTTAGGGCTCGTCACAGTCGGGCTGTCTTTGTTCTCGTTCTCCTGCTGGGACGTCGCTATCTCTGCCGAATCATTGTTGGGCTTCTGTTGTACAACATTACCGGCCGGTGGTTGGGGACTAACCGGAGCCAGCGGCGCCCTTTTGGTCGGTGGTCTGCCGTGCTTCCTCATCTGGGTTACGAGAGAGAACCGAAACGAGAGAGCTATTTTGCAGAATCTTTGACAAAGTTAAATAAAGTTATCCTTCATATTATTACTATTATTATTATTATGATTATAATATGTACCTATATTTTATTCATCTAATAATTTATTATTCTATTATTTATTCTTAGGAAAAATTTTAGGGTACTATAGTGTGACATTGCTAGGGAGGTGTCTTCGGTACGAATGGTCGGTGCTAGGGAAGGGAAAATGGCGGGAAAAGGTGAAGCGAGTGGAGGGGGAAAAGTGGCACAAAAGATGCAAGGTGGGAGAGAGGCTTTAGTGGATAATGTTGCATTAAAGGGGGTGGAATTGTTAAGATCGACGATAGTTTGGTAGTGGTTTTGGTGGGAACAATTGAAGCCAAGTGGAAGAGAGAAGTTTCGGTGTGGTTGGATGAAGGAGGTGGAATGATTATGGTGAGGTTACGTTGGTTGTGGGGTGGTTTCAGAAGAAGTGGTTGGTGTAGAGAGTAAGGGATCAGTGAGAATGACTATTGTTAAGGAAAGGAGGCGGGTGGTGGAGTGCGTTGCTGGCAAAAATGGTGAAGAAATGCGAAAAATGAGTTCAATGATGGAGAAATGGAGAATGTTTTTGCGTGAAGGGGATTGGGAGGAGGAAGGGATGGCACGTGTTAGCTCGGGGGTTAAGGCACGGCATAAAAGAAAGAGGATAAGGGATTAAGAAGAGGATGGCATGAGGGAAAATGTGGATCAAAACAAGGAGATAAGAAACACATGGGGAGAGGGAGGTATGGTGTAGGGACGAAAATACGTTGGGGTAGAGAGAGTAGGGTGAGGTGAGAAAATCTAGCATAGGGCATAGGGTAGGGAAATTATTTAAGTGAAGAACCGGGGTAAAATATCTAGATAAAATTATCAGGTTACGGGAATATGGTTTACTCGACGCAATAAATATCGGTTAGGATCTAACTCAGGTTTAAAATTTAATAACACACCATCTAACAAATTTTAACCTAAGTAAATTTATTTCTAGTAAGTCATAATAATAGTACACATATTAATAATATATTTAATACAAAATATCCTAAAATAATTATTACAACTAATACACACAATTATCAATTTATAATTAGGGTTTTCGAAAATGAGATATTATAAGTTTAGCTTATGAAATTTGCAAGTATTGATAGATTATATTTTTATTATTTATATTTGTTCATCGTTGGATAGCTTGATGTACTAATGATAGTTATCTAGATCAATTTTTGGTGATTTAATGTAGTTTACATATTTGGATTTGATGGAATCTGATTAGATTTTGTGATATAGTATCTTTAATTTTAATTTCAACATTGGATATTTGTTAAGGAATTGGATATTTGCTCTGAATATTAGATAAAATTTAATATATTTATGATATTGTATTTCTTTATATTTAACATCTTAGTAGGATAATGTTAGTCATATTTGATATTCTTTTCAAAAATTTAGACATTCAAAGTTTTTGATCGGATACTAATATTATTTTTAGATATCTATAATTTCAAACATTCAAAACACCTAATATTAATTATTTAAACAATAAACAACCCTAGTTTGAAATATCAGCAAAATATTTCGAACCCGGACTTCCAAACTCTAGCTAAAGGTAGAAGACTGGGCCTCATTTAAGGTTTGATCCGATCAGGATTAATGGGCCTAAATGTGACCAACCCTAGTGCATCCTCCAGTGCTCCTCTCTAACGCTTCTTCTAGGGTTTTTACTCGGCGTATATCGTAATTGCAGCGCGCCTCGGGAAAACAGAAATACAGAAGATCAGGTAATTCCATCCATTTCCGGTCGGTCACCATGGGTCGTATGCACAGTAAGGGGTGAGTTTATTTCTTCATCCTCCGACATTCGTTCATTCATTGTCGCATTTCCCATGAAGCAACTACTTTTCGAATCGAATTCTATCTGTTTCGATTTTGATTCTAGAATATTGGTTTCAGTAAGGGTAAGTCAGCTACAGCTCTTCCGTACAAGAGGACACCTCCAAGTTGGTTGAAGATCTCTTCTCAGGACGTGAGTAGCCTTCTTTGTCGCAGACCTTTTTTTGTTTTCCCTTTACATACTTCCTGTTAATTTCTGGTAGTGATAGACGTTTCTGTTTGTTGTGAAGGAATTGTAGCCTTCTGCTAGTACCTTGAGATTAATGGGAGATAGAAAGCAGGCCGCATGCACTAGTTAAATGTTGGCATTACAGAATAGTCTTTATCCTTGAGTCATAAGTTTTCGAACGTTTGGCAATGTAGGATAATTATGCTGAAATGTCAGTCCAGTATTTGTTGATATCAGCGAACAAGCTATTTGTTTTGTTTTCTACTGTGGTGCTTATGTAGAAGCTGGTATTTTTATAAAAAAAAATGCAGGTTGATGATAGCATCTGCAAGTTTGCAAAGAAGGGCCTGACCCCATCTCAGATCGGTGTCATTCTTCGTGACTCTCATGGGATTGCACAGGTCAGAAGTGTGACAGGAAGCAAAATTTTGAGGATCCTTAAGGCTCATGGTATATACATATAATTTCCTTTTGTTCATAAGTTGTTATTTCATATGTCAAATAGTCCTCGGTGTATCTGAGGTGCTCACATATTCATATGCCCGTAGGTCTTGCCCCAGAGATTCCTGAAGATCTATACCATCTGATCAAAAAAGCAGTTTCCGTCAGGAAGCACTTAGAAAGGAACAGAAAGGATAAAGACTCCAAGTTCAGGTTGATTCTTGTTGAGAGCAGGATTCACCGACTTGCACGTTATTACAAGAAAACAAAGAAGCTTCCACCTGTCTGGAAGTAGTAAGTTCTATATCCCAATATTATTCTCTAATCTGTTGATGAAAATGTAAAGAGAGCATTTTCTTTTGACATCTTGAAATAGGTATGGTACAAGGACTAATATTGGATGGTTGCTTTCCAGTAATATTGTTCATAATGCCATGTCACCTCCAGTAGTTAAATTCTTGATTTGGATCTTACGGTTCTACAAACCAAAAGTTGCTAATCAATCCTTCAATTTTAGGTACAATTTTGAAGTAGTAGAATCGTAGTAGGATTTTATAATCCTATTTATGATTAGTAAAATCTTACAATTTGTAATACTAACTATAATTTTTTTTATCTTATTGCCTTAAAATTTATGTTTCCTGTTAGTCTCACTATATTTATTCCCTACATCCATATTTCAACCCTAGCTATTTTGTCAAGATTATATATAAAACACTAGCCAATGTGAAGGAAGCACTAGCCAATGTGAAGGAAGTACGAGTGAGATATTAATATGTCAAAGAAGTTGATTGTTAGAAAGAAAGAATATTTTTAAGAGTCCAAAGAGAAATAAATATATTAAATTTTGGGATGTTATTTGTTTATTAAGCTCGATTTAGTTCTGAATTATCTTTTTTATACTCTTTTGTGGTTTTTAGTTTTTTATTTTGTATACTTAGTCTCGGTTTTCAAAAACGTTTGAGGTGCTAAGGCCCAAGGTACAAAGGTTTGGGGCTTTTTTTTATCCCAGGCAAGGTGGCATTGACAATGTGCATCCAAGTTGCTGAGGCGCACAAGACTTTGAGGCATGCGCCTCACTAAGAATTAGCTACTTTTTAGGTTTTAATTTCATTTAAAAAAAATCTCCAATCAATTGGGTAGGAAATGGAGGTAAGTGAGGAGAGAAAAAAGGTTGTGGAAAGAATGATTAGCTATTTTTGTTTTTATTTGTATAAATACTGTAACTAAATCTCTTGTTGAGAAGGAAAGGACGGGGAAAAAAGGGTCCTGGGACCACCGATAGACAAAAAAGATTATGTATTTCAGGAATATTAAAAACAATATTAGATTGGTAATATTGGCTCCTCACTTTGTCTAGGTGTAGGCCTACGCCTTGTGCCTAGCGCCTATGCTCTAGGACCTAGGTGTGTCTTAAGCTTTTTCAAACACTGCATAGTCAATGTAACAACTTTTCTGTATGTATATAATTCGACAATTTGTGGTATTAAGTAGTAGTAGTTATAACATAATTAGTTATCAAAATAGCTTAAAAATGAGAATTTTAATGTTTTCCAACTTCAACTACAGGATTTTGTAGCATGCAAGTAATTCGGGGTCATATTTTTCTTGATTATAAGATTCAATTATGATAACTCATATCAATTATAGGTAAAATTTTGGTTCTATCAATCCTGATGTTGGCAACTGTTTGCTTATCATTTGAAATGCTGAAGGACTTGTTACAAATGATCAAAATGTATGTGATTTAGATTGAAGATAAGATAGAACGCCATAAAATGTCTTTTTGGAACTGTCATTTGGATACTGTGTTTGTCTGATCATATGGAAATATCTCTCACAATTACATAGGGAGATTAAGTCCATCATTGAAGGTAGATTGGTGAGCTACGTAATTCATAAGTACAGTAAAGAACCATAGAAATAGTTTTTGCATTTAGTATGGATTAGAGATAAATCATCAATATATTATGTGCTAGTGTTTCATCTATATGGGGTATACGAAAATTTGTTTGTTTTACTATGCTGGACAATGAATTTATATGGGCTAGATGACTATCATGGATACCAGTGGCCAATGAAATAGTCTGTGCAGGAGTTCATATTATGCTTATTCGTGTATTACACTGGGGAAATTCATATCCCTGGATAATAAGGATAGGACTTGTTTCTTACTTGTCACCTCTGTTTTTTATTTGGTTTCATTTAGAAACTGCTGCTAAGCTATATATCAGTTTGCTAATTTAGTTTAGGTGGTTTTGTAAAAGTTGATGTGGCGTCATCGTCATCATGTCTTGTATTCTATGTTTATTAGCTAGGGAAGTTTGTGCCGTGGCTTTCTTTGTTTTGCGATTCAGCAGAGAACAGAATATATGATTGTTAGGACAGATTTTACGGAAGTCGGTGGTCCCAACACATAGTGTTCTGGTGGAAGTTGGTTTGCTAAGTCCTACCTTAGCGTCTCCTCTGTTGCTGTGTGCTGTCTTATTTTGTTTGGGATGCATCTTTACCAATAAGTAATTATTAAAAAAAAAACCTGATTTTTCTAGAAACTTTTAGCGTGTTTTTTTTTTTGAAAAATAAGTAATTATGGCTAAAATTACTCTTTTTTTAGCAGTTCCGGACAAGGGGCCTTCGTCTGCTTCGGTTAATATTATTGTGCGCTTATCGATTCTTTCTCCAGATTGTAATAGTATTCTCATCTGTTTTGCAGCGAGTCAACCACCGCTAGCACTCTTGTTGCTTAGACGAGGTTAGATGGACCGAGTGCTGGACTGTGTTGAGACCTGCTTTTTTCGACGGTGTTAGATTTTCTCTTGAAGGGCCAATATCGTAATTTAACGTCAAGCTTTTGTTTTGTTATCAACTATATGACTTATTTTCCTAATTGAAAATTTTATTTGTTGAAATGCCACGTTATTTGATGATCTGACTTGTCACCGGCTGCTTGTTTACTACTTTATAGTCTCAACTTAAGTACTGCCTTTGTTCGAATTGGTATGGACGCATAGTTAATGGTCGGTAGGAAAAGATATAAACGTATCGAGTCACGCCATATAGCTATGTGCTATTCATCTCGTGCGTGCGACCCCATGGCCCGTTGTTCAGACTTCAGAGTATTCAATCAAATAATATCGGTTCAATTTTTTTAAATGTAAATGAAGTAATAAGTTTAGATAAATTTTATTTAAGTATCTGACATTTATTCTAATGTTTTATGGGCATCAGATATCATTTATATTAATAAAGTAATTAAGGTTTTTTTTAATAATAAATAATCAAATTTATTAATTTATTTCTATTTTTGTCAAAATTAATACTAGTATGGTTGTTATTATTATAATTATAATTATAATTGTTTCATAATTATCAATATAAATTATATATATATATATATATATATATATTATTTTTAATGTTTTGCTGCTGATATTTTTTTTAAATAGAAAATTTTTAAGTAGCTCTAAATAATGGAAGATGTTTTTTTTTGGGGGGGTGGGGTTAACATCAATGGCAGAGCTAAGAATTTGCATCTAATATTGTGAATGATCCTAAATTTTAAATTGGTCTAGTTCTCATCTCGAATACATCCTGATCAAGGGGGATGGCTGTCAAGGATGCAGCCTACATACCGGTATCCACTTGTGACAAACACTTTCATGGTCATATTGTTTCATTCATTTTAGCTGAACGGTACTTTAATATTGATTATACCATTTGATAATTTTAATGATGAACAGTAGATAAAATAAAGGATAAACTTAAATAGGTAATAATACTACAATATTATTGTTATTTTGGGCGGGGCGCGCGGAAGAGAGGTAGTAAGGAAATGAAATGGAAAAGGAAGAATCGTCACAGCTGACACAGACAGCTACATAAATTATTAGTACAGGACCGTTGGATCGATCGCCTTTAAGCTCACGCAGGTAGTTTGGTGTCGATTTGAGACTGCGGTAGATAAAACGTTCTCTTTATGGCAAGTGAAGTTCTTCTATCCATTTAAGCTCGTGACTGCCTGATCCTGAAACGCCGTATCTTGTCCCACCATTTTTTGTATTCTAGCAGTTTAAAGTGCTTCCGCGGAATTTCGGTTCATACCTGCAGTAATTCATTTTTTCATTGTATTTTTTTTTTGTATATTTATTTATTTATGTGAAACCTTTCTAAGATGTGGAGTATTCTAAGATGGTGCCTGATATGCTCGTCTTGTTCTTGTTGCAAATTCTCCAGCTATTATAAAATGAATTAATAATAATAATAATAATTTTAATAATAAGTATCCCTAATTTTTTTTATCAACTTATTTACTGCTACTTCCTATTTGATATAAGTGACATGTTAGCTTTTGAAGCAATAATTAAAAAAATAATTCAAATGACCAAATTATTCCTACTAAAATACCATTGCAAACGATAATTATTATTGGAGAAATGTATAGATAGATACAAGCATAAAAGATTACGAAGTAATTAATATTGAAGTGTAAAGTAATTTTTTTTTTCAAACGTTACCTTATAAATATAAAATGACATTTATTTATAGTCAAAATAAAATTATTAAAATGATGCTTAATTAACATCGGAGGGAGGACTATGCAAGCTCTGGTCCGATGGTATCGGTGGTGTTGAGGATGTCCTAATTTGAATTCTTTAACGTCTTACTTAATAACGCCTACTGTGTTTATTGTCATTAAGTGTTCCATGCATTATCAAATGGCTTCAACCTCAAATCCTCCTTTAATGTAGTCATCTGGATCGAATCCTTAATCCACTAGACAAAAAAATGACCCATTATTGGCTTATGCCATGAAGTAGCTGGTACTGATCGTAAAAAAGGTTCGTCATTTGTGTGTTTCATGAAAGGTTCTTAAAGGTGGATTAAAGATGCACATTGTTGGTACGAGACCCTTGTAAAAAGGTGGCTCTATATAAAATGTATTGGAGTAGACTATAATAATATAATATAATATATGTAAATATATAATATAATTAAAAACTTGTGATGACTCGAATGAAGAATCATAAACTTTAAAAAAGAATATATATCTTCATTATAATTCTCTAAATAACCCAACATCTTGGAAATTAATTAATTTAATTAAATAATTGTGTTGACTTAAAAGAAAAGTCATGAACTTTAAAAATGGGCAATCATCTTCATTGTAACTTTTCACATAACCCATAATTTAGGGAGTTAATTAATTTAATTGAAAAATTGTGTTGACTCTAATGAAGTATTATGGACTTTGAAAAGGGGCATACCTCTTCGTTGTAACTCTTCAATTAGTATAAATACTCTATAATCATGAGATAAAAAAAATTTGTTTTGAGATATTTGGTTGAAGTTTATTAATACAATTATTGAGAGAGTCTTGTATAAATGCTTTGTTGTATTATGAAGGTAAATTATTGCGACAATATTACCTTTAAGATAATGTTCTACACATGTCAAAGCAATGTAAATCCGTCCTATTTTGCAACCAAAATTAGAACTACAAAAAAAAAACACATCTTTTCAATGTGCATCCTAGAGAACGCGGGATCAAAATTAATGAGGTTGGCGATGGTGAGTAGGAGACAACCATTATCTCAAAGAATTATTTAAAGTACCAATCATCAATATCAACAATTGAAAAAGACAAATAAGTTTTGACATGAAAATTGCATTGCATTGTTTAAGGATGTTTATATTTGTATTATGCAATGTGGCATGTTGTGCTAATGTTTAAAGTGTGGCGTTGAGAAGTGTGATGCTCACACATACCTGTTTTAGATACTAGAAGCTTATGTTGATGGTCGCGTATGCTCTTTTATGAGATAGATATCTATTAAGGAAAACTATGTTTGAAATTTATTATAATTAAGGAAAAAATATGTAAATATTTTTAATAATAGAATTATTGTCTGAGTTTTGTTCCTATTAACAAAGTTCTTCATTAAAATATGATTGTCATATAAACGCATTATTTTAAACATATCTATACCACTACATATATTAATACCTACTTAATATACTAATTAACCACAAATCAATTGAATATACTATTACTTTATTATTTTTCTTCTATTTTAAAAAAAATAATTTTTCACATAAGTTTTTATTTAAAAAAAATTAAAATTAAAAATAAAAAAATGAAAAAATCAAAGTTAAACATTAAAAATAAGAAAAGGAAAAAGTTACCAAAATTTAAAAATAAAATTTTAAATATGAAAAACTAAATAAATAAAGATTAAAATAAATTAAAAATAAAAAAAATCATAAAATCTAAATTTAAAATCAAATATTAAAATTAAAAATTGAAAGTTAAAATATCAAAATATTCAAATTTTAAAGTCTTAATACAAAAAGTAATTTAAATAAAAAAGTATAATTTTTTTACTTTTCATTTTTATTCATTTTAAAAAGTAATAACATAAGTGAAACAAAAAATAAATATTTTTTTCATTAAAATATCAAATTAATAGTAAAACAAATTAAATATTAAGTTAATTCATGATTAATTAGCGTATTAAGTAAGAATTATTAGATATAATTTTATACACATTTTTTATTTAAAAAAAACGTGTTTATATAAAAATAATCTTATTTTAGTTGAAAGGTTCCTTAATTAGAACAAAATTCAAAGATCCTTTCCTTTAATTTAAATTCGAACCCCCAAAGTTTTTTTAATAAATAATTATCTAGTTTTTGTTAAGACAAAATATGAACTTGTGATATCATGTCATTACTATGTGAATATTAGCATGGTAAAATGTCAAAAGTGAAAAAAAGAAAAAGTCAAAATCTAGCCAAACTACAGTGAATCCAGTTGGACGAGATCCCTGGCATATTTTCGAGGTGGGGTTCTAAAACACTGGTGGTTTTATAGGGATACTTGGCCGAGAATCTCTTACTCATATCAAGGAATTCTCAGATTTTTGGCTGTCTAAGCACCTTCGAGCTCGGTGCATTAGACACAATAACTTGGTATTTATTTGGGAGGATTGAGGAACATGCCCATTGAAATACATATACTATGAGGTGTTGGATTGCTAAATGGTTCATAAACCAGGGATCAAGCCACCTAGTTAGATGGGCTCGAGTTCTCCAAGACCATGAGACTGATGTTGCGACAGGTTGAGAGCTGGTACACATTGTTTATATAAAAGATGGTGCTAAAGCTAGCAATTTGCAAAGGTAAGCAATCAATTTGCCACCAGAAGAAGGGAGGGGGGGAGGGTAGGTTTATTGCTGAGAAGGAACTCTTTATGTTTTTTCCCTTTGTTTTCTTTGAATGGCCTCTTTCATCTTTCAAAAAGAGGCACCTAATTTATGATTTCTTAACAGACATTGCATCATGAACAAGATCAACATACCTAAATGCAGAAACACATCCTTGGATTCAAGAGTTGAAGATTTCCTTTGCTCTACCAAATTGCACGAAAATGCTGTAACCTGCAAAAAGTATAGCAGTATGGATCAGGATCATCCCTCCAATGGTTCACCTTCGTCCACTATAAGTCTATGAATAGGAATATTAAATAAAATAGGAAAAAAATGACACAACAATATAAGGTGAGATGAAAAGACAATCAAAATAACAGCTAATGGTTGAAGATGCAACCAGCTGAGAAGCTAGGACTTTGATAGAACATCCAACTATTTCTAAGACTTGGGAGGCCGAAATTAGCATATTTAGATCAACAATCTGTTATATTAAAAACACATGAGAAGCAAAAAGGGCAAAGACCATCCAAATCAAAAAATTCAGACCTTCAATAGATTAACAATGCACTTATGATCATTGGGAGGGGAAAAAAAAGATAAGAAGCACGAGTTTTTGCTAGCAAAGAAATATCGCACGCGCAAATGAGAAGAGAAATGCCCTTTATCACAGGCATCAAACTTACCGAATCAGTGAAGCCATCAGCTATCTCTAATAAAAGATCGTCTACTTTAGGATCCAAATTACCCTGTGGGTCCACCTGTATACAAAATCAAAGAACATCAACACCTTTTCTCAGGCCACCCACCTCATAGGTAGGTACTGTTTTCTAGCAAACCACATCAAGCAATAAAAGGAAATGAGGCTTGATAAATTTACGAGGGAGGAAATTGTGGACATAGAGTACCAGCTGAGATATTTGTAGAATTAGGTTTGGAATTCAGTTTTTAGGGATTGAAAATTGCTTGCCACCTTCATTGATAATTTTGATATATATAATACAATAGAGTCATCTAATATTAGGATTTACTCCTATAAATTAGGTAACAAACTCCAACAAAATATTCCCAAAAATATATCCTAACACCCCCCTCAAGTTGGAGCATGGGGATCAAATATGCCCAACTTGCCAAGTAATGTATCAAACTGAGATTTACCAAGAGCTTTGGTGAATATATCAGCCAATTGAGACTTTGTAGGGACGTATGAAGGGTCTATCAAACCATCTGTTATAGCACCCTGAACAAAATGACAATCTACTTCTATATGCTTAGTACGTTCATAAAAGACTGAATTCTTGGCAACATGAAGGGCAGATTGACTGTCACAAAAAGCTTGATGGCCTGAGGATGATGAACCCCTAGGCTTAGCAAAAGCCCCTTCAACCATGTCAGTTCACAAGTGATTTCTGCCATAGATTTGTATTCTGCTTCAGCAGATGAACGAGAGACTGTGGTTTGCTTCTTGGTTTTCCAAGATATAGGTGAATTACCAAGAAACACGAGCCAACCAGTTAGAGATCTGCGTGTAGTGAGACACACGGCCTAGTTAGAGTCACACCAACCCTGTAAAGTCAATTCACTGTTAGCATGTAAGAGAATTCCCTGGCCTGGTGTGCCTTTTAAATAAAGAACTACATGGAGTGCTGCTTCCCAATGTTCAACTCGAAGTTCCTGTATGAATTGTGAGAGAATATGAACTAAGTATGCCAGATTGGGTTGAGTGACAACCAAGTAAATGAGACGGCCTACCAGACGCTGATAGGCGGCTGGATCAGAATAAAGATCACCATTTGCAAGAGCAAGTTTATGATTCTATTCAATAGGAAAAGCAGCCGGTTTCGCCCCTAACAAGCCAGTTTCAGAGATAATGTCCAGAGTATATTTCCTCTGGCACAGAAACAATCCCGACGAGTGACGAGCAACTTCAATACCAAGGAAATATTTTAGAGGACCTAGATCCTTCATGTGAAAACAATCATTGAGATATGCCTTAAAAGCCCTTAATGCAGCGGAATCGTTCCTAGAAATGATCATCGACATAGACAAGGACATTCAGCTGAACTGTGCCACGAGTATAAGTGAATAAAGAATAGTTTGCGTAGGATTGCAGGAAGCCATACTCTTTCAAGGAAAAAACAAGCTTAGCGAACCAGCATCTCGGTGCCTGTTTGAGTCCATACAAGGATTTTCGCAGGCGACACACCAAATTAGGATTAGTGGATGCAAATCCAGGAGGGAGCCGCATGTAAACTTCCTCCTCAAGGTCACCATGTAAGAAAGCATTGTGAACGTCCATTTGATGCAGTTCCCAATTTTTAGAGGTAGCAATTGCAAGAAATGCCTGAACAGTAACCATTTTTGGCTATAGGAGCAAATGTTTATGTATAATCGAGACCCTCAGTTTGGTGATTCCTGAAAATGACCAGCCTTGATTTAAGATGTTCAATATGTCCATCTGAATGATATTTGATCCTGTACATCCATTGGCTACCTAAAGCTCGTTTTTCAGGAGGGAGAGATGCCATGGTCCAAGTGCCATTCTTTTCTAGAGCATCAATCTCCTCTCGCATGGATTTTCTCCAACTAGGATCTTGCATGGATTCTTTGAAAGAATGAGGCTCCTTGCCAGATGTAATGTCTGCAAGAAAATTTTGGTAATTCGCAGAAAAATTATCACAGTTTATATAGTATGCTATAGGGTAAGGAGTGCCCGAGGAAGCCGGCGGAGACGAAGTGTTAGGAGATGGACTATTCACAAAAACAGTATGAGTGACATAATCTCGGAGCAAAATGGAGGGATATTTTTCCCTCAAACCACGACCCAACTTGGTTGTGGGAGTTTCATGAGGGGATTACTCATTGGACGATGCTGAAGAAGAAGTATCAGGTTTAGGAGAGAATGTGGGTGGATTGGAATATGTGGGCTTGGGAGGTTGAGAATGGGCCTGCAAGGAAGAGGGAGTCTTGGTAGGTGATGTTGATGGTGAATCCAGGTGAGTGGATTGATAGGAAGGAGTGGGCACATGTGGTTGAGCCTGAGTTGGTGGGGAAGGAGTAGAGGAGGGCTGCCCAAACAAGGATTCATCAAAATTCAGATCCACATCTAATTGCGATTGCACAATATTTTTCGGAATTCGATGCACCAATTCCGTATCAAAAAATGGAAATATATCCTCCAAAAATTTCACATCACGAGAAACAAAAAATTCTTTTGTGTCGAGATCAAAGAGCCTCCAACCCTTCTTGCCAAAAGGGTACCCAACAAACACACACTTTCTACTGCGACTGGAAAATTTATCACCCTTCGACTTTTGATTATGAGCATAGCATGGGCAACCAAATGTATGAACCACGGTGTATAAACGTTGTGTGCCAAAAGCATTTCATAGGGATTCTTATCATGCAAAAGAGAGGATGGAGTCTGATTGAGCAAGTGAGCGGCTGCTAAAATGCTCTCCCCCCAAAAGTAAATTGGTGGGTGAGATTGAAATAACAAAGCTTGTGCTACATTGAGAATATGCCTATATTTACGTTCAACCCTCCCATTTTGTTGCGGTGTACCGACGCAAGATGTATGAAAGAATATACCGGTGGCATTGAAATAGTCCTTTAAGCAAGTGAATTCTATGCCATTATCGCTTTGAACAATCTTAATAGTATGAGAAAATTATCTTTCAACCATTACAGTAAAAGACATAAACATGGGAAAAACTTCGGTTTTATCAACAAGCAAATAAACCCATATAGCACGGGAAAAATCATCCACCAAAGTTAAAAAATAACCGACACCGCAAGAAGAAGGATGCTTATATGGACCCCATAAATCGCAATGTATTTTCTCAAAAATTCTAATTGTCTTTGTGTCACTTAAAGGAAATCTATCTCTAGAATGCTTGGCATGAAAACAAATCTCACAAGCTTTATTTAAATGACCTTTGCAATTATCGACGGGAGGAAGCAACTTTACAACTTTTTCAGACGGATGCCCCATATGTTTATGCCACAATTCCATGGTTGAAGAAGTTTCATGAACCAAAATTTGTTGCACTGATTCTGCATCCCGATGTAGTAAAGTCCATCTTGCCTAACACCCATTCCAATATGCTCCCTCATGTGGTCTTGTATAGCACACATAGATGAGTTAAATTGAACAATGCAACCCATGTGATCTTTTAACTTTGAAACCGAAATTAAATTACAACTCAATTTAGGAACAAAAAGCACATTAGTAAGAGTAATTGTGCTTGATAATTGAACAGAACCCTTCTTTATTGCAATAACATATTCACCATTAGGAAGGCCTACTGGACAATATATAGCATCATGGACGTCAAATAGCCAAGAAGCATTACAAGTGACGTGTCGATTAGCTCCTATGTCAATAATCCATAATTAATTATTGAACTTACCATTTAATCTATCATCAGATATTTTAGCACTACCTCTGAGGCTAGAAAGGGACTTCCATTGCTCAGCCGAGAAGATTTGAGAAGAGGAAGTGCTTGATGAGACAGCAGAGCCAATCAGAGCCACGTTCAAAGCAGCAGTGGCATTAGCACGAATCGTGTCTCAACCATGTCCTCTTGGTTGTGGTGGTTTACCACGACCGGCGCTCCCACCATCCACCTTTTTTGGATCAGGCCACCAGTTAGGATACCTTATTAATTCAAAATAAGAATTGACCTCATGGCCTGATTTCTTGCAATGTGTGTAGGAGAGGTGCGATTTGTCTGGCTTTTCACCACGACTTGTGCCCTTTCCCTTGGTTGAATTAGTTTGAATAGCAAACCCACAACATCAATTGGTTGTTCCTCCACTGTAGGCTTAGCAAGACACACTCGTTCCTCTTGAACCACAAATTGATATGCCCTGTCAAGAGTAGGCAGTGGGTCTTGAGATAGAATGTTGGTACGAAGTTGAGCATAATACTCAAAGTACAAACTTATGAGAAAGTCATGAAGCATATTAGTTTCTCTATGCTGCTCGTGTTGATGACCAGCTGTACAAAAGGAGGAATAGGTACAGGTAATTATAAGCTCATGTTTAGGCAATTATTCCCACAAAGAAGTCAGCTTTCCAAAGTATGTAGCAATGGGCATTTATTTAGTTTGTTTGAGCTTAGAAATGGAGGTTTTCAATTGCTGTATACGGGGGGCATTAACCAATGCAAATTGAGATTTCAAAGTGTCCCACAATCATTTGGCATCACGATAGTTAGAAAGAGTGCATTTAACCTTAGGATCAATGGTATTTATGATCCATGAGACCAAGATTGCATGAATGGTAGTCTAATTTGACTGTGTGCATGGTGAAACAGGGGCATTAATAGTGCCGTCTAAGAAGCCAAATTTTCGATGTGCTTCCAATGCGGTTTGGATATCACCAGTCCAATCATCATAGTTATCTCCACGAAGATGAGTAGGGGTGATAAAGTCCCTTGGTCTGTCCTATGAGTCGAGAAAGAAAGGGGAGTTTGGTTCTATTTTGGGTTTTTTTTGTGTGGTGGAGGTGGCGGTGCAGTTCGCCTCCAGTCATGGTGCCGATGGTGGTTAATTACCCTGGCGATTGATACCATGTAGTCTTAGGTTTGGAATTCAGTTTTTAGGGATTGAAAATTTCCTGCCGCCTTCATTAATAATTTTGATATATATAATACAATAGAGTCATCTAAGATTAGGATTTACTCCTATAAATTAGGTAACAAACTCCAACAGAATATTCCCAAAAATATATCCTAACATATTTGTTCTGGGTTCAAGGACATATTTTGGTGCAAATGAGAGGGATAAGGGAAGCTGCTGTTGGACTTGGAGGAGCTGTCTTTGATGGGGTGGCAGACGAAATGAAGGAGAACCAGTGGTGGAGATTCCTGGAACTTGCATCAGTCACTGCTGAGACAATGATCTATTTTTCGTAGTTGGTTGCCCATTTTGAGCTAATACAGACAAATGAGAATTCATAAACGCCAGTGATGAAGTTCTTTGTTGGTTTTGACCCTATAATTTCGAGAAACAAGTTTGAATCGGAAGTCGGATAAAAAAATTAAGTATACAAAGATAGTAAGCTTATTCAACTAACTGGTGGCAGTTGAAGTGAAACGAGGTTGACACCCTTGAAATGTCTGTGCACTACATAAACCAAATGCACGCGATAGGACTAGAAGTTTTCAACTATCTGAAATTTGATAGACCCTTGATGGTGTAATACATTTATGCAAGAAGAAATAAGTAGCTGATGGTGGTTTTTTTGGGCTAAATTAATGCTTGGGGAAAGGGAATATTTCTTATGCCTTTGTAGGGTAATTGGATTCTTTTATCATCTATTATGTTATTTTAATAATTCTATTAGAATTCATGGTGAATAAGCTTTATTAGTTACTACCTTAAGTCAGCAAAAGTGTATTAGAAGAAAGGATAGAGAAATAGAGGGCATCGAGAAGGATTTGGGGATGTCTTGGGAGGAGCCTGGTCCTCTAATTCATGGTGTTTATTTGAGAAATTTTACTTATGCCCTATGATTCTTCCTCTCATTCATTATTCTTACAATTTTGTTTGCCTTCTACTTTTTTACTACTGCTTCATTATTGCTAGTCTTGACAAATTTGGCATCAAAGCATCTGAAACCTGGGAAAAAGGGAGACAGATCATGAAACAAAACTAGAAGAACTCTGGAGGAAAAGGCAGATGCGATGTACTTGAGTTGGCTAAAGGAGATGACAACGATGAAAGTTGCCATAAGGGCAGGAGTGGATAAGACAATGGGAGAGCTGATGAAGTAATTTGACAAGATTATGATGGAGGAAAGAGGGGAGTTGACATCAATCAACTTAAGGAAATAGAGGGTGTAATACTTCTATTTTTTCTAATTTTAAAATTTTGTTTTGAGAGTAATATGTGAAATAAAAAAATAAAAAATGAGCAATATTACCACCACATCTATCATGAGAAAAGGTGAACACGTGTACCTAACCCATGACATATACAAGGCTGGGTATGAAAAAATATTGGACAACAAGAACAATGTTGTAAGGTAAAATTTTTTACATGACAAAATCTAATTACAAAGTCAAATCACACCAACTAAATATAAAACTAGAAACTCTCAACATAGGATAAATCACCAGAAAACCTTACTCTTTGGCTTTAATGCAAGCTCCAACGGTATCTAGATGACCTACTGTAATACTCTTAAATTACTAGTGCAAGCTTAAAATAATTGATAAGACTACCTATATCAATAAGCTATACCTTATATTTGAAAAACTTATCCTCAAAGAATTTCACAATTAAATGTGCTCGACTTGAATTAATTTAAGGAAGTGATCTCCTAGACAGAATTTTGAAATGTATGTGAGTGAGGATAAAACACACTAGAAAGGATTTGTATTGGTCTATAAAGCTAATCATTGATATCGAAAGTGCTCCAAGTAACTATACGTGACCAGTGTTTTGGGGTGCTACAAATAGTATCATAGCAAAGTTGTGACTGCGAGCTAAACTTAGATGAGTTAAATGGCCATCTAGGGGGACAATTTTTGAGATAGACTGTAAAAAGATAGTCAGTGGTCGAGGTGCAATGAGGAAATTTTGTTCTTGAGTGGGGGTATATGTAATACTCCCAAATTAGTGGTGGATTGTGGAAACTTAAAATAATTGACAAAACTATCTACATCAATAAATTATACCCTTTGTTTGAAAAACTTATCTTTAAAACATGCTTTAATTGGAGCAATTAAATGATGGATGACCTCCTAGGAAGTTTTCAAAGGTGCGTTTGAGTTGTCAAAAAATATCCTAAAAAAGATTTGTATTGAACTATAAAACCAGTCATCATTCTTGAAAGCACTCTAAGTTACTACATGGGGGCAATGTGCGAGGGTGTTACAACTCCATCACAACCATTGAAAATTAATATGTTAAGTACAAAAGTACTCATTAAACACACCTAACCTTGAGCAAGTAGTATAATCATACAATCATATCATATACAAAGGTTAAAATCATGTATAGCTAATAAAATAAAAATAACCCAACATGGTACACCACTAGGCACATAACCACTATAATAGATAATCATGTTCTCAAAGCAACATCATATGCATAAACCCTAGCATGCTCATATCACATAATATACGTAACAAGCTCATGTGTAAACTTAAGATAATATATGTACCAACATACAATAATAAGAACCATCTCAAAACCCAAGGATAGTGCACATAATGCCTTCTACCAAAACAATAACACATAATCACAAGTAACTCCAACTCGATTCCGAGGCTAACTAGCCAAGGAAGCCACATAACCACCTAGTTGTGAGTAACTCATCAAATCAAAACTGACTCATTTGCTTTCAAAACATAATAGTAAAGGAAACTACACAACCACTTAGTTGTGTGTATTTCACACAAGTGATATAATTAAACTTGAGAGGGATTACGATCTCATCTGTTGTATGATAGCTAATGCTACATAACTCATACTTTCAAGGCACCTATCAAGGAAGCTATTGTGACAAACTAATCACTCATCAAATCTAAGAGTCCAATTCCTTAAGTACGCATACTCACCATAGGATTGGTGATTTTACCTATGAAGATAGAAATGAGCCGAAGGCCTTTAGCACTTGGGGATAACTGAGGCTCGAGATGCTTACCCAACTCCAAGTAGCTTTCTCTTTATCAATTAGTGTTTTATTAAAGAATAAAATGTTATTCACCAAGGAACACAAATGGTACACACATAACAACCAAACAAGTACTCAATTATATTTGAATACTTAGGGTCACAAATAACTATCCATGAAAAGCTAAGGTTGAGCATCCAACCATAACATCCACAACACAATATCTAGCCATACAAGGCTAAA
Source organism: Tamarix austromongolica (assembly GCA_039764185.1). Taxonomy (NCBI): domain Eukaryota; kingdom Viridiplantae; phylum Streptophyta; class Magnoliopsida; order Caryophyllales; family Tamaricaceae; genus Tamarix; species Tamarix austromongolica. Next base: position 14,075,867 of record CM077819.1, read on the forward strand.
GTTAGACATCTAGCCATAACCTCCACTAAACATTCACATAAGATGAGTCACATCTCATTAGATATCAAAACCACTTAAAAGAATCACAAGGATCCAAAATAATACTAAGGTATAAAGCCTCAAAACAAATCAATAAAACCTAAGGTGAGAAATCATTGCAAGATTAAATCAGTCCATAAGCTAAACCAAACAAAACCATTTACAAGGCATATAAGACAAAATGATTCCGAAAATACTTTAAGACACAAATAATCACATTTAAGACTATAGAATACCAAAATAAACTTTAAAGATCTAAAACCCGATTCATAGGCTCATATATCACAAAATTAGTGTAAAAAAATCACTTTTTATTGTTAGGATCAAAATCAGAGAAAATATAGATATAAATAGCTTAACCAAGTAAAAATAAGATCGCACGACAAATATGAAAAAAATTACTATCCATAAAATTACTATTTATCAATGGCGTGAAATGTTGTTTTATACCAAAAAACTTAAATATGATAATTGAAAATATTTTACAATTGGGAATTACTATTTACTAAGATTTACTATTCACACTCAATTATTATTCATGAGGTTAAATTTAGCCCCTAATTATGCTAAAAATTCAATTTGGGGTTAATTATTCATTTTAGGAAAAATACTTGTCATAGACATGATTAACCAACCCTACGTAGGGTAATTATAGAATCATTAGCTTATACCATATTGAAGATCATAAAGAGCACACAAAAAATTCTTTAAAATATCTTAATCTTTAAAAACTTCCAAAATTAAAACACTTTAAACTTATTTATTGATAAACATCATATATACCAAAGTTTATCTATAAATTACAAGGAGTATCATGGAATCAAATAATTAATCAAAATCTACAAATTCATCATGAGCGCTCAAGAACACTTGTAAGAAACCTAAATTTACAGTTATTTCAATCATAAATTAAACTATCAAAATGTGCTAGGACCAAGACATGCTAAACATCAAAGTTCATTCCTAATTCAAGATCTACATTATTGTATCATCATTTTAACAAAGAAACCAAATGGTCAAATTACCCAAAATCCCCCAAAAATATACAACCACCACAAACCACTAAGAATCTGTTTCCTTGAAATCAAAGCTTATAACACTTATCAATTCTATTTACTTAAGGTTTTAGAGGTTTTCCTTTAATCCCAAGATTTACCACTAAGAAATTACTAAAGTACAAACAAAAATAATCCTATAAAATATTAGGTAAACAATACCATAAAATCATCATCAAAGGAGAAATAATTAATGGATAAAAGATCAAGAAACTTATACTTAAGGTTGGAAGAAAAATTAAGCTTCACCAATGGTGAAATATGGCCATGAAGGCCACAAAATTTTGAGGGATAAAGGAGGGAAGAAAATGGCGTAAGTGGGGATAATAAAAGAGAAATAAAAGTGACAAAATATTGCTAATTTAGAATACTTAGGAATTAAGTATATGAAGTAAGGGTATAAGAGTTATTTGTTTAGGAAACCAAACTCAAATTGGCCACATAAAAATCCAAGGTTTCACCACATGGGAGGAGGAAGGAATGAATCTCCTCGATACATAGCACAAATTAAATGGGTGGAGGAGGAACTTTGGAAGATTAGTTTGCTAACCTTGAGATATTTTTGCATAAATATCTAACATAGAAGAAAAACCCAAGTTGAACATTCTCAAGGGAAAGAAACAAAATTGAAGGGAAAAAACTTTAGAGGTTATAATAAATTATAAGCAATAATGAAATGTTAGGATCAAGTCTCATGAGAATTGGATAAGATTTGAGGAACACAAGTGCGATTTGGTGACTTCTATGGTCCAAAACTATCTGAAACTTCCAAAATGATATGGATCATATTCAAATATTTTTGGATCATATTTAGCTCCATACTAATAAAGTAATTTGATCTTCAAATTTCCATGAAATTTAGATAACTAGAAAGAGTTTAAAGGGGCTCAAAACACCAAAATAAGGTAAATTGGGGGAATAAATAGTAATTTTTTTAGCCAAAAACTTGGTTTGAAATCTTAAAAAAGATTAGGAGATTATAAAATGTGATGATATCAAATATACACACAAAAGAAGTATATGGAAATAGTTTGGAGGCCAAAATTGACTCAAAAGTCTCACGTAACACAAAATCATAAGAAATGATAATGAGTCTTGAATGAAACATTATGAAAATACAACTAGGGTTTCAAAATACTACAAAGTTGTAATAAATCAAAAAAATAATGACATTTAATATCCACTAATACCAACTGTAAATAATTAGGTTATCTAATAGAACATGGTGTTACATAGGGAACCAACCAATGCCGATCTTTCACCACCACTCATTGGCACATTGACGATTGTGTTTACTGTTGATTCCTAATATGTAGAGTATACTGATCAACTAAATATTCTAAGTTTTAATGGCGAGGATCCATATGGATGGATGTTTAATGTTGAATGGTATTTCCAACTAAATCATATGGGGGATGTTGAGAGATTGGAAGCTTTGATCATGGCTATGAAAGGAAGGGCCTTTGCGTGGTTTCAATATGTTGAAGAAAATAATAAATTTAGACCCTAGGTTGGATTGAAGGACATCCCATTGATGACATTCCATTTGAATCATGAATAATATCTGTGTGAAAAGTTTGCATCCGTCTCATAGGAGGTAACAATGATGGAATTCATGGAGGTTTTTGAGTAGCTAACATTGTCATTGTTAGGTCATCTACCTAGCGAAGTTGTGGGAAACACCTTCCTCAATGGATTGTTTCTAGATATCTAAGTAGAGGTGAGGATGATGAGATTCATTAGGCTCAGGGAGATTATGATGGTAGCCTCATATGTATGGGAAACAAATTGACTCATAATAAGAGATGGTGGAATTTAAGGCTATCACCACTAAAATGAAAAAGAGAAATGGATGTTGAAGAATAGGTGTAATACCCTAAAATTTTATCTAATGTTAATCATAATTAATTAATATTTTAACTTAATCCAAATACTAATATATGGGTCATTATATTCATTTTAACCTAACGTTAACCTTGGATAATTTATATATAAGATTTTAGATTAATTTATAAAATTTTAAGTTTAAAACTAATCCTAATCCTAACCCCAAAATTTATCTTACTCTTTTTCCTTTCCCCCTTTTTTCTTACTTCTTTTTTCTTCTTTCCCTTTCCCTAACCTACACCCCGTTCCATTTCTCTTTCCCTCAATATGCACACAACCCCTACCCTCATGTCTTTTCCCTTTCTTCTTTACCCTTCTGTACCAAACACCCCCAACCCCATGCAATCACATCACCCTCATCTTCTTTTTCCTAGTCATGCAACCCTGCCACGCCACCCACAACCTACAACTCCTTGCCAAAAAAAACCCTATACCCTTAGTCCCTGTGCCTCTACCACTCCCTCACCTTCCCCTTGTAGGGTGAGCTCCTTACCCTTTGGTGTAACTGTAATACTTCGTATTTTTGAAATCCAAATTTATTAAGCTAAATGATTTTATTAGCGTAATTTGATGTAAATATTTAATTATTTTAATTTTGATTCGTTTTATGGATTTATCGACAATTTCGACTTCATATTTGAATTTAATTAATCGTTATCATTGCGAACCATTCTAGATAAATTCGTTCACGACCATGAATTTATTATATTCTTATGATTTCGATTTTCGGTTAAAAATATGTATTCCCTTTCCTTCTCATATTTTGATTTTTAATATTTTAGATTCGTTTTTTTATTATAACTTCGTCGTGTGATTTCGACTTTATTTTGGGGTTATATTTTGTTATTATTTAAATTATAGAATTTTTGTTTAAATAGTTAAATTTATTTTAATAATTTTATCCGTAGAAAATATTTTTGACTTTAAATTTATTCGTTTTTGGAAATCATTAATATTTTCCAAAATTTTTGAATTAAAAAGGTTTTTTGGAGATTATTTATGAATTTCTTTTTGAAATTAATTTTCTTCTGTTTTACGCTTTTTAATTTTCAGAAAACCGATTTCGGAAATTATTTAAATTAGCCTCTGTTTATTCAAATTTGACTTAAATATGTTATTATATGCTTTTAAATAATTTTTTGAGGTCTTATAATATCTTTCCGTAAATAATACAAATTTTTATGTTCGTTGGTAAATTTTTTCGAAAATGTTTCGGAACCTTATATAGCTTTTTAATTAATTTTAAGCTTTTGGAACCTTACGAAATAATTTTTGTTTAATAATTTTAGATAAAATCTTCCAATAATAATTTTTAAACATTTAGTATTTTATTTTATTTATGTACTTCTATAAAATAAAAAAAAAACGCTGCACCAACCTAGTCGGTACCAACCCCCCTCTTCTTTCCTTTTCTCTCTTCTCTCCCTTATCTTCTCTTTCCCTGCTTCCCGATTCCCCTGCCATGTTCTCTGCGCAGAAACCCCAGCCTCCCTCACCTCCTCCTCCTCCCTGCTAACCGACCTCCAGCTACCGCCGACCGACCTCCAACCAGCTGCCACCGAATGCAGCAGTAGCCGCAGCAACCAGCTCGACCGCAACAGTAGCAGCAACCACCAGCAAACAACCACGCAGCAGCAGCAGCGAACTGCAGCAGAGGAAGCGCCGAGCTGTGGAGTTCGAGCCGTCGTCTGGCTCCGGCGAGCCTCGCTGACCACCGGCGAGCTGTCCTCGGCCTCCGACGAAGCTTCTCCGGCCTTCCCTTGCTCTGATTGGTTGATTTTCATTTGGTATAAATTTCTAAAAAAACCCTAATATGGATTTGATTAATTGAGTATGATTTAGCTTGTGATAAGCTAAATTAATTGTTTGATTATGTATATATGTGTTGTGAGATTGATTTGGAGAAGTTAATTGTATGGTTTTGGTTGGAATTCTGGAAAATTGAATTTTAGGCCGGAGTATGCCCAAATTTTTCGGATTCGCCCGATTTGGCGATTTTGGATGAATTGATTATACAATATGTTTTTAAATGTATCTAATTTCATGTCGGAACCGTCAATTTGAGAAATTTATGCAGAATTTATCGAAATTTGATTTCTAGGTCAAACTTCGTGTGTAATAAAATTAGGCCGCATAATTGAGACGTTTCGCTCAATTAATTTTACAATATTGTTTGAAATGTATTTAATTTCATATCGGAAGTGTTGATTTGGGAAAATTGTGCGTAATTAATCGAAATTAGATTTTTAGGTCAAAACTCTTGCGGGGCTAAATTGGATTATGTAATTGGGTCGTTTTATTCAATTGACTATAAAATTTATATTAGAATACATTTAATTACATTTCCGAATCGTCAATTTATATATTTTAGCAAGAATTGATCGGATATGCGTTCCGGGCTCAAAAACCCTATTTGTGCTAAATCGGGTATTTCTTTTAGCGGTTTTGATCAATTGATTATTTGATATGTTATAAATGTGTTTAATTTCATTTCTAAACATTCAATTTGATTAAATTTATAGAATTTTACCGAATTGCTTTTTTGGGCCTAAAACCCTATATTTCAAGTGAACTTAGAAGTTGATCATTTGTATAGTTGTTTTTTTCTAAAATTAAATGTATAGAAGTAGTTGAAATGAACCTAATTGTATTCTAATACCTTTAATTGGAATTAATTGATTTGAATTACCTAAGTTTGTGTCGTTGGCTTTAAAACCCTAATTTTAAAAACGGATCGTCTTGAATTGGTTAATCGAAATATTGTTTTGTTGAAATTGATTATCTAGATTTATCTATAATTAGTATAATTGTGTTTTAAAACTATCAATTTGAGGTAATCGTAGTGATTTGGTTGATTTGTAGTTTAGGCATTAAAAACCCTAATATTTGGGGATGGTTTTATAAAATTAATTGTGTCATGTGTCTTTTATCTAATCGATTTCTGTCTTTGGGTTTTAAATCATTTGATTTATATTTTAATCTTAAATCTTAATAGAGCTATGCTCTTGAGTCCTAAGTTTTGGATACGTTTTCCAAGAAAGATTGTTTGCTTTTATTTAATTATAATATGTGAATTATTGATCGATAGAATAGCTCTTACCTAGTTCCGATTTCTATCGGTGATCTAGGAAAACTTTCTCATGGATTGTCGAGATTTCGATAGCTCTCCCTCTTTCTTAATTTGCTTAGCTAGCTTCGGATCTAGGTAAGTCATTACTTTACCTTTACTTATGGCTGAATTTGGATGTATGTCTACTTGAAGTGAAAGGTGATAAGTATGCCTATCGATTATTTAATCATGTCAAGTGGATGTTGTGTTCTGTGTGGTAATTGCATGTATGTACAAATTTATAGTCTTAATGCAAATGTGTGTTAATATGACATTTGGATATGGTATGTATTTGAGTACGTGAATGGTTGAATATGGATTGAATTTATATGATAACCTATGCTGTATTTTTTTGTCATGGAATTATTCATGTGGGCCTGATTTATGGTCGGTTAAAATCCTTGAATAAGATACTAATCATTTAAAGTGAAAGATCACGTGAGTTGGGCCGAGGTGTAGGGTCCGTTCCACCGGACGATAATAGTGGCTCGGGTGTCTTGTCCCTGAGAGGTGATTCAAGCCGTTCCACCGGTTCAGAATAGTGGCTCAGGAGCGTTTTGCCTTGAGAGGTGTAGAGTCTGTTCCACCGGACGATAATAGTAGCTCGGGTGTGTTGTCCCTGAGAGGTGCTTCAGTCCGTTCCACCGGATTAAGAATAGTGAGGCCCTATACTCATCGTGAATAAGAATATGATATGAGTTAAGTAATAAATAAGACACTAATTATTTAAAGTGAAAGGTTACATGAGTCAGGACCAGGTGTAGGGTCCATTCCACCGGACAATAATAGTGGTTCAGGTGTTCTGTCCCTGAGAGGTGATTCAAGCCATTCCACCGGTTCAGAATAGTGGCTTAGGAGCGTTTTTTCCTTGAGAGGTGTAGGATCCGTTCCATCGGATGATAATAGTGGCTTGGGTGTGTTGTCCCCGAGAGGTGCTTTAGACCGTTCCACCGGTTTAAGAATAGTGGGGTCCCTGAACTCATCATAAATAAATAAAATCGGATGTAATAATGATTATTATTAGATTGTTGGATTGGTGTTACTTAGCATGCGATCGTGATTTCTTGTACGCTTGTATCTTATGTGTCGTCATGTCTGGTAATGTACCTATAAGTATGAATCCGTGACCGTATATTTTATTATATGTAATAAATGTATAATTGAGCATGAGAATTGTAAGCTAGAGTATTTCATACCTTATGTGTTTCATGTTTCCCTCACTGAGTTGGGTAGTCTTGATTTATTCAGTACCGGACCCGTACTGATGCTACCTTGGTTGAATGGGTCCTAAGATGATCCACTGATGGTGGGGAGCAGACCTCTTGTGAAGGTTTGAGTTCGAATATTGTATTTGGTTTAACTGTATTTATGTTTGGAAGTTTCAAGTGTTGTATTTAAAATATCAAGGGTATTGTAATTAACTTTCAATTTCTCGTACTCTGATAAGCTTTTAAAATTCGAATTTATTTCACAGGTTACGCTAATCAATTCAGCGATGATTTTATTTAGTGAATTTATTCACTTGCTATCTGCCTATGGATATCTCCTTGTGGGAGTTTATCCTTATGGCATAGATGCTTGAAATTTTGTTTGATAGGTTTTCGCCTTGCATCTAGCATGAGATAGATGGTGGACATCTATCTTGTGTTAGATGTGGCAGTAGCATTCCCCAAATTCTCTTCTAGATTCCACTTTATTCTTTAATTTTTTTTCAGGAGTGAATTTTGGGGGTGTTACAGTAACACTACCATTTTTAAGTCTTAAAAATTTTGTTTAAAGAGTTAATTATGGAAACTAAAATAGTAAAAATGTAAGGTGTTACCGCCACACTTGGTACAAGTTCAATTTCCTCTACCATTCTCATACCAAGTGCTAAGGTTAAAAATGTTACTCCACTTAATTGAATAACATAGTTATAAGAATTAGGATAGAGAGACTTAAAGAAGATTAATATCATTTTGAATACAACAAATGATGAACAGCTAAAAATTCATTGAAAGGAAAATACATAAGGGCATAAGAGCACAAGAACATCCAGATAAAAAGATATCAGACATAACAATAGATAACCCTAACTCTTAACCCAAAATACTAGCATTAAACTAATCTCACAAGCTAAGTTGCAAATATGACTATCCATTGAATAAGTAGAGGCTTATGAAACATAACCCATCAGTACAACGATATTGAGTAACCTATTATACAAGACTAATATAAAAATCCCTCGTGAAATACATAAAAGACATCATTGGAAGACATGGTATAAAACATTAAAAGTTGAATGTGATGATCAAAATATGATAATTATATGAGACAAACAAATATCACCAAGCCACATACTGTTCATGCTCGTTCATTTAGAACATACTAAAACTTTTCAACCAAACACCTAAGGGATGTTCTTTGAAGTAATGATTAGAACCAATCTTAACCCAATAACCTTAACATTCACCATATATTTCATATCTCAAAATCAAAACCAATAAATTCTATAATGCCATAATTAGGGTTCAGAGGCACAATGCCAATAAAATCTATAACACCATAGGCATGGCTCAAAGGCAACTACTGACCACAAGTAGGCATGAAGGCTAATATAGAATCACAGGTAGGCAGAAATGCTACTACCAAACCACAAGTAGACACAAGGGCTATTACCAAACCGCATTTAGGCACAAAGGCTACTACCAAAACATAGGTAAGCACAAATGTTACTACAAAACCAATCTAATAATTATTTCAAACCAAAAATAATCATTCCATTTTTTTATTTACTCGAAGGGAGATCGTATTAACCTAGAAATACTAAGGTACTTTAGTTATACCAATGCACCAAGACAACACAATATCCTATCGATTATCAACTTAAGGACATTAAGGTACCCTAGTTGTACTAGCACACAAAGGAGATACAATACCTACTGACAAGGATACCTAATTTATATGTATGCATAACCTCTATAAGTTTAGATAGCTAAATAGAGTAAGATATAGGGCCTAACCAGATCACTAAGGTACACCAACAATAATCCATAATCAACCGTGGGCTAAACCACATCTTTAGGTTAGCTACTCCTAAAGATCCATCATTCGCAATCTTGAGGTCTTTCACTTTTAATATTAGTATTTTAGTATTTTATTAAGGTGCCCACGATACCACACAATATACAAATATATCTACTTTTCATACTTAACCATTTTTACTCATTTCTAATCATTTAAGACAATAATAATCAAAGTAAATATTATGGACAACATGAAGATCTACAAAGGCCATCCTATGATCAATTATTCACATTTAAGCGCATTAGGCCAGAAATGACCAAAATGCCCTTTAGATCTTAATTACCACATTATCATCCATTTTCAATGCTAATTTAATTTTTATTTATTAATTTGTTATAAAAAGTGCTAAAATAATAATAATAAATTATTAAATAGTAATTAAATCATTTAACATGTTAAAATGAGGAAGTTGGATGGTGGTGTTGGAGGAAACAATCGTGGTCGGGAGAAAGTTAGCATTTGAAAAGAGGAACATGGTTGGAAGAAGGGAGGATGTGATGAAGGGAACAACCACAAGAAGGGAACAGTCTGGGGTGTGAGTCATGATAGGGGTCATGTTAGAAGTACACATTTGTGGGTGGGTGGCATACAACAATGCAATGTCCACCAAATAGAGCAAGGTTAGGGAAGGTGAAGGAGAAAGGAAAGAAGAAAAAAGAAAGGGCAATGGGGTTTGGGGTTGAACAAAAAGAATAATAGGAGTATGGGTGTGTGTGTGTATATGGAAGGTTGGGGGGAAATGGTTCAAATTTATGGAAGAAGTGAGGTTTAAGGGAGATGGGTCGATGATTGGAGAAGTGAGGCATTCTTGGATGGGTAGGAACCAGCTTGGTTGTCTTGATGTAGGGGAAGGATGCACATGTAAGGAAGGGAAGGGAATATAGAAGTGTGGGTGATTTGGTTCAAGGGAAGGATGACACAAGAGTGCAGAGAAGTTGGAAAAGAAACCAAAGGGAAGGACAGAGGCATAGCGTCTAAGAAGGGAAGGGAAAATGCATGTGTGAAGGTGATTGTAGGGGGTGCATTTAGTTTGAAGGGGAAAGGAAGCACATGTATGCTCATGTAAAGGGTATGTTTGGCTAGGCAAATGTGTGGTTAAAGGATAACGAGAAAAAAGAAAGGGATGGTGCACTAGGTGGGGAGAGAATAGAGAAAAGAAGGAAAAAGGAAAAAAAAGGAGAGAAAAATGAAGAAATTGGAAAAATAGGAAATAAAGAAAAAGGAAAAATAAAATAAATTTAGGGTTAGGATGAGAATTCGGTTTATATTTTGGATTAAAGTAATATTAATTTATCTGATGTTAGGATATTTGATTAGAAAAAATAAAAAAGGGTAAAATTTATTAGTTTATGGTGGATTTAAATAAAAAGGAAAATAATAATAATTATGACGTATTTATTTAAAAATTTATTTGGGTTTGTGTGTTAAGGGTTAAAAAAATAATTAATTTGAGTTTTAAAGGTTAGGTTTCGAAGAAAAGGCTAAGCGCTTGAAAATAAGGGTTATGAAATTTCGGGGTGTTGCAGCCAATACCTCTACCCCATCACCTCTTCTCACCCTATAAATACTCCCTCCTCTTTACCTTCTCCCTTATCCTAATTCCTTTCCTTTTTCCCATCATGAAACCAAATAGCCGAGCACCCCCCTCATTTTCTCCTTTTCACTACTCAGCTTCATTGCTATCGTTACCACCCAACACCACCATTGTTGAGCCTTCCCTTTTTCTTCTAACCACTTTGTCATTGGACTTCACTATGACCACTAAATTTTCTCTTATTTTTCTTTACCTTGTGTGCACCACCCACCTCCACTCCACCTATCTGTCATCAACCCTGCCATTGCCAACCATGCCATGCTTTCCGCTGACCATCGGTCCTAGCACCACACTGCCACCACCTTGACATGCCAATCATCACCCTCCTTTCCTTTCAACGTTTGAGAAACCATCTAACCGAACACCTCTCCCTCCTTTTCTCCTTATGTAACATCCCCAAAATTCACTACTGAAAAGTTTTGTTTTATTAAAGGAATTAGTAGAAGCGAAATAACAAAACCGTGAACTCTGGGGATATTACCACCACACTTAGTATTAGATCGATTCACTCCTATCGTTCCTGTACCAAGTGCTAAGGCTGAAGATGATTATCGTCAAATATGAGTCAATACTTAAAATGAGAATTCATAAAAGAACTGAATCGTTCACAATACAAAATCAGAGCAATGTAAAAGGATTACAATCCAAAGAGTACGTGATTAAAGTTCCCAAAGAGACAAAGGGTACAGTACGACAAAACAACACTGAAGGAAAATAGTACAAGATAAATTAAAAGAGAATTCAATCAAGTCGCTCTTAGTACCTAGGCCAAGTCACTCTTAGTCCCAAGCCCAAGTCGCTCTTAGTCCCTAGGCCAATTCCTACCTCAACTCTCAGCCCCGCCTGATGCCTCATAAGTATTGTAGGCATCGAAGATATCATCTCCTACCTTCACAAACTCAGGTGGGCCATCTGCTTGTGAGAATGAGCAGCACCCATGAAACGGGTGGTCAGTACGCTACATACTAAGCAAGGTAACTATGCAAATAAGGCCAAACATATAAGGCATATAACACAAGCATGATCATATAGACATCATACAACAATACAGATAATAAAGGTCGGCCTATGGTCCAGATAAACTTATTCTTTAGGTCTGTGGTCAATATATTCATTTCACACCATACTCTTTATCAATTCATGAGAGTGTAGGAACCCGCTATTATAGCTGGTGGATTGAAAACGTATAGGGCATAATGCTTATGACCACTATTTTTGCCTATGGATCGGTCTCTAGGGAAAAGAGCTCCTGGCCACTATTATGCTGGTGGATCGGTCTGGCCCTGACTCTCATGGTGTTCCACTATAATTACATAGTATCTTTCCCATGATTTATTGTAACTTAGGGTTTGGTTTATTGATCTTGGGATCCCCCACTATTATATCTTGTGGATAGGAAACATACAGGGCAGAATGCTCCTGACCACTATTATATGCCGGAGAATCGATCTCTAGGGCACCCCGGTACCTAGCCACTATTATGCTGGTAGATCGGTCTGGGCTCGGCTCAATTATCTTCCTCTTTAAATGGTTAGTATCTTATTTGTTTTTTATTTGATAAAACTTTCACCCTTGACATGCATGTCACCAATTGTGTATTTCTATTCTTCCAAGAGGGCACATTCCATATCTTGGGATTTTTGCACCTCCTATCACACCCCGACACCCATTCCTCCTTTCATTTACTCATAATGAAAACCCAACTCCTGAGGGTATGGGTCAAGGCCCATCACCTTATGACATCAAAATCCACTTACTACCACTCTCTAGGGTTTTCCCTTGAAACCCTAATTGGACCTATGTGGCCTAACCTTCCTCTGTCTTACACTACCATTATTTCTTTTATCGCCTAACACCTCATCTCGTTTAGATTCAACCCAAATCATATCACTTTACTCACCAATTACACATGTGAGCGTGAAACCCTAGTTGGCTACTCCAAACCCTAGCACCTTTTTTCCCCCACAAGTCACCTCTCCATTCTTCACCTAACATATCTTGTTTCCCATGCACCTATACTCATCCCTCATATAATAAATTTCCACTCTCATCCCATACTCCACTCTTCCTCATTTCTTTTTACTTTCACATTCCCCCTCAGATTAGGGTTTCCTCCCAAACCCTAACTAGGTCCCCTACACACCCTTATACTAACCTACATACTATTTTTCATCCCAAGTCTCCAATCACTCCACAACTCTCCCCTTACCTTACTTACACCCTAAGTCAACTTTTATCACGTAAAGATCATCCTCATGCAGACTCCATCCATCCTATACAAACCCTAGAAATTTTCCATGCAAGGTTCACATCACGCGATCATTTTGATCATAACCTCCTTTTATTTTTCCCCTTATGGGTCATGAGATAATTAGGTCAATCTCATGTCCCCTTAGTCAACTCACTTCCCATTCTTCCCTTTTTATCCTTCTACCTCATATTATATTATTAATATTCCTAGCATGCATGTCCTAGAGGGTCACATCATATAACATCATAAGCACAATATATATAATCATTATACACATGCCATAAGGAATTCACGTAAGCATACCTCAACTCCAAGTTGCGCTACAATTAATTAGTCATTATAATCATAAAGTACACAACATGGCATAACACATGGCACACAAGGCACATAATACACACATAGTTTTTCTTAGCCACATGGAGGGTGTTTTTTGGTGGAGAGTGATGTAGGGAGTAGTTCTGTGGGTGGATCAGGCGGCGACTACGGGGTGGTCATCTGATCGGGAGGTGTCATAAAAGGGGGAATTTCTAGGCTGTGAAAAGGAATCTGATTTTGGGGCTAGTTATGGGGTGTATATAGGCTAATTGGAGGGGAAAATGACATAAGGGGAAGAGGACAAAAGGGGGAAGGTGATTCAGGACCACCGACAAGCAATGGTAAGCCGGTCCAGGTCTGCCATGGCGGGGGGTGTTTGGTTAGGAGAGAAGAAAAGGAAAGGGGCAGGCGTGCGTGAGGAGGGAGGAGGTTGGTTGGGTTGAAAAGGGGAAAGAAAAAACGGGGGAGAGAGGGAAAGGACTAATGGTTGGTGGCTGCTGGTGAGATTCGGGCTGTAGATCGGGGTTGTAGGTCGCGTAGGGGGGAAGAAGGAGAAAGGGTTGGACTGGCGGTCTAGGGAGGGAGGAAAAGAAAAAGGAGGGAGCCGACCGGGCGGGCGGCAAGGAAGTAAGAGGGAGGGCGTACGAGCCTGGGTTGCATCGAAGGAGAAGGGGAAGGAAGGGAAAATTGGGTCGCGAGGGGCTGACCCAATTGGGGAAGAAGGGAAGAAAATAATGGAGAAAGGAGGGAAAAGAAAGAAAAAGGAAAAAGAAGGGAAAAAGGAAAGAAAAAGAAAAAGGAAAAGGAAAAATATATTGGTTGGGTGTTTAGGTTACTTTGGTATTCTTGATTATTCAAAATAATAATAATATAAAAAAATAATAATTAAACTCCTTTTTAGATTAATTTGGGATATTTTGAATAATTTTCCTAAATTCCATTTTAATTAGCAAAATGCCCTAATTTTTCCTAATTAAATCATTAATTATTTTCTTCTTGATTTGCCTTAATTAATTCCCTTTATTTTAATAAAATATTTTATTTAATTAATTTCCCTAATAAATCCTTATTTTGCCATAATTTTCTAAATTATGGTTTTGGGGTATTTCGCCTTATCCTTTCTATGCTTTGTTGTTGTCATCGCCACTCAGCACCATCACTGCTAGGTCTTCCCTTCTTATTCTGTCCTCATCTACCATTGGAACTCACTATGACCACCAACCTTCCTCTTCTTTTTCTTTCCCCTATGTGCACAAGCTAACACCACATCACCACCACCTTGCCTTGATAACCACCACCACCCAAAAATTCTCTTTCTTTCTCCTTCTCCTCATTTCCATTTTGATTTTCATTGAGGTATGCCTAACCCGTGCACACCTAGCACGATCTTTCACCCTTTTCCTGCCCTGCCCGTGCCCTCACTCCCAGCCCATGCACCACCCATGGAACTTGTTTACCCTTAACACATGCATAAACCAGATGAGCTCTCTTGCACATATTACTCTTTAGCTCGTGCACTCCTTCTCCAACCTGTGCTACCTTGTATTCTCCTTAGAGAACTATCGTGTCGTCTACTTCGCACCACCCCTTACTGGGCCTTCCACTTTTATTATCACCATTTTTACTCTCTCTCTCTCTCTCTCTCTCTCTCTCTCTCTCTCTCTCTCTCTCCCCTTTGCATTAGTTCGCTTATTTAATTTTTCTAAGTCTAATCTTGTTGTATTTTGACTTTTAGGTGATATTGCGATGGCATTGGAAGAGTTGTAGGTCTTATGTGATTAGATATTGGAGCATTTTCATTGAGGATATATATCCTAGCTAGGAATTTTATGTGAAATATGTGTATTTTTATGTGATATCATGTTTATAATTGTTATATAGTTAATTTTGTTATGATGATGATGATGTGTATGTTATATCATATACTGAAAAAGTGAGAAGCCTGTGAAAGCACAAGTTTTGTGCATACTATGTTTTAGCATGAGTCAAGATATGTGGAATCTATATATAATTGTGGTTATGTATTTTTATAATGATATTATATATTAGAGATTGAACAATCATTTATATTGGGACTCTTAAAGCTTTTACGAAAAATTAGTATTTTAGCTACCTTAGGGGCAATTTGGTCAATGAAGGTTAAAAATGGAATATTGGGTATGTTAATGTGATTATTGATTAAAAATATTTAAAAAATATTATGTATAATTTTTTGGGGTGAATATGAATGGATTAAGTCCAATAAATGAGAAAAATGGTTTTAAGTGGGAATAATAACTCTAAGGGTGATTATCACATATGTAAAATGTTGGAGTTTGACCTTAATTCTGTATATGTTGTTGCTATTGGCATTTTGGGTATACAAATTAAATTTTGTGGTTATATGAGTTTCATAGGAAGAGTTATGGTTTAATTGTAAAATTAGAGTTTTGTGGAGAAAGGTGAACAATAATACTAAAGGCAAGCTATTATCACATGTGTAAGATGTTGGAATTAAACCTTGATTTTTGGGTAAAATATTAATAATAAGATTTTAAGGATGGGTATTAAATTTTGTTATAAAATGAGTACCAAGCGAAAAGTTATGTTTGACTTACGAAACTAGGGTTTCTTAGGGGGGAATTTAGCCTTATCCTTAAGGGAAATATATTGGTATTTTCATAGTTGGTTTTCTGATTTCAAATTATTATGTTAAGATGTATTATGTGCCTTTAATGTCTACATATGTGTTTGCATGAGGATATTGATATATACACCATGATAAGATACTAATTATTAAAAGAGAAATATTACGTGAGTTGGGACAGAGGTATTGTGTCTATTCCACCGAATAATAATAGTGGCTCAGATATTTTTTCCCCTAAGAGGTGATGTAGACTATTTAACCTGTTTAAGAATAGTGGGTTTGTTAAACTTAATGTAAACCATAATATGATCTCGAGATAAATAATAATGAATAAGATATGAATCACTTAAAGTGAAAGACTACGTGGGTTAGAATTAAATTTTGAATGGCAATGAGTCCCGAACACACCTAAAGTTATTTGTTTATCCCCTAAATTCACTTAAGTTTGAAGATATTATTCATTCAAACTATTCACTTAAGTTTGAATGCTCATCTCATCAAAAGGGGGTAAATTATGGGAAATCAAATCTAATTTCTCATTCATGAATGATCACAATACTTATAGGAATATGTTAGGTTTCATTTAGTTACAACTTAACTAAAAAAAAATTAAAATGACTGATTTGTTTAAGATTAAACTAGGATTTATCTAAGAAGACTAACTTAGCTAGTTTAATTATAAGTAAAAATAAATCAGCCATTGACTTTTGTGGATAATCAAATTTATCAAATCAACCCCCATGCCCCTTACATCTAATCTTGACGTACCTTTCATTACAAGATAAAGGGATAAAGGGATAAAAAAACCTATCTAGGGCATCATTAGACTTTGCAAAATTTATTTTAGGCATAAGTAGCTACTAGAAGGGTATGTTTCACTACAATAATGATTGAATGAAGCTTGATTGACGAATTAGATGTGATGGTTTTCTTTAGCCTAATTTTAACCCATGTTGTCTTTGCATACTCTACATATGAATTGGGGGGTGTTTTATAAGAAAATAACTAAGCTAGAAAGCTAAATCATTATTAAATTACAAAAAATAAAGCAACATGTTCCTATATAGAACTTCGTAAAAAGGATGGAATCTTAAATTACCATCATGACCTAATTATAGTTTATTTTCCTTTCATAATCTGCTACTACTTATTCCTTCAAAATTCTTGTCCTTGACCTTTGTTTTTGTGCCCATAAAGTACTAAAAAGATGGTTTGAAAGTTGCTACAACACACTTCCACAAATCAAACCAACCATTTCTTGATTTTTATGATAATTTAGCCCAAAAGGTCTTATTGCATACTAAGTTGGTAGATCTTGTTTGGTATCTTATTTTTGGTACAATTTGCCTTGGTTTTCATGGCTAACGTGGGAATCCATATTTGAGCCAATAATTAATCCACTTAAGAGTACAAAAGGTGGTGGCTTTAAATTAGGCTTTAATGGCTTCATAAATAGTTCATTAATTATGTTTAAGTAAGAAGACTTTTTTCCTTCAAACTTAGTAAAATTAATGGTTAAAATTGAGCTTATCATATAAATAGATCTAGCACAATTTTTATTAGCATAAATCAACATAAGGGTCTTCCTATGATATCACTAATCAACATAATCTTCAAGATTCTTAGGGGGTGTTCGTGGAACTTTCAATTACCTTGTCTATAATTACTACATTATGTGATCTCATATCTCATGCTATAAAAAATATATTTTATTTTCCACTAACTTATAGTTAGTGTCATTATTTGGGTTTTCAGATAAACTAAGTTTACACTTGTGCATCGTTCTCTCGAGACTTGCTTATTGTAGGGTTTTATAATACCAAAAACTTGTACAACTTAGTAAGTCTTTAGGAACTTAAGTATAATATGATGCACACTTTTGATATCCAATTGTTTCTTTAGGAAAATTTTTAATGGGTCTTTCATGCCACATACATGTGTATATTAGTTCATGATAGTTATAATCTCATAAGATATTTCATCATGAAAATATAATGTACAATGATAAATGAATCGGATAAGTCAATCTTCTACGACACATTCAGATCTATGAGATGGGAAGTATTTAGTCCTCAACTATTAAATTATTAATCTAATAGGAAGCATAAAGATTCAACCATAAAATTATTTATTAGAATGGGAAACTTTAGGCTTAAATAATCAATTTCCACTACCCTCCAAAACTATAATATAATGGGAAAGGTTATTGTAGATACTCTAATAATTATGGTGGTAAAGGAGACATGACCATTGGAGGTCTTAAATATTATCAATGATGAAGTGGTCTCTTACTTAATCATACTAGTTTAACTTTTATGAGTCTATTGAATTAAAAACATTTAGGCTTTACCCATCATTTACCTCTACCATCCATCTTAGGACATGCTTGGTATAAAAAAAATATACGAGGGGGAATGGATAGGGGGGGGGGATTTTCTACCTTTCTTGTTTGGTATGTAAAGTTAAAAGTTTCATGGAAATCTTTTCTTTGTGTTTGGTATAAGATAAATAGCTTATATTGAATTAATACTACAATATTATATTAATTATTTTAATTATATTTCTAATTTATTTTTTCATTTGTAATTATACATTTTAATTTATATTTAATATACTCAATTTATATTAATTACATGAAAGAATAAATAAGAAACTTAGGATAAATTCCATTTGAGTAACTATGGTTTTTTTTTTAATAAAAAAATCCAGATATTTTTAAATAAGTCTTAAAATATTATATAAGCTCATGAAAATTTCCATTAAATTTCTATAAAAACATAAAAGCTCCATAAACTTATTATTGTATAAAATTTCTTTAAAAATTATAGTTTTAACTTATTCTATAAATCATATGAAATAAAAAAAATCAGTAGAAAAATGAAAAAAGATCATAGTCATAAAAAATCCAAAAATTCTCTAAAAATCCAAAAAAATCTTGAAAATCATAAAACAATCCAAAAAAATAACAATTTTAAGCACCATAATAATTTCTTGAAAATAAAATTGAAACATTCAATACATCTTTCATTTAAAACATGGGACAACAAGCATGACAAGAAAAAAAACCATGTCTATTAATGCATTCATTAGTTTTACAAAATATCAATATCATGTTGCTTCATCTTAAATAAATACATGTATAAGATTATTCCACATATACACCCATAACATTCACGAAATAACCTACTACTCATCTTTCCATATGAAAATACGCATCAAAGTTGACATCGACAACAACATTCCACAGTACTTACATAATAGTATGTTATTCCATTTCCCATGTACATATACAAGTCGAAGTGGACATTTGCAAAAGAATCTCAGAATGCTTACAAAATAATCATCTAATCTGTCTTATTAATTATAAAATATGTCAAAGTTGACATTTACTAAAGATGTATACAGTCCAACTTAATATATTGTTAGTATTTTTTATTTATTTATGATTTTGCACTCTCGTAATCCCTTCCTTGCAATATCATAAAATTAGTAAATAAAAAAAGGATCTTCCAAGAAAATCCTAAATATTACAACATAATAACTATTGTCTATTATACAACTTGATTTTTTCCTCCTTTTGGGAGTAGATAGAACAATATAACAAGAGCACCAAATTATAGGTGATAAATCTACATCATGTCAATTGAGTGCAGAGGATACATAGTGTAAAACATATTGCAAGCTGAGTACCCATGTTTGTTCGGTATGCAATTAGTAGTGGGATGATTGTTGTAGTGTGATAATGATATTCTTTACACTGCTAGTAGAATAAAAAGGGTATAACTTTTTATTTAATATAAAAAAATCAAAATCTAATACAAAGATCATATTAATAAGCAAGTAAATCAATCATCCCAATGAACAAGCTCTAAAATATGACCATAAGTGGTAAGGGGCATGAAACAAGTTTTTAAATACTTTATACTAAAAATCTGGAAATATTTAAAAAATAGAAATAGTATATATATATATATATATATATATATATTCTTGACAAAAGATAAAGAATAAGATTACTCTGCCGCCCATACATGCTTGAATGGAGCTTCAAATGAAGTTCATATAGATTCTTCACAAGTTTAAAGACAACTTGAGGAGGAAGAAATCACTATAATTAAAAATTAGGAAAGGTGAAAGGTTGCTGGTTTTGATAGAAAATCTAACATATATTAGAAAATTGAAAAATTAGTCAACCCATTAAATAAATTCCAAATATAGAATATGGATAAGTTAAAGTTCGACCTAGAGATCAAATCTTTGACATTGAGTGTGTTGAAGATATAAAAATTCCATACATAAATCAGATTGAAATAAATCTATGTGAAGTCTAGAAACTTAATCTTCAACTACTAGATAAAGTAAAACTAGGAAATATATCTAAAAAATAAAATATTTAAGTACCATATTTGAAGCTATAAATCTAGAGATTGAAGATAAGCAGTGAACAAATGATTAAAAGAAATCTTGATCGATAGACATAGAATTAAAAATGAGGATGGCTTAAAAGAGAGCACTTCGAATACACTATTTGATAATTTTGGTGGACAACAAATGGTGATACAAGATATGGAAGAAGGCATGGGTGGAGAAGATGAAACACAAATTTGAGTCTTAGTAGCAAAGTTGGGTATAATACCCCACAATTTTCTAACCATAATTCCTGATCATTTAGTCTTTTAATCCATTTTCTAACCTTTAAACCTTGTTTATATACTTCATCTATACCTCTCAAACACTCATTTTTTACCTTTCCACCCTTCAGACCCTAAATTTCAAATAAGTCGACTGACACTTACATCTAACCACATTCTGTCATGGATATTCATTACTTTGATTGTAGATCTCATGCAATCATTCTTATTCTGATGTAGAATATATGTATTCCTTTATGTAATACTTTAACTTGAATGGTTATGCTCATAAGCATCTTAATTTTATAAGTTTGTTGATTTCTCATTAAGTTTTAATTACAATGGTCTAGAATGTGGGGTTGAGGTTGCAAGAATTTATCCAAAAAAGTGAAGCAAAAGCCTAAATTTTTGCCTATAAATCTTTGCATTGATTGACTCATTTCAAAGTCTAATGAATACATGGAGTAAAAAATATCATATATGAATAAACAAATTTTAGTTTGTGTTCGGGGTTGAGTTTGAGTTGATTTGGGTTCGGGTTAGAGTTAAGACCTATTTGGCTTTATGTTAGAGCAGAGTTTTTTGGGTTAGAATAGTGTTTGTTAGGGTTATTATCAGTTTGGGTCATTTTGGTTTGAATCAATTTGGATATAGGTCATTATTAGATAAGGTTGATTTCATTTTAGTTTGGGTTAGGGTCAGGCTGTTTCAAATTTTTAGTCAATATATATTTTTTATTATCGGGTCAAAATTAAGTATGGGTTTTGGTTATTTGGTTTGGATCATTCATTTTACTACAAATAACTTGATAAAGGGCTCAATTTCATTGCCTAGTATTTAGGGCTTTGTGTTATGCATTGTATTTTCGAAGTCTCATTTTTGAATCATTTTATTTGTCATACATTAAACACTAGACATTGTGTTTTGAAGATTATAATTCTATTTTATTTCATAGTTTTCACAGTTTCCCTCTCCTATTTTATAATTTTCCCCATTTAATATTTCATTTACTTTTCACTTTTCTAGGTAATTTTCATATCAATTAAACATTTATTTTCACTCAAAACTTGTACAGTGTATATGGTAGTACTTGGTACTCAATAATACACTATGTCCAAACTTTAGAGAGATGCAAGCCTACAACGTTCGACTTCAACTTGTGTAAATAATCCCTTCTATTATATCTTCTTCCCTCCTCTATCATGTTCATCGTTATCAATTTTGTCACTCATTGTGCGTGCAACCCTCAACATAAACCCTGATCGATATCCTCAAACCTAGTTGGTTATCGATTATGGGTCATTCACTATAGGCTCATTTTCGCTTTGCCATCGGTCATTATTGTCATACATTCCTTCCGCAACCATTGTCATTGGTGTTGCTCAAATTCCTTAAACATACTAGTTGGTCATTGACTTAAGTCATTCACTACAAACTCGTCTCCTCTAAAGCTTTGTGGTGATTTGCTTTATTTCGTACAAGTCTAACTGAGTTAGAAATTTCTAATTAGAACTTAATATAGTTGATTAACACTAGGGTTATAATTTGTCTTTTTCTTTGATTTTCTTCTACATTATCAATTGTTAGGGATACTAGATAATACCTTAGTTTAAATAGACTATTCACCTGATTGGATAATGATTAAGCATAATTAGGAGGATGGGCATATTGTTCATTGTAGATATGTTTTACTATCACCAATGGTAGGCTAAATTTTTTATTCTTATTTCATGAATTTGCCCTATTCTATTTTTATTTCAAGTATGGGTGAGATTGATTTTATGAGATAATTAATGAGTATCCTCCAATATCTTGATTCTTCTATGATCCTATATTTTTAAGTGGGAAGTGTTTTGAATATTGTAAATAACTATATTTGTTTGTTTTTAATTTAGTTTAATAATAAAAGGTGAAAATCGCGACGCTAGTAGTCTTCCAGAGCCTAAATTGTAAGAAGTAGATAAGAAAATAAGCTAGTTTGGAAATAATTTCTAAGGCTCAAAGGAAGTGAGACAAAGGAAGAAAAATAGAGAGCTCTTTGCAGCCATATCAAGTTGGTTTCTTACATTGCTAGTTCAAATTATGGAACAACAAATCGAAAGAGACACCTTGACAAATGTCTGGCATATCAACAACATGGAGAGTAACAACTAATGTTCATGACTAAAGGATTTATAGAGATCTATTATCAAGGGATATCATCAAATATGGATATACATTTTATCTGGTTGAACACAAAGGTAATAAAAAAATTCACGCATACTTGAGCTTAAGAATTGTCTTTATAGCATCCGTGGTCATTTTTGTTTGACTTCTTATGTGTGTATTTCTTGTCAAACCGAGGGATATATGTGTTCAACTGCTCATTATGTGGATGCTAATTGGAAGTTGTATGGTAGAGTGCTAAATTTTCATCATATAGAAACACCACATATGGAACAAATATTACATAATTATGTGTTAAGTTTTCTTTAATATTAGAGTTTTGAGCATAAGTTTTTTTCTATCACATTGATAATGCTTCTAGCAATGATAGAATGAAAAATTTAGTTACATGATGGCATTTACTTGCATGTAAGTTGTGGTGCTCTTGTTTTGAATTTCACTATTAAGAATGAACTTAAGGTGATAGAGGATCGTGTTTTTAAGATTAGAGGCAGTGTAAACTACATCAAGTGGTCGGAATTAAGGAAGACCACAATTTATAATTGTGTGAAATTATCTCAGATAACAAATACTAAAACACTATGGCTTGATGTTTCCATAAGGTGGAACTCAACTTAATTGATGATTGATAGAGCTATTACTTATCATACACCACTACACGAACTGGAATACACACCAGCTAGTATAATGCTGTTTAAAATTGAGCAATTGTATATTCTATTTCTTAGTAAGAAAGAACACAAATGGAGCATTTTGGCATTTTGGGGAAGTATACACAATAATTATGTTGGCAAACCACCGTATATACACTTATTAAGAAAAGTAATTTTTTGATTAGGTAATACATGGCAGTTCTACAATATAACCACTGTGTATTCTATTATTAATATTAAAAAGAAGGAAAATTAGAGTATAAATGGTGGTTTTGTTCTACATTTGCCGTGTATAGCTTTACTATGAATAGTACTTTTAGATAAGGGTATACATGGCAATTGTAGAACAAAATATCTAAGTATTCTCTTGCTTTCCCTTTTATAATATTAAGAATAGAATAAAAGTTAATTCTACGACATAACCGTTGTGTGTACCCTTCCCCCCCCCCCCCTTTTTTTTTTACTTTGTGCTCTTCAACATAGATTCACTACTAACTTTTCATTTTTCCTCACTTGATAATAATATACCATATAACAACCATCCAAAGCAAACACCTTTGCAACTGTCAGTGTCCTTCTCACTTCCTTTTGCCAGAGTTTATGCTTAGTTTTCCTCTTTTTTAGTTCATCATCACCGGCCTTCCCTCTCTCTTCTTACAGTATTTTCATTATTCCTTTGTTCTTATTCTCTTGGCAATTTGAGCTTATTTGTACAAATTTCTCTATTTTATGAATTTTGCTAGTGTCTTGCATATTCAAACTCCTTCATGTGTATTTATACTATATATAATATTGCCTTGTATATCTACATATTGTTTGTTGTTATTTTTTGAGTTGATATGTCTTGTGGAGGTGTAAAATTGTTTACTAGCTATATTATCAAACTATTTCTAAAAACAGATTATATAAACAAAATAGATATTATTGTAGAAATCGTGGCATTGTTAATAGTGTAAATGTTGTTGTGGTGTATATATATTTTGGGTATGTTGATGTTTTTTGCTTGACTTGGCTAATATTGTTAGATTTCCCATTTTGTTTTTAATTTATGGGCTTAATTTTACTTACTTCTTGTTATGGATTGCAAGTGGGTACATGTAAATAGGTTGTCTAGATAATATGTAGATAGTGTTAAAAACTTTCTTAAGATAGCAATTCAACATTCTAAAGGTCCATTGCGGATATCTTGCCGATGTGTGGACTATGGACATAAGATAACAAAAGGGGTAAATGAGATATAATATCATCTCATTATTCATGGAATTTATAAGATTTATAATAGGCGGATATGACACTGAGAGACTTCTTAATGAACCTAGTGTGGTTGACCATGATGATGTTGAAACTATAGATGGCTTTGCTTACATGGAGGACCTAGCTAATAATGTTGAAGAACATTTTATAGACCATACAAAAATGTTTGAAAAGTTGGTCAATAGCTCGAAGTTGCCTTTGTAAGACGGTTGCACTAAATTTACAAAAGTATTTACCATGTAACAATTATATAACTTGAAGGTAGGTAATGGATGGAGTAATACAATCTTCATTTCTCTTCTTGAGTTCTTGAAAGAGATGATTTCAAAGGATAATGTGTTTCCTTCCCATACTTATGAAGCTAAGAATATTCTTTACTTTATTGTTTTGAATTATAAAAAGATTCATGCTTGTCTTTGCATTTTGTATGATAATGAATATGAATCATTAGATAGTTTTATTCAGCATCAAATGTCACAATACAAGAGAGATAAGGTTCATAACAAGGTGTTGTATTACTTTTCAATTATAACATGATTCCAAATCATGTTTTCTAATAAGTAAAATGCAAAGAACCTTATATGGCATGTGAAATGAAATATTTTTGATGACAAGCTTAGATATCCAACATATTTTCTTTAATGGAAGATGATTAATTATGTGTACCTTAATTTTGGTATTGAAGCTATAAATCTATGGGTTGCACTCTTTTTAGGAAAAAAAAACCTTTTAATGGAAGCATCGTGTGTTATTCTTGTGATCTACAATATTCACCCATCATTATACATGAAGCAAAAACGGATGATGTTATCTTACTTATATCTAGTTCAAGTCAGCAAAGTAATGAGATTGATGTTCATTTGACTCCCCTAATTGAGGATTAAAAGTACATGCGGGGCCACAAAGTTGAAGCAAATGATGCACGTGGCTAATAGTCTTTTAACTTGAGAGCAATGTTATTTTGTATCATAAATTACTTTCCTACTAATGGTAATATCTCTTGTTATAGTGCACACAAACACCATGCATGTTGTATTTGAAGATAATACCAATTTTTTCCAACTAACAAAGAGTAGGAAGATTGTTTATCTTGGAAATCATAGATTCTTGCCTACAAATCATCATTATTGTAGTAAAATAAAATATTTTAATGGAAAACTTGAAGAAGTAATAACTTCAAATCCTCGCATGGAATTTCAAGTATTTGACAAAGTCAAAGACTTGAATGTGCCTATCAGAAAAATAAAAAATAAAAAATAACCTAGTCCCTTTAATCAAGTGGAAGAAGAGGTCAGTCTTCTTTGACTTTCCATATTGTAATAACTTGCACGTACGACATTGTCTTGATGTGATGTATATCAATAAGAATGTATTTGATTATTTAATTGGTATGCTTCTAAACATGAAAAAAAGGACAAAGGATGACATTAATGCTGGGTTGTACAAGGTTAACATGGGTATAAGAACATAGTTAAATCCGCAAAAGGAGGGAGATAAAACTTTTTACCTCCAACATATTATACATTTATACTCTTTAAAAAAATATAATATCTCTTTCTGTGAGTGTTTTAACAGATTAAATGTTCTCAAAGGATATTCATCAAATATTAAGAAAATTGTTTTGATGAAAGATTTGAACTTAGTGGGTATTAAATCTCATGGTTATCATATTCTCATTCAAAACTTCTTGTTGATTACCATACGTTCTATCTTACCAAATCAAGTTTGAAGTGCCATCACCATATTTTGTTTCTTTTCAATGAACTATGTAGTAGTGTTATTAACCTAGAAAGGTTAGAATTGCATAGTAAGATTGTGACTATATTATGTCGGCTTGAGATGTATTTTACTTCATTATTCTTTATTTCACAATTCATTTAATGGTTTAATTGGTTAAATATGTTAAATTATGTGGGTTAGTTCATTTGTATTTGATATATCCATTTAAAATGTATATGAAATTCTTAAAAGGATATGTGAGGAATCTAAACAAGCCAGAAGGATACATTCTTAAGAGTTATCTAGTGGAGGAGGCGACATAATTTTGTTGTGAGTTCTTAATCAATGTTAATATTATAAGCCTTCCTAAACCTCAACATTCAAGTATGGAGGAATAAGGGAAAGGGTGTAAAGGATTTTGCATGGCCACCATTAATGATGATCAAATATTTTCACAAGTGCACGTATATGTCCTTCTTTATAGAGATGATGTTGAACTATATGTGGATCAATACATGGATAACTTGAGAGCTTTAAATCTATCTAGGAGTGAGAAAGGGATATTATTGGTTGTCACACCCTCCTCATAGGGAAGTGATATCCTACAACTTATATACGATCAATGGTTTTAATTTCTACATAAGAGAGTGGGGTGGCAAGAGAAATATGTAAAATAGTGGTGTAAGGGTAATATCAAAAGCTTTGCATATATCAAATGTCAGAGACAAAAATCCTATTTATGCATTAATGACATACTACAGGGGTGATTGACTATGTATGACTATTGGATTACACTACTTTTATAGTTTATTTATTCGAGTGCAAATGGGTTGACAATAAAAATGGAGTTTGTAATAAGGAAGCTAGATTTACAAAGATGGATATTTCAAGGCTTGGTTATAAGCAATACCTATTTATATTGTCCTCATAAGAAAAATAGGTATTCTATATTATTGACCTTAGTTATAAGCTAGATTATATTGTCTTGAATGCAAAAAATGGGAAGATGACATAAAAGGGGAGAGTGTTTTGACTACTTGCTTACATTTTTTTGTCTAACCTTGATGACGTAACCGATGACCTCTATGTATGAGATGATCACGAAGAAGGGTTCTATATACTTGAATTGGAGTCTATCCATAAAGAGGGCAAGTGTTATAGATTAAAGCATTATAGATAAAAGGTTTAATTACTTCCTGTACGTTTCTTTAATTTATTTTGTGCATAAAAATTTATTTTGTATATGTTGACTATATTGCATCGCATATTGCTTTTATTACTTCTTATATGTTATTTTGTTTTATTTTATGTATAAGTTTTTTTATATATTTTTTGACTATATCACATTACATATTGCTTTAATTAATTAATATGTGTTGCTTTTGTTTTATTTTGTGCATACATATTTATTTTTATTTTTTGATTATATTGCATCACATATTGCTTTAATTACTTCCTGTGTGTTATTTTATTTTATTTTGTGCATAAAGTTTTTTATTTTTTATTTTGACTATATTGCATCACATATTGATTTAATTACTTCATAATCTGTAATTTTTATTTGTTGTTTTAGGTATGGATCCACATTAAGATGATAAACATGCTCAGGAGGTTGGAAAAACATAAAGAAAGAAAGAATTAGATTGACTCAAATTGCTATGAACATAGAAATGGGTATTATGCTTGATGTTGATTTTGATGAATTTGGGTATCTAGTGGGAGAGAATATGATTTTTTCTAATTATTGTAATTCTAGGGTGCTTGTGCGGACATCCACATCCCTTATCAAACTTGGAGGGATGCCCCAAAATAGTTGAAGGATAGGGTGTAGGATGACACAATAGTATGATTTGAATATTAGAAATAGATTAATAAATTTTTTATTACCATATTATAATTTAATTATATACATACTAACTATATGATTCTTTAGTATTGTGGCAGTGATTTAATGTTAGGCAACAACATAAGAAACTTGTTATGAGTCAAGCTAGAAAGTCCTAAACGGATTGGACGTCATGGATGGCTAAAAACCATGTGTATTGTTGATGGTATTATCATGTCCACACTCTTATAATTCTATAGGGATCATCCTCAACCAATGGAAGGAGTTCTGTTCATAGAGGACATTAGAGAAATGTGAAATACATAGAGCATTTCATTATTAACTTTTTAAATATAACTAGAGCGTACTTAGCTTATAATTTAAACTAATATAATCTCTCAATTCAATGTGATAGGAAAAGAGCTCTAAGAACAGAGCTAATGCAAAGAAAAATATTTATCCTCACAAGACAAGGCCTAGAATGCAGTTAGAGAAGCCTTGGTATGAAATACACACACACACACCCCTTTATTCCATTCATTCATGTTCTAATATTGTTACTAAGTATTTTTCCTTGATACAATTAGAGAAACAACTGATGGAGAAAGTAAAGCTAACTCATACCCTATGTGTACCACTAAAGTAAGTTGATGTTTAGATATATGATAGTTTAAAGAAGGAAAAGCTTGTCAATGAACCAACTAAGTAGATATGCTATGTAAATATCATGGAAACAAGATTGATGAAGTTAGGAAAAATGGTTAGATTTTATTACAAATTTTTATGATGATTATTTGCAGGATTATATGTGCTCCATATTTATTTTGTACCTAGAGTGTATATACGCGTGAAAAAGAATTTTTTATAAGTTTTTGTATGCAAGGTATATAATGAAAGTATAAAATTACTTATTTTGATGTGAACCTTATGAATTTTGGCTACTTGTTTTGGATGTGGCAAGTGCTGATGCTCGTGAAAACATTTTAGAAATCATGTGCGGATTTTTTTATAGGACAAAAAATATGGTATGGTGCATTAATATCCATAGATAAACAAATAGGGAATATAAGGGGGTTATTAGCCAAACACCATTGTGTATACACCTAATACAACCATCTAGCTTACTAAGAAGGAATACCCAACGGTTGCATCTAATAACCACAGTGTATATGCATAATACACGCCGGTTATTAGACATAACCACTATGTATTTCCTTTCAGCAAACTATTTGGTATCGCATTACGGGTATATATGGCAATTTAATCTAATAACTAGCATATATTCCCTCTATTGAAATGTTTGGAAGGTTCGTGTTATAGATATACAAGACGCTTGTGCTTTATGACCATCATATATATTAATATTATAAGGCATTTTTTTTCATATAAACCATTGTATATATTATGGCACCAATAATTATTTAGCCAAATGTAATAAATTATATGACTGCTTTTAGAACTACTGTTTATATGGGGCAATGGATTAGGTAGTGTTACAAACCACTGCATATACCACTTTTCTAACTGTCTTCTATGTTAGTTTTTGTAGCGGTGAAATGGATTTAAAGAGATGGTTGTTGTCGACCCCTTATATAAACATTTTTCAAGATAAGCTTGAAAAAATTTGTGATGTCTTGGAACCATTCTATGATATTACCGAGTTTTTTGGTGGTAGTGAGTATCCCATAATGAATTTGTATTTTAAGAATGTATGAAATATTGAAGTGATTTTACATGAGTTGATATAAGGGTGGTGATGAAGAGTTAAAGGAAATGACCATATAAATGAAAATTAAAATTTATAAGTATTGGGCTAGATCATATGGCAATGAATATGGTACATTATTTACTTTTATTGTGATTCTTGATCCTCCTTATAAGTTAGATTTCTAAAGTATTGCTATTACAAACTATTTGAGGATGGAGCGAGGGCTTTGTTGAAGGTTAATGATGTGTGGTTTAAGTTAGGGATGCTCCTAGTATATCATCCTTTAGTAGATAGAGGATCTATTTGCAATGACTCTGGTAGAACATCATCAACATCAAACACTAACACCATTAGTTCTACTTGCAAGCACATATTTGATTTCTCTACTTTTAGTTTACATTTCTCATATTCCCTTAACCTTTTATGATTTACCTTTCCTTTTCATTTTTTATTATATTCATATTCACTTGACTATTGTGTGTGTGTGTGTGTGTATATATATATTATCATTATTACTTTGTTATTATATTTATTCATTTGTTATTTTAAATTTTAGGGTTTTGGTGAAGAAACTTATCATAAAAAGACAAAGTTGGATAAGTATTTAGATGATCCTATAATGGATCAACAAATCAATCCGAACATTCTTGACTTTTGGAGAGAAAATTAATCTCAATATGGAGAGTTTTCACATCTATATAGAGATATCTTAAGTGTGTCCCTCATAATTAATGCTTCATAATCAACTTTTAGCATTAGTGGTAGGCTTTTGAATTAGTGGAGAATCTCGTACTTGCCTAAAAATGTATAGGCGTTAATAACTACTCGCAATTGGTTATATGGTTTTGAAGGTGGTGTTTTTAAGACTTTTATTAACTTATTTATTTCTAAAATATAGTAAGTTTATTATGTGTTGTTGTTATTTCTCTAGAAACCAAGGAAGATGAAGCTGTCAGTTGTTATATGGGGTGGGATGGAACCAACCCCCCAAGTAGATGCCTATAATAGCTTCCATAGGTGAAATTTTACTTCTTTATATGATTGATAGTTAAGTATGTATCTTTTATCCAAATGGAAGCAACAATTTTTAGTGTTGTAGGCTTCATATTTTTATTTTAGTATTGATGCTAACTTTAATAGATGAAAATTTACTTATTTACATGTTTTTGTGAGAAGATTTTTAGTGTTGCATTTTTCGTAAAACACAAGCCTATGAATTTTTGATGTGGTTGCTTTGATCTTCTACAGGTTGTGTTGTTAGTTGCTGTCTCAATTAGATATTTACTTAACAAATAGGGGGTTTAGGTCTAATTTGGAGTGTTAATAGAAATGTGGGTTATATCATCTTTTTCTTTTGATATGATTGTTATATAAACCTCCTATTGAGGTGTCTGACCAATTAGTTTGATATTTGTGTAACAAAAAATGTAATGCTGGTTAGGATGGGTCTTTCTCTAGCTATTATAACCCTTAAAAGGGCATATTTTAGGTTATGGGAGGTTATGATGATTCCTAATTTTAAATTTCTTTCTTTTGAGTTAGTTTTTTTTTTATCCATTTGTTATATAAACCTTAGATTGAGGTGTGTGACATATTAATCTGATGTTTGTGTAACAATAGATGTGATGCTGGTTAGGATGGATCTTTCTCTTGGTATTATAACCCTCCAAAGGACATCTTTTGGGTTTAGGGAGTTTATGATGATCCCTAATTGTAAATTTCTTTCTTTTTTGGTTACTTATCCCAGTACTTTACTATTGTTGTAATAAAAAAGAGGTATTCATCTTCATCCATTAAAGATAGGTATCATTCATTCATTATAGAATTTAAATAGTTGGTAAGATGATTTCACGCTTAAAAGCTAAAAAAAATCATATTAGAAGAAGTATGATTCATTTTATGAGTGGTTATGTGTTGTCCACATATTCTTTATTTCTTGTGTACTTATTATAGTAAGAAAGTAATCATGATTGGTCCATATGCATTTTGTGGTTCATTGTTAGTTCATATTAATACTAAGTTTGGGATGTGTTATTGGTGCTCTAGTTTTCCTATTTACACTTCTTATCTAGACTTCTCTTGTATTTATTTGTCATAATTGTTATCATATCTGATACTATCGTGCACTTTGTATCATGCAATGAACATATGATGGGAAGCTAAATTTGAATGTCAGGTCCTCTTGATTCATCACTATAATGCCATGATGCTCCTTTTCTTCCTCTTTTTGTATCAATATTT
Source organism: Tamarix austromongolica (assembly GCA_039764185.1). Classification (NCBI taxonomy): domain Eukaryota; kingdom Viridiplantae; phylum Streptophyta; class Magnoliopsida; order Caryophyllales; family Tamaricaceae; genus Tamarix; species Tamarix austromongolica. The sequence continues at coordinate 14,108,006 of CM077819.1, forward strand.
ATTTGACCTCTTGCTCATCCGTCATCATTTGTATTCATAATGTTGAGAAAAGTGTTTGTAAATAACATTATTTTTTTCATTCATTTTATCGGAATGCGAGCTGGCACATCACATAACATAAGTAATTCAATCATGTTTAAAGTATTCTTTGAATCCAATCATTAAAACCATTTAGGAGTGAAACTTTGTGGTCTTTCACTTTTATGATTGTTTGTATAATGCATTTTGAGCTACTTTTGCTCCAAGGGATGAGAATGGAATGGTATTGGTGTACGAAGGTGTAATACCCCATAGTTTTAGATGACGATGATGATAATAATTTGTGATAATTTGCCAAGTCAATAGGATATTTCTAAATAAGACTTAACCAAGTGTGTATAAACATATTAATCGCATATCTTAGTTAATTGGTAAACTTGGGTACTTATTAGATAAATAAAATGTCTTTTCTTAACCCTAAAAGTTCCATGCTCCTATATAAGCAACTCATTAATTTACTAGAACCGCATTGTTTTTATAGAAACTAATTATAAAAGAAAAGAGGGTGATAACATTAACTAACTAGAAACAAGAAGCAAATTCGATTATACATTTTCAAGTAAGAAAAAAGTTTCTCAGATCCTCTCGTTTTTCCCATTTTTTCTATTTCTTTAATGAGTGGCCAATCATTTTATGATAGTAAAGTTAACATATAGTACTGTATAATTAAATAATGTTATCTTGTCAAGAGAAAGAAATTGAAATACTAGTTTCGCCGGAATTGAAATCCACAAGCTTGTACTTTAGGCATAAAAGAAGAAGAATAATTAATGGCTATAAGGAGAAGCATGATGATGAGAGCTTTTATATATGATGTGATGATACAAACTTATATTACAAGTAATCATAATATGCCAAACTAGCCAGCCATAATTAATTTAATCAAGGATGGCCACATTATTTTTCATCATTGTACTCATCCCAAATACTTGTATTTGGGGAGGTCCATCTCCATGATCATCAATTTTTTTGTCATCTTTTGGAGGGTAGTTCTACCATGTATGCCCAACCCACCTCATAAAACATATACAATTAGTTAGATTAAAAAACTAGTTCACGTATGGCCTTTGTTTCCATTTGCACCGATCGACTACTTTTAAGTGGGTTGATGAATTTAATTTAAATAATTTTCTAATTTTATTACGATGAAATTTTGATCCTTATCTAACCTTAAACACAAACATTAGTTGATAAACCTCCAAAATTAGTAGCATTATGGAATTTGCTAGGTTGAGCCTATCTATAAAATAACTATGTTTTTCTTTTGGCTATCATTAATAATATATCTGTGTTAACTATAAGAGTGGCTAACTATTGACCTTTTGGTGATCGGATTGCATTTCAAATAACCCTTATTTTTACAAATATTTGTGTTTTGTCAGACTGGTTCTAAATTTTATCTAATAATATGAGTTTAAAAATATAAGTTTATTTATGAGTGTTTTTATAAATTCCTTTTGGTAATTTATTTGGAATTTATTTGGAATGTATATGGGATGTATATGGGATGTTTATGAGATTTTATATATTATTGGTGATTGTTTAATTTTTTTTATATGTTGACTTATGATATTATTATTTATCTATACACCATCCTTATTACCTATTTGTTATTGAATTACAATGATGGTTGATTGGTTTCTGACCCAAGTGATCAACTCTTTATAGAAACTGTTTACATGGGAAAGTGGTATTGTGGAAAACCGTATTTAATAAAAATAATATTTATAGAGGTGTTATATATGGGATGTGTAAATTGTGGAAAAATTTATTTATGGTGTTTTTTATTTTTGGAGAGTACCAAACATGAAAAGTACTAGGTTTTAGAAAGGTGTATAGTTAATAAATGGATATGATTTCTTGTTTTAGATGTGTTATATGGTCACCTTAAATAAGATACTAAAATTTAAAGTGGAAAAAGAGAGTGGGATATGGTTCTTAGGGGTTGGGCTCTCGGAGTTGAGGATCAACAATAACCTTTCATTATATTGTAGTGATGTGTAGTAACTTGGTTTATTTACTTGGCCAAGAGCCAGTAAGGCTCCATATTTACTCTATTAGGATCTTCGGACCTCTTAAGGGGTGTGCACATTTAAGAACTGGATGATTGATATTGGATTTTCTCTTTGATGTTAAAACCATTGTGATTGCCTAGGAAGTGGATCCATTAGGATTGGTTTTGGTTGTTTTGGATGTCTTAGGACTTAATTTTTCCAGGTGTCCCATCTTGGTTGGGTTTAGCCCACTCAATAAATAAAATTTGGATGTCATGTTTATGTAGTTGCTAATAGAAAGAGGCTTTATGAATAGAGAACTTGTGTTTTTCTTATCCTTTGACTCATATGTAGTTGTATTTGATGTATTATAGTAATTCTATAAATTGTAATAGTTTCCTTCTAAATCAAAGGTTACTTAGTTGTTCCTCTAGCTAACTTGTTAGTTGTTACATGTGTTAAATGGGGTTGCATTGATTCATGATATACATGGGGAGCAAATAGTCTTGTGTAGGTAAATTGTAACCATACTTGAGGATGTATGCATGCTTGAAGAATGAGTTGAGTGAGTATTTTGACTTCTGGAGTTATATGTTTTATTGGTGTTTTGATTTCATCAAGTTTTAAATGTTGTAAGAATTATTTAATTTCCTGATTCGTCGTTAGTTGTTTTCAACTTTGTTATGATATTTTATTATATTAAGAATGTTGTAGAATTTTATTTTGGTTTTAATTTTAAGTTTTAGTCTTAACATCTAGTGTAAAGGGAATACTAGTGTCTACTTATACTACGTAATGTACTCATTTTTGTTTAGCTTCCGTATTAGATTAGTGTTCGGTAATGCAATAGATTACGAATGTTACATCTGACCATATTTTGTTATAGATATTCATTACTTGAATTGTAAATCATATTCAATCATTCTTCTTTTAATGTATATATATGTCACTGTATAATGCTTTTGAAATTAAATTGAATGGATATGCTCATAAGCTCTTAATTTTATCAGCTTGTTGATCCGTCATTAAATTTTAATTATTATGGTCTAGAATGTGGAGTTGAGATTGCAAGAAGTTATCAAATAATGTGAAGCAAAAGTCTAAATTTGTGCATATAAATCTTTACATTGATTGACATTGTTTTAAAGTCCAAAAAGTATATAAAGTCAAAAATATCATATATAAATAACCAATTTTCGATTTGGTTATGGGTTAGAGTTTGAGTCAATTTAGAATTAGATTAAAATTTGGGTTTGAGTTAGAGTTGAGTTTGTCGTTTTAAGTTATTATTGATTTAGGTTATTAGGGAGTTAAGTTATTTTCAATTCAATTTGAGTTTGGATCGAATTGTTTCTAATTTCCGGTCTATAACGGTTTTTTATTATTAGGTTAAAATCGAATATGAGTTGGGATTTTTTGTTTCGGATAATTCAGTGCGGGTCAGGTTTTTGGTCTCCTTTCCGTCGGATCTGTTGGAGCAACTGCGGCTCCTTTTGTATTTTCGGTTAATGTGGGGAGCAAAAGTGGCTTATACCTGTTTGGAGCTCCCCATATTCTGCTTATTGTGGATGCTCTGATCTCTGATCTTCCGGTCTCTTTTAGTCCTCTCGCACTCTGCGCACTCAGCGTAAAGGTTCCGATTGCTGCTTGGTCTTGCCGCCGCCGCCTCCGCCGCTGCTGTGCCCTTCGCCGTTTTACCTTTACGGTGCGTGTTCATTTTGTTGCTACCGTTTTCCAGGTTACAACTGGATCGATCTGGTCTTTGCAATTCATTTATATTGTTGCTTTACTATTGTGAATCTGTCTACTAATTATCTTCCAGCCCTTTCGTCCACTTTGTTTGTCTTTTTCCTTCTTTGAGCTAAGTTTTATGCTAATATGATTCATACAAAGCAGCAGAGTAATTTCTGCGTATATTTATTTAGTTTTTGGTAATCAGTTTCATTATCGTTATTCTGATAGATTAATTTTGATACTTTTTTCAGTTTACGGCAGAACCCTCCCTTTGAATTGTTGTTTGACATTCCCTACGGTACGTTAACTTTTAAAATCAAGGTATCTCGCAGTATGACTAATTACTCATTTTTCCATCAGATAATTATTATCTGCTAGTTATTGACTTTCTAGTTGTTACTATGGCGATGGACAAACCAAAGTAAACATTTTCTGTCGACACTGCTTGTACTTCCAGATCATAGGATTTTCACTGTAGCTTCATCTGTATTCATCCATCATATTGAATGAAATAGCTGATGGTGTAGATGAATGGCCTTTATATGAAATCAACAGAAATAAAGATAAAAGTTTATGTTCCCTTATAAAAAATGGTAAATATGGAGAACAAAGAGCCATATCAGTAATATAGTTGTGTGATATGATTGATAAGCAAAGATTGTTGTATTTATGTGTATTCTCTTTACATTGTCTTCTCTCCTTGTGAACAGCATAGAAAATAATTATGGATATCAGTAGTTATGAGTCTCTTGTGACTACTTCAGGAGAGATTTGTAGAATTAGAAACAACTATATTCATAGTAGTTGAACGATATCCGAGGCCAGTTTTTTCTATTGGGAGTTACCATTCTAATGTTGAAAAGATGAATACTAATAGTATTTCTTTTTTGCTTCTCTACTCTTTATCTATATATATGCAGTCCGATCCGTGTGGGGATCATCAAAACCCCGGCTCGAAATGTAGTACCTATAGTATTTGTACTTGCAGTTAAGGCTGTTAAGCCATGTGCAAAAATCTACATCCTGGTTTCGGTTTGAACCTTACTAGTTTGATCATGTAGAAGATTAGGATCGATAGCATGAGCATCAAGCTTGGTTTTGTATTTACCCAAATCTCTTCTAATAGATTCCCATCTTTTATCCTGAAAATCACTAAACTTTAGAATCTTCATTGACCCTGCACTATTTCTTGTGATCAAATGTTTTGCGATCCCCTTGTGTGTTCATTCTGCCATCTCTTAAATTGATCTTTACCATTCTATATAGTTTTCTGTTTCCTGACATTCAAGAGTCTTACTTTTGTCATTCTACCTGTGATTAGGGTTGTAAATGAGCTGAGCCAGTACGGTATTCAGCTCGGCTCGGCTCGTCAAAAGCTCGGTTTGACTCATTTGTTTAGTTAAATGAGCTGAACCTAAGCTTCACTTTTGGGCTCGTTTATTAAACAATCCGAGCCCGGGCTTGAAAAAGTGAGGCTCGGTTCATTTTATGACTTTGGTTTGTGAGCTCGGCTCGGCTCGACTTGTTTGTTTAGTTAAACGAGCCAAGCTCAAGCCTAGAGGTGTTCGGCTTGGCTCATTGACAGCCTTACCTGTGATGCTGTAAACTTTTGGATAACACCTTCCGCATGACAAAACAGTTCCATTAGGTGTGGAGATGGATTTGACTGATCACATATGCTGGATGCTGCCTTATTGTATTTGTTTCTGGGTCTTTTCATGCAGCATTATTGTGTAATAATTTTGATCGAGTTGTCTTATTTATAGCTCAAAAAACATTCTTTTGTGCTTTGTAGCAACTATTACTTTTATGGAGTTCTAGATATTAAATGTTAACTGCTTTATTAGTCCAGGCGTTTAGTGTGAAGGCTGTCTTATATTGATCTTCTCTATCCAATCCAAGCCAATGGGTCGCAACAAGCCCAGTCGCGAAAAGAACAACCGCTCACACCGGGGTCAGTCTAGTTCCAAGTATGATCGCTCGTTTGAAGGTGGGTCGCTCCCCTCAGAACCTGAAGTAGATGGTAAGGACCAAGCTGGGATTCCAAGTATTCAGCTTGCGATGTGGGATTTCGAACAATGTGATGCTAAAAGGTGTACAGGACGTAAATTAGCAAGGTTTAAACTCCTGAAAGAGCTGCGTGTTACGAGTGGATTTGGGGGCATTGCTCTAAGTCCTGTTGGAACTAGTTGTATATCTAGAGAAGACTACCCCTTAATAAAGCGGAAAGGCTTGGCTGTTGTAGACTGCTCATGGGCTCGATTGAATGATGTACCATTTGTAAAACTGCGGTGTGCTGCGCCACGTTTATTACCATGGTTGGTAGCAGCAAATCCTGTCAATTATGGTAGGCCGTGTGAGTTGTCTTGTGTGGAGGCACTATCTGCAGCTCTATTTATATGCGGGGAAGAGGAAACTGCAAATCTATTGCTGGCCAAGTTCAAATGGGGACATGCGTTTTTGTCTCTCAACAGGGAACTTCTGAAGGCATACTCAGAATGCAATGACAGTGCTGATATTATTTCTGTTCAGAATGCATGGTTGTCTCAACAACGCCCGCATTCTCCCATTGAACTACAAAACACAGAGGCAGTCGACCAAAAATCACCTACTGAAGGGGTTGACTCTTCAGATTCCGACGATGGACTCCCACCTCTGGAAAGAAATCTGAATCATTTGAATCTAGAGGATAGTGAAGAGGAGACCGAAGAAGAGTGAAGAGTAGCGTGGATGATTGTCGGAGCCGGCCTCATTTTGGGGTTGTAGGCCATTATGTGGTATGAGACTTTTATAAATTTGTCTAATATTTATAAAATTTATTATGATAGAACTTATTTGCATATCATAAAACATAATATTTTATGAGTATTTATATTTATTAATACTTATTCTGATAGCTTTATAATTGAATATATTTTTATTTGAGTGTCTCAATAAAATTAGAAATGTGATATATTTTTACAATTTAGGTACTCAAATAAGAAGAGATTAGAATATAAATGGTATTAAAGTCAACTTATTAAAATATAAAAAAGTGCAAATTATTTAGTTAAATAGTATCTAAATAAAATTTATCCTTAAAAGTTTACTATTTAGAACTTAGAATTTTGCCAAAATATTTGGATACATAGCTTAGATATGTTGACTAAACAGGTTCTTTTTTTTATTATAATAAAATGAAATGCATATGTTGATATGGAAAAGGTTTTCACCATAAACACAATTTGACATTTACCTAAGTAACCTATCAAAGAGATAATAAGCTTTTTGGAAAAAAGTATATGGGCCATATAATTAGTTGATATATGAAATAATATGTTAAAGAGTAAAAGGTTGGTAGAATTTAAAAAGAAATATAAGTTGTATTTTTCAAGTATGGAATTTCAAAAAATTTCCACGCTTCACTGTATATTATTGCTAAACTACACAAATAATTTAATTTATAACTATATAATAATCTATATATTAATCAACATCGATATGCATCCTCATATATTTAGAGGTCCTAAATTTGGATCTAGTTGACCTAAGCCTAAGGTTGACCTTGATGATTGTAGTTGTGTGTTGACGGTAAATATAAGTCGAAAATGATAGGCGAAGAGGTCAGAACAATATCTAGATGCTTACATCAAGGTAGATGCTTGGAGGAATCATAATGAACATCTCTATGAACATATAGATGAAGAATTATATTACAACAACGTTAAATCTCAGGATTGATTATATGGTGACTACACTACTGTCTTTTTATAAAAGCAATGTTCAAGGATGAAAAAGGCTAACGTACCTTGGTAGGTTTTGTGCTTCATTTGAATTCAATATATAGATATTATGCTTTATGTATTATGATAAACTATTTAATTGTAGCTAAGGGTGATGGCATAATTTATAGGTCTGATGGGCCCAAACATAAGTTATGAGTTACCGTAATGAAGTATCATGTGTTACCTTTTTATATAAGCATTGTGAGTCAACTTTCAACTTTAGCCATTTATCACCATAACTAATTGATGATGGATAGATGGAGTTTAGAAGCAGAATGCCACTTTTTAAAATAATAATAATAATAAAATAATTTTCATCAACGAAATTCATTATAACAATTTTTTGGGTTTGTGTGTGTTGTAGTAATATAGTATATGCAAAAATGTTATTCATCTACTCTCTTTTTTATTAGTGAACAAATTATTTCCCCAAGAAACCATAACGCTTTACTCAACCATGTTATTCCATTTTGTTTTTCTTTTATCTCACAGAAAGATGCCATTAAAAACAGGAAAACAAATATGATTTAAGTGGTATTCTTTTAATATAGTTAGAATAATATATATTTTTTATTTTTTGCAACAAATGTTTGAATGATAATTTTTCCCTTCTTTTTATTCAAATGAGGATTTAAAGTTTAAAACTTGCATTCACCTTAATTTTTTCTTGTTGTATTTTGTACCAGTTGTATGGAAAATAAATATTCACTATTTAGAATATATTTAACCTAAATTACCTGAAGTATATTTGCTTAGTTATAAAGACCCTAATTAGATAGTCCAGTTACCTTCTTGTTCTTTGCATGGGCTTTGTGGGTGGATTGCTTACTATCTTCCTTTAGTATATGTTACAACTATTTCGTCTTCCTACCTGTAACACCCCCAAATTTCACTCCTGAAAAAATTTTTTTTTGAAAGATTAAAGCGGAAGCTATGAGCGAATTTGGAAAATGTTACCGCCACATCTAACACAAGATAAATGTCAATCATATATCTCATGTTAGATGCAAGGCTAAAACCTGTCAAACAATTAAATCTGAATTTCAAATCCCATCAAACAATTAAATCCGAATAGTAAACACTTATCAGAATACGAGAAATTTAAAGTCAATTACAAAACCCTTAGAAATCTGAAAACAATACTTGCAACTTCCAAAGGTGAATACAATTAAACAAAATAAATCCCGAAGGATAAATATCCGGATCGCCTACTCACTCAGGTCAAGCCTTCCACCCCAAAACAGTATCCGATCTTAACCTGCACAAGAGGTCTGCTCCCCACCATCGGTGGATCATCACAGGACCCATTCAACCACTGTAGTATCAGTACGGGTCCAATATTGAGTAAGTTTCACTACCCCATCTTATGAGAGAGACGTAAACGATAACATCAAATACATATTAAATTATGATACAATACGTTGATACAATATCATACATACTCACAAACCACAACATGACTCTTGTCCTACACCTGTAGTAACATATGAAACATATGTAACATCCCATTTAATCATACAAGCATGGTATAACCGGAATATAAAGTGACACATGCGCCTCAAGTAGGAATAATCCATATTATTGGAAACTCAACGCGTGACATACTCACGTAAGCAGCATGTAGTAATACAGATAATAAAAGCTGACCATAGTCCAATTAGACTTATTTGCTTTGAATCTTTATTAAAAGTAGTCATTTCACACCACAGTCTTTATTAATCCACGTGAGTGCGGAAACCCCACTATTATAGCCGGTGGACCAGAATATATAAACTCAGGGCAGAACGCTCCTGACCACTATTATTTGCCGGTGGACCGGTCTCCAGGGCAGAACGCTCCTGGCACTATTATTTGCCGGTGGACCGGTCTGGCCCCGACTCGTATGGTGTTTCACTGTAAGTGCTTGTGACTCATTCTTTATTCTTATCAATAATATATTCATTCCACACATATTCTTTAATACTCCATGTGAGTGCGGGAACCCCACTATTATAGCCGGTGGACCGGAAAGTATACACTCAGGGCAGAACGCTCCTAACCACTATTATTTGCCGGTGGACCGGTCTCCAGGGCAGAATGCTCTTGGCCACTATTATTTGCCGGTGGACCGGTCTGGCCCCGACTCACACGGTGTTCCACTGTAAGTATTTAGTATCTTTCCCATATCTTATAAATTTTACGTTTGGGTTGCTAAGCACGGAAACCCCCACTATTATAGCCGGTGGACCGGAAATCATACAGGGCAAAACGCTCCTGACCACTATTGTTCGCCGGTGGCACGATCTCCAGGGCACCCCGGCTCCTGGCCACTATTATTCGCCGGTGGACCGGTCTGGGCCCGGCTTAGCATCTTCCTCTTTAAGTGATTAGTATCTTAACGTATCTTATTTGAAAGTGTTTTACCCTTGACATGCATGACTAACTATATTCACACTTATCCTCCCAGAAGGGCTCGTCCCATATCTTGGAACTCGTGCACTCCTTATCACACCTCGATATCAATTTCCCTCTATACTCACACATAATAAAAACCAACTCTTAAGGGTGTGGGTTAAGGCCCAACATCTCGTGGCATCAGACTCCACCCGCTATTAGCCTCTAAGGTTTCCCTCGAAACCCTAATAGGACCTATGTGGCCCAACTTCCTCTTATTTCACTACCGTTAATTCATCTATCCTCAACACTTCTCATTTAGGCCCAATCTCAAATCATATCGCTCTACCCATCGATTCCACCTGTGACTCTAAAACCCTAGTTGGTCACTTCAACCCTAGTACCTTTCTTTTCCCACAAGTAACATCTCCTTTTCACCCAATATTTCTTCTCTCCCAAAACACCCATAATCATTCCTCATAACATAAACTCTCACTCTCAACCCGTACCTCACTCACCGTTAATCATTTTCACTTTCGTATTTTCCAGATTACTAATTCTTCCCAAAACCCTAATCGGGTCCCTTATACTCCCTTTCAGCAACTCACTTCCCATTTATTTCTTTTTGCCATTTTATCTCCATGTCATAATAATAATAATAATAATCACCCTAGCATGCATGTCCTAGAGGGTTACATCATATCACCGCACATCATAATCACCACATATGGATATCACATTCATGTTGTAAGAAAAACACATACCACATACCTTAACTCGAAGTGCGCTACGCATAAAACACATTAAGGACAACCATACGATACACAACCGGACATGGTATATATACAAAACATCCAAGGCATGCAAGTCACATAACACGTAGGGACCTTAGCCACATCCTTACGAAATACCCATAAGTAGAGGTAAGTAGATAACTTACCTGGATCCGAAGCTAGCTAAGTGAGATGAGAGGGGGGGAGAGCTCACCAGTTCGAGGATCCACAAGAAAGCTTTCCTAGATCCGATAGAAATCGAAAACTAAATTAGAAACTATCCTATCAATCAATAATTTCAACTATTATAATTTAATCGGTACAAAGAGACACAAACTATTTTTTCTTGGAAAACGTGTCCAAAACTTAGGACTTAAAAGCATAGCTCTATTAAGATTTAAGATTAAATATAAATCAAAATAGATTAATACAAATACACTTAGGAAATTTCAAATTAATTTGGAAAACCCGAGAAAGAATAATCGATCATAGGTTCCTTTATCGAAAATAACTTATTCATTAGGTTTTACAACAAAATAAGTTACACAACCATCTACATAGAACCAAATCCAAACCGATTAGGTTAAAACATGATTTAAATGATTTAAAATCCAAAGATAGAAATCGATTAGTTAAGATACACATAGCAAAATCAATTTTATAAAATCATCCCCGGAGATTAGGGTTTTTAATACCTAAACCACGAATTGGCCAAATCACTTTGATTACCTCAATTGATAGTTTTAAAACACAATTAAACTAATTTTAGATAAATCCAAATAATCAATTTCAACAAAACAATCTTCTGATTAACCAATTCCAGACAATCCATTTTCAAAATTAGGGTTTTAAAGCCCATGACATAAACTCAAGTAATTCAAATCAATTAATTCTAATTAAAGGTATTAGAATACAATTAGGATCATTTCAACTACTTTTATAAATTTAATTTTAGCAAAACAACTATACAAATAACCAATCTCATAATCTCACTTAAAATATAGGTTTTTAGGCCCGAAAATGCAATTCGGTAAAATTCCATAAATTTAACCAAATTGAATGTTTAGAAATGCAATTAAACACGTTTTATAACATATCAAATAATTAATTGCTCAAAACCAATAAAAGAAATACGCAATTTAGCCCAATTAGGATTTTTGGGCCCAAAACGCAAATCCGATCAATTCTTGGCAAAACATATAAATTGACGGTCCGGAAATGTAATTAAACATATTCTAATGTAATTTATATAGTTAATTGAATAAAATAACCCGATTACCCAAACCAATTTAAACCCGCGGGAATTTTGACCTAAAAATCCAATTCCGCTCAATTACGCACAATTTTCCCAAATCAACACTTCTAATATAAAATTAAATACATTTTAAACAATAATATAAAATCAATTGAGTGGAATAGCTCAATTATACGACCCAATTTCATTACACCCAAAATTTGACCTAGGAATCAAATTCCGATAAAACCTGCATAAATTTCTCAAATTGACGGTTCCAAAATGAAATTGGATACATTTTAAAACATATTGTATAATCAATTTGTCCGAAATCGCAAAAACGAGCGGATCCGAAAAATTTGGGCATAACCCGGCTAAAAATCCAATTTTTCCAAAATCTCAACACAACCACACAATTAACCTTTCCAAATCAATCTTACAGCATATACATACATAAACAAACAATCAATTTAGCTTTTTATAAGCTAATTCATACCCAATTAACCAAAACAAGGGTTAGGGTTTTTCGGAAATTATACCAAACGAAAAACTGACAAATCGGGGCAAAGGAAGGCCGGGGAAGCTTCGCTGGAGGTCGAACAGTGCTCGCCGGTGGTCAGCGTGGCTCGCCGGTGGCCGGACGGTGGCGACGCAGCCTGCGTTACTGCTGCTGCTGTGTCGGTTGCAGCTGCTGCGGTGGTCGGTCGAGTCGCCCGTTGTGGCCGGCGGTGGAGAAGGGAGGAGCTGGGGAGAAGAGGAGAGGCTGAGGTGCGAACAGGGATAACGCACAGGGTAGGGGAGTCGGGGAGCAAGGGCAGGGAAAGAGAAGAGAGAAAGAAAAAGAAGAGAGGGGGGGTCGGGTACCGACGGGCTGTTTTTTTTTTTTTTTTTTACAATGGACCTAAAACAAAATACCTAAGTTTAAAAATTATTATCGGAATATTTTATCTCAAATTTATTAAACGAAAATTATTTCGAAACGATCCAAACGTTTAAAATTAATAAAAAGCTATATAAAGAATTTCAGAAATATTTTCGGAAGAATCTATCAACGAATGTAAAAATTTATATTATTTATATAAATACATTATAAGACCCCGAAATAATATTTAAAAATATATAATAAAATATTTAAGTAAAATTCTAACAAACCGAAACTAGTGTAAATAATTTCCAAAATCGGTTTTCCGTAAATCAAAAAGCATAAAACATAAGAAAATTAATTCCATAAAGAAATTCATAAATAAACTCCGAAAATCTTTTTAATTTAAAACTTCCCAAAAATTATTAACGATTCCCGAAATGAATAAATTTAAAGTCGGAAATATTTTCTACGGATAAATTCATTAAAATAAATTTAACTATTTAAACAGAAATTCTATAACTTAAATAATATATTTCGCTTCAAAACAAAGCCGTAATCACATGACGAAGTTATAATTGAAAACGAATTTAAAATATTAAAAATCAAAATACGAGAAAGAACGGGAATATATATTTTTAACCGAGACTCGAACTCATAAGAATATAATAAAATCATTGTCGTTAACGAATTTATCTAGAATGGTTCGCAACGACAACGATTAATTAAATTCAAATATGAATTCGAAATCTTCGATAAATCCATAAAACGAATCAAAATTAAAATAATTAAATATTTGCATCAAATTACATTAATCAAATAATTAAACTTAATAATTTGGATTTTAAAAATACGGGGTATTACACTACCTCACCACACGAACCTTACTAATAAATTCACTCTCTTATTCTTAAACCTCCAATCTTACTCCTACTTATGTCCCTTGCTTGTTCAATCAAAGAAGAAGGAAGAACAACACAAAGTAGAAAGATGCACGAGTGAATACAAAGAAGAACCAATTATTCCACTAGAAAAGCATCAAAATTAATGCTTATAATTTTGTTTAATCAATCTTTGTTGTTGATAAAAATCAAACTAATTAAAATATCCTAAAAGTCAAATCAATTAGTTACTTCAAGATGTAAGAAAGTGTTGCTAATCAAGTAGTGCAATATACTAGCCACACATGGCTCAACTAGTTTAATGCTAGATTTTTACGCCATCGGGCCAATATACCACATGAAATGCACACTAATCAAGCATTATAATTCCCCAATTTATGACAAGAGGTGAGACGAGACGAAAATGGGAATCCCATATCCAAAGTTGATAAGTAAAATAAAATTTCAACTTGTATAGATCTCTATTTTTTTTGTCGAAAAATCTTTGATCTAATTCTCGTGGAAATCAAATTTTCATATCCAATCCAATCTCAAATCCATTCTACATTCTATATTTATTCTTCAACCTCAAAATCAGGTCTGATATCTTATCCCATTTTTAAAAAATATAATTTTAATGTATAGTCTATATAAAAAATTATATATATAAAAGCATTCAGGATGGGGATTGTGGATTCCAAACATGTTCCTAGCCTATTTCAAAAATAATTTATGATAGAAATCCTCAAACTTGATCCCTGAAATCTTTCTTAAACCTGATCAAAAAATTTCCTACAGGACCCCAAACTCATGAAAAAAATTGCCTTTCCTATTCTTGACGGTTGCAAGCTACTTGGTAATGTAAGTGAATTGATTTGTCTCCACCTTTTTGATTCACTATTTCTTTAGTTTTTTTTTATCATCATTTCTCCATGATTGAAGTTTGTGGGGAGTAAAAATAAGGTTAGCAATAGAAAGATATTCGAGTTTAATGTGTGAATAATAATATTCATTTGATTGATATTAGAATAAAAGAGAGTAATGATGAGAAATTTTGCAAAAAAATCATGCATAATTAGAAGTGGATCCATAATTACTCTTCCCATTATATTGGAAGAGTTTGGGTATGTTGAGGAGATAAATTTGATTGATCAAGACATTCTTGCCAAGGTACATGATGCAAATGGGAACTTCAAATTTTTTTCTACTTTTATGCACGCACATAATAATGGGTGCAATTGCTTAGTAATTCCACTCCTTCATTCTCTCCTTGGCTGCTTTTAGGGGATTTTAATGTTGTAATGAATATTCAAAAGAGATTATAAGGTGGCCGTATAAATGACTAGGACCTCAAGGCTTTTGCTGATAGTCTTTCTTATCTCCAATTGGTTGATCTAAGATTCACACATTAGTTCTTTACTTGGTTCAATAAACAATCAAATTTTGATGGACTTTTATGAAATTAGATACAGCCCTAGGGAACTCTTGTTAATTTGATAACTATAGAGGATCAAATGTAGATTTCCAAACTCCCTACATTTTAGATAAATCCCCTATTGTGGTTGCCATCTCTATTCTCCCCACAAAAGGTAACAAACCCTTTCATTTTCACAATATACGAGTAGAAGACTCAAAATTTGACCAAATCATTACTAGAGTTTAGTCCTCCCTTGTATCAAGTGCCCCACTCAATTGTATTTTGCAAAAGTTGAGGCTCCTCAAAGGCCCTCTAAAGACACTGAATAAACTTAATTATGGAGGAATTAGTGAGAGTTTACTAAGGCAAGGGAAGAATTGCTACTTAAGATCAACTAGCACATCACCCTTTGGATAACAACTTAGCTCAACAAGAGGTGAAACTGATCCAAATGCTATCACATTTATCTAAGTGTGAGGAACTCTTCTTTCATAAAAAAATCACATAGTTGAAGTTGGTAGATGCAAATACTAAATATTTCCATGCTATTATCAAAAGGAGAGGGCATACAAAATCAGATTCTTTCTATAACTAATGAGAGAGGGATAACTCATATAGATCAATAAGAAATTTTTAGAGTTTTCTCATATTTTTACAATCATCTTATGAGAGAAAACTCTCCACATCATGATTATTTGGATAGAAATATCTTTGATAATATTATTTCTAAGGGATAGGTTGTTACTAAAGAACAATAACACCAATTGTTAGCACCTTTCACAAAGGAAGAAGTACATAAGATAGTGTTCTCTATGGGAAATGATAAAGCCCTAGGATCAGGTGGTTTTAATATTTTTTTCTTTAAAAGATTATGGGACATAATAGGTGATGATGTATGGAAGGGCATATATTAATTCTTTACAATAGGACATTTCCTACTCGACTTAAATGTCACTTGCCCAAGCATGATTCTAAAAATTTCAAATGCCTCAAAAGCTAGTGAGTGTATACCTATTTCTTATTGTAATACCCTATATAAAATAATTTATAAGATCATTATAAATAGAATCCATGCCATCTTGATAATAATAGTGGGAGCTACATACTATGATTTTGTGAAAGATAAGAGTATTGGATATAAAATTCTCTTGGTTACCGATTTTTTTAAAGGGGCTTCCTAGAAAGCATCTATCTCCAAGATGTATGATCAAGATTGACATAAGAAAAGGCTATGATACTATGGGATTAGATTTCCTTGAGCATATACTATGTGCCTTTCACATTCCTATTTCCTTTGTGAAAATTATTATGAAGTGTGTCATCTCTATCACCTTCTCCATTATGTTTAATGGGGTTCTTTTTAACACATCCAAAATTTACTGCCGAAAAATTTCGTTTAAAAAGTTGATTGTGGAAACTAAAATAGTAAATCATGGGATGTTACTGCCACACTTGGTATAAGTCCATTTTTCTCCACCGTTCTGTTATCAAGTGCTATGGCTAAAATCGTTAATCCACTTAAATTATTAACACAATTATAAATTAGAGGAGTGAGAGAGTTAAAGCACTCAATTCAAATAAAATCAACTGTTGTGGTTACAAAATGTTAGTAAAAGGAAATAAATAAGGATATTAAGAGTATAGAATCTTCCGGATGAAAAGATACTGAGCAAAACACGAGATAAACCTAAACTCTACACCCAAACAATGACCTTCAATGAACCTTGAAAGCTAACCAGCAAAGGCCATTGCCCATTGAATAGGTAGGAGCTCCTGAAAAGGAATCCTTCAGTACAATGGTACAGAGTAACCCGTTAAACAAAGATAATATGAAAAAACCGCATGGTATACATAAACGACATCACAAAAATACCAATATAAAACATCTAACTAAGCCTACATCATTTGAAAAATGATAATCATTCATATAACCACGGTCACAAAGCTCATAAGACTACAATAAGAGATTGTATACATCTAGGTTAATCTTATAAACTCATTTAATATTCTCTGGACATACGATATTAGTGTAATGATAACTATTTTATGATTTTATTCACTTTGGATTCAGGGACCCCATTATTCTCAACTGATAGAATGGTAATCAAGTACAACTTCAAGGACAGGATGCTCCTAGTCACTATTCTCACTAGTGGATCGGTAATCAAAGTACAACCTCAAAACACAACGCTCTAACCACTATTCTCACCGATGGATCAGTAATCAAAGCACAACCTCAGAGCAAAATGCTCCTAGATACTATTCTCACCGATGGATCGGTAATCAAGGTACAATGGGTCCTAACCCATGTGATGTTCCACTTAAGTAATTAGTGTCTTTATAAAAGTTATTATCATCTAATGATTTAATTTATTTGAGTTTGAGACCCCACTATTCTCACCGGTGGAACGATAATAGGGTACAACTTCAAGGTAAGACGCTCTTGGTCACTATTCTCGCCGGTAGATCAACGGGTACAACTGGGCCCAACTCAATTGATCTTCCACTTTAAGTGATTAGTATATTATTTATGCTTTATTTATGTCAAGTTCATCACACAGTCATGTACACCTACTCATGCAAGACACTATCTTAACTACTACCCCAAAACAACCATGTTTCCCCTTAGAAACCCTAATCTCACAACCCTAGCATATCCCCTCCTCCAGTTCCCCTGTCCCCAACTTACCCAACAAATCTCAACATGTTATTAGAAACCCCATATTTAGGAGTCACGATCTATTACCCACGTGATACACATGTGATAGTATACTACCTCTAAGGTTAATATTCATACCTCCTCCAAAACCTTAATTTCTCATACCTAGCACAATCCCTTCTCTAGTGCTTGTTTAGCTCCCAAATTCCATAGTCATGCATAGGATGATATTGCTAACTATTTAATCTAAAATCATTGCCTAACTCCCACATATCATACATGTGATAATAACCTATCTCTAGTGTTACATTTCGAGCATCCTCCAGAACCCTAATCTTCCCCTTCAGCCATAACTATCTCCTTAGACCCTGTATAGCTATCAAATCTAGTATACATTCCCAAATTGTTATTGTTGACATTGTATCCTAGGGTGGCGGTCCAACTCTCCTATCTTATACATGCGATAATAACCTACCCCTAGGATTACTCCTTGGCCTCCCAAAACCCTACTTTTACCTTTTGGTCATAACTTCTTCCCTTGTACTCAAATGATTTACCAAATCTATATGACTACCCAAGATGCTATCATTAACCTCGTATCCACTCCCTAGTATTAATATCTCACTTTACTCACGTATGATCATAAGTTCCCCCTAGATTTTACTAATCGCATTTATGGTCTTTCTCTTTATTTATTTATCATAAAACCTTCATTTTTACCCCAATTATCTCATGTAATACCCCTAACCTATTTTGAGTCAGCTAACGCCAAAGGTTCTCAACTTGACACTTTTTAACCATGTTGACTAAAATGCCTATCTTTAGGGTTACTATTCGTAACTCATATAAAACCCTAATTCCACAAGTTAATCATATATCTTTCCAGAAGATATATATAAACACCAAATTTAATATGCACTCCCAAAATATTATTATCGACATCATATATATAAATTGAGTTCCAATTCCCACATTTTACACATGTGATAATAGCCTATGCTTAGGGATACTATTATTTCACCACAAAACCCTAATTCCATAACTTAATCATACTTTTCTTATGACACTCTGTGGCTCCCAATTTCAATATATATTCCTAAAATATCAATATAACCATCATATCTAGAAAGCAAGGTCAAACTCAAATAATTCTCACATGTGATAATAATTATGCCTCTAAAGTTAATATTTTCACGAGATCCCATTTCCTCATTTATTGGACTTAGATCATTTGTATTCACTCCAAAATTTTCACATAATATACTTAACCTATTTCAAACCACTTATCATATTAAAATACCCAATATTCCATTTTTAATCCATATTGACCAAAATGCCCCCTAGGTAACTAAAATGCCTATTTTCCACCCAAATCACACGATTCCCAATATAAACGACTTTCAACCTCCAATGCCTTCTATCATCACAAGGATGTATAGCCACCGTTATATATAGGTGATTAATCCATGACATGTATCTTTACACATGGTTTAGCATGCAAAACCTTAACATGCTTTTCTAAGACTTCAAAACACATACTTCCATACTTATCAATCACTAAGGTATACTTATCGAAGTAAATATCATGATATGCTTAAAATAATCAAATTGCCTCGTGGGCACACAACAATTATATTCACACTAAAATACACTTAGGCATGTTCAACCTATCATAATGAACATACAAAACATATATAATTTACTTCCGACATAAACCCCATTTTAACATGCATTTATACACATAGTAATTACACCAGTAAACATGATCCATTTCACTAAATTTCATGCTAGCACTTTCAGACAGGTTATTATAAATCAATGAACATATGTAACTAAGTTTACACATCAAAAACCCTAATGTGCTATCATGCGATATCTCAAAGTTTAGTAGAGCATAAGAATTACCTACTTCCAGCAAAAATATAATTTTATTGGTAACCTCCTAAAAATGATTAGGCCCCGCTAATCAAACTTTGTACCTAAAAATAATATCACAATTATCATATTAATATTAAATTAATGAAATAATACTTTTTTATTAAAAATACTTATTAATTAGGAAAATTACCATTATCCTTGAATGAAAGATGAGTAAATAATTTATTATTATTATTATAGCCTAACCTCACGTTGCTCATGCAGTGTGGGTTCTAGATGATGGCATGGTTAAAGGCTAGGGGCGTGTTTGATTGGCTAGGTGGGAGTGATGGCCGGTGGTGGGTGGCAACGGTGATGGTGAGGGAGGCAGCGGTTGTGGATGGAGGTGCTGCAGGAGAAGGAAATAAGGTAGGGAGAGAGGGATGGAAGGGATGAGGTGAGGTGGAGGAGGTACGATAGGAGGAGGTGGTGAGATGAGGAAGTCGGGATGAGTCTAGTGAGAGGATGGGCAACAACAGCGATGGTGCTGGGTAGAGAAGTGTGGTGTAGGGGACTGTGGGAAGAGTGGTGACGAATTGGAGGGGAGGTTGTGGTTTGGGCGTGTAGGGGAGGATGTAAGGTGGAGGGAACAGTGGCGTCTAGTGGAGGGGGCGGTAATGGAAAAAACTATCGTTGCCCAAGGTATGGCTACAGAGGGTGAGGCCAGTGCTAGAGGTAGGGATCGGTAACAGTTGTCGGGGGAAGAAAGAAGAAAAATAGAGCAATAGGGGCAGAGGAAGAAGGAGGGAAGAATAGAAGAGGAAGGTGGATGACGGTGGATGGTGGGATGGCGATGGAGGTTGTGGCACGATGATGGTGAAGGAAACAAGGGCGAGAGGGTGGTCATGAGGCTCGACCACAGGCAGGATGGTGTAGGAGCTTACTGGACAGGCTACAGAGGAGTTATGGCACGACTAGGGGTTAGGCAATGGCAGGAGTGGTGATTTTTCTAGCACCACAAGGCGGCATGGCGAGGCACAGGAAAAATAGGGTAGGAATGAGTCTTCGTTGATAGTTAAGGGAGAAGAGAAAGGAAAGGGAGGAGGAGAGGGGAGAGGCTGGCTAGCCTGCAAGTGTGTGTGTGTGTGTGTGTACATACACACACATATAGAGTGCATGGAGACAGGGCTGATGGGTATGGGGAAAATACAAATAGAGTAGAGGAAGGGGGCTAGTATGCGGCTTGTGAAGATAAAAGAAAGGACACAAAGGTGTAAGGGGGATAGGGTATAAGAGGCAGGACACACATATGGTAGGGGGTAATGCATGGTCGAAGGAGGGAAGGAAAGGGATGCGTGGAACGATGGGGAAGGGGTTGTTTGGTGCAAAAAAGGAAGGGGAAGGGGTGAGGTAAGGCTTTGTTTGGTCAGGAGGGTATAGGGGAATGGGAAAGGAAGTGGGAGACCGGCGAGAGAAGGAAAAGAAAGAGGGTGGTGGGCTGGACTCAGCAGGCTGGGGGAGAAGGAAAGAAAGAAGGTATGCAAGCTGGTGTAGGAAGAAAGAAAAGAGGGGAAGGAGAGGGGCTGGCCTAGGGAAGAAGAAGAGGGAAAATGAATGAGTATTGAGCTGGGCACAGGAAGGGAAAAAAGAAAGAGGAGAAGCGGGATAACCCGAGGGAGAAGAAGAAAATAAAAGAGAAAAGGAAGAAAAGGGAAAAGGGAAAAAAAGGAAAAAAAGAAAGAAAAAAGAAAAGAAAATAGATTTAGGGTTAGTATTAAAATTATATTAAATTTAGATTTTTAGGATAATATTAATTTATCCAAATTTAGGGCATCAGATTAAGAAAAAATAAATTGGGTAAAATTATTAGTTTATGGTTGATTTAAATAAAATGGTAATATAAAATAATTATAATAATTTATTAAATAATTTATCTAGATTTGCGTGTCAAAGGTTAAAAAAAAATTTAAAAAAAAATTTGGATACAATGCTAACCTTATAAATTAAGGTTACAAAAATTTAGGGTATTACATTCTTCAGCCTCTATTTCAAACTAAGTAGTACTTAGGTAAGGGGATCCTCTTTCCCCTTCTCTCTTTATATTGGTCATAGAGGTCTTAAATAGAGTTTTTTCTTCTCAATGTAAAAGAATTCAACTTTTGAACTTGATATTTGCAGATGACTTGTCATTCTTTTGCAAAGGCAGCTAGACATATATTGCTACTATTTGTGATATTTTTAGGTCCTTCTCTTCCCTTTTTGGATTATGCCTCAATTTATCTAAAATTTCAATTTACTATGGAGGATTTGTGGATGCATAATTGAAGGAAATGATTTTTTATGCTTATCAAATTCCCGAAGGACAACTCCCTTTCACCTACCTTAGATTCCATCAATATGGTAAGTTCATGGGAATTCATCATTATATACCTCTCATCGAGAAATATACAACAAAAATAATGGCATGGCAAGCTTCCCTCCTTAGTTATGTAGGACAAATGCAGCTTATGAAATCTGTACTACTTAGCCTTTAAAATTATTGGTGCCTTGTATTTCCTCTCCCTAAACATGCAATAGTTGAAATTAATGCGATTTTTATAAGCTATTTATGGTTAGGTTTTTGTGAGAAAATCAAAAAAGCTCAAGTTTTGGTGTAGTCATAGCCACCAAACAAGTTAAACACTCTTGTTGTTGATTGTAGTATTGGTGAATAAGGGTATCATTCTAGGCCGAAAAATGAGAGGGCTCACCTTTATTTTCTAATCACACAAAGAAAATAAAACAAAAGACTAACTAAATCTCGAAACTCACACAAAAATAAAGAAATAAGAAAACACTAATAATGAGAAAAATATGGATATGGAGGTTTTAAAATAAAAACTATCTAAAATAAATAAAAGAAAATTGTGAAAATATATGAATGCACTAGGAAAGTAAAAAATCTACCACTATTATAGGTCAAAATATAATAATAATTTAAGTCATATTTTAATTATGAGAAAGTGATTGATCAAGTTACAATCCAAAAGTAGGTCTATACATCTTATATTACTTTCCTAAAATAATTAATATAATAAAATACTAATATTAAATTCTATTAAATTTTAGAAATATAGTCTCAAAAAGTAGATCCTATATTTAACTATATTTAAATCATTAATCTAAGTACCCAAGCTAGTACCTTAAGTATGTCTAGTTGTATTCCCCTAATTTTCTTTACACGTATCTAATTATTCCCCTACTCCTGTTAGAATAACCAAACTATTAGGTGAATTATTATCTTACATAACTCCAACAAGTATAATTATATAATCACCAAGCATTCATATACTCCTACATACTATCCCTATAAGGAAACAAAAACGAGACATGCACTATATAATTTAACTTAATAGAATCACACATGTAAACATTACTAATTAAAATAGAGTAAAAGAACAATCCCATAAAACAAAAAAAGAAGAAGTTATTACATCTCAAATCATGGTATAAGGTTTCATTCTATTCCCCCGCAACAATTATTCAGAAAATCATAATAAATAAATTAATTACACAAAAAATTATATCAAGAATATATATTAGAAATATAAGAAGAAAGAACTAAAAAGAAATATGGATGAAAATTTTAACAAATCAAGCGGATGAAAAATTACATGTTCTTCATCCAAAAATTTTTCTTCATCAGCTTTATAATCAATCAATCTTCTTCTTCTAATTCTGATTTTTTTCCTCTTTTCTACCTCATCTCTTCTCTCTCCTATACACCTTTATTGTCTTCCATACTGTGCTCGTCTATCTATTATTTTATCGCATCTCTCTCTCTCTCTCCTCTCTACTCCATTCTACCACCTATATTTCTGTCAGGCTTGTCTCTCTCTTTCCTCTTTGCCAACCTTGTCATCCTTTTTTCTGCACCAATCTCCCTCCTTTGTTGTCTCCTTTTCTCGTCTCTTCTCTCTCCTTTCTTTTTCTTGTTCTCCTCCCATAGGCATGTGGCCTTTTTTTCCCATTTGATGGCACATTGTGTTGCCTTCTTCTTATCTTCTGTTTTCTACTCGTACCTACAAAATAAAATTTAAATAAATAATAAATAATCTCACAAATTATGTCCATTAATTTTCTATCATTTTAACTCAAACAATTAAATGTATAAGATTATTATCGCTTAAGCAAAAAATTATAATTAACCTCATATATTTTTTAAATAAAAGACCAAAAGATAATACTAAAAGGATATAAAACATGTAAATATATATATATATCCATCAATACCCCCACACTTAACTTCATACTTATCCTCAAGCAATACATGATTTGAAATGAAAAGTAAATAAATAAATAAAACTAACTAGTCACTTTCGTACGTCTCATGATTGTACTTATCTTCTGCAATAAGCCCTTTAAACTCTTAGGTCATCCTTAGAGGACGAGTAAGGTCTCGTGAGAGTTTTAAGATGATATACCCACAAAATCACATATTATTCAAATAGAAAAAGAAAAAAACATACCTCTAACACCCTTAAGTTGCCTTATCTCATGATATTTTACTTTCATAACACCAAAATTAGCATTCAACCAAGATTTGACATTAGAAAATTTAAAGGGTTAATTTGAACGTATAGTTCACACATAAATATGAAAAATATATAGAGAGAAATAATATAGATAAAAATCTACCACGCTTTAGTCACATCAAGATCCATCATCACTAAGGATGCCCACTATTTCTCTCTCAGATTCATGGCTACAAATATATATAATATGTGCTCATATATGTAAGATAAGATGATAAAAATAACAAGCAATTTACATATATTAACAAATAACGCTTATATGTTGCAGACAAAATCTCTTAAAGGATATCAAATACTCGATGAATGGACCGAGCCATATGCTTAACTCTTGTAATAAATATCTATTATATCAAAGGTTGTAATGAAACTAAGGTATAAAGGGTACAAAGTATTCTAGGGTTGTGGTACTAGGAGGCCAAGAAATAGTGGAACTCTACTAATAAGATGAAATATAAGAATCAACTCAACATCATTAATGATCAATAATACACATCTCGACCTCAACACCAAACTAAATCAATAGATAATTAAGAAACAAAATATGAATAGATCTCCCTCAAAGTTATCTCCATATCTCCATCTCTCCCTTGTGTCGTATCACCTTCTTCTTTTTTTCATTTTTCATTTTTCATTTTCTTAAATAAAAAAAAATAAAAGACTGATGGCAAAACAACGAATATATATTTTATATCTCCATAACCAAACATAACCAATTCCTCTCTCAACATAAATACATATATTTCTTCCACATACTATCACATACACAATCAATGTATCCAAAAAATGAAATGAAATTCTTCCACTAGCTCTAGGCAAGGGTAATGATAAGATTTAAGGGTTGTTTATTATGGGTAATGAAGAAAAATATATGATCAATGTATAGGATCAAAAGGGCTACTAAGAGGTGTACATCCTACGTACACAAATTAGGACACAAGCTATTTGGTCATATGGTGAAAAATCCTATGTTCCCTTTATCATTTTCTCAATTAGAGCATGTTTTGACTGTAAGCTTAAACTAGCACAAGAGTAAAATCTAGAGTCTATTACAAGAGCTATGACAAGTAATTTGATCAAAGTAATTAAATGTATATGAGATTTGTAAAACTAAGAAATGAAAAATATTAAAGCCAAGACACATATATTATTTTATGTGAATTCAATTATAAAAGACATTATATATGGCTCAAAAGCTCACTATGGGACATGATGAATCTTAACATGCCATGTCAATGGTTAGAAAATTATTCATGTTCTTGCTCCATTAACATATAGATATGTATATATGTGTTCCCTATTTTGAAATTAACACAAAAAAATTCACTTTATTTATCTCGATATTATGATCCTCTTTTAGTTATATTTCAAATATATTATCATCATTAACTAGTTAAGGGTTCTCAAGACTCTAAACACACCAAAAATATGCATGACTTGTTTTGAATATATGCAAAAACACACTAAACACATGAAAGTACACAAAAATACTTATACCCCACACTTAAATCACACATTGTTCTCAATGTTTAAACAAGTAAAGGAATATTTAATTTAAGTATAGAGTGATAAATAAATAAATAGAAACAAGTAATGGGTAGAAAAATCTCCTATCACATTGGGTTGCCTCCCAAGCAACACTTGTTTTTACTTCTACAACACTACTTGAGCACAGTTTAGTTACTCAAGATGGGTTGGTCCACTTAGGAACTGATTCACTAAAGCCATCTTCGTGTTTATCATCTATATCTTGCAAGGTAGCAAAATACAAAGTATTAGTTTTAATAAAAGACTTGATCCAACAAGAACATAACTTACCCAACATGAGACTTAAGCTTATATGAAAATAGAGAATGTTTTGCCCGATGTTAATGTAAGATGGTATCTATTTTAAATGAAGAACATATGTTCCTAAATCTATATCATCCTTTATCACATATTTCTTGCAAAAACCTCTCATTTGGATCATTCTACTTCTTGTTAGATGTATCCAAGATGATTTGATCTTTCTCTCCAATCTTGGACGCATATTGTCTGCTAAAAGAGGGAAAACAGGGAGTAGGGTTAGTATAAATAAAATAAAAGTGGTTCAAATAATTACCTCATGGTTCATTCTCATATCCTAATAAAATTGGAGAATAAATGCCCAAAGATGGTCTATGATAGATGAAAGAGGTAATCTTGCCATCCATATGCTTATCTTTGCTCACTTGATCCTTATTTTGATGAGATTCTTCTTTCACTTTTTTGGACTCTTCTTCCACCTGAACATGCTTCTTAATAAGCTCCATGGGGGCCTATGTAATAGATCATCATCACATGTGGACATAACATCATCAAACTCATAACTCCCACTTGAATTTAAAACTAAAGTACTAGAGAGCTCTTTCTGTGCTTGCAATTAATTGACCATGTTGACCACAAAACACATTTGATTTTCTAACACTAATATCATTTCATTCTACTTAATTTGACTTTGCACAAGTTAGTTTTTCCCATTTGTTAATGCTTTGAAAACCTTACCTATTTTTTTTTTCTAAACTTAAGGGTTTTGAAATCGGAGAAGATTCTTGTTGATGATACTAATAATATTTTGAAGCTTCATATTTGAGTTTGTAAGGCTCTTGATAATTATCATTCATCTCCCATATAAAGTTGGGATGATGCCTTATTCTTGAATAGTGTGTGCTATTATAGGGTCCATGTCCTTGAAAACTATCAAACGCTTGAGCATTAGGTTGTGTCCATCCTCCTCCTCTCATAGCTTGTGAATGGTGAGCATATGAATTTCCTTGTGTGTGACACACTCTTCTTGTATTAATGACTCTAATAGCTTTGGAAACCTATGAAACAAGAGTAATGAGTTGATTAAGTCTATCATCAAGTTGACTTGCACTTACCTTATTTACTCTAGGATGAAGATTCATGTGAAGTTATCCATAATACAAGTTTCCAACCATATCCACCTAAAGGACACAAAACACTTCAAAAGCGAATGTTAAAAGCGACACTAAACATAAACCAAAAATCCTAAAAAAATAAACAAAAAAATAGTGAAAAACACACTTAACATTAAAAATCTTATTACTTGAGAGACTTGAGTGCCCACAAGCACTCTTACCTATAAATAAAAGGATGAAACAACACTCAATAACACAAAACAATTAATTAAAATACACTAAAAAAATTGGCAAAGTTACTAATCTTGGCAATAGTGCCAAAAGTTGGTGTAGTCATAGCCAATACACAATTTAAACCCTCTTATTGTCAATTGTAGTATTGCTAAATAAGGATATCGTTATAAGTCGGGGATTGAGAGGGCTCATATTGATTTTTTAATCACACAAAGAAAATAAAACACAAATACTAACTAAAGCTAAAAACTCTCACCAAAATAAACAAATAAGAAAATGCTAATAATGAGAAAAGTATGGATATGAGGGCTTTAAAATAAAAAATATCAAAAATAAATCAAATAAAAGAGTAAAAATATATGAATACATTAGGGAAGTTGAAATCGAGCACTAGGTTAGGTCTAAATATAATAATAATTTCTAATCCCTATTTGAATCATTAGAAATAGATCGATCAAGTTGCAAGCCAAAAATAGGTGTATACATCTTATATTACTTTTATGAAATGATTAATATGATAAAACACTAATATTAAATCTTAAATATATAGTTGCAACAAGTGGCTCCTATATTTAAATAGATCTAAATTATTAAGCACAAGTGGAATGATGTCAATCCAAGTACCTAAACTAGTACCTCATGCATATCTAATTGTATTCCCTTCCTTTCCCCTACACGTATCTAAATATTTCACTACTTTAACTAGAATCATAAAACTATTAGGTAAATTGTTATCTAACCTAAATGCAGTTTATAAATATAAATTTAAGTGCAATTATATAATTATCTAGCATGCAGATACTCCTACATACTGTCACTATAAGGAAACAAGAATGATTCATGTACTGTATAATTTAACTTAATATAATCACACACATAAATGTTAGCAATTAAAATAGAGAAAAGTCAATCCCATGAAATAAAAAAATTATTATTACATCTCAAATTATGATATAGGGTTTCAATATATTTTCTAACAGCAATTATTTAACCAATAATAATAAATTAAATAATTATAAAAAAATATATATCAAAAATAAAAGAAGAAAGAACCAAAAATAAATATGGATAAAATTTTTAGCAAATCAATCGGATGAAAAGTTTCTTGGCCTTCATCTAAAAAATTCTCTTCGTAGGCTTTGTTTTCTTCTTCTTCTTCTTCTTCTTCTTCTTCTTCTTCTTCTTCTTCCATTTTTGAAAATCTCTATTTCTTTTGTTGTGTCGCTTCTCTCTCCTTTGCGCTTTTTAACCTTCCATATTGTGTTTGTCTCTTTCTTCTTCTACTACATCTCTCTCTCTCTCTCTCTCTCTCTCTCAAAGTTGTCTATATTTCTACAAGGCATGTCTGCTAAGCCTATCGTCTTTTTTTTTGCGTCAATCTCTTTTCTCTGCCATCTCCTTTTTCTTATCTCTTATCTCTGCTTTCTTTTTACTATTCTCCTCCCGTGGACATGTGCCCTTTTTCCCTCCTATTTTCTTGTTGTACCTACAAAAAAAGTCTCATAACTTAAACCCATAAATTTTCTATCATTTTAGCTCAAATAATTAAATATTTGAGATTATTATCACTTAATCATAAAATTATAATTAGCCTCAATTAAAAAAAATAAAAAGCTAAGATTAAAAGGGTATAAAAAAAAATGTATTCATCATGTTTTTTGCTCTGTAGTGTGTAAACCCAGAAAAGAGGGGAGATTGAGCTTTATTTACATCAAATGGTGGAATATATCAACCATAGGAAGAGTATTGTAGTCACTAGCTATGAAAAAAGACCTACTTTGGGTATGATGAGTTCGTACATACTATATCAAAGATATAGACATGTGGCAAATCGATCTTCTTATTACATGCTCTTGGTTTCTTAGAAAAATCATGAAGAAAAGACCTTTGTTTTAGAATTTATTTACTAGCGATGTAGGTCATGAGAAGGTTAGCAGTGAAGCTAAATTCAATATTTCCAGGAAAAATGAGACCATCAGATGTAAAGTTGAAAAAGTCACATGATATTCTACTATATGGTGTCCTCTCACATTACCATGACACCAATTCGTATTTTGGCTTGTGATTTTAGTGTGCCTTCCAACTCAAGACAAGCTTGTAAAATATAGAGTTCTGAAATCAAATACTTGTATTCTATGTGTTGAAGAGGAGGAAACATTTCCCCATCCTGTGTTCTCTTGCCCATATGCAGCTGAAACTGGGCTTCAATTACTTCAAAAATTAGGATGCCAATAGAACAACACTGAATGGAATGGTTTGAAGAGATGGTTGAATCATGGTGGTTGAGGAACCAAGATAAAAAAATCAAGTAGTTCATGCTCTACTCGCTACAACTATATACCACATTTGAAGAGAAAGATATGGGTGAATTTTTACAAATAATTTCCAACCTTGTTCTTGTATTAGAAAATATGGTATCAATGATTTAGCTAGTCGTTTTAATTTATTTCAAGTTAGGAATTCGTTTAGAAAGCTAATAAATTATGTGGATGAGTTAGGTATTAATGCTTAGTTTGCTTGAAGTATTTTGGTTGTACACCTCACTTACCAAAAAAATATAGAGGGTGTCATGACAAATAGAAAGACGGAGTGACTATAACAAAAATACTAACTTGTCATTTTATGAGCAGATGTTTTCCATCTATTAGTTATTACTTTTTCAAATAATAACACCCTTGTAATATATGTTTTTTTTTCTTTTATAAGTAATAAAAATATATTTAAATGTATAAATATTTTGAGTGTGTTTTTTATAAAGTATAAATATTTTTAAATTTTCTTTAAAGGTTTAAATGTTTAGACTTTATTTCTATTAAAGCATAATTTTTTTTATAAATTTAAGTTTTAAGTAAGTCTAGTTATTTTAATTTATGCCTTAATGAAAACAAAACTTAATGCTTATGGCTTAATGTAAACAAATTCTAAATATTTACGCATTTATTTTTAAAATATTTATATTTTAATAGAAATAAATTATAAATATTGATGTATTTAATGAAAATTAAAAAAATAATTATATTTTTAAAGAAACAAACTTAAAATATTTTTTACTTTAAATACACTTATGTCTTTTATAAGTTGTTAGGCTTAGTAGCTAAACACAGCGTTTTTTATTAGAACGCTAAACTTTGTTAAAGTATTACACAGCTCAAAATTCCTTTCTCCCAGCCCATCGCCCGACGTTGTCTTCGTGCGTCCCTGCCTGCGTCTGCCGTTGTCGACGCGCCGTCATTTTCTCCGGTCAGATTTCTTCATATTCGTTTCTGCCTGTTCCGCTTCTCTTCTTCGTGTTCTCCTGACCGCGTGTACGAGATATCGATCGTCTTGCAGTTCCCGATTTTTCTACTTCTCTAAAATTAGGTAAATTCCTTTAGTTATTTGCTTTATTTTCTATTCAATTTTTTGTAGGTTTTATTTGGCTCCGATTAGTTTTCAACTTGATGTTAATGCTTCGATTCATTTCACTCTTTCTTTTTCGAGCTTTGTTTTTTACTTTGGTTTTTTCTTAAGTTAATCTCTTTCTTCCCGGTTTCTGATTTTATTCTCATATGGTTTTTGTGTCGATTTTGCTAACAAGGGTTAGGAAGGGTTGTGAGATCATGCATTGAGCTACAGTAAAATTAGGAGATAATTGCTTGAATATAATGTCACCTCATAATACATTTGTTAGATTGTTTCATGTCCAGTTTATTTAATTTAATTGCCTGTATTTTTTTTTCCTAGTGTTTCTTTGTAACACAGTTAAAATCTCGCACTATGAGTGTGCGAAGGCTGAAATGTAGTGGTGATATGGTTCTATATCCCTTCCATGGCTTCTATTTGTTTCAGTGGTGCCCTATAAGTCGTGGATTCCCTGGACTAGTATCATAGCAATGAAATCATGCAGCAGATGGCAGTCTCTTATATTTGCACTTCCTCTCATGTTCGTCCTTCCTTTTCTGTTCTCTGGTAACCATGCTTTCTTATCTTGTATAAATACATACGCTTATTTTGACATTAGAATTATATTTTACTGAGAGTTACATATATCCTGTTTGGTCTTGTGCAGTAATAGAGTTGCACCATGATTCAGCCATCAGAGAGTCACCAAAAAAGACTAGAAAGAAATTTGATCACTTGGTTTTTGGGCCTGCTGCTGGCCAGGGTCTGCAAAATCGCTTGCAATGCCAAGGTCCCTTTCTAGTCTTTTTGATCATAATCCATAGGGATTTCTGCTGATGTCAAAATTGCTCTATGGTCCATTGAATGGGAGAAGATTATGATAGATTTAGGTCATTGCCAAAATTGGATATTCATTTGTAGATGGAAATTTGATATATGGTGTTTGATGTGTTTGTCAAACGTGATGTAAATATGTATTCTTTCAAAAACTAAACGAAGCAACTTTAAAGTTTCTCGGATACTAAAAGACACTTAGCTCAAACTTATACAAAATATGGATGGATAAGGAGATAATCTAGCGAATATTGGAAAATGTATCAGCATTTAGCGAGTCATCACACAGCTTTGTGGAGTTAAAGTGGATGTGAAGTGAAGGTCTTTGCATTTGTCGTAGTGTCTTGAATTAGTCCATCAGTTTAGACTTGGTCTTGTTAAATTTGAAATCTATTTGGTAAGTTTGAGTGTTATTATTGAACAAACCGATATGTTGTCTGAGTTATCCGATTCAAAATATTTTATAGCTTTTTTTTCTTTTTTTTTCCAAGGATCATATAATTGTCAACAAAATTTCAAACTAATTGGATATCTAATCCTTCAAATATAAATAATATTTGATCTAAAGAAAAAAAAAATATATATATATATCACTTATATTCCTGTAATTCTTATATATAATAATTTATATATGTATTATCTCGTGGTATTATTGTTTTCATTTGCTATTTGGAGCGGATCGGTTGGTTCATTACTCATTAGATTGGATAATCTGCTACCCAATATTGCTTATGTATATTGGGAAATGATCGTTGAATTGTTTCTGATTATTTATGATCAGAGTTGATTCGAAGTGTCTGCTATCAAATAGTGGTTTACAGATACATGAAGGATGGGATATCTGCAATGGATCTATCAACATCCCTTCTGAGGAAGCCACTAGAAAAATTTGTGGAGTTAGGGTGGATGTGAAGTGAAGTTCTTTCCATTTTTTCTATTGTCATGAGTTAATCTATTTAGACTTGGTCCCATCAAATTTGACTTGTGCTTGATAATTTTGAGTGTCTGATAAGCTTATTCGTAGAATGCTTCTATGAGGAAGGTCTTGGAGTTATCATGCAAACTTTCATGTCCTGTTCTCGTTTCTTATGTTTTGTGTCTTGGGATTTCATGTATTTGTTAGAGGATATTTTCGTGTCTGCTACATGAACTTTTGCTGATTTTTTACTTTAATATGGAATCTCAACTGACTATCAATCTCTATGATCCAATCTAAACTGAGCATCATGGACTTTGCAGGCACTAGATCTCTTAACAAGACTCAGTACTCAACACGATCTTATGACTCTAACACTGGAGAGAGTACTGTGTTTGTTACTGTATTCACGATCTATAATACCTCCATGAATAGGCAGTTGGATAGAGCACCTTCAGATCTTGTAACTGTTGGGAACAGTTCATACACAAAGTTAGAGAGATCAATGGCTATTCTGGATATATTTATTAGATTCGTCCAGGTAATGTGGAATAGCACAATGTGCTCTACAATTCAAGAAGTGTGTTGGTATTTAAACAGGCATGCATTGTGAGTGATATTAGTTTGCTCAAGTGTCTTTCTTACCGCTACAAACCTATATAATTGTCTCTGCAGTACTATTTCTATGTCAATTTATATCTTTCTCAGTAGTAAGTTACGTCATATTCTCTTTGAGGTAAGTGGAGCAGAATATCTTGTGAATAAAAGGAAATTTAGAATGTAGCAGTTATGTTAAGCTCCTAAAGTAGTCCTTGAATGTAATGGTGACATTCTTATTGCAATCCAGTTGTGAAGGTCATATTATATGGGACCTGTTTGAATATATTGCTGACTTTGATGCAATGGATACAATGGTGACTGTGATGCAATGATTATGGAATCTTAAGGATAAAGGTTTTGTTTATTCAAGGTAAGAGGAGGAGAACCAGAGGTCAGACTTTGGGATTGCCATGTGGTGCTATGGGGAGAATTGTTGAAAAAGTACAAGGGTTGCTAAGAAGGCCTGCAAAAATTGTGCCTATTTCTGTAACAACTTGTCCCTGGCATATCAGATGATTCAGATAATTGTTCATTGAAAAAGAATTCTGCATTGCAAGTAAACATATTACTTTAGGACAAGATCTTCAGAACTTAGTGATTATGAAGGGAATAGATACTCATGCATTTTCCCCTCACATCTAAGAAGATTTCTATAACTTGTTAAATTGAATATATAATGCACAACTGTCAACTGCTAACCTGAGATAAGTTTTGTAAAACATTTGTCTGAATGAATTTTGTCAAAATAACATTGCTGCATGTATTTAAAGGCATATCTTGAATATAAAGTGTTGCTTTTATGAAAACTGGAGTAGCATGGGTCTACTATGTGTGTTTTTTTTATTGCCTTTTATCCAAGGATGAGACTTATTGACAATGTACTATTACAGGTCATAATGCCTCAAAGCAACATTGTCATCCTTACTGATCCCGCATCTGATCTTCATATTGACAGAGAAAGAGTGCTTATGTATCCAATCGAAGGTGATTATTCACGAGAGAAGTTGATGCTCCAAAGAATCAGATCTTACATTGTAAGAGCACATCACATTGATTAACAAGTGGTACATTTCTTCTTGCTGTTAGTTTTGGTCTACACATGATCTTGTTACAATAGTTATGGAGTAAAAGGATATCCTGTATTTGATATAAAGATCAATTGACAACTAAGCCTGACTCATGGAATGCTCCTTAACTTTTTCCTACACATTAGCATGAACTAAAAAAAATGCAACAAATCTAACATTATTCTTGCAACCATGTCAATATGTTCAAAATTTGGTGCTTATGTGATTCCCGATTACCTATACCAACTGACAAATCTTCGTGCCTTGAAAGGGGCTTAGACGTATAGTGGTGATTATTGAACATGAAAATTCCCTGTCTTGAGCTTCTAATTTCCCTCTATTTGTCTATGCTCTTTCTGTGACACTGCTGGTTGCTTGCCTTTTTTATTTTTTATTTCAGTATGGTATGTGCCTTTTCACTTTCTTGTACATGGTTAGGGTTGTAAACAAGCCGAGCCGAGCCGAATACCCCTAGGCTTGGGTTCGGCTCATTTAGTTAAACGAGCCTAAAATGATGTTTGAGTTCGGCTCGTTTAACTAAACGAACGAGCCGAGCCGAGCTCATGAGCTAAAGCAAAAAAATGAATCGAGCCTCACTTTTAGGCTCGTTTAACTAAACAAACGAGCCGAATACCGAACTGGCTCAGCTCATTTACAGCCCTATACATGGTGATGGATGCCTTAATTGCAAGTTGTATGGGGATTCCCAGTTATAAGATTATGAAACTGATGGACACAGGACACCTTTTACTGGGGATTAAATCAGGCTCATTGTAGTTGTTGAAATTGGAGAAGAATGGGAGCCCAAACCTCTTGTTCTGCGCATACTTTTGCTATATTCATGTATGTTGTCTGCGTGGAGAATACTAAAATAGAGATTTGGTTCAGCTGGGTTTGGATAAGTTGGTTTCTTTTTTTTTTCCCCTTGTTATTGTTTGGGGGGGGGGGGGGGAGGGGTGTTTTGTATACCAATTTCATGTAGGTTTTGCTGCATCTCATTCTCATCCAATTAAAATAGAGTTTGTGTTCCCGAGTTTTTGGTGGAGCATAGTGATTGCCCATTTAAGCGGCAAAGTATAAAGAAGTCTGCCTATTATTGATTGGTTGATAAACTTTTGTAAAAAGGAGGTAGAATCCTTGGTCGGTTTGGGAGATAAGGGAGAATATTGAATGAACTAGACCTTAAAGAAGCATCACCCATTTGCCTACTACATGCTTGATGATATAAGTAGCATACTGTTTAATTATATAATTTTGAAACGTATCCCTCTTGTTTTATCAGAGCCATAACATGGTAACTAGTTGTTTGTAATTTGTGATACTGTATGTCTTGGAGGCCTTTGCTCACTGTTTTCCTTGAAAAATTCATTCTTATTCATGTATGGTATACCATGTAATACTCCACTAGCTGTTCCTGTGTAAACTTATTATATATTTTCACCTGCAGGCTTTCTTGGATATAAGATTAGCAGAGATTTCCACGAAGCAGGACCAGGGGTGGATTAAGCATTACATCTTCACTGATTCTGACATAGCCATTGTTGATGATCTTAGCCAGATCTTTCATGAACACTCAGACTTTGATGTGGCTCTTACCTTCAGAAATAACAGAGAACAACCTCTGAATTCAGGCTTTATTGCTGTTCGGGGAACTTCAGATGCAATACAAAGGTTCTTTCTTTGACTGCCTAATTCTAAACGCCATAATTCTACGGTAGACGCTTCAATTGTGATAGTTAGATTGGAAGATAAGTAGTACAGAATCAAAATATTTTGAAATGGCCAAAAATATACGAAGATGGGTCTTCCTGTAGAAGTATGAAACTGATGCACATGGTGCTACCGGAGTCCCATCAGAGAAAACCTTTTATCTTTCCTCAGTTCTCCATCTCCAGCAAAAATAAGTTTTGTCTTTCTCTGTTCAAGCGTCACTACGTAGTCTACAAATATGGTGATCATGGTTCCAGTGTTTGTCTGCAGGGCAAAGGCGTTTCTATTGGAGGTATTGGAAGCCTACAGTACCAGATACATGAAAGCTTCTCGAATGCTTGGTGACCAGTTAGCTCTAGCCTGGGCTGTCAGGTCGGATCCATCTTTTGATTCAAGGAGGTTTAGTAAGCCTGTTGCATTTGTGCAAAAAGTTAAAGGTGTTAGCATACTGTTCTTACCATGTTCCGTCTATAATTGGACACCTCCAGAAGGCGCAGGACAATTTCATGGAATGCCCTTAGATGTAAAGGTATGCTGTGCGCTTTTTTCGATGTAATACCTTCTTATGGGGGAGTCTCTCTGGTTGAGGTCTGTGCTTTATTTTTTTTTGCATGCAGGTGGTTCATTTCAAGGGTTCAAGGAAAAGGCTGATGCTTGAGGCTTGGAATTCCTTCAAATCTTCCGGCAGTTTGGAAGATATGTTATGCCTCATTTTAGCCAGTGGAAGATCCAAGTATGATTTCTAAACTGCAAAACCACGTTGTTTCCCTTGTTATGGTGAGCTTATTCGGGTCAAAAGGCTTGGAGAAAGCTGAATGGAACATCCATAATGCACATTTGATGTGTAGAAGTGCTTGAAAATGAGGAATTAACAGCGCCATATATGACATTTTTCTTCATACGGGCAGATAACAAGAAATTGTAAGTATTTTGGGAGGACCGAGGAAAGCACCCCCACGCCTGCGTCTGTCTTACCATCCTTTGTATTTTTAGTACATTTGATCTACACGACAAAAGTCCTGTTATTTGTCTTACCATCCTGTCTCTATTTTTCGTAGAGTTGATTTACGTGACTAAAGTTCCATGCTTATTCTTAGAGGTCTCAAAAGTTGAGCCGCCGGATCTGACCTTATTTGCACCTAACCTTATCCAATCAAATTGGAAATTATCAAACCAGTGCAACCTTAAATTGATTTGATTCGAATCTAATCAATGATCAAATTAATCTAAAATTTGATTGCAAGTTGACTTAACATTAATTTGATATCGATCCAATTTAATATTACACCGGTTTAAAAAAATTAAATATAATATTAATTAATTATGATGATTTAAAAAATTATATATTTTAGTATTTATTTAAATCTTCTGAAAAATATTATTTTATAAATTACTTACTATTTTTTTACCGTGGACATCCATGTTCTTTCTTACTAATGATATCTTGATTTTATCATTTTTTTTTGTATAAAAATACAACATTAAAAAATTATAACATTAAATATGTAATAATTAATAATATATTTTTGATTATATGCTTACATAAAATTAAATTTAATATGTGTTTATAAGATTGACGAGTTTGATTAATTTTGATAGTCAATGTTCTATTTGATCCAAATCTGAAGTGATCCATTCTTGAATTAGTTTAACCCAAAACAGACTTAATTTGTTAAAATCTAAAATATTAAAAATACAACATTAAAAAGTCAAACCTGAAAACTTTCTTATAAAAATACCACATTAAAAATTCATAATATTAAATAAGTAACCATTAACAATATATTTTTCATCTCAAACTTTTATACTTATATGAAATCAAACTTAATGCGTGATTATAAAGTTGATGAATTAGATTAATTTTGGTGGTTAATATTTGATTAGATCCAAATTTAAAGCGATTCTCTCCTAGATTAATGAGGTTCGAAACTCACCCAACCTGTCAAAATCTAAAATAATTCAATCGGTCAAGTTAACTTAAAAAAATTGAAACCTAATTCGTCAAATTAATCCCAGTTAAAATCATCCGAATGTGAGCTAACTCACCCTAAATTCAATCTAAATTATCAAGTTAATCCAAAATGATCCGAACTTTAATTAGCTTAACTCAAATATGATAAATTAACTCGATATAATATAAATTTACAACGATCCAAATTTGGATAATAAAATGACTTGATACAACCAACAACGTATAGACAAGTACACAACAAAAAAACCTTGTAAAAGAACTTAGTTGACTTGATTGCCTCCTCTACTTATTCTTGGTTGTTGTTGTTTTTTTTTGACCTTTTTGCCATCTCTCGCTTGGGTTCATGACTTGAAATTTGTGATCAATTAGTTTGTAGGATAAAATATTTTTCGTTGCTATAATATGTGGACCACACTATGTTCGTTTTTTCGTTGAAGTAATTTCGTACACAAGATATCATTCTAATTTTTTCTAAATTTTCTATGTTTATTCTTACATCTTTTATTTTTTAAGACATAATAATGTTTACTATGAAAAAGTAAATAACAAAATTAAAATATCAAACTTTACTTAATGTTTTTCGTTTTAAATTCTAAAAAATTTAAAAGTCCCATTTATAAAGGAGAAGTAGATTACCATAAAGATAATCAAAGGATTCATGATAGTTGACAATAAAGTTTGGGTCAAAATTGCATAAATTTATAACTAGTCTTTAGCATAATAATGCAGGAGAATGTGCCATGTAGATGGTGATTTTTCATGGCAGCGATTTCTTGTAATTCAAAAATTCAAATCGAACCAAATAATCTAATTGGATATCAAGAGATTCATCGTTATAAAATTATCTAATTTATGTACCAATTGTAAAAAATTGAGTTAAGCTAAAATTTTTATAAGTAGGTGAATTGATTGAACTCAATATATATTAAATATTATCATTTCAATTATTAAAAAAATTAAAGCTAAAGGAACTGGTCGAATAAGATAGTATTTTAAATAAAATGAATTTTTATTCAAATCATGATTGTACCGATTAAACCATATACTAAAATATCCATAGAATTAATTTTGGATTTGATATTTAAAACACCGATGCCTCAATGCATTTAGATTATCGACATAAGAAGAAGTACAGGATGTCTATTAGTTTTTTTCCTTTTCACCTTGTTTGAATATGCTATGAAGCATACTAGGGTAAAAAAAGAGAGAAAGGGAACACCTCAATACCTTCTATGTTAACTTCCAATTGACATTAACCATGAGGGAGATGGAACTTTTGTTAATATATCAAAAGATCAATCGTGAACCTCCCCCTTTTTTGGTAACAAAATCTTAGGAATATACCTTGAGTTCTTAGCATAGCATAGGTGGTATCCGTCTTAGAAGTGTAATGTGAATGGCCAAAATCTAATTTCTCTCAATGACATGACCATTTTAAAAGAAAAAGAAAAAGAGAATACTTCTTAGGATTCTATCGTTGTTTGCGTCATGTAAATACAGAGTCTTTAATTTTCTCATCTTATCGAAATATAGCTCAAGGGGATAATAGAAAGGACTAGTGGGAATGGGAATAAAATTTTAGTCTAATAGTTATTCTAATATATTAGATTAGATCTCACGCTTGAATATGCGCCTTTTGTAAAAGATAGATTTCTTTTCTTTTCTTTTATTTTCTTTTCTTCAAGGAAACTTCAAAATATCCACTTGAAGATATATTCGATAAGCTCTCGTAGTTAAGGCAATTTATTGTCTGTAAATATTTCAGAGAGTCGGCAAAAGTCTATTTGATGGATCTTAAGAATGAATATTTATCATCATTGCTGTAAAGATATCCTGGTAGTCTCCTGTCCGTGCTAAGAGAGAAAAATAGTCTCATTCATTCATTGCGGCCATTCAATTTTCACATGAATAGGGCACATACAAGATGGATAAATGTCCAAGTCAGCCATTCTGGCCTTATCAGAGCTGTCAATTGCTCCCTCATTGAATCCAAATTTGTGATACCAATGCATCTTCCCTCTCATCCTCCATTCATTAATGGGTAAAGGGCAAACAAACAAGGTTGCTTGCTTTTGCAGACCCGTTCATACCCACCTACCATCCATACGTCCATCAACACTTGAGCACAGACCTTACACCACGGCCGTGTTCATGGAAAATATCTTCCTACTAAACAAGCCATGCTAAAGCTGTCCGCTAGGTAGAAGCAGAGCCGGCCTTAGGTTCTGAAGCTCTAGGTTAAAACAAATCTAAGGTCTATAAAAGAAATAGTTTAGACAAAATTGCATTTTATGTTAATTAAACACCGATTATTAGGCTAGAATCAAACATTTCTACCTCCAAATCATGAAAAATAATTATCATGCATACAAATTCATAAAAATAGTATATATCACTTAGCAACCTTCCGTTGAAAAGTTATAGTATAAACTCAAAAAAATTATTTACCTACCTCAATCAAT
The DNA here is from genome assembly GCA_039764185.1 of Tamarix austromongolica. Taxonomy (NCBI): domain Eukaryota; kingdom Viridiplantae; phylum Streptophyta; class Magnoliopsida; order Caryophyllales; family Tamaricaceae; genus Tamarix; species Tamarix austromongolica. The sequence goes on from CM077819.1 coordinate 14,148,240, forward strand.
TGATGTTTCAACTAGTTCATAAATTTTGGGACCCTTAGGCCCCGGTCTAGTTGACCTAGGCCTTGGACCAGCCCTGGATAGAAGAGAAAGAAACCCTATGCTACTTCATGAAATTTGAATGCTTCTCTTTCATCCCTAGATCATCTTTCACAGAACACGTTCTATGAAGTATAAAATCATAGATCAGACCAATCTACTGAAATTTTTCTATGAAGTTGTTCTCTGAAAACCTCAAAACTTAGAGGACGACTTATCAGAATTCACATGATCTTTTGAACAGTTGGCCCATTCAGTCCTATGGCTATGACAGATGACAAAATTTCTTATGTTACATTTTACAACCGAAGAATAACGATTCCACATAGTGAGGAAACGCATTGCCAAGTGAGTAGATTGCTTTACGGTCTTTGACTTACGGATGACGATAAACTACCATAAAGATAAATAATCTCCACGCATACAAATTCGACCTAAGGTTCTCTCAATGAGCTAGCTATAACAATCCACAAAGGTTTTTCTAGATCTTGTATTCTCTCAAAGGCTGCTACATTTTCTATCTCTTAGTTAGTTTCACCTTAATCGGAGCTACCCCGCTGATGATGCTAACAGACGGTGACAAGGCAAGTATGCACGTACGGGCCGCTGGTATGTATTAAGTCATCATCCAGTGGCAATAATACGCAGGAAAGCACCAAGATCGACGACTCTTAAAGGAGGAAACAACCTATGGTTGACGATACGTAGACAAATATTGAACCAAGATTTATGCAAGCCGAATGACAATCATGCAAAGCTAAGTATCAGAAAGTACGTCCATGCTCTACGCGAACAATTACGTTAACAGGCTGTCTGCACGGAAGATAATCAAACCTATCTTAACTCAAAAGTCAAATCAAATGTGGCTACAAACAGAAAAGACAATCAAGGAAGAAACTTTGTTTGCTATTATTATCATTATTTATTGAATAATAAATGTACAGTAATTGAAATATTTCTATCTAGTCATCAATTCTACAAGAACAAAACTACAACAAATTACATTCTCAGAAATGCAGAAAGAATTTAGAAGGAAATTATAAAAAAAAATGGATGGATGGATCTGGTACAGTTTGGAACCCCCCTCTCCAACCCCAATATCATGTATGTCAACTGATCCCAAAATTTCCTCATTATATAGCATGATGATTAAGATACATGACGATGACCGACCGAGCAAGAAGCACGGGAAGATCAAAAACAATCACATACGAATCAACGAGCAAGAATCGGTAGTAATCCTACCACATGATAGATAAGTTATACATGACCTCATTCATTCGGCACTCTTCTTCCCATCTTTATAGTAAGTAAGGTACCAACGAACGAATTTCTTCAATCCAGCCTGCAGGTCAGTGGTAGGCTCGTAACCAAGCTCTCTTTGGGCATAGCTGATGTTAGCGTGGGTGTACGGCACATCACCATTCCTTGGCAATTTCATCACCATCTTTTTAGCCTTCAACTTCAAAAGCCTCTCCAAGATGGTAACAAGGTTAGAGACAGGGACAGGGGAGGTATTCCCTAAATTGAATACCCTCAATTGAGCCCGTCCTCTCTTCTTCCCCCCACTGCCCGTGCTCTTCTCAGCAGTATCCAACGCCCCAAGACATCCCTTAACAATGTCGTCAATGTAGGTAAAATCACGGGCGACGGTCCCGTGATTTGCGGCTTCGAAAATGGGTATTGATTTCCCCTTCAATATGTCCTTGGTGAAGAAGAAATAGGCCATGTCCGGTCTACCCCAAGGCCCATAAACGGTGAAGAACCTCAACCCAGTGAGGGACAGGCCATAGATATGATTGTAAGTGTGCGCGATTTCCTCACCCGCCTTCTTAGTAGCAGCATAAAGGCTAGCAGGCTGATCCGTTCTGTCTTTCTCCGAGAAGGGAACCTTAGTATTCAAACCATAAACAGAACTAGAAGAAGCCCAGACGATTGCGGGCTGCGGGTCGGCAGATTTACAAACCTCAAGCAAACTAACAAAACCAGCGATGTTGCTATGAACATAAGAGCTAGGATTCTGCATAGCATACCTGACCCCAGCTTGAGCAGCCAAATGCATCACATGGGTAAATGCTACCACCTCAAAAAGCTTCTTCAACAGAGCTTGATCATTGATATCACCCTCCACAATAAACACCCCGCTCCTCTCCAGGAGACCTTGGCGGGCACGCTTTAGTGACGGATCATAATAATCATTGAAATTATCAAGCCCCAATACACCGTCGCCTCTACGCTTGAGGGCGGCGGACACATGGGTTCCCACGAATCCAGCAGCTCCGGTGACCAACACTGACATACCATTATCGGCACGGACCCGTGCGGAATCCCTAACCCGTTTCTCCCAAGCGGGACCACCCCAGGAAAAGGTCCTCAGGGACCTTCGAGAAAAGTCAGACTCTATGGATGACGAAATAGTAGAAGAAGGAGATGATGATCTAAATAGGAACATAAAAATGAGACCCAAAAAAATACAAGACCAGAATGTGAGCTTTGCAAGAGGGGAAGAATGCCATCTGGTCCTATGGTAGGGTGATTTTTCCATCTTGAACTTGCCTGGCGTCGAAGGGATATTGTCTAGATGCGATATTTGCTTCATCCTTCGTACATGTACTGACCTTTATTTATTGATAAAAATAGAAACAAACAGCTAGCGAGTTCTGTGTAGAATGACCAAAACAACGCTTTGGTTTCTGGGTGTTGCAAAAAAATCTGGAAAATTAGATTGAGAAGTTAGCACTTAGCAGTGGGATAGAGATTGAGAAAGGGTATAATACTGTTCGTCTCCCTTTGGTTTTCCTCCACTTTTCTTTTTCTCTCTCTTTCTACTCTCTATCCCCTCTCTCTCTCTACCCCTACGCGATTCCTATTGATGAAGTATGGCATATGGGCATTGAAGATTAAAAAAAAAGTGCGAGAATCTTTTGCTTGTTTGGTGCTCTTGGATTGTTGGTGGCAGTTGCGGCAATGGCGGTGGAGCTATGGTGCTTTGGATCGGGTGGTTTTCTTCGGAGGTGATAACAGATTTGGGGGAGAGATTTGATCGTTTGATTAGAAAATGGGCCCAAAGAGAGAAGAGCAATATGATGAGCTGAGAGATAGAGGAAATGAAGGATTCGATGAACTTAGAAATGGAACGGAGATGGAGAAACTAATATAAAATGATGAGTTGTCTTCTACATCCTGGTTTCATCATGCTAGCAATTTTCATGTCAAATTTCACCTTTTTGTCTTTTTAGGGAGAGAGGAAGGGGGGGGGGGGATATTACTGGAATAATCAATGAATGGAAATGACGTTACGATTACTAGATCTTGAATCTAATTTATCCCTGGTGCTGCAGCCGCACTTCAGTTTGGTCAGGAGGCCTTGAATTTAGGCCTTTTATTTTTTATACCCTTATTTTCTATTTTTAAGTGAATTTCTTAAATTTTGGGAGCATCAACATGTTCGAAGTCCAATTTTCCAACTTTTAGAAGATGGCGGTGTGTCATTGGAGGAAATTAAGGAAGAAAAGAATATCTAAGACCTTAACATTTATAACACCGAAAAGCATGCGAGGGATTTGTGGGCTACTATTGATGTAAATTGTCTAAAATTAGTGACGGCGTGTAACCTGCGGCCAATGGACTGATTAATTACATAGCGTTTATTGCCTCGCCTTGCTTTTAGAGTAGATCAATTAAATTTAAAGATCTAAAATACTTTGTTCATATTAAAAAAATTTATTCTAGTAATTTTGAAATATATTTTAATTTAGATTAATTATATAGGACTTATTATTTTTTTTAAATATCTTTCTTTTTAATGTATAAATTTATTGATAGAATAAATTCATTTTTTTCAATATATATATATATATACTAGAAATGATAATGGATCCTAAACTTACCTTATTTTTAGTATGTTTGTGTCCATGATTTTTGGACCTAATAAATTTGGGTTGAATCTCCGTCTATATATATTTAAATGAGTCTAGGTTGACTAGTTTCAGATCCGATCTAAATTTAACCCCTCACACCTATTTAATATATATGTATGTATGTGTATATGTATATATACTACTTTTATGTTTTCTATTATTATTGTGATCTTGTTTGAACTCATTAATTAATTTTTAAATTTTATTTATGTGTATTTAATTTATAAACAATATATATAATATTTTATTCTAAAAATATTAAAAGACCATTTAAAAAGTTAAAGTAACTATTTTAAAATGTATATCTTTTCACTTAGAAGATTTTGTTAACAAAAAATGCATACGAAGTTATATAAAATATAAACATATTTGTATTTACATAAATTATTTAATTTTTTATTTAAAAATAGTTAAACCTATTCATGACCTATTTATAAATAATTCCGAATCTAGGTCTGATTGGACTCAGTTTAAACCTGATCCATTGTCATCCCTATATATAACACATGTCAGTATGTAAATAAGGGTAAGCCTTACAAAAACTACAAGAAGATAATGAGTCCTAAGATAATATCCAAAAATTTTATAACCCTAATTTCTAAGTGATAAGTTTCTTAACTTTATCCTAACATCCTATCGTTCGTTAATCATCTTAGTGTAACCTTTTAAACCTTTATTCCATCTCAAGCCCTTCAAACATATAACCCTAGTTTCAGCCAACAAGGTGTTGTATGTCTGTGTTAAAATTATTTATTTTTATTCTTTTACACTCCAAATCAATTTGCATACCCAGTATGTTTTTTATTTTATTTTATAAATTTGGACTCCTAAAATTATTTCACACACTAAAAAAAATTCATAATTTAAAAAAATTGATAATTTTCCTAATCAAACCCTAACTAATCCCCTTTTCCAAACAATTTAATTGACCAAAACATGTAAAAATGGCCCCTTACCCCCTTTCATAGCTTGTGATCTCCACCCTTCTTGTTGTCAACTAGGATTTTTTTTTATTCTAGTTAGGTTTTTCCTACCCAGTCCTAACTATACTCTAAGATCCACTTAATTCCACCAACATTCTCAATCACCCAATGCATTTCCATTCAAGTAAACCATATAGTAACTCACCCCTCCTCTGATTTACATTTAAAATAGGAAAAATATGACCTCATCATTGTTCCATACACCATCTCAATTTTCATGCCAAAAAAAAAACCTCAGTGTAACACTCTATTTTTTTTTCTCTATCTCTATCGATCACTTCTAGTAGTGTTAGTGCCCTCTTTTTTTTTTGAGTTTTTATTCACCATTCAACCCCTTAAATCTCTTTTTATTTGTGGTTCATTTGGGTTGGGTCCTAGGGTTTTTTATTGTGTTTCCACTTGTTTGCTCAGACTATACCACACAACACCGGTCCTCTTCTGCATCACATTCTCACATAACTCTTACTCAGTTTATGCCAACTCTTCACACAGCCTTCCCCCTCCTATGTTAGCCCTTCACATAGTCTTATTACTCCTACGTGATCCCCTCACATAACCCCATTTGTTGTGCATCACCACTTCATGTTAATCTCCCTTACTTATCCTTTATCGATCCTTCCAACGCCACTTCCGCCCCCATTCCTTGGTTTTTCTTAGCCTTAGCCACCACAATTGCAACCTTTCTCCTCACCCTTTTCCTTTCCCTTTTGGTGGTAAGTTGTGGGAGGTGTCGTGGTGATTCAGTGCTGAGTAGTTGCTGCTTGGCCAAGCTACCCTCTTATCCTTCATCATCTTCAACCTTGATTTTGGCTCCTTAATTCTTCCTCATTCCCATTACTTTCGATATTTATCTTATCACTTTCCTGACATCTTTTTATATTTCTTTAAAGGTGATTAAGCTTGGTAGGCTAAGTGAAAGTTTAGGAGCATTTCAATTTGCTTGAAGATTAGCTCATATGTAAGGGTACACATCTTTAGTTTAGGGTATTATTTATGTGTTATTTTATGTAAATTACCATGATATCATGTGTAACACCCCAAAATTTCGTAACCTTTGCTTTTGGGTGTTTATCCTTTTTATTAAAAACTAACCCTTAAGCCTTAACCTAATTATTTTATTAATAACCTTTGAATTGTAATCTAAATAAATTCCTAAACATTATTTCCAGTTATTTTTACTTATTTCCTTTTTACTAGACCTATTCTAAACCTAATTATTTTTACCCGATATATTTTTATCCGATATCCTAACTTAGCCAAATTAAACAAAAAACTAAAATAAAATAAACCTAATTTTCTTTTACCCTACTATTTTACCTGCCTAAAATTTACTTTCTATACACCCCTATTCTTCTACCCTTGTGTTCCCCATATCCCTCCCCATAAACTTTCCCTGTCCCTCCCCTTCTCATGCTTTACCCATACCTCTCATCCCTCACCTCTCTACTAAAACATACTCCTCCTCATCCATCTACTTGCACACACCTACACCTCCCAACCATACCCGTATATACACAAACAAAATCTACCCTTTCTCTCGGCTTAATGAATTTGCATGCAACCACATGACAACTCATTCCCTTTCTTTGTTCTTTGTTCGATTTTCCCTGCCTCACAAGCCTTCCTCAACCGATCACACAACCCATCCAACCAAACCAGTCCTCACAGCCCAATCCCCAGCTCCTCTTTTCTACTCCATTTGGCTTCATCCTTGTAGCCTTCCCCTGTTCCCTACCTTGCTAGGCCTATTTTGCTTCACTCCTAATGAAACCATCCTCCACCATCTAGCCTTGCTTGTGTACCTTCCTCTCCTTTGAAACCAAACAACACTTCCTCTATCCTACCCTTCCTTGATCCTAATTGGTTTTACCTTCCAGCACTAGCCACAACCAAACACAACCCTCCATCCCTACTTCTAGTTTGTCATGCGTTGACCCTCCCTTGACATCCATTTTTGTGCACCACCCCTTTGACCATAACCCTATATAGTATATACAACCTCCAAAAGGACACCATTCTCACAAGCACCCCTGACCCTCAACCCAGCACCCAACCTCTAACCACCCGTCGAGCCCTTTTTGCACCATACCACCCAACCCAAAAAAAACCACTAGCAGCCTAACTTTTTCCTTCTTCTCCCCTCCATCTAGAACCTCCGAAACGCCTCCCCTATTATTAGCAAAAAACACCGCATTCAACCCTATCCTTTTAACGCCTCCCTCCGTAGAAACTCCAACCCTACACCACTTTTTATGCAACCCCTATCCAACCCAGTAGCCACCTCCTCTACACTACCCCACCAAGCTAATGCCACCCTTCCACTTCCAACCATTTCTGCCTCCCCCCTACGCCTCATTGTTTCTAGCCACAACCAACGTGCATGCCTCCCCATATAGCCACAAACCACCTCCCTCATTCCCACCTCTTCTTCTTGCGCTAAACTAGCCCATTACACAACCCCACTACAACTAGCTCCCACTTCCAGCAGCACCACACTCCTAGCCATCGTTCGTATAACACCACCTAGCCACCAATCTCCACCACCCTAGCCATCACTAGCTGAACTCAGCAACCGCTTCTTTTCTTTATACATGGCTCATGCTACGCATGCAGCGTGAGGTCCTCTCCTTAAAAATCTTTCTTTAATTTTAAATGTAATGGTATTTTAGTAATTTTAAAAAGATAAACATTTTATTATTATTATTATTATTATTATTATTATTTTATCTAGTAAATATTAATTTGGTAATTGTGGTATTATTTTTAGGTACAAAAGTTTAATTAGCGGGGCCTTATAATTTTAGTAGGATACCACTAATTTATATTTTTGCTAGAATTTAGGTAACTTTTATACTCTCCTAAAATGTTAAATTTTACACAATAGCACATTAGAGTTTCTATGTTGAACATGTTAAGTATGATTTATTAAATTATGATTATCTATTATATCTTGGAAACTCTACAAAAATAGCATGTTATCATATGTAAACTATTTAAGGGACAAAGTGTGATAAAAATGATCTTTCATGATTATATGAGACATTTATGTAAAAAAATGATAGGATGAGTATACTTAAATCTATTAATGGAATATCAATTATGCATGTGATCCCTAGGGAAAATTTAGTTAATTTATGTGCATTATGAATCTTACCATGGCAAGAATTATTGATCATGGATTTATTAGATACGCATGCTAGAGTTTTATATGCAAAATCTAGAATAAGGGTGAATTGGTTATTTGGCTTATCTGATAATTAATCTGCATGATAACTTGGTTTAATTATTATATTTTACCCTTTTCATGATAACTTATTAAATAAAATGGATTTAGTCATTTAAAATGATGTAAATGTGGTAATTTTGACCTTAGGGGTATTTTATTCATTTTTGACCTAATGCGCCTAAAAGTGAATAATTGATCCTATAAAGGCCTTAGTGCATTTTTATGATTGACCTTGGTGGTGATCTTGATTATGGTTGTATTGGAATAATTAGAAAGGAGTAAACATGTTAAGTATGGAAATTGGATCTATGTGATTTATATACGATTTCGTGGTCACCTCAATGAAATACTAATACTTAAAATGAAAGACCTCGAGATCGAAAATGGTAGCTCTTTAGGGGTCACTACCCTAAATATGTGGTTTAGCCCATGGTTGATTCTAGATTTCTACTAGTGTGCTTTAGTGCCCCAACCAGACCCTATATCTTACTCTATTTAGCTCTACAGACCTAATTAGGGGGTATGTATACTTATGGATTAGGTGTCCTTGTTAGAAGGGTACTGTATTACCTTTATGTATTGCGACCAGGGTACCTTTGTATCTTTGGGCTAATAGTCGGTAGGATACTAGGTTACCTTGGTATGTTGATATGACTAGAGTACCTTAGTATCTCCAAGTTTGATGTGTTCTCCCCTCGAGTAAATAAAAGTGGAAATGATTGATGGATTATCAAATTATTGGATTGCTTAGTAGCATCCTTTATGCCCACCTGTGGTTCAGTAGCAGCCTTTGTGCCTACTTGTGTTTGGTAGCAACCTTTTATGCCTACCTGTGTTTGATAGTAGCCTTTGTGTCTACTTGTAGATCTGTAGTAGCCTTTTTGAATATCTATATTTTTGGTAGTTGCCTTCATGCCTACCTGTAAGGTGATGAGTAGTTATTAATATGTGCTTGTGAGACTGCTTGTGTTATGAGATTTGTTAGGATTAATGATAAGGTATGTGGCATGCAGTTATTGTTTTGAATCTAAGGTTGATGTTTTTTCTAATTATACTACAAAGAGGATCTCTTGGATACTCTATTGGTAAGTTTTAGTTAATTCTAGATGAATGGGTATAGTTGGTATGAGGTATTCGTAGTGTGTGATTATATGAATGGTTAATTGGCACATGCACAGTTTGATGTTTTGTACCTTGTATTATTTTGATTCATTGCATATATTCTATGTTGTTTTTTCGTTTTGTTTTAGTATAAAGGTTGCTCGGTATTGTTGTACTGAAAGATTCCTTTTTTGGGCCCCTGCCTATTCAGTGGACGATGTTCTTTGTAGGTTAGCTTTTGAGCTTAGTCGAAGCTGAGAGTTCAATTGAGAGAGCCTAGGACTATCTAGTGTTTTTGAGTATATTGATTTTGGTTGTATTTTGGGCTCTTGTGTCCTTATGTATTATTTCTCTCTAAGTTTTATAAATCTCTAATTTTGCTTTTATATAACACAATGCTTATTTTTTGTCTTCTCTATTATGATTCTTGTAATCATTTTATAAATCTAAATGGAGTAATGATTTTAGCCTTAGCAATTGGTATGAGAATGCTAAGAGTAACCAGACTTGTATCAAGTGTGGTAGTAACACCCTTCGTTTTTATTATTTTAGCTTTTGTGCCTAACATTGTAAACGAAATTTTTTTTTTCATAAAAACCTGGGTGTTACATCATGTTTTACTTGTAAAACCATGTTTTAGATTATATAAGCTCGTAATTATGTATTATTGTGAACTTTATGAGAGAATTTGATTTATATGATTTTTTTATAAAATAATATGCCTAGGCCATGTTAGGTTTTACCTCGCTTGTTCTAAGCATGATGATATAATTTTATATATTTGATGAGCATGTTGTTAAGTGTTAATTATCATGAGTTTAAGTATTTTAGGGAGAAGAATTATGTTGAGGCTTTTTTGGAAGTGGTTTTGGGACTTGGGAGTTCTCAACCCTTAGGCTTATTGTGGGAACTCATGTGATTTAACTTGAGATAATTAAATTTTGGGTGTTTAATATTTGTGGGATATTGTGTGTGAAATTGTTAAAGTTTGGGTGAATATTGAAATTTGGGCAAATTGGGTCATAATCAACCACTAGGGATCTTAAGTTTTCTTAGTGAATTTTTGTGAAATATAATCATACCATTATAATTGGTGGGGGGTTTTACTTAAAGTTTTATATAATGTGTTTGACATTGTTTGAGTAAAATTATAAGTATAAGAAGTTTTGAAGTGTTTAGAAAAAATAGGAATATTTTGGTTATTTTAGGTTAAATCTAGAAATTGGACATTGTATAGATGTTATTGGGTTTAAAGTCTGATAAGTGTGATATGTGAAATATTTAGATAAATTGTGAGTATCATGAATGTAAATTTTATGTAGGAATGGCTTATAATGTGATTAGAAATCTTAGGGGTATAATTAGGTATTTCATGTGTAAAATATTGGAGATTAATCTTAATTTTTGGGTATAGTACTTAATATGATATATTAAAGTGTTGTGCTATTTTTGGTGAGTCGGGGAGTCTTATAGATGCAGTTATGATATTATTGTGAAATAGGGTTTTAAAAAAGATCTTTAGTCTTTTCACTTGAAAAAAAATCATAATTGTCTTTGTTTATATTATTATGTATCTCATTAATTACCCTAAGCGTTGTGATATATTTTTTGACCTTAGCATAATGTGAAATGAATTCAATGATAAGTAGAAGTATTATTTTTGAAAGTGAATCAAGTAGTGCATTTCTATGTGTTAAGTGCCTAGCTAATGATATAATAAGACATCAATATTTAAAGTGAATGATCACACAAGTCAGGACCCAAGCATTGTGACAATTTGAATAAAAATGGAATGGTTTTTATCAAAACTAGATGACCTTATATCTACTCAATACCAACCCGTTCCACTGACTTATACAAAGTGCATATACTTAAGGACTTGTGGTTTACTAGTATGAATAAAGTGTAGTATGAGTTTCAATATTTTTTTTTGGTTTCTATAGGAACTAGAGGACCATATATGTATTATATATCATTTTGGTCCACCGACCTATAGGGAGCCCGTGTACTTACATATTAGAGATTTACTAGTGGTTACCACTTACCAAATGCTTTTTACCCTAGTTTGATTCTCATCTCCCATTTTCAAGGAAAAGAAGAGTAAAAGTATTGTTTCAAGCGAGTTTTTATTCTCAAGTGACTAATAAAATGAAAAATATGTGATCACCTAGGTATGAACTCTAATATGGTTTTTCTTAAGTCATCTCATATCGTAAACATATAAGCATATATAATATTTACATTGATATATGATTCCTATGTGCTATGTATGCCTTATTTTTATTAATGTGTATTGTTGTCTTATTTAGTATGTAACATATTAATCATCTTTTTCATGGGTGCAACTCATTCATAGGAACATATCATACCTTATTTTGTAGGTAATTGTTGATTTGATGTTTTGTTCTTTTGTTTTGTAATTATTGTGACTCTAGATCCTTCTCTCTCTTTCCCTCTCTCTCTCTCTCTTGGACTTTTATGTCATATGTTTTCATTATATCTATATCTTCTTTTTAGTTTAGTCACTTTGTATTATCATAGAATTAAGTATTTTTTACACCTAATCTCTAGACACGAGTTACTTTTTAGTTTTTTATTCCACATAGATTAAGTATAGAGACTGCTTTTTTCTATGTTGGATACAGTGAAACATCATGTATTTTTCACTTTTAACTTCTGCAAAACCTATTTTAAATTGACATTTTTTGAGTTCATAAAATTAGGGGTATTGCACCTAACCTCATATAATTTTGTGTTGTTTTGTTCTCGTAAATCATAAGTACCTTTTTAATGGTAATAATATAATATTTCAAATTTTATATTAATTTTGATGTATTACCTTCTAAATATAGATAAACAACTAACCATAATAATAGAAAATAACAAAAATATGAATCAATTAATGAATAAGATATTGAGTTAAACACTAATTAATGCATATTTATGAATAAATATTCTTATGTACTTTGTGTTAGTATAATTGTTTTTTCTTTTACTCGTAAATTAAGGTTTTAAATAGTACAATACATATGCAGAAGAATTTGAGATTAAAATCTAAGATATCCTGATACAAATTTTATCCACGAAACATTGGTAAGTTAGATATCATAGTTGGGGAAATATATATATATATATATATATATATATATATGTATGTATGTATGTATATAACCCTCATGTATCCCATAGTTCTCACTTCGTATCTTGATAATTTCTTCCCATTAATAAACTTTATAAAAATATTGAGCCCAATTTTACTACATATTCAAAAAAATTTGTTTTTTTATATCTATTATCTAAACTTATAATAAAACTTCAAAAGTTAATAATCATCTATAATTTTCACTAACACGTAAACCACTTATCATTCATATATCCATCACATACAACATTTTAACATACCTCACCAAATTGTATCATTATAAAACCTTGAATTCTTGATAGATAAATTAATAATCTTATTAGATTATACTCCCTCCATTTAAAAATAGAATAAGTTAATTTAGGATTTCATAAATTTATCCTTGGTATTCCAATAATATTATTCATTGAAAGACAAATAGCAATAATTGTAGAAGAGAAAAAAAAGGAGAAAAACATATTGAAATTACATATTATGCTTTAATTTTTTTAGGATAACTATTTTTTTATTAAAAAAAATGTAATAATTGGTTTTGAAAACACAAGAAGTAATACTTTATTTGACCTATTTAGGTTACTCATTGATTTCTATAATTTATAAGGTGTAATCAATCTTATGATACTGGACCATGTGATTGAGGGCATGCTATGAGTTAAAGGATGCACATTATAGAGTAGAGCTTGGCACTAAAGTCACTCAATATTCTTCTTCTTCTTCTCCCCCAAATTTTTTCTCTTTTGAAGTGTGTCTTGGTGATCTTCTTCTTTGATGTCATTGTTCATCAATTAACTTCAAATTTATTTTATTCCTCCTTTTCTTCTAGCACAGACATTCTTTGTTTCAAATTGTATCATCGTGGTTGTTGTATGTGTTTTTTGAACCAAGGGGTTTTTGAGGAAATAGAATTGAGTGTTAGAGATGAGAGAATAATGGGTGGAAATTTTAGAGGAGAATGAGAGATAAACAGTAAGAGAATTATATCTTGATTTCAGATATCCCATAAAAGGTAGAATACCCATATATATAGGATTAAGAAATTTAGTTAAGGATAAAATAATATTTTCTTTGGATTAGAATCAAATTAGAGTGTTAATGGTACGGTATTATTCTAAGCAAAATTTTAGGGAATTACATATATGATTACAAATATTCTAAGGGGATTATATGAAACATTTAGTGTATTCATGAATGATCTAAGTTCAATAAAATGAGAATATAGATTAATTTGGGATATGTAACCCTAAAACGGAGAGGTTATTATCACATGTATAAAATGTTATAACTAGACCATGAATTTCAGGTATATTGTTAAAATTGGTGTTTTAGAAATTTATATATAATTTGGTGGGTAGTATGATCCTTATAGGAAAAATTACGGCGTACTTGTGAAACTAGGGTTTTGTGAGCTTCATGAATAGTATTTTTTGAGAGATAGTTAATATTGCATGTGTAATACATTAGAGTTAGGCCTTGAACTTTGGTGATATTAATAATAACAATATTTGAGGATGCGATACTAAATTTGGTGAATAAAAGAGTAATAGAGAAGAAGTTATGCCTAAAATGATTAATTACGTTTTTTTTAAATGTATAAGGATCCTAATCTTTGAAAACAATCTTTTTATCTATGTGATTGCTATTTAATTGCTTTAATTATATTTTATAAATATTTAAAAAATCATAAATAAGACATTGATCATTTAAAGTGAAAGATCACGCAATTCTGGTCAAGGTGTGTTATAATTCCATTCCACCGTACTATAATAATGACCCAAGAGCTTTTTTGTCTTAAGAGGTGCATCAACCCATTCCACCAGATTAAGATTAGAAGGACCATAAAATCAACTTGAATGATAATATTATTTGATATAAGTAACTAATGGATAAGGCATTAATGATATAAAGTGGAAGAGTGCGCGAGTTAGGACTAAGGTGTTGGGTTCGTTCCACTAGATGATAATAGTGGCTCAGGTGTGTTGTCTCTGAGAGGTATTTCTGATCATTCCACCGATTTAAAAATAGTGGTTCAGGTGCTTTTTTCCCTAATAGGTGGTTCAGACTATTCCACTAGTTTAAAAATAGTGGAGTCCCTGAACTCAACTTAAATAAAATAATTTAATTTGTTATATCTAATAATGAGGCATGAATAGGTAATTATATTGTATATTTTATGTATCTCACATGTGTGCTTACTTTCTGTTGTGAATGTATGTAATTTTCAATATCTCTTACTCAACTATATTGTCACCTTACTCAGTACGTAGTGCATTGACCATTCTTTTCACGGGTGCTGCTCATTTTCATAAGCAGATTAACTTGATGTCTATGTGCAGGTTGATGAGAATTCGTTAGATGATTTTGCAACCTATGATGCTTTGTATGGAGTAGAGTGATTTGCTGTACTAGGGATTTTGGGTGTAGATTCATGTTATCTAGATGGTATTTTATTCGGATACCTTTTTGGACTCTTAGATCTATAGTGCCATTTTTTATCTATATTTTTGGATATTATACTTAGAGTTAATCTCCAACTAATATTTATGTTTATGAAACTTCTCTCATTTTCTATTTATCATGATTTATGTATTAATCTTTTTAGCTTGTGTGATTGGCGTAAGAATGGTGAGGTAAACCAAACTTATATCAATTACGATGGTAACACCAAATTATTTTTATATTATAATTTCACTAAAAAAATTAGTAGTAAAATTTGGAGTGTTAAAATTTGACTGGTCTCACCAACTTGTTGAAGTGTTGAAGCTAAGGATAAAACACATTTTTATGGAGAGTAAACTAGTTGATTGGTCAACTAATTTTCAACACTATGCACCTTTAAAAAATATATCATAACTTGAGTTACAAAGCTCAAAATTGACTGCCATAATTTTTTGTTGTAAAGTATAAATCTTAAGATTTATAAAGAAATATTAATAATCCAAAAATGATTTCTACAAAGTTTATGGTGAATTATGCAAATCCAATCATGTGTAAATCAAATCAATTTAAAATAACTTTTTGCACAAATACTTAAAAATATTTTTGATACATGACATTACTTTAAGATCTTTCAGAATGATTTTTGAATAGGGTTAGAAATATCAAATCATTGAAAAATCTAAGTGGTAAATATGTAAATGATATGTACATACAACCTAATATTATAACTTACTCTTTGAAGTTTCATAGTGTGTATATTCTATATATGAAATGGAAGTACCTGAAGCTAGAGTCTTATTTTATCCTCCTTATTGATCTTTATCTTGTTCTTGGGATATAATTTACAAACCTGATCTTCTTAGCGCTCATTGACTTAGTTAAGTGTTGAATACGCTAGTTTTTGCCATGATACACATGCACACTTAAAAAGATAAGTCAAATTCATAACTAAATTTGTTATTATAAAAAAAGATTTATTGACCTATGAGGTCAACAAATATATATTCAAAGATATTAATTATCAAATTTTTTTCTTGAAGTACGTGGTGAGATATATTTTAAACTTGATAGGGTATAATATATTGGATAGATTTTGTAGGAAAAAAAATTCACCAAACATGAATGCCTAGGACTTGATCTAACAAGTAATGAGGAAATTCTAATATCTAATTGAGAGAATAATCAAAACACAATAACAATTGGGGGAAACAACAATGTTATTTATTTCATAAAACACTAGTGATTATAAGGAAAATCAAACAATCCTTGCAATATGACTCAATACACAATCATCTAAAAAACACAAAAAATACTAGAGGAGAGGTTTTAGATAGGCTCAATAGTGTACCAAACCTCGCTAGGTTTTCATACGCAATCTATTTATAGAAGTAGGTAACCAATATAAGTGAATGATAGAAAATAAGTGTTTTTTTCTCCAAAACTCTTAAGTTTTGCCAAATAATGTACGACCAAGGAGATCAAAAAATCACTGAGCTTATTAACTAACACAAGCCACCTGTGTTTTCTTCCTTGGTCACCATTTTACTTCAAACTCTTCCGAACATCTGTACACAATAATCCATGTGAGAATATAAACACAAATACAAGTCATAATTTCATATATTTTATTTGCAAGATCCTTCTTTTGAATAATCTTATTTATCTACCTCCATATTTTCCATCACTATCACCTAGATACCTTTTACATAAGCAAAAATAATATTGGGTTAAGTTTAGTGTATTTAAGATAATTTTTTTATAATAAATACTAAAAATTATATTACTTTCCAAAATTTATTGCAAAAATTTAAACAATTGATTTTCTTTTGAAAGTATTTTTTTTCAAATCTCAATTATTTTAGAAAAAGTTACGAATTGCTTAAATAAAAATATATTTTCCTAACAAAATTGAAAATCTAAAAAATTGATTCGATTTTTTTTAAAAATATTAGTTTTATCACTAATATATATATAATATAGCTTTAAAAAAATATTAATTAGAAAAAATTAATTTATTTTTAAAAAATAGATTTTTTAGATATTTACTTTTTTCAATGATTTTTAGGAATTTTATATAATATTACTATTTATTATTGAAGATCATATTAATAATATAACACTTAACTTTATTACTGTAAAAGATACCTGAGTGATAATACTTTTAACTATAAAGGTATCTAAGTGTTATTTTTCAAAATATGGAATACTTGTAAAATATTTGATAAAATATTAGGGTAACTAAATATATATTTTTTTAGTAGAAAAATAAATTGTCATTATGAAAAGGGAAAATAAGTGCAGCTTAATTTGTCAATACACTATCCAAGATATGGATCCATGAATCATATTTGGGACTTCTATGACCATAAGTGCATCTGAATAAATTTATCATCATAGTTTCTCTAAGAATCACATTTACAAGGTAACTAGCATTTGAAAATATTCAACTATTTTGCTTGAGCAAACCATTGACACACATTTTACCATACAAATATCAAAGTATTTTGGTTTTACCCATTGGTTGTATGGTGCCCTTTGCCAGAGCCGGAGTTTGCATCTCTAGCAACCATGGTTTTTGAACTTAATAAGATTTATATATAAAAAAAATTTCCTATCAAAAGCGTTTAAATTAATATGTTGTTTATATTCAATTTTTAGAATCATTAGCAAAAATTTCAAACATTGAATGTATATATGAATGAATATTTCAAGTTTTTATTTTTATTTTTATGTAATCCTGATAATTAATTTCATATAGTTAAAATTCTAAAGTCCTTTTTGGAATAAACTCATGTTTTATTTTTATTAGAGCATTAATAAACAATGTAGCTAATTATATAATTTTTGTTTTATCTTTTCTTTTTTCCTCTTATGAGTTTATGATTTAATATAATCTTGGAACTTGAATGGTGGTTTATAGTATTAATTGTTGTTTTATCCTCTCTCTATCCCACAAAGATAATCCATTATTCTTTTTCACCTAGATTTAGAAATATGAATTAATGCCATTAGGTAATGAAATTTTACTATTTTACTTACTATACCCTTAATTGATAAATGTATTTGGATTTATTTGCTATTAGTCCTATAATAAAATTAAAATACAAAATTTACAACTAAATAATTTACAACTTACATACGTCTCTGATATAAAGTATGGGTCCCAAACATGGACTCATATTTTGTGAGATGATTGTACAAATTTAATTATAACTCTAGCATTACTCATAAGAATAAACAAAATACATTAATTAAATAGGTGGATAGAAGTAAGAAAATATAATAACTTCAATTTAAAAGAAAATGAATTGTAGTTTATGATCTTAATTGTTACTTAATCCTCTCTTTGTCCCACAAAGATAATCCATAATTCTTTTTCAAGCAGATTAAGAAATATCAATTAATGTCATTAGGAAATGAAATTTAAAACTATGTTACTTACTACATCCTTAATTGATAAATGTACTTGGATTTATTTGTTATTAGTCCTATAATAAAATTAAAATACTAATTTTACAACTAAACAATTCACAACTTGCATACGACTCCTATATAAAGTATGGGTCCCAAAATGGACACTAAATTATGGACTTATATTTTGTGAGACCGTTGTACAAATTTAATTGCTACTCTAGTATTACTCATAAGAGAAAAAAAATTAATTAAATATGTGGATAGTAGTAACCAAATATATTAACTTCACTTGAAAAAAAAGTAACTAGACTACAATATGAGAAGAAGAAAAATAATATTAAACTATTTTTGTGGGATAGGGAAAGTATATCATTCATTCCTCTTATTGAAGCTTGATCCTTTTTGTAGTTTTTATTTTATTTTATTTTAACTTTATAGCTTAATATTGAGTTATGTATTCGTTTTGTGTATGAAAAAATTTTGTCATTTTAGACATTATTCTTTATATTATAAACAAATATCACTTTGAGGTGAATCTCCATCTTCACCCTTATATCTTTTTTTTAAGACATAATAAATTTTACTCTACTCTCTATTTAATTGGAAAAATAGACAAAACTTGAAGATTAGATTTTATGTAATGCCCACCCTAACAAGTGGAAAAAGTTTTAGCAATGACAAGATTTCACACACAAAAGGTGTGAATTTTTTATGGTAGAAAATATCTTAAATTTTCACGTTGCTTGAATAAATATACCTATTGCTTTTATAGGGTGTTTAGATTCATGCAACATGATAACATAAACAAATAAAGTCTAAATATTATATGTATTGTTGAGATAATTTCTATTACAATTGCTAAGTATTTTGGTTAGCTTTATTGTAATTATTTTTTGTACATATGATGTAACTTTATTTGCACATGAGAATATAACCTCAACAACTAATATATTAATTCACCAAATAATTTTTATTAGTTAATAATTAAAAGTTTGTAATTATTTTTATTTTCTACACACACACATAGAGGCACAAAGTATCCTAGCACAACCATTTACATTGAGTTTGGTTAGGAAATGTTATAAAAAGCATGCATCACACGGAGAAAAAAAAACATAAGCAAAAACATTTGACGATTATGAAAGTAATTAGGGTTGAAGTCAATGATTATTATGGGTGTATAAGTATTATTAATTAATGCTCATATTCTTTGTTATTTGTTAGAATAATCAAATACTCTTCCATTGGTATTTTTATTCTTTTTTATTGAAGGAGAAAGCGTCTTTCATTTTTAAAGGAAAATAGGATACATTAATGTATTAGGCATGTTGGTCCAAGGATGCCAAATAAACCAATTTAATAGTATGAGAGGAGACACACACACACACACACACTTATATATAAAAGCCTAATAATGGCACGAATGCTAGTTGATGCAATATTAAACAGTTACGAATATAGGAATATGCTATACATAACATTTTAATTACTTGACCGATGAGGTCATAGTTCAGTAGTTACGTTGAGATTTGGATCAACGATACTTAAAGTTTTGAATTTAAATTCCTCTCTTGATTTTTGTATATATTTATAGTGATTCTTACGTCTATAAAGTGGATTTTACTTATCCTTACCGAGTTTTAAAATAAAATATCTCCAAATATAATGTATGGAATTCATTATCAAATTTATGTTACTTTTTTTTTTCTGGTGTTGATGCCGCTTGCTTAATATCCAAAGAAGGAAGGAGGTTAGGGAGAGTAAATGCAACAAAGTGGCGAAGACAAGGACATGTGAAATTGTGAAGAGAAGAGACCCAACTCTCTCAAGTCTCGATCTACTAGGGTGATGTGGGACATGAGGGATGGCGGTAGGTAGTTGTTGTACATGGAAAAGAAACCGGGGAATAAAAAAAAAAACCATTATAAACAAGGCTTAATAAAGAGGCAAAAACATCTTTCCAAGAACTTTCATAGCATATCTTGTATTTCAATTAATGATAGGGTTGCATCATGTGGTTGTACGTTTCATCTTACCATACAATATTTTATTCAAAATCCAATAGAATTAGCATTACTTGTCCAAAAAAACAAGATTAATTCTAGTTAAAGTTTCTTATGATATTTTGAAATAAGATATATAATAGTATAAAGCTAGAGTCTTTGATAGAAATAAACCATGATGTCCTTGACCAATAACCTTTCACGAATCATGTTCCTCATTCCACACTCAATAACCTTACCTAATTTTTTTGCAGGAAATGACCGACTTACCTTCATTTTTAGTTTACTACAAGGTGTCAACAACTCCCACCAATCTATATTGTAGGTGTGGACTCAAGTATGGTCATAAAATATATAATAATAATAATAATAATAATAATAATAATAATAATAATAATAATAATACTTCATGAATAATTAAATTTGATATTAGGATATGTTCATACATATAAACGTTTTTCCGCTTTTGTTTCTATGCCCTCTTTTTTTTAAAAAAAAAAGATTGTACATGATTATATTTCATAATCAAAAAAAAAAAAAACTATCGGTTTTCTATATATTCGTTTTGATTTTCATACCCATGCACTACAGTCAGAGACTTGACTAAAAAAGGAATGTTATTAACGAGTAGGTTTCTTCTTTTCAACATTCCATCAAAGCATGAGATGTTGTAGTTATGTTGCACTGGTTTGGTATCCATTATGCAGTTCAATTAGTTATTTTTATCAAATAAAGAGATGATACATTTGTGCTGTAAATGAACGAACCGTGAGGCTCCATTTGCTTCTATGAAACTCCTAAGAAAATAAAATAATCAAAACTATTTCTTTCAAGTTTTTCTATAAGAAAATTAAATAGTTAATATTCAACAATTTTTATTCATTATTAAAAAAAGAGTGCGCTATATATGAATATTGATTATTAATTTTAGCTATATATTCTGTTAAAACCTTTTTAGAAGAAGTGCTCTCAAGTTTGTAATGAATTACAAAACTCATTACCAGATGCGTTTTATGATAATCTAATTTGTTTCAGGTTTTGGGTCAATGGGCAAACAAAAAATAACTAGTCAATCACATAGCCACTTGTGCATGTTATATACTACCATGTGAGGAACTGATAAAAATAAAATAAAAGTCGAGTAAAAATTAAATTAAAAGAAATTCATATCAGTTGTGAAGGTGCCTACTGCCTTCTTCTTTATGGCCTGGCATCATGTTCCGAGCTGTCTCCATTTAATGGTTAGCTAGCTCGACCTTTTTGGGACGAATTTAATTTTCAAGACACAAAGGGAAAATAAATAAATGAAGGATTATACGAAAAAAAAAAAAAGGTTCGGTGAACATGCTCTAAAAGCCTCGGAAACTGAATTGTTTTTCTTTTATAAAATTTATAAGGGATCTGTAAAATTAAATATAAATTACAGTATAAATGACTGATACTATAAAGATGTTATAATATTACATAAAAAAATTAAATTTTAAATATCTAATATTTTAATAGCTGGTTTTTACTCGGAACATGGATCGAGCACCGAAAAATAAAAAATAAAAACTTAAAAAAGAAACAGAGGGAACATAATGATTTAAGATTTGGCTGCCGTTGGTTAATAAAATAAATGCACCAGCCGTATTTTGTTTGATTAGAAAAGATACAACCAGGAAAGATCACATGCTTCTCGTAGCCTTTTCTCTCCCGTATACCGACCGTCTGCCTTTTAAATTAGATAGTTACTCATAAGTTTCAGATCTGTTTTAAGGAATCCGATCTTTCTGTCTGCAATCATCCCCATACATGGGATCCAATTTGTTACACCAGTCCAGTTTCCAAATCTGTCTTTAGATAACTCAAATATCCATCTGAAAATTTTTAGTTCCATTTTTTCCTTTTCTTTTGAACAATATTCTAATCCTATGCAAGAGCCTATGTACATGGCTTAGCTTGGTTTGTTACAAACGATTAATGAGTCAAGTAGCTTATAGTAGTGAAGAAGGAAAAAAAAAAAGAAAACCTAAAATTTCGATTGGTCTCTTGATTGTAAGTTACTAAAATAACTACAAAAAATATCAAAAATTGATAGATATATAGCTAACCTTTCATTAAGTTTAAAACGAGCCTAAATTAGTTCTTATCTTTTTAAATAGTAACTTAAATTAGTTTATAGCTTATTTAACCTAAAAAAAACTTACATTAGATGATATTAGAATTAAAAAGCTCTATTTTAATAATCTTTTAAAATCTTGCTTCTATATTACGCTTTAAACTTTCGGTCTTGAACTTTCAACTTTTATCTATCTTTTTCTTTTTCAACTTGTCGTTTCAAATAAATACAGACAATAAAAAGATACATTAGTATCGATAAAAAGATAAATTCAATTTATTTTTGAAATGAAAAGAAGGGAAGAAATGTAATAAGGTAGCTCATAATAGGCACAACATCTCTTCTATTTTTCTTTTTAAATTTAGCATTTTTATAAAATGTTTTTTTTTCCTTTTTTTTTCCTAAGGCTATCTATCGAACATAAATTATTTGTGAAAATAATTTATTTGACGTAATACTATGGTTGTTATTGTTATCACCACTATTTTGACTAACTTCTAATAAGGATACGTTCTCCTGATCTAATTCATTTTCAGGACATAAGCAAAGCTCAAAAATAAAATAAAATAAATGATAATAACTATAATAATGATAGTAATGATAGCAATTTCAATTACGGAAATTATAATAATGACTAATTAAAAATTAAGATCAAACGCTATTTCTTTATTACTCATACTGCCGTTGGTCCTCCTGCTCTCCTGTTGTTACCACGTACTAGTACGTAGTACTCTATTTATTTTATTTTGCTTTTATCGAGGAGTCTTTAATTAGTATCTTTACTAATATTATTGCTTATGTCACTTTTACAATATTATAGTTTTTAACGTGGGAGTAAAAAAAATAAAACTAATTACTAGGTCACTAGTTGAAGTTAATTTATGCAAAACTCGGCACACCAATTCCGAACTAATTTATATGGCATGATTCCGAACTTACTAGGTCCCCAGACCTTTGTTGGTGTGTCATGATTCGTAATGAGCTGTTGACCTTGTTTGTATCCATCAGAAGGCTTAGAATAACCAAATTCCGAACTAATTTATATGGGCACGCCGAACACATAAAAACAATCTTTAATGAAGTAATTAAGTAAAACTTTTAGCCTGAATAGTACATCAAAACTATTATTATTATTATTATTTTAAATGCATCAAACTCTGCGGCAAAGTCCAACCTCCTGTCACCGTCTCAGTATCGGTTAAAGGCCTTTCACGGCGGTGCAAAGTCCAGAAGCAGCGGTGCATGCCTCATGCAGTGCAGGGTCTCCCCTTCACTTCACACGGCGTCAGTGTGTGAAGTGTGCGCAGACAGTACCCGGGTTCGGTATTGAACAACAGAATAATTAACGGGACGAAGCAGACCACGCATGTACACTCGAACGTAAAATTATTGAAGTTACATTTTGGAGATAGGTTTCTGAAATGATAACTACTTAAAAAAAACGTCATTAATCGAAAAATGTATTTATTACGATACTTTTGCGTGAGATGGTTGATTTCTCTCCTTATTCCCAATCGGATTGGGATGCGTAATAATTACTCATACACAACAGAACTACAACATGTGATTCTTCTCATTAAAAAAAGAAGAAGAAGGAGAAGAAGAAAGGTATGACAGATAAATACAAGTGTAACGGTGGGTGGTTGGCACTGTGGCGTGCACATGTGAAACAACTGCACCGACACATGTTTCATTTTTGGGGCGGCGGTCTAAACTCCTAAATATTCTCTTCAATCAGCAAAAAGAATCCCACGATCTGTTTTCCTTTTTGTCTGTTTTTTCACCACCTCGTAAATCTCTGAAGAACTCCAAAAGGAGTCAGGGATGTGGGATCTTCCTGCCGGTATATACAACCGACGGGATCTCTAATGGTGATGGGAGCATCCTCACTGCCATTCTATGATCGCCGTATGTGTCTACTGCCGTCACGTTTAGAGGCAGAGTGATCATTATGCAATAGTTCAGTCCTTCCTCGAGCGTCGAACGACGTATAAGGAGTCTCAAACAAACAGACTGATATTATAGAAAATATTCATCTAACCTTTTATGAGTTCCGTGCAGACGACCGGCAATCACCCTTTCCATATCAAAAAGCGATGATTATATATATTATCAACCGAGTTCTTCTGCAGTTCATCAAACTAAATTATATATATATTCATCTAACGTTGATGTTTCTGAAATCTGCATCTTCCAACAAATGGATTGTTTAATCGGTATCGGATCTTCTCACCGCTACACTAACATACATTTTTAGAAACCAAAATAATTCACTGCACTTGGCCCTTTCCCGGCATGAAAAAAGAGAACACATATTTATATTATTCTCAATCTCCTATATATCGACAAACTACCTAAAGTTCATCATAAACATAATATTGGCGATCACGCCCATGGCAGACTCCGGCACTCACCTTCTCCGATGCGATGCCAATGGTATTATCGTCATTTAATTTCATTATTGCTTGTGTTTTGTTATAGGTCTATACTGATATACGGGCTTGACTCGGATATATTGGGCTTGAGTTGGAAATGTTGATGATCTTCTTGTTGTAGTCCAAGCTTGTGTTTCAGCTCATGTTTTCGTAGAAATTACAATGTAAACACTAGAACATAATGAAATTGTACGTACATAAATACTATTTCTATTTTTTTTTTTCGGTTTAATTGGACCGAATGAGTCCAAATAAGAGTAATGGGTCGGGATGATCTATAATGTAATGTAGTGTTATGATAAAAGAAGTAGGTGACGCATTGAATCCAAACAGCTCATCCAATTATTATTGGATTGGGCAAGAGGTGAGGCCAGTCCTATATAGCCTCCCTCCACCCTTAATACTATCTCCTAGTATGTTGGTAGGACTTTATATTAATAGGCTGACACAATTTTAAGTCTCTAACCCATATCTTAGCATGACCCAAACGCTGAATTGGGGATTCAAGGATCCCAGGCTTACCATATATGCTGATGTATTAGCTTAGCCCCGAATGCAATTAAGCTGATTCTGTCGGGATGAAATAAAAGAAGTAGACCGTGTCCCTCTCTCCCTCTCTCCCAAGCATGGTGTTGAGTGTGACTGAGAGATGAGTTCTGCCAACGATATTCGTCGGAAAACCTTGTGCGATGGTGAAGGCTAATCTTTCCCCAAGCCTATCTCTTCTTTTCCTAAGTTGTTTCGTTGAACACTCATCATTTGGTATCAAATCTCAGGGTTTATCGCCCGGTTGCTTTCATTTTTTTTTTGGCTTGATTTTAATGTCGGCCTTGACCGGATCTCTGAGTTGCTGTTGTGTTTTGTTGGTCGAGTTGCTAAATCAATTTCTATTTGAAGTTTTATTTTCGCTCATCTCACGTCATCCAAGATAAGATAAGAAATTCAATGAAGTTACTGGTAAGAAATCCACATGCTGAAGTCAATGAAGTGAGGTCTCGTCGAAATGTCACCAGTTTGGTGACGGGTGAAAGAATTTTATTTATTTTTTAATGTGGATATATATATATATATATATATATATATATATATATAAAATAAGTGATTGAACCCATGGTGAAATCACTTGTAAACTGTTTGTCCCGCAACCCTCCGCGGTGACCGTCCCGCCGGTGAATGCTGCGCCGGCTAAGAAATAACTAGCGCTTGAAGCATCGTCTTCTTCAACGTAAACATTTCCTGGTGACCTGATTGACATTTCGAGGACAAATATGATCTACTGATTGAACGTACCGAATGAGCCCAAGGGAAGCGACGACATTTCTTATGCGAAGAAATTACTTAACTTACAGTGTTTCTATCACCATGCACCTAAGAAACGGTGTCAGTATTTCTATATTGCTTCTCCAAACCGCGCTACGCCGCTCCATCAATTTCAGGGTCATCTCAACATAGGGAACGGATATCGATTTATCTATGCGGGAGTCTCAAAGTTTCACATTTCAAATAGTTGAAGGAGCTGCCATCACTCAGACTCACATGAAATTTAATAGAAAAAAAAAAAAAAGGATTCATGTCCCATTTTGACATGCCAGCCCTATTTTGGGATGTAGGAGGTCAGAACTGATTTGGAAAAGCATCATCAACACCTAAGCACACAGAAATCTGAGCTCGGAATCGAAATAGTTAATGTCATTTCCTTCTAGCAAGTGATCTCTTTCTTCTGTCAGTACACCCTGTGCTCCCCGTTATGATATATATATATATATATATATACCAACATCACTGCTCCGGGGTTTTAAAAAACGCACCATCATTTGACGCTGTGCCCTCACAAATAATGTGCATGAAATATTTAGAGACGGATAAAAAGATCGTAGTCCCAAACACCTCATTTAGAATATGTCTAGCTGTGTATGTATGATGCTCTTACGAAAAAGGATTTCGAACAAACCTGCATGAGCTACATTTCCCATGATCTATTTTGGGTTTAATTGGAACCTTGACACCCGCCCACCGTACGTGTAGGTATGAGTACAACCACACACACATATCAGCAGCAGCTTGAAACATACATACTCGCCACTTATGTTAAAGCAAGAATGATAGGCCCCATGGTTTAAGCATATATATGCCAGTTCAAAACATACATTCGCATATAAATACAGACCCGAAAACTAAAGTCACGAGTCCTTTCATTTCTCAGGTATACCAGCAATAACGACGTGCAATACTTGATCAACATGAGAATAATGATAAAGGCTTCAAACAAGGAAATATCGATCACGAGCAAGAAAAAGAAAAGAAGAAGAAGAAGAAGAAGAAGAAGAAGAATTCGTGTAAAGAGTTTTGCAAGTCTCTCAGATCTGAACGTCTAAAGGTAAAATCAAAGCCAGGTAATATGAATCCTAATGAGAGAGATCGATCCACCACAACTTATTCAAAACTGACCACCACAGCCTCTCATGCACAATTGTCTCTTGCATAAAAGTATCTCTAGTGTTCCTAGCTAGAGCACCAAGAATGCGTGCAGTGGACATCACTGTTCAACAGATTGTCAACGACTCTTGTCCCGTACGTATGTAATCAGTAACCTTAATTAGCAGGCAGAAGCAGAAAGAAGATAAAAGACAGACAGATTAATAATACTATAGTTTCTCTCAATGAGAAAAGACAGATGCAAAGAACATTTAGGGAAGCAAGCAACAGAAAACCAAATTGATCGTAGGATGGGAACAAAGCTAAGCGTACTTGCAGACAAAAATAACGACAATAAAATATAGTGTATGGCATCACTTCAAAAGGCATACAATCATAAAGCACCATAGCACCAAGAGGAATCAGATATAAATTGTTTCACTGATTGAGCAATACAGACGGAGGATGCTTGTCAGAACCAAAGGAGAACGGAAATGCACGGAGGCTTAATTGAGAAGGATATGAGTCTGTATAACGTTTAGTGTGTCAAAGGACAAAATAATATATATATATATATATATATATATAGAGCTTAAGGCATAAGAACACGGCCACAAAGAAGCACGCACAGACGTTGGCTCAACAAACTAAGCAGCAATCAGCTCATACAGAAGAAGCCATATGCAACCATCTAAGACGTAATTACCAAACTTGGCTTGTGAACATAGAAGGGATATACAGCCAGTTAAGCAAATATTCTATACCGTGTATACCATCAAAAAATACAATAACTAACTTATCCCTCATCCTCATTTCTAGTTATTTGTCTATTTCCATATATCATCAGGAATCTCAACCGTGCAACCTACCTCTTCCCCCCATCATAAAAGGGAAGTAGAAAAGACTAAAAATAGGAAGAAACGTTTCTCCCACGCTTCCTTGGAAAGGAGATTTTAAGCACCACGGACTGAATATTAACCATTCCTAGAGCTAGTCTCGGTGGGAGTACTTTCAACAAGCTACAAGCTTAAGGACCGTACGTAGGGGTTTAGAATGGTGCAATTCTCATCAATATTTCAGCGTTAGATTATTATCCAATGTTGAACTTGTTGGCTTAATAGCCTAATAATACCAATTGCTCTATTGAGAAGACTTGGATGAATGACTAAGATGACAGTATAAGAAAAATAGAAACTGATAGAATTTTGGGAAGGATTTTTAAGATGAGTATAATGCAACTTAATTCTGCATTCATAGGACAAATGAAACAGTACAAAATTGCATGTTCAATACTCTACGACTCCACCTCATATTTATACAACCTGAGAGTGGATTTAATTAATTTCAGCAATAAATAAAACTCCTAAGAATGTGCGTTATGGACCATTACTTTAGGTCATAACCACACGTAACTCTATGCATTAATACAAACCACTAACATCCTCCTAATAACATGTAACTGACACTAAATGCTCCTAAATCAATGCAACTAAACAGAAACTGAAATGTGATTAAGGCAAACAAGTTTAACTTCCACATTCACCCCCTTAAACTTGTTTATCCTTGATGATCTTCACACCTATCTTGTCTCTCAGCTCATTAAACTTCTGTCTCCCTAGTGGTTTGGTTAGGATGTCAGCTAACTGATTTTCTGTCTTAGTATACTCCAGTTTAACATCACTATTCTCTACACATTCACGAATAAAATGGAACCTGGTGTCAATGTGCTTGCTTCTCTCATGATGAACTGAATTCTTAGCTAGAGTAATTACAGACTTGTTGTCAATCTTCAATGTTGGCTTCACTTGATCATCACCTCTTAGACTTTCTATCAGTCTTATGAGCCAAATCCCTTGACATGCTCCTCCTGTAGCTGCAATATACTCAGCTTCACATGATGAAAGTGCCACTATCCTTTGCTTCTGTGACACCCAAGTGATAGGGCTATCTCCAAGAAAGAAAATGATTCCAGTCGTGCTTCTCCTGTCATCAGTATCTCCAGCAAGATTACTGTCACTATACCCTACCAATTCCTCACTTGCTTGATTTCTTTTGTACACACATCCCATGTCAAGCGTTCCTTTCACATATCTTAGGATCTACTTGACAGCACTCATGTGTGCAGTAGTTGGAGCCTCCATGTATCTACTAACTACACCAACTGAATAAGCAAGATCAGGACGAGTGTTTACCAAGTACCTTAGGCTTCCAATGATGCTCCTATACATAGTTGCATCCACTGGTGGCTCTCCATCATGCTTACTCAGTCTGCATCTTGGCTCCATTAGTAGATGACACTGATTGCAGTCTATCATCCCTGCCTTCTCAAGGATTTTCTTTGCATAGCTGGACTGGCACAGAGTTATAGCTTCCTCATATTGCTTCACCTCTATCCCCAAGTAGTAGCTAAGGATCCCCAAGTCACTCATCTTGAATTTCTGCATCATCTCTAGCTTGAATTTCTGGATGAGTTCAGTACTTGAGCATGTGAGGATGAGATCATCTACATACACCCCCACAACTGTGACATATTTTCCTGACTTCTTCATGTACATAGCATGCTCAAAAGGGCATCTCTCGAACCTGAGGGATTTTAAGCACCTATCCAGCTTCTCATTCCAGGCTCTTGGTGCTTGTTTTAAGCCATACAAAGCTTTATGCAGCTTTAACACCTTGTTTGGATTGTTCTTATCAACAAAACCTTCAAGCTTCATAACATACACCTCTTCGGTAAGCTCTCCATTAAGAAAAGCTGTTTTGACATCCATGTGATGGACATTCCACTTCCTCTGTGCCGAGTATGCTAATAAAGTTCTCATAGTCTCCATCCTTGCTACAGGAGCAAACACTTCTTTATAGTCGACTCCATACTGTTGCACATACCCCTTTGCAACTAATCTGGCCTTGTGCTTGATTATCTTCCCTTCTGGATCCTTTTTTAGCTTGAAGATCCATTTCAAACCAATGGCCTTTTGATCCTTAGGTAGGTCTGACAGTTCCCAGGTCCCATTTTTCTGTATGGAACTTATCTCCAGTGCCATTGCTTGCCTCCAATTTTCATTCCCTGCTGCTTCCACATAACTCGATGGCTCTTCAATGGATAGGAAACACAGACTTGCCTCCTCATCTACTTCTCTGGTTGCATCATAGATTTCTTGCAAGGATCTGAACCTGTGAGGTCCTCCACTCGAGCTTGAGCTGGTGCTTGATCTTAGTGTGCTCAGATGAGAGTTTTGAGGAGTTTGCAGGGGTGATGCACTTTCACCTCCCTCATTAGAGCTTGGTGTTGATGGTGTACCACCTTCTCCAGTTTCCCCTTCACTTATTTTCTTCAAACACCACATCTCTGCTCACCACAACTCTTTCTCTGCTTGGATCCAAGAGCCTATAAGCCTTGGAACCTTCCTCATATCCAAGCAAAATATTCTTGATGCTTCTGTCAGGCAGCTTGGTGAGGTGAGGTGACACCACTTTGGCATGAGCAAGGCACCCAAACACACGTAGGTGTTGCACATTTGGAGCCTTCCCATACCATGCTTGGTAAGGTGTCATCCCCTCCACACTCTTTGTTGGAGCTCTATTTAGTATATACACTGAGGTTTCCACTGCTTCTCCCGAAAACTTTGCTGGCACACTCTTGCTTTTCATCAGACTTCTAGCCATCTCCATCACCGTTTGGTTTCTCCTCTCGACAACACCATTTTGTTGAGGGGAGTATTGTAATACCCCAAATTGAGCAGAGTGATATAAGGATTGATATGGCTACTTATATCAAAATGGTATACCATCCTTTTGGTGATTCCGTCCTAAGAACTCCACAGTTAAGCGTGCTGGCCGTGGAGTAATTTTAGGATGGGTGACCTCCTGGGAAGTTTCGGAAATTTCCTGAAAATTTCTCGGGAAGTGCGTGAGTGAGGACAAAGCGTGCTAAAAGGACTCGTGTTGATCTGTGGGGCCAACCGATCAATCCGAAAGCGCTCCAAGGCAGCCCCCGTGTGGTCGTGTCGACTCGGGGTGTTACAAATGGTATCAGAGCAAAACCACGACCATGAGCTGAACTTGGATGAGCCAGTTAGCCACCTAGCGGGACGATTCTTGGGATGAACTGTATTGAGACAGTCATTGGTTGAGGCGCAACGAGGACGTTGCGTTCTTTGAGTGGGGGTGAATGTAATACCCCAAATTGAGCGGAGTGCTATAAGGATTGATATGGCTACTTATATCAACATGGTATACCATCCTTTTGGTGATTCCGTCCTAAGAACTCCACAGTTAAGCGTGCTGGCCGTGGAGTAATTTTAGGATGGGTGACCTCCTGGAAAGTTTCGGAAATTTCCTGAAAATTTCTCGGGAAGTGCGTGAGTGAGGACAAAGCGTGCTAAAAGGACTCGTGTTGATCTGTGGGGCCAGCCGATCAATCTGAAAGCGCTCCAAGGCAGCCCCCGTGTGGTCGTGTCGACTCGGGGTGTTACAAGTATGCTGTAGTAAGGTGTCTCTTTACCCCCTCATCATCACAAAGCTTCTTAAAATAAAAGGAAGTAAATTCACCTCCTCGATCTGTTCTGAAACACTTTATCTTATCTGCAACCTCATTCTCAACCAGACTTTTGAATCTTTTGAATGCCTCAAAAGCTTCACTCTTACACTTCAACAGAAATATCCACATGAACCATGAATAATCATCAACAAGAAGCATAAAATACTTGTTACCTCCTGGTGTAGATGGTGAGATAGGTCCACACAGATCTCCATGAACCAATTCAAGCTTTTGTCTTGCTCTGAAAATTACTTTATGAGGAAATGCAGTCTTGTGTTGCTTCCCCATCATACATCCATCACATACTTGATTTGTTTGAGCAATCTCTGGCATTCCTTCCACCATCTTCTGGCTTCTTAACCTTCTTAGAGCTTGAAAGTTCAAATGTCCATACCTGGCATGCCATAACCAAGCCTTGTCTGTCATACTTGCCATTAGACAGACCTTTTGTGCAATCTGCAGCTTTGCAATGAAGAGTCTGTTTTGTTGCCTCTGTACCTTGATTATGAGTCTATTTATGCTGTCATAGACCCTCGAGATTCCTTCTCCAATGATCACTCGACACCCACTATCATCAAGTTGTCCAAGGCTAATGATATTACTTCTCAGTTTAGGTATATAATACACATTGGATAGAATCAAGTGCTCCCCGTCTTTGCATTGAAATAGCACTGATCCTAACCCATGTATATTAATCACAGAGCCATCCCCAAACCTCACCTTGCCATTTTTAGAATGATCAATCTCAGTAAAGCAACTCTTGTCACCTGTCATGTGGTTGCTTGCACCAGTGTCCAGATACCAACCTGCCTCCTTGGTGTTTCCACTTGCAGTTGACAACTCTTCCTTGCTCTATGAGACGTGTGATTTGGTCAATTCACAAGTCTCAATCATCAGCAGTGCAAGCTGATCATACTCCTCCTTTTCTGTCAAGTTGGCTTGCTCTTCATTCTCCTTTGATGGACATTCAGAAGCAAAATGACCCATCTTCCCACAGCCATATCACTTTATCTTTATATTGTCAAAATTCTTCTTATGTTGCGGCTCCTCTTCTTTCCTTTGAGAGCCACCATTTCCTCTTCCTCTTCCAAGACCTCTGCCTCTTCCACCTCTATTGTTCCCTTGATCTCTGGAATACTTCTTTTGAGATTTGTTGTCTTCTCTTGCCTTCCACTCTGCTCGAGTGAAAATCACAATTTCATCTCTCTTTGCTCCATGACCTTGCATCCTCTCTTCGTGAGCTTTAAGTGATCCAATAACCTCATCTGTGGTCTTGGTTTTCAGATCACAAAACTCCTCAATTGTAGATGCAATCTGCAAGAACTTTGGTGAAGTTGATCTCAGCAACTTCTTCACCACAAGCTCTTCTTCTACCTTTTTGCCTAGCCCTCTTAGCTTATTGACAAAATTTTAGAGCTTTCTAGAAAACTCATCAATGCTGTCACCATCATTCATCTTCATTGCTTCAAATTCTCTCCAAAGTGATTGAGTTCTGACCTCTTTCACATTCTCAGCTCCGAGGTTCATGGTTTTGAGCATATTCCATGCCTCCTTGGCTGTTTTCTTTGCCCCTAATTGAAGCAAAGTGTCTTCACTTATGCCTTGGTAAATAGCTGCCAAGGCCATCTTGTCCTTGCGTGTCTCAACAGGCCCTTTAGACTCCACTGCATCCCAGATTCCTTGTGCCATCATGAACACCTCCATCTTGATGGCCCATACTGCATAATTACTTCGAGTCAGCATCGGATACTTGAGAGTGACAGATCCATCTTTCTCTTGGATCTGTGCATCATCACTGCCTGTGACTGAACCCTCCCCATGAGACATGTTATAATGAGTTTGATCTCCCAAGCTCTGATACCATACATGGCATCGAAGTTGATTTCAACCAAGCTCCTTGTTTTTAAATTTTTCTTTAAGCTGATACCACAATGTGGTATCAGAGCTGGTTCCGATAACCACGCTCTTGTTTGAAAATTTTCAATTTAATCAAGTGTTCCTTGTTTTAAAAACATTTACGCTCAGAGTTGGTTCCAAAAACCATTTTCTATTTTAAATGTTTAGTTGATACCACTTACCACAAAGTGGTATCAGAGCGGTTGGTCCTTTCGGACACGCTCTTTCGTTTTAAAATTTTAAGATGATACCACAAGTTGGTATCAGTATGGTTGATCCTTTCAGACACACACTCTCGTTTTAAATTTTTTTTTTTTATGATTTCACAAATGGGTATCAAACTGGTTTCGACTGCTCTTCCAATTTTATTTTTTTTAATTCTTTTAAGCCTGTGCCACACTTTGGTATTAGAGTGGTTCATTATTTTGATCACGCACTTCTGATTTTTAAATTTTAAGTTGATATCACAAGTTGGTATTGAATCTGGTTTTGACCACGCTCTTTTGTTTTTAATCTTTTTAAGTTGGTACCACAAGTTGGTACCAGAGAGGTTGATCTTTTTTATTATACTTCTTCTCGAAATTATATATGGATTACGAGTTTCTTTGTTATTAGTTTTGAAGTGTGTTTTGACCGATCTTTTGGTTTTAATCTTTTTAATTTGATACTAAGAGTAGTATCATTTTGAAAATGAATTGGGATTAAACAGTTTCCTTGAATTGAAATCATTTTTTTTAAAAGAATTTATTTATTTTGATTTTTTTTCCGGCCACAGTGAGAAGAGAAGGGTAGAATTTTAATTAAGTTTAATTCTCTTTTGGAAATGAATTACATTTCTTGATGCGTACTCTGATTTTGTTTAAAACCGTTTAATAATTATTTGAAGTTTAGTTTGTATTAATTTTGTAATTGATTGTTAATCTTTTCTTTAGCCTTAGCACTTGGTACTGGAACGGTTGGAGAGAACCGGTCTGGTACTAAGTGTGGCGGTAACATTCCCAGAATTCACAAGTTGTAAGTGATTCTATTTTTATTTGCTTCCGCTTTAGAAAAAAAAAGTAGTGAATTTTGGGGTGTTACAAAGTGGTATCAGAGGTCAGATGAAGAAGTTTTATATATGAACAATATAAATTGCAAGTCGCCATATAAGTTAAGTCCATATGAAAGTTATCAAATTAAGTTTAAGTATTTAGACTTAATATGTCTAACTTGATATGGTGTAGAGATATTAGGAATCTTAAGTTGTTAATGGATTGAACTAAGATGACCCTATAGATAATTGGTCAATTACATATATATAAATATATATATGGTTACGGTCCCCGAGGCATATATACTTTATTCTAATTGATTCTCATCAATCATCAGAGATAAGCGAGCATGTGTGTGATTTGGAAGACCATAGTATCACTCATTCAAATCTTGCTAATATTCGATGGTAGTTCAATCAATCCTTGCTAAGGATTCATGCACGCTTCCACATATCTATTATGGTTATTATTATAGATGAATTAACATGTGATTGTATCACATAAATTCCATCAAGTGATATGAGAGTCAGCAGGCTCGATTCATTATGATTCAATTTTATGTTACTTGTTTGGTGTTATTATTAAATCGAATATGGTTTTTATGTGGTATTGATTTTTAATCAATCCGATTTGATTGGATACATGGATTCAATTTCTTCTATTGTTTATTGGCTTGTTCGATATGTTATCGATCGGTCAAGTTTAGTCTTTTGATTGATGTTGTTGATTCAGCAGCACCATGGCGATTCAATCGGCTTCAAAGTGTGACTAGATTGTTTTTATCAAGTCTAGTAACTAAAATTATAGAGCTATTTTTTTATTATCTATCGGTCCAATTTTTTTGGAGATTTTATTTGGTTAGATATAGTCCTACCACATCAAATTCAAGCCCTAGTTGTACTTAATTTGGTTTCATTGATTTCAGGATACCGGTAGTAAGGAAGCCATTGGTGTTGGGTGTCTTCGGTGTGTTGTCATGCTAGTTGTCATTGTGTTGACTGCTATCGACAATGATGTTGGGACAATGGCAACATTGGTTTAAGGAAAGTTGGGGCCCAGTTTGCCTATTTTGGTAGTCAACTGGTGGGTACATTTTTATTTTTACTTTGTGCATTGAAAACATTTAAATATCTTATTTTATTTATTTTTAATAAAAGTAAATAAGGAAAATAGGGCGGATGGGAGAATCAATTCAATAGTATAGTTAGTAATTAATGGCAGCTTAATTAAAACTTAAAGTCTGTCTTTCAACTATTAAAGCATAATGACTATCATAAGGTCACTATTAAACCATTAAAATATAAAATTTTAATTAAAGGTGCCATTAAATATTATAATGTACCCAATGATATTTAGTATTCGTGATTATGGCGTTTACCGTTACATACATTAGTTGATGGTTATATTTTATGCTAATTATTACGGTGGTATTACTTTTTTAATAGCATATTAAGTTAGATTTAATGTCTTATTATGATTATAGATATTAAATCTAAATGAGGTTGGTTTTAAGGTTTAAAATCTTTAGAACATATTAAGGAATCAATTTATTTAAATAAAATTTTATCTAATATTTGTAGATAAATTAGTTGATATGACATGTCACCAAAGTGACCTCTCTTGTGAATATTGGCTTATTAAAAAGATTGGATGTTAGTATATATGTTTATGTTTGGAGTATTTAGTTGGCCCAAATTAAGTTAAATATTTGGCACAATTTCATATGCACTTGTGGTGATAAGTATATGATAATTATTTGGTTTCCATGCGGATAATAAGTCAATCAAAATATGGGTTTATTATTTGACATACCTTATTATCAATATTTGATCACCGGAAGAGGGTTATCACTCATAGTTAGTATTACTATACAAAGACTTGATATTAATATTATATCAATATATTAGGATGGGAGTACCATTATTAGAAATTATTGATTCATATTTATACATATTGATGTGAGCATAATAGTTTTTTTTTCAATACAGTTTGTATATCAATCGTTATAATATCTACCAACTTAAGTTCAATCTTCATACATAAAGATAACCTCAAGAACTAAAGATGTCTATAAATAGAGGAGAAATGTTACTTTGTATTGTTATTTCTCTAAGAACATGAGAAAATAATGGAATATTGGGAAGATGATCCAATCACCCTTTATCAAGCCATATTTAGTTCTAATTCTCCAGAGTTGATTTATGTTATGATTGAAAAGTATAAGTCTATGCAATAAACTAAAGTATGAGATATTATCTCATTACCAATAGGTTCGAGTCCCACTAGTTAATATCAAATGGGATTCAAAGGTTAATGTGAAATGACATAAATGTTGTGTTATATTAGAATACTTTACTCAAAAGGAAGGCACTGTCTAAAAGAGACTTTCTCTTCGGTTTCTTAAAAATACTTTTTTCAATAGGATGATGCATCTTATTGTAACACCTCAAAATTTAGGACTAAAAATTTTTTTTAAGCAAAAGTGTAAAACAAATATAAAAATATATTATCACCATAATTGACATAATTTTGACATACATTTTATTCTCACATCAATTATAGGGCAAACCAATTTAGAACGTAAAACATAATAAACATAAAATGAGCAAATTTTCATTAACATAGATAAGAGTTTTGGAGACTAACTCCAAATATAATATCCAAATAC
This sequence comes from Tamarix austromongolica, assembly GCA_039764185.1. NCBI lineage: Eukaryota > Viridiplantae > Streptophyta > Magnoliopsida > Caryophyllales > Tamaricaceae > Tamarix > Tamarix austromongolica. The sequence continues at coordinate 14,185,584 of CM077819.1, forward strand.
ATAAATGAATACCTTGCATGAAGAGTCCCAAAAAATATCCAGGTCAAAATAAGGAACCAAATAACATAACTCTTTTATCCCAACCCCATACATAAGATATAATCACTCCTCCCCAAGTAAGAATCATAAGCAACATAATCATCCAATGTATCCGTAATGACTTACACAAACTCATCTGGGTTCTCTACTCATGTGAATGAGCAATACCCATGAAGAGGATGGTCAATATGCTACATACTTAGTAAGGTAATAATACAATCATAATTAGGTTATATAAATAATATAAATCATATGGAAGCATAAGTGAGCACAATACATATAATGTAACGTAATCCTGATTCCATAAGTCCATCATTAATTACAATCATAATATTTTTTTTATACTTACATTGAGTTCAGAGACCCTATTATTTTTAAATTGGTGGAATGGTCTAAAGAACCTCTAAAGAAAAAACACACTTGATTCATTATTATTATTTGGTGTAGCGGATCGAACACCTCTCAAAACAATATGCTCCTGACCACTATTTTGAAATAGATTGAATTATTTAAATCACTTTTCAAGGCAAAATTCTCCTTAGCCACTATTATCATTCGATATAACAGATACAACACCTCAGTCATAATTCACATAATCTTTCACTTTAAGTGATTAATATATTATTTATATCGCATATCTCAAGATCATATTTTAGTTCATTTTAACCCAATGGAATATTCTGGAGAAACTCCTAGAAAAAAAATACACCTACGCGACTATTATTGTCAGTTGGAATAGACATACAACACCTCGACCCTAGTTTATGTAATCTTTCTCTTTAAGTAATTAGTACCTTATTCAAGGTGGTATTTCTCAAGGTCCTCATACATACGTATATTTAGACATGAAAAGTACATAATATAATTTAAGATAATCATTTTAAATTTATAATGCAAAACCATATGAATACTGTTACACTTATCTAAAGAAAATTCCACACCTCTCCTAGGAAACCTTAATTATCATGTCAACCATGAATTCTACCTTGGAAATAATTTTATTACCAAATTAATTACCCATCCTTAAAGTGTTATTATTTACAACATATCCAAAAATTTGGGTATAACTCCAATGTCTTACACATGATATACCTATCCTTAAGTTTACTATTTACTTTTTCCACAAAACCCTAATTTTACAAATTAATTACAACTTTTCCTATGAGACTCATATGACTACAAAATGTAATATTAATTCCTAAAATATCACTATTAACATAATATCCAAAAATCAAAGTCAAACTCCAGCATTTTACACATTTGAAAATAAAGTCACTCCCTAAGGTTACTATTCCCACTTAAATCATTTTTCTCATTTATTAGCCTTAAGTCATTTATAAACACTCCAAATATTTTTTTTAAATGTATTTAGTATATTTATAACCATTAAAAAAATTAAAATACAATTATTTAACTTATAACCTATATTAACCAAAATACCCCTAAACTAGCCAAAACGTCAATTTCCACAAAAACTGATGAGTCACGATATGAGTGGTTCCCATCTTCCAATATATCATTCTAATACAACTTAAACACCTTATTTAACATCATACCATACCTAGAAAAACTATATTAAAGCACCATAGGTCACATGATCATATTTAGGGTTACAAAATGAGATTTATCACAACAACAACACTTAAGCTCATGCTCTTAACATATTCTCACTTTTCATAGATTTGATATTACATCATCATACTATAACATTATAATCATAATAATATCAAAAATAAGATATCATAAAAAAAATATACATTATAAATAAAAACCCTAGTTATGAAATGTATTCTTACCAAAGTGTCTCTGGTCTTTACACACGTATAACCTAAGATACCTCATTTGAGACCATAGGAAGAACACCTAAAAATTAATAAAAAATACAAAATTAGAACACATGGAGTAAAACAAATAAAACATTAGGTAATGGAGTGTGGAAATAGGAGAAAAACTAAACCAAACCAAGGCTAAGTCTTTGGTGAAAACTTGTGCCACAATAGAGGGATCCAAAGATAAGGGTAAGGAATGGTGATGGAGGTTGCAGATTGGGGGGAGAGACGGTAGTGTGGGTTGAAGGTAAAAAGGTGGTAGCAGTGGTGAAGCCGAAGGTTAGAGGGTAGCAATGGTGGTGATTGCCTTTGCTACTAAGATAAGCAACAACAATGATGATTGAAGCATGAGGGAAGGCTATAGTGGTGAGGAGATTTATTGGGCCATTATGGAGCTTATGGAAATGTCAAGGTAAAGAGAAAGGAATAAAATGAAGAGGGCTTCAGTTGTTGCTTCTTATCGATGATGGAGTGGACATGAGAGAAGGAAAGAGGAAGGATAGCTTGTGTCAGCAATAAAGAAGATGAAGTAGGATAGGAGGTGGTATTTATATAAGGAGAAAGGTGAGGCATGAGAATGCCAAATGGTTGAAGGTCGAGGGAAGGAAAGTGGCATGGGTTGGCTCTACGATAGAGAAAGGGATGAGTTGGTAGTGTAGGATTCCAAGTAGTTGGTGAGCAGCGCAGGTGCAGTGCAGGGGTGGTACTGCATGGCTGGGAAGGGAAAGGGAACCATACATGGAGAGATTTGCATGAAACCATCTTTTACACATATGTATAAGTACATAAGAACCCAATGGAACCATGCCAAGACTCCTAAGATTCTACTTCATGAAGTAGGATACCACATTTTCGAATTCAAAACAAAGGTAGATTATAATATAATTCTTGATAATGCTCTATGGAAATTTATGAACAAACTGTTTGTCTTGTTCGAACGCTATTTTACCATTATTTTGATTATTATTATTATTATTATTATTATTATTATTATTATTATTATTATTATTATCACTATTACTATTATGGTAAAAATATTCAAACCCTTATATTATCATTATTTCAACTATTATTATTATTATTATTATTATTATTATTATTATTATTATTATCCTTAGCAATATTAGTATTTTGTTAGTGTTACTATTATTACATTATTATTTTATCCCTAACCCTATTAGTAGTCTTAGCCTTAAAAATAATAGGGTTTCTATTACTATGAGTATTATTATTATTATTATTATTATTATTATTATTATTATTATTATTATTATTATTATTATTATTATCGCTATTTTTTCTATAACTAGTGTTAGTACTATTAGTAGAGGAAACAAAGCTATTAGATTTAATAATATCAATATGGCTATAAATATTATTAAAAACCTTATTTTCACTTATAAAGTTTTCTTTAATAATAGTAATCCTAATCTTAGAATAAAATAGGAAATAATAGTATTTTTGATAGGAGGAAAACTAATCCTTAGTTTTTTCCTCTTATAGGTGAAATCAGTCAAAACCCTAAGGAGGCGTAGGAGCGTGCTTGATGAGTTCGTATTTTGACACATTTTATACCCTTATAATCTTAGTTTTTGGTAGTTTATTTAACTAATATAGGGGAATAATTATTGTTTTATACTTAAGTGGTAAAAATTGCATAAATTTTATTATTTGAGCTAAAATGATATAAATTAAGTAAATTTAGAATAAAATATTATTTATTAATATTTATTGAATTTTATTTTGCAGGTTTTGTTTTTAAATAAAAGAAAATTAAAAAAAAGAAATAAGATCTTTGGACCAACGGCCGAAGGCCGAAGGCCCAAAGGCTTGGAGCAAACCAAACGGAGCCGAACGAGTCAGCGAGGGCTGACGTGGCGTGGGGTAAGAAGACGCAGAGAGAACGGCACGCACCACAATAAAAGGAGAGGGAGGCAGTCTCTACCGTTAGGCAGAGAACAGAGCGCGGCACGAGAGCCTTCAAGGCTCGAAGCTGAGGAGCGACGCAGGGCGAGACGCGGACGCAAGACAGGCTCGGCCGAAGGCTCGGAAGAGAAAGCACGGGTGCAGCAGAGCTGCACAGGACGACGCGCAGAGGACAGCCTCCGCACGGAGTTTGAGACAGCGGCAGCACAGGCGTCCACATCAGCCAATCAGCCGACAGCCGAAAAAAAAAGAAAAAGAATATATTACGCTGAAATCAAGGCAAAGAAGGAAGAAAATAAGGAAGAAATTAATACCGGTAGAATTTATTTCAGATAAAATTAATTTTTATCTGAATAAATTCTTGATCTTTAATTCAAAATTGATTCCAGTTATTTATTTCTCTTATTTTTAATTTATATTTTAGATATATATTTCTGTGTAATTAATTCTTTAATTATGGCTGGCTGATTATTTATTGTTAGGGAATAATTTGAAACCCTGGATTAGGATTTAAATTATAATTTTATTTTCTTTGTTTCGTGAGATTGTTTCTTGACTCTATATTAATTGCTATCGTTTATATATATGATTCTGTCCAGTATAGTTTATTTGGTGTATGCCTTGTTCTGGTTCCTCATAAGTGACAGTATGTAGGATTATTTGGCTGCTAGGTGGCCATCTAAATATACTAGAATTTATATGTATAAATTGCAGCTAGGTTAGATAACAATTCACCTAATCGTTTTGTGATTCTAACCGAAGTGGTAAAACGTTTCGATACGTGTGGGTCAAGGATAGGAAATACAGCTAGACATGCTTTTTGTACTAGTTTGGGTACTTAGATTGACAGCCTTCCACTTACACTTAATGCATTAAATCTAGTTAAATATAGGAGCCGCTTGTTGCTGCTATACTGCTAGTATTTAATAGGGTTAATATTGGCGCTTTGTCGTATTAATTTAATTAAGGGAAGTAATATAAGGTGTATGGACCTGCGTTTGGTGTGCAACTTGGTCGATCTCTTTCACACGATTAAAAGATGACTTAGAAATAAATATTATATTTCGACCTAATCCAGTGGTGGATTTTTATTTCCCTAACATATTTCTCATATCCGCGGTTATTAGTAGAGGAAACAAAGCTATTAGATTTAATAATATCAATATGGCTATAAATATTATTAAAAACCTTATTTTCACTTATAAATTTTTCTTTAATAATAGTAACCCTAATCTTAGAATAAAATAGGAAATAATAGTATTTTTGATAGGAGGAAAACTAATCCTTAGTTTTTTCCTCTTATAGGTGAAACCAGTCAAAATCCTAAGGAGGCGTAGGAGCGTGCTCCAAGATAGGTGATGTACTAGATAAGGGTGTAGCTAAGACCTTATGTGTGCTATGTGTTTTATATGCCTTGGATGCTATGTGTTAATGATATGTTGTGTATCTTGTGTTATTAGTTTAACTGTTTTATGTGTAGCACAACTTGGAGTTGAGGTATACTCATGTGCTTTCTTATGTTATGTGTTTAATATGTATATGCGGTAATATGTGATATGATGTGATGTGGCCCTTTAAGATATGCATGCAAGGATATTTAATATGGTAGTGTGGGATGGAAAGATGAAAAAGAAGAATGGGAAATTAAGATGACTAAAGGGAAGTAAGTTGGCTAATGTAGGTGGGATTTTCCTAAATATTCCATGATCCATGAGTGGATAAAAAAAAGGGGGGGACTTTAAATAAAATGAAAGAGTGGGAGAATCTAGGGTTTTGTATGGGAGAATATAGGATTTTGCAGGGGAGTTTTAGGGTTTTGCATGAAAAACTTCTAGGGTTTGCATAGGATGGATAGAGTCTGCATGGGGGTGAACTTTACGCATGGAAAGTTGACTTGGGGTGTGAGGAAGGTAATAGAAGAGTTGTTTTTGTGATTGGAGGTTTTGGGTGAAAAATAGTACATGGGATAGTATAAGGGTGCATAAGAGATCGAGCTAGGGTTTGGGGAAAAACCCTAATTTGAGAAGGTGGAAAAAGGAAACATAAATGAGGGTGAGTGGAGTAGGAGTTTAGGATGGAGGAATATTAGGAGAGGGATGAGCATGGGCATCATGAAAAAATAAGAGTGGAAGGTGAGAAATGGAGGGGTGACATGTGGAAAGGAGGATGCTAGAGTTTGGCATGGCTAGTTAGGGTTTGGTGTGGCCACCTAGGGTTTCGTAGGCACACGTGTACTTGGGAAGTAAAGTGAGATGATGAGGGTTGATTCTATGGGTTGTGATGTGTTGGGTGTTAAAACAATATGGGTTACATGAGACAAAGAAGGACGGGCCATATAGGCCCAAATTAAGATTTTCTGGAGAAAACCCTAGGGAAGACTGTGAATGGGCTTAGTGGTGTTAGGTAGTAGGCCTTGACCCACACACCTAGGATTTAGGCCTCTAGTGTGAGTAGTGGAATAAGGAAAAGATGTTGGGGTGAGTTAGGAGGTGCAGAAGTCTCAAGATATAGGATAGGCCCTCTTGGGAGGATAAGTGTAGATGGAGTTAGTTATACATGTCTAGGGTGAAACTTGTTGAATAAGACACGGTAAAACATTAATCATGTAAAGTGGAAGATTATTGAGCTGGGCCCAGACCGATCCACTAACATAATAGTGGCCAGGTGCCGGGGTGCTCTAGAGAGCGATCCACCAGCATATAGTAGTGGTTAGGTGTGGTTTGCCCTATAAGTGACTGATCCACTAGCATATAGTAGTGGTTAGGTGCGTTCTGCCTATAAGTGACCGATCCATCGGCTATAATAGTAGGGGATCCCGAGCTCAATAAACTAAAACCTAAGTTTGATAAGATATATAAAAGACACTAAGTACTTACAGTAGAACACCATGAGAGTCAGATCCGGACCGGTCCACTAGCGAATAATAGTGGCTAGGAGCATTTTGCCTTGGAGACCGATCCACCGGCATATAATAGTGGCCGGGTGCATTTTATATACCCTACAAGTGACCGATCCACCGGCTCTAATAGTGGGGTTACCGTACTCGCATGGATTTGATAAAATTATGATGTGAAATGACTATCGAGCAGAGATTAAATAATTAATCTAACTGGGCTACAATTTGGCCTTTATTTATCTAAAATGATTGTATGTTGTTATGTTACCATGCTTGAATTATGTGCCTTTGTGTGTTGGCCTTAGTGTATGGTTATCTTGCTCAATACGTAGTATACTGACCACCTGTTTCATGGGTGCTACTCATTCCCATGAGTAGAAGGCTCCTCTGACTATGTGTAGGTTGGTGACACCATTTTTGATGCCTTCGATGCTTACGAGGCATTAGGCGAGGCTGAATGTTGAGCATGGATTTTCCTCGAAGATCAAGAGTGGCATGGCCGGATTTCATCTTTATGTTCTTCTATTTCTTTATTTTCTTCCATTTTGTATTGGGTTTCCTAGATTTAACTTTTATCGTTTGTAGACCTTATTCCTTTTAAGGAACTTTAACTAAGTACTCTGGATTGTAACTCTTTCTCACGCACTTTTATTTGTATCCATAACTATTTTATTATTTTACTAGAGCCTTAATTTGAGTCTGAATCATGATGATTGTTAAATTTCTTTTCGCCTTATGGTTAGTACGGGAATGGGCAGGGGCCAGACTTGTGCTAATCACGACAGTGACATCTTCAAAATTCACAAGTTTTGATTTAATTGCTTCCACTAAATCTTAATTAAAACGAAATTTTTCAGTAGTAAGTTTTGGGGTGTTATAGATAATCTTAGTGTATTTTGAAATTGTCACAAAAAATCTATATCAACAAGGTTCTAAAAGGTTTGATGAGAAGAGTTGTAAATTAGGTGGCACCCCTATTGCTAAAGGAGACAAATTTAGTCTCAATAAGAATCCTAAAAGTGAACTTAAATTTAAAGATATATAAAATATTACATGCACATTAGCTACTAATAATCTTATGTGTGCTCAAGTTTGTGGACGTTCATATATAATATTCATTGCTAGAATGCTAGGTAAATAGTGAAACAATCTTGGTATAAATCATTATGTGCAACCATAGGATCTATTTGATATTTGCATAAAACATAAGACATAAGTTTACATGCTCATATATAGAAAATCAAATCAGTTAGATATCATATAGTATTCTAATTTGCTTTACATGGATATCATCACAGTATTTTATCCGTTTCAGACTACCTTTATCTATTGAATTTATAATAGCAGAATTTGTAGCATGTTGGCATCTAGTTGTGGAATATGATTGTAGAATTTTGTCACGTGGTTGCATATAATGGATGATATTGGAATACCATTTTTTTGTGATAATAAATTAGTAGTGCAATATTCTAATAACTATGAGAACTCGATTAAGTCAATGTATATTGACAAAAGGTTCATATTTATTAAATAAAGAGTTCCAAGTGTATGAGTATCTCTCAAAAACATTTATACAAACTCCATCATTATGGATCTATTTACTAAAGAAGTGTCACCCATTTGAAAGAGTTCGAAGTGTATGAGTATCTATCAAAAACATTTATACAAAATCCATCATTATGGATCTACTTACTAAAGAAGTGTCACCCATTTGATTTCATGAGCATATTTCTCACCCATTTGATTTCATGAACATATTTCTCTTACAAATTATTTGTCTATTAAGGATGTTCAAATTTAGTAGGAGTCTGTAATTTTGGTGTTTTCTTGATATGGATATATTTTGATTATTACATTATTTGACAGTTATTTTCTATACATAATAATGATTTAAATTTAATCACACTTTGATTAAAACAAATTTTGATCTCACTATGGAATAAGGTGTACCAAATGGAAATAGACATTTTTGAGATCACATTGCATGGCATTTCTATGATACACACCCACATCTTAATCTATGTTATTTAGTTATATCTACATATGTGACTATTTAAGGTTTAGTTGCGAAGAAATATGAAGAAAGCCACTTTGACCCTATTTTGGTGTGACTAATAAATTAGATTAGTTATAGATACATTTCATAACAATAATAATATTGAGCTCATTTGATTGATTTTCAATTCATAGTTATAAGTCACACATGTAACCCAAGTTAGAGATTGTTATATTATTATCCTATGTAGAGCTTATATGTGAATAATACAAATTGTAGGTTTTTGTATATGTTAAGTTGGTATAAAATTAATCAACTTAATTTTAAGGTATTTGGGATTAATATGATTAATTGGATGTAGACTCGTATATGTAGAGACATTGGGAGTCTAAGGTTATTGATGGACCAAACAAGGATGACCTGATAGATAACATGTTAATTATCTATCTATATATTTGTATATCTATATATTCATGGTCCTTGGGTCACACATACTTTATTTTAATTTATTCCCATTATTAATTGGTATAAGCAAGCACACACATGACCTAGAAGACCACCTGTTGGGATCTCGTTAGATATTTGACGGTAATTCAATCAATCCTTCCTATGGATTCAAGAATGCTTCTGCATATCTATTATGGTTATTATTCTTGATGAAATAACATGTAATCCTATCAAATAAATTCTATCATTAAACACAATGGGGTCAAATTGTAAACTAATTTACATGCCTTCTTTTTTAAGGGAGGAAACTAGTACATGCGAAAAAGAACTAATCACATGTAAAATCTTGCAACCTATGCCAAATGTTATTTTCTTTAGTTGGACTTACAAAAATAATATATCTAGTCAAAAAAGGTTCTTGAGGCCATGAAACACTTAAATTTGATGGATGTGAATTTGTATAGAATGTAGGTGTTTATCCCTATATGGAGGGAATACCCTCACATGAGACCGGATGACAAGAAAATGGGATAGAACTAGTGGAACTACCTACTCTTCTATGATGAATGCCTTGTAAACATAGTTATTAAAATATAGATTTTATCTTATAGTTATACAATCCTACGAACTAAAAATCATAAAACAATACACGGTCCTAATTATAATTTTAAAGTAGTTAAATGGTTGTAGAATGTTATGATCCTAGGTAAATCCTACAATTATGCATAATAACTATAATTTTCAAATACTTATCTCCTATTATGTTTCCCCTCTTATTCCACATATATTTATTTCTTAATCCTCCTATTATCAACCCTATATTATTTTGCAACATATCTTGGAAATGAGATGAATTAAAGAAAGTATAACTGAGATACCACTAAGATAAATAAGACGATTATTGATATAAAATGTTGATAAGAATGTGATATCTATATAAAAGATAAAATAAATATATTAAATTTTATAACATTATTATTTATTTATTTCAAAATTATTATTTTTTCCTTATTTTTTATGGTTATATGAGCTTGATAATGCAAACAAACTTTAATTTATAATTTATAAATGGCATATATATCCACTTAATATGTGTGTGTGTGTGTATAATAAAAATTTAATAATAATAATAATAATAATTATTATTATTATTATTATTATTATTATTATTATTATTATCTTGATTCATCAATATTTCAAGAGAGCCAAAATAAAATGTTTTTGGGTCTTATTCTATTAAATGTCAGAAAATATTTTCTTCTCATCATTGCCATCCTTATTATTTTTTTTCTTCATTCTTTGAGTGTTTATATTAAGGCTAACATTTTTGTATATTTTAAACATAATGAGTTATATATTACCTCTACACAAAATCTCATTGTAATTTTCAAATTTTATCTAAAAATTTATTTATGATGTTGTTGACTCAATATAGTTCCTAAGTTGTACAATGACATCAACAATTTATATTAGTTTTAAGTTATTACAACTCAATTAGTAATTATGTAAGAGCTTAAGAGTGTAATTCTTGTGTTCTTTTTACTTAAAATATGTTCTTTTATAGCATATAAATATATAAGTTCCATATATTTATGGTTTTTATAAGATCTTATGATCCCATGCTTCGATTCTATGAACCAATCCTAAGCCTCCAAATCAATCCTAGATAGAATCTCAATTCTTACAGCTTTGTTTGAATATCATTGATCGATTATATACTCTTATGAAACAACTAGAGTTACAAATACTTAACCCTTATTGTCTAATATTTTTAGCCCAACCAACAATTCCATAAGTTATGCCAGTGTGGACTTAACAAGGTATGTTGGGAAATAACCTCATTGATCAACCACACATTTATTAGAAACTATAAAAGTAAATTAAAAGATCAAGAAATGAATATTTCTAGGAGGAAAATAGGGGCTTTCATATTCTAATTAAAAATGTTCAACACTCGGCATTTTATGCCTTCCCTCATCCTTGATTAAACACTTAATCATCATTGGCTGACACATTGGCTGACACACTTAGTACAACCTTTTGCCTAACATCAAATCAAAGTCAGAGAGGAAGTTTACACATTACCATCTAATGATTTATTCTATGAGTTAACCCATGCTAACTTATAGGTTGTCATGCTAATGATTACCAAATTCCTTATATTAATAGATTGTCTAACCATTATCTTACTTAAAATCTTTGCTCTACCTATGTCCACGTCTTCTCTCTAAACCTTATCTAGTAAGCCATCCCAAATGAGAATTTTACCTTGGCCTTAACTTGGGTGAGCTCTTATCAAGTCCATTCTACCAACTAATGGGATCATTTGGTTTTTAGCCAACACCCTTGCCTGGTCATCACCCTTGTCTAGCTGATACCCTTTACCTACCTAACAAAATTGCATGTTACCCCTCGCACTGGATGGCTCCCTTTTCCTAATCGATGGACTTTACTCTAGTCATGTGTCTTGGCATCAATCCTCAAGATACTTCCTATGTTGAGGAACTCCAAATATTTCCCCCCTTCTAAGATATGGGAATAATCCTCTTCTTCTTTATTGAGAGAAACTATGCACCATGCTTAACCTAGCTTTGGTGCAACATAAATCATGCTTACTTTTGGAAAAGAACTTTGTAAGCATATCCAATGCATTTTCACCAGTATGTACTTTCTTCAAATACAACTGCCTCTTCTTGATCACATCTTTTATCCATTGATAGCTGACCTTAATATGTTTGGACTTTCAATGGAAGATGACATTCTTGCTCACATGGATGAAACTGAGAATCAATGAATGCCATAAACTTATCTTGCCTCAAACCAATCTCTCTAAACAATCTCTTCATCCACAACATATCCTTTCACCTTTTGGTAATGGATATATACTTCTCCTTATTCATAGACAGAGATACACACTTCTATAGTTGGGACTAACATAAGAAAGCTAACCCACAAATGGTAAACAATAATTCTATTATTGATCACCTTGTATCTACATCTTCTACCATATCCAAGTCCATTTAGCCAACAAAAACTGGCTTATTTCTAATGAAACAAAGGCTCATCTTTGATTTCTCTTGTAGATATCTTAATATCCATTTCATTACCTTATAAAGATTTTTGTAGGTGTTGGATATGGATAAACTAAATATGATGATGACAAATGTAATGTGAAGCCTTGAACACACCATTATATATATTAGACTTTCAATGGATAAGGCATATGGGATTTAACTTATATTCTTCCAAGTGTCTTCATCCCTCAAATATGAGGCCTTGCTCAACAGTAATTGGGGATCAATGGGATAATTAACTGGCTTCACTTAGTCCATGTTGAATCTCTTGAGTATATTTTCTATGTACTCTTCTTAAGATAACCATAGCTTTCCTTGACCTCAGTCACATGTGATGTGTATTCCCATGATCTACTTGGAATGACCCAAATCTTTCACTTCAAAACTTCATGTACAATTGCCTTGGTTCCTACTTTAGTCCATACAATCTCTTTACTAGCTTACACACCATATACTCTCTCCCTTGACTTTAAAACCCTAAATTCATTCCATGTATACATCCTCCTTACGGTCTTCACGTAGGAAAGTTACCTTTAATATCAAGTTAGCAACTAATTCTAAAATCACACAGATGGATGTTATCTTCACCACTTGAGAGTAAATCTCATCATAGTCAACTCCCTACCTCTAGCCAAATCCCTTGACTACCAATCTTACTTTGTGCCACAAATCAAATTTGCCTTCTTCATGCCTATTCTTGAAATCCCCCTTGTTTTTCAAGACCTTCCTTATGTATAGCCTTTCCACAAGCTTGTAAATATTTTTATTTTAAAGGGAGTCCATCTCTTCATTAATTTCAACCAACCACTTCCACTTAGGAGGATCATTGAGGGCCTCGTCATAATAAAAGGTTCTCCATCATTCGAGAGTAACACATAGTATATTTCAAGGTACTTGGATGTTGGTCTTAACCCTCTAGTGGATCTTTACACCTCCTGTGGAGCTTTAAGTGTGTTAAATTTTTGGGTTTTTACTAGCTTAAGCTCATGAACTTTTGTTATGGTAATGCATATGCTAATCAAATTGTGCCTTGCTTGAAGAAAAGGGTGGATTAGGGTTAAAAGCCACTGAAATTCAAAAAGAAATAGAGGAGGAGAAATGAAGATAGTATTTCATTTAAGGACTCCATATATCAAACACTCACAATTACCACTAAAGGTTTCAACTCTTGAGATAAAAATTATGATATTTTATAGGAAAATCTAATATCAAAGTTTAGCACTCAACTTTGAAGTGTAGAGACCTTCAAACTTAAGCATATGCAACTAGGTAGTTTTTTTCTTCTTATGAAAGGGTTAATACATATACAGTAGTGGTGGCATCCTCCTTAAATACAAAATATCAATATTCCCCTCTTGCATACCCATTCATTTACATGCTCAACCATCTAGTTATCTAATACAATCAAACTAGTAGTTATAACTTAGCTATGGTAGGTACCAACTCATAATGTCGTGATGTGTTGATTTTTTACAGCCATACCAAATTATGGTCTCCCATCCACGTTGAAGTATGGGTTTAATTAAAGTAAAAATCAACTATCAACTACCTTAAATTAGTACCCCGTACGGATAAGTAAAATAAGATGAAAACAATTAGGTAAAACCTCTATTAACCAGTCTGTACAATTATTTTGGTTATTAACCAAGTATAGCTAGTTTTATTCTCTAAAAAAAGTGATGTGAATTCCTAGCCAATTCCATCAAAATCTAACTTTGCCTTATCTTAAAAAAATCTTACCAACTAATCCTCTTTTTAGGTGATTGTACTCAACTTGCTGGTAACAAAAAAGGCTTGGCTAATTTGGTATTGCATGGTTAGATGATGGGAATGCATGATTAGGTTGTTACATCTAATTTTTTCCCTATTTTAGCTAAAAAAAAATTTCAAGTGAAGAGTATTTTGTAATCCTTTAACTTAAAAAAATAATCAGCAATATGTCATTAGTAGAAGGAGATGCTCCTACATCACCCTCCTCGTCTTGGAAAGATCCTCTCTTATAATCCTAATTCTTTAATCCTAAATTTAAACCTAATTCTAATTCTAATCCTAAACCTAAATTTAATTTTCTTTTTCCCATTTTCCTTCTATTTTTTTCCTTTTTATTCTCATTTTCTTCTTCCTTTTCTATCTTAATATTTTTTTCTGCTCTTCTCTTCTTCCTTTCTCTTTGGGCCATGCAACCTCCTCTTTCATGGATCCTTTTATTTTTCCTTCTCAGCACTTTCCCCCCTGCACCTACCCTATAGTCCAACCCACAACCACTAGGTAACATGCCCCATCCATTTCCTTCCAAGTCTATGCTACATCGAAAGAAAAAAAAAACTCATGCCAGATCATATCTCTTCCCTTATGTTTGCACGCTTACCCTTCTCTGTTGAACCATCCACCCCTCAACTAGCTACCTATATACTCATACTTTTCCCCTCCATTTTTTTCGAACCATCCTAACACTCAACTGACCTATCTTCTTTCTGTAATCCCCCAAAATTTTAGAAAACCAATAATTTAATAAATAGCTTTTATTTGAAATAAATTAGCTTTTAAAATTATCTAATTTAATTAATTTATGAATTTTTTATTATATAAATTTGTATGGGAATATTTAGTAAATTAAAATAGATATTTTGTTATTTTATCATGCTATTTTTATTTAAATAATTTTTCAAACTAATATTTTACTAACCTTATCCTTTTTAAATTAACATATTAGATTATAATGAATTAAATTATTAAACTAAATAATTTATCAAGAATATTACATTTTATGATTTTATGAATTATTTTATTTTATTTTATTTTTCCTATTTTCTCATTTCCCTTTTTGCCATTTTTCCATTTTTCCCCTTTCTTCCTTTCTTTTTCCTTTTTCTTCCCTCGGGCCGCCACACCCAGGCTAGCCCTCCCCGCGCAGTGGGCCTCGGCCCACCTCTCCCTCTCTTCCTCCCTCTCTCCCGCGTGCCTGACCCAGCCAGTTCCCCCCCCTTTTCTTTTCCTTCTTTTCCCCTGGACCAGCCGGCCTGTCTTCTTTCCTTTCCCCGACCGGCCGCCCGCAGCCTCCCTTCTTCCTTCTTCTTCTCCCCAGGCATCGACAGCCGCCGACATGTCCACTGCTGCTCGACCACCTGCAACTATCGCCCTGCCACCCTGCCTCTCCCTCTTCTTTTTCTTCATCTTTCCCTACCCCATTAATTTTGAGCCCTTCTCCCCCGATCTTCTTCCCTCCATTTTCTCCCCTTCGTTTCGTGCACCTCCGCCGACTGCCGCACCCAGCCCCTAAACCGCCTCCTGCACCCTTCTACTACCACATAACACCACCCCAATATCCATCCCGCAGCCCTCTTCCTCCCCTCTTATTTTTCTCCCTGTTTTTCACCCTTCTCGACAGCCCACCTATAACGCCGTCGTTCGCCACCATCCGGCCACTTCTGCCTCCACCCAACCCACTGTTCGACACCCTGCAACCCCCTCTACCCCTGCCATTCATTAGTTGGCCAAAAACAGCCCCCTTGACCCTCCATTTTTCCCTCCTCTTTTCCTTCCTTCTCAGCCTCGCCCAGTCCGACAACCATCTTCGCCGCCTCGCCGCCGCCGTCTCCGCCGCCCTATGGCGCCATGAAACCACCCTTAACCTCCACCTACACCCCCTCTTCACTCCTGCACCATTTCCTTACCTTGAAACCTCCCCCACCTACCTTATTTTCTAGCCTAAAGACCCTAACCCGAAAATAACAAATCTTACCTCCTTTAACCCCTTCTTCGAGACTCCCCTTTGTATTTTGCATGCAACTCATGCTGCATGAGCTGCTGCATGATTTAGTATTTTAATGCAAAATTCTTAAGGTATAATAGTATTTAAGTTAAGTGTTTTTATTAATTAAATTTTATAAAGTTTTATGCTTGGATTCTTATTTCTAACATAATAATGATGGATATTATTTTTAGGTGTTGAGTTGCTAATTAAGCCTGAATCTTTAACCGGGATATCGATAAGATTTGGTATTTTGTGGGATTAAGGTAATCGTTAAACCTCCCTTAAATGCATGGAAACATATGCTAGCACATTAGGAATTTTATTATGATTTTATGCATGTTATGTGATTCCTAGCATGATATATAGATGGTTGTTATATTGTTTGATGAGAAAAAGGGAAAATCATGATAGCCTTTGTGCCATATGTAGGTATGATAATTAAGGAAGGAGTTGATTATTGATGGAAATATTAAATACTTGTCTATGATGTATTATGTTGCTAATGCATGTGTATTATTATTGTCTAAGGGTATTTTAGTGATATGAAGTATGGGATCTAATATATGTAGTTGCTAATGAGTATTGTGTTGAATAATGACAAGTTGGGGGAGTTAAATGATAAGAATGGAGTGCAAATAGTGGTATTTTATGTAGTGGTGGTAAATTCGTAAAAGTGGTGCAACAAAGGGTTAAGTGGAGATTTTATAAGTGAAAGGGGCATTTTGGTAATTTTGTGAGCAAAAGGGTATTTTGGTAATTTCAAAGGAAATGGGTGAAATGATAATTTTATAAGTAAAAGGATAAAATTTGTAAGTTGTGAGAAAGAAGGGTTTTAGGATAATCTTGGAGGAAAAGGGAAACATGGTAATTTTACGAGTAAAAAGGGGTATTGTGGTAATTATATAAGTTAGGGGTATGATTGTAATTTTATGAGAAAAGGAAAAGATGGTAACTTTTCAAGTAAAGGGGCATTATGGTACTTTTGGAGGAAGAGGGGAAAAATTGTAATTTCATACGTAAGTGGCAATATGGTAATTTTATAAGTAAATGGCAATATAGTAATTTTACAAGTGAATGGCGAAATGGTAATTATATAAGTAAGAGGTATTATGGTAATTTTGAAAGTAAAAGGGTAATTTGGTAATTTGGAAAAGAAGTGCAAAATGATAATTTTGTAAGGGAAGATAAAGATGGTAATTTTTGGATGTAAAAGGGTAAACTAGTAATTTGTAACGTAAAAAGGAGGGTTATGGTAATTTTATAAGTAAGAAGGGTATGGTGGTAATTTTGTAAATAAAAGGATAATATGGTAATTTGGGAGTAAGGGGTAACTTGGTAATTATGACAACGACTAAAGATAATTTAGTAATTAAATTATGATTATAGATGGGTAATTGGATAAGTGTGAATGTATGATACTAGAGAAGGGTAATTAGGTAAATTAACTAACTAAAGGGCATTACGGTAATTTTAAATAATGGAGAAGGGTATAGTAATTATAATAATGGAGAAGAGTAAATTAATAATCGTAATTATGAATAAGGTTAAAAGGGTATTTATAATAATTGGAAAAGCTAAAATGACAATTAAAATAATTAAGAGGGGTAAAATGGTAATTATGATAAAGGAGAAGGGCAATTTGGTAATTTATCCAACTAAAGGGGCAATTTGGTAATTTAGCCGATTAAAGGGTAAAGTGATAATTATTTAGCCAACTAAAGGGGTAAAATAGTAATCCTGATAATGAAGGAGGGTAATTTAGTAATTTATCCAACTCAAGAGCAATTTAGTAATTATAACAAAGGAGAAGGGCGATTTGGTATTCTAACCAACCAAATGGGAAATATGACAAGTGTAGCAATTATGAGGGGTGAATGGTGATCTAAAAAGTGTAGGAGATAAATTGGTAATCTAAATTGGACAAGGGGTAATTTGGTAATTATGCAACCTAAAGGGGTAATGGAGTAAATTGTCAAGTAAGGAAGGAATACTTAGCAATTATATAAGTAAGGGGTTAATGAGTAATTTGTACCTAACATATTGTTTGATTGTGGAACATTATAATATGATTCAAATAATGTTGATTAGCCAAGTAAGAGTATTTGATAATTAGTATGGCCTTAATGGTTTCCCTGTGATATCCTGGATAATCATTGGAATAAGAAATGACTAATGATATCGGAACAATTGAAAGGGAATAAGTATCTGATTATTGTGTTTTTCGTGATCACTTTAATTAAGACACTATTACTTAAAGTGAAAGACCTTGAGATCGGTAATGGTGACTCGTTAGGGGTCGCTACCCTAAGGGCGTGGTTTAGTCCACGATTATTCTGGTATTTGCTAGTGTGCCTTTGTGCCCCAGCTAGGCCCTATATCTTACTCTTTCTAGCTCTACGGACCTAGTTAGGGGGTATGCATACTTGTGTCCTTGTCGGTAGGGTACTGAGTTAGCTTTATGCACCAGTACGACCAGGGTACCTTTGCGTCCTTGGGTTCGTGGTCGAAGGGTACTGAGTAGCTGATATGCACTGGTACGACCGATGTACCTTTGTGTCCCGGGTTATTGATCTCCCGTTCGAAGCAAATAAATATGATTGATGTACTGATTAAAGAAAGGAAAGATACTATTATTGAAAGTGGAATATTAATGAGCCGGGCCTAGATGATTATGATTTTGAGTACCGGTCCACCGGTTATAATAGTGGCCAGGAGCGTTGTGCCCTAGATGATGATTATTTATATATCCCGGTCCACCGATTATAATAGTGGCCAGGAGCGTTGTGCCCTGGATGATGACTCTTTATATATCCCGGTCCACCGGTTATAATAGTGGCCAGGAGCGTTGTGCCTTGGATGATGATTTTATATATATTCTGGTCCACCGACAATAATAGTAGGGGTCCCGAGCTCAATAAAACCAGTATTGTATGTGAATAAGGTTATGGAAAAATACTAATCACTTATAGTGGAACACCATGTGATTCGGGGCCAGACCAGTCCACCGGCAAATAATAGTGGTCAGAGGCGTTCTACCCTGTGTGTTCATCTTCCGGTCCACTGGCAATAATAGTGGTCAGAGGTGTTCTACCCTGAGTGTATACTTTTCGGTCCACCGGCTATAATAGTGAGGTTCTCGCACTCACATGGATATAAAATATGATACTGATTGAATGGTGATGGAATAATGGCTTAAGGCCCGATTGTATTGAGTTACACTATGACATGGCTTTAGGTCGTAAGTACCGATTGTTCGTAATGATATATTGATATGCTATGTGAATGTTAATTATGTGAATGTTATATATGTATGTAGCTTGTTTCATGTGTTGCATTACGGGCCTACTTTTAAGTGGGACTTTAAAGGGGTTACTCAGTACCGTAGTACTGAAGGGTTCCATTCGTGGGGCCCCAGCCTATTCAATGGACAGTGTCCCTTGCAGGTCTTTTTAGGTGCTACTCAAGTGGGTAACGGGAAAGAGAGTAAGGTCTCATCCGGAACTACTAGGGTTTTTCTCTCTCTCTTTGAAATTTTTGGTTTTAAATGTATATGTTGATACTGTAACCACCATTGGTGGATTTCATCATTGTAAACGTTTGATACGCTACTCTGATTTAAGTATGTTGAAATTCTTGCAAATTGTATTTCATTTTCCTTTAGCCTTAGCACTTAGTACTGGAACGGTATGAGTGAACCGGTCTGGTACTAAGTGTGGCGGTAATACTCCCAAAATTCACAGTTTATTAATTTGCTTCTGCTAGTTTCCTTTTAATTAACGAAATTTTCCAGTAGTGAATTTTGGGGGTGCTACACTTTCCTTTTCATTTTTCATGCTCACAGCCCTCGCCTCTAGTTTTTTATTGCCACTACCCTTTAAGGACAACCAACCATCATTCCCTTTCTTTATCCTTCTTCTTTTTTCTCATTTTCCCTCCTCAACCGACCTATATTTTCCTTTTTCCGTCTTCTTCTTTCCAACCCTACCTCTAATTTCATTAATTACACAGTCATGAACCCGCCCTTGCATGATCCTGCACTCTTCTTTGCACGACCATGCACCACATCCCCTATTTTTAGTTACTTTGTCCCAATCATGCCCTTACACAATGCCTCCATCATCAACCATCACTAACCATCCCAACTAACCACCATTCCCAAGCCTCCACCACCTTAATCTCCCTCATGCTAGAAAACCACCACCCTCACCTCTCTTCTTTACACAACTCCAGCACCCCATCATCGCCTATTTACTTTGCTCAACTTCCTACTGCATCACCCTCCACTACAACCACCTACCTCCCTTGTCACAACCTCATGCTCCTCCTCAATTAGTTTCCCAAGTTTTTGCCTCCCTCCTATATTATCTCAACTCATAGCACCACCCTTTATCTTCATATTTTCCTTGTTGTGTCATATTCATCCATGGTATCACCTACTTACATTTTGATCCTTCACAACAACCATCACCATTACTCTCAATTCCACAACTTTTATTCACCCCTTCCACCATTGTCTTCCTATCTGGTTGCCACCAAATAGCCGCCCTTACCCCCTCTTCCTCTTATTGCATTGAGCCCTATTTTTGCATGACTCATGATGTTTGCCTATGCATCATAAGTTTGGGTTTTCTCCCTTGCTATATTTAACAGCATTTTGATAATTTTAATTTGATAAATATTTTAATATAAACTGCTATTTTATGATTTAGATATTAATATGATTAATGTTTCTTTTATTTTTAGGTAAAAGAAGTTGATTAATGGGGCCTGATAATTTTAATTAGGTTGTATATTTTTGTGTTTTTGCTAAAAATTAGGTAATAATTACGCTTTACTAAAATGTTAAATATCACATGATAGCATAATAAACATTAGATTTATAAATTATGTTAATTGTGTTTGTTATCATGTAATTATTATCTAATAATGCTAATAAAAAAATTAGTAAAATGGATCATGTTAATTTGGGTAAAATAGTATGTGTACAAAAGCATGTTAAAATGGTTTTAATGTCAAAAATAAATTATGGATGTTTACTATTATAGCCGGAGCATGCCTAGGCGTATTCTCTACATGATTACTATCACTATGTGTCATAGGGACAATTTGGTATTTTTAAGTATATCATGATATGTACTCTAATAAGCATGCCTAATAATTATTAATTAATGTTGAGAATGGCTAAGTATGTGATTTGATAATTTAGAAACACACATTTAGGTTTAACTTGCTAAATTTTGTATAAGGGTAAATTGTCATCTATTATGTCTGGTAATTTATTTGCTTGCTAAAATATTTGAATTATTATATTTTAGCCTTTTTCATGATAGATTATTAAATAAAATGGAATTAATATTTAAAATGGATGATAATGTAGTAATTATGGTCTCAAGGGTATTTTGGTCGTTTTCCTTAGTAGATTTTAGAGTTGACTTATTATTGACCTTGTTAATGGTTATCTTGAATAATTAAAAACAAGTAAAAAGGATTAAGTATGAAAATTGAACTTTATTGGTGTATTATGTGGTATATATGATCGCCGTAATAAAATATTAATATTTAAACTAAAAGATCTTGAGATGGGGAATTAAAACTCTTTAGGGGCCTCTATCCTAAAGACATGGTTCATCGTACTATTGGTTTTGGATTTTTGTTGGTGTGTTTTAATGTCCCCACTAGGCTGTATATCTTACTCTATTTAGCTTAACATACTTTTTAAAGGGTATGCATAATTATAGATTAGGTTTCGTTGTAAATAGGGTAATGTGATTCCTTCATGTACTAGTATGACTATGGTACCTTAGTGTCCTTCGATTGAGAGTTGATAGAATACTATGTTGCCTTTGTGGTTAGGGATGATTGGAGTATCTTAGTATACTGGGGTTGATATAATCTTCCCTCAAGTAATTAAAAACGGAAATAAATATTTGTTCGTTCGGAATGATTTTGGATTGGAGAGTTGGTAGTTGTTTAATTACACTACCCTTGGTAATTATTTCTTATGAATCATGCCGCTATGATGTATAAACCAATGTTTCCATAGATTTGTCGTGGTTTATAATTAATAAGATACTAACACTTAACGTGAAAGATCACTTGAGCCAGAACTAAGGTGTAGAGTTCATTCCACCAACTTAATAATTATGCTCAAGTGCTTTTTGTCCTGAGACGTACTTCAAATTATTTCACCGGTTTAAGAATAATGGCCGGGAGTATTTTTCCCCTGGAGGTGTAGAGTTCGTTCCACCAGCTTAATAATAGTAGCCATACACATTTTTCCTTGGGTGGTGATTCAGCCCATGCCACCAAATTAAGAGTAGTGGAGTCATTTAATGCAATGTGAAGTAAATAATTGGAATGATAGTAATCACTAATCAATTTTGTTTACGATTAAGAATAATGATATGTATGTTATATTGTGAGATACATTGTAAATGTTATAGTTATTGGGTTGAAATTGGTTTTAATCATCACTTCAAAGATCACCCCTTAGATGTTTGGTTGGTAAGTATTATTATGTTCTAAATAAACGGGCATGAGTAATATATGATATTGTTGGTAATTTATACTATATCCTCCTCTGACACATTTTATGGGTTGTATATGATCTTTTCATGTTTAATTTTATATAATGGGTTATTCAGTACTGTTGCCTTAATAGATTCGATTTTATGATCCCCTACTTATTCATTAGATAATGATGACTTTACAATTTAGCTTGTGAGATCATCTTGGATATTAGTATTTTGGATAGAGATTTAGCACATCAAAACTTAATTTGGTAAGCTGAATTTTCATCCATGAAAGGAGGCTAAAAAGAATAAGTTCATTCTTGTCCGTTTATGTTCATAGCGGCAATACTTGAATAGGTCTGCTGCTATGCCCATCTTGTCGGTTTCGCAATTCCACCTGTTGAAATGATTTCTATAAAACCAACCCCTGCTGGAGTTTGATGGGAAAAAAGAAAAGGATAGAACAACCCGGTCAAACAAGTTTTCCTGATTCAAAAAGGACTTGGTAATATAGTTCAAACTACAAAAATAAGACGCGTGCACAAGACATAACATATACAGTCCCTAATCTCTTCTTCCTCATCCTGGTTGAGCAAGATAAAAATCACAAGTCCTAAATTATTATGAAATAGCATGGCAATAGGACGACTTTGAACCTCTCCCTCCCTCTTCCATGTAAAATTTCGTTAAATTCAGCAATTTCCTCTCTGATCAGAAACTACACGAGGGCTTAATTATATATCTAGCAGAGTGACTTTGCTGCTTTGACGACAGCTTCGGTTGTCAAACCAAGCTCCTTGTATATCTTACCAGCCGGAGCACTTGCACCAAATCGGTCAATGCCGATCGCCTTTCCGCCGCTTCCCACATACTTGAACCACCCAAATGTTGATCCAGCTTCAATGCTCACCCTTGCTGTCACAGCAGATGGCAAGACACTTTCCTTGTACGACTCTGGTTGTTCCTCAAATAGCTCCCATGAAACAAGAGACACAACTCTAACTGCCTTCCCTTCTTTTCTCAGCTCATCAGCTGCCTTAGCAGCAATCTCCAACTCAGAACCAGTTCCCATCAAAATGACGTCTGGCTTGTTAGCTGAGGCGTTGCATGAGATGACATAGCCACCTTTTTCAACTCCTTCCACAGATGTCCCGGGAAGCTGGGGAAGCTTCTGACGAGACAAAGCAAGGATTGAAGGTCTTTTTGTGTTGAGAACAGCAATCCTGTATGCCCCAGCGGTTTCAGTTCCATCAGCAGGGCGAAGCATTAAAACATTTGGCATCGCACGGAAACTTGCCAAGTGCTCGATTGGCTGATGGGTTGGACCATCTTCTCCAAGCCCAATGGAATCATGGGTCATGACATAGATGACACGAGCCTGAGAGAGAGCAGCCATTCTAATTGCAGCTCTCATGTAATCTGTGAAAACAAAGAATGTTGCACAGTAGGGAAGGAGGCCAGGGCAGTGGAGGGCAATGCCGTTGCAGATAGATCCCATACCATGCTCCCTCACACCAAACCTGAGATTACGTTCTTCTGGAGTGTCCTTCTGGAAATTACCAAACATTTTCAACAATGTCATGTTTGAAGAAGCAAGGTCTGCACTTCCACCAAGAAATCCTGGAAGAACTTGTGCAAGTGCATTGAGGCATTGTTGAGAAAGGTTTCTGGTAGCATCAGCTGGGCTCTCCAGGGTGTAAGTCTGCAAGAAGCAAAAATGCCATTATAAGAACACTTTGAATAATATATATATATAATCAACAATTTCATTATATCTTTAACCCCATTGTTTAACATAGATGGCAAAAAGGTTTCATAAGAAGCATAAAAGAATGATCCTTCAGAATCAGCCCGGGTAATGATAATTTATTAAGGTCTCCACTCACTCCATATAGCACAAAACATAGACATGCTGCTATTGCCAATTTGCCATTGTTGCCTTTTCCCAATTTTTTAATTTATTTTTTCCCCCTTTTGACAGGCAAACCAAGGGAGGGTAGTCAAGTTTAAACCAGGGACGCCTGCATTGAGGGGCATACATATGATTATAATGGGGAGCTGCCCCCACTCCCCTTATTTGGGAGTAAGGCATATGAGTAAACAGGCACTTACGGGAAGGGCTTTCTCCCAGCCAGCAGGAAGGTCGCCAGTGATGATAGATTTCAATTCCGCAGCATCCTCCTTGTACTTCTTTTCATACTCAGCAAACTTGGCATTCCATTCAGCTTCAAGAGCAGCACCCTCAGGAGTGTGACGGCTCCAGTGCCTGCACAAGTAAGGTAACAAAAATAAGGAAAATAAATTGAAAAAGAGATTCAATCAATTGATCCTCAAGTAAAAGCTGGAGAAGCATATCCTTCTAATAATCAACTAACTTCTTGACATCATCTGGCACATGGAAAGGCTCATGTGGCCATGCAAGGTTTTTCCTGGTTGCCTCAACTTCACTGGCTCCTAAGGCACTCCCATGGACACTGTATGAGTTGGCCTTGTTTGGGGAACCATACCCAATCGTTGTTGTCACCTTCATAGGAAGAATAACAATCATCAAACACATTGCATAAATGTAACACGCACTTGTTAATTTGACAGCATGCATAACATGTATCAACTTCGAAAAAGTATAAACAGATTAAAATTGCAGAAGCATTATCTGAAGCCAAACTAAAAAGAACTTCTCAGTCAAATGCACCCAAACTCGGCATTCATAATTTACCTTGATCAAGGTTGGCTTATCTTTGACTGCCTTAGCTTCTTTAATGGCAGCACGGATTTCATCATAACCAGTGTTTCCATTCTTGACCCAAATAACATGCCATCCAAGAGCTTCGAAACGCTTGGCAACATCTTCGGTAAACGCAATCTCTGTGTCACCATCAATGGAAATATGATTGTCATCATAGAATGCAATAAGCTTTCCAAGCCCCCAATGACCAGCAAGGGAGCATGCCTCCTGTTGAACTCCCTCCATTTGACATCCATCACCTACGATGGCGTATCTGAGAACATACAACAACCAGAAATCAGCAAGATCCTTTTCAACAGATGAAACAGTAGAATCACAACCATTAAGCCAGATCTTACGTGTAGTGATCAACAATTTCCATGTCAGGCTTGTTGAAACGAGCAGCCAAGTGCTTCTCTGCAAGTGCCAAACCAACTGCATTGGCAATACCCTGACCAAGTGGACCTGCAGTTTCCATTAAAAAGGATAAATAAACCCACAAAAAGGTGCCATTCTACTAGAACAACACAAGAAAGCTCTTAAAACTTGCTGATCACAAACCTGTGGTAACTTCAACACCAGGAGTTTCAAAGTTCTCAGGGTGACCAGGCGTCCTGCTTTCCCACTGACGGAAATTCTTCAAATCATCTTCCTGCATATGTCAATACGAGCTGTTACTAAAAAAAATTCCGTTTCAGTCTTCAACTTAATGAAACACGATGAAATTTTGGATTCCTCCTACTAGGTCAAGTGGATCACTTCCTCCACAAAACAAAGGGGCATGTTCACAAAGAAAGACGCTTGGATACAATTGCGAAAAGAAATAAATGATCATCGACATCACAAACCCTAAAACCCATATCGATGCTGATAGATCAATATAAAACTCGCATGCAAGAGTAAATGAAATTAGCGGCGAAAAAATTAATAAAAAATGAAGTTTCATTACACAAAAACACGCTCTTCAGCCCCTTTCCACCTAATTTATAACCTCAGGACATGTAACATCATCCATTCGAACACAACAAAATCAAGATGAACTACCTACACCGGGATCAAAAGATGTAGCAATAATTCAGCACTAGACTCATCCAAAATTTATAGGAAAGTAATTATGCAGCAGGATACAGCAACAGGCAAAAAATAAAAGATTTAATAAACAAATGAAGAGGAAATAATTACCCTGACGCTGTCATAACCAGCCAAATGAAGAAGGGCATACTGCAACATACACCCATGACCCGCAGACAAAACAAACCGATCACGATTGAACCAATAAGGATTCTTAGGATTATACTTCATAATTTCATCGTACAAAATATGACCCATAGGAGCACAGCCCATAGGTAGACCCGGATGACCAGATTTAGCCTTCTCGACGGCATCGACAGCGAGAAAACGGATCGTGTTAACAGATTTTTCGATCAAGGTCGTCTCCTCGGTTTTATCTAATGTCTCAACAGCTGCGGCACGAATAGGTGCGGTCGGGATCAAGCGGCGGCTGCGGTGGATGTAGGAAGAGGAGGAAAGGGAGGAAGATGAGGATGATTTGATAGAGGAAAGGGATGATAATGATAGGGTAGAAGGAGCAGTGCGGTTGTTGGAATTGGTGGTTGAGGAGGAGGAGGCATGGTGGCGAGCAGAGATGGTTTGGGAGAGAGAGAGTGAAGATGCCATTGCTAAGTTGAGAGGATAAGAGACGGAGAGAGAAAGAGAGGTAGTGTGTCAAGTCGCGAGACGAAAGGCAAAGTAGGAATATCTTCGGAGCTTGGCTGACTTTTGTAGGTGTAGAGAGCCAGGCAGAGGAGAACGGCGGGGGCAGCCGGACAGCAAGAGGAGTCACTTTCCGTTTTTGAGTAGAAAGAAGAACGATCATTTGACTCGCCCTTACGTGCTCGTTCTTTTGTTTAGTTGGGACTTGGGAGAGTGAACAGGCGATGCACCCAACAACCTTCGCTAGCTTCTTATGACCGTTTGATCGGGAGGGTGAAAGACAATCGAAACCGTTGGCATTGGATGAGTTCGTTTTCTCTTTTTCTGGGAAAAAGAAATCAGCCTTCCTAATTCCAAATACGTGTTCGTTTGCATTAAAAGTTAACAGTAAAAATCTCATTTTTGAAGTGAAAGATGAAATGAAACGCATATTAAATCTTACTTTTACAGATATAGTCAGCACAATTATATTATGCTCTCTTTTTAGTTTCTTTTCCAAGCCAGAAAATATTTTATTTTTGATAGTTTGATAATATTTTAAATTGATTGATAATATTGTGGGTGTTGAGGAATTGGGAATGAAAATTTTGACTTCACTAGATGCGGCCCTTTTCTATTTATTTATGGCATTGCATGTTTCTTAGCACTACCGTAAGAACACCTAACATGGTTTGGTTGTTGGCTTTTCGGGTGTTTGAATTAAATTCCATCGTCACTTCACATCCATTGATTTCATATTAGGATCAACTTTCTTATATATGTGTGTGTGTGTGTGTGTTATTTTAATATGTTTATAATTTTTAACATATTTAGAAAAATAAGTTATAAAAAGAAAAGAAACAAATAACTTGTATTATTAAAAAGGCAAATTCAAAAAAAAAAGATAAATATTTAGAGAAAAATGAATTCTAAGAAAATTGGAAATTATTATAATATAATGATCAGATGTATAAAGTATTTAAATATGTATCTAGTATATCTAGTATATTTAGTATATATTTGGATGACACACTATTGTTAACGTACGGTTTTGTTATTGTGGTTGGATTATTTTTAACTTGCATAGAAAATAAATTTACTAAATTTTATTTGAATCTCCAAATATTGTATTTGAAAATCATTATCAAAGGCCAAAACATCCCCTCAAATATACTCTTAGTTGGTCGTTATTAAACACATTTTCACTATTTCCTTATTTATTTGGTTTGATATTTTTTCGACAAGCTTTTCATAGTATTGCATTTGGCATTTATTTAGCTATCATAAATACTAATGACAAGCATATAATTATCATGGGTTTTACTGCCTATCTCATAATTTAAGATGGCCTAGTTCATATTATTATTTTTTTCATTATTAGTTAACCTACACCAAAATCTCCTAAAAAATGTTATAAATAAAAAAACTCATAAGGAAATAGAATTTCTTCCATTTAATTGGCTATTCTTACTTTCTTTTAGTAGTTCACTTATCGGAAAAT
This sequence comes from Tamarix austromongolica, assembly GCA_039764185.1. Lineage (NCBI taxonomy): Eukaryota > Viridiplantae > Streptophyta > Magnoliopsida > Caryophyllales > Tamaricaceae > Tamarix > Tamarix austromongolica. The sequence continues at coordinate 14,213,975 of CM077819.1, forward strand.
ACCTATGAACTTCGACTACTCCAAATCCAAGTCCGGAAATACCACAAGGACAATAAAAACTAGCCAATATGAGTTTCGACACAAACTGCATTTGTAAAGACTCAAGTTGGACACCTTTTGCACCTTACTAGTTAATCCACGTACTCAGGATTACTCAGGATTAATAGTCTACTTTTACTATTAAGTTATAATTACCTTTTTATGGTTTAATTTTCTTAGCGTATAATTAGTAACTCATGCCAAAACTTTTATACGCTGCGATCATTTGTATAAAATTAAAATACGTGTGTATTTTAAGTGAGCATGAGGTAAAAAGTATTTCTTTTCTTTATTTAGCCTTCGTCAAAATGGTAGTTATCAAATTTAGAGAGCACAATCCGTAAAGGCAGATAGCCGTGGGGTTGGTGACGATGGGTCAAGCATAGCAAGAGTTTGGTGGGTGGGTGGGTGGGTGGGTGGGTGGCAAGGTCAATAACAATTAACAAGTAACCACATACTAATGTTCTCAATTGTCACATATATGATATGGCAGCTTAGGAAAGTTAGGAACCACCTGTCCTTGGAATACCCAAGCTTCAAAGTTACTAACTCCCCATATGCACCGCATTTCCATAAAGTAAAGATATTCTCCCGCACCCTGGCGAAATTCACTCGATTACAGTAGCGCCAGTTGGGTTTGTGAGGGCGGGAGGCTGCAGCTGGAGCAAATGGATACAGATCACATCAATTTCACCTATTGAGGCTAGAAATGCAGCATTGTCCCAATTTTTATTTATTTTCTTACACTGGGATTGTACAACCAAGAGGAGGGGGAGCCTTGGGTGCAGCAGGTGAAGGTCGGGATCGGGACTCGACCGCCAGGCCACAAGCAAGCCTCCACAATTAACCGACAGACTGTCCAATAATTTTGCATGATCTTGTAACATAACAAAAAAAAAGCAATAAAAAAATTACAGATAAGGGTTGCTGATCCCGTAATCATAATACACAAATCTGGGTTATGTACAACAAACTTTCCTCAAGGCTTTAGTCAATAACAAGCATAGCATTAGACATGGAGGCTGGCTACATTTCATCTTTACGCGGAAACCGTACACAATTCGTTCACCTAGAGTCGGTCAACTTACATGAGTTTTAATCTTTTACAGCTTGAAGTTGAACTTCGGATACCTTTATCGGTAACAGAATAGGGCGCTGCTGCTGATCGAAGGGAGGGTGACTTGTCAATGTATGCATAACGCTCGTCCTCGTTCCAGTATAAGATTATCCGATTAGTGCTGGCATGCGACCAGCTGTCACCTGGAAAGCATCATTAACCAACAGAATTATGAGAAATATAGTTGCAACAAGAAACATGGAGATGGCCGGATAATGATGGATAGTAATTTTTACCTAGAGCAAGAGCTAGGTGATATGATCCTTCTGCAAATTTGGTGGTCACTTGATTCAATAGTATAACCTATAGGGTAATCAGTAAGATTATATAAAGTATGAATCATTTCAGGGATAGAGTCGAGAGATAATATGCCAATGGAATGCATCTAGAACCCTGAAAAACAAACGATGTTCAAGATAATTGTCTCCACTGTTGTAAGTGAGTTTGACAAGTATATTGATCTTGTTTTTGTTTCTAGAATTTCCTCAGTTTTGATTCATATCAAACAACACCAACAGGTTTCAAAATGGAATAGTTCATATATAGGTACAGCATGATAAAAATGATATTAGCTACCTGCATCTAAAAGCCTATAAAACAAGGATCAGAATTTCAGAATATGTAACTGTCTATGCGTACTTCTCAAAGGTCTTTAGGGTAGAGCAAACATCTTTTTAACTTATGAATTTCAGATTTTTTATTTTTTTCTTTATCTTGGTCAGTATAGATACGGACTAATGAAAACTGAATTTAAGGTAAGATCCGTAGGGAAGTAAATTTACAAGAAAATGGTTATGTTCTAAGACTCTCGTGCTCCCTCTGGTAAGCACAAGTGTTTAAGATTCTAAGATGATCGGAAACAAACAGCAACATGCCTTCTCATTGTCTTCATCAGAAGTATGAGTTTCAGAGAAGAGATAGAAAGATATGAGTTATAAACAGAAGAGAAGCCCTGCATTTGACAATATTAGTACAGCCAGTCATATCTAGTTCTCCAGGTCTAGACTTCAACTGTGCTTTGAGAGGACACAATCAAGTATCTTTGCACTGCACAACGTTAACAATCACACGGTATACATGCTAGTTATTGCATCACTGACCCCCAACCTTGTATGACTGTAAGATAGGCCAAGACGAGCCTCAAACAGACTAGATCGATTTGATAAAAATAGTATGGAAATAACTTCAAAATAGAAAGGAAAAGGAATCCAGGCAGTGTTATCTTTCATACACTGCAACAATAATTACCGCAAGATTGAACTTCTGAGCAAGTTTCATTAACTTCAGCGCCATGTTACTGAGTACTCGTGTCCGGAGGGCCAAGTCCTCGAAATCTTGGCGGAAGTGGAATGTTATACTGTCAATAACAACAAGCTTGACCTGCAAGAACATTACAACAGCAAAGAAACATGATAGTTGTCACCATAATCACAGTCACTGACACTATATCCCAAGGTCAGTATATCAAAACTATCAGAGAGGCGATACGGCAAGATAAGTACAGTGGTGATATTTTTTGATATAACTTATGAACTGAAGAAAAGTAATATAATAGGCCTGAATGGACTTAAGGATATGTAGAAGTTCACCACTGATGTTGATTCATCATGTGAAGCAAATATGAGAGCTATACACCAAGGCTTATAAGATAGTATTATTGTTGGAATACATACATCTTTATGATCCGAGATAAACTTGTCCAAATAATTTATCAGGCCAATCTGCTCAGTGTAACTGCAGATGCGAAAACAATAAATGTTTCCAAGGAAGTTCTTGGCTGGCAGCTGATCTTCAATGGCTTCTAAATCACCTTTCCGAATGTAACTGCTCCTCAACAAATCCTCTCTGCACCCTTCAGCAATCTGCAATGCACGCTCCACCATAAAGCTACCCTCCGTGTCTAGAGACCGCATTAAGGAAAATTGTCAGGCTGAAATGATTCTGCGCAGTATCAAGATGAGCCATGGGATCTCACACTTACCCACATACACTGCTTTTCCACCTAACCCACCGTGGTCAACTGGTATTTGAACATTAATGGCAAGTTGAATCCTGTAAAAAGCTCTTTTATCTAAATATAAGGTCAGCTTGATGCAAATCGACTAAAAATTAAAGTCTCCTGAGTTTCATACCCAAGTTGTGTTTTACCAATGCCTGGCACTCCACCTAAACCACCAGAGAAGATTATTTCCCAATCATGTAGAACATGAAGCAACAAGAGGCATCTCACTATGCAAGAGACTCATGCATCTATGACAGAAACTACACAAATGGCTTACCTATTTCAGTAACTTCCTTGCAGTTTATACCACCACCCAAGATGTTATCCAGATCAGCACAAGATGTAGAAATTCGTGTAATCAACCGCTCTTCATGTAACATGTCCCAGGCAGTTTGAGCACCTATATCAGATTAGATAAAAGAAACTTCACATCAGATGAAACAACATTCACAATCATATTAGTCCAGATGACCACTTTCTACAGAAAATTTTGGGACCCCTGTATCTATAAATGCTCTTAAGTACAGAAGCTAACCAAGTACGAAAAACTATTTTCACATGAATAGCATTCACAAGAGATCTCTAAACTTCTTCCAGCAGTGGAAAACTTAAAGAGCAAACTATTAAAAGAAAGAAAAAAGAATGCACGTTATTGTATCCATAATTTAGAACAGCAACAAAAGGAAATTGTCTTCCATAGAAAGGCCATTTAAGAACAAATTAGAAACATACTCAGATACTGGAACAGAAAGCGTGAAACACTTACAGTACACATATGGTCATTAGCGGCCAGAAGGCCCACCACAATAGGCTTCCTGAGGAACGAATGATGTCTCTCAAACAACTGAACCATACAGTTGCAATGTGCACAACATGGGAAGATTTTAAACCAAGTCAAAGCTAATGAGGTTAATATGCATTTGAGCTGCCATAACCCAGCCACTTTCATTTCAGTGACATGATCATTGGCCAGTGCAATTAAATGCAAGAGGTAATAATTTGAACCAGTTATAAGCAGTGGACACATTTGATTCTTCATCTTTATAAATCATTCAAAGAGCTGTCTAACCGTCCCTTTTTATGCAAGATTATTCGCAGATTATTTCCCTCTTTATGCAAGATCGACCTTTACTATCAGTGTTGAGATGCATTGAATTCCTGGACTTATTTTGTCGGCGCACCGGCCAAAACGCGCTTTGAGTGACCTAGGCCAGGATCTAGCTTAAAATCATTCTCCCAGTCCATGGGCGTAGCTAATACATCATTAGTGGATCATATATGTATATATATATATATATATATATGTTTGTTCTTCCATACTATTTTGTGATTTTTCTAGCATCCATATTAAGAATTACCAATCAGGACTACTGAACAAACTAATAAACTCGTATAGGCTACGGGGTAACGGATGTATCATTTACAAGGTGGACCTTCATGAAAACCAAAGCAAATGTTTTTCAATTTTAAAGTATAGGTGTGATCGAGTGGAAAACAGATGAATACTGATCCATCTTGGAAATCAACTAACTATTTGTCAAAGTACACAGAAGTTCGAAGGTGAGTGAGAATCACCATTAAGAAAGACATGATTGCCATCTGATGATTTGTCCTCCACGCTGCTACCATGAGATGCAGCCTTCAGTATTTCAAGAGCTTCAGCTTCGGAAACTTTTAAATCTGAATGGAATACAAAATTTGAAAAGCGCATACCAGCAAAAACAGACAATTCAGATGAAACCAAGGTAATTCAATCAAACAGCTGACATCGAGTCGCTGTTACTGATAGTCGAGTGCTGAGTAGAGGCTACAGATAGAATAAGGGGAAGCAGATTGCAAATAGGTCAAGCACGAAGACCAGTTGATGAAAATAATAGTTACCTCGAGCGAGGTCGGAGGACGAGACAGAAGAAAGAGAGTGGAGAGAACTGTAGCCTGCTGATAACAGTTTCCCCCGCTGCGATGCTGAAATGGGCACTCTCATCAGTTCCATTCTTGCTCTCCCCCCTCCCCCCTCTTCTCTGCCTTCGTTTTCGATGCGACGCTCAGATTACTCTTTCGTGTACTTCTAGACTTTCTGAGTTATGCGCAGAAACGTCTTCCGGGTTTTGGCGCGGAAAAATAATAATAATAATAATAGTAACTAATAAACTTTGTCCCTGTCCATTTAAATTTCCGATTATTTTGTTTAAACATGGAATTTTTTATTATGATATTCGAAAACTTAAATACAGATAATAAGATGATATAGAGAGGAAGTGAGTAGAGAGTCTTCTTATTCTTATTGATACAAATAAGTTTTCTTACACCTTTATATATTTCCTACTCATATATAAGCACATCATAATAGGAGAGTGAGTTAAAATATAAAGTTACAACGATAATAAGGAAAAATTTTACAACTAACTAAAAATGATAAATTTATTAAATTTAAAATTTAATAAAATATACATTCATAAATTATACATCTATAATATTAAAATATAATATTTATAACGCTATCCTTAAATGTACAGCTATTAACAATAATTATTCAATATGTACATCTCAAAATATTTATATCACTCTTTGAAATTATTGAATATATATGAAGGTGTAGGAGAATCTCAAAAGCATATCCATGTCTCATTCACAAATATTTATTATTTTCCTTCAAGAGTATACATTTGAAATACTACATCAATAAAATCCTTGCTAGCAATATCCAATGAAAGAAAACCATAGCTAAAGAAAATAGTACAGTTTGTCCCTCAACTTAGCATGTGTCCTTTTATGTCACATTACATATTATTCTATTTTTATGTACAAGCACACTTCAATAATGCATATATTTGAAACTTCACTACTAAAAGTTCTGTTTTGGGAACAAAAAACTGACATTCGTATAATAATAATATGTGTCACCAAATCAGCCTTTCAAATCATTTCTTGTTTAGCACCCGCTTATATCCATTTGGTCAAACACATTTGAATGTTGGAAAATCTATATAAATAATTCAAGTTTGTTAAACGGATACATTCACCTTTCGTTTATCTATTCTAACTCATTTAATTATTTATCCAATGTCATTCCATAGTGAATTGAGAATAATTCTTACTTTTATTCATCTTTAGTTGCAATAGTTTAAATAAAGACATCATCAATATCCACCTCATACTATCTTACACCACTGTTAGGATAATTTATAAATATTTCATTTATCAGCAGAATCTATTATCGAATTCTATCAATATGAATATGTCAACTTATTGTGACAAGTTTTATTTGCTTTTGCAAGGATTATAACTCATCTTTTGAGGATTCAACCATTTTGACCCATAACATATGTTTCTATCATGTTTGTACCATTATGATGACTTTTATGAGTTGGAACTTTAGTTTAAAAATATGAATTTTATAATTTATTAGCCATAATAAATGCAAAAGGTAGCTAAGTTACATTTAGATAGCATGAGCATCATCAAGTACACTTAACTTTCCCTTGTTTCCATTTATTATGGAAGATGTTTTCTATGTGTTTGTTTACTTTTCATCTCAATCTCTTTCTTTATCCCCGTGAGGCTAGGAAAACTGACATTCCTAGCCTTCTATGTAACTTGATTTCATATACATAGGGTAGTATAGGCAAGTATAGGATGCATCTAAACTTTTAAGATAAGAATTAGGTTCATTGCAAGTGACCTGACTTAGATAATGTGGTATACAACTAGTACATACCAAAACAAAATATTTACATGCATTGATGTGGACACCACCACAATAAATGGCCTTCTTAACCCTAGTTTGACTTTTTCCAATTTATATCATTCTCGTACTAATAATAGTTTGTTTTATGTGTTTAGGGAAAACTAGGAGTAAGACCTAAAATAAGGGATGAGAAGCGCCAAGATGAGGCTAGTATTTGTTTTCATAATTTCTACGTAGTATAGAAAAAAGTTATCAAACCTTATGTAGTTGGACTGATAACTAGCTCAAGTTACTTATCATCATCATCATCATCATTATCAAATATTATTGAGTCGTTTTGGTTTATGCATGGCCAATGATGATATCGGTTTTAAAGCTTAATGATATTAGACATATGTTAACGGCATTAGATCAATCCTCTCATCCTTATGTTAAAAGAGGTATGATCCAATATCCACCCCAAACCTAAATGATATTGGACTTAGGTTGGTGACATTAGACCGGCCCTCTCATGATTGGGTTAAAAGAGGTATGATCCAATAGCCACCCCAAGCCTAAATGATATTGGACAAACTGTTTTAAAATTTTCTTCCTCTCTTATGGGTTGAACCAAGATAATGAACTAGGCCCAAAATCTTGGCTCAACATGTATTTTAAAGACTATCCATGTTTCTAACTCTACCCCTCTATCATATTTCCACGACTCAGTTTCTTATCTCTCTTGTCCATCCCTCTCTAATGACCAAATCGCTCATCTCTTTCCAAGTCTATTTTGGTCGTTCCTAGTCTTCACTGCTCAACTCTTCTTTTCTAGCTTTCACTGGAACCTTGTCCTCTATTTTTCTAAGATAAATCATGGAAAACATCTTCATCCCTGTAATTAGAGACTCGATTTGTTTCACACACTCCTCCCCCTCTGTAGTTATGTGTAAAATCTCTCCACGAGGATCAAATTTTCTCACCTATAAATTTACATTCAAGGCACCTTGTGTACTCATTACGTTCTAGATGAAATAAAATATAAGGCTCGGCCTTTTATTACTCATCATTGTCAAGTAAAACATTAGAATGAAGGAGCACCTTTACCTCCAGTGGGAACATGTACATTTTCGAACACCCATTTTGCAAGGATGAGTTCAAAACCGCTATTTAGGTTCTTGCAATCTTGTTATTAGAGATTTGGTTTTTAGATCAGTGGAAAAGGTAGTGATTGTTTCTATCTTGTTATATTTTTTTCCTTAATTTTGTTTTTCGATAGATAATCTCACTTTGTTTGGGTATTTTACTAACAACAACCACCGATGCAATCTTGGATCCAATGTAGGAAGGTCTAATAATGTTGGTAAGCTCATCAAACTCTGGTGGCACCATCTCGTCCATTGTGTGTTGCCATCCCTTTTTGTGTTTTAGGGCCTCGTTTGGTATGATCAGGTCAAACCTACCCTTGTTTTAAATTGTTGCTTAAGGTTTGCATTTTGTCCCTTAACGGACTTATTTTCCTCATATTATTACTTATGTGGCTGATTTTGAGTATTGTTTCCCTATCTGTTAGTTACTTTCTTTCTTTATTGTGCTTTGTTTTGATTATCCATTTTGATATCAATTTTATCTAGGATTTTTTTTTATCTATTTTGAGTATTATTTCCCTTATCTGTTTCTTACCCTTTTTTTCCTTGTGGGCTCTATTTTTCTATCCATTATGGATTCACTAACCATTTGTTATCCATTTTGTTTGGGCTTCGTTTTACATGTCATATTTGTTATCTGGTTGTGTGACAAGCTCTTCTTTGTGGACTTTTGATTTCATTTGATATTGGACTTATTACCTTTAATAACTATATTTGTTGCTTAGGTCAGGTAGCATTAGGCTAAGCCCATTCCCTTATTTGGCTAATGGTCATTCCTCTTTCATTTCCTTTTTGTTTTTTTAGTTATTATTATTTGTTTATTTCTAAAAAATATATGTCTAATGAATTAAATACAAACATCCTTTAGAGTATAATTGCTAGTCTTAATGAACTTAGGGATAAGGTTGCTATTATACTTGCAGAACGAATTGTGGATCAATCTCGACATAATAACTTGAATTATCCACCTACAGGAAATGATGGCATTGAATCAATAGGAAATAATCAACCGGCTAGGGATAATCAACATAATAATCACTAATAAGATAGAGGTCCAGGCATAAGCAAGTTAAAAATACCCTAGTTTCATGGCCATAGCTGTAACACCCCTAAAATTGACTATAAACAAATTTTGTTTATTAAAAGAATTAGCGGAAGTGAAATAATAAAATTATGAATTCTGGGGATATTACAGCCACACTTAGTACCAGACCGGTTCACTCCTACCGTTCCAGTACCAAGTGCTTAGGCTAAAATAGTAAAATACAATTTACAAGGAACTCAAACCATATTTAAATTAAAGTAGCATAGTAAACCATTTACAAGAATAAAATCCATCAGTGGTGGTTACAAAAACAACGATTACATTGAAACCATGAATTAAAAGAGAAAGAATGAAACCCCAACAGTTCCGGATAATTCCTTACACTCTTTCCTGTTGCCCATTTAAAAAGCACATAAAAAAGACCTGCAATGGACTCTGCCCATTGAATAGGCAGGGGGCCCGTGAATGGAACCCTTCAATACTATAGTACTAAGTAATCCTTTAAAATACACTGAAAAGCAAGCACGCAATGCCACACATGATACAAAACTATATACATATATAATGAGATGTGCATACATAACAATCACATACTTAACAAGTTCATCAAATATTAATAGGTCAAAACGTACAATCGATACTTCTGGACCTTAAGCCATTAGTCCATCATTATTCAATCATCTCTCGAATTTGATATATCCATGTGAGTGCGGGAAACCCACTATTATAGCTAGTGGACCAAAATACATACAGAGCAGAACGCTCCTGACCACTATTATTGCCGGTGGACTGGTCTCTAGAGCAGAACACTCCTTGCCACTATTATTCGTCGATGGACCGGTCTGGCCCCGACTCACATAGTGTTCCACTATAATTACTTAGTGTCTTTTCCATGTCTTATCGTCATTAAGTTCAGTTTGTTGAGCGTGGAATCCCCCACTATTATAGCATGTGGACCGAAAATCATGCGGGGTAAAACGCTCTTGGCCACTATTATTTGCACGTAGATCGGTCTCTAGGGCACCCCGAGTCTTGGCCACTATTATTCGTTAGTGGACCGGTATGGGTTTAGCTCAACAATCTTCCTCTTTAAATGATTAGTGTCTTATTCGTATCTTATTCGAAAGTATTTCACCCTTGACATGCATGTCACCTACCTCTACTTCTATCCTTCCGAAAGGGCCCATCCTATATCTTGAGAATTATGCGCCTCTTATCACACCCCGAACATTCCTCCTTCCATTTACTCATAACAAAAATCCAACTCCTAAGGGTGTGGGTTAAGGCCCATCACCTTATGACATTCAAATTCTCTTGCTACCACTTCCTAGGGTTTTCCCTTGAAAATCCTAATTGGACCTATGTGGCCCAACCTTTCTTTTATCGTCCAACACCTCATCTCATTTAAATTCAACCCAAATCCTATCACTCTACTCACCAATTATACATGTGACCGTAAAACCCTAGTTGGCCACTCAAAACCCTATCACCTTTCTTATGTAAGGATCATCCCCATGCAGACCCTCAAAGTTTTCATGCAAAACCCTAGCATTCCCATGCAAACCCTAAATTATCCCATGCAAGATTCACCCACTCTTTTATTTTATTCATAGTCCCCCTTTATTTTCCCTCTCGTGGATCATATGATATTCAGGTCAATCCCACATTCCCTAGTCAACTTACTTCCCCTCTTTCCCTTTTTATCCTTTCATCTTATATCACATTATTAAACTTCCTATCATGCATGTCCTAGAGGGTCACGCCATATAACATCATAAACACAACATATATAATCATTATACACATGTCATAAGGAATTCACATAAGCATACCTCAACTCTAAGTTGCGCTACAAGTATTTAGTCATTATAATCATAAAGTACACAACATGGCATAACATATGGCACACAAGGCACATAATATACACATAGTTATTCTTAGCCACATCCTTACTCAGTTTAGGTTACCAAGTTATCTCCCACACTTATTAGGTCACCAATTACCCTTCATAATTGTTACACTTATCATATTTCCCATTTGGTTAGTTAGATTACCAAATTGCCCTTCTCCTTTATTATAATTACCAAATTGCCCTTTAGTTGGTTAAATTACCAAATTGTCCTTCTTCATTATCATAATTACCAAACTGCCCTTTAGTTGGTTAAATTACCAAATTGTCTTTCTCCATTATTATAATTACCAAATTTTCCTTTAATTGGTTAAATTACCATATTACCCTTTAGTTACAAAATTACCATTTTATCCTTTTACTTACAAAATTACCATTTTGCCATTTACTTCTAAAACTACCATAATACCCTTTTACTTGCAATTTATCATTTTCCCTTTTCCTCCAAAATTGTCGTAATATCCTTTTACTTACAAAATTATCATTTTACCCCTTACTTCCAAAATTACCATCATACCCTTTTACTTGTAAATTACCATTTTACCCTTTACTTACAAAATTATCATTTTGCCCTTTACTTCTAAAATTACCATAATACCCTTTTACTTACAAAATTACCATTTTACCTCTTATTACACCACTTCTAATAAATTACCATCACTACATGAAATAGTAATATTAATACTCCATTCTCATTATCCAACTCCACCAACTATTATATTTCAACATAATACTCATTAGCACCCACATATATTAGGCCACACTCTTGCACAATACATATTACTAAAATGCCCCTAGGGCTCACAATAATATTATTCATAGATCAATGGTCACAATAACATAATATAACATGGATAGGTACTCAACATTTTCATTAATAACCAAACTCTTTCCGTAAGCAATATTTCCACACATAGCATATAAACTAACATGCTTTTCTTTTTATCAATCAATATAAGCAACTACATACATTATATTAAATAACATGTATCATGCAAAACAACATATTAAAACCCTAATGTGCTAGCATACGTTTATCCATACGTTTAAGTGGAGTTTAATGATTACCTTAATTCCTTCAAAAATCGAACATTATCGGTATCCCCGTTAAAGATTCAATCTTTGATTAGAAAAACCAATACCTAAAAATAATATCAATACCTATCACATTAGAAATAAGAAAACCAAATCATAAGACTTTATAAAAATTAATTAATGAAATACTTAACTTAAAATATTATTATACCTTAAAATTATTAACTACAATAACCCAAAGGAAGGAAGCAAATCAAACTACTCATGCAGCATGAGATGCATGCAAAACAAGGGTTAGAAGGGGTCAAAGGTGGTGGAAGAAAGGAAGGAAGGGGTGTTTTCAGGTTAAGGCTTTGGGGCTAGGAAAGAGGGTATGTAGGGGAGGATTTAGGGCAAGAAAAGGGTGCAAGGGTGGAGAGGGGGTGTAGGTGGTGGTTGGGACGGATTGCTGGCGGCCAAGGGCGGCGGTGAAGGAGGCAGCGAGGCTACGAAGGTGGCTAACGAGGTGGAGGTGGCTGAGAAGGAAGGAAAAAAGGGAGGAGGGAAATGAGGGGATGCAAGTGTTAGTTTCGGCCAAAGGAGGTGTGGTAGGGGAGGTTGCAGCGAGTGGTTTGGTGGCTTAGGTGGCGAAAGAGGCGGTGGGACGGCGGCGGAAGGAGGAGGTGCGAGGAGGTTGCCGAGAAGGAAGAAAAAGAAGAGGGGAGGAAGAAAGGGTTGTCGGGTGGCTTGAGGGGGTGGTGTGGTGGTGCAGGGCAACAATATAAGGATGAAAAAGGTCGTATAGGAAGTTGGTGAGGCAAAGGAAGCGGCGGAGGGGGCTATGGTGCAAAAATAGGGAGGAAAATGGAAGGAGAAGAAAGGGAGAAGAAGGAGATCGGGGAAGGGAAGAAAGGCTCGAAAGATGGGCAGGGGAGGAGCTGCTGAGTAGAAGAAAAAGGAGAGGGAGAGAAAAGGGGGTAAATGGCTTGGTAGGGTGGCAGCAGGGTGGTAGGGGTGTCGGAGTGGTAGAGAGAGGGAAGGGAAAGGAGGGAAAGATGGGGGCATGTGTGAGGAGAGAGAGGGTTGGTTGGGTCAAGAAGGGATAGGAAAATGGTAGGGAGAGAGAGGGAGTGGTAGTAGGGAGGTAGGAGGGTTGCAGGCAGGGTGGTCGGGTATGGTCGGGCATGGTGGAGGTGGTCGGGGAATGAGGTAGAAGAAGAAATAAAGGAAGAGGACAGGAAGCAGGTCGGGCAAAGGTGAAGAAAGAAAGGGAGAGTGTGGATCGGCCTAGTCGGGGAGGGAAGGAAAGAAAAGAAAAGGGGATTGGGCCAGGCGATGAGCGCGGGAGAAAGAAGGAAAAGAGAAGTAGGGGATGGGCCGAACCAGTGGGAGGAGAAGGAAGGGAGGGGAGGAAACGGGTTTGCGGCCTAGCGTGCAAGCAGGGAGAAGCAGGCTGGCCTGGAGGCCCGAAGAGAAGGAAAAAAGGAAAAAGAAAGAAAGGGGAAAAAGGAGAAAGAAAAAAGGAAAGGGAAAATAAAATAGTTTAACTTTTAAAATAATTGAATGTAATATTTTTGGAAAATAAATTTATTTAATAATTTAGTATAATATAATTTAATATATAGGCTTAAAAAGGTTAATTTTAAGAAAAATATTGGTTTGGAAATTTATTCAAATAAAATGAGCATAATAAAATAATAAAATATTTATTCTAATTTATTAAATATTCATATCCAATCTTATATGCTCAAAAATCCATAAAATAATTAAATTAATAAATTTAAAAGCTAATTTATCCCCAATAAAATTTATTTATTAAATTATAGGTTTTTAAAATTTTGGGGAATTATAATAGTGACCTTGATGCCTATCTAGAATATGAATAAAAAATTGAACTTGTTTTTTTATTGCCATAATTATTTAGATGGAAACAAGGTTAAAGTGGACATAGCTAACAAATTTGGCCATTCTATCTCTTGGTTGTCTAAGCTAGCTAGGGAATGAAAATACAATGGTGATCCCCTTCTTATAGATTTGACTTGGCTTAAGTTACTTATACAATGTCATTTTATCCCTTCCCATTATACCCATGACCTTCATTAGCACTTATAATTCCTTAGCCAGAACTCTCTATTTGTTGATGAATATTTTAAAGAATTGGAGATGTTGCTAACTAAGATCAATATCTATAAGGACTTTGAGTCCACCATAGCTCACTACTTAAGGGGCTCGAATCCTAAAATCTTTCATAAGGTTGAATTACATCCATATGAATCCATGGATCACCTTCTTAATCTTGTGGAAAATGTTAAAAAATAAGTGAATAACTCTTAGGTCAACAATCGACCAACTCCTCCTAGTCAACATATTTTCCCTTAACCTCATGAATCTAGTCCTAAAGCACAATCTCTTGAAATTTTTAAACCCGATTCTCGCATCTCAAATCCTCATTTGGTATTCTCATCTAAAAATGGAAAAGGAATAATCAATATTAGCAGGTTACAATCCTCTTGTGGCATCAAGTGCTACAATGTCAAGGGTTTGGCCACACCACCATACAATGTCCTAATCAAAGGGTCATGGTTGGACTCCTAGATAGTGGGGATATTGTTTCTAAGTTTGAAGAAGAAAATGAATACCCCATCAAGATTAATGATGATGAGTCTAATATAGAGTATCATAATAAAGACTCCCTTGTCATCTGTAGGTCTTTGCATACCACTAGCCAAGTTGTCGCTTAGTTAGAACAACCAGGAAAACCTTTTTTATACTCGTTGCTTTGTGAATAATGTTAATAGAAGTCTCATTATAGATAGTTTTAGTTGTGTCAATACGGATAGCACCAACTTAGTTCATAAGCTCAATTTGCAGCTCATTAGGCACCCTCACTAGTATAAGCTCCAATGGCTCAGTGAGGCAAGTGAGGTTCGAGTCAATAAGCAAGTCCTCCATACTATAAAAATAGATTGGAATCAAGAAGAAGTCGTGTGTGACATCATCTAAATGCATGCTATTCATGCCCTTTTAGGAAGGTATTGATAATTTGATAGGAGAGTCCTTCATGATGAATATAAAAATAGGTACATTGTACACAAGGAGGAAAAAAAAGTTTATCCTCGCTCCCCTCTCCCTAGTACAGGTCCAAGAGGACCAAGTCAAACTAAAGTATTATTTTGATTGTAGGAAATAAGAGTTTAGTTTCGACCCTAAAGATAAGGACAATAGCAAAATATTAGTCAATTTCTTTACCAAGAAGAAGGATATCTCCCATACCTTATTTAATGGGATGCATGTCTACATTTTGGTCTATAAAGATTTCTATAAGGCTTCCCCTGATGACATCAAATCCCTTCCTTTTGACATCAAAAATCTTCTATTTAAATATTCAGTTATATTACACGAGGAAGTAACCAATAGTAATTTTCCTCTTAGGGGCATTGAGCATCAAATTGACTTTATTCCCGGGGATAACATCCCAAATAACCCCACTTATAGGGTTAATCCTGATGAAGTAAAGGAATTAAAATAACAAGTGACTAAACTGCTAAAAGGGGGGGCACAATTGGGAAATCATGAGCCCTTGTGCTGCTCCCATTATCTTATTCCTCAAAAAAGATGGGAGTTGGTATATGTACATCAACTCATGATTCGTAAACAAGATTACAATGAAACAACCCACTACCCCATTTCGTGATTGGATGATATGTTTGGTCAATTACAAAAGAGTGTGATATTTTCTAAGATTAACCTTAAAAGTGGATACCACCAAATTCAAGTGAATCTAAATGATGAATAGAAAACCACCTTTAAAAATAGTTTTAGCTTATATGAATGGCTTGTTATTCCCTTTGATCTATCTAACACGCCCAACACCTTTATGTGGTTAATGAACCATGTGCTACATGTTTTTATTAGTAAATTTGTTGATGCGTACTTTGATGATGTTCTCATTTACAACAAGGACCACGATGATCATATTTTGCATCTTATGCGTGTGTTGGATGTACTAAGAAAGGAAAATATATTTGCTAATGTGTCAAAAAGTTGTTTTTTCTTGATAATGTTATATTCTTGTGCTTTGTGGTGAGTAGAGACAATACCAAGGTAGGTGAAGATAAGTTCAAGGTTATTATGAACTAGCTTAACCCTAAAAAATTTTCCCATGTTAAGAGTTTTCATAGCTTATGCAGATTATATCAAAGGCTTGTTCCTGATGTTAGCATCATGATCACCCCCTTAAATGACATGGTTAAGGAAAACACAAATTCACTTGGGGCCCTATCTAGTAAAAAGACTCCAAACTACTTAAAGAGAAAATAACTAAGGCAAATGTCCTCGCTTTGCCAAATTTTGAAAAGGTCTTTGAAATTGACTATGATTCATTCGGAGCGACCATAGAAGTTATCTTAACTTAAGAAAGATGTCTTATCATATATTTTAGTGAAAAGCTAAAAGATATTGCTTTAAACTACTCTACGTATGATAAGGAGTTGTATGACCATGTCTGATCTCTTGAGACTTGGCAAAACTATCATTAGCCTAAGGAATTTATAATTTACGCCGATCATCAAACCCTAAGCTCTTTGAAATCCTAAGTAAAATTGAATCATAGACATGCTAAGTGGAGTGAGTTCATTGAAACCTTTCCCTATATCATCAAGTAGAAGAAGGGGGAGACAACAAGGTAGTACAAACCCTTAGTCAAAGACATACACTTGTCGCTATTGTTTTAGCATTAAAACAACCCATCTTGGCCAAAGGGGGAAGAAACAACTGCTGGGGCAAATAAGTCAAAATTGGTGGTAGTGGTTGCGATGGTAGAACAATGAACACCATAATTGAGCTAGAGGAGCTTGTTTGGGTGAGTCGAAAAGGACAAGGATGGTGGCACCAATGAAATTTTTTATGACAACGATGGCTAAGTCAACGGGAAGAAAAATGATGGGTAATAGGGTCAAAGATTAGGAAAGAATTCAAAGGAGGAAGAAAAGATTTTTGGTTACTTGCAATAAATGAGAGGAAAAGAGAGAGAGAGAGAGAGAGAGAGAGAGAGAGAGAGAGAGAGAGAGAGAGAGAGAGAGAGAGAGAGAGAGAGAGAGAGGGTTTATAAGGTATGGTTGTTTGAGGGAGATAAATGGCGTGAGGGTGTAATACCCCCAAAATTTATAGTCGAAAATTTTCATTTGTTAAGAAAAAACATGCAGTAAAATGGAGAGTGCTACTACCATGATCAGTACAAGATTAACCCTAGATCAGTCTCATACTAATCAAAAGGCTAAAGGGTACAAAGATCATTAACAAGGATGATTAAAAACAGAAATAGTTCAACATTAAATACCGAAACCAGAGTGTGAAAATATTAAGGTCAATACATAAGCAAAATGTAATATAAAACAACACCCCACTATGGGGGAATACAAACAATAGAAATATAAGAAGATAAAAAGTCTAGAGAACACCCTCTCTGGCCCCATCCCTGGAATGTCATATCGTCACTCTACCCTGACCAACTTATCATAAGCCTCAAAATCAACAGGAGCCTCATCACTTACCTGCACAAACTCAGGAGGGGCCACTGCTCGTGGGAATGAGAAACACTCATAATAGGGGTGATCAGTACGCTATGTACTGAGTAAGGTAACCATATAGCTAAGACAGGACATATCACATAAAATACAAATAATACAAGCAGAAAGTTAATTAGATTAATCACCACTATCATAATTTTAGCCATTAGTTTCATCTTTACACATCTCTCAAATTATATTCATATGAGTACATGAACTCCACTATTATGGCCGGTGGAATGGAAGTAACTACTCCAAGGTAGAATATACCTGGCCACTATTATAGCCGGTGGAATATAAATCATCCTAAGTCTGACCCCGACCCATGTGGTGTTCCACTATAAGTGATTAGTGTATTTTTCATGATTTATTATCAACCAAAATTTAGCTTATTGAGCTCAAAACCCCCACTATTATAGTCGGTGGAATAAAAATAATACTCTAGGATAGAACTCACCTAACCACTATTATTACAGGTGGAACAGTCTCCAGGGCAAAATGCTCCTGGCCACTATTATTGCCGGTGGAATGGAAATCATCCTAATTCTGGGTTTGGCTCAATGATCTTCCACTTTAAGTGATTAGTATTTTATTCATATCTTATTCAACAAGTAACCCCTATCTAGACATACCCACCCCAATGGGATTTCCAGACTCATTATCACTCTTTTCCTCTAGACTTCCTAAATAACCCTATCCCTAACCTGGGACCTCTACACTCCCCAAGATTCCAGGACCCCTTTTCACCTTCCACCATACTCACCATGAATTCAAAACCCCAAACATGTGGGTCAAGGCCCACTTCCCCATTTCTCCACCTAGACTCACCATTTCCCACTAGGATTTTCCATTGAAACCACAATCTAGCCTATATGGCTCTAGCCTCTCCTTTTCTTATACAACCCACATTCCCCCTTGATTCCAACACCATCACCATATTCAAGCCACTCCAAACCTCACCATATGACTCTTCAAATCCCACATGTGATAATAATACCCTCATTAGTCACCCCCCCAAAACCCTAATACACTCCTTTTCTTCCACACCCTCGTCTCATACACAACTATACCCTCCATTTAACTTGACTCACACCCTTCATGTTACACACTCCTAATCACAACCCAAATTCCAACCAACCTCCTTAAACTCTCTCACAATACCTCTGTAATTAGGGTTTTCCCCCAAAAACGCTAGTTATGCTCCCATGCATACTTCCATCAACCCACGTACTAACTCTTCCCCAAGCACACCAATGGTCAACCCTCAAACTAAAATTTTCCACATAGGCCTTTCCCCCATGCAAAGATCATACACCCCATGCAAGGCTCACACTCTCCAGGCAATGTTTTACCCTAATCCTTCATTTTATTACTTCCCCCTTTGTTTTCTCAACTATACTTCTTAATACCATTAGGGCATTTCCCTCACTTCTCCTTACTCACTCCATCCTCTTTATTTCTTTTAGTTCCCCACAATCACTCAAACCCACCTAAGGTCTCTAAGCATAATATTCATAATATCTCAACCATACATAAGAACATGTCATCCATACAAGTATATCACACATATTACATATAATCCCAATCATGGTCAACATACCTTAGCTCCTTACAAGCCAAGCTACACCACACACACACTTAGTACATATTCACATGCATTCACACAAGGCATACTAACACATCCATACATACAAGATTCATACATAACCCAAGCCTTAACCATATCCTACCTAATAGGACTCTGGGCTTGAAGCATGCTCCTACACCTCCTCCCGAGGAAGAGTTTGCTCACAACCTTTAAAAAGAGTATAGTAGTCATTTCTCCTTATTCCTACTCCTTTTCCCCTTTTCATTGTTTTCTTAAGCAAATATTAGTGATAATAACAACAACAACAACAACAACAAAATATTAAAATAAAATATACTAAATAGGTAAGAGGGAGGGGGCGGCGGCAGTTGTGGCAATGCACGATGATGGTGGTGGAAATAGTAAAAAGAAGGGGTTTGGGGTTAGAAAAAGAAGAGGGGAGTTAAGGTTTCCTAAGTGGTAGGGTTTCCTAGGTTAGGGGGTTGTGGTGGTGGTGGTGGTGGCCTCACGATGGCGGTGCATGGTGGTGGTAGTGACGGCGGTCAAGAGGGAAAGAAGAGAAAAGAGGAGGGAGGAAGGGGAAGAAAAGGGAAGTGGTGGTGTGGTAAGGTAGGGGATGGTTTTATAGGTAGGAAGGGAGGTAGGGAGGGTGGTGGTAGTTGTGGTGGTGGCGGCGCAAGGAGAAGCAAGTGGCGGAGGGAGGTGCAAAAGGAAAATCAAGATGCGCACTTTGCACAGATGGGAAGAGAAGAAGGGGAAGGAGGGGTAGGGGAGTGGTTTGTTGGGTGTAGGGTGATGCAGGGAAGAGGAAGGGTGGGTATGGCGATGGTAGCACAACACTATGACAGCGGTAGCAACGACTGTTTGGGTGGTGCAAGTAAAGTTAGGGGTGAAGGTAGAGAAAATGAGGGAGTGGAGAGGGTATTTATAGGTGTAAGGGTTGGGGAAGTGGAAAAGAGAGGGAAGAAGTCAAGGCGAGGGGGTTGGTGGATGATGGGCGGCATGTAGGTTAGCGAAGCATTGCAACAGGGGAGATAGGAGGCAGGGCTTCGCAGGGTTAGGGGAGTAGGTGGGAAGGGGACCATGTGGGGTCATGCCTGCTATATGCCATGTAGGTCCAAAGGAGGGGAGAGAGAGGGGAGGAGCTATGAAGTAGCCATGCATAGCATCTCCAATCGGGGGAAGAAGAAAGGAGGCAGGGGTAGAAGGGGAAAGAAGAGAAAAAGAAAGGGAGAAAAAGGGAAAAGAGGGGGAGATGGTGCACCCGGGTTGGGTTGTTCAAGGGAAGAAAGGAAAAAGGAAAAAGAAAAAGAAAAGTTGGGCTAGGGGAAAAGGAAAGAAAAGAGAGGGAGGAAGGCTTGGGCCACTGCTGGGTACAACCCAGTTGGCTGAGGAACGGGAAGGAAGGGAAAAAAAGAAAAGGAAGAAAAGAAAAAATAAAAGGAAGAAAAGGAGAAAAAAAAGGAAAAATGGGTGGTAGGGTGGTTTGGAATTTTTTGGAGTTTTAGGAATAATAAAAATTAATAATAATAATAATAATAATAAAATAATTTATATTAATTTATAAATTATTATTATTATTCACTTATAATTTATCTTAGGTTAGCAAATATATTTAGCCTCTAATAATTAGATCCCTACATGATTTTTTCTTCTTTTATGGCCATAATTATCATTACTATAATATTATTATTTTATTAGAAAGGCACATATAATTAAACGTTACCCAATAATTCCTTAATAAAGTTTTGGGGTATTACAGAGAAGTTGTGGTTCCTACAGCGAACTAGGTCACAACAAATAAAGAGAAAATAAAAGGGGATGGGATAGGGGCATGAAAATTACTTGATTAAGGTAAGGTGATGGTGGAAGAGTGAGGCATTGGTAATAGTTGGGGAGGTTTGGTTTAACTAACCAAAATGAGCACAACTTGGTTGGTAAGGGGAGAAGTCACACAGGAATGAGGGAAGGACTAGGGGAATGAGGAAAAGAAAAAAAAGGAAAAAATGTAAAAGAAGATAAATAAGGTTGGGTTTATGATTAAATAATTAGGGAGGAGGTAAAAATACTAATAACTCAGTATTTGAGTTAGATTAAATTTGAGGTATTACATCACTAACCTCTTAAAAGAGACTTTTTACACAAAGGTAACCTGTCAAGGTGAGGGAAAAAGAGAAGAAGGATGTAAAGAAGGGGTGATATTGGCGGTTAAATCCATTGAAGTTGGCACAACACTACCAAGTGCTACCCCCTTAAAAGAGGGAGGACCGCAAAATCACTTGTTCTCAAATTTTCTCTTTTCTCTTAATGATTTTCTCTCTCGTATACATCATGCCTCTCTTAGAAAATCTATGTATTGAAATTTTGTAGAAGTACTCTGTAAATAGATGTTGAATGTTGCATAGATCGGTATTGAATAAAAATATATTTCTCCATTGAACTTTGGTTTTCTTAATTTTTACCTTGATGAGAAATATATTTTTTTTCATTAAATTTTAATTCCAAATCTCAAGGAGTATCTTTTGTAATCTTCTCATAATCCAAAAGATTTGTTTTATATCTTCAACATATCCTTAGGCACATGAGCAATTTCATGATAATAGGAACAGTATTGAGAGTCAACATATCAAAGGCAATGATTTGTTGGTGATGCCCTTGCTATAGTACTTGTTCCTAAGTCGCTATTGGGAACACCCTTCCTCTTTTAGTGTTCTTGGTGTGATTTGAGCAGCTTGGTCTTTAATCCTTCAAGATTCAATCTTTTTGGGATATTTTAAAAACCTAAAATGTTATATTAGCTCTTTACTTCAAAATATCTATTAAATGTGATTGTCTTATCTATTTGTTTGTTATGACTATTCTTGGTTCTACACTAGGACATGTTCTTATTCTCACATTTAAATTCATCCATAAACTTCATAATAAAATGCAATCACACAAATACAGGTTCGGAATCATCAAAACATTATCTGCTCCTCCTTTAAATCTAGTACGGCATAAGCCCAAACTATAAACTCATATTTTATCTCTACAAGCATTCATAGTTAAAGAAAACCATCGTCCATTTAGCCTTTTTCAAAACTTATAAACCATTTTTCCCCAAGATCTAGGATAAACATTCCATCAAGTCCCACTAAAATTAAGACAAAAATAATTGCCTTAAAATTAAAATAACTAGTTGAGTATCATAATCATTATTAAGAACCAAAGCAACACCATATTGTTCTTCAAGATAAAGGAAGCATGAAGCAGAGATCAAAAAATAAGAATCATGTGGTTATACTTCACGCACGACACATAAGTCCTACAATCTCATATTAAGTAAGTAGAAGATGGCACATGATCTAACTACCCTAACCCTTATCTTAAGTTAAATCAGTGTTGTTGGAAGCTGACACCAAACAACCTAAAAAAAAGAACTACATGACATATAAGCCATAAGCCCTACTTTGGAAATAGTAACAGATATATGAAAAGTAGGGAACAATTCATGACATATAAAGAACTATATGACATGTAAACCGTACATTTGAAGCTAGATAGAGTAATAAATCTATGAAAGTATGGAACTCAAATGTAAAGTTTAAAAATTGAATGAGGATCAAAATTACATTTGCAAATTGAAGCTTAAAGTTAGAGGAATGGAAGAATGGGAAACGCTATTGGTGGGGGAGGTTTGAGCACAACGAATAGCACACTAACAACCAATGAGCAATGAAGCGATGGGGCCAATGAATAGAGAATGGAAACAATAGAGGAGTAAATGAGAGGCTACTTGGATTGAAGAATGGAGGTCGTGTTGTGGAGACCTAGATGACACATGGTCACGACAAGTGAGAGAAGACCAAGTCAGGTCAAGAAATGGAATATAAAAAGTGTTGATCTCAATTCGGGAGTTGGGTGAATCAAGTTAGTTTTAAATGAAAAATGTTACTTTTAACCTTTGCTAATGTTCCACAAACTTTTTTTTATTCTTTTTTTTTAATATAAAATGTACATGTATATGAGACTTATAATCATTTAATGATCAAATAATTTAATGAATAGTAGCCAAAAATATATTGGTCATAATAAATATGCCAATAACAACAACTTTTGATGGTAATCGTTAAAAATATATCAAAAACAACAAAAAATTTATTTAATCATTAAGTT
Organism: Tamarix austromongolica; assembly: GCA_039764185.1. Classification (NCBI taxonomy): domain Eukaryota; kingdom Viridiplantae; phylum Streptophyta; class Magnoliopsida; order Caryophyllales; family Tamaricaceae; genus Tamarix; species Tamarix austromongolica. The sequence goes on from CM077819.1 coordinate 14,237,226, forward strand.
AGTCATTAATGTGTTGGTTTTTTATAGTGACATATATTAGCCAATATATTTTTAATGCTCTTATTGATAGATTGATTATAGAATATTATGATATAACTGGATAAAATTTGATCTAGTGGTAAAGACCAACTCTTGGACACTAGAGGTACAGGTTCAAATCTCCTTCCCTCATCTCTCGGTATTATAACACCTTTATAGTGTCATCACCTATACGTATTTTACAGGTCCCTATGAATCTAAAATATTAGAATATTATGATATAGAATTTTAGCAATATAACAATTAAAATGTTGATCGTATATCTAAAAGGTATTGATCATAATATGTAATGAATTTAATTATGCATAACCTTAGTATCAATGATTTTATTTGTGAGCTATTTAAAATTTAATCATATTTAAAAAACCAAAAAAGACTCAAACTAAACTTGTTACATAAAAATTAGGGTCAAATTTTACTTTTCGTACAAAACCTCCTATTATTTAGGATCAAAAGGCTTTGTAAAGCATTTTTATTTTTTATATTTTTGAATCTTAACTTCCTGATATAAATAAATATCCCCTCAATTTTATAAAGAAATTTATTTTAGGTAAAAGAAATATTTATTTTTTTTAGATTCGTTAATTTTTAATTTTATTTATACCTTTAATTTTTTTTATAAATTAATTGTTATATTATTTTTAATTAAGAGTATGATCGTAATGTTACGTGTATGTTAGTATCTTATAAAATAATATATAAATTGTTAAAAGAATTATTTATAAAACGGATGGATTATTTAACACATAGATTAATTTGAAATTTAAGAGAGTCAAAGATTTCTAAACCCTTTCTTTATGAGGATTTAAGTCCAATCACGTCTAGGGCTTGTCTTTGCTCGAATCCCAACAACAATGTACCTATCAAAGGCAGTCTGACCAAGGCGGAACCTCGGTTTAGCTGGATTAGTCGTACACCCAAACACTTGGGCCGCTACGTTGAAACATGCGAAGAATCTTTCGACAAGCTGGGAAAAGTTAGTAAAGAAGGTCGATAAATCACGAGTTGCATAGTCTCCAGGCTATTGTACTTCGCTCTTCACAATTCTTGGATTCCACTTCTACTTTGCCATAGGACCGTCGTCCTATCCACGCTGCAGGTGCTACATCGGACATCACATCACCAGGGACGAGTACGTGAAAACGGAACTGGAAAAATATATAAAATTGTTATTTAAAAAAAATTAAAATTAAAATTAAAATAAATGATAAATAAATTATATATATATATACATTAATACATACAAACACACATAATATATATATTTTAAAAAATAAGTCAAATCTATTAAAATTAAGAAAAATAAATAAAACATAATATTTACAACTACTACCTACATTAGATGATAAAACTATTAATATTTTTTTTAAAAAATTAATCTAATATTTTCAATACCAATTCAAACACCAAGAAATTTTTAAGACAAAAAATGTTTTCAAGATATTTTCAAAATTCACTAGACATCGGTAGTTCCGTGAGTACTACTATAGTATATGGTATCTTAGTTACTTAAGTATACGAATATGTTTAAGTTAGCATCAATATTGTATGTAGATAGGGACGAACAGAAATAAATAAAAAAATATAAAAATATTATTTTTAAAAAATTTAGAAAGTAGAATGATAGGAAACATAAAATCAAATTATATATATATAGACACACATACACACATTATATATATTTTTTAAAAATAGACAAAATCTACTAAAATTAAGGGACAAAAATAAAAATAAAAATCTAAAACTACTTCTTATATACCTTAGTTGATATAAACTATTAACAATTTTTTTAAAAAAAGTAATCAGACTCTTATGATATCAAATTCTAACACAAAAATTTTCGAAATGGGAAAAGATACCTCATTGTCGTTTCCGCACTTCACAGGTCAGCATCAATTTGCTGTAGGGGTTGTTTTGTATGATGTTAATAATGGTGGATATTGTTCTTTATATACTTTATAATAAAAATATTTAAAAAAAATATTCATTTTAGAATAAATTAATGTCTAAAATGAATACTTAATAAAAAAATACTTTTATTTTAAAAATTTGTATAATAGATGTAAAAAAAATAAAGTTAATTTTTTCACCCCTATTATCCAATATTAAAATATCATTTAGTTTTATTTTTCTATCAATATTAATTTTTGGAGTTTACGTCGTAGATTTAATTATGAATTGTGGCAACCCAATATAATCATGATAATGGATAGATAACCACTATTAAATGTGTCAAATGGATCATATAAGTCAACTTTGAATCAGGTGAATTAGGATTAAATTAAAATTGGATCTGATATGTAATCAGATTGGATTTGGGTTTGAGTCATGTGTCCTTTGGATTACAGTACAATTTGAATAATATTGATTCAAATTAGACTCAAGTTAGGTTAGATCATTTCAAATTAGAATTATATCATGTTAGATCCAGGTCAAATACATCAAGTTTCTTCGGATTAGGGTTTGATTGGAGTCAACAAACTTCAGATTATATCAACTTGATTCAGATCTATAGACTACGAGTTATATTGAGTTTATGCTAGGTTAATTCAATTGAGAATTTTTACTGACATTGATTGTTCTTAATTTAATATAATGAATAAATTAAATTTATTTATTTATTTATTTATTTATTTATTATTATTATTATTATTATTACTATTACTATTATTATTATTATGCTTAGTATAGTGATTTTTATCATAATATATGTAATGATATAACAACATATTACCATAAAATTTGTATTAATAAACATAAATTATTATTATTATTATTATTATAGTTAATATTATAAATACAAATATAAATATTATTATATACATAATTATAATGATTGTTATGAATATTGTTGTTGTTGTTGTTGTTGATATTACTATCATCTTTAGAAATATAATATTCATCATTCTTATTAGGAACAAAAATATAAATTTTATTATTGTCATTACAATATTATATATTATCATTTTCATATTTATAATTATATTATTATGTTTATAACAACAACAACAACAATAATAGAAATTTATATGTTCTATTCTAATCGATGCTAATATAATATTAAAATAAATTGAGGATAACATAGTCTTACTAGTTTTGCTTCATTTGTTATCACATGAGTTGTATATTATTATTTTTTTACACAAAATTTTAATAATAAGATAGTTTATGATGTTTATGTAGCAATTAGTATGTGATAAAATATTATATTTATAGATTAAATTTGATTTTAGTTTGGACCAAATTTGAAATTATGTCCAAGTATGGATTGGGTTCGAATTCAGTAATATTAGATTAGGTAATCTAGGGTTAAGTAACTTTGGGTAGAGTCATTATCGGGTTTCTCTCCAAGTATGGGTAAGGTTCATGTCAAGTTTTTTTTGGGGTTAGATTATAACACTCCAAATTTTACTATTGAAATTTTTCGTTTTGCAATGAAAACTTATAACCAAAATACCAGATGTTACCATCGTAATTGATATAATTCTAACTTACTATACCATCATCACATCAATCATAAGGTTAAAACCATTAAAATGTAAAGCAAGATAAATATAAAATAAGAGAAATTTTGATAAATACAAATATGAGTTTGAAGGTTTACTTTGAGTATAATAACAAATACACACAAAGGGATATTATGGATCTAAGAGTCCAAAAAGGTATCCGAATAAACCATCATTTAAATAACATGACTATTTACCCAAATCCCTAATACATAATAATCACTCCACCCCGTATAAAGCATCATAGGCAACAAAATCATCCGGTTGGTCCTCAATGACCTGCACAAAGGCATCAAAGTCATTTGTTCGTGGAGCTGAGAAACACCCATAAAAAAGATGGTCAGTACGCTACGTATTGAGTAAGGTGACAATACTATCTAGTCAGGAATATAGTTAAATACAGGCATTCAAGGCAGAGAATAAGTACACATTCAAAACACACAAAATATTATAGGGTAAGTATTGATCCAAGCCTCTTTATTAGATATATACATTTTCATTCTTTTACTTACATTGAGTTCAAAAAACCCACTACTCTTAAACTAGTGGAATGGTATAATGCACCTCTTAGGGATAACACACCTGAATCACTACTATTATTCGATGGAACGGACCCAACACCTCGGTTCTAACTCACGTACTCTTCCACTTTAATTAATTAATATTTTATCCATTAGATACTTATCTCACAATAAATTCTTATTCACGTTGAGAATTGAATAGGGCCCAAACATTCTTAATCTAGTAGAACAGACTGAAGCACATCTCAAGGATAACACACCTGAACTACTATTATTATCATGTGCAATGAACCCAACACCTATCAGCGCAAAATTCTTTTAAGCCACTATTCTTAAACCAGTGAAATGGTCTAAACTACCTCTCAGAGACAACACATCCAAGCCACCATTATAGTCCGATGGAACAGACCCAATAGCTTAGTCCGACTCACGTGGTATTTTACTTTAAATGATTAATATCTTAATCATGATTGATTTAAAAGGTACAAAACATATTTTAAATCAGGTAAAGACAGTCACAAATATCATAAGGTTGTTCTCTATGGTTAAGACCATTATATTCCCCGAAAACCCTAATTTCACACTTTTATCATAATTCTTCTTCTATTGATATTTTACCCACCAAACTTAGTACCCGTTCCTTAGATTTTATTAATATACTCAAATTTTAAGGCTTAAATCTAAGGTCTTGGACATGAAATAATAACCCTATCTCAAGAGTTATTATTCTTAGGGTATATAAATCCTAATTTCACAAGTACATCATAATTTTTCCTATGCGCCTCAACAATCACTAGATTCAATATACATTCTCAAAACACTAATATTAACAACATAATCGACTTTCTTCATCTAACTCTACCATTTCACATATATGATCATAACCTTCTGGTTTTAGGGTTACTATATTCCAAATCAAGTTATTTTTGGCGCAGTTAACTTCACCTTTATTTTGCTAGTATTTTTAGTGTGTGTTCATTTTTAGTGTTTTTGTATTTTTTTGTTTTAGTTTTGTCTTAGATTTTCTTAGGATTTTTTGTGTGTTTTGTTATGTTATTAACCTTTTCCTTTGAAGTGTTAGTGTTTTCAGGTAGCTATGAGGGGATCCTTTGGTTATGGACAACTTTGCATGAATCCTAATGCAAGAGTAAATGAGGTAAGTTATTTTTAAATAAAACCTGCAAAATAAAATTCAATAAATATTAATAAATAATATTTTATTCTAAATTTACTTAATTTATATCATTTTAGCTCAAATAATAAAATTTATGCAATTTTTACCACTTAAGCATAAATCAATAATTATTCCCCTATATTAGCTAAATAAACTACCAAAAACTAAGATTATAAGGGTATAAAATGTGTCAAAATATGAACTCATCACTATATTCCAAATCAAGTTATTTTTATACTTTATTAAACTTAGGTCATTCAAAACTATTCTAAACACTTCTTATACATTCCTTAGCATACATTAGATGATATAATACCTTAAAATGCCATGATTCTTACATTAAACCCATGTTAACCAAAAATGCTCTTACCGATAACAAAAACCTTATTTCATACAAATCTTATATGTTTGGTAACACTATTTCCAAATCCTCAAACTATTTTCATATACCTTATTATACTCATTTAACAATCATCATGCCTTCATAAACCTATTTTACAACCATATATCACACTGAGGTTTTTTCACATAGAAAAACGATATCACACAATCTCCACTTACTTAATTTTTTTCATATAATATCAACTGCATATCAACGCATTAAAAACCATACATTCAATCACATTATAACAATAACATGGTATAACACTAAAACCCCTAAACTACGACAAGTATTCTTACAAAAACAAGTTCAGTCTCTAAGCATACCAATCACCTAAGAAATCATAATAAAATACCATTAGGATTAAACCATATAATAAAGAAAATTTTAAGAAAATGGAATGGTGAAAGAATAGACAAAAACTAAAACAAGCCAAATGTGTGATTTGGGAAAACTTTGTGCAACTAAGTGGAGCGAAAAGGCAACAAGTGTTGAGCTAAGGGGGTGGTAATGGAACAAGTTTTCTTTTCTAGGTGGTGATCAATGGCCAAAAGGGTCAAAGGGTGGAGGGAAGCAATGGTGGACAAATTAAATATTTATCAAACCCTAGCCAAGCAAGCCATACAACTTACCTTTTTCTTTCAAAGTCAAAAACATGCGCCCCTAAGCCACTATTTTTCAAGCCCTTTTTCTCTCCTTTTAAACCCTATTTCCTCAATATTTTCAACCTTAATTAACCCCATAAAAATCATCACTATCAAGCCCCGTTGGAAGCCACACAATTCAGATACAGGTACTTTTCACTTGGATGATAAGTTATTTTCAGCACGTGGGAAGAACAACATAGATTTGGAAAAGAGTAAGGAAGGACATAAGCCATTCCTTACTTCTTTTTGTCTCTTTCCTTTTGTGTATTATGGATGTTATAGATTGTAACATGTGATGGTGGGGGCTAAGGATTCGAAAATCAGATTAAGTATCCTCCCCCATAAATGAAATACATGGGCTAGAACTTAGCTTAAATTTTATCTTTATTTAGGCTCTAATCATATTTATTAGTTAGTTAAGTTGTAACCTTTAATCCTACACTTTTTCTATAATTGCTAGGGTAGCATGAATGAAGAATAATTTACCTTGGCTACACATTTTCCTCTCTAAATCGAGAGCCTCTCTTCTTTCTCAAGTGTATGAGTTTGCATGTTCTTTGTAAAATCTTTTAAGATTTATCTAAAGAGTTGTATACCTTAGGTGGTTCTTACAAGTGTGATTCAAAGAGTTACCAATAATCAATTTTTATATCACTTCCATTCTCTCCCATTTCTTCTTCTTGTTTTCAGTGGTTCTTCATTTTAGAACACCAAGACTATAGCAAGACTCAAGTTGGATCTCACATGTATCATATACAAACTTATCTTAATTACCTGATGTTTCTAATTGAATGCAACAACAACATGTACAACATTAGTATATAGATATTTAGGAGGCGGTCATCAAAGTGAATTAACCATAATTTGTTAATATATCGATATTTAGTATGACAATTAACGTATTGTTTAATTTTGACTAGTGTGCAAAAAGTGTATGGTTGGGAGGGGATGTTAACTGATGGTTGTGGTCGTCGAATGTTTTACCTTATTTATAAAATAAATTTATTTAAATTAAATTAAATTTTTTAAGTTGGGGCTAAAAAGTAGTTATTTAAATCTAAAATGTTCACCAAAATATACGCTAAAAATATATTTATTTTATATTGAAGGCTCACCGAGTATTATTATTAAAAACCAAGATAGGAGGAAGATCAATCTACTGAAACTAGCTATATCAGAAGCCTCAACCTTATCAAACTTATCGGCCACCAAATGCGCTGCAAGTACGGGTTACATTAGAGAAAAATGTATGCACACTCAGAAGTGATTACATAGTATACTACATAACCTTTAATTATACCTGTTGCATTCAAGTCCAACAGCAGCTAAAAATCTTAATAATTTCGAACATGCGAAAAGCAACACAGCTTTTACACACAAAAAATGATACGGCCTCCTGCCTGTTATTTAAAGATAAACTATTAAAATACCAAAAGGAGAAGGAGGGAAAAAAAAAAGAAAAAAAGAAGAAGAAAGGAGACATAATATGATTACACACATGACATCGAGCAAAATCAAGATGTATGTGTTTGTGTGGGGGGGGGGGGGAGGGGAAGTACTATTCATTCTCATAGTCTGCATATTAATCACCATTATTATTACTCTTTAGACCCTTTTAATTTATGGTGCTAAAAATTTAGTGGGATAGTTATAATACTAGTATAATTTCTCTTTACGAGCATCATGATTTTGATGAAGGCAATAAAGCTACGCATAAGAAATCTAGTAGTAGCCTACTACTAGCCTTAGCGAGTGGCGGAAACCAACTTTCTGAGTTTATAATTTCCCTGTATAATAAGAAAGTGAAGATGTAAGATTGAAATTCAAAAATGTCAGATTTTATAAAGATATATATATATATATTACTAAAATTTAACAAAAAAAATATACCATATTAGACTGAATTTCATAATCTTTTTTTTTTCTTTCTAAGATATGGTGTAACCCACTGTAGTAAAAAAATATAATAATAATTATGCTGATAAATATATATTAGTAGCCATTGGGTACAGGACATATGTAATATAAATTAAAAAGAAATGCTAGCTAGTAAAAAGCCAATTGCATGAGTCGACCGCATCTCATTCATTTGACCTTTCTTCCTCTTTTTCCCTCCGTGTCTGTCTATATATCTCTACTATTTCCTCCAAGTTTTCTCAGAGAGCCATGCAACTTCTAGATTGTTGCCGTATGTGCGATCCTTGCTTTTAATTTCACGTAGTAGTAGTAGTAGTAGTGCATTTATAATCGATCAACTCTCTCTGCTTCGCTTTCAACCATTAATGATTTTTTAGTTTTCGGGATCCTAAACAAAACCGCACCGATCGAGCGCATATATATATATATAGAGAGAGAGAGAGAGAGAGTGAGAGACAGAGAGACAGAGAGAGACAGAGAAAGAGGGCAGCGCCAGCTTTATGTAGTATTTTGCTCGATCGGTATATACAATTCATTTCTGCAATATCGAGGTCTTTTTCTTTTGTTTGCGTGTGCGGGGAGCGAGAACAGAAAATATGGAGAAGAAACAGCAGGCGACGAGTACTGATGCTCAATTTCTTGGCAATGGATCAGAGGTACAGTTTAATTTGTCGAGTCTTTTTTTTTGTTTTTTATCACACAACGAAATAACATTGATTTTTTTTTTGCTAATATTTAAAACTTGATTTCCAATATAATATTTGATCATGGTACTAATTAGATTCAGTAAGAGAGTAGTCGATCGTTTGTTCTTCCCTTATTATATTGATCATTAGCACTACGTCTGGTTAATGTGACAGAGATTGATTTTTCTCAATTAGTCACTGTTTCATTTTACCATATACATATAGATAGATAGATAGATAGAGAGAGGCCTATTCAGATATATATATAATTGCTTCATTTTTTCTTATAGTAGTAACGATTAATTGATTATTTTATTTTTGTATCTGAAATTTTATTAAATATATATATATTTCTTGTCGAAGCTGCTCTTCCAATATAATAATATGTTGGATTAAGATCGTTATTGTATCTTTATTTGGTTTCTTTTGTTGGTCCTCTTCTTCTTTTGGTATACTTTCCTTGGGGGAGGGAGGGGGGAATGAATGACTTTTGAGATCAACGAGTATAGGGTGCTGCTGCATCTGCATACTGCATGCATGGTAGGCAATATAGCGACACGGTCAATTTTAAATAAAAAAAAAAGGAAAACAAGTTTTTCTCTATCTAATAAATATGGAGCTTATTCTATTTATTAATAGAGAGAGAAAAATAAAAGTACCTTGTGTAGGTATGACCGGTCCAAAAACGTTATAATATTCGTATGATAAAATGTATATCGTAGAGTTGATCTTAAAATTGTTACGATCGTTTAATTTTATCCATATAGATTAATTTTCTTTAAGAAATGTACGTATTTAAATTTAGGTACTTTATTATTGCCTCTGCAAGTTATAATTAGCTCCTTTTTAAGTTTTTACAATAGTCGAAAAGAAAAGGAAGAGTACTGCCTTCGATTATGTACCAAAAGGAGACGCATATATATAAATAGAGATAGAGATATTCATCCTTACTGCCTCCTTTTCAAATTAGAGGTAGCGTAGAGATCCGATCGAATAAAAGTTACGAGTGCTTATAATTTTTTTTTATTTTTCTTATATATGTTTGTAAGACCACGCAATTTAACGGTCGAGAGGTTGATGCTGCCTGAAATTTCTGTCTTCGTCATTTATGAAATGTTTCTTTTACGAACGCAAAAAAAAAAAAGCCTCGTAAATGATGATGCGAGAAGCCAAGTAATTGACTCAATTATGACAGGCCTGCCTGTATATCATCTACCGCATCTATTCTGACCCCAAAAAAAAAAAAATATATATATATATATATATATAATAAATAAATAAATAAACTAGTGACGCATGGACTGGATTTCTCCCTCGAGTGAGCATATATGAAATATCACTAGGGTTGCCAATAGCGGGCCCCGCGCCCGTAATACTAAGACTTTTGTTTGGCAAAATTAAGGAAAAAAAATTACTACTATTGAAAACGTAAAAATCGTCGAACAAAACCTTACTTTCTTCTTTTAAATAAAAAAAAAGATGTAATAAACTAAATGTAAGGTTACTAACGACTTTTGGTCTAACCGATGTGAAAGTGAGATTAGTATTTTTTATCTTTCTTTTTTTTTTTTTTACGTTTACACCTAACACTTCTTCTTTATCCCGTACACATACATATCTAAAGTATGATTTGGAAAAGTTGTGGTCGTCCGCGATTGTGATTTGTGATCGTTATAATTGGAAACATACATATCTAAAGCATCCCCTACACATACATAACTTTTTGGAAACATACATATATATTAAGGTTTCCAAAAAGTTATAATTGGAATGCTTACTCAAAATTTTGAATCGTGCCTGTTGATAGTACTCCAGGAGCCTATTCCCACCACTTTCGGCTCATGTAATTGAACTTCATTGCGCAAGTGGTATTACTCCCTAAATTCTAAATGCACTTCTACTCAAAACAAGTGTCGTTTTTCACGCTTGCACTCATTTTTCTTCTTCTTTCCATATATACATCTATAAAAGGTTACACGCCCCTACATAATACTTTTAGCGGAAAATTTAAAATGAGGGAAGTTAATTAAAGAAAATAAATTTTAATTTCTGCGACGGAAACCGAAACAGTATTTACCCGTAATGATTAATCCGTTAGTTAAAGACTAATTTTTAGATACTAGAGATCTTATATTCGAACCCTCCTTTCTCTTTTTTTTTATTATTATGATATTTTCGTTCGCTTATATATAGTACCGTTTTATATATTCGTAGTTACCTACCGTCTACGACGATTGAAATTTATAATAATCGTATTTTCACCTGCATCAAATTAAATTTGCCTTGTTGCTTCTCTATCTCTCTAATCAAACTTCTGGTTTTGCGATCCGCTATAGGCATGCATATATATACATACTCCTGTATTAATTAGCACTAAAATGTCAGCTGAAATTGCCGATGAATTACAGGAATGCAGTAACGGCCAAGTATCTGGTTGGAGTACAGCAACGTATACCAGGGATGGATCGCTTGATAGGCATGGAATGCCTGCGGTTAAAGGAAAGACCGGTGGATGGAAATCCGGGTTTTTATTATTAGGTAATTTTAAGTTCTTTCGCGGATGCATGATTGGATACATACATACATACATACATATATATGAAAGAATTGACAGAGAGTAGCTAGTCCATTTTTCTATTCAGTATTTTACCATTGTCTCTTAGAAATACTTAACAAAAAAAAATGATTATATTAATTAATTATCTTATCAGCTTGTCTTTTATGTGCATCATGATGAATTTCTTGAACTTATATGTATAAGGCGGCCGAAAGGAAGGGGTGAAATATTTCATGCCGGATAACAAGTACAAGAACTAAAATCATTATTCGGGTCAACTAATTGGGACAAACGAAAGATAGGGTCTATAGGAAAAAATCCTCACAGCAGAGCAATTATATAGAACTCTCGGAGCTTAATCCGTATATAGTGGGATGGATCGAAATCGCATAATTTAGACGTTGATCGAACTGACATTAAAAGGGAAGCTAATTATGGCTTTGGTGTTTGCCTCCTCCCCCCTGGCCCCCTAGCCAATAGCTATGTCCCTCACGTCGTAGACTTTTTGTCTGTCTATAAAATCATCAAAAGTTAAACATGCGAGCGAGCAACCTACCTCCCTTCCTTAAATATATTTTTTTTGGTCTAGTGGACCTAGTGGCGGCAGCAATGGCGTGGAGAGTAGTAGCATCACCCCCTCCCCTCCCTCTCCTCTTTTCTTTTGAGTTGAGATATCATAATTGGGGAATCTATGAAAGAAACATGTTTGCTCTCCCTTTTGCTCTGCCTAACATTTCTTCATCTACAATTATCATGCCGGTGACCAGCGGAGTTAGATGCCAGCATAAAGAATGGCCCAATTATTATGCATATAATTACCGCTTCTTAACAAAAAAAAAAAGCGGTATTGACCTCAGGCCAAACCGTATCATGGGTGATCGAAATTCGATCTCCGCTAATGGAGTAACCCTTTTGAAAAGATGAAAAAATTAATATGCATATGAGAATGTTTAGCTCGCTAAATTATTACGGTAACTGAAAACAGCCGACCGCAACACCTTTCACAAACAACTTGGAGTTTCGTGTATGCATTAATGTATTATTATTTTTTTTATAATTAATATATTTTAATCACTATAATTATTATGGTTGTTATCATTAATTTTATACTATTGTTAATGTTGTCAAAATTTTATTCATTCGATCTGAATTAATTTAGAAATACAGTGAGGAGAATGATTCTTAACTTATTACCTCTATTAACTTTTCAAATTTGTTTATTCTTAGGCGGGTTTAGACCTTTCTAGGGGCTTAAAAACATTATTGGGATAATATACCAAACAATCCTGAATTTTTTTAAATCCATTGGGCAGCCATGAGTTTTGAAACTTACACATCCAAGTGTATGGTGTTGTCCCTAAAATTTATGGACAGTCATTTGAAACACAAAGTTATAAACTCAGTGTTGTTTCCTTTATTTTTAAAAATTCATGGTTGTTTTGTATACTTCGCCTAAATTCAAGGTGGTTTATTGTATTTTCCTATTAAAAAAATCTAGGCGATGTGTTTATATAATTAGTCTATACAAATACAAAGATTTTTGGGGGGGGGGGATTTTTACCAAAAGAATATAAGAGAGAGCGAGAGAGATTTGGGGTTTTAGTATACACTTGTACTCTAGGACCAGACATATATTATCTATACATAGAATCACGTTTATTATTTTGAGAAGACATTTAACTACACTTTCGTTTGAAGGACTTCGATCCTTCCTTACCAACTCAACTTCTTATCGCTTGGTAGTGAATGCCTTCTATCTTTTCTCACTAATTTATATTCAATCCATATTTCTTCTATAGTAATTGCACGCTAACAAGTCAATGGGTACATAAATTAGGTCTCATTCTTGGGGCATCTGAATTCCCCTATTCCCTCTTGGGTTTTAAGTTTTCTCATCTATCAATTTGTACCCCACTCAAAACAACAATATATAATAAAAAGAATAAAAAGAAGGGAATAATGCGATCTACACTTTTTTACATATTTCTCAAAAGAAGTGTTCCTATGTGACAATTGACAAATAATACGCTATATGAAAGATAAAATACCATGTGTCTTTTCAATCATCTAATCTTAGAGTTTTCCCTTTTCTTTTTTTTTTCTTTTTTTTTTGTTTTTGCTTACTTCTGATATCAAGTATCGTGCCTCGCCCCAATCGCTAATTACGATCTCTCTTGTGTTTTTGCATGGGCGAAAAAAATGGAAAACAGTAAACCAAGGGCTAGTAACACTGGCGTTTGGTGGGGTAGAGGTGAACATGGTATTGTTCTCAAAATCAGTATTACGACAAACAAATGCGGAGGCAGCAAACACGTTCAGCGGATGGATGGGAACTGTTTATCTCTTTTCCTTGATGGGTGCTTTCCTTTCGGATTCCTATTTGGGAAGATACCTCACATGCGTCATCTTCCAAGTCGTTCTTAGCATTGTAAGTATCAATTTTCCGACCTTTAGTCTATCCGACTTCTGTGCATCTTTTGGAGTCGCTGACATATGCTCGGGGTTCTATATTTCTCTACCTCTCACATGAAAAGCAAAAAAGCAGTTACTTTCCATTTCTTACTAAAAAAAAAAAAAAAACTCCCCGTTGAAGTGGATTTGAAAAGCTCTTAATGACTACTGATTGCAGTCAACAAAAAACAATGAACTTTCTTGTGATCTTTTGGTAGATTTGGATATCATAATCATGTCTTTTGTCCTTGCTATATCCAACAGTTAAATTACTGTCTTATAGTAGCTGCTAGTATGAATCCAACACAGCCATCAATTAAAGTGTTGATTATGTTTAATGGGCGTTAGCTTTATGCAAAACATTATTCATTAAGGTAACGACGTGCCATGCTGTACATTCGATTCGAAATAACTTTAATAAAGCTAGCACTATTGAACAATCTTCCTTAATCAATGGATGATTATTTTAGGATTAGTGATAAAGACTCGGGCTAATCACACCTCTAACTCACGCAGTTTCTTTCTTCATGGTGTTTTCCAACAGGGTCTAGTATTATGTTCCCTAGTGACTCAATTCCTGCTACTCAAACCACACGGTTGTGGAACAATAGATCAATTATGTGACCCACATACCAAACTCGAGACGGCAATCTTCTTCGTATCGATCTACTTAATCGCATTAGGAAACGGAGCGCCTGAACCGTCACTAGCTACATTTGGTGCTGATCAGTTTGATGAAGAAGATCCTGAAGAAAAACAATCAAAGACTTCGTTTTTCAGTTACTTTTACGTCGCATTAAACCTTGGATCATTAATTGCTGAGACTTTACTGGTTTATTTAGAGAATTTAGGGAACTGGGTCTTGGGATTTTATATTGCTACCTTTTGCGGTATCGCTGCTTTGATTTCTTTATTGAGTGGTACTTTAAGGTATAGACATTTTAAGCCGAATGGGAATCCGATATCTAGGTTTTGTCAAGTCATTGTTGCGGCTTTTCGGAAGTTGGGAGTTGAGGTACCTGATAATGGTGACAGGCTTTATGAAGTTTATGGAAAAGATGTTGCGATGAATGGTATTAGACGTATACACCATACCGACGGACTCAAGTAAGTTACTGTCATCCTTAACCAGTTGAGCCCACCTTGACCTGGCAACCCCTCCCCCCCCCCCTCTCTCCTCCTCCTCCTTCATTTATCGGAACAACATAACCAATTATCTTTCTCTGACGTAACGTTTACAGATTCCTTGACCGAGCTGCAACCCTTACTCCATCGGAGATAATAGACGGCAGCCAGCCACCAAATCCATGGCGCCTCTGCACCGTAACCCAAGTAGAAGAAGTAAAATGTGTCCTGCGTCTATTACCGATATGGCTATGTACCATACTTTCCTCAGTCGTCTTCATACAAATGCTCTCTCTATTCGTCGAACAAGGGGCAGCAATGACCACAACCTTCGACAACTTCCGTTTCCCGCCAGCTAGCATGACCGCCTTCGACATCGTGAGCACGACCACCTTCATCATCGTCTACGACAAACTCATCGCACCGCTCTACGTCAAGCTGACAAAGAAACAACCGAAACCGCCTTCCGAGCTACAGAGGATAGGGATCGGACTGGCCATCGCGGTGGTAGCAATGGTGTTCGCGGGCTTCGTCGAGCAGCGGAGGAGGAGGTATGCTGTTGAGGGAAACGAGATAAGTTCTTTGAACATATTCTGGCAGACTCCGCAATATGTCCTCGTTGGTGTGTCGGAAGCATTTGTGTACGTGGCGCAGTGGGAGTTCTTTTCATCCCAGACACCGGACAGGTTGAAGAGTATTGGACTTGGATTGTCTATGTCGTCTTCTGCAATGGGTAGTTACTTGAGCAGTTTGATTTTGACGGTAGTTATGAAGATAACGACTAAAGGTGGAAAACCAGGTTGGATTCCTCCGGTTTTGAATGATGGGCACTTGGATAGGTTTTTCTTCCTCTCGGCCGGTTTGACTGCGGTTAATCTTGGTCTTTATATTCTGTGTGCAAGACGGTATAAGAATATATCGATGGAGAAAAGAGATGGAGCTCACGAAATGGAAGTTCTTACTTGAATGCCTAAAAAAATGGAAAGGATGACTTCAGCTCTCTACTTCCGAACTTCTATGTATGTTGAAGTGAAATTCAGTATAGCATATAGACTCCCAAAATGTTGCAATCGAAAGTGTAAGGAACTGAAAAGGTGAATCTTGAGAAATGAAAAGAACAGAGCTTTATAGAAAACAGTTATCTTCCATGCCACAGAACAGTCTTTAACAATTTCAGTGTGTGAGCTGTAAGTTCATAGTACTTCTGCCAGGGTATGAAATTCCCAGGACATCAACTAAAAGAAAAAAAGAAAACAATCACAATGTTTCAGAGGGAACTTGAATGTAGAATTCATTTCCATTATTCAACATATATACCTCAACCATCTCGTGTGACAGACAAAAATAGACATTCATATGGTGAGACTGTGAGAGACCTAATCTCATTAGAAGCAGAAATATATAGGGAATCCCAAAGGGACCATATTCATCGTCCAATCCTAAATCCTAACAGGCAAATAGTGATATCTGTTCATCTTGATATCTTTGCTGTGAGTTCTCTCACCAGCTTAGCAGCAACCATGCCCGTCATCCCATCCACAGTATCTCGTTGTGGGTTGAACTCAACAACATCTGCAGCCACAACATCACCCTGAAGATTATGAAGAATGTTCAGCACATCGCGGAAAGAGAGACCTCCAGGCTCAATATGAGATACACCTGGTGCAAATGCTGGATCAAGACAGTCCACATCTACTGATATGTAGACGCCCTTTACGCCCTCACCCAGCTTCTGTAAAATATAATGCAATGGATAATTCAGATCGCCTCTAATGTAAGTACTTCTCCTCCCATCTATTGATTAGAAAAATATAACCGTTAAAAATGCTCCTTCCAAAGTGTCATTTTTATTTTTTGAGAATGATTGCAATATTCACTTTAAGCGAATCATATTACAAAAGGTATATAGAAAGTCACAGAGAGAGGTAAAGAAGAGATACTAGGTTTTCTAAGAAGGAGCGGTCCCTTGAAAATGTTCGCATTTCATATTGCTCCACCCCAAATTTTTTCCCTTGCTCGTGACCTTCACTGTTTATAGATCTAATACCAACCTGAAATGTGAGAGCAAAGAGGCTAGGCATTAAAATTATTATATGCTTACACAAGCATTCTCCAGTGATGATAATAATAACTAAAAAAAATTCCTAGAGACACAATCAGCATCCACTCAGGCAAGAAAGTGTTTTCAAAATATCTAAATTTGAATCAGATAGATGATTCCTGCTCAACTAAAGAAACTTGATGCTCATGAAATCATGAATCAATTTCTATCTTCTAGAGAGGCTTGAGCAAATAAATCAATCATGCCATCACAAGTTAAAAGCTACTTTGCAAATTTTGCAATTCCTCCATATTTCATCAATGGGAAATTACACCATCCACAATCAGTACACCAACTTTCAACTACGAAGGATATTTTGTACCAACTGATCAATTTATTCATAGACCTCAATGATGGGCCAAAATCCATCCTAGGAATGATAACATAATTAAAACTTATGCCATCAAATGACCAAGAGAGGATACAGGGATGATGGAAGAAGGAGAACACATACATCAGATCAGCTTAATCTCGCTATCAAACCGGCCTTACTGTTTTCAGTCCATCCCTTATTGATGTGCTCACTTTCTCAAATTTATTGGCAAAAATTAAAAGCAGAATTCAGGTATCATGTAAAAAACATATGTATTGCTCCCAATCTTTATTATTCAGCTCTCAACTTAGGTGCAAGATCTCTGAAGAAGCCATGTACCCAGGTGAAAAAAATGTTGCTGAGATAAAGATAAGATATACAAAGATCATCAAGAAAACAATGGTAGGAAACAAATACATGACAACCACATTCGCACATCGGAATGGTGACCAAAATTATCAATGAAAACTACTCTTCATAACATATTAGAAGCGACTTATATGAAAAAAAGATGATTGAGTCAAATTAGAGTAACCTGCAAAAGCCTCCTTGCGTAACCACCCTCCATGATGCGTGCAAATGAAGATGCATGTGAGTACTTGTTTCCTTCAAAGCAATGATATATATCTGGATGAGCATCAAGATGGAGAATATCCACAGGTCCTCCAAGGATTTCAGATACACCTCTTACAACGGGGTAAGATATTGAGTGGTCACCACCTAAAACGAGAGGGTGCAATGGCTCCTGTAAGCAACAGGCAGAATACAGCTTACTGAAAGTCATAAAAGGAGAAAAGCATAATGGTATCAGGGGGTCACAATATAGGCGTCCGTCTGAGATTAAATGTAAGCACATATTTACTGTTAACAGCCAAAAAGTTCAGAGATCATCCTGCTCAGGTAGCAGGAGTCACTATGAGGTTTGAATTAAAAAAGATGCTACTAAATAGAAAACATTTAAGGAAATTTTTGACCCCCAAAACTACAGCAAGATGATGTTGAGACACAAAACTCAGAACTCTATGTCAAATAACAAGGAATTGAAGCACATCAAATTATTATGTCCTAAAAGCAAGGCACAAAACATATGGATAACCAATAGAAGCACCAATGAAAAAGGACGACAACTACATGCAGAGCATACATGCTTTAACAAATAAATCAACAGTAGCTTGCCGGTGGAAGCATAGATGATGGAATGGTATCTAGGTCTCTACAACTCATGAGAGGCATAAAATATTGAGAAACAGCTTACTTCTTCCATCACTAGCTTCACGGACTGACTAATAACATTCATCAGTCGATCATCATCTACACCACAATCTCTAATCTCTTGAACAGGGACATCACCAACATCAGTCAGGACTCGTGGGTCACGTAGTTCTTTCCCTGCACCAATCCAGAACTCATGTTACCGACCAATTTCAGAACCAGAAGAAAGGACATGTTACATGAATTAATTTATCTTTTCAGTCTCATTTATCTCATGAATAAAGTCACTAAAAGTTGAAGAGCACAACAGCAGAACAAAAAACCAAATCTCAAGATAATTTCATTCAGTTCTGTAAGTAGCCAAATAAAAAAGAAAGCGTTCTTGTCTATTCAGTGATTGAAGCTCTTTCAAATGAATTTTGTAAAATGAAGACTACCTTCTTCAGTGGTTGAGTTAGTACTACCACACCAGATGGCCTCTCTAATGCGTGGAGGAGCAAATGCAGGCCCTTGAAGAAAAGAAGAATTATGCCCTAAGGGAACTCCAAGAAGAGTAGACGTTGCTTTAGCATCTCCCATGGCCCGTATGAGCTCCCCCTTGTAAACAAAGATAACTCAACTAAGCATCAAACTTATACAAGCAATGTACATCCCATTCAAGCAAAATGGTAAGAAAAATGCAGGCGTTTGGACTTCACATTACAGACGCTAATCCAAAAAACAAAAACAAAACAAAACAAAAAAACGGTTATCGCAAATGAGTAAGATGACACTTGTCTAACCTTAAGCTTTGCTCTCTCACGGATGAGGGTGAGGGAAGCATCTATAACTCGACTTTGACCCTTTTCTATCAACTCAGTTGATCCATTTACATCCTTAAGTTTCTGCAGATAGTGGATTCCCCTCTTCGCAATTGCCTGCATATCTGCAATACCTACTCTGTAAATACAATATATATGTATAAGAGAGTTCTGTTCTCCAAAGCAACATCATTATCACGAGCAAAAAAGCATTGCCAGAGTGTTGGATCGACATCGCTCCAAATGAAATTTGGCACTGAAACTAGACAGAAGGAAATAGTGAATCTCCTCTGCTCCACAAATCAAAATACATCTGATATTGAGATCATAGCTACAAAATCCATGTTTCATAACCCTAGTGAACACAACTTCCAAATCTATTTCTGTTTTCTCTATCAAGAAGGTGATAAAAAAGAAATGGAGAAAAAAAAATACCATAATATAATTAAATTATCAAAGCTGTCACAGTAGAGCACAGTTCCAACAAAATATTGAACCCTAAGACTATAAGTTACAGTAGCACGATCACAAATTTTAGCCACTTGAACGGGAAACAGGAAAACAATCTGAGGAAGTAAAGAGATAAATAGCTTATTAAAAACAAAATGAACATCTATTTTGTACCTGGTTAGCTGGGAAGATGTAACAGGGGGTAAATTGGAAGATAATTGTGAAGCCGATGAAGTCGTCAGAAATTGAAGAATTGGCGCTGTTGTATACTTCTCGGCGAATACTCCTGATTGTAGCTGAGGTTGAGTTAAATATCCGAATAAAATAATAATAATAATAATAATAATACTAACGACGACGATAAGGAAACTGGCATGTTTGCGTGCTCTGGCTGCCGGCTTCCTGGCTTTAGCAATATCAACGTCATCAAAGTAACTATATCTTCATTCGCAGCATACGGCGGCGCACTTCAAATTTACTGTCGGATGTTGCCCTCACCTTTCTTGAAAGGATCGTTTCTGTGCTCACGGTACTGGAGCACAAGGCAGTTCGACCGCTTTAATCTGAAATGTCACGGATTTTATCATTCAATGCGTGAATATATATGGATGTATAGATACTAGATAGTGAAGAAGGAAAACATATTTGTTGGATTTAACTACCGATATGAATATGAGCACAGCGATGGTATTTTTAAATTTAAAGTCGTAATTATGCTATTTAATTATTTTTTTCACTCATCCCTCGTACTTTTATTAATTTACTTTAAATTTAATTAAATATTTTATAATCACCTACTTTAAATTTATAACACTTAATTAATTTTATCAATCATATCATCAATTATTTATACTTTATATTATTTAACTTTTAATTTATATCAATCTATACATAGTAATTAATAATTTTTCTGCTACAATAATAACAATTAATAAAGTATATTAAATTAATATTTAATTTCAATTAATTTTAAAATAACCTATTATAGATTTTCTACTACAATAATAATAATTAATAAAAATATTACAATACAAATACAATATAATTAATAAAAATATTACAACAGAAATACAAATACAACAATATTACAAAACTATAAAAACAAAATTAAGAATTACAATAACATTACAAAAATAAAAAATACAAATACAAATTAAATAATATTACGAAAATATTACAACGGAAATACAAATACAGTAACATTACGAAAATAATAATTAATAAAGTGTATGTAAATATTAGAACATAGATAATTAATACGAGCAGAAACTATTTATCGTACTCAAATTGTCATATTTCTTCTACCAAGTCAATTTTAAGTTGGTAGACCGAAGCACGATCGGTAACCTGAGTAACTCTTTAAAGGTATAAATCTATGTCCGCTATCGAACTATGATTAATCATAGAAGATGAAATATTATTATTATTGTAGTCGAAAAGTTTTGGAGAAAAATCACCTAATTATGTATATTTTTCATCATCAACAATTATGTTATATAATATGATACACACACACATTATCTGCTTCATTGTCACCATGTCCCAAACGCATGATAGGTCGCAGATAATTGCAAAACGTTATTGTAGCACTCCAAATGCACGCTTAACATCTTTTCTAGTAGATTCCTAATGTTCTCCAAATAATTTTCTCTTTGTTCCTTGAGGAAGCGATATGATTTTGACGAATATTGACCATTCTGGATATACGTCATCTACTAGATAATATTCAAGATGATATTCTACATCGTTGACCATATAATGACAATCTGATGCCCGTCCTTCATAAAAGTCATTAAAAACCGATGAGCGAGCGAAAATATTGAGATCATTATTTGATTCAAAACATTCAAAAAATGTATGTCATATCCAAAGAATTTATATTCGGATAATTTTATAAATTTTGAATATTTTGGTTTGGAAGTTCTCTTGATTTTGAATTATTTGGATTATCCAAAATATTCAAAAAATTAAATTTAGTTGGATCTATTTTTTAAAAATAAATATAAGTAGATAAATTAATAAAATAAATATAACTAGAGAAAATAAAATATATATATATATAAGTATAGAAATTAATAAAATAAAAGTAAGTAGAGAAATTAATAAAATAAATACAACTAGAGAAATATTGAAAATAAATATAAGTAAAGAAATTAATAAAAAAAGTATAACTAGAGATATTAAAAATATATATATAAGTAGAGAAACTAATAATTAATAAAATAAATATAACAAGAGAAATTTATAAAATAAATATAACTAGATAAATGAATAAGATTAATTATATAGAAAAATGAATATGAGAAAGAGAGGTAGAATAGAGGATATGAAAAAATGGGCAAAAAATAATATGTTTATAGTCAAAAAAAATTTATACCTTTATTATTAAAATTCATATTATATATATTAAAAAAATTTATGTTCTAACAGTAAAATTTAGGCTAAAAATATACTGACAAATATCAAAAATAAGTTCTGACAGTCCGTGCGAAGGAGCAAAAGCTGCCTAAATTTTCATATCATCTATTCTATGTGCGGACCTTTGGGGCTCCTTTTTTGAGATTTGGAGACTCAAATTTTTTTAGGATACTTAAAATTTAAGGCTAAAATTTTTTTCCCACATCCACAACCTCAAATTTGAGGTCCTTAAATTTAAGATTAGGATACAAATTTGTTTACCCATTGCAGATGCTCATTCTCTAAGACATTATTAAATCGTTAAATGTTTTAATATTCATATTCATGCTTACATTTTTTTATTTAATATAAAATTTTATTTTTATTATTTATTTATATAATATTTACTATATTTTTTAAAGTTAAAAGTAAGAATGTAATTAGATCATAATAACTTAAGTATACAATTTTAATATTTGAAGGTTTTTATTTTAAATCTGTAAAAAAATATTGATATAAATATGGAGGAAAAAAAATACTCGTTAGACTTGGATACAAATATGAATAGAAATTTTAGATAATAGATAGGAAATACCCAATTTATATGTAGCATGCTGTTATCCTTACTCTCAATCAACATCATTTGGCTCCACCACTGCAGTTAAACTCGCATCGTTCTCTTCTAACAAGATCTTGTATAGCCTATTTAAAATTAGCATATAACGTAACCAATTATAATATAGATAGTGGCAATATTTTTATAAATAAATCAATAAATTTTTTACATAATTATATACGAAGATATGTGTGGTAAAAATTATATAAATAAGATAATTTTTATGGTTTGCTATAATATGCTTAGTGTTTCATAACAATATATTTTATCTTTCACCATAATTCAGTATTATGTGTTCTTGCTTTTTTCTATTGTTATATTTTACTACGATATGTTTGATATTTCACCACGATATTTTCATATTTCAACATGATATGATTCATGTTTTATTATAGTATGTTTGGTGTTTCATCATTGTATAATTCATCTATCATTATAGTATGTTTCATGTTTTACCACATTTCAACATCAATCCTACTTCTCTCCATTATTATGTTTCAACACAATATATATCTTGTTTTTTTTATTTTACCATAATATATTTTGTGTTTTACCATAGTATGTTTGGTATTTTACTACGATATACTTAGTGTTTTATTATGATATGATTAGTGTGCTATCATAACATGTCTGATGTTTCACTGTGGTTCAACATTATATAGTTCTGATTCCCTTCATTGTTATATTTTACCATAATATGATTTTACTACGATATTCTTAATGTTTTATTACAATATACTTCAAGTTTTATCAAAGTATATTTGGTATTTTGACACGACATTACTTCTACTTCGCCATGGTATGTTTAATATTTTACTATAATCCAATATCATGTAATCTTACTTCTTGTTATGTATCCCATAATTACCTTAATATTTCACTACTTCTGTATTATACTTCATTACTATTTTTTTCCATAATTTTTTTGCTAAACTGATAATTCTACTAAGAGATATTTTATATTTTAAAAGTTATTGTTTTCATGATAACATTAACGGTAAACACATTGAACATTATGCAAAAGTATGCATAGTAAAAAAAAAATGCGAACTTTTTTTAGCCCAGGAGGACCATGACAACTAATTTTCGGCTATTTCATAAAGAGTTAATTCATGCCTAAAATTACGTAAGTGGGACATGGAAATCCTACCTTAGGAGTGAGTTGTATTAAGATTATAAATCTTTGATAGTAGATATAATATTGCATATTTAAAAGCTTAAAAAAAGACTTTCTTCAGTTTTATAATATAAACTATCAAATATTTTAAAGATAAATTTTAATTATTAATTTCTCTTAAAATATAATATATTTTGATATAAAATTATAATTATTATATTCCTATTAAAAAATATAATATTATTTTTATTAATTTTTATCAATATATAATAAAAATGTATTAAATCAAAATTTTTAATTACTTATGTTTTAAATCATAAAGAGTATAATATATTTAGAGTATTTTTTTTAGAATTTAGCTTAGTAGTAAGCTAAAATGTATATTATAAGATAATTTTCGTCTTTTCAAACACACAATGTGTGACTAGTGTGGTATGAATGAGTAATTATTAGGGAGCTTAACTCACCATGTCACCATTATAATTTGATATTCCTATCAAATCATGAATTTGAAACAACATATATCACATTATTAATTAGAATAATTTATTGATGTTTAGTTGAATATATAATAAGACCATATTGTTACTTACTCTATGTTCAAAATAAATCCTTTTCAATGAAAAATTATATTTAAAAAATAAATTTCTATTATACTTTTTACCCACAATTTTTTTCTTCTATACATTAATTGTACTTTATTTTTTAATAAATTATGTAACTATCATATTAAAGACCACTATTATTTTCTTTTGAATAGAGTTATACCGCAATAGGTCTCTCCCTACAACGAGGAGTCATCTATTCTAGTTTTGTGAGCCTAGAGGATGACATAAAGGAAAGGCTAGTGTTATTAGTCATATGTCACAAAGTTAAAGAGGCCATTTTTTCAATTCCAAGAGTCCAAGGTCATATGGGGTTAGCCCTATTTTCTTTCAGAAATTGTTAGGTAGTGGTTGGTAATGGCCTACATCAGCTTATGATTAGTGCTTTTAAAAGGGGTACTTTTAAACAACTTCCGAATGAAATGATATTCTCTCTTATTCCTTAAGAAGACCCACTCACTACCGTCTGAGATTTCAGACCAATTAGCTTATGTAACATGGCTAATAAAACCATTACTAAAGTACTAGCTCTAAGACTTAAACTTATCCTTAACCATATTATTAGTCTTGAGAAAAGTTGATTTATCCAAAGTAGAAAATGCAAGGGGAACATTGTCATTACATAAGATGTAACACTCTAAAATTTATTACTTTTTTTTCCGGAAGCATAATCATAAAATAATTAGTATTACTACCACATCTAGCATGAAAAGAGTGTTCTCTATACCCCACACACATAGGGTGGAAAGCAAAAAACATAACTCATTACTCGAGATCAGGTAAAAGAAGCGCTTGATCTCAGGTTACAAGATTACAAAATAAAGAATGCGTGGAGATTAAATACAATGCAAGCAAATGATATTAAGAGATAAACTCTGAACAAACAACAAGTAAAATTGGATAGATACCACTCTATGATTGTACCCAATAACCACTCACCTCATGTAAAGTAAAGAGAAAAGAAAATAAAAAACCTTCAAATCTTCACATTCTAATCCCCCAAACTAACAAGATCAACACAACACCACAATCAAAATCAATATGCGACATACTGGTAGGCATGGTAAGCATAAACCACTCACAAACATAGCATGACTAGGCTAAGGCAAGCATGTACGATCATACATATACCATAACTAACATGAATACATACGATACATAATACTTATACTTAAATGCATAGGAAAATAGAAGCATTTCAATCACGTGGTCATTAAA
This sequence comes from Tamarix austromongolica, assembly GCA_039764185.1. Classification (NCBI taxonomy): domain Eukaryota; kingdom Viridiplantae; phylum Streptophyta; class Magnoliopsida; order Caryophyllales; family Tamaricaceae; genus Tamarix; species Tamarix austromongolica. The sequence goes on from CM077819.1 coordinate 14,263,060, forward strand.
CACAACATAAGAAGATAACATTAAAAATAAACCCAATTCAAGCTCTTTACTTAGTAGCCGCACAATCAAATCTTATTGGCAATGAGTACTCAGGAGATGATAACGACATAAAGCACCTTCCCAAGGTTAAAATCTTTTGGGTCACTATTACATCTAGTGAAATAAAGATTGGCATAACAACCCATCGTAGGGTAACACACACCTTGGCCACTAAATGACCTCTAATTCTTATAGGTTGGTGGAATGGACATATATATAGTAGATTAGGGTCAAAAAAGTTTGGTAGAACTAGAGCAGAAATAACGTCACCACAATGAACCTTCCTAGGCATACAGTTCCTAACCACTATTATATTCATTAGAACGAAGATCAAGTTCAATCCTCACTCATATGATATTCCACTTTAGTATTAATAATTTATTAATAAGGATATTCAACACATAACAATAACCACTCTTAAACACTTGGATGAAATCGTTTCAACCCTAGTTGTGTTATCATACAATTGAAGATATTCTAATGTTGGATAATTAAGGATATTGCACATACAATAATAAATCAAGCACACCATTTAGGTAAACACCTACATAATTATCTAAGTCCCTAAATAAGCCATAATCCAATTATTAAATTAAACATATTTGCATATGGTTATACTAACAAATTCATTAGGGTCAATTTGAAGCTAAACAAAGACTAGGGTACACGTAATAAGTATGTAAAGACTAAAACACTATTATTTAACCTTAATCTTTTCTATAATGAACTTACCTATAAATTAAACTCATCCTTAAACCAAAATTAAGACATTTAGTAACCATTTAATTAGGATTACTTTAATAATAATTTTAGGCTTTAGGCTTCAAGAGTTGTATATAAAATAACCAAAATATCCCTATAGTTTCTATGCTCGTTTTAAGCCCTTTTTAACATAATTAATTATTTTAGACCAACCAACACTAAGCAAGGTTAACCACTCAATATTATAATGACCTTAATATCATAGGATAGATTTAGACATCCCCAAGGGACAACAACATGTATAAAGATAAAATTACCTTTCACTTTGCTTAAACACTTTTAAACTTTTTTTTAATCATAACTCCACTTATACAACTTTAAATCAAGACTTATAAGTTATGAAATTTTATGTAAGTGACCTAATGAACATAATGGTGACCTCTGATTTTATAAACAAATAAAAAAACCACTATTATGATTGTTTTCCCCTGGTAATGGTCAAAATCAACAAACATACCCTTAATTCCAACTTAAACTCAAAATCATACCAACACTACTAAAAATTAATATGCATATATTAATCATGTCATATAAGATTTTAACAATATAGTATCATGCATGAATAAACGCTTAACATTTTAATATGCTCTCTACTTAAGCCATTTTCACATAAATGATAGTAACATATAATATATGAATATAAGCTTACATCATAGAATCATGCTAACATATAAATAGCATGCTCAACATAGAAAATAATATATATACCACATAATACAACATTCTCATCTACGCTAAAATTTAAGAAAAATATTAAAACATAAATTCTATATCAAGAAAGCAAGATAATCTTATCTATATGCTAATATTTTAGCAAGAAAAATATAGTCATATTCACTTCCTAATTCCACCTCCTCTTCATCGCCTTAAAATAAATAGAAAGAGTTAGAATATTGATGGAATTTAGCAATGAAAAATGATGGAAAAGAGTAGGAAACGAAGTTGTGAAAATGGAAGAAGAAAAAGAGGAGTTGAAGGGTAAACTTTCAGCCCATGTGCATCAGTCAAAACCAAGTCCTTACAAGCCTTGAAATCCAACATAATTCACTACCAAATGACAAGGGAAAAGAGGGAGAAGAAGGGTGGATCGGTTATGGTGGATTAATGGAGCAAAATGTAAAAGGAAAAAGGTAGGTGAAAGGTGTTGGCTTGCTAGTAAAAACACAACAATAAGACACAAAAAATTTTGTTGCAACGACTCACGTAATAACAACATCACAAATCATGGTAGAGAGAGGAAATTAGGGGGAAATAAGGGGGAAATTCTAGTTATCTTCTTACGGCATATGGTACATTTGTGGAATACGCATTGAAAATAATCAAGCACAATAAAAAAAATTAGGGAAAATCAAGGAGAAATAAAGGATTTTGAGGCGCTCAAAGGTTGTAACTCGATCAACAACATCATTATTTGTAATATCCCAAAACTTTGTATAATATTAATCTTGATTAATTAGTATTTTATTCTAATCTAAATTCTAATTCCAGGTCATTTATATATTTTTTAGACTAATCCTAACTCTAGATGACTGATACATTAAACTTCAGCTAAATTTCTTAAATTTTAAACCTAAACCTAATCTTAATCTTAATCCTAAAAAATATATTTTCCTTTGTCCTACCCTCTTTCCACTTTTTCTATCTTTTTTCCCTTCCTTCCTTCCTTCCAAACCTACCAGTCCAACCTTCCCTTTCCCCTATGGACCTTGCTTGTCTCCATCCCTATACACGCTCATCACTTTCATCTTCCCCTTCCCATCCATGCACACACCTACACCACAGCTTGCCACCAACCCTCTACATAGCCTTCACTAGCTAGCCCCCTACACCAAAGCCTACACTAGACCCTTACAACCACATGCCTAAGCCATGCCAACCCGAGCCCTTTTAATGTTTGGCACCTCAGCCTCCAACCCGCTCCTTCACCTCATTTTACCCTATAAATGACCCCTTATTCTCTTCCCTCCTCCTCTGTCCCTTTCATTTTCTGTTTTGTTGAGAAGCTAACCACCCCCTTATTCCTTTCCTACTTCTTCTCCATGCTCTACACGTTGCCACTCACCACCATTGACGAGCCATTTATCTCATCCCACCTTCTCCATCTTCCCTTCTTCTCCTTCCTTTTCCTCTACTATCGTACCTCAACCCCAACCACCATCCACTTCCCATAAGCCCTATCAACTTAGCACCACCACTAGCTACTTCCCTCCTCACACCGACTACTGATTCCATCTCCATCACATCACCACCTTTCTTGCCAACCATCATCGCCCCCAAAACCGTGCCTTTTCCCCTCCCAATTATGCCCTATTTGATGTGTTAAGGTGCATAGCATGTGCACCCTCACACACTGCTATGCCCTCCCTTACACAGTCTCACACATGCTCCTCCTCCAATCATGCACACCTTCCCTGGCATGTTTCATCCTTAGTGTTCTCCTTAGCATTGTCTTGCCCTCCACCCTAGCACAATCGTGCACCAATACTTCTTTCATGAGCTCTCCCACTTGTTCAATTATATCCATTTTCCTCCTTCTCATTTTCCTTATTTTTCTTCATCTATTTTTCCCTCACTCTAATATTATTATATCTCTTAATTTTTGGGTGATTCTTTAGTGGTATTGGAGGAGAAGTCAAAGGTCATACATGCTTATAGACCGTAGAAGCCTTTGATAAGGATACATATTATAGCTAGGGATTTTATGTGAAAAGTGTATATTTATATGTAATATCATGTTTGGTATTTATATATGGATAATATTATTATGATAATGATATTATATGATATATTGTGTTGAATGATGAAAAAGTGAGAAAATTGTGAAAGCGTGTGATTGCATATTATTGGTTGAGCCTCTTTTTGGCATGAATCCATATCTAAATTGGGATGTGTGTATGTGTCTGCATGTTTGTAGTTATGTATTTTCATGAGGATATGTGTGGGAGGATGAAAATCATTCATATCGGGACTTGTAAGGTTTTTGTGAATATATGGGTATTTTGGGTTATCTCAAGGGAAATTTGTTCAATGTGGGTTAAATATAAAATCTCAGGTATTTTAATGTGTGTTAATTAGTTTAAAATATGTTAAATATACTAAGTGGACCTTTTATAGTAATTATGAATGGTTTAAATCCAATAAAATGAGTAAATGGTTGAAATTTAGAATAGTAACCTTAGAGGTGGGATCATTATCATATGAGTAAAATGTTGGATTTAGATATTGATTTCTTGATATATTGTTTTCATTGGCATTTTAGGAATGTGTGTTAAATTTAGTGGGTGTATGAGTTTTATAGAAAAAGTTGTGCTTAATTTGTAAAATTAGGGTTTTGTAGGGTAATTCTAAATAGTAATCCTAAAGGTAGGTTATTATTGCATATGTAATATGTTGGATTTAGACCTTAAATTTTGGACATGTTATTAATAATAATATTTTAAGGATAGATATTGAATTTGGTGATAAAATGAGTACTAGGGAAGAAGTTATGCTCAATTTGGAAAATTAGGATTTTAAGGGGGAAGATAACTTTTTCCTTAGAAAATATATCGGTATTCACATGGTTGTATTTTATATGTTTCAAATAATTTTTTAATATGGATTATTTGATTTGTATACCTTTATGTGTTTCTACGTGATCACATCGAGATATACCACTATGAATAAAACACTAAGCACTTAAAGTAAAAAATTAAGTGAGTCGGGGTTGAGGTGTTGTGTCTCCGTTCCATCGGACGATAATAGTGGCTTAGGTATTTTTACCCCGAGATGTGTTTCAAATTGTTCCACTGATTTAATAATAGTGGGGGTTCCTAGGCTTAATGTAAGCAAAAATATGACCTTGAAATAAGCAATAATGAATAAGATTTTATTCATTTAAAATGAAAGACTATGCGAGTTAGGATCAAGGTATTTTGTCTATTTCACCGGACAATAATAGTAGCTTAGGAGCAGTTTTCCCTGAGAGGTGCTTTAAACCATTCCATCGGTTTAATAATACTAGTCATGAGTGCGTTTCCCTAATATATGTTGGGTCTGTTCCACCAGACGATAGTAGTGACTTAGGAGCTTTTTACCTTAAGAGGTGCTTCAGTCCATTCTACCAGAATAAGAATAGTGGAGTCTCTTAGCTCAAGTAAATAAAATATGGATTATGTTTGTAACTAATAATGGGATTTCTTGATTGGTATTATCTTAAATCATAGTATAGTGTTCATTTTTCCTTCTATATGACCTTATGTATTCTATGAACTCTGGTTATGATCACATTATCACATTACTCGGTACAGTATAATACTCCAAAACCCTAATTTAGGAAATTATAATAAAATAGGAATTTATTTGTTAGATTAATTAAATATAATATTTGTAATAAAATACTGGGAGTAATTAAGATAAAAAAAGGGAGGGAGGGAATAACATAGGATTTAATTATGGAAGATTAGGATAATTTGCTAACCAAAATAAAAATTAGGAAGATATATGCTAAATTTTCTAAATTAATATTAAAAAAATTAATTAATTATTTTTACTACTTTTATCAGTCCTAAATTTTTTAAAAATACCAAAAAGACCATAAATACCTCAACTACCCTATTTTTCATATTTCCTTTTTTTCCTTTTTCCCTTTTCTTCCTTTTTCCTTTTTCTTTCTTCCTTTTCTCCTTTCTCCTTTTTCTTTTTCTCTTCAACCCCCTCAGTTGGGCCTCGCCCGTGCGACCCAACCTCTCTTCCCTCCCCCACACAAAGCCCAGCTTGTTCCTCCTTTCTTTTTTCCCTTCTCCCGCCTGATTCTCCCCTTTCTTTTCTTTTCCCCCGACTGGCCAGCTCAGCCCCTTCATCTTCCTCCTCCCTTCTCCCTCCCTCATACTGCATGTTGAGCCTACAGAACTGCCACCGACCGACCTGCCCTGCCATCGTATTGCCTCTTTCTGCTCCCTTCTCTCTCCCCCATCCCTTTCCTTTTGAATTCGAGCCAAACCCGCCCTATACCTACCTCCCCCACGTGCCTGTTCCCCTTCCTTTTCCCCCATCTGCAATCTGCACCTTACACCTTCACAGGCTCGTACCGGCCTACCACCGCCAGTTGGCGAGCTCTTGCCACTCTTTCCCCTTTGTCCTCTTTTCCCTCCCTCAACCCATAAATACCCCTTACCGTTCCCCATTTTCCCTCCTTTACTATGCCTAGAAAAACCTGACCCTTCTCACCGCCTCATCTTTAGACGTCGTCCTAGCCGCCGCCGCCCAAAACACCACTCAACCCCTTCCTTGCATCACCCTCCACCGAACCAAGCCAGTCACCACCCTTAACTCCCCCTACACAACCCACCCCAATCGTTCAAAGTGGAAAGCTCAAGCTACCCTTTGCACCCCATCTCCACCCCTCTCGCCACCGTGCACCACCTCCTCCACCACAATCACCACCTCTCCTACCACCCACTCAACCCAGTAAAACCTCCTCTACCTTCCCTTATCCTTCCTTTTCCCTTTCGCCCTCTCCTTCCTCCTCCCTCCTTCTCCACCACTATTGGCCACTACAACCACCACCACCTACGACGCCACCTTGCTGCACCACCACCACCACCACTACAACCCTCTTCGACCGAAGAGTCCACCACCTCACAACCGCCACCTCCCTATCTCTCTTTCATCCCCAAAAGACCAACCTTTCCCCAAATCACCACCACTTCAGCCGTTGTCGTCGTCATGACCACCACCCTAGCTACCACCTTCACTTAGGTTATGCCCTAACCCTTTCTAGCACTTAAGTAAAAATTATTTTGGTATAATTATTATTTTAGCCTTATTGTTGTTGTTTTTGTTGTTATTGCTATTATTACTATTATTACTATTATTATTATTCTTCCATTATCATCATCATTATTATCATCACTACTAATAGCCCTATTTTGGTTAATGATACTACTAGAGTATTGTTAGCCACTTCAATGACAATACCCTTATTACTATTACTAAAACTATTATTATTTTCACTATCACTTATATTAGTCCTTACTAGGTAAGTCGGGAATAATGAAAGTGATAAGATGGAAATTAACCCTAGTGTTTTCCTCTTATAAGTGAACAAATTCCGACCCCTAAAAAGGCATAGGAGTGTACTCCAAGCCCGGTGTCATTTTAGGTAAGGATATGGTTAAGGCCTAATATGTGTATTATGTGTTATATGTGTTGGTTATATGTGTGTACCTTATGTGTTATGGATTATGCTCTTGTAGTGCAGCTTGCTAAGCATGGAGCTAAGGTAAGTTGTATGTGTTTCTATGACATGTGTAATATGGTAATGTAACTTATGCTTGTGTTGTACTTATGTATGGTTGTCCTATATGACATGTATACCTAGAGCCCCTAAATAGTAAGATGAGGTTGTGGGAAAAATGAGAGAAGTAAAGAAAGGGGAGTGATAAGAGGGAAGTGAGAAAGGTTGGGGTATCTCATGACTTATGGATGGATAAATAAAGGATAATACGAATAAAATAAGAGGATGGAATAAATCTTGCATGGGGAGTGTAAGGTTTATATGGGATGGTTAGTCTTTGCATGGGGATGACCTTTACGTGGGAAAATTTGACATAAGGGCTAAGTAAGGTGAGGGAAGAGTAGTTGGGATAATTGGAGTACATATGTGAAAAATAGTACATAGGTTGGTACAATGGTGCATGGGGGAATGGGATAGGGTTTGTGAGGAAACCCTAAGTGGGAGAAGTGTGAGAGGAAGACAAATTAATGGGAATGGTTAGAGTATGGAATAATAATGGAAGGGCATCACATAATAATGGAGGAGTGAGTCAAGTGGAAAGGTGCTTGGGTGACGAGGGGATGACATAAAAGAAAGGAGAAGTACTAGGGTTTGGGAGACAAACTAGGGTTTCCATGGTCACATGTGGAGATGATTAGTGAAGTTGTGACGTTGGGTGTGGCTTGAGTGGAGTTGTAGTTTTGGGTAGCAAAGAGGAATATGGGCGGTGTAGGATAGGGATAAGTGAGGCCACATAGGCTAGAGTAGGGTTTCGAAGGGAAACCCTAGAGAGCGATGGTGAGGCAAAACAGAGTTATGGAGAGTGGGCCTTGATCCACATGAATAAGAGTTTGGGGCTCTCATGGTGAATGGGGAGAAGGTGAGGAAGAATTCATGGAGCCCTGGGATGTGTAAAGGTCCCAAGATATAGGACAAGGTTTTTCAAGAGAACTGGGAATAAAGGGGTGAGCATTAGAAGTCCAATGGGTCATGCATGTCTAATATGGGTTGTGTGTGGAATAAGATGCGTGTAAAACACTAAACACTTAAAGTGAAAGATTATTAAGCTGGGCTCAGTGAGGATAATTTTTTGTCCATCGACTATAATGGGGGTCAAGTGCATTCTTCTCTGTGGAGCGTTTTCTAGTCCACTGACTATAATAGTGAGGGTTCCTAGCTTGATAAACCAAACCTTATATGGAATTAAATCAAGGAAAGATACTAACTACTTACAATGGAACACCACGTGAGTCGAGGCCAGTGAGGATAATTTTCGTTCCATCGGCTATAATAGTGGTTAGGTGCATTTTGCTCTGTGGAGTGATATCCAGCCCACCGACTATAATAGTAGTTAGGTGTGTTTTGTCCTGTGGATTATTTCTCGGTCCATCGGCTATAATAGTGGGGTCCTCGTACTCACGCAAAAATAATATGGAAAATGTGTAAGACGGAAATAATGGCTTATGTTTTGAATAATGTTATGAACACGAATTGAGTATTATATGTCTTAATTGTCTGTGTGTACCTGCATGGCCTTATCCATATGGTTACCTTACTCAGTACGTAGCATACTAATCATCCATTTCATGGGTGCTGCTCATTCCCACTAGCAGCGACCCCTTCTGAGTTGATGTAGGTAGGGGATATTGTGTTTGATGCCTATGACACATTTAATGCATTGGGCGGGGCTGAGTGATAACCTGTCGGACTTTACATGGGGCCCAAGAGCAACTATCATCCAGACTCATCTTTTCCAATTTTTATCCTATCTTACTGTTTATATTATTCTTTCTCCTCAAGGGCTCTAACGTTGTATTAGGTTTCTATCTTGTAATGACTCTTTAATTGCACACCCTAATTTCCCTTTCAATTTTGAATTATTCAAATCATTATGATTTTATGTCCTAATCAATTTTATGACTCGTGATATTTCTAGCCTTGTGGTTGGTGTGAGACTGGCCGGGGGTAAGGCTTGTGCTGATCACGGTAGTAGCACCCCCTGTTTTGGTGAAGGGTTTTGACTAAACGAAATTTTTTAAATATGATTTTTGGGGGTGTTACGACATATTGTATTGATCATCCTTTTATGGGTACTACCGTAATATCCCATTCTCTCATATGCTAACTACCATATATTATTGATCTAATAACACGTCTTTTAAAAAAACATATATATATATATATATATATATATATTCTATTATCAAATGTCATTCCAATTGTATTAATTTCTAAACATTTCACCGATAATTTATTTCGTTTGCGAAAGACACATTTATTAAAATTATTCTAATTCCTCTGTTATCACTCTTTCCAACTAGTTCAAAATTTATGAATTGATCCGAAAATATTTTGAGTTTATTTTTCCATTATATTCATTCACGTTTCACCCTTTTTTTCCAATTGTTAAATTGTGGAAAATTTTATTTATGTAATTAGACGATTTTAGTCATTTTTGTCATTTTTAATCCGTTAATCACCAAATAATTTCTGAGACAAAATAATTTTATATATATTTGGCTTTCTAGAAATATTTTCCATCAATCTGTAGCAATTTAAACCCTTAATTATTTATTTTGTGCATTTGCAAAAAAAAAAAATGTGTTTCCGTAACTTATCTATTTTTACCCTTTTTCATTTGTTTTTCATCCATCGAGCCTGAAACCAACTTTGCTAATCAATATTTATATATATATGAGTTTCTAAAATTATTTCGGACCTTTCCATAATTTTTTTATAAGTTTTGGAATTTAATTGATATTTTTTCCAATAAATGCCCATTAGTAGACATCCCTAATCCTAGCACTCAAGCAAGGCTAAATATAAACCAAAAACTCACTCCACACTCCTCCATATTAGATATCACTCTATTTTTTCAAATAGTGCGTTCCAATTAAAATCATAGAGTTTCAGCAAAGCTTAATGTTGATTTTTTTTCCAACTTGTAACAACTAGTTCCCTCTCTAGTTGTTCTCTTCTTTTGTTTTTTATTTATTTCAAAATATTGAATTGCATAATATGACTTCATACTATTTGCATCCCTGAAATTGAGCACCTTTAAGGTTTTCTAAACTAAACTTTTGCCTCCCAACTAGTTGCACAACGACAACAAAGTTGTTTTTTTTTTTGTGACTTGCAGTAGCTACCACGCCTCTACATTGCTTTATTTACCTTATATTTTTATTTTTTATTGTTTCTTGCATGTTATAATTCATCTAGGAACTCTTTTTACACAATAAAATATGCCCCAACCCTCTTCTTTTTCCTCTACTACATTCCTTATCGATATATCTTAGAATTTTTGCTGCAGTTGTTATGTGTGTTGTAGCAGAGATTGCGTGCCTTTCCTCCTTCTTTTATCTTTTATTTCCTTCCCATTAACCCTCTAAAACATCAATCTATCATCCCTTGGTGGTTTTTGGTTATTTTTGTGGTGGTTTTCAAGCCTCAATATTTAAGAGTAATTTTTTCCATTTTACTTCTTCCATTTCAATTCCTTTTTTTCCAGTTTTATTTATTAATTAATATTGGTTTATCTAACTATTTTATCATGTATCCTAGAAGGTTACCAAGTAGTTTTAGAGAAAGAATTAATAGATTTCTTATTTTAGCTTTGCTAAGAAACTTAGGAATTTTGGTAACTAAACTAATCTTTAGAAATAAGATTTTGAACTAGGTGTTTCATATATTATTTTATGCAAGATTAGATTTTTTTTTAATTATGATCATGAAATATTATCTTAGAAAATATTTTATAACATGCATATGTTTCTATCTTGTGTGCTTAAGCATGAAAATTTAATGAGAAGATGTATTGTGTTATTTTTTACATTTTCTTATGTCTTCTAGAAAGGTGATGAATATTTAGTAGAGTTGTGTTATTGTTTAGTAGAATTGTGACAAATATTTAATATATTGATGATGAATATATCTAGATTCAAGTTGTTTAGTTATCGTCCTTTTTAATAAAATAAGTAGGCCAAGGCTTAAGGGTTGATTTTGAATAAAAAGGCTGTAACACCCAAAAATAAAGATTACGAAATTTCAGGGTGTTACAAATAGCCCTTTGGCTGATGACCTTTGTTGTTTGTGCATTGGCCAATGGGCCTAGATATCCGCATTTGTAAAGGAAACCCCAAAAATTATTCCCCCTTAAAGTACAAGGGAAAATTTTATTTCTTCTTTGTTAAGAGAAACTATACTTATCCTAGCTTTGGTGTAGTGTAGGTCATGCTTTCTTTTAGATAAGGGGCTTTGTAATGATGTCTAACCCATTCTCATCCATATGGACTTTCCCTATATATAGTTGTCTATCTTCAAGAAAATCACTTATTCAGTGATACTTAACTTGGATACGCTTCGTTCTTGAGTGAAATTTGGCATTCTTGCTAATGTGAATGGAACTTTTTGAATCATAGAATACCACAAACTTATCTTGCCTTAAGCAAATCTCCCTAAACAATCTCTATATCCACATCATCTCCTTGAAACCCTTGATAATGGCTATGGATTCTACCTTGGTTATAGAAAAAGATACACATTTCTACAGTTAGGGCTGCCATGAGACAAATCGCTTATAGATGTTAAATAGAAATCTTGATGCTGATCACCTTATATCTGCATCTCCTACTATATCCAAGTTATCCTACCAAAACAAGCTCAACCCTACCAAAACAAAGCCTCATACTAGACATCTCTCTTAGATATCTTAGTATCCACTTTAGTGACTCCCAATGATCTTTGCCCATTTTGGATATCAACCGATTAACCATGTCAATGATAAATGTAATATCTGCCCTTATACACGCGACTCCATACATCAAACTTCCAATGGTTGATGCATATGGAATCCATCTCATTTTCGTCCTTCAAACTTCATATGTCATACATGATGCCTTACTCAGCCTGAACTAGGGATCAAGGTGACAACTCACTAGCTTTACCCAGCCCATTTTTACCCAAGTCTTTCACTTTAAAAGATTTATCCAAATCTTCTCTCAATTTTGAAATCTTTTTTTATCCTGGCCCACTATTAGCATGTCATCTATGTATAGAAATAGGTGGCTAAAGTTCCCTAGCCCAAAACTTTACATGAATACATAGTGATTCATTGACGTCTTCTTCTATCCTTATTGAGACATAAACAAATAAAACTTCATGTACCACTATCTCGACACCTACTTCAGTCCATACAAGTTCTTCAATAGCTTGCACACCATAACCTATTTTCCCTTAACCTCAAACCCCTATAGTTGTTCCATGTGATCATCCTCCTTGAAGTATTTGTGAAGGAAGTTGTATTTGCATCAAGTTGCTCCAACTCTAAATCTAGAGTAGAAACTAGTCCCAAAATCACACAAATGGATGTCATATTCACTACTAGAGAAAAAATCTCATCATAATCAACTGCCTGCCTTTAGATAAATCCCTTAACTGCCAACCTTGCCTTATACCTCAACTCGGTTTTACCCTCTTCATGCTTGATCTTGAAAACCCACTTGTTCATAAAGACTGTTATCTCCCTCAACCTCTCTAGAAGCTTGTAGGTGTTGTTCTTTTGGAGATATCATATGGGCATCACTAAGTCCTCATCATAGCATAAAGGTTCTCCATTATCTGAGAGTAACACATAGTTTATTGTAGGGTACTTATTGATCAATATTGGTCTTCTATTAGATCTTCCTAATTCATGTGAAGTCTCAAGTGCGTCAGAATCTTGGCTTTGAATTTGATTAGGCTCACAATCTTCACTCTCCATTACCTCAATCAGGTGTCGTGGCATCTTCTTATTTGATTCGGCATGTGCCTCGGCTATTCCTCTTGAAGTAGCCTTTCTCGTCATGATTTATACCTTATAATCATCACTAGATTCCACAAGATTATAATGTAAGCCTCCAACCTCCCATCTTCTATGAATTATTTGATGTTTTGGTCCTCAGAAAACATAACATCTCTACTTTGGATGAATTTCTTATCTACTAGGGCATATGGCTTGTTGTCAAACTTCTCTTCACGATAACCTATGAGCATGATTAACGAGCCTTTTCATCTATCTCTGTCCTTTCATCACTTTGTATGTGGTTGTAGCTTACATCCCTATCAAGCCACACTCTGTCGACCAAATCATTGTTGAGAGGAGTTGATAGAGAGGTGATGAGGTGACAAACCATCTGTAAAGCTTCCCCTTAAAATGATCTTAGAAGATTGGCATGTGTAAATAGGCACCTTATTATATCCGTCAATGTGTAGTTCCTCCGTTTCACCACCCCATTATACTAAGGGGTTTTAGAAATAGTATACTCATGCCAAATTCCATAAGCCTTACACTATTCATTAAATCAACCAAGGTATTTGACTTCATTTCCAGTCTAAATACGCTTCAACTTCTTGATAAATATACTATTACTATTACAATTACACCATTTTTTAGAAAACAACATAACAATTTATACATAAAAAAATAAAAAGTAAAAATTAACTTTTCTAAAAATAAAAATTTTCCTTTGGAATATTTTTCTTTTTAAAATAAATGGAAGAAGTATTTTTATTTCTTATAATGTTTTTTTATTCCAAGTATGATATTAATATGTGAATTAGAAATAGGCCTTCATTTTATTATATGTAGTCATTCCGAACAATGTCTCGGGTCTTAATTCAAACTCATAAATCATTACCATGGACCGTTGATGTTGCCATAATATAATGCTAAAAATAATGATCTGTGTAACGACTGTTCATGAGGGAGTCGGACTTTCTCTACCTTTGACGCCATGGTACACTAAACCTCTCAAGTTTCTTAAATACATAATGGAATTCCTCAAACTTTTTGACTAACAGTGTTTTGTACATTTTTCATTCCCCCATTTTATGAGCCTAACATAGATATAAGATATTAAGATGTACATTACCAACAAAGAAAATATTTTTTTGAAAAAATGGAGAGATGAATAGTGAGAAATATAATACGGCATAAAATTTCTTTGGCAATATTTGCTGAAAGTGACATCTATTAATAGTTCAACGTATAAAATAACGTTAAAAAATTATTTTTAAACAAGTTAAATCAAAATAAATGCTCCATAAATTTTTTATATGATAAATTTTAAAGTCTAATGGCTAGTAGGAAAAATTTATATTAAATAATTGTCGATTGATGCACTTCTAAAATACTACGAACTCCTCAAATTATAAGTCATTAACCAAAAAATTATTGGTCGATTCCAACTCACCACATCATCATTATAAAGTGGTACAATCACCTAATAAAATGATTATGCCTATATTATATTTATTATACTATTGATTACAATAAATTATTTTAAATCTAGTCAAATGGTAGGACCATGATTTAACTAATCAGTGTAATTAATAATACAATAAATGTGACATAAGTGCTTGAATTTTATTGGGTAGGTGAATGTAATACTCCGAAATTGAGTGGAGTGTTATAAGAATTAATCTGGATATTTATATCAACATGGTGTATTATCTTTTAGGTGATTCCATCCTAATAAATCCATAGTTAAGCGTGCTCGCTATGAAGTAATTTTTAGGATGAGTGATAAGTTTTAGAAATTTTAAAAAAAAAATTTGGGATGTGCATGAGTGAGATAAAGTGTACTGAAATGACTCGTGTTAATATGTGGAATCAACCGATCAACCAGAAAACACTCTAGGGTAGTTCCTATGTGGATGTATTGGGGTGTTACAAATGGTATCAGACTGAAACTACGATCGCGATCTAAACTTTTATGAGCCAGTCAATCACCTACCGGGATGATTCTTGGGATAAATTGTAATTGGACAACTAGCGGTTGAGACGCAACGAGGATGTTGCGTTCTTTGAGTGGGGGTAAATTTAATATCCCTAAATTGAGTGTAGAGGTATAAACATTGATCTGACTATATATATCAACATGGCATACCATCATTTTGGTGATTCCGTTTAAAGAACTCTACTGTTAAGTATGCTAGTCATGGATCAACTTTTAAGGTGGATGAACCTCCTAAGAAGTTTTAAAAAATTTCTAAAAAATTATTTGGAAGCATGTGACAGAGGATAAAGTACTCTCAAAGAACTCGTGTTAATCTGTGGGGTCACCCGATCAATCAGAAATCTCTCTAGGGTAACCCTTGCGTAGCT
Organism: Tamarix austromongolica; assembly: GCA_039764185.1. NCBI lineage: Eukaryota > Viridiplantae > Streptophyta > Magnoliopsida > Caryophyllales > Tamaricaceae > Tamarix > Tamarix austromongolica. The sequence goes on from CM077819.1 coordinate 14,278,260, forward strand.
GTATCAACTCGGGTGTTAAACTAAAACAATTCATATAGATGTGTGATATTACAATGAAATAATTCATTATGATAAATTGGTGAGCCTATTTTACCAAAGAACTACTCTTATTAACCAACTTTAACCTATGTTTTGGGTAATAAGAAGATGGTAGATCCTTTAAATGTTATCCATCAACTTCAGAATAACTATTTTTTTTAACACCATAGATAAAGAAATAATATGGCAATAGCAAAGGTTGAACTCAGGATGTAAGGCTAATGGGATAGCCACCACATTACAACACCTAGATAGCCTAGTTGGAAAAGAAAAGAAAAAATAATACATTCATATGTATAAATAAATTATCTTACATTTTATAGATAAAATTTATCTATTAGTATTTTTTATATTATTAAAAAAATTATTACATTTTTTAATATGAATATAATAATAATGTTTATATTATAATATTATATATATATATATTAAAGAATACAATTTATCATTGAAAAAGATATCAGAATGAAATATTTCAATATCTTTATTTAATGCCTTTCTTTTAAAAAAAATATTTCATTAAAATAGGGATAGATAATTGCGCCAACCCAAATAATTTTTTTTTTAGAGTAGAGAAGTTAAGGAATGAATTAAATGATTGTTTGAGAATGTCTATTCTTCACAATTGCTCCCTGACTTATTTCTACCTGTAGAAAGAGAGCGAGAGCAATCTGAATTTGTCAAATCTCTTACCAAATGCTACTCCCGTCAATACACCATGTCCATGGAACCTCCTGCCATTATTTCCACTACTGGAGATTCCTAATTTGTATAAACATGAGGAAGGTAATATGATGTTGAAGACTCTTCTACTTCTCATTCTAGTCATTATTCATTATGTTTCCCCTTCACAAAGAATTGTTCTGATTATTATTAATGTACCCAATCTATTCAACCAAATGAAATTGTAATACCCCAATTTGAGGGGAGGGTTATATAAGGATTGGTATGACTACTTATATCAATATGGTATACCAACCTCTTGGTGATTCCATTTTATGAAAATTTCTTAAGAATCGAGTGAATGAGGATAAAGCGTACCGAAAGGACTCGTGTTGATTTGTGGAGCCATCCGATCAATCCGAAAGTGCTCTAGGGTAGCCCCGTGTAAATGTATCGACTTGGGGTGTTATAGAAATACCTATTGAAAGAGGAATTGACTCTTCATCGTTAACCATGAACATGAATATGGAAAAACCAACTTTAGTATCTGTCAGCTAAAATATATCAAACTCCTCCAAATGATGGAAATTATCGGGATTGAAATTTTAAAATTATCCTTTTTAGCAAAAGATACAAAGTTATTGAATTAATTTAAGAGAGGAGGGAGTGGAGAAGATAGAGGAGAGAGCAGATGAGAATGGAGTAGGGTGTTTTGGATAAATTTAGAAACCTACCTTTAACTATTTGAAGAGCACAAGTAATAAAATAAACACTGCAGAATGAAGTTACAAAATCAAAGTACGATAATGATTTCATAATGAAATAATTTTTTCATTTCGATTACATTTATATCTATTATTGAGTTCCAAAAGCGTGGGTTGCCACATGCACATATATTGTTATATCTTGCAACAAAAGATAAGTATCCAATGGAAAGTGATATAAAAAAAATTATTTCAGCTAAAATTCTAAATAAAAAATTTCAAGATTATATGGTACATGGACCATGTGATGTTGCTATAAGGAGCTCCCCTTGTATGTCTGGTAGTCATTGTACAAAGCATTTTTCTAAATTTTTTGTTAAATCAATAACTATTGATGATGATGGATATCTTGTGTATAGAAGAAGAGATAACGGGAGAATAGTGGAGTAGAAAGGAGTTCCTCTTGATAATAGAGTTATTGTTCCTCACAATCGTTATTTGTTACTGAAGTATGGTACACATTTGAATATTGAGTTGTGTAACCAATCTCGCTCTATCAAGTATTTATTTAAATATGCCAACAAAGGACACAATCGTGTTACTGCCTCGTTTTATAGAAGTACAGCGGATGGTGAAGTAGCAAAATAGGTAGGCGAAGTTCATATGTACTATGATTATAGATATATATTGTCCTGTGAAGCACCATGCTGATTATTCAAATATGATATTCAATTTAGATATCCTTTAGTTGAAATGTTAGGCTTTCACCTTCCAAATCAACAAAATGTTATTTTTTCTAATTATGATCCCATCAATGATGTTGTTGATCAGTTATCTATTAAAAAAAGTATGTTCTTAGGTTGGATGAAGGAAAATAAAGACTATCCCTAGGAAAGGGAATTACTTATATTGAATTCCCTACAAAATTCATTTGATATAAATATAATAGAGTTTGGTGACCAAGATAGCAGAGTTTCGCTATTGAACGGATTTTCTATATCCCTACGGGCAACAATGGACTCTACTATTTAAGATGTATTTTTAATGTTGTGCGTGGACCTACAAGTTATGAAGACATAAGATGCATTAATGGTGAGCAACATTCATCATATCATGATGCTTGCTATGATTTAGGTTTGTTAGATGATAATAAAAAATACAGTGATGGCATTATTGAGGCAAGTCATTAGGCTTCTTCATCTTCTTTAAGAAAACTATTTGCCATATTTTGACATCTAAATCACTCATCCAGATAGAATTTTTTTGGAATCATTGTTGGATTTACATGATTGATGACATTTTATACAAACAATGTTTATTGTTACAACACAAAGGTAACTTACCTTACTTATCTTGTTTATATTACTTATTTTTTCACATTATTAAACTACTTATATATATATTTCAAACTTATTAAATTCACTTTCAGAATTTCACTTGAAAAATTACGAGATAAACAATTATAGCTTGGTAGAGGTTAAAAAGTTGTTACGAAACTGTGGATGAAGCTTAAGAAAGTTTGAGCCAGTACCATTCCCATCATCCGTTTTTTTTTTCAACTATTGGAAATGCATTTATACATGAAGAAATGTGTTATGATAGATCATCTTTGTCTCAAGAACTCAATAAAAATATATATGTTATGACCATAAAACAATAACATGTATACGACACCATAATAGAGGCAATAAGGTCAAATAAAGGTGAATTGTTCTTTGTGTATGGGTATAGAGGTACAGGAAAAATGTTTATATAGAGGACATTATCAATCGCTATTAGATGTGAATGAGATATCATGTTATTTGTGGCATCAAGTGGAAAAGCTTCTCTTTTATTACCAGGTAAAAGAACAACTCATTCTCGGTTTAAGATTTCTATAAATCCAATTGAGGATTCAACATACAACAAACCAAGGTAGTCCACTTGTAGATTTGATTATAACATGTAAACTCAAAATATGGGACGAAGCTCCAATGATACACAGATATTTCTTTCAAGCTTTGGATAAAACCATGAGAGATATTTTATGCTTCAACAATCAGTTTAGTAGTGACAAGCCATTTGGAGGTAAGATGGTTGTTCTTGGTGGTAATTTTAGACAAATATTACATGTGATTCCTAAGGGTACTCGACATTATATTATTCAAGCAACTATCAACTCTTCATACTTATGGCGAGATTATAAGGTGTTACAATTGATAAAGAATATGAGGTCGCAAAATCTTAGATTGGTCGATGAATGTGCTAATTTGAAAAAAATTTCTAACTGGAATGCAAGTATAGGAGATGAAATAGTTAGAGGTCCTAATGATGATTATGAAACAATTAAATTTCTAAGTACTATTAATAAAATAGCCAAATGATCCAATTACAGTTATTATGGAAAGCATTTATCCAGAATTCACTAGTAATACCATTGATGATACTTATTTTGAGGAAAGATCTATCCTAGTACCAATTATTGATATTATAGAGTCTATCAATGAATATATGTTGTCAATTAACTTTGTTAAAGAGAAAACATATTTAAGTTCATATACTACATGCAGATCTATTTCAAATAATGATTTGTTGCAAGACCTACACATTCTAGAATTCCTAACTGGTCTTAAGTGTTCTAGTGTCTTAAATCATGTGTTGAATTTGAATATTGGTAAACCTGTTATGTTATTGAGGAATATCGATCATTCAATTGGGTTGTACAATGGTACTAGGATAGTAATCACATGACTTTGACCTCATGTCTTGAAAACAAAGATCTTAGATAAAAATAATTCTGGTTAACGAGCATTGTGGTCAATAATGTCATTACTACTTTCTGATACAATGTTGCCTTTCAAATTCAATCGAAGACAATTTATATTAATTGTATCATATATAATGACAATTAATAAAAGTCCAAGACAATCACTTCATAATGCTGGTATTTTCTTTAAAAAACTTGTAATTAGTCGTGGTTAATTTTGTATTATTATTTCTCGAATTACAAATTATACTAGCTTAAAAATTCTTATATGCGAAGATAGTATTCCTAAAAATAATTTAACCACTAATATTATATTTAAAGAAATCTTTAAAAAGATATAATCATAAAATATATTTAAAGAGTTATTCCTCATATGTCCATATTTTATTTCAATCTATTTTCAATTTATGTCTCATTATTAACTAATTATATAATATTTCTTATAAGTAACCATACGCCCAACTCTAGTACACATTAAAAGAGGAATTGAGTATTCATCGTTAACCTTCAACATGGGCGTGGGGAAACCAACTTTAGTAACTATCAGCTAAAAATATATCAAACTCCCCCCTCCCCACCAAACCCAAAATCAAAGATAACTTCCTGATGATGGCAATCGAAACTGCTCTGTCGAATTGATTGCGTACATGATGCAAGTTGCGCAGCTAAAAAAGTAGAAACGGGTACAAATACACTATAAAGGGTGCATTACTCTCTTATGTAACATTCGGCAAAAATGCTGCACAAGTTAGGCTGTATTCAAATCATGAAAGCCATCACAGCTACCATACATGATCTACACAATCACACACTTGTCCATGGCAGGATCGTCATGTGCAAGGAAAGCAACAAGCATTGTGGCACTGCTCCCTTGACACTAGCGGACAATAGTTGGTAGACTTCTATACAATGTGACAACATAACTAAGATATTAGAATCTGTAACTGTTTTCATAAGTAAAATCAATATCTTGGCATTCAGCCGTTGACCTTGCCCACCCATAACGGGATCGAGTGTGTGTACTATCGCAATAATAGATAGTAGCTGCGTTCTCATGCATCGACCGAAGGTCCTGGATATGCAGGTAGGCTCATTATTCTCTTATCAACAACTGGGCCTCCAACAGTGAAGTGGTACAAACTTTGATAATTTGATCCTTTCAATCCAAGTACGTCATGAACTGCACGCCAATCAGGGAGAGCATTAACAAAAACGTGAACAGGCATAAGAGAAATATATCAGTGCTCTAGAGAATATCTGCAGATTTTGACTAGCAGAATCATGTCTGGAAAGCGAGTCAAAAGTCATTTTCCTGCACCAAGATCAAATGATACTTCTGCCATGAAAAAAGATTTTTCTTTTTCCATCTCCGACTGTCTATTATTCCTTTTTCATTTTGTGTATTGGTAAGGGGAAGCGGATCTTCTGAGACTTTTGATGACGCAGATTAGGAATTCTATCTTCAAAGGGTATAAGAATCCCCGCACAAGTCACTACAGAAAAAGATGCTTGTAGTTCAAATACTGAGCTGCATTTTTCACTGATCTAATACTTCCCTGATTGAGACCTAACAAATTCTCAACCATTTAAAGAGGCAAAATGTCTACATGATATACCAATTAATTAGACGCAAAGGGTTACCACATATTGACAGAACATATTAGATTATTTATCTCAGATTGTTTCACTGACATCACCATGGCCATGAGCCCATGAACCAGGAGAGAATCTTCTTTCTGTAGCGTACAAACTGCCTACGTTTCCTTACTAAATTACATGTGTAATGAATTCAAGCTGCTACAAATCCCAGAATGAAGAAAGTTAAAACACTCCTTACAGTGAGCAGCTTAAGACAATCCAACAATGAACATAAAACTTTACAAGGTTTCCGTTAATAAAGAGCCATCCTACTGCCGTGAATGCTCATAAAAAGAACCACAATACCCTCCAAATAAGAAAAAAGTAGGTTTGGAAAGGGCAAATTTGAGATTTTGATATTTGTTGGTCCTTTCCCTAATTTTCAATGGAGTGGGTAGCTCTTTGGACGCTTGAAGTTGGTATTTTTTTAAACATTTCAAAGCTACAATTGCTTTTTGTAGTTCCCACAACATTCGGTTTTTTCCTGAACTGTACTCTTATGAGTAAACTTTTAAACAAAACTAAATACATGGAACAGATCAACCATAATTTGACCTGTGCATACAGAACAGCTCAATTATAATTTGGCATGTATATACACAGTTTTAGTAACATCCATACGAAGCTACCAAGTATAACCTTCGATATTTAAAGCACATCCAAGTGACAGACCAAAACTCGCGCCAGAAAGGCCAATAAATACGAGAGAGGCATACCAGGATCATCAAAGAAGCAACCAATTCCGGTGGCTGAAATGCCAATAGCATGAGCTTCAAGGTAAAGCACCTGACCTAGAACACCAGTCTCCCAGAATAATCGTGGATACATCCATGCACCTTTATGCCGCAAGGTTGGCTCAAAATGTGCTACCATTCCAAGGCTGAAGCACCCGTCACTAGCAATGTCCTGCATATTTGACATAAGATTTTTGAAAACTCATCAAATGAGCTACGTGTACCTTGCTGCATTTTAGGAGATAGCTGGTTCAACTTTTAGTTCATAGCTTCTCTTTGAAGATTGTGTTAATTTTTTTGGCCTTTTTTTCTGTGGCGGCCGCCCCGGGGGGGGGGGAGACGACAAAGCGTCAATTTTCTAAGCAGAAAGCAAAATAAACAAAAGCAACAGAGCTAGAATCAGCCCTAGCGACAAATTTACATACTACAAATAGTTACGTTTGACAGAAAGCTCTCCCAATACTAAGCTGTGTTACCGCATATATCCAATGGATTTAGTTATTTAAAATGCCAACGTACCTGATGGCATGAAAGCCGCTTTGAAATCTCCCTCCAGTCACCAGTAGAAAGTTCATACAATGGCAGACTATCAGGGCAGCCTTCTGGCTTCTTCCACGTGAACTCCGACCTCATAGACTTCCTAAGATCATCAAAATGGTCTTCATTTCTCACCAAGAAATACAATCCCTTAGCCAACCCTGAGACCCTGTGTACAAATAAAGCAGCGTGTACTTCACTGTCCCAGGAAAGAGCTCTAAAGGGCAAAGCAGACTGTTTCCCTTGCTTTCCTCCTTTGCTTGAACCAGAAGGAAGGCTATGCAGTAGAATTTGATAAAATGTATCTTTATGCATCGTGGTCATTCCATCCATATCAACAGCACTCCTCCTCTTCCTAACTACCTCCCTCACTGTCAATCCCAGGTAGGAACTTTCGCTGTGAACCCCACTACTTTGAAAGGGATCAAAACCGAATTTCTCGCCAATTGTCGATGGCTTTTTTACTGCTTCTGCAGTCCTGTAGATTATATCCCAAATAATATGTTCTTTACTCAACGCATTGGGTTTCCCCTTCCAATCCAACTTTGAAAACTCTGATATTCCTGAACTCAAACGTTCAAAATCCACACAAAATTCTCCAACACCATGGGGCGAAACCAGCAAGGCACAATCTGGGTGTTCGAATTCTATCTCCTGAAGCTTTCCCTTCACAGGCCGATCCGGAATTTTTAATTCATGAGAAGATTCAAGCCCCATTAACTTCTCCAAGTCGATGTATCCTAAACCATCAACCAATTTGACGTCCCAGCCCAGCCCCGCAGCAGCGAAAGCCACTGCAGCAATGGCGTGACCAACATCATGATTGCAGTATCTAAATGCCCTTTCACCATATTTCCAGGCTTCCCGCCAAAAAATAGAGGAGAACCCGATGAAAATTGAATCCTCAGGAAAGCAGCTCTTAAAAAGCTCGAAGGGGATTTCCGCCCTGAGCTCCAAACTATGCTCTTTTGGGGCATAATGCGCCACGAACGGCGAATTGGACACGGAATCAATCTGTGGGGCGATGATATAAGCCTCGGTAGGGTGTAAATTTCCACTGCTAGGGTTAGTTCTCAGAGACCAAGTGGAATACCCAGTAGTCTTCCAAGCTGAGAGAGCCATAGAATCATAGAAAAGCTGCGAAATTGATGAAAATGAAATAGGTTTTGGAGGTGGAAGAGACTGAAAAATGGAAGAGTATCGAGGAGCTGATGACGATGAAGACTGCTGTTCCTCAGGCGGTAAATGTTGAAGAGGGACGAGAGGGGAAGGGGCGTACCTGCGAAAAGGGTTCGGTTGATTGGCCCAATCTAGCCCACCAGGCCCTCTGGCGAAGCTTCTGAAGTGATGTTTAGTCTGATTATGATAATTCAAAACCTGGCTGAGCAGCAAATTTTGATGATCCGTGTCTTCTTTCGAATTGAAGGCTACAGAAGACGGCGAAGAGGAAGAGTGTGACATTCTCAGATTTGAGCGTCTCGGTTTAAACTTGGTGGCGGGGAAGAGGAGATTGTTATATGCCGGGCAGCTAAGAGATAGAGCCTGTCTGGGAAGAAGAGGTACCATGGCGTCAACACTTTTTATAATGGTCCACTGGTTCGACCATGGCTTCAGCTGGAAATAGGCAAGCATCGCGAAGGAGTGACGTGTCGGAAGCGGAATGTTCCCGAAGGATGTGAGCAGCGAAAAGGTACGAGGTGAACCACGTCATGTACCAGTCCTCTCTAATAAAATAAATAATTTCTTATAATGAAATCAACTATTATATTATGAAATTTTTTATTTTATAAATTTTATTTAAATATGAAGGATTATTTTTATAATAATATAAATTTATTTATTTATCAGGGTCATTTCTGATATATAATATCGAGATTATTTTTTATAATTTTTAGTAACACAATGTCATTTCTATAATGTATTTATAATTTTTAATAATAAACGCAATGTCATTTCTAGAATGCATTATAAACGAAGTTGAAATAAGTTAGTAATCTACTCCGACTAAACGTTAACTCTCTTAATCTCATGATGCAACAAATGGTATGAATAACATCCCCATAATTGGATACTGTACAGAAAACACATTGTTGATTAGCCATGAGTATGTACTTGCTAAAATGATTTGCTAATTTCATAGGCTAATCAACCTTTATTTTTATGATAACAAACTTAATTATGAATTTGACTTATCTTTTTAAATGTGCATGTGTATCATAGAAAAAAGTGAAGTATTTAACACTTTATTAAGTTAATGAGTGCTAAGAAAATCAAGTTTATAAATTATATTCTGAGCACAAGCCAAAGATCATCAAGGAGGAAAAAAAATAAGACTATAAATTCAAGTAATTCAATTTCATTTATGTAATATACAAACCATGAAGAAATAAGCAAGTGTGCTCAAAATTCCAAGACTCAAGGTTCAAATAGTATGTTACAATCTTAGATTTTATGTACATATAATTTACATATTGAGCACTTAGATTTTTTAATAATTTGATATTTATAACCCTCTTTAAAAATATTTTTTAAAGATTTTAAAGTGAATTCATGCATCAAAAATATTTTCAAGTATTTATACAAAATGTTGTCTTAAATTAATTTTATTTTAAGCAGTTTTTCATATGATCTAACTTGTAAAATTAACCATAAATTACATAGACACTATTTTTAGGTGAATAATATTTCTTTGCGGAGCTTATGATGTTTACTTTACAAAAAAGAGAGATAGATAGAGAGAGAGAGAGAGAGACGACATACAATTTTGAACTTTGTAGCTCAAGTTATAGTCTTCTTTTATAAAGGCGTGCAGTGCAGAAAACTTTTCCACTATTCGATTGGTTTATCAAAACCAGTCAACTAGTCTAGGCATTAATGAGATTTTCTACCTATTGTAATTCGACCGTTGGAGTACTTTTTACTCCTAACGGCTAGTGCCAATTTTTTTTTATCTTTTAATACTATAAATAAGAGTGGTTAAACTATAATAAACATCAATCAAGCTAGCACAACTCTTCTAAAATCATCATTTTCACATCTTACAAATAATCAAAGAGATTTTGATTTTATACTTTCAAATCCAAATCTAACTTCCACGGTGCTCAATTTTTTATTCATATTTAGCTAAAATACTCATGCACTTGTAATTATCATTTCTCTAACTGTATAAAAATCTTCACTAATGATTACTCACTTTCATATGCTATATAGCGAAGATTCTTATTGTATTCATTCAAACTCATTATCTCAAATACAAGTAAAAAGCAGTGTGTTTTCTAGTATTCCTAAAAGAGGTCATTGATATTATAGTCTCATAAACCTAGAAAGGATAACTAAGTAAATTGTAAATCATCTCATAAAGAGTCATTGAGATTGTGGGCTCGTAAACCAGGAGAGGAGTGATCATCATCAAACATGTACTATAAATAAAGAGATATTCAAATCCAAAAGGCAAAACCTTTTGGTAGTGGATGTAGAGAAACTTTATAGAATTTATTGAACCACTATAAATCGCTTGTTTATTATTTTTCATCCTTCTACTTATTTCTCACAAAATTTTAATCTGGCATTATTGTTACAAAATAATCTATTCATCCCCTTTAGAGTATCCATACGGTCTTTCACAATCCTTTGTGGCCAAATGATCTACTGCAGCTAGCCAAAATATGAACCAGTGACTAGGGGCTACAAGATTTTGCCATACTATCTTCCACCAGTCACATTTAGGACCCTTATGTATCAATTATGCATAAACTCTTCTAATACTATAAGGTGAATCCTGTTGTAGTAATTTGAGAGTGGGATAAAGTGAAGGTCTCAAACTCAAAATGCTCCCCAAAGACTACAAAACAACTATAGGGGTATCAATATCCCAAACTACACTGTGTTTAGTGAATCTAATATGGTTTCATTTAATCCATAAATTGTATTTTTTTTTTCTAAGTTAAGTTACAAATATGTTTTCCAAATACTACAGCAGTGTAGGTGCTAATGTCAAATATGTCAAGTCATCCTTCATTCCCTGGTAGATAGCAAGAAGTCTAAGAAATTGGGGCCTCACGAGTAAAGGTAGTATTACCAGTCCATAAGGATTTTTTCTAAGCAGCAATGAGGTGGGTAAGGACCTTCTTAAGAAGTAAGAACACCTGACTTCAATACATCTGTATGCTAAAGATAAATAATTTTAAATTTTAGAATCAACTTGCATAAGAAAGCATTTTAGTATCCTAACGATTCATTATGTGAAGTACCTGATTTGTGAGAATAGGCATGTGATGAGCATTAAGGCGTATGTCCCCAACAGGGACCCCCGAGTACTTGAATGGAAATGAGCCTTGTGTAAAATTAAAGCAATGTAAAATGTCTTTATTAACCTACTGTAAGACACCTCCAAACAAAATGGAGCTTTTATAGGAGCTAATGGTTAGCCTCAATAGTCTTGTAAAATGACGGAACTTATGCGTAAGGCGTTGATTTGATTGAAGTTCACCATGAAAAAAGAAAATCATGACATCTACAAATGATAAATTGACAAGTTTCAATTTTTTTCATTGTGGGTGATCTTTAAAACCTGGCTATTGCCATATAGTCTTCATCATTTGATTGAAATATTGTTTGACAATGACAAACAAATAGAGAGAGAGGAGATCACCTTGTCTCATACCTCTCTTTCCTTCAATGAGTTCTAAAATAGAACCATTAAGTGCAATGGAATATTTCACACTAGAAACGCAAACCATAATAAACTTGACAAGATGAGACGAGAAGTAAAAGGCTAGCATGACTTTCTCTAGGAACTTCGATTGAACTTAGTCATATGCTTTGCATAAATTTACCTTCAGCATGCATGTTGGAGAAGTGTGTTTCCTTTCATAAAGTATCAATAATTCATGTGCCATTAAAATATTATCACCAATTGATCTATCTTTAATTAAGGCTAACTATAAAAGATCAATCAAGTATAGAAGGTTGTTTTGTAATATAGTTGTTGAAATATTTGTGAACACTTTTTATAAGATGGTACAACATGCTATTGACTTGAAATCCACAACATTTTGAGCATTGGGTACCTTGGGGATAAGAATAAGCAATGTTGAGGTAATGAATTCGAGGAGATTTAGTGTGAGGAAGGATTCATTTAATAGTTTCTAGATGTCATTGCCTACAATACCCCATGCCTTCTTTAAAAAATAAGAATTAAAACCATCTAGGCCTAAGGCTTTTGAGTCACCAACGGCAAAAATAGCTTAGTTGACCTCTATCTTAATCAAATGACCAATTAGTTGGTGTTGCCGCTGAATCAAATGAAAGGGCCCTTGTTGCTTGATGTACAAGTTCCAATTTGTGAGGCTCTTTTTGGCCTAAGATATGAGTGTCATAATCCTTAAAAGCTTTCAAGATATGAGCCTGATTGGAATTATGTTCCCCATTTTGATCTTTGATATTATACTTCGATTTTGTTTAGCTTTCGTCGTGGCAAAGAAGAATTGAGTGTTAGCATCACCTCCATTAATCTCGTGTATGGTTGCCTTCTGTTTGAGAAAATTATCCTCACACTAGGAAAGGTGTTCATGAAGTTTTAATGTAATTATCTCCTTCTGTTGCAGCTCCAAGTTATAAGGATCTGATCTAAGAGCATGTTGGATTGTGCTAAGCACTTGCTTATGTGATGCAACTCTTTTAGAAATACAATTGTAACTTTGTAACTCGACTTATTCAACTACTTGAACCTAGTTTTAAGTGCGTGAAGTCTATGTTTCAATATGGCACTTGCCATAACTGTAATACCCCAAAAATTTCGAAAACCTATATTTTAATAAATTACTTTTATTTGGAATATAATTGCTTTTAGATTATTTATTTTATTTATTTTATGGATTTTAGAGTATGTAAATTTGGATAAAATTATTTAATAAATTAAAAATAAATATTTTGCTATTTATCATATTTTTTTATTTAAATAATTTTCCAAACTAATATTTTACCAACTTTATCCTTTTTAAACTAAAATATTAGATTATAATAAATTACATTATTAAATTAAATAATTTACCCAGAATATCATATTTTATGATTTTATAAATTCAATTAAATTATTTTTCCTATTTTTCTATTCCCCTTTTTGCCCTTTTTCCCTCTTTCTTCTTTTCTTTTTTCTTTTTCCTTCCTCCCTCGGGCTGCCTCTCCAGGCCAGCCTTCTCCCCGCGCATTGGGCCTTCGGCCCGTCTCTCCCGCCTCCTCCCTCTTCTCCCTCACGCACGTTGCCCAGCACGCCATCCCAAACGCCTCCTTATTTTTCCCTGGACCGGCCGGCTCCCTCCTTTTCTGCGCCGGTCCAAGCCGCCCCGTCCCTTTCTTCTTCTTCCCTTCTTCGACCTCCCACGCCCGACCACCTGCACCTTCGACGCCATGCCCGCTGCCACCGACTACCACCCTGCAGATCCCGTGCCTTCCTCCCTCTACCTCTCTCTCTTCCCCCGTCGTTTTCTTTCTTCTTTGAGCCAAACTGGCCCTGGACCACAGCCCCGCATGCCTCTCCCCTTTCCTTCTTCTTCCCCTCCTTTCTCCCTGCCAACCGACAGCCCTGCCACCACTGCAGCACCGCCAGCCAGCCCTGCCCCCTCTCTTCTCCCTCTTCTTTTCTTCAGCTCCCAAGCCCTTCATTCCCACATTTTTTTGAGCCTAATATCCCTCCCCCGAGCTCTCCCTTCTCTCCTCCCTTCTTCCCCATCCTTTTCTATTTTTTTTCTTCTCACCGCCACCCGCCGCCGCTCAAACCACCAAGCCCAGCCTAGCGTCGCCTTCTCCCACCGCCTACTACCACCCTGCACCCTCACACAGCCCCTTCGAGCCCCGCACTTCCCCCTTTCTCCTCCTCTTCCTTTTTCTTCCCACCTTTTCCCCTTACCGCCAAGCCACCTGCAACCGCCTCTACCGCCGCCGTCCGGCCACCTCTGCCACCACCCAACCCACCGTTCGACACCCTGCAACCCCCTCTACAACCGCCATCCATTAGTTAGCCGAAAACAACCCTTGAACCCCTCCATTTTTCCCTCTCATTTTCCTTCCTTCACAGCCTTTTCCCTCGACCCTTCTCGGCAGTCGACCTTCGCCGCCTCTCTGCCGCAGTCTCCGCCGCCTTGAGCCACCTCGAAACCACCCTTAGCCTCCACCTACACCCCCTCTACACTTCTGCACCATTCCCCTGCCTTAGAACCTCCCCTAACCACCTTCTTTTCTAGCCTAAAGACCCTAACCCGATAATGGTTTATTTTTCTCCCTTCACCCCCTTCGAACCCTTTCCTCCCCATAATTTTGCATGAGACTCACGCTGTTCATGCAGCGTGAGCTCCCCTTCATTTTAAAAATAGTTTGGATAATTTTTAAGGTATAATGGTATTTTATGTTAAGTGTTTTATTAATTAAAATTCTAAAGTTTTATACTTGGATTCTTATTTCTAACATAAATATGATGGATATTATTTTTAGGTGTTGAGTTGCTAATTATGCTTGGTAAGATTGATATTTTGCGGGATTAAGGTAACCGTTAATCCTCCCTTAAATATATGGAAAAACGCATGCTAGCACATTTAGGGTTTAGTATGATTTTATGCATGTTTTGTATGCTAGCATGATATGTTTATGGTTTCTTATATTGTTTGTTAAAAAGAAATAGCATGATAACTTTTGTGCCATATGTAGGTATGTTAATTAAGGAAGGAGTTGGAATATGGATAGAAATGTTAAACACTTGCTATGATGTACCATGTTGCTAATGCATGAATGATGTATTGTTTAAGGGTATTTTAGTAATTATGCTTATGAGGTATATAAATCAAGGTGTGTAGTTGCTAATGAGTATTATGTTGAAAAATGACAAGTTGGTGGACTTAGATGATAAAAATGAAGTATTAATATCATTATTTTATGTAGTGTTAGAAAATTCATAAAAATGGTGAATAAAGGGGTTGAGTGGAAATTTTATAAGTGGAAAAGGGTATTTCGGTAATTTTTGAGATAAAAGAATAATATGGAAATTTTATGATTAAATGGTTAAATGATAATTTACAAGGATAAAATTGTAAGTTGTGAGAAAGAAGGGTAAAATGGTAATTTTGGAAGTAGGGGTAAAATAGTAATTTTGGATGAAGGAGGGCATTATGGTAAGTGTTCAAGTAAAAAGGGCATTATGGTAATTTTGGAGGTAAAGGGGCAAAATTGTAATTTCATAAGTAAAGGGTAATATGGTAAATTTTATAAGTGAATGGTGAAGTGGTAATTTATAAGTAAAGGGTTAATATGGTAATTTGGAAAAGAAGGGCAAAATGGTAATTATGTAAGGAAAGATAAAGATGGTAATCTTGGATGTAAAAGGGTAAAATAGTAATTTGTAAAGTAAAAGATGCATGGTGGTAATTTTCATAAATAAAAGGATATTATGGTAAAATTTGATGTAAGGGGTAAAATGGTAATTTTGTAAATGAAAGGATATTATGGTAAACTTGGGAGTAAGGGGTAACTTGGTAATCATGATAACGACAAAAGATAATTTAGCAATTTAATTATGATTGTAGAAGGGCAATTGGATAAGTGTGATACTATAGAAGGGTAATTTGGTAAATTAACTAATTAAAGGGCATTATGGTAATTTTAATAATGGAGAAGGGTAATATAGTAATTTTGATTATTAAAAAGGGTAAATTAATATTGGTAATTATGAAGAAGAGTAATTTGGGATTTGTGATAATTAAAAAGGGTAAATGGCAATTAAAATAATTGAGAGGGGTAAAATGGTAATTATGATAAAGGAGAAGGGCAACTTGGTAATTTGTTCAACTAAAGGGGCAATTTGGTAATTTAGCCGATAAAAGGGTAAAGTGATAATTGTTTAACCAACTAAAGGGGCAAAATAGTAATCATGATAATGAAGGAGGGTAATTCAGTAATTTATCCAATTCAAGGGCAATTTAGTAGTTATAACAAAGGAGAAGGGCGATCTGGTAATATAACCAACCAAAAGGGAAATATGATAAGCGTAGTAATTATGAGGGGTGAATGGTGATCTAAAAAGTGTAGGAGACAATTTGGTAATCTAAAGTGGACAAGGGGTAATTTGGTAATTATGCAACCTTAAGGGTAATGTGGTAATTTATCAAGTAAGGAACGGATACCTAACAATTATATAAGTAAAGGGCAAATGAGTAATTTGTACCTAACACGTCTTTGAGATTGTGGACCTTATTATATGATTAAATAATGCTGATTAGCCAAGTAAGAGTATCTAATGATTAGTATGGCCTTGATGGTTTCTCTGTGACATCTTGGATAATCCTCTGAATAAGAAACAATTAATGATATCGAAACGATTGAAAGTGAATAAGTATCGGATTATCGTGCTTTCTGTGATCACCTTAATTAAGACACTATTACTTAAAGTGAAAGACCTCGAGATCGGGAATGGTGACTCCTTAGGGGTCGCTACCCTAAGGACGTGGTTTAGTCCACAATTATTCTGGTATTTTTTGGTGTGCCTTTGTGCCCCAGTCAGGCCCTATATCTTACTCTTCCTAGCTCTACGGACCTAGTTAGGGGGTATGCATACTTATGGATTAGGTGTCCTTGTCGGTAGGGTACTGAGTTAGCTTTATGCACCAGTACGACTAGGGTACCTTTGCGTCCTTGGGTTCATGGTTGAAGGGTACTGAGTAGCTGATATGCACCGGTACGACCGGTGTACCTTTGTGTCCCGGGTTATCGATCTCCCATTCGAGGCAAATAAATATGATTGATGTGCTGATTAAAGAAAGGAAAGATACTATAATTGAAAGTGGAATATTAATGAGCCGAGCCCAGTGATTTATGATATTGCGTACCGGTCCACCAGTTATAATAGTGGTCCAGGAGCGTGTTGCCCTAGTATGTGATTATTAGTACCGGTCCACCAGTTATAATAGTGGTCCGGGAGCGTGTTCCCCTGGCGTGTGATTATGAGTACCGGTCCACCGGTTATAATAGTGGCCAGGAGCGTTGTGCTCTGGATGATGAGTTATATATATTCCGGTCCACCGGCTAAAATAGTGGGGGTCCCGAGCTCAATAAAATCGGTTATGTATGTGAATAAGATTATGGAAAAATACTAATCACTTATAGTGGAACACCACGTGAGTCGGGGCCAGACCGGTCCACCGGCAAATAATAGTGGTCAGGTGCGTTCTGCCCTGTGTGCTTATCTTCCGGTCCACCGGCAATAATAGTGGTCAGGTGCGTTTTGCCCTGTGTGTTGACTTCCGGTCCACCGGCTATAATAGTGGGGTTCTCGTACTCACATGGATATAAAATATGATATTGATGGATTAATGACAGAATAATGGCTTAAGGCCCAAAGTATCGATCGTGACTTATAAAGTATTATGTTTGTCATTGTTATGTATGCATCTCTCATTATTTATATGTGTGTGGCTTGCATTATGTGTTGTATGCGGGTCTATCTTTAAGTGTGGTATTAAAGGGTTACTCAGTACCGTAGTACTGAAGGGATTCCCTTTATGGGGCCCCTGCCTATTCAATGGGCAGTGCCCTTGCAGGTATTTTCAGGTGCTACTCAAGTGGGTTACGGGAAGGAGAGTAAGGAATTTTCTGGTATCGTTAGCTTTTTCTCTTTCTCATTTAAATTCTTGGTTTTAAAATATTAACGTTGTTAAAGTAGCCACCGTTGGTGGATTTTATTCTTGTGAACGATTTGATGCGCTACTCTGATTTGTGTGTGTTGAATTTCTTTCAAGCTGTATTTCATTTTCTTAGCCTTAGCACTTGGTACTGGAACGGTATGAGTGAACCTGTCTGGTACTAAGTGTGGCGGTAATACTCCCAAAGTTCACGTTTTATTTATCTGCTTCCGCAATTATCTTTTAATAAAACGAAATTTTTCAGTAGTGAATTTTGGGGGTGTTACAATAACTCCATGAGAATTTGACCTAACTTTATGTACTATCTTCAATAAAGCAGGATATTCACACCACATATTAAAAAAACTTGAATTATTTCTTATTGTTATTGGTAGATTTATTGATGGTGAGATGAGTTGAACAATGATCTGAGAAAGGTTCCTCTTTAAAGATAACAAAAGCAAGGGGTACTTGCCAAGCCAACTCAAGTTAACTAGTACTCTATCAAGCTTGCAAAGGATTCAATGTTGCCTAATTATTTTGTTGCATCATGTGAAAAGTGGACCAGAGAAGGGGAGTTCATGAAGGACACGTTGATGGATACAAGTCCTAAAATCACCAACATCCCATTGATGAGGCATGTCACCTTGAAATTTATCATTTATATGAAGGATGATATTAAAATCTCCCATTATAAGCCAAGGATCGTATGTTATGTTCTGAGTCAGAAGCCACTACCAAAGTTCCTTGCATTTAGTACCAGAATTGAGGGTATAAATGAAAGTCACATACAAAAGGGTCCCATCTACAACTAAGGCGTTAATAAGGTCCTTGCATTTAGTACCAAAAGTGAGAGCATAGATGAATGTTACTTGCCAATGAGAAGTATCCCATAAATACCGGATACAACAATTGTCATGATAGGCATAATTATTCAAAAACCCAAACCCCAGGAAAATCTTATCTTTAATGCTATTAGCCTTGTTAGGCTTTATAATGGTCTATAAGAGGATAAAAAAAAGGATAACTGATTACTTCTATACCACTTCACTATTTACTTATGTCTGTGAGGTTTGTTTATGCCTCTAACATTTAGGTAGGAAATCTTTGAGAAGTTTGAGGTTGGGGGCCTCCCTTGTCTAATTCCTTGCACTGTAAGGGTTAATCCTCTTCAACTATTGGAAGAGATACAAGCTAGTTGATGCGATTCACCTCACCATTATCCTCCTATTGTATGTTTGACATGGATGTGCTTGCAATTGCTGACTGGTTTGAGTTCTCTACTCTCCTCGAGTAGTAGTTGGGTTCCTAAAAGTATAAGAAACACCAAGTCTCGACTGTTGTTTAGTGTTAGGTAAGGAAGGGCCTAATGGATGCTCTTGAAGAGTTTGTTTCCTCTTTGGAAAAGGGATGAGTTGTCTCCTAAACAATCATAGCCAGTTTAATAGGCAAAGTGCCACTCATACAATATTGGTTGAGTTAAGACATTCCCATCTAGGTTAAGAATTTCAACACTTTCCAGACATTTTTTTTATAACATCAACCTCCACAAGGATTCTAGCATATAGTACTCTTTCTTGATTCGAAGTAATGTCATCCATATGGAGGGGACGTCCCACAATACTGGCTATATGGCTTAGTGAATTGGTGTCCCGGAAATCAAGGGGGAGATTTGGAAGTTTTATCCATAATTAGAAGAATCGGAACTTCTCCTTCACAAATTAGAACTTTCTGCACCATGCTCTGAGGATGAAAGGTCTATTACCATATGTCCAATAGGGGCATGATAACATCCAGTTACAATCCTTGGTAGACACACTCTTAAAATGCTGAATCCATCATCATGCAAAAGGATCTTCGAGGGAGTTACCTTAGGTCACTGTGACAACAAAAAACGTTGTATCTTTCCTAATGACAGACGAAAACCAATAATATACCCAACAATTACAAACTGTGAATCAATTGAAGATCATTGGATCTCGTCCTTCTATAATTTAATACCATGGATGGTGCCCACTATGGAAGGGGCAAAGTAAGTCAGTGAAAAACCTAGTTGAAAGGATCAATTTCCAGTAATCATATCCCTCTTGTTTAAAGGTAAATTAAAGGGATGTCTGTGATCATTTTGAGGGCTAGGAATATAAATTGATTGATGATGAGGTGAATCGGTGGGATTGTTCTTATCATGATTATGGAATTCAATAGGCGTAGGAGGCATGATGATGTTTATGATTTGCTTATTATCATCTTTTTTTCCGAGATAAATCTCATGTGTTTAACAAATTGGGATTCATATCCTTAACAAAATTCATGGCTATAGGATTATCGAATTCTATATCTAATATCAACAGAATCTTGCCAGCATTGCTCGACACATATGGAGAATCAATTTCAAAAGGAATAAGGGAGATGGTGGCAATAACCCTTCCTAGTGCCCTCTTCTTAGCAGATCTAGCTCCTCTCCTCGTGTGAGCCATAAAGGAGAAATGAGAGAGCTCTGTTAGGTTTTCGACTTTATCTATTTTCTTTTTATTAAACCTATCTTAAATTGGTTTATTTTTTAACTAGTATCCTAAGTTAACCAAACTAAACCTAAAAAAAATATATAATATTATTACAACCCTAGCCTACCATTCCCTACCATCTTCGTCTCTCACTCAAGCCTTGTTCTTCCTTGTTGCTTCACCTTTCCCATAAACAAACATGCCCCATTTTTCCCTCCACTTTTTACGATACATGCCTCACCCCCTTTTGTCAAACCATTACATCACCCCAACCCACTACATAATACTCCTACTCCCTCTCCATTTTCTTCATTCGGTTTCCCATAGCAAAACCCCTGACTTCCTTCTCCCTCTACCCTACACTAGTTACTCAACTTAGTCGTTCCCCTTAACGCATGACACCAGCACAATTCATCATTCACAATCACCACCTACATCCCTTCTCCTTTGCCATTGCTTGAACCATCTTTTCCTTCTCCTTCCTATTTCTTATGACCCATAATACTAATTTTAAGTTGATTTTAGTATTAATATTGTTTATGGTTATCCTGAATAATTGAAAAATGAGTAAAATGGTTAAGTATAGAATTTGATTTATCGGGTATTATGTGATATATGTTAGTACCTTAATAAAATATTAATATTTAAAGTGATAGATGGCCTGGCCCATGGTTGAATATGGTTTTTTTTTGTGCTTGAGTAGCCTAATTACCCTAGACAAGCCTTATAGTTTACTATATTTAGCTCTGCAAATGCATAAATGGTATGCATACTTATTGATTAGGTGTCCTTCTTGGTAGAGTATTGTGTCTTCTTTGCGCAACAATGTAACCAAGGTACCTTAGTATTGAAATGCCCCGAAAAATTCTAATCTTAAATATTATATTTAAATTAGGTTTTATTATAAAATTTAATGAAGTAAATTATTTTATTTAAAATAAAAGGAAATTAACTAGGGAAAATCAAGAATAAATTTATAAATGTTTTAATTAGGTGCAATTTTGGTATTTTAAATAATTAAGGATTTTATTTTGAAAATTAATTAAATAAATTATTTTATTTAAAATAAGAAGGAGAAAATAGTTCCAAATTAATATTATTTTTATAAATAATTTAATGGAAGAAAATTAGGGTGTTTTACTAATTAAAATGGAATTTATGGAAAACCTTTTAAAAATCCTAATTTAGCCTAAAAAGGGATTTAAATATTATTTTATTTAAATATTATTATTTTTAAATATCCTAAATTTTTAAATTAATTTAATTGGCCCTAATCTAATTATTTTTCTCCTTTCCTTTTTCCCTTTTTCTTTTTCTTTCTTCCTTTTTCCATTCCTTTTTCTTTTTTTTTCTTCTTTTCCTTTTTCCTCTTCTTTTTCCCTGAACTGGGCTAGCTGCGGCCCAGTCTTCCTTTTCTTCTACCTCTTCGGCCCAGCCCGCGCGGCCTCCTTCGTCCGACTCCGTCGCGCCGCGTTTTGGCTCCGTTTCCACTGAAACGCGTCATTCAATTTAATGACACCCTCGACCGCGCCCGAACCACCCGGTTCTTCTTCCTTTTCTTTCTTTCTTTTTCCTTCGCGAACCGCCCGGCCAGCCGTCTTCTTCTTCCTCCTTTCCCCACTGTCGACAACGCTGCAACGCTAGCCGCCATCAATGGCATCTCCGGCTACGGTGATTAATACCGGCCGTTTCTTGTCTCATTGTCTTCCTCTTAACTCCAGGAATAAATTTGCATAATTATTCGACGTTATCTCTCGCCCGTTTCTTCTCCCTAGCCTCGCGAAAATTCGAAGCAAACCAAACGATGCCCGATCAATTACTGCCACCGGCCGCCCAAATTCTCGCATCTAATGCCTTCCTGCCGACCCCCAAAACCTTATTATCCCATCCACCATTTATAAATAGCCTAGTTAGGGGAGTTTTGGAATTTTTTCTTCCCCGAAAACCCTAAGCCCGAGCTGCCACCACCGCAACTTAAGACGCCTCTTCCGCCGCCGTTAGCCAACTTCAACGCCACCGCCGCATGCTAAATTCTTCCCTGAAACGCCCTCTAGTTAACCAAACTATTTTCAACCTTCGATTCTTCTTGTACGAGCCTCAATAACCATGCAAAGTTGAATGCTCGTTTCGCCGAAATTTTGACCCCGAAATCTTAAACCACCTTCCGCTGCTGTGCGCTGCCACCTTTGGTTGTACAACCACCATCATTTTGTCCCTCTCCTCTTGGAAAACCATAAACACCTCTTATCTCACCTTAATTCTTCCTATCTTTTTCCCAACATCCATCTTTCCCTATTTTCTTCTATTTTTCTGGCCACCGCCGCCGCCGCCGCGAACCACCACCAGTGCCGCCTATCCCCACCAGCCTAAGGTTGAACCCTAGACCCTCTCAACCATTTTTCATATTATTATAAGCCTTGATTTAATTTATTTCAATTATTTACATGTAAATACCATTTTTATTATTCTTAATATTTATATTCTTAATATGTTTTATGATTATTATTAGTAGTATTATTGTTTTATTATTATTTATGTTGAAGGCTGAAATATTATTATATTTTAATTTTATTTTATTATTAGAATAATTATTATTAACATTTTATTATTTATTATGGAAAATCTTAGGCCCTAATTTTGTATTAACATTTGCACTTATTTATTTTAGTATTGTTATTTCTACTGTTCTTATAACCATTAATAATAATATTATCATTATCTTTATTATTTCAATATTATTATATATGTTATTTATTTTATTATTAATATTAAATAAATGGTAAGTCATTAGTTATAAGTAGGGTCGAAACCCCACTTTAAATTTTAAAGCTTGTATATTGTTATTATTATTATTAAGAATATTATTATTATTATTATTATTATTATTATTATTATTATTATTATTATTGTTATTATTATTTATATTCTCATTGATATTAGTTTTATTATCTTTGATATTATTATATTAGTATCATTATTATTATTAGGGTAAAGTCTTTAACCCTATATTATCAAGGTTTATAATATCTCTATTATTTTTATGTCTTTAGCGAAGTTAGAATTTTGTTAAGGTTATTTTATTAATATGTTATTATTTGGTCGAAGTCCTAAAGAGGCGTAGGAACGTGCTCCAAGACCGGTGTCGATTCAGGTAAGGGTTTACTAAGGTCATTGTGTCCTTATATGCATTATGTGATTCATATGCTATGCATTCTATGTTTATGATTATTAATTATGTCGTATATGATATGACGGGGAGTTGAAGTATGTTTTGTATGGCATGTGTATTATTTATGTATGAAAATATGTGTTGTGACCTTGTAAGACATGCATGTGAGGATGTTGATATGATTTGTGCGGGGGAAAAGGATGAAAAAGAGGATGGGGAAAAAGTTGACTAAGGGAAGTGAGTTGACCTAATATTATGGTTTTGTGTGAAAGGATCTAATGTAAGGTTTTATATGGATGAATCTCTTGTTTGATATGGTTCAAATCTTTGGGTTTAATATGGTTGAATGTAGGGTTTTGTAAGGATGAATCTTCGGTTTTATGTTATTTGAATTTAGGGTTTGCTAAGGATGAATACTTGGTTTGGTATGGATGGATCTTTGGGTGTTATATGGGAAATGTAGGGTTTCGTGGGAAAGAATATAATTTATGATGTTATATGGGAGAAGTGAATTTATGGTTTGTTTGGGAGAATCTAATTTATGATGTTATTTGGGAGAATGTAATTTATGATTTGAGTGGGAGAATCTAATTTATGATTTGTTTGGGGGAATCCAATTAATCCAAATTATGGTTTTGCTTGGGAGACTCTAAATTATGATTGTATGTGGGAGAATCTAACTTATAGTCTTGTATGGGGGAATCTAAATTGTGGTTATAAAAGGGGAGAATCTAATCAATTGTATTATGTGGACAAATCTTGGGTTTTGCTAGGGATTGAATTTAGGGTTTTATATGGCATAATCATGGGTTGAATAGTGGTACTAATGGTTGCATGGTAGTATTAGGGTTGGTATGATGTTACTAAGGTTTGTATAGTGGTATTTATGGTTATATGGTGGTATTAGGGTTTGTATGATGTTACTAAGGTTTGTATGGTGGTAATTATAGTTGTTTGGTGGTATTAGGGTTTATATGTTGGCATTGATGGCTGGATGACGGTATTAGGGTTTGCATGGTTGAAATTAGGGTTTCACATGGAACTTTAGGGTTGGCATGAAAAAGATGCGAAGGTTTGTATGGGGAGATTAATGTCTGCATGGGTATGAAATTTATGTGTGGAAAGTTAATTTGGGATGTAAGGAAGGTAATGTAAGTATTATTCGGGTGTTGAACTATTTTGGATGAAAAATAGTACGTGGAGCATTATGAGGGTATGAAAGAGGTTGAATTAGGGTTTGGAGTAATGAACTCTGGGTTGTTGTGATTAATTAGGGTTGGAGTGGATAATTGTGGTTTGTTATGATTAACTAAGGCGTGGAGTGGCTAATTATGGTGGTTATGGTTAAATAGGGTTTGGAGTGGTTACCCATGGTTTGTTGTGGTTAATCGAGGTCTGTGGTGGCTGATTAGGGTTTTTTTATTATCATGTATATGTGGTAATTAAAGTGTAATTATGATGGTGGAATTTTATGATTTGTGATGTGTGATGACTTATGCATGTCCGGGGTGAAAGCTTTTGAATAATATATTTAAGACACTAATCTTTTAAAGTGGAAGGTTATTGAGCCGAGTCCAAACCGATCCACCGGTCAGTAATAGTGGTTAGGACGCGTAGTCCTATGTGCGACCGATCCACCGGTTATAATAGTGGTTAGGACATGAGGTCCTATATGTGACCGGCCCACCGGTAATAATAGTGGGGTGACTCGAGTTCAATAGACACAAACCAAAATCGTTAAAGCTCTTAAAAGATACTAATTACTTACAGTGGAACACCATGCGAGCATGAACCAAACCGATCCACCGGTTAGGAATAGTGGTTAGGGTTTCTACCCTATATGTGACTGATCCACCGGTAATAATAGTGGTTAGGGCAGGATGCTCTATTGTGACCGATCCACCGGTAATAATAGTGGTTAGGGCATGATGCTCTATTGTGACCGGCCCACCGGTTATAATAGTGGGGTGTTCCTATGCTCGCATGGATTGAAAAAGGCATGGTGTGAATCGAATTCAAATAAGAGATTAATTAAATGATTAATCTGGATTATATATGGGCCTCTGTACTTTTACCTGAATTGTTCATATACCTTTATGTTGTTATGTTGGATTGTCCTTTTATTATTCTGTATGGATTATGTGCTTATGTGTTGGCCTTAGTGCTCAGTTACCTTACTCAGTACGTAGCGTACTGATCACCCTTTTCATGGGTGTTGCTCATTCCCACGAGTAGTATGCCCTTCTGTTTTGTGCAGGTGGGTGAGACATCAGTCGGGCTGTGTGTTGAGCATGTTTGGCTCAAGTTCGAGAGTGTCGTGGCCGTATTTCAATCTTTATGCAATTATATTTCCTTTTATTATTTATTTTATATTGGAGTTATCCTCTTTGATTTATTACCTTGTATTAAGTATTTATCCTCTTTGATTTCGCACTCTGATTTCTATTTTATTATGATTCATAAACGTTTATGCGTACTCTGATTTTTAACGTAAGATCTTTCGAGTTCTTTTATGAGCTGTTGGTTGAGTTTAATGTAAATCTTTTCTTAGCCTTAGCACTTGGTACTGAAACGGTCGGAGAGAACCGGTTTGGTACCAAGTGTGGCGGTAACATTTCCAGAATTCACAGGTTTTAAGTATTTCCATTTTAATTGCTTCCGCTTTAAAAAAAGTAGTGAATTTTGGGGTGTTACAAGTATCCTTCGATTGATAGTTGGTAATATACTATGTTGTCTTGTGTGCCAATATGATCGGAGTACTTTATTACCTCTAAGTTGATATGATCTACCCTTTGAGTGAAATAAAAATAAAAATCATTTTTTAATCAAAATTATTATTAGATTGGTTCAATAGTATCCCATGCCTACCTATGGTTTAGTAATAGTATAGTACCCTTTATGCCTACCTGTGGTACGATAGTAGCCTTCGTGCCTACCTATGGTTCAATAATAGCCTTCGTGACTACCTATGGTTTGATATTAACATAAGTGTCTACCTATGGTTTGATATTAGCATTCATACCTGCATGTGGTTGGTATTTGCCTTTAAGCCCTACTTATGATGTTATGGATTTTATTGGTATAGTGCCTTTCAACCCTACTTGTAGTATTATGGATATTAACAACTGTAACACCCCCAAATTTCACTCCTAAAAAAAAAATTTGAAAGAATAAAGCAGAAGCTAGGAGAGAATTTGAGAAATGTTACCGCCACATCTAACACGAGATAAATGTCAACCATCTATCTCATATTAGATGTAAGGCTGAAACCTGCCAAACAATTAAATCCGAATTATAAAAGCTTATCAGAGTACGAGGAATTAAAAGTCAATTACAAAGTCATTGGGAATTTAAATACAACACTTGTAACTTCCAAAGACGAATACAGTTGAACAAAACAAATCCCAAAGGGATCAATATCCGGATTGCCTACTCACTCAAGTCAGGCCTTCCACCCCAAAATAGTATCCGATCTTAAACCTACACAAGAGGTCTGCTCCCCACCATCAGTGGATCATCATAGGACCCATTCAACCAAGGTAGTATCAGTACGGGTCCAATACTGAGTAAATCCCACTACCCTACCTTATGAAAGAGACGTAAACTATAACATCAAGTGCACATTAAATTATGATACAATACGTTGATACAATATTACGCATACTCAAACCCACATCACAATTCCTGCCATACACATATAATAACATGCGAAACATATGTAATATCTTAAACCGATAAGAGATTCAGATAAACCAACCAAGCATTTATGGATAATGTTAACCAACCAACCAGACATTTTTGGGCAACGCCAAACCAAACCAAACCAAACCGAATCGGGCATTTATGGGCAATGCCGAACCAAACCAATCGGGCATATAGCCCCACAGACATTACTTAGGGACATGTCCAGCTCCGAGCATTACTTAGGGACATGCTCAGCCTCGATCGAGTAGAATCATTCTTTAAACCTCTGGTAAATATAGTCGATTCACATCATAGTCTTTATCAATTCATGTGAGTACGGGAACCCCACTATTGTAGCCGGTGGACCGGTCATGAGGGTCATGCCCTGCCACTATTTTAGCCGGTGGACCGGTCATGAGGGTAACATACCCTGCCACTATTATTCGCCGGTGGACCGGTCTGGCCCCGACTCATATGATGTTTCACTGTAATTACTTCGTATCTTTCCAATGTCTTATCGTTATTACGTTTGGTTTGTTGAGCACGGAATCCCCCACTATTATAGCCGGTGGACCGGTCATGAGGGTAACATACCCTGCCACTATTATTGCCGGTGGACCAGTCATGTAAGGCACCCCAGCCCTAGCCACTATTATTCGCCGGTGGACCGGTCTGGGTCCGGCTCAACATCTTTCTCTTTAAGTGATTAGTGTCTTAACATATCTTGTTTGAAAGAATTTTACCCTTGACATGCATGGCTAACTATATCCACACTTATCCTCCCAGGAGGGCCCGTCCCATATCTTGGGACTCTTGCGCCCCTTATCACACCTCGATATCCATTCCCCTTTACACTTACACAAAATGAAAGCCAACTCTTAAGGGTGTGGTTTGAAGCCCAACACCTTGTGAAACCACACTCTACACACTATTCCTCTCTAGGGTTTCCCTTGAAACCCTAATTGGACCTATGTGGCCCAATTTCCTCTTGCCTTACTACCATTAATTCATTTATCGTCAAACACCTCATCTCATTTAAGTTCAATCCCAAATCGATCACTACTTTCTCCCAAAACCCTAATCGGGTCCTTTATACACCCTTACACCAACCTACGTATTATTTTTCTTCCCAAGTCTCCAAACACTCCGCAACTCTCCCCTTAGCTAATTTGCACTTTAATACAACTTTTCTCACGTAGCGATCATCCTCATGCAAGTTTTATCCAACCCATGAAAACTCTCGAAGTTCTCATGCAAACTCTAGAATTTTCCATGCATAACTCTCATCCCTTATTCCATTTGGTCAACCTCATACCCCTCTTTAGCAACTCACTTCCCATTTATTTCTTTTCATCCTTTCATATCCATGTCATAATAATAATCACCCTAGCATGCATGCCCTAGAGGGTTGCATCATGCCACTGCACATCATAATCACCACACACGGATATCACATTCATATCATATGAAAAACACATACCACACACCTTAACTCCAAGCTGCGTTGCGCATAAAACACGTTAAAGACAATCAGGTGATACACAACAGGACATGATATATATATATATACAAAGCATCCAAGGCATGTAAGTCACATAACACGTAGAGACCTTAGCCACATCTTTACGAAACACCCATAAGTGGAGGTAAGTAGAAACTTACCTGGATCCGAAGCTAGCTAAACGAGATAAGAGGGAGAGAGAGATCACTAGCTCGAGGATCCACAATAAAGCTTTCCAAACAAAAATCAACGAATCGGGACAAGGAAAGGCCGGAGGAGCTTCGTCGGAGGCCGAGGGTTGCTCGCCGGTGGTCAGCGAGGCTCGCCAGTGACCGGGCGGTGGCGCGAGTTGCGTGGCTCGTCGCTGCTACCGCTGCTGCTCCTGCGCGCTTCGGTGGGCTGCTGCGCTGCTTCGCCGGTGGCAGTTGCTCGTGGTGGTGTGTGGCAGCAGGTTGGAGGCCAGGGGTCGACGAAGGAGGAGTAGGGAGGAGGAGCTGGGGAGAGGTGGCGGCTGGCTAGGGTTTGGGAGTAGAGGGATACGAACAGGGAGTCGGGGCAGCAGAGGGAAAAGAAGAGAAGAGAAGAGAAAGAAGAGAAGAGAAGAGAAAGAAGAGAAGAGAAAAAGGAAAAGGGAGAGGGGGGGTCGGCCGGGGCGCGAGCTTCCCTTTATTTTTTAATACACATAAAATACAATACTAAAAATATCAAAATATTATTGAAAGATTTTATCTAAAATTTATTTAACGAACATTTATTTCGAACGGATCCGAAAGCTTAAAATTAATAAAAAGCTATATAACGAATTTCGGAACATCTTCGGACGAATTTACCAACGAACATAAAAATTTATATTATTTATGGAAATATATTATAAGACCTCGGAAAATTATTTAAAAACATATAATAAAATATTTAAGTTAAATTTGAATAAACCGAGACAAATTTAGCTAATTTTCAAAATCGGTTTTCCGCAACCCAAAAATCGTAAAACGGGAGAAAATTGATTCTAGAAAGAAATTCATAAATAATTTCCGAAAAACCTTTTTAATTTAAAAATTTCCAAAAATATTAAAGATTACTGAAACGAATAAATTTAAAGTCAGAAATATTTTCCTACGGATAAAATTATTAAAATAAATTTAACTATTTAAACAGAAATTCCATAATTTAAATGATACATTTCGTCAACAAAATATAACTTCAAAATAACGTCATAATCATATGACAAAGTTATAATCGAAAATAAATCTAAAATATTAAAAATAAAATACGAGAAAGAACTGGAATATATATTTTTAACCGAGACTCGAACTCATAAGAATATAATAAAATCATTGTCGTTAACGAATTTATCTAGAATGGTTCGCAACGACAACGATTAATTAAATTCAAATATGAATTCGAAATCGTCGATAAATCTATAAAACGAATCAAAATTAAGATAATTAAATATTTACATCAAATTACGTCAATCAAATCATTAAACTTAATAATTTGGATTTTAAAAATACGGGGTATTACAACAACTTTGTTATTGAGATACACAATATATTGTGAATATTATGGTTATCGTGTTGAGTTGGTTCTAATCATTACTTTATAAAGTATCCCTTAGATGCTTGGTTGGTAAGTTTTATTTTCTTCTAAATAAACATATATGAGTAGTATATGGCTTTGCTTATATATTTTTTAGGTGAAATGTAAAATTCATTAATAAAGAGAAATTAAGAACATACAAAAAGGTCTTGACTAAAAAAATAGGAGGTAACAAAAGACAAGAGACTAAGATGCAAAGGAAACTCCTAAAATAGATTATCAATACAATTCATCAACCGATTGAAAGATTTACAATGCTGGAGCTTATTGATCCTTCCGGTC
The DNA here is from genome assembly GCA_039764185.1 of Tamarix austromongolica. Taxonomy (NCBI): domain Eukaryota; kingdom Viridiplantae; phylum Streptophyta; class Magnoliopsida; order Caryophyllales; family Tamaricaceae; genus Tamarix; species Tamarix austromongolica. Next base: position 14,308,721 of record CM077819.1, read on the forward strand.
AAATCCAACACAATGTGCTTCTGGATGGTGTTGGTAGACTTTGATTCATCTATGAAAATTCTTTAGTTTCTCTCTATCCAAATATGATAAATTGTGGCAGCTATTGAGGTATGAATAAATTGTCTTATTATCCTTGGACCCCGACCACCTGTAGTTGCCCACTGAATAATATGATGCCAAGTTGTGACCTATTGGTGATAGCCTAGCTTGGATAGAATAGGTAGCCAAGTAGATCTCGTAAATGAGCAATCAAAGAATAAATAAGCCTGATTTTCAGTTGCCTCATTGCAAAGCACGCAGTTTTCTTCAACCTGCAGACTATAGGCTTGAATTTTATCTCGAGTTTTGAGGTGATCCAAGACAACAAGCCATAAGATAAAAGAATGCCTTTTGGGGGAGTCATTAGTCCACACAAAAGAAAACCAATGAACTTTTTCATGACCTAATCTAATAATATGATAACCTTTTGAGATAGAAAATTTCCCATGGTGGATAATATTTGATAGGTTGGGTTGTTGGAAGATGACACGAGCATGACCCTTGAGATCTAGTATTTTCTTGAGGATCCAGGATGCAGAATTTCTCACCCTAACCTCCAAGATATATGTCCCTTTGAGGTAGTATGCATGAATCCATTTTACCTATAGTAGATCTTTTTTGCAGAAAGATGCCATATGAGTTTACACATTACAGCTCTATTCCACCATAGAAGGATAATAAGGCCTAAGCCCCCTTCATTTTTAGGTAAACACATTGAGTCCCATACTACCAGAGCGGGTTTTGAAACATGAGAGCTCCCTAACCATAAGAAGGCACGACATAAAGCATTAACTTCTATTATGACATGAATAGGTAGAGGGAAGACCATACTCCAATAAGTCTAAAGGCTAAGAAGGACAGATTGAATTAATTAAAGCCTCTCTGCATAGCTGAGAAGAGATGTTTGCCAAGCTCTCATTCTAGAGGTGAATTTTTCAATGAATGGTTGGTAATGTTGTTTAGAAATGTATCTTCCATCAAGGGGAACTCCTAGGTATTTGAAAGGTAAACTCCCTTTAGGTATGTGAAAAGAATGAAACTTTTCATCCTTCAACTACTGAGTGCACCCTCCTCCATAATAAACATGACTCTTGGCTGCATCCATGCTAAGACTAGAGAATTGAGAGAAATGGATGAAAGTTTTAAGCACTGAAGAAATAGAATCAAGAGAACCCTTACAAAATAAAAGGAGGTTGTCCGCAAACATGAGATTAATGATTCTCAGCTTTTTACATCAAGGATGGGGAGAGAAAGAAGGCTTGGACCATAATATGAGGAAAGCATGATTTAGGTATTCCATAACCAGGACAAAGAGATAGGGAGAAAGTGGATCTCCCTATCTCAACCCTCTTTTGGCAGGAAACGGTGGATAAAGGACACCATTAAACTGAATACACAAGCCATGATGATCTTTACAAAGTGGGGAGGGAAATGCAGTCTAATCAAAACATTTTCAAGACAATCCCAATGAACAGAGTTATAGGCTTTCTTCATATCTAATTTGACCATGATTCTAGGGGGTAAATTATGTTGATTATAACCCTTGATGAGCTCTGTAGCAAGGAGGATGTTATCTGTAATAGACTTGCCCTTGATAAAAGCTGATTGAGCTTCTCCAATCAAAGTTGGTAAAATAGGTTGGAGCCTGAGGGTAATAAGAGTTGTTATAATATTGTATAAAGAATTACAACATGCAATTGTCCTATAATCACCTGGAGAAAAAGCATTTGGGGTTTTGGGAATTAAATTTAGAGTGGTGACATTCAGACTTCTAGACATAAAACTTGTGATAAATAAATTTCATATTGCCACGAACAGATTATAACTAATAATATCCCATGAAGCCTTGAAAAATTGAGAGTTATAACCAGCTGGTCTAGGGGCTTTGCCAAAAGCTAAGGAGAACACAACATTCCTCACTTCTTCATAAGTCACAAGTGCTAGCAGTGATAGATGTTGTGGACCTGTGACTTTGGCCCCTCTACAAAGAGTATCATTGTTAAGAGGGTAAGAAATTGATGAAGTTGAACCTAAAAGATGGCATTAGAAGTCTTAAAGATCGAAAAAATTTGTTGTTGATCTATATGGGTAACTCCTGCAAAATCAGTCAATGAATGAATATGGTTCTTCATTTTCCTCCCCTTCACCATGGCATGAAAAAAATTTGTATTTTCATCCCCCAAAGTGAGCCATTGAATACACATATTTTGCTTATAGAACATTTCCTCACACTTGACCAAGTGGTTGTATCTATGGAGTAAATATTATTCCTATTGATGAAGAGTATGGTCTTTGAAATTCCAATTCAGCTTAAGTTGAATGCAATCCGGCTCCTACTTTTCTTGTTTCACTATTTTGCTAATGCCTCCGAATATACTTTTATTAAACTATCTCAGGGGCTATTTCAGTTTTTTAAGATTAGCCACAATATCCAAAAGCTTAGTGGTAGTATGAGTTGTGTGCTAGTGAGTTTTTATAAAAGGTAAGAAGTCCTTGTCTGTAGTCCACATATCAAAGAAGCAGAAAGAATGGGAACTCTAATGAGGAGTTTGCCTGATAAATATGGTCATATTAGAATGGCATGAGATGAATGGAGTGAGAAAATGGGCAAAATAACTCTCATAATAGGTGATCCAGTCAGGGTTACAAAGAACCCTGTCAAGTTTACACCATAGCCTATCATCTCCCATTTGTCTATTGGACCATGTCAAAAATGCTCTTGTGTATCTTAAATCAGCGAGTTGGAGGTAAGTTAAGCAACTTCTGAAATCCTCCGTATCTTATGTATATAGCTCCCATTGACTTTTTTCATTTCTATTTAACACTACATTAAAATCTCCACAAACCAGCCAAGGATAATTTTTAGGATGATGGGTCAATGACCAGTTCCATAACTCCCTTCTTGATTCTCCAGTATTTTAAGCATATACCATGGTAAGGTAAAATTGGAATTTACTTGTTGAGTTCTTAATTTGATAGTAGATACCCTGGGCATGGATGGCAATAGGAATGACATTCCAAACTTGTGTATCCTAACCTAACCACACACGACCATTATAATGTGAAGTATAATTATTGATCTAATTTCAATGAGCCATAAGACCTTTGGTGACTTTACTAAAATTGATCTCTTTAACCCTAGTTTCAGTCAAGCCTATTAGAGTTAAATTCCTTTCTTTACACCAATCTCTTATTACCTTCTATTTTTTGGGGTCATTTAGACCTCTAATGTTCCAACAGCCCACTGTCATGAGAAATGGATATTAAAATCAAGTAAAGAGTGCATCATCTCTGATCTTAGTCGACCGGTCACTAATCTCCATTGAGTAGCATTCTCAAATTCAAATGGTAAAGGTTTACTAAGATTAGTCGGGTGATTTGATGATGAAGGTGGTAAGCTCACAAAACTCCTTGATCTAGTAATAATGGAAGAACCCCTTATATTATTAATAGGATTTGCCACCTGGTTGGAAGAATCAGGCAAGAAAGTCGACACATGTTGATCATCTTGATTGCTTATAGTAGAGGTAGCAGGTTCTGCATGACTTATAACAGAAGGGTGATCATCAGTTCTTGTAAATCTTCTATCCTTGACCACAACCCACCTTTTTTTTGGCCAATATTCATTGAGAATCGAGAGCAGGCCAATATTCATTGAGAATTGAGAGCAAAAGTTAGCAAAGGGAGCAGAAGGTTGGTTTCCATTCAAAATCCACTCTCTGCTTAAGAATGGATCCACCAAGTTTCTTGATATGGACAAACTCAAGCAAAGGTCGAAGGCTATCAATTTCAATCAAAATTCTTGCATAGAAAATCCTTCCCTTCATGGCAGTAAAAGAATCCATCCCAATTGGTTTGCCTATACAACTACTTATCTGCTAATACTATCAATTGACCAGCAAGATAAAGGCAAACCAGGAAGTTTAATCCAAAGTGGGAGAAATTGGAATTCTTCCTTGTTAAAGGTAAACTCAGGATGCCATTTCTCGAGAAGAAAATGCCTATTCATATAATTCCAAGCACCTGCATCAAATATGGCATTGCAATCTTCTTCATAAGCAAAAGAAAACATAAAGAAGCCTGCATCATGAAGATGGAGTCGAGGGAAAGACACATGATTCCAGGCATCCTTAACAAAATCTTCCATGCGAGAGAAAGCAGGTCGATGACCACAGACCATACCAACTAAGGTATGTTTCCAATACAAGGATTCATTATCAACGTCCTATTATCTCAATTTAGCCATCAAAACTCCATCTTGCATAATATGGGGTTGATAAGTCATGGTATGCAATTGATTAGGATGTCGATTAGTGCAAACAATCTCACTCCAAGAAACAGCAGAGGGTTTTGGATCGTGAACATCTTTAGCCAATTCCTCGGATAAATTATTAAGAGGAGATTTATCTAGATGTTCAGAAACTTTGCAAGGCAAATCCATAGGTTTTCGAGAAGGAGAAGGCGAATGGGGTTAATTTTCAATAGAAGTTTGATCGGTCATGACAGACTAATTGGTGAACATAAGCGGCGAATCTTGCGTCGGAGATGAAGATGCCACAACCTATCGAGGACTGTTCTTCTTCTTCTTTGCCATAACCACGCGTGTAGGCACGTTTAGCCACAGTGTACGCCCAGATTCTATGTATTCTTATAGTTATAGGTGACTTTGTTCCACGATAATGGAAGCGGCTTTGCTGATATTTGTATTTATTTTGATTATCGCATGTATATTTTAATGTTATATACCATGTCTTGCTGTGATGCCTTCTATGTGTTCTATGTGGGATTTTTATGTTAGTCTTGTAAAGTAGGTTACTCGGTATTGTCATACTTATGGGATCTGTTTCATGGTCCCCTACTTATTTAATGGGTAGTGGTCTTTGCAATTATCTTGTGAAATTAGCTGAATGCTAATATTGTTGGTTGAGAGTTAGGACTATCTATTGTCCGATTTAGCATCTTTAATCCAGTTGTTCTTAGACTTTTATGTCCGATTATATTTTATCTCATTTGAGTTTTATAACCACTAATGCTTGTTCTATCTAAAAGATAATCATCTACTTATTTTCTCTAATCTAATTCTTATAGTTATGTTATTAATTTAAGCAGAGTAATAATTTTAGCATTAGCATTTAGTATAATAATGGTAGAGATAATCAGCCTTGTACCAAGTGTGGTAGTAACACCCTATTTTTTTTTACCATTTTAACTTCCACAATAAACTCTTTAAATAATTTTTTTTAGTGCTACAAATGGGGGTGTTATAAGTTGGTATTAAAGCTTGTGGTTGTTGAGAATCATGTATTGGTTAGAGATTAAGTTTTCCCGATCCTAAATATTTTAGCTAGAATATGTATTTTCTTTTTATCGGTGTTTTTGAACCCATATTAGTAATATGAGTACTCGAGTGTAGGTAAGCTAGGTGGACTCTAATTTGCACTTATGTGTTTATGTGCTAGTAAGATAGGACATTTCCTAACACATTTTTTGTAGTTCAACATGACCCTGAATAGACGTGTCAGCCATTTAGAAATAGCATGTGATATCTTTATGGAGTTTGTTTGGCATCCGCCTTCAACTTATACTTAGCCTTCATAACCTCTGTATCATCCACACAAGGGTATCAAAGAATATTGGCTTTAGAGAGTCTCAGGTTATCATCTACCAATCTACGCTGGAGAAGATGGCCTCGTTATCTTAGAAGATTTGATTTGGGACTTCAATAGGACATTTGAGGCAGTCAATTTCCTAGAAGCACAAAATGGGAGCATAGTTGTGTACTTTCTTTAGGGATTTATAGACACCTGGTGGATAGGTTTTCGTGTTCAAAGAGGACCATCGATGTCCAAGAAAGACTTCAAGATAGCACTCCGTATGCATTTCTATTTTAAGAGCCTTAAGAAGGTCAAGCTCAAAGACTTCATGCAGCTGACTAAAGAAAGTCTGGCACTGTGAGAATATTACATGCAATTTATAAAACTATTGATGTTTGCTCCATGTATAGCAGCTAGCAAGGCTACAATTGTCTTCTAATTTGATTAAGGACTTCATTTTAGCATCCAAAAAATTATGGGTATTGTTTTCTTCCATAACTTAGCTACACTATATGAGTGAGCGTATGTTGCCACCACTTTAGTCCAGGAGAATAATTCAATTTGGGGTAGGAGGAAACCCAAGGTGTGGGATTTTAGAGGCAAGTTTTAGCATCATGATAATAGAGTTTTGAGTGGCTAGCACTTGACTGATGGCCAACACCTAGATAGTAAGAGTAGCTTCCATAGTAGAGTTAGTCAAAGATCGAACCAACACTACCATTAAAATTGTTTCAAATGAGACCATCCAAGCATGGTTTGTATGTGGAAGTTGATTCAAAGCCACAACAGTAGTCATCTTGGGCACAAGAGATTTGAGTGCGATAATGCCCTATGTGATGAAGTTCATAGGTCTTAAGTACAACCTTCGGGACCAATCCATGAACAATAGCCAGCTCAAAAAGACCTAATATTTGGATCAAACCAGTTGGCCAACCTTGCAGAATTAGATGATCTAGCCCAAGATCCCATTATTTCTCCTTTTGATACGCTACCATATATTCCTAGGTCGAATTGAGTTGTTGGTTATCAGGTTTTATGAGTTTCCATGGTCATTTTTCTAGGGTAGTTACTCTTTGGGTGCCTCGTAGATCCTTGTGCACGTTTCGATTAGTACATTATGGACTTTGGGGATGAGATCCTTTTTAAAGGGGTAGTGATATAATACTGTAAAAATTTGTAACCCTTGTTTTTTAGTATTTGGCCTTTTATTAAAACCCTAACCCTTAAACCTTGGCCTAATTATTTTATTACTACTTTTTAACCCATAATCCCAATAAATTCTTAAATAATTTTCTTATTAATTTTTATCATTTTTATTTTTATTAAACCTATCATAAAGGAGTTTATTTTTTTAGTTTATTTTTTTATGGTATCCTAACCTAACCAAACTAAAACTAAAATAAATAATACTATTCTATCCCTAGCATACACTTCCCTGCCATATCCCTCTCTCACGCAAGACTTCTTATTCCTTATTGTGACATCTTTCCCCCTATAAAACATTCCCCTTATCGTGTTACATTCCTCATCTCCTCTCTTGTCGAACCATCACACCACCTTAACCCACTAAATAATACTCCTACTCCTACTCCCTCTCCCTCTCCATTTTCTTCATTCGGTTTCCGTAATAAAACCATCAACTCCTTGCTCTTCTCCTTCTTCTTCTTCCTTCTCCCTTTGCCCTACACCGATTCCTCAACCCAACTTAATGCACGACACCACCACCATTCATCATTCACCATCACCACCTACACTCTTCTTTTTATTTTTATTCTTCTTCTTCTTCTTCTTATTACTACTATTACTACTACTATTCCATCTCTTTTCCTCCTCTTATGCCATCTCTTTTCCTTATCTTTCATCTTCCTCCTGGGTTGGTTGTGTTTTTATGGGTGTCACATAGCTATGCACCAACTCACACACAACTATGCAGGCCTCACATAACCCATACCCTTCTCGCACGCCCCAGTTGTGCACCATTTTCCTTGCATAACCATGCCTCAGTTGTGCACTAACTTGTGTGTCCCTTTCCTTTGCATTACAGCCTTGATCCTAGCTACCATTTCAGCTCCTCCACCTTACAACAACACCCTCAACCATCACCTCCAACAGTTAACACCACCATCCTCTCCACCTTGCCCATCACACCTCCCCAGCCTCACCCAACATTGTAGCCTCACACTACATAACCCATGCAGTATTGGCCATCCTCATAGACATCTGAGCTAGTAACCACCACATTGATCTTTCTATTCTCCATAAAAAAACCATCTAGAACCACCCAAACAACCTCTGCCCAGCCTAGCACCAACTGCTACCACCCTATCTCCCTTCATGTAACACCCCAAAATTCACTACTGAAAAATTTCGTTTAATTAGAATAAAATTAGCGGAAGCAAAATAATAAACCGTGAATTCTGGGGATATTACTGCCACACTTAGTACCATACTGGTTCACTCCTACCGTTTCAGTACCAAGTGCTAAGGCTAAAAGAGAAAAATATAACTTACAAGAAACTCAAACCAATGATTAAATCAGAGTAGCGCATTAAAACATCTTATATGAGTATAATACACCACTGGTGGTTACAAATCAGCAAATACGTTGAAACCATAAATTTTAAAGGTGAAAGAGTACAACCTTAGGGTTTACCAGATAGTACCTTATACTCTTTCCTAAAAGCCCACTTGAATAGCACCTGAGAACGACCTGCAAGGGACACTGCGCATTAAATAGGCAGGGGCCCCACGAATGGAACCCTTCAATACTACGGTACTGAGTAACCCTTTAAATCACACTTAACAGTAGGCCCGCAATGCAACACAAAATACTACATACATACTTAATGAAAGGTAAATACTGAATGTCCACGTTTATACAACCACATATTTAACAAATCAATCATATATTAATAGGCCATAGAGAACAATCGATACTTATGGGCCTTAATCCCTTAGTCCATCACTATCAATCATATCGGATTATAATTATTTGTGTGAGTGCAGGAACCCCACTATTATTTGTCGGTGGACTAGTCTGGCCCCGACTCACATGGTATTCCACTATAAGTGATTAGTATTTTTCCATAATTTATTCACAGCCAAATCAAATTTATTGAGCTCAAGACCCCCACCATTCTGGTCGGTGGATTGGAATATAAATATACATCATCTAGGGTAAAACATCTTAGGCCACTATTATATCCGGTGGATCGGTACTCATAATATAATTCAACTGGGCCTGACTCATTAATCTGTCACTTTAACGATTAGTGTTTTCCCCTTTTTAATCAGCACATCAATTCCATTTATTTGCCTCGATAAGGAGATCAAGATCCCGGGACACAAAGGTACACCGATCGCACCGGTGCATAAAAGCTACTCAGTACCCTTCAACTATCAACCCAGGGACGCAAAGGTACCTTGGTCGTACTGGTGCATAAAGCTAACTTGGTACCCTACCGACAAGGACACCTAATCCATAAGTATGCATACCCCCTAACTAGGTCCATGGAGCTAGTTAGAGTAGATATAGGGCCTGGCTATGGCACAAAGACACACCAGCAAATACCAGAATAATCGTGGGCTAAACCACGTCTTTAGGGTAGCGACCCCTAAAGAGCCACCATTCCTGAGCTCGAGGTCTTTCACTTTAAGTATTAGTGTCTTAATTAAGGTAATCACAAAAGCACAATAATTAGATAATTATTCACTTTTAATCGTTTGGGTATCATCAGATATTTCTTATTTAAATGGTTGTCCATAGTAACACAAAAGAATCATTAAGGCCATCCTAATCTCATCTAATTTCAAATTATAATTCGTTCTCATGATTCTTACTAATCATCAAATACTCTTACCTCGCTAATCAGCGTTATTTGATTCATATTACGAAATTCCATAATCAAAACGACATGTTAGATACAAATTACTCATTTACCCCTTACATATGTAATTGCCAAGTCATCCCTTCCTTACTTGACAAATTACCTTATTACCCTTCTTGTTACACAATTACCAAGTTACCCTTTATTCGATTTGGGTTACCAAGTTATCTCCCATACTTATTAGGTCACTAATCCCCCTTCATAATTATTATACTTAATATATTTTCCATTTGGTTGGTTAGATTACCACTTTGCCCTTTTCCCTCTATTATAATTAATAAATTGCCCTTGAGTTGCTCAAATTAACAAATTATCCTTCTCCATTATCCTAATTACCAAATTACCCCTTTAGTCAGTTAAATTACCAAATTGTCCTTCTTTGTGATCATAATTACCAAACTACCCTTCTCCATTATCAAAATTATCAAATCGCCATTTAGTTGGTTAAATTACCGAATTACCCTTTTATGTGATCATAATTACCAATTACCCTTCTCCATGATCAAAATTACCAAATTACCCTCTAGTTGGTTAAATTACCAAATTACCCTTTTATATGATCATAATTACCCACTACCCTTCTCCATCATCAAATTTACCAAATTACCCTTTAGTTATTTAAATTACCAAATTGTCCTTCACATTTATCATATTTACCATTTTACCCTTCTCCGTTATTAAATTATCAAATTACCCTTTAGTTATTTAAATTATTATTTTACCCTTCTCAATTATTATAATTACCAAGTTACTCCTTTCTAATTTCCACTTTTACCCCTTTTATTTACAAAATTACCATTTTACCCATTTACTTTCAAATTTATCATTTTATCCCTTAACTTCCAAAAATTACCAGAACACCCTTTCACTTATGAAGTTACCATTTTATCCTTAATTACGAAATTACTATTTTTCCCTTTAATCACAAAATTACCATTTAGCCCTTTAATTATAAAATTACCATTTTGCCCTTCAATCACAAATTTACCACTTTACCCTTTAATTACGAAATTACCACTTTGCCTTTTTATTACCAAATGACCATTATGTCCTTTTATTACAAAATTACCAAATTACCCTTTAATTACTATTTTACCCTTTATTCAGAAAATTAACATTTAGCCCCTTTAATTACGAAATTACCATTTTACCTTTTAATTCCAAAATTACCCTTTTATTTCAAAATTACAATAATACCCTTCTTAATTTAAAGTTACCATTTTGCCCCTTAGTACACCACTTATATTAAATTATTATTATTACTACATAAAATATTAATATTAACACCTCATCCACAACTCTTATAATTAACAAAATACTTATTAGCACCCATATATATATTAGGCCATATTCTTGTATAAAATACATTGCTAAAATCCCCTAATGCTCACAAAATATTAACCATGCATTAAGATCACAATAGCATAAAACAACATGGATAATACTTAATATTTTCATTAACAACCAAACTCTTACCTTAAACAATATTTCCATACGAACCTAAAATGCTTCTTTTCATCCAACATTACAAGGAACTATGCATACGATGTTAAACAATATATATTAAGCATAATAACATATTAAAAACCCTAATGTGCTAACATGCGTTAATCTATACGTTTAAATGGGATTTAATGGTTACCTCGATTCCCGTAAAAACAAACCTTACAGGTATTCCGGTTTAAGGTTCAAGCTTTGATTATCAAAACCAACACCTAAAAATAATATCAAGGCTTATTACATTAGAAATAATAAAAATCAAAGTATAAGGTTTTATAACACTTAATTAATCAAATACTTAAATTAAATATTATTATACCTTAAAATTTATTACCCAAATTAATCAACAAAGGCAACAGCTCATCCTGCTCATGCAGCATGAGATGCATGCAAGGAAATGAGGAGGAAGGCTCGAAGGTGGCAAGAATGGGAGGAGGGAGTGGTGTTTTCGGGTTGGTGGTTTGGGGCTAGGAAAGGAGGTGGTTAGGGGATGATTTAGGGCAAGGGAAGGGTGTAGAGGTGGAGAGGAGGTGTAAGTGGTGGTCGAGGATAGGTTGAGGGCGGTGGCAGTGAGGCTGTGAAGGTGGCGGCTGAGGAGGGAGGTCGAGATGGGGATGGTGAGGAAGGAAAAGGGGGAGGGAAAATGGAAGCTTTCAAGTGGTGTTTTTAGGAAAAGGAGGATTGGGGGTGGTAGAGGGGTTGTAGGGATTAATGTGGTGGCTCAGACGGCGGCGGATCAGGGCGGTACAGGGTGGTTGCCGAGAAGGGAGAAGAAGAAGAGAAAAAGAAGAGGGGAGGAGGAAGAAGGCTGCGGGGTGGCTCGAGGGGTGCTGTGATCGGTTGGGGGCAGTGGCGGAGCTAGACTTTCAATCCCACAGTGTCCCTGTAGTGTCATGTATAAACACACAAAATTAATACATATTTTTTTTTAAAAAAAAATTCATATTAGCTATAAGTTTTACTACAAATGACATCAAATACAAATGTATTTGCAATTATCATAAGAATATATTCACTTACTGATTTCTCATTAAATTTTATACCTTAATCTTAAAAAAATTATAGATAATTAGGGTAATTTATTTCATACAATTTAGTGACTAAAATAATTAGCTTGATTTTGTGTCTTTCAATTAAAACTCAAACGACTTATCAAATAATAAAAATATTATAAAAATGATAAAGGAAATATCCGTATTTAATAATAACAATATCAAATATTTAGAATCACTAATCAGTTTATTTACTAGAATCACTTGTCAAACAATTTAATGAATTAACTAAGAAATTTACTAAAACTTAATTGATAATATAATTTTATAACGAACTAATTCAAAAACTAACTAATAAATTAAACAATTCAATCTATAGATCTAAAAAATTTGATTTCTACAAACTAAATTTGATTTCTACCTAATTAATAAGCCAATTTTTATTTTCTACATTAATAAGATAAATTAGAATTTCTATAAACTAAAAAATATAATCAATTAATATAATAAATATAAACAAATTAACTGCATTCTAATTTCACAAATTTATAAATTTATGATATATAATTTAATAAACTAAAAATTAACTTAAATCTTACCTAATCAACTTGTGGGTTGGGGCTTGCTGTGGCTCGGCTGAAGATTGAAGAATGAAGGTAGGCAGGTAGTAGCCAGCAGTTGCAGACTTGCAGGTTGCAGCTTCTGCTCTTGGGTGGCTCCGGTGGTGCGCGGCGGTTGAGGGTTGAGAATTGAGATCGGCAGGGAGCGACGGGCGGCAGCAACCAGCGGGCAACAGCACTGCAGCACTAGTGCACTGTGCAGCTGCACCACAACAGGCTGGAAGAAGAATAATTGGTGGCGTTTGGCGATAGAAACGGTGAGCTCTGGCAGTGTGTGTTGTCCAGGCGGCGTGCGTCCAGGCTTCACTGGTCAAGAGGGTCGAAGCAGCAAGGGTCGAAGAGGAGGCCAGGAGGAAGAGGGTAAGGGTTTGAGGGGGGGGGAATCATCAAAACGACGTCGTTTTGATGATGTGAAAAAAATTCAAAACAAAACGACCACGGGACTTGATCCTGTGACCTTCGATCGTTGATATAGGGGAACCTACTTGCCTGACCATTCATCCATTTTAATTCTTTGCTATGGTGTCGTGCAAATATTATATATATCTAATACCTAAAAATCAAGCAAAATTTTTACTTTCCAGCCAGGGCTCCGTGGTGTCTCGGGACACCATGCAGAAGCCCTGACTCCACCAATGGAAGGGACATTGAAGATGAAGGCAGGAGCTCACGGTATGCTAAAAAAAAAAACTACCTGGGACAATGGATATATGGGTTCACAATGAATGTTGGGTGGTGCCATGGTTATGATTGGGTGGCTTATGTCCGGTTTGTAGCTGCGTCATGATTAGTCCAATCAGCTTATATTATATAAGTTTACGAGGACTAGGCTACTACTATTTACCTAGCCATGGTGAAACTAATTGTCTCAGGGAGTTCTAGTCTTTTAAGAGGACGTGTATGCATCAAAGGAGACATATAGGGAGACGAGAGGCTATTTTTGTCAGTGACGTAGGTTATAGCCCATAATGCATACCCAACTTTTTTTTTCTGGCTTTTTTCATGCCCAACTTTGTGAATCACGTGTGTTGGACCAGAGGAACTATTTATATGGTATATGTGTCCCTGCTTTATGAACTTGTGAGCCAGTCAATCGATCATGCTCCATGATACGTAGAAGTACTAAACTTGTGCCATTAATTAGTGCACATTGCTGACCATATATCATTTTTAGTTGAGTTGCCCTCTCCCAATTACCATTTTTTCCTTTTTTTTGGTTTTTGGTAGGGGCAAGCTGAGAGCTAGGCAGTACTAGCAGCGAGGGGAAGGAAGGAAGCGTGGATGGATAATATTAAAAGACATCATCGACGACGAGTGCTGCTGCTATGTATGAAAATGATGGAGAACAATATTAGCAGGATCACATTCATACATCAAAACAGCATGCTGCGTGCATCAGCTAGCCGTCAGGTGGAGGAAAAATAAAGGACTGAGTTTTCTAGAAAGTTTGTGGTGCGCCCCATTAATCTTTACTTGAGCCATCTTCAGGGAAGCCGATGTCTTTGATGGGATATATATATATATTTGTGATTGTGAGTAGGTAGCTAGGAACCGGAGCATATATCATGAGTTGCACATTGATTTGTTAGAATAAAAATTCTTATGCTTCATTGTTCCTGATATCTGGATGATTTTGCTTCTACTTTCTGAAATGCTTGTTAGAACAAATTTGGTATCAAACGGGTGTCATGTACATACTTGATAATATTTCTATTTACTTTTTTGGAAGTTATGAAGTAAACATCAAATCTTCTCTACAAGAAAACAAACTAATCAAATCTTCTCTGCAAGCAAACAAGCTAACTCCAACTTCTCACGGTTTTATTAGGATCTATGACATCTTCATCAGATATTACACATTGGACTAAATCAATACATCAAACCTTTGTTCAATTATATGTGTTGAGGAGGTTAAGAAAGGCAATAGGCCTAGTTCAAGTTTCAATAAGATTGGATGGTCTAATATTATTGATGGTCTTAATAGGCTTGAGAATGTGCGATACCAAAAAATTCAAGTAAAAAATCATTTTACCTCAATAAAAAAAGATTACTTAGCGTGGGTAAAACTTGAAAGTGAAACTGGATTTGGGAGAGACCCAATGACAGGTGCAATCACTTGTAGGAGGATAGGTGAAAGATATTTATTTAGGCAAATTACAATTATATTTTTTCACTTATTTTTTATTATTATATGTAATTTGTAATAATTTGATTTTCACTTTCGCAACAAGTCAATTGCCCATTTAGATAAGCTTCAATTCGGTTAATTTTTGGCGATACTCATGCAACTGGAGAATATTCACGGGCTCCATATCAAGGGACTCATCAAAGTTTCGATAAAGATAATGAACAGTTAAGAACAATTAATGTGGGTCCTTCCAAATGCCAAAAAGTCATTGAGATCGAGGGCCGTGATTCTAGTGATCCAGATGGTAGGACATGCCAAAAGGAAAAGTCAAGCAACAAGCATTCTAAGAGTCAACAATTTAGTTATTGTAAGAGAAATGAGTTGGCTAGTGAGAAGCTTGATAATAAGTTGCTACAATTATGTGAATTTGTATTTAAGAGTAACGATGATCCTCCTTTCCCAACACATCAAGCTTCAACAACCCCCACCATAAAAGAATATTTAGTTATTCTAAATGCCATGGTTGATGAAATTTCTGATGAGTTATTTATCCTCGGCACTAATGCTTTCAAGGATCCTGATAACAGAGACATATGGATGTAAATGGCTCCCCAAAAGCATAATGTTTGGTTGGAATCTTTAAGAGATCCATCTAATAATTAATCAAGGATGTTAGGTTGTTATGGTATTTTGTAAAAGACTAATTTCTTTGAGAGTTTTTTATTTTCTATTTGTAAAACTATGAAGTATGAATTAAGTTGTTTATGTTGAACTTATGTAATTGTTTGGACTTGTGAATTCTAGTATTTTAGAATAGTCTACCTTTGATAGACGTTAGCTGATCAATCATATGCATATCATATTTTATTGAATTAGCTTTGAAATATTAATGTTCTTTGATGGAAAACATAAGTGTTGTTTGTTGTATGTAATTTTATGCATATATATTGGATATACATATAATACAAGTGCCGCATTGATTTTAAATAGATGGATGATCGGAAAAAAAGACTACTACTACTTTTATTTGTATTGGGATATTTGCAAAAGAGAAGGAAGACATCTATTGAGAAATAAGTTTGTTTGGAATCTTCTAAAACAGGTTACCAGTTTGTTCAACGCATATTAAATGGTCATGATAGGCTATGTCATGAATTATTTAGAATGACGAAGGATGCTTTTTTTAAGGTTATCAAGTTTTTTAAGATCAAAGAGGTTGCTAAGTGATACTTATAATGTGACCGTTGAAGAACAGGTGGCGATCTTTTTATATACAGTTGGTCACAATGAACGGAATAGAGTTGTGCAATATCTATTTCAGCATTATAGAGAGACCATTAGTAGATATTTCAACAAGGTTTTAATTACTATATCAAAGATTGCTGGTGAGATTATAAGGCCTCGTCGAAGCCTTGATGAGGTCCCTCCTGAGATCATAAATGATTCAAGACTTTGGCCTTATTTTAAAAATTGTGTAGGAGCGATAGATGGAACACATATCGATGCTTGTGTTCAAAAAAATGAACAAACGCCCTATCATAATCGTAAAGGAGTGTGTTCTCAAAATATTATGGCAGTTTGTTCTTTTGATATGTTATTTACATTTGTGGAAGCTAGATGGGAGGGGTCGGCTCATGATTCTCGAATATTCCAACACTGTATTCGAAATCCCAACAAAAAATTTCCTCATCTTCCTCGAGGTAAATAGAATATTATTTTATATGTTAAGTATGAAATATTATAGTTGAATAATATGAACTTACATTTTACACGGGTAAATATTATGTGGATGATTTAGGTTATCCCAATACATTCGACCACCCTGCGCCATTCAAGGATATAAAGTATAATTTATCCGAATTTTAAAGAGTTGGCGGTCCATAAGGAAAAGAAGAGTTATTCAATAATTTACACTCGTTAGTATGAAATGTGATTAAGCGTTGCTTTGGTGTTTTGAAGGCTCGTTTTCCCATCGTAAAGCAGATGCAGAATTATATTTTGGAACAACAAATGTTTATTATTATTGCAACAATGACAATCCACAATTTTATTAGGTTGAATGGAATGAATGATATCTTATTTGATGAGTTTTGTAGTAGAGAAATATATGAAGAAAACAATAGGAATAGAAATGTTGGACAACATGTAGATGGTAGAGTTGTTAGAGAAATTGAAATGGTATGGTGTAGGATTGCAGACGATATTTACCATGCATGTCATTGAACTATTTGATTTTATGATGCTTATTCTAAATTTATGAATATTTATTGCATAATATAAGCTTTGATCATTGTTACTATTTAAGTTTTAGATGTTTGTGAAATTTATAAAGTTTTTTTAGTGATTGTTCATAATTTTTTTAATAAGTTTATAATTTTTATATTATAATTTTTATTACGTTGTAATGTATTTATGTTTTTTTATGCTTTTTAATGTTTCATATGCTTCTTAATATTTAATATTACATAATTTATATAATAATTATTACCAAAAGATAAATATAGACAGATAAAATTTAAAGATGAAAAATAAAAAATAATTTTATATAAAAATAAAAACCAAATACTAATAAATTATAATAAATAATTTTTTAGTATTAAATATTTATATAATAAAAGTAAAAATAAATATATATTTTACTTATTAAATTATTTTTAAAAAATAATTTTAATCTAAAAATAATTATTAAAAATAAGTAATATCAAGGACTTAATTAGTAACGAGCACAAAACGAATCCTTGCAAAGCAGCTTCAGTACGTTCTGCCTGCGAGGCGCCAACTTCTTTTATATCAAAAACCCTAGATTGCTTGTGGTCTCTTCGTCTGTTGCCCTTGGAGTTTTTGGGTTACTCGGAATCTTAATCCGCGTTCCTATTTGAAGTCGTAATAAGATGGCTGCTGTGCAGGAAGGAGTTGAATCTACCCTGTTATGCGCACGATGCGATAAACCTGCGCATCTCCAGTATGCAATTCTTATTAAATTCCTTTAGTTCAATTGTTCGCTGAACCATAAGTGCGTTTTATTGGGCTGTCTAATTGATGGCTATTTGTCTAAAGATTGATTTTTGATATTTGTTTCTACAAATAGCAATTGCGTGTTTAGAAACAATCAAAGTATGATCATGTACATCCAGAAACAATCAAGTCTGACATGCATGATAGTAGTTGAAGAATCCGCGGGATTTATGAGGATGACCTCGTCAAAAATAGTCGAATGGAAAGAAAGATGAAAATGTCATAATTTTGATTTAAACGATACTGACATCCATCTGAAACTTATTTGTTAGTATTGTGGAGTTATTCGTATGCAATTTCAAGGCTGTGTTCTTATTGCAGGTGTCCTAAGTGTCTAGACTTGAAGCTTCCTCGAGAAGGTGCTGCATTCTGGTACTATTTTCAATATCCCTTGAATCTTACTTATTTTGTGCTAGAACTTATCGAGTGCTATAAACTTAGATTCACCTCTAGGGCCCCTCCGCCCTCTTCGGGAGGGGAGTGACAGGGAGGGTGTTATTTGGTTGTTGATTCATTCTGCTATTTCATTACATACGCCCGCATGTCAATGACTTTGAACTTCCTCAAAACACTTTTATCATTGATCCTAGTTTGTGTGCATGACATAATATGCGAATGCAAAATACTTGAGCATCTGTCCACTTGGGTGAAGTAAAAGGAAGCGGAGTAACAATGCTTTAGCTGTCTAAGACTCACTGCCATTTTTATAAAACTACGTTACTCAGGACCTGTTCAAGGAGCACTTATAGGTGGCTGTACCTTTTGGTAATTGTGAATGACGTGAGTGAGCAGGTTATGAAATTGGTATTATCTTTTGTTGATTATTTCTGGTTTCCTTTGTATGTGTGTGGGAACTGGAATGAATTTTTCTCAAAAATTTGTAGCTTCTTTACCTGAATCCTCCTTGATTTCTGTATAGCTAGCTCTAACCAATATCCTATTCATACAATTGTGTGTGGGTATGTTTTCGTCGCTGTATTAACGATACATTCCACTAACAGCTCTCAAGACTGTTTCAAGGAGTCCTGGAGCTCTCATAAAGCAGTTCATGTGAAGGCAAGGTTATCTGCAGTCGGAGCAGATGCTGGTGGTAACATGAATTCTACTACTGCGAATGAAGATTGGCTTTATTGCTTAAAGAAAGGGGAGGCTCGGACTGCACAAGTTCCCCATTTTGATTGGACAGGGTATCTTTCCCACCTATCTTTGTAATTGAGGTTTTAAAGTGTGAAGTACTTTATTGAATTTAGTTTGTAATTCTCTGAGAAATGATAAATCATCTTATCCCTCACTATAATTCATTGAAGAGGTGCAAACCTATTGAAATGATTTTTTTTATTGATTAAGATGTGAATCGGAAACTGCAATTACAAGATACTTTTAGCCTTGTAGATCAATCAATAAACTGTAATATGAAAAATGCGGGTTTTGTATGATTGAACAGAATGAATTAAACCTAGTACCTATTTTTCGGCTGAAGACTTTACACATGGTGTCTTGCTGCTAGAATAAGTGTAGGCCTTGCTGCATTTGACAGTGCAAGATAGAAAAAGTGCAATAGCCATAAAAATGCAGTTGGTCTTTATCAGCTGCTTCAATAATTTCCTTTTGTTATTGCATAAACTCACCAAGAATCTGGCTCTACTACCTTTTTGTTCCCCATTGCATGTCACAGTTCTGTGTGCGTGTGTGATTTTGGCAATTGTGTTAAATTTAGAAATTGGTGTTGCAATATTCCTTGATGAGTTATGGTGCTATTGACATATTCTCTCTTTCTTATATGGGATTTTTTCCCCTCTGTTTCTTTTGGCAGGACGTTGAGACCATACCCCATTTCAAGTATGCGAACAGTACCAGCTCACATTGATCAGCCAGATTGGGCAATTGATGTGAGAGACCTTCCTTTATTTTTTGTCTCATTGTAGACATTATCTTTTACTACTGCTGGGTGCTTATATGATAAAAGATGACTTTTGTTCATGTATATGATTCACACCTCCTGTTATACATTTGTCGGTTCATGTCTTGCATTTCATTTACCTTCTATCTCTCTCTCTCTCTCTAATGTAATCCATATCCCATCCCATCTTAGGCCTTGTAGTTATAGCCGAGTCCTGAGTCAAAGTATTGGAAGGAAGGTCCACATCAATGCAGATACGCTTCTTTTTGTATTCCCTGCAGGCTTGGGAGGACTATGAGCTTTAACTAGCTATTTGATATTTTTTTTTTATTTACTGCTATCTAATTTGATTTGGTGCTATTATTGATCTAGGGAACTAGGCTTAGGCTGTTCCTTTATGTATGTTAAACTGATAAGGACAGATACTACGCTTGATCTTAGCCAAAAGGCCGAGAAAGATAATCCTGTATATATGTTATTCCTTATGTAAACATACTACTTGGTTTCCCCGGATTTATTGGACTTGTGTGAGAAATTCGGCCAAACTTAGCTTTACGTCAGTTTTGGATCAAAGTCTAGCTGCTGCTGCATCTAATTTACTGCTGTTTTCCACACTACCTTTGTACCACCTAAACCACCAATTGAACTGTAGATTCCTTAATCTACCATCATTTGTGGAAGGTTCAAGTTAATTAACCTTACATTTGAGCCTCTAAACCATACAATCCCAATTGAGATCCAATCTTTTTGATTTTTCTGATGCCAAAACTCTTGAAAACAGCTTGCCTTCAGCTGAGGCAAAATCAAAAGAGAATGATCATTAAATCCTTCATATATGAGGTTGCCTGCCCTTCAGTTGAAACCTAGGCTCATCAATTGCCCTAACTGGAAGTGTAAGTACCTCAATCTTTTGAAATCCTAGATTCCTAGCCACCCAGTACCAGTGTAGCTCTGCCATCTGCTACCACAAGCTTTAGTTACCGTCTCCACCAGCCTATATTGCTGTTGATGACATCTTAATTCTTAAGTTGCTACTGCACAGCCACTTATGAGCCCCCTCTGTGGCGTACTGCTTTTTTTTTTTTTTTTTTTTTTTTTTTCAGAACTGTTGGTCAAGAAAGTTGTGATTCATACCAGCTCATCTAGACCCAGTCCTAAACCGGTTCAGATCAATCCAACCTTTTGTGATCGTAGTCTGTTCAATTTTTCTACTTAGAGCTTCTGTGTTTGCCTAATGGCCATATATAAGAGCTAGCAAAACTCAAATTACAGAATTAACAAAGCTATATAATCTGATATGTTGATCAGACTGAGTTTTTTCATAACAACTGTCCCAAACAAGTAGCTCATTCACTAACTATTTGCTTAAACTTACTCATGGTAAGAAGGAAGAATTAGAAGAACCCATTTTGAAAGCTGGATATATCTAGAGACTAGGGAAGTGCATTTTGTAGTTCTTTATGGGAATGTTGAAGTGAAGCAGATGTGCTGAATTATCTCTGTTCTCTCTTAATTTAACATATCTATGATGTGGTGATGGTGTAATTTATATTCTATTCCACCTTAGGCCCCATAATGGAAGCACAATTTCTCAGTAGACATAATGGAAGGGAAGTCCACATCAATGTGGATATGCCACTTCTGTACCCTCTTATGCTTGGATGAAGTAGGAGCTTTTAATATCTATCTAATACTTATTATTATCATTTATTTTTTATTTTTATTCACTTCTATGTAGAGCTTTTATTAAATGAGGAAACTAAGTTTAGGCTGTTTCCCTGTATTTATGCCTATGCAATGGTTTTATTGCTTACATTTTTTAGTTCAATAAAATTTGACGTGTAAGAAATCCCCCCCTCCAACAATGCATCCATCGTGTAGCATATGCTAACTTCTAAGCAATGTTTCTTACTCGGCTCCCATCCAATTGAATAAGTCTTGGGTTGATTTGGTTTGTCTTGAGGGTTCCTTTATGATTAGTAACTTCTGATTGCTTTTGCATTTGATTGCTAAAGGCATGCAATTGTGATGGTTCATTTTCAAGTTGCCTACTTGTTTGATCATGCTTGTACTTTCAGGGTACCCCAAAGGTTGAGCCCAACAGTGATCTGCAACATGTTGTAGAGGTAGGCATGTAAATAACATTATTTATGAAGATAGGCTACCACAAATTGCATGGCACCGAGTTCATTGCTGTTTTCTCTATTTTCTCATTTATATCTGTATTTTGAAGATTAAAACTGAAGAGAAGATTCAGAGAATGAGAGAGACTTGTCGGGTAAGTCACTTTACAATACAAACATGAGGATTACCTCTTTTTTTTTTTCGTTGTCTTTGAATTTGATCTACTATTTGGGAATTAGTTTTTTTCTGTCTGCTTCCTGGTGTTAGATTTCTATCCAATTTCTTCATTTGATCAATGGACAATGGTAGTGATACTCAATTGGCTAGCATGCCTACTCAAGAGCTCATCAGTAACTTCAAGTAGGCATGCACATCCTTGTTAAAGAGAGACAGGAGACGATCTATAACTGTGAATTCAGAAAGTGGTAGAGTCTGGTAGATTTCTGAATAACATTAATATGTTGTAACATGTCTTTCCGATTGGTGGGTGCCAGATGCCTATGTGTGCTGTTCCTCAGGGGATTTGGTATAGAAATTGGACGATTTGAATGCAAAATTTAAGTTTATTTAGCTGAGCTGAGCTCACGAGCCAAAGCTATAAAATGAACTGAGCTTCACTTTTTTGAGTTCTGGCTCGGCTCATTTAATTAAACGAACGAGCCGAACTGAGTCTAATACCGAATTGGCTTAGCTCATTTACAGCCTTCGCACCAAATTAGGAATCATTTGATTCCTTCTGACATCTTTCATGTCAGGACAACCTGTTCTGTTTTTCCTTTTCCTTATCTTCTGCATTTCTATGAACCACACTCAGCATGCTTACTGCTGCCTTTACTATTTCTGAGAGTTGTGTCTTTAGATTGGCAGGGAGGTTTTGGATGCAGCTGGGCGAGTAATTCGTCCAGGCATTACTACTGATGAGATTGATCGGGTGGTCCATGAGGCAACCATTGCGGCTGGTATGTGTTGTGCAACTAGTATATGTGCTTTAGAATCCAGTTTTTCTTTTATCGAATTGCATCATTGAAACCATCAGTTCTAATAATCCTTTGTCATCATTGCAGGAGGATATCCGTCTCCATTAAATTATTATTTCTTTCCAAAATCCTGCTGCACGTAGGTACTCTTATATGTAAATTTCCCTTGAAGTTTGATTGTCGTTCTGCCATGTGCTCCATAAAAAATTGATGTCTTGTTTTAGGTCTGTAAATGAAGTAATTTGTCATGGAATTCCAGACGCCAGGTATATTGAAATTGCACTAATTTTTGAAAAATAAATTTGTATTCATGCTTTTCATTTCCTAATATCTTCTTTACAAGTTGGAAAGGTTTGTTTTCGTAGCTGCTTATTCTACAAGAAGGAAACCTTATCGAATTCAAATGTGGCACCTTTCAAACTTGAGAAAAAGGGTCAGATTAAAGTTGAAAGTGTATAGCCTGTGGATATTTATGGAGCAAGACTGTTCTGTGTTGTTAATATGAGGATCATGAAATATCTTGTTATGAGTTATTTAGCTGTGTTTTGACACCATTCACAGGTTTTTGGTTTTTGATTGTTACTTTGAAGGAAGATATTGGTCCTACTTTGTCTGATGGATTGCCAATAGGATCTGTAAATGTTTTATTAGATGCCTATTATTTCTCATGGTGCTGAAATGATGATCTACTGAGTCGTTTCAGGAAACTCGAGGATGGTGATATAGTAAATGTTGATGTTACTGTATATTATAAAGGTGTACATGGTGAGAACATGAAGAACATAATATCTGGCTTGGCTGTTTAGCTCACATCGGATGATGTATGTACTGACCCTGGTTTTGACAATTTGTAGGTGATCTTAATGAAACATACTTTGTGGGAAATGTTGATGAAGCTTCAAAAAAGCTGGTCCAATGTACATATGAATGCTTGGAGAAAGCAATATCCATAGGTAGGGTGCTCAATTTGCAGGTGATGTCTTTTGTCTACAGACTCCGGAAACTATACTATATTTCTGTCTCTTATTTTATGCGTCGAACCTTTCTTATTTTAATATTCACCTACTTCCTCCTGCCTTCTTTTGTTAAATTTAATATACTTGAGATGAGTTATCTGTGTGGGAGTCACACATAACACTTTATATACCTGGGACATCTAAAGGGTTTTAGCTCCCATGTGGAAAAGTAAGAAGTAATTTGTTTGCAATCTGCTTGCTCTTCCTGCTGATTTGGAGTTTGTAATAGAAACGTTTGGTGTTCTGCTACATGGTATGATAATTGACAGAATTATCAGCTGTTATTCCTAGTTTATGATGTATTTCCTCATTTTTAAATAGTTGTCATCATGTATGTCAGGATAAACTTTGACAATCAACTTGTCTCAAATTATAATATATTATGATATAAAAATATAATTGTTATACTTGTATTAAAAAGTACTTTCATAATATATTTTTTTTATCATTTTTATTAATATATATTAAAATATATTAATGTTCAAAGTTTATGACAAGTATGAACATTTTATGGAACCTTGGGGGCCATATATTAATATTGTAATCTAATGGACCCGTGGTGAAATACACATGCATAAGGAGGAACAGGCCATGAAGGAGGCCAGAACTGCTGGGCTGGATTGTTGAGCATGGGCCGTAGTCAATTGATGATCGTTTGTTGTTGGCTAATTTTCTTCTCATTTTATGCTGAGTCATAGTCCGCTATGAGTCTGTTAGGGGATTTTGTTTATTTCTTGCTGAGTCATCTTGTTTCTGTTATGATAGGGGGTATTTAAGAGGGAAATCGGGCATTGAGTATGGGGGGAATGAGTGGGTAGTCGGAGGTGCAAGGTTCTCGAAATCTTGTTGGGGGAATCTGTCCGTTGTATCACTTCCCTGAGCGTCAACACAAAGCCCTGATTCCTCTCCAATATCACTGCATTATCATTTCTGTTAGTGGGATTGCATCATAATCTCATTGTCTCTTCAGAAACAGCTCGATGGCTAATGTGTACTTCTTTTCCTACAAAGAACCACAGCAAACAATTTGTGCTCATATCAGACGCAGAAAAGATATTGCTCTTCAATGTCCTGGTATTTTGTCAAAATGCATGCAGCAACTAATGATATTAATTCAGTATTGGGAAGGATCTGCTCATCTATATTGTGAAAATAATGTATGATGGGGAATTGTTGATTAGATTTTACCATAAAGAGAGCTGTAACACGAATAATTCTCCAATCGGGAAATTGTTGCTCAAATAAAGTACAGATGTCATTGAACGCTAAATCATTGATCGTATGAGAATATATTACTATCAAAAGCTAAAATTCCATGATTGAGTGATTTAGACTTTGGATGTACACTCTATTTTGTAGAAGTTCCATACACAAGTCTAATATTGCTGGATCAACTATATAACAATTTAATATGCATATTATGCCATCCCACACTTGTCTCTCTCTTTTACAGTTTCTCTTGATAATGGATACTTTTTGGACTGCTAGAATGGCTTGCTGGTGGTGCTTCTGTGTGAAGGTTGTTTAGATGTGGAGAAAGTTTGGAATTTGATGTCTATGTTCTCTGTCTATGATCTCATCATATTTGAATATGTGGCCCAGAGATACTACTGTCATTGTTGCATGCAACACTTACACAGTTGATGGCAGCTTTACCGTACTTTGGCAGAATTCAAGCTAGTTGATGGCTGTTTAGCTGGTGTAGTGAAAGATATGCATTGCTGGTGGGTCTTTAATTCCATTGAGACGACATGATGTTGGACCAGTATTGATTTTTTTGGACGGGGACGATCCTTAAAATCATCTATGTTTGTGTGATTTTTCTTCCTTGGAGAATAGACATGAAGTTTTGGATACTTCCTTTTTACGTGATAATTAAGGTCAAGGGCAGTGCTTCAATTCTTGGGGATTAATGTCTTCTTTTCTTTTGTTTTCAATGATGTGGCATATTCTAGTCATAAACTAAAATTGACAGATCTACTTCCTGTATGGCATTTTGGAAATTAATGCATTATGGCCCTTTGCTTTGTGATTATGTGGCATTTTATGAGTTCAGACCATACGTTAAGAGTAATATGCGCCCTCTTGTTGACTATCTTCACTCATTACATCGAGTTGGGTCCATTTATTTTTCTTTGTATGTTCAGTGAAGCCTGGAGTCAGGTTTCGAGAAATTGGGGAGGTCATTAATCGTCATGCAACCATGTCAGGATTTTCTGTGGTATGGCTATAAACATTTCTTCCATTGTATGTTAAATTATGAAATGTTAGTAGTTTAATCTGCTTCTCATCTTGTGCATGTAGGTGAAGTCGTATTGTGGCCATGGCATTGGAGAACTTTTTCATTGTGCACCAAATATTCCCCATTACGCAAGTATCCTTGATTAATAACTAAGAAATCATCCAACTCTTCGGTGAACTGCTAGCTTCATAGACGTGTTACATATAAGTTGAATATCTTAAGATACTATTAAAGGCAACACTCCATGTGAGAACCATTTTTTTCTGTGTTATATAATGTTTCCTTAACCCAATCAGGAAATAAAGCAGTTGGTGTGATGAAGGCAGGGCAGACATTCACAATTGAACCGATGATTAATGCAGGTAAGAGATCAGTACGTGCTAGAGATGGTGTACTTCAAGTCTTCATGTAAGCTTCCATTTTAGAATAACTTATTTACTTCTTTGCAGGGGTTTGGCGCGATCGAATGTGGCCTGATGGATGGACTGTTGTGACTGCAGATGGCAAACGCAGTGCCCAGTTTGAACACACACTTTTGGTATTACTATTATTATTATTATTTGCCCTCTACTGCTTTTGATATTTCAACATTGCATGTCTTATCTGTTGGTGTCGTTGAAAGAATATTAAATACCGGAATGCCCTGTGTAGAAATAAAAGTTTTCCAATGATGATTATGGGTGCAAGCTGAAAGAACTGATTCAGATTTATGTTTGTTTATGGGCTTAGATTTGGTTTGTACTTTGATACCTTTGATAGTATGTTAAGTAGACTTGGCAACCCAACCTGACTGACCTGAATAATCCAATTTGGACTTAAAAAATTAAACCCCAAAACCTGAATCAATCTAAACCCGACCCGAATTTAGCTACCCTAATAGTGATTTGTATTCGAAATGATCCAAATTAAAATAATCCGACCCATATGTGGATAGAGGCTCGATGATGACCCAATCTAAATTTACCTAACCTGAAATGACCCGACTCAAATCCGACCCATATCGGACATAATTTCAAACTTGATCTAAACTAAAGTCAAATTTGATCTGGAACATTTTATCTCATGTAAATTGATACATAAATACCAATAAAATATTTTATTAATAAAATTTTATGCAAATAAAAATATGCAACCTATATAGCAACAAATGAAACAAAACTAGTTCTCACTTTATTTTAATATCATATTAACATTAATCAGATTAGATTATGAAAATTTCTATTATTATTATTATTATTATCATAATATCTCCATTTTTAAAACAACGCGGAAGTTGAATATAAATGAGAGTATTACCACCACATTTAGTGCAAGTAGATACCATTGTTTTGCTTACACTAGATGCCAAGGATAAAACGTAAAATTGAAACAAAAACAATATTCCACAACATCAAAAACAATATTCCACAACATTCTTTGTATAATAGGACATTATAATAAAGCAAAAAAATTATGTTGAAAGTAGTTAATGACATATCAGTAATTTAAATAACTCAATTATATTTAAAATCCATTAAAATTGAAACAACATAAAAAGATAGAACTCCATAACCAAACTACTCTTGCAAGTTGCAACTCGTCCTACAAGCATGCATCCATCATCAAGTAAGGTCACAGTCTACCTGCATAAGATAAGACTATCTGTTGATCATGAATCATCACAACCCTAGTTAAAGCAACAAGAAGTTAGTTAGGTGAACAATTAAGTAACCTATTATTTAGAAGGAAAAGATCATAATTTATAGAATCAATATAATACATCAAACACAACCAATTAAGTAACCTATTATTTATTTATAAATCATCTATTTGTTTTTATATAGGACTTTTCCTATTTGCTACTCTAACTAATGGCATATGTCATATTTGGATGAGTAGAAATAATGATTTGCTAACTTAAGATTATGTATTAAAGATGCATACACTACTTAGAAAATAAAAAAGGAGAGGTGCGGTGTGCAATATCCCTCACCCTTTTTATGTATTTCTGTAAACATTATAAGGCTATTTTTAATTGTATCTATGAAAAGTTTCTGGGTAACTAAAAATTGATAATATCATATGCTTCTATATAGTAATTCCGTATTAAAATAATACAAAAAGATAGTATGATATTAACAGACAAGCTTTAAAGTATTGGTTTAATACCTATAGATTTCGTGTGATATTATAGCTCTCACACAATACGTCCTCCTCCTAATCCAAGTATGGCAGTGTTGACTTCTTGGGAGATGTGACTGCTATGCTAATTATGAAGATTTAGTAGTCTATTTATAATAGCTAAGGACTATAAGGTTACCATAGAATGGGCATGGCAAATGATAATTTCTATAACTTATTTACCGGAAGTTAATTGGTTATTAAATATTTTCAAATTCCGTTAACATCGTAAATTATTTGATAATTACTTATTTGAAAGAAATGTTTTTTTACATGCTACTATTTACTTGTATAGTTAAATAAATAGATATGTGTGTAGACCCGTATCATCATATATTATTATTATTATTATTATTATTATTATTTACGGGTATTAATTATTATAAACATAAAATTTATAATTGTAAATATAATAATTATAATATGTATTATTATAATAACAAAAGTAAAATTTATATTTTTATTTCTACTAATAATAATGATTATTATACTCTTAAAGATGATAATAATAACAATAATAATAAATTATAATTATTATGACAATCATTATTATATGATAATTTTTATAATTGTATTTATAATAATAATAGTTTATTATTATTATTGCATATTTTATGATACTAATTTATTATATCATGGCATATATTATGATAAAAATCACTATCATAATTATAACAGTAATAATAAATCACAAAATTTAATTTATTAATTATATTAAATTGAAAAAAAATCAATTTTAATCCAAATTATAAATTGAATTGACTTGGTTTAATTTCGATACAATCTAGAATTTAAAGACCTGAATCCATCCGGTCCAAATTTGATCTAGTCTGGAGTTTGTAGACCCAAATTAAAATCAAAGGATTTTGATGGATTAGATGTAGATCCGACCTAATATTTTTCTGATCTGAAATGATACGTCCCAATCTAGACCAGATTCAAATCACCATTACTGGAATTAGACTCATCTCCAAACAATACCTGATCCTGACTCAATTGCATAACAACCTGATTTTATCTATTCTATACCCAAATCTACCTGATCCAAACCTGAGCCATATGATCCGTTTGCCATCTCTAATGATAAAAGAGTTGCCTTTTTTTAGTTGAGTCATCAGTTTATATGTCTATATATTTGACTGTTGTAAATTATGGTGGCTAGTGAAATTGAATGTGGAGATGTGAGTTTTTGGGTGTTTGTTCTTGTGTCCATAGTTGTGATTGTACACCATTATCTTCTTTTGATTACTTGCTGTTATGATTTTATTTTGATCTTTTCCCTTGAGAGTTGGGACCATATATATTTTTTTGTATCCAATATTAATTATTTACGCAATACAAAAATGGAGAAAAGGTGCCCGGATACAACATTTCCACTAGAATGTTTGTGGCTGTGTTCCCTGGAGATGGTTCGGTGATACACATCCTTGAACATCATTGACTTAGAGTGTGAAGGGGGATTATGCAGCATTTATTTAATTTTTCCTGCGGTGCAGGTCCTGTGATCGAAGTTCCTTGATATATGTTGATTCCATGTTCTGTTTTCTGTGGGGCTCCTTTGGTACTTATGATAAATTGGCAGCAGTTCATTGTGTTCTTCGGATAGCATTTATTATAGGAATAATGAAACGTACGCTGTCTGTCTATGTGTATTGTTACATAGATCATGGTTTATAAATGCCTCTGGTTCATGGTTTATAAATGCCTCTTTGGTTGCCCCAACTCCCTTGTACCCTATAAGGCATGGAATTTGCTCAGCTCAGCTATTGTGTGATCATGGTTTGATTGATGCACTGCTATTCACCCCTTTGATCGTGGCATTTACGTCTCTTGTCCATATTTTCTACTGTGGCAAATATCTCACTTCCACTACCGTAATCATTTATTTGTATAGGTGACAGAAACGGGGGTTGAAGTTTTGACAGCACGGTTGCCTACGTCCCCAAAAGTTTACCCTTGGCTAAATGAATAAATATTGCTTCCTGGACTTCTATCAAAACGTGAAGTGCAGATAGATTTTGCCTCAGTATAAGAAAGTGCTGCCGGGTCATTTTCGCCAAATCATAATGTTTTGCGTGTAGCACATAATATTTGTTGTATCCATTCTGGTTATTTGCCCAGAATGTAATATTTGGGTTGCTTTTAAATTTGTAACAAAATTTTCAAGTTTTTTTTTTCACCCAAAAAGGTTCATTGATCATGCTTGTTTTTATGTTGAAGCTTGAACATAGTTTCTTGATTCGAAAGTATTCAAACGTATTGTTCCTTAATTCGAAAGTATTCAAACGTATAGCAGATTTTTGGGGCCTTGTTGGCTTTTCTGGCCAAATGTTGTCCCTGTCGTCAAGCATGTTGGCTTGATCCTATACTACATGGGTGTATTGTTTGTAATAATGACTAGGGCTATACGTTGTTTTGTCGGATGGAAAGAAAGCTGGTAAGTCGATGAAGATAGGATTTCTATTAACGGTTATTTTGGTCGCAAATTGCAATCTAACGGGGATTTTTTTCTTTTTTCTTAGTTTTCCCTCTGTGTTTGACCCTGGGATTACAATAACTACAATTAAATAGAAACATGTGAACTTTTTATATATTAAAATGTAGAAACCAAAAAGTGCGTCGAGGGACAGATGCCATGCCACAACTGTGCAATTGAGAGGGATAACTTCCTGCATCCTACCTTGGATTGCCACTAACTAGCAGCAATTAGTCGGTGATCTCAGCTGCTAGAGAAGATGGCCGAGAAGCTCACAATCGGGACAGCGGAACTGTTCAAGGTATACGCTATGTAGGCTTAGTGGAGATACAAAATTGTCCTACCTTAGAAGATTGTGAAAACAGAGGCAATGTACGGATTTTTCTTGTGGTCTGGGTCACCTCATATCACCAGGAAAGCTTTGGTTGCTTGGAATACAATGTATTCTTCACGATTAGAAGGTGGATTAGGGTTGTCTGATATGCTTGCATGTAACAGAGTTGCTGTAGGTAAATTGTTGTGGAGCTTAGCATAGTGGTTTGAGCCACAGTTTGCAGCAAGAACGGGCTTGAGTGGCAGAACAAAGACGAAGACCAAAGGCCAAGAATGATGCTTCGAAGATCATGTTGGCAACAATGGTTTACCACACACTAGGCAATAAAGGATCAATGAAATGTTTAAGCAGTTGTGCAAGCCTTTTATGTGGCTCTTGAAATTGATTATAACTGAATTAGCACAAAGAATTGTAGAGCTAAAAAATTGTAGATGTTTTGCTTCTCTTACTCATTGTATAGATACATTATGATCATAGACTATTAGAGGATGTACATAGTGATAATATATACATCACTTATCAAAAAAATAAAATAAAAATGAAGTATCGCCGGTTTAGCCATATTCTCAATTTACAACTTCAATCTCTAATGTTCGACAATAAACAAACCAAAAAGGAATTATAATGGGAAATTTGATTTGGACTTAATTAATTAAGAGTACATTATAGATTTGCTTGTTTTATTATAAATTAATTCACTTTTTTGTGTAAAAGTGGATGTTGATTACACCAGTAAACTTAATTTAAGATTCAATTAGTTGATAATTGATAAGAATTACGTAAAATCATGTGAAGTTGAACTATTATTATACTTTTGTTGATTATTAGTTCATGCAATTGATGGTTTAATTCTTATAATGTAAAGTCAAAGTTATTTTGAATGAATAAAATAAAAAAATAAATTCAAGTCAATTTAATAATGTACCAAATCATGTGCAAATAAATTTAGTTAAAAAGATAGATACACGATCATTTGAAAGTTACATATAATAATATTTTATAAAATATCAAGGCGTATTGATTTAATAAGCTGAAATAAAATGGTATTAAAATAAAATAAAATTAAAATTTAACTTATCGAAGTAGAATGTTTGTATATTCTAAATTGGTTGTATAGTATCTAAATAATTATAAATTTGAGTGCTCTAGTGATGCAGTACTAATAATAAAGATTTACTATTTGTACACAACTATTTTTTTTTTGCTAAATTGGTGTGATATATGTGGATTTTAAATTCGTAAATAATATAAAAAATTTGGTCGTAAAACTATCATTTGTCTTGTCGCAACTCATGAATTTTGTTGTATACGCCTCAGCCAAAAGCCCGTTTGATGAGTAGAATTGATTTTTTCCTTGTCCCACGCTCGGCGGCAGCACATTACTCCTGAGTTCCGTGTGCTGAGTGCTGATCCCATAGCAATAGTGGGCGGGAAACTGCAAGACAAGTTCGCAATTACTACATCCGAATATCCGATTGCGGGCTTGAATCCCCTGTCAAATAGGAGCAATGTCGGACGGAAAAACCCAAAAGAACGTGGAAATGGTCGCTGCAGTAGTAGATGAAGACGACGACGAGCATGATTCAAAAGAGAGGGTTTTACAGAAGTATTTCCTTCAAGAATGGAACGTTGTTAAGTCTATCCTCGATGATATCGTTTACAATGGTCGCGTATTCGATCTTTCCTCTGTTCACAAGATCCGATCAATTGTAACTTCCTCTCCTCTCTACATTTCATCCCTGTTTCGTTTTCTACATCCTTCTCTACCCCTTTTTCGTTTTTGTGCTGTTGAAATTCTTCTTTTTCTGACTGCAATTCGACTAAGCTGGTTTTTATATATGCGTAATGAAATTAGACTGCAATTACAGCTCCCAAGGACATCTTCCTTTAAAAAAATTGCAGTATAGGTGCCACATTTCTTCCCTTTAAAGCATCAAGTAGCGACATCCACTGTTAGAATTGAATTCTATTGATTGCTGTGTTTCATTTAGTCAATTTTGGCCAGATGATCGTTGTTTGTGTTGCTGTGGCTGTTTACCAACTCATTAGTATGTATTTAGCTCACCAGCCTGGTGTTTTGTGAAGAAGACTTAACTTGCTATGTGGCGGTTGCTTAGGTTGGATGTTCAATTAGTGATTACCAGACCTCTCAATATCTGTATTCAATATTTGGTGTCAATGTTGACTGTTGTGTTTAATGCTCGTCATCTTCTCCGTGAGAGGATTTAGAGTTATGTACTTTCTGTTAGATGATCAACTATATAGTTGCATTCTGCTGCTTCTATAATATTGTATGTGCCATTTGTATTTAGAATGAAGTATTTTCCTTAACAATTGAAGTTTGATTTAAACAAGACTGTACTGTGAGGTTTGTGCACATCTCTCTGCTAACGTTTATCACTGCTTTTTCCCTCCTATTTTTGCATGCTTATTGGACGTAGACGTTATCTTGTATGGTACTTGATTATGAATAGCAATTCTAAGAGGTCTTCTCTGTTTCTAGCTGGAGAAGTATCAGGAGCAAGGGCAACTACTGGAGCCCTACATGGAAAGCATAGTTTGTCCCTTGATGTCTGTAATCCGCTCCAAGACAATTGAACTGGGAGCAGACTCTGATGAGATTCTTGAAGTAGTGAAGCCAATTTCTATCATTATTTACACTTTGGTTACTGTTTGTGGATACAAAACCGTTATTAAGTTCTTCCCACATCAAGTTTCTGACTTAGAACTTGCAGTGTCTCTCTTGGAGAAATGCCATAGGACAAGTACAGTGACTTCCTTGCGTCAGGAAAGTAAAGGAGATATGGAGGCCAAATGTTTGATACTATTGTGGCTTTCCATACTTGTATTGGTCCCATTTGACATTTCTTCTGTTGATACGAGTATTGCACATGATGACTTTGTCAATGGAGATGAGCCACCGCCCTTGGTAATGAGGATATTAGGTTTCTGCAAGGACTATCTTTCTAATGCAGGTCCCATGAGGACCATTTCTGTGTTGCTGCTCTCTAAGCTTCTAACACGTCCGGATATGTTGAAGGCACTTACCAGGTTTTATTTCTTGCTCATTCAGACACGAACTTAGAAGTGATTGATGATTCAATTTGTTTGTTTGTTTTCTTTCTTAATATTTTTTTGTTTGTTTTATTTGGCCATCACTGTGCAAGAATTATCAGGAATTGACATCTTATTAGTTATTTGTCTTGTTGTATCTTTTTTTTTTTTTTTTTTTTTTACCCTTTTCTCTTATGTGGTAATATGGAACAGCAGCAGAGTGGTGTTTCCAGCATTGAGGTGGATGGTCCAGTTGTATGATGAAATAACATTATAAATCTTCAAAATATAATATTAAAATCTAAAGCATTGTGTTTTATCAAAAAGGTTAGCTGTGTTTGAGAGAAAATATTCATTTAGTCTGGAGGATTCACCCTTTTTATGACCCTGCCTTCCATCCAAAGATCCATATTTATTTTCTTATTGTAGCAATTCTAGAAATGCTGGCCACTAAGATTTTCTGCAACTATGTAGATGCTTATCCTAAATGTGTGTTTCTCTCTCTCTCACAGAAGAACACTGACATCTGAAGTCATGAAGCAAACTAAGAATGTAATCAAATATGATTAATTGATATACCCTATCCTTTTTGTGTGAGCTCTACTCAACAGGGGCCACAGATGTCTCACTCCCAAGATGTAGCTTTAAAAGGCTTACTTATGATGCATCAGCTAATATGACATAATCTGTAAGAAAATACTTGGTTTTCTATCATTTGATTATCCTCGGTCAATACACAATGCAATACAACACCTTTCTACTTCATCTGATCATTTTTCAAAAGCATCTCAAGTCCTTTCACTGAAACAGACTCATGATACTCCTTCACCGCTGACTGACCTTCTTACTTTCTCAGTTTCAACCATGTGATTTAAATGTGGACTGTTTTGTGTCGGTTGACAGTAGGGCTACAGGCTTTACCATCTGTGTGTATCCAGTTTTTCTTGTGGCTATTATCTATGACCAGACTTTAGTATAGCTTTTATCGCAAACTCGTCTATAATCCCACTTTTGAATTGACAAATTTGATCACGAAGAGTACTTTTCTGAGTTATATACATGTTTCTCAAGATTGAGTTTATATGACTCTATGACAGCCTAGCTTGTTCTTATGGGCTCCTGGTGCTTATTTATTAATCCTTTTTTTTTTCCAGATTCACTGAATGGGCGCATGGAATCCTTTCTTCTTCTTCTTCCAACATCATGGATCGTTTCCAATTACTAGGTGCTGTGGAAGGCTTGACCTCCATATTTCAGGTCTGCTAATATTTTCGACACCTTTGTTCTTCCAATGGTGATTCTCATCTTTTATTGTTGCTTGCACTGCCAGATTTAGCATTATAATTGTATCATTGTTTCTTATGTGAAAGGTGTGAATACTGGCTTTAGCATGATACACGTTATCCAAATGACCTGCTGATTTTTGTCAAATACTCCTTTTGTCCTATAGTATTTGCAACATATTCCATTTTAAGTCATTTCAAACGTTCTGTATGCTCTTATTTATTAATATTTTCACATATATGCCTAAACTGTTAATTCAGTTTCCAGTGAAAAGACTCATTAATAAATGAGGTTGAATTAGGAATACAAGTATAAAGCTAATAATATAGCAGTGTAATTAATATCAATTTGACCATTTTTGAAAGCATAATGATTTCCAAACACTCACAAATGCTAAGAGTTTATGGTTTCCAATACATTAATGGCCTGATGATCTTTTGTTGACGTTGGAAGTTGGAAGCCAGTAAAGCTATTTGTCTTGCTTTATGTTTTGGTGGGAGGCATATGTTCTATTGAACTTTGTGCCATATTTAATTTACTGTTGACAGGTCAGGCTGATGCCCTTGTAACTCATTGATACTATTACCTATTCCAATTGGGGTAAGATTACCCACTATGTTTTTCCTCATATGGTTTTAGGAAGGAATTGGAGTACTTCCATCTAGAAGCTGTCACGATCTTTCTCTCTCTGTTTAGATATTCATTCCGTTTTTATCCTCTGTGGTTGATGTATATCCATACCAGTTGATCTCCTCGGGCTTATAAGTATTATGATTCCTCCGTTTCCCACACCTTTACCCTTCTCTTTGAGTGATTTGATTAAGAAGTGGAGGAACTGTATAAACTGATAATCCTTATTGAAATTCCTTTTACCAGGATGTGTCGATTTTTGAGGGTCTACATTTTATAGAAGATTCAAAAGTGCTTGATGATGGACAATGGCTGTTATGGAGGAATGCCTATTCAAAAGTTATATTATCATTGTAGCCATATGATTCAGTAGAAGGAACTATCATATCCAATTGCTTGTTTTATTGGAGTCACAGTTACTTTACTACAGAGAATCCTAGTTAAGTTAGGGCATTGTATGTGCTCTGTTTTAGTATATTTTTTTCTATCTATTATTTTCACAGTTTCTTAGGTCCATTAGAGATATGATTTCTCCTATTCATTAGGTTATGTCGTGAGATATTTGTTCTTTGTCCCATAGTATCATCTAAGTTTCTCCTCTTGCCAAAGAGATTTGTGTTGATACATAACAATAACAGCAAGTTGTGCTTTTCTTCCATCTCTCATTATTGATTTATTTATTTTTCACGGTGTACGGCTGCTTTTTTCGTGATTTGCTGTCATTTCTCTTTCGTATATGTTTGTTGTTACAGTTTACAGCCACATTATGGTTCGACTACATAATGGTTTCAGTCTCCACTTGCATTTTGATGAAATGTAATGTTTGGGAGTGAATGTGATGGGAACAATATTTTGAATTTTAGAACGAAGTACTTTAAGGAGATCAATATTAATGTATATTAATGTACTCATGCAGAAGTTTAGGGATAGATTGTCCTTTTGTTTGGGAAGAATCAATTACTTATAGGGATCATGAAATTCATGATCTTTAGGGGGTGGGTGGATTGACTTTCTTTTTCCTTTGAGAAAAGGGACTTGGCTAGTATGTATATGAATTTGGCCTAAACTTATCGATGGGTCAATAACCTATCTTTCTAACATGCTCATGGATTTTTTCATTTTCCTACATCTATCCTATCTTTCCATTTGGATTTTACTTGGCAAAAGAGAAGAATTTGCTCCAAGTTTTGCAACAACAATGGCCTTTTCTGTCCATTTATTTTCTTTCTCATTGGCAAGATAAAGATTTGAACTCTCTGCACGTCAACCACTTTGAACCTAGGCGATGGTGTCGGACTCAACCAAATAGGTTAAGTCATCTAATTCATGCTATAAAATCATGGTTGCAGTTATGGTGTTGCGGTATCGGAGCATTGCGAATGATAAATTATGTGTCGTAGCCATTGTGTCGTGAATTTTTTATTTTATTTTTATTTTATTTTTATTTCACAGTATTCTCTAGTTCTTATTTATTGATCATTCAAATATAATTATTTAGACTAGTATTCTATTTTATATTACATTATAAGCATTTAAATGAGTTATTATATGTTAAATTGTCCTAATGACACTATATTTGCCTCGAAATGAAAAACAAAACATGTTATTTAGTGGTAGATGTAAAATTAGTGAATAACAATACTTTATTACAATCCAATATTCACTTAGTCCAAGGTATATATACTAAATGTATAACAAGAAATTATCATACATGTTTTTTTTTTTTTTTTTTTTTCATTAGATTTAGTATTTTTTTAATAAATAGTGAATTTGTCAGTGTTATTTTTCAATTTTTGATATATTGGTGATAAGTGTGTAAATTTTTATATTGTCAAATAGAGACCATTTCATGTATCGACTGACCTAGATTCTGTTAAATAGTAGCCTATATGCTATGGTTGAACACTATAGAATTGTATGACCCCTCCCCTATGGGTACACAACAACAAGAACAACTGCTTGATGTGAATCCAGCTGATGACCCAACTTGTGCATATATCCACATGTGTATATCCTGACTATATCTCCTTGATTCTTTCTACTTTTTCCAAACATAAGCTGCATAACTCTACTTATGCTTCACAAAGTTGACTTACATGCCAAAATTAGAATCTATAATAAAGGAAGAAAAAGAAAATCAGGATCTATTTATGAAGTCATTCGCACAATTTTGACTTTGTAACAAGTAACATTGAGCTTGAAATGTATCAAGAAATCAGTGGAACTCAGCTCAAAGGTAAACCTTTTTGTTTGAATTTCTAGTAAGTTGATTAGCATTCACTTTAATATTTGCTCTTGAAATTGAAGAATGTAATATCTTAAGTTTTTCTTCAAATATGATTCTATATGTTGTTTTCAATTTTTCTGATTCATCCACCTGACCCTTTTCCTCTGAGAAAAAATCTGAAAGTAAAATATTATTCTGGTGTCTTATGCTGAGCATGCATTTTATTGTCTTTCAGGGTTTCCATCCCTTCATTTTATATCCTCATTTATTATTTCTTCTTTCTTATAATCATGTAATTGAATGATTCAGGTTGGTCCACGGGATGTAGTATTGGACATGGTTCCTATTATCTGGAATGACACCTCTACATTAATCAAGTCCAATGCAGCAGATCAAAGTCCTTTACTTCGCAAGTACCTGGCAAAGCTGACACAACGAATTGGACTTAGCTGCCTTCCCCCACGTTCCCCTTCCTGGTGTTACAAGGTTAAGAAAGTTGCCTACTAGTGTACTAAACATTATTTTGTATAAGTAGATGGGTTCACACAGTTCAACTCAAAGAAATGTTAAATCTTGATGATTGAAGAGTTAATTGGGATGGAGCTTAACTCCAAAGTTCGTTCACATGATTTTAATCATGCATTCAACTTCAATGCCTGACAACAAGACTACTTTCTCTAGCTTATTCTTTTTGTGGATTTTAAATTTTGGAGACATTGTGAGGCATTTTCCTCTTTATTGTGAAAAATGGAAATAATATTCATGTTTTCCTCCTTATTCTTTAGAGGAGGAAACATGACTGCTCACAAATATATAGATTACCACAGTAAGCCAATCCTACATTCTGGCCATAGTTATTTAAATCCCGATTTGATACTATGATTCTATGATCCTACAATCCAAAAATAGAAAACAATCCGCATCTTAGATAGCATCTTGAAGTATTTGAATAGTTATGGAATCTTACGATCATACAACAGAATCTTACGATTCTAAGTAAAATCCTACAATTTTACATAATGAATATTTTTTTATCAATTTTTATTCAAATTTATTTTTCCTCTTATTCTGCATATATTTATTTATTAAAACTTTGATTCTTAACCCTATATTATTCTGTAACATATTTGAAAATGAGTTGAAGCAAAAAAGCGGATATATCCTTAAGACAATGAAGTCGATTGTAGATGAAAAATGTTGACAAAGATTGTAATATCTATCTAAATGGTAAATTGAATATATTAAATTTTACAATATTATTAATTATTAAATTCTAATGAATTTAAAATTAGTCTTTTTTTTTTCTTATTGTTTGATGGTCATGTTAGCTTCATAGCATAAAATGAAATATCGGTACCGCAATTGCGTATCGGCCGCAATTTTGCGGTTTTTGGATCATCCGCAACGCGAAATTCCAAAATTGTGGCCATTTCAGAAAATCACATATTTATCGCCGCAATATCAGCGAAATTTCGAATATCGACCGATATTTTGCCGATATTTACCGATATTGGCCGATGTTTACCAATATTTGTTGTGAAAAGAATTAAAAAAATCATGCCGCGACAACTGCGGCATATAAAATATCATTCGCGACACGCCGACACCCCGATACCGTGATGCCGCGACTGCAACCGCAATCGCGACCGTAACCGCGGTTTTATTGCTTGCTTCATAGTACAAATAAACTTTAGTTTATGACTTACACATAGTTTATATAGTAAATTAATGTGTGTGAATATAGCCAAAATTTCTTTGATTTTCTTTTTTATCTTTATTCATCAAAATTTTAAAAGCCAAAATAATATTTTTTAGGTCTTATTTTCTTAAATGACAGGAAATACTATCATCACATTGTTGCTGTCATTATCATCCGTTAACAATATTATATATTTTGAACATAATAAGCTTGTATGATACCTCTACCCAAATTCTCATTGTAATTATCACATTTCATTTGATAATTTATTTATGATTTTGTTGACTTAGTATAGTTCCTAATTTGCATAATGATTTTGACAATTTACGATACTTGTAACCTATTACAACTCAATCAGTGACTATATGAGAGTATAAGAATATAATTCTTTTGGTCATTTGACTTAAAATATGTTATTTTATAGCATATAAACATATAAGTTTTATATTTTTATAGTTTTTGTAGGATTTTACGATCCTACAATCCAATTCTTCTATCCGATCCTGGTAGAATCTTGATTCTAATTACCTGTCTACAATCCATGATCAAATACTTATTCCTCTCAGTGCTGTTTTATAGGCCAACATTCTTTGATAATGATGTCCTTTTCTTTGTCTTTTACATTTTAATGCTTACTGTACTGCAATTTAGGTACCTTGTGTAGACTATTAAATTTTCCTTTATGTGATTAAGAGAATTTATAAATGTTTTTCTCTTTTGCCTTGCCATTTCAATGATAGTTATTTAACATATTATGACCTAAGGGTGACGATGACAACTGATCCTAGTCTGGTGAGTAGCTACTTTGTGTGTCTTAAACCAACTTTGGGATATCAGGTCTCCTTTATGTTGGATAAATTATTGTGTCAAATTAGTTACTAGGACACTTTGCCATTAATGAAACAAGACTGCCTTGTATAACTTTAATGCGATTTTCCCAAACAGGGGCAATCAGTCTGATATTTACCTAATAGTTAAGAGTGTGGAACGTTTTACCAATCTTTGTGCTGATGGGTTCTTTCACATGATTGAAATCTGGACATGAGACATACTTTGTTGTGCTAAAGCATGCTTTGCAAATAGTGCCTGTCCATAAAATTTATATTAAAGAAAATTGTTATATTTGATAGATTTTCCCAGCAATGAAGTGAGAGATAAGATAATGTTGCATCAATTGAGGTGCTTATTTTCCTTGGTTTTGTTGCTGGTTATACAATAGTTTGTCTCATGGACAGGGCAGAATCACCTTATTTGGCTCGAATTCCTCACCTGATGTTGCTAATCAAAGTCAAAGATCTCTAGATTACTCTAATACGGAGGAAAATATTAGCTGTGAGCAAGAGGAAGACATGGATGTTCCAGAGCTTGTTGAGGAAATAATTGAAGTGCTATTGACTGGGTTGAAGGATACGGTATGTTGAAAGGATGAGATTATTTGTAGACCAGCAACAGTCTTCTAAATGCTCTGTCTGGACTTATATTGCTGTTATTTTCACCTAATATCTACAAACTAGCCCCTCTTTTGCAAGATATTTGCATAATTGATGCTTGCATCTGTCGCTGTAATAAAATTTTGGCGACAAATGGACAAATGTTTGGTCATTATATTGATGAAAATTTTGCTGATATAAAATTTATTGAAGAAAGACTTTCCAATTAAAAAAAAAACTATATCCTGGGGTGATTTTCAATTTTTTATGGATATTTTGAGAAATAATGGCCAAATTTTTTACTTCCTGTGTGAATGTCCTACTATGCCTCTTTCTTGGATAAAGAAGTAATTTTTGGTTGATGAAGCAACTAGTGCTGCACTTCTTATCATCTCCAGTTTAATTGGGCTTCACTGTATCACCTTGAATTCCATGAAGCATCTATGGGACAATCAGAAACTGGGTGTCGTTTGTTATTGCACCTTTTGGCTGACTGGAGTCGGTTTCCATATTAAGTTGGTACTTTGTCATCTTTTACACTATTAAGGTTAGTAGATAGTATGGAGAGAAGTCAATTCATGTTGATATTTCCACTGACGGCAGTATAAGGCTATCAGCAATGTATCACTCAAGAGTTTTAACAGCCCTTGTCTGTCATTCTTCTCAAATGTTTTTTCTGCTTTTCATGACTTGTGTCTGTGATGAAGGAAACAGAAATTGGCATCCTTGTTTCTTGTGTGGCTCAAAATGGAGTTTGGAGGACTGCTATGTGAAAAAGAAGGTTATGTGGCTGTACAGTTGCTAGCTAAAACTATGAGTTGATAGCAATACACATTTGCTGTGGGTAGAAGTAGCTAATTCTCTTCTGGCATTCTTTGTTTGATAGCATTAGGCTCTCCTGATGTACGACCTTAGAGGAATTGCATTAGTGCATTTCATATCTACAGATTCAAATCTCCTGGGGCCATTATTTTCCTAGCGTTCCTTCAACAATATTCTGCCTCCAAATTTGCAACCTAGTCTCATTCCCTTCTAGGCTCCCATATCAATTTCTTTGAATTTCAACTGTCTACTTTATGTTGCAATTGCAATTTTGTAGGACACAGTTGTTCGCTGGTCGGCAGCAAAAGGTATTGGGCGGATTACCTCACGTCTTACATATTCACTTGCAGATGAAGTTCTTTCATCTGTGCTTGAGTTGTTCTCCTCTCATGAGGTACAGTGTTAATGTCACAGTTCTGCCTTGCTCTGTTTTTCTAATCATGATTTCTGTTTACATTGGACTCTTGATTTCAATTTTTCTTTGAACAGCGTAGCCAGTTCCACATAGCTTAGATGTCTTCCATGCCTGGCCTGACAAAATTGGAGGATATTTATTTGCATATTAGTTGCCCTAAATCTTGATAATTTGCTTCTACTATGCATAGGGAGATGGATCCTGGCATGGTGGTTGCTTAGCTTTGGCTGAATTGGCTCGCAGAGGGTTGCTCTTACCTATCAGTCTTCCAAAAGTTGTGCCTGTAGTAGTGAAGGTTGATGTTATTTCTTCTTTTATCTTTGACTTTTGACTGTTAGAATTTCTCATAGGAATTTTTTTCCCATATACTAAGATTACATAGTGGAAGGGAGGAATGATAACTCTTGGATGGTGTAGTTTCTACAAGAAATATGATATCTATTGCCTGTTGGCTCTAAATTTTATCTGTACCTCCAGTAATTTGTGTTACATGCTAGTGAAACCAAGCAAATATTTTGTACCAGGCTCTTCATTATGACATCCGAAGAGGCCCCCATAGTGTTGGAGCTCACGTGCGTGATGCTGCTGCCTATGTATGCTGGGCATTTGGCCGTGCATATGATCACAAGGATATGAGGAACATATTAGATCAGCTTGCTCCGCATCTATTGACTGTGGCCTGCTATGATCGAGAGGTTCTCCACTGTCTTTTTTTATTTACTTTTGTAATCCTAATTCTGTGGCGCACTTGTTACCGAGAATTATCTAAGCGTTCCAGTCAATTTTTTGATAATTTTTTTCAGGTAAATTGTAGAAGAGCTGCTGCTGCTGCTTTTCAGGAAAACGTTGGAAGACAAGGAAATTATCCTTATGGAATTGACATTGTGAATACTGCCGATTACTTTGCTCTGTCATCGCGTGCAAATTCATATACTCGTGTCGCAGTTTCTATTGCCCAGTATGAGGGTTACCTTCATCCTTTTGTGGATGAATTGCTGGGTAGCAAAATCTGTCATTGGGTATGATTGTTGGTCAATCTATCTCTTGTTCTCCCATTTTGCATGTCAGAATTTCTTTTGTTCCTTGTTATCTGCCTTTTAAATTCAGCCAACTCCGTCAAACTCTTGTATATTACTAGAACTATGTGGTTCTAACTAAAGATAAATAAAATCTAACCATCTTTTATGTTATACATGGGTACATTAATGGTCTGTTTGGATTGGAGTGAATCGAGGTGGGGGTAAACATTAAAAATTAACCTAGGTGAAGGGAATGGAGGTGAATCGGGGTGAATATTTTAAAATGCTTTTTGGATGATATTAACCTAACCTGAGTGAATCGAGGTGAATGCTTTAAAATTTTCGTTTAGATTGAGGTGAAGGAA
The DNA here is from genome assembly GCA_039764185.1 of Tamarix austromongolica. Taxonomy (NCBI): domain Eukaryota; kingdom Viridiplantae; phylum Streptophyta; class Magnoliopsida; order Caryophyllales; family Tamaricaceae; genus Tamarix; species Tamarix austromongolica. Next base: position 14,352,670 of record CM077819.1, read on the forward strand.
GATTAAAATAATAAAACAAATGACATTTATACTCTTGTATTAAATAAATATGTCCTATTGAGGGGTGTTTTGGTCCTATCAAGTCAAAAATTTACTTATTCTTTCACCTTTACCTCGGTTACCCCCGAAATCGGAGGTTAATAAAAACGAGGTTAATCGAGGTAAATGGAGGTAAAACATTAACCTCGATTCACCCAGGTAAAATTATTAACTTGGTATCCAAACGGGGTGAATCAATTAATTCACCTCCATTAACCTCCTTCCACCCTAATCCAAACATAGCATAAGGCCTGCACTTCACTCTGGGAGACTTGAGTTTGCTGTGAATGGTAAAAATGACTGTGGATGCTCTTTAGGAATTCCCCTTTCTATTGTAGATTGTCCATTGCTTGCTCCCATTTCATCTAGTAGGATCCCCTGTCTTTTTTTGGTTCGAGGATCCTTTGGTTAGGAGGCGAGAATTGTTGCTGAGATTCTTAGTCCTTGGTTTTAATTTTTGTGGCTGATTTTCTTTTTTTTTAGGCCTCAAGGTTAGCATTTTTAGCTAAATAATAATAATTTATAATATTATTATAATTTTTAATTAAATTATTTTCATAATTATTAATAATATAATAATTATAATAAACATAATTATTATTATGATTATTAATATTAGTAATAATATTATAATTATAAAGATAATGATAGTAATAATTATTAATATAATAATAATAATTATTATTATTATAAATAATATAGTTATTAGAATTATAATTGTTAATATAATTATTATAATCTATTATTTATATAATTATTAACATTATTATTATTAATATTATTATCATGCTTGTAACTTTTAAATTTGCTTTTATTTATTATAGTTATTAATATAATTATGATAATAATAACTATTATTATTAATATAATTAAATGTTATTATAATTATTAATATATAAATGGAAATAGTTATTAATTTTGTTATTATAATTATTTAATAATTTTATTCTTAGGAACACTAATTAGATTAAATTAGATGAGCGCTAATTAGATTAAATCTAATTTGAAAAATTGAAAAACAGGGTCTTAGTCATCTTTTGTTAGGGAATATATAGGAGAGATTTACGAGATCTTAAATAGATATTAGCTGAACACTTTGATTATTTAAAGAGCTAAGCCCATGAGGGTGTAAAAAATTAAAGGGGTCTTAGGACCTCATTAATATTATAAGTTGGAAATTAATCAAATAAATTAATTCTTCGATCCTCTCCTAGCCCAGCCTTTGCCTCCCTAAGCTGGTGCTAGCAAGCACTATCTCCAACACTATTGTTGGCCACCACAACGACCACCACTAAACCCCTAATTCAATCTACAATTAAGATTGCAAGTTAGGATATAAGTGTAGAATTTAGCAAAAGAAATAAAAAAGAAATAAGGAACTTAAGATTGCAAGTTGGGAATCAAGATCCTAATAAATTGGCATTAGAGCTTGATGCTGTGTTAATCGAGATGCTCAAGACTCCGAATGCTATATTGTGGGGATGGTTGACCAATTTAATAGAATATTTGGAGGCAGTGATGTTGCGAAAAAGGGGACAATTCAAGAACAAAATACAATAGTCGATGCTTAGCTAACAACAATCTTCGCCAATGACCATCCCCGACCCTTTGCCATCCTTGTGAGGACATCTTGTATCCACCGTAGATCTGCAACACGGACTTGCCGCTCCCCTACTCTTTGCTCTTTATTCGCGCCCTCTAGTGTAGGGCACCGATCATGACAAGGTCTTTGGCCATTTCACCATCCCTTTTCGCCCTATGTTGCCCAAAAGTTGCAGTTGGGTGTTGTTCTACGTTTTTGATCCGCTTTAGAAATGGATATTGTGGCGTTTTGGTAAGCCAATGGTTAAATTCACCTATGTGTGTAGAAGGGCTGCTAAGGATGGTTTTCTTAGGGCTGCCAATATTCGATGATTTTACCTGGTTAGTTGTCAAGCTGTGAAGGTTGTTGAAGAAGGCCGTTCGTACTTTGTCATTTTATTGCCCCGGTTTGTTAGAAGATTTAGTTAGGAAAATATGAGTCATAGGAGAGAGAGTCAGTAGTATGGTTTTTGGCTCAGTGCAGGTGGTTCCTAGGACCTCGAATCCCTTTAATATCATCATTCTATCTATCAATACAAACACCCCAATTTTCTCTCTCAATTGTTTTGATTCCTTGTGGTTGTAATTGTTCTGTTCTCTTAACATTGTGGTATCAGAGTGATCTACGATCCAAACTAGAGATGGCGCTAAAGAGAAATGAAGGGTTGGAAGAAAGGCTAGAGGAGATTCATGAGTGAGGTGGGTTAAGTGATGACGGTACTAGAGGGAAGGATAGGGACGGTTGGACATACCTTAGGCGAGGTAAGAGGAATGTTGGATCTCCTCCTCAATCATGAGCGCCCTAAAGCAGCACTTGTGGGCATCAAGAAACAAAAGTCCACTGGGGAAAATGTCCCAGTCATTGGAAGTGGGGAAATCAAGTCCAGTGAAAATGGAGGAGGAACCGAGCCACAAAGCTCAAAGTAGTTGGAGTTTCCTATGTTTGATGGTGGCGATCAGAACAGATGGATTTTCTTGGTTGAGTGGTTCTTCAACCTCAATCACACCCCTGAGGTTGAGAAATTGGAAATGGTAGCAGCGACAATGGAAGGTTGGGAATTAGCATGCTTTCAGTACATTGAGGACAACCGGGCTTCCCTTCCTAGGCGAGCTTGAAAAACTCCTCCTAGCTAGGTTTCGAGCTCACCATGAGGGATCTTTGTGCAAACGATTCCTTGTGGTCATGTAAGAAGGCTCTATGGAGGTGTATCGAGAGCTATTCGAGGTCCTTGCATCACTACTACAGGGAAGGCTATAAGTAGAAGTGCTTGAAAGTACGTTTCTTAATGGGTTGAAGCCAGCTATTTGGGCAGAGGTTAGGATGTTGAGGCCCAAGGACCTCACTGAGGTGATGTAGATGGCCCATTTAGTTGAGAAAAAGAACTGGATTCTCCAACTTGCCTGAGTGGGTTTTTCATCTACAAAACTGGGTAAATATAATTTCTCAATGCCAAACTCCTGTGCAGCTTTTTCTCGTCCTTCTCCTTACTCGACCCTCCTAGTTGGGATTAAACCGCCTCCGACTAAATCAAAAGGTAACACTGTCTCTGATGTTTTGAATGTGACGCATGGCTATCTAGGGCAGAGGTGGCTGTCGTATGTTGAGTTGTTGTGAAGAAGAGAGAAGGGATTTGCTTTAAGTGTGATGAGAAGTTCTTAGCTAGGCACATTTGTGAAAATTAGTTACTCAAAGTCTTAGTGGTGGAGGAATCTGAAATTACGGAGGTGTCAGAGAGGGTTGAGTAAGCTCAAGTGACGGATAGGACTAAGATAGGGGGTATTAGAAATTGACTATGTCGAAGGTGTAATAGAGCTCTCCATGAATTCGATCGTTGGGTTTACGACATTGCTATGAATCATCCCGAGCCACAGGTAATATTTACATATAACAGAAGGAAGTCTCGGGCAGCTCAGCAGAAAAATCATTAACAACATAGCAGAAAAGTCATTAAGGGTAGTAAAGTCTTTTTATTAGTTTTATTAGTAGTAAAGATTTTTTATTAGTTTTATTAGTTTTATTAGTTTTGGTGGAGAGAAAATAGTCTGGGAATAAATATTAGGGAGAGATTTAAGGGGGTTGGTTATGCAGAATATCTCCTTTAAGCAGTAGGATAAAAAGGGGGATTAGGGATGTTAAGGAGGCATATAAAATTAGAGAGAACTCTTTGGGAGAGCATTCCTACCTCTCGAAAGTAGGAAAAACTTTGTAATCGATTAGAGTTTCTACTAATTCAATCAATATATATTATTCAATTTAAATTATTGTTCTTAGTCGGTCCTGTCTGATTACTATAATTCACAGCGACATCTCAGAGCATGAAACTCTAGGGGAAATCAATTAAACCCGTTGCATATTTTAGTCAGACCTTGGGGTGGAAGGCACGACTAGAATCAGTCTACGAATGTGAGCTTATATTTGTACTGTTGGCTGTGCAACGATGGAGACCGTATATTATAAGACAGAATTTCTTGGTTTGCACCGATCAGAAAACTCTGAAATTCTTGTTAGATCAGCAGGTGGTAGGGGAGGAACACCGTAAGTGGGTTTCGAAGCTTTGGAACTGTAATTTTGATATGGAGCATCATCTCAGGTGTGAAAACAAAGCAACTGATACTTTGTCAAGGAAAGAGTTGTCCAGTCTTTCCGCAGATTGGCACCAGCAGTGGGGCGAGTTACAAGATGAGATTGAGGTAGATTTGTTCTTTGGACCCATCAAGAAGGCACTCTAGACACACTCGATGCGTTCCTAGATTATGCACTTTAAGGGGCGCCCAATATTTCTAGTCACCTCCACTTTCATTCCTTGACTGCAAGAAGAATATCATGGTGGGGTAGTAGGGGTTATTTAGGGGTATTGAGGACCTTCCACCAATTGTTCCGAGATGTTTTTTGGCCGGGAAAGAGGAAGCAGGTGCATCGCTATGTGGCAGCCTATCATATTTGTCAGAAGAATAAATAGGTGGCATTGTCTCCTGCTGGTTTGTTGCAACCCCTGCCTTTACTAGAGCAAATGTGGGATGAAATTTCATTGGACTTCATTGAGGGATTGCCTCGATAAGGGTGGTACACTTATGTGTTCGTGGTGGTGGATCGATTATCCAAGTATGCACATTTTGTTCACCGAAGCACCCTTTCACAGCCCAGTATTGAAGAGAGTGTATGATTGGATGGTTTTCCTAGAGCTATCATTTTGGATTAGGACAAGGTCTTCCTCAGTCATTTTTGGCGTGAGCTGTTCTAGTTACAAAGCACCTCTCTAAGGCATAGCTTAGCTCATCATATGCAGACGGATGGATAGATTGAGGTAGTTAATTGCAACTGGAGACATAACTTGGGTGCTTTAGCTATGATAAACCACAATAGTGGGTTAAATGGCTTCCTTGGGCTGAATTTTGGTATATTTCTTCTTACCATTCAACCATCCATACCACACTATTCTAGTCTCTTTACAACTGGTCTCCACCTTCTCTGGTTAGGTATGTGGAGGGGCACACACCATTGGCTGCTATTGATCAAGAGCTGAAGGATCGGCATTTAATGTTGGTAGAATTAAAATATCATTTGGAACACTCTTAGAGAATCGTAAAGGCTTTAGCTAATAAAATAAGGTGTTATTTGGAATTCAAAGTAGGAGAATGGGCTTATGTCAAGCTCAAACCTTACCGCTACAAATCCTTGGCCAAACGCCTCAATGAGAAACTGTCACCAAGATACTTTGGGCCATACCGCGTGGCTACAAGGGCGGGAAAGGTAGCTTATTAGCCGGAGTTACTGGACGATGTCCTGATCCGCTCGGTCTTTCACAGTTCAATGCTGAAGTTGGCAGTGGGTGATCACACTCGAATTCAACCTTTTCCAGTGGCTCTCTCCGAAAACTTAGAATGGAGGGTTGAGCCACTTGAAGTACTGGCTGTCCATTACAACACTCTAAAGGGGTGTTAGAGGTGTTGATCCAGTGGAAAGGTTTCCTAGAGTTTGAGGCAACTTGGGAGGAGTTTATGGTGCTGAAAGCTTAGTTCCCTATGTTCCTTCTTGTCCTAAACTCTTAGGGGAAGGTATTAATAAGCCACTGCTTAAATACACCTATGTGCATATAAGGGTTACAGAGGATGGTTTTTTGGGGCTGCCGAAACGGGATGATTTTTCTCGGTTAGTTGTCAGCTCTGAGGGATGTTGAAGAAGGCATTTAATACTTTGTCATTTTATTTTCCTGGTTTGTTAGAAGATTCAGTTAGGCAAAGATGAGTCACAGAAGAGAGAGTCAATAGTATGATTTTGTAATAAATAGAGAAGGGGGATAGTTGGTATCAGGGGATATCTTTTCTGGCTTAGTGTTGGAGACTCCTAGGACCTTGAATCCTTGGAATATCATCATTCTATCTGTCAAAAGAAACATGCCAATTTTCTCTCTCAATTGCTTTGATTCCTTGTGGCTGTAATTGTTCTGTGCTCTTAAAATGTTCTTGTCGTTTTCTTGCCTAGAAATAATTTTTTTCAGCTTAGCATGATTCATTTGGGTTTGTTTTAAAGGGGAAACACCCCTTACCTGAGCATGTCGTGTGAAGCATTTGTTATGTGAATGAATGACTAATGATAGTAAATTATTTACCATAATGGGTTATAATCATGTTTACAAATTATAGAATGAAAATCTTTATACAATATATATATATATATATATATATATATATATATATATTAATTTTTAATTTTTGCTATTTCTTAACATTCTAGTTTATTTTTTGAAAATTACCGTTTTCGTGCAACCTTTTTGCTACCTCTCATTACGTCTTCTCATTTTCCAGCTGTCCTCAATTTCTCAAAATCCCAACCCTCAAGCCCTAACCCTAAGTTACCTAGCATAGGCCTAAACAACACCTCATTACCCCTTAACCCCTTGCTTGTGCATGTTGACCATCGGTACCTAGGTTGCCGTAGCTTCTTGTTGTCAACCACAAGTTCTAGTTCCTGCACCATCCCTTTAAATGATCCCAAGTATTGGTTTGCGTGACATTGAGGGGTGGTTGTTTGCTATCAGATCACTTGGCACAACTAGATTGGTTGCCAAAGCCCATCATCGTAGTCCAAGGTGTCTGATGTACCTCTAGAAGTCTCCAAGATTTAGGAGTGGAAGACTCAGGAGTAGGGATGATAATGTGTTTGGTTCGGGTGGGGTCCAGCTAGACCCTGACCCGTTTATAGTATCTAAACCTAGTCCTAACCCAGCCATGTTAGGTCCTAAAATTTCATAACTAGACCCATGGGTCTAGGGAATAAAAAGGTGCTAAATGGGTCCTGAATATGTACGAATATTTTATAACAAAATAATTTATGTAAATTTACTAATACATGTATGTTTAATATAGATTAATGCATAAATTTTGTTAAAAAAATCCTCAATAATATTTTATAGTAGTTACTTTAACTTTTCAGATAGCATTTTAATACTTGTAGAATATATTAACTTTCATATTACTTATAACATAAATACATATAAATATAATTGAAAGAATGAACGAGGAACTTAAACAATATTACAAAAAAGTTGACAGATATGAAATTAGTATACATTTATGTATGTATATACATATATATACATATGCATATAAATATATACTTAATGGGTTTGGTTGTTAGGGCATGAGTTTGGAATTGCTAGACCTAGACGTAGGCTTAGATCCATTTAGATATATAAGGACTCAGATTTGTTTAGGTATGTATGGAGTTAGAGTCAGTGGATCTGAAAATCTTGAACCCAGACCAACTAAAAATGAGGTAGGTCTGGGTTAGATTCGGGACCCATTGTCATCTCTACTGGAGATAATAGACCAAACAACCGAGGTGAAATATGCGAAACTATCTGAGTTTTTGAAAGTTCATTTGCCACTTTACACACTAGATAACCCTTTGTACACTTTAGGGACTGCATTATGCTATCTTGAGTGTTTAAACGGAGTGTTATTTGGTGTGTAACTTTTAAAACTAAGGGTATTTTGATGAATTGTAAAAACTCAGGGTTGTTTCATATATTTTGCTTAAACTTAGGGTTATTTGGAACATTTTTCTATTATAAAAAGGCAAATTCTATGAACAATATATTGTTTGATATGATTTGATTTGAAATTAAAGTGAGGAGAATAGGCCTCAAGTAGGGGAATTTATCTAGCATTATTCTTGCTAGTAATTAACTTTGTGAAACAAATGTTTCTCATCCCTTAACCTTTTTTTTTCCTTCCAGGATAAAGGCTTGAGAGAACTGGCTGCAAAAGCCTTCTCTGCCCTTGTAAATTTTGATCCTCAATATTTTGCACACTCTACTTTGGAGAAAATCATTCCTTGCACTTTATCAACTGATTTATGCATGCGCCATGGTGCAACATTGACAGCTGGAGAACTTATTTTGGCTCTTCACAAGTGTGATTATGTTCTTCCTGCTGGTTGGTATTTTTAACTTCTTTTTGGAATCGATAGTACATTTTAGACTTTCTGTTATACTATAAGTTGTGATTGAATCAATCTTAACCACACAGAGCAGGTGTTTTTTTTTTTTTTTTTTTTTTTTTCCTTGTGTGACTTTTGATCCTCTGGTGTCTGAGTGAAAAGAGAATACCTTTAAATGATACACCATTGAGAGTGAAGGAATACTATATTGAACCTGTGTGATTCCTGCAATTTGCCTCGACATGATAGATCATGCTTTCAGTTTTGATGGTGGTCTTGTTTATGATGATATATTCACTTCAGTTAAGTTAGCGAGGATATATGATTCTGATCTTGCCAAGTTCTCTTTTTCTCTGTCATAGAACTGGAGCGCCTCTCTTTGTGTGTTGGTGCGCACTTGCAGGTAGGGGCTCAGCATGTTTCATTGGTGCTTACTGCTACAGCAAGGAATAAGGATGCTAAGCTATGACTTTCCACTGAGCTTGTAACTAGCCTTCACTTCTTACATAGGGGCTAGCCAAAGTGTGTACAATGCCCTTTGATTGATCTTTGTTTAAATTTACTTGGTCAGGGATTTAGCTGAATCTCATGGTCGATTGTGAAGCTCATCATAGTTAAGTAATAACCGATGTGAGCTATTCAGACATGACTAATAATTACAAATTGCTGTAATTAGTTTGTCAGTAAAGGATGATCCTGAATCCCGATTGAAAATTTGATTAATGAATTTGAGGAACTAGTTCTGAATGTGGATTGTGATGTTTATCTTACAACTGCCACAAAAGGATACTAGTATGTTATGAATGATGCGATCTAAGTGCTTGTGCTGTATTGCTCCACCTATGCTGTGATACCATTTCAATCCATCTCTGACCTCTGTCTTAACTCTGAAGCATTTTTATGTGTGAGTTCCATTGCAGATAAGCAGAAGCAAGTTGCTGGCATTGTTCCAGCTATAGAGAAGGCACGGCTTTATCGTGGTAAGGGTGGAGAAATTATGCGCCAAGCTGTCTCCCGGTTCACTGCATGTATCTCTCTAGCTCATATAAAATTACCAGAAAAGGTGAAAAGGAGTTTGCTTGACACAATTAATGAAAACCTGAGGCATCCAAATTCTCAGATTCAGGTCCATAACTAATTTTTACTTAACGGTGGATCTTAATGATAATTGATAACAATGTATTTCCAAGAATCCTGTTCTGATGTTCTTTCTTCACATGATGAAAAGAATGCTGCTGTTGAAGCTCTGAAGCACTTTGTTCAATCATACCTTGAGCCAGTAGATGATAGAGGCCCATATGATATCATATCAAAGTATGTGGGACAGCTCAGCGATCCTAATGTTGCTGTACGTAGAGGGTCTGCCTTGGCACTTGGTGTTTTGACTTGTGAATTCTTGGCTAAAAGATGGAAAGATGTACTCGGTCAGCTTTGCAAATCATGTAAAATTGAGGTAAGCTGTTGTTCTTTGCTCACTGTAGTTACACTTTCCTGGCTATTAGTTGATAAAAATCTCATGTTCCACGACCGATTGTCTTTTTAGGCCAACCCTGAAGACCGAGATGCTGAATCAAGGGTAAATGCTGTCAAGGGACTTGTATCAATTCTTGAAACACTGACTGGATCAAGAGATCCTTCTTGTCTCTCTTTTGAGGAGGATGGCATAACTTTCCATCTTTTCATCAAGAGTGAAGTGATGCCAAGTTTATTTGATGCACTGGATGACTATTCTGTTGATAACAGAGGTGATGTGGGTTCTTGGGTTCGGGAGGCTGCTATGGATGGACTAGAGAAGTGTACTTACGTCCTTTGCAAGAGAGATTCCCTGAATTGCCAGGGCGAATCACCAGGGAATGATCATGTTGCAGAAAATAATGTCAAAATGTGCCCTTTGTTTGATTCAGATCTTGCGACCAATTTAGTTGGTGGAATTGTGAAGCAAGCTGTAGAAAAAATGGATAAATTAAGAGAAGTGGCGGCCAAGGTCCTTCAGAGGATATTGTATAACAGAGAAGTCTTTGTATCTTCTATTCCTCACCGGGATAAGTTGGAGGAAATCATTCCCAAGGAAACAGAGTTTAAGTGGGCAGTAAGTAGTTTTGCTCCTCCATTTTCTTAACTACTACATTGTTTGTTAGCAGAGGCTGACTAGTGGAATGGCTTGCAGGAACCTGCTTTCTCTTATCCTCTGTTTGTTCAGCTACTTCAGCTTAGTTGTTACAGTAGGTATCTGGTGTCAGGGCTAGTTATTGCAGTTGGTGGGTTGCAAGATTTCCTGAGAAAGGCGTCGCTCTCAGCTTTGCTGGAGTATCTGCAAGATACAAATACTGAAGGTGTTGGTAAAAGGAGCTGCAAAGAACAGATCCTATCATCAAATATTCTTTGGGTTCTACAACAGTACAGAAGATGTGATAGAGTAATTGTACCCACCTTGAAGGTAATGTTGTCTCAGCTTCCACCAGCTACAAGAAATTCTAAGCTAGGTAATATAAATTTGTACAAGTTATAGAGATGAAACTTGATACTTGTTGAGGAGATAAGTTGAAAGGTAGTTTTGGAATCATTATTTCATAAAAGCACAAAATCATGAAAACTTGGCATTCTTGGAGGGCTAATGTTCCCAAATCCAGGCGTTTGATTTGTACATTCATTGGTGTTGCTTGGTTTATTTTGATAAACACGTCACAATGAACAACATTTATTGGGGACTATTTCAGGTGAAGGGAAATGGGTGCAGAAATATGGCTTCTTTCTCTTTCTCACCTACGGTATCTGCGAGAGGAAGTATTTGTTTGTTGGTGGTGTAGTGATAGCTGACATGCAATTTGAACCCTTTTGTTTTACAATTGTAGCAGTAGTGAAGAAGGATATCGATCTAAACTGACAATTGAGGGGATTCATCAAATGTCTAGTTAGCACACAAATAATATCAAATAAAAGCCTAATTACAACTCTAAACTTACACAAAATTACTAATATAAAAGTACTCTAACAGTGGGTTTTGAAACATAAAAGAATAAAAAGCAAATAAAATTGAATAATAAATATGGAGGAATAAAAAGATGATCGATGTGCCAGCGAATCAATTTCCACCCCTAGATTAGGTCAAAATATAACAATTAATTCTTATGTCACCTATTAGTCATAAGAAAGAAATTAACCAAATTATAAGTCACTAGTGGGTCTATACATCTTATATTATATCCTAAAATGACTAATTTGAACCAACATTATTGAGGTTTAGTAGTATAGCTGCCTAGTGGCTCTTATATTTAACTAGTCTTAATGTATTAAGAATGAGTGGAGGGACGTCAATTTAAGTATCCAAATTGGTATTGCTAGTATGTCTAATTGTATTATCCTCCTCCTCCCTTAATCTACACGTATGTAAACATTACACTACTCTAGTTAGAATCACAAAACTATTAGGTAAACTGTTGTCTAACCTGGTTGTAATTATAAAATTAAATATTGGTCCCAATAGGCAATATTGGCTGATAGTTATCAAGTTTTGGGTTAGCAAATATGTGAAATTGGCGATACGTGACTATTGTAGAATTTCACGTACTTACTATTGATATATTAGTTATCGGTCAATATTTTGTTGTAAACAAATAAAAAAAATTACACTGTGACATCCAAAATATCTTCTGCATCACGTTGATTGCAACCGTGGTTTTATTGGCTGACTGCAATATATATATATATATTTTAGCATGTTTATATAACCGCCTACCTAACATATAATCCTACCATATATATAAATCATACTTAGTAGAGTTACATATATAAACGATAGTGATTAATTCAGAGTCAAAGGACAATCTCATAATATATAAGAAAAAAAACTATTATTAATAATTCAAACGTTAGTCTAGGGCTTTAATTTCATTTCTAACAATAAGTAAATTAGTTACACATCATGTATAGATCAATTACACAAAGTCACAAAGCATATATAAAGTGTAGGAAGAAAATCCTCCAAAACCAAAGCAAAAACAAGCAAAATAGGGTGAGTGGATGATGGTTGGACGAGGCTCGATCAATCACTGGTTGTGGAGTTTGTCCTATTCCTCACGCGGACTAGTCTTATCCTTCGATTGAATAATCTAGGAAAATAGATGTTCCTTTGCGTGATTTTTGGTAGGGGATCAACAAATTACGGTCTATGCTAATGGATGTGATGTGTGAATCAATTTAAGGAATTGAACCATTTAGTTTATGGAAGTGGAAAAAGTTATGAATATGATGGAACCTTAACTTAAAAATCTTATAATAGAGTCTAAATTGATGGAAGAAAATCACAAATTACGGGATAGATAGATAATGGAGGAATATAATGAATTACGAATGAATTAATGATATGAAAGCATGAATCGGTGGAATTGCGGAGGTGGTCGGAGGTTGAAGATGATGAAGAGCCCTAATTGTGAAACTCAAAGATGGAGGCAATAATTCTTGAGTTGATTGAAGGGTTGAGTTAAGGATATTTATATAGGTGTTAATGGGTTTAATTTGGGTTAAAGATTGTACATAGGGTCATTGGAATGATAAGATATAGTTTAGGAACTATTTGAAAATTTTCCTTATCAAAGTTTGCACTCCTATGGCAGTTTTTGGTTCCCCAGATGACCTTTGATCCACCAAAGGTCGATTGTCGATCCCTAGTCGAAATCAACAACTTTTGATTGACGACTTTTGGCGCAATTTTGACCATGCTCCAGTGCTATTTGCAAAAAGTAGTAAACATGAAAGTTGTAGCTATTGTTTTTAACTTTTCAATGCTACTTAAATCATCTCAACGGAGCTTTTATAAGAAGTTATTCCTAAAATACCGAATGATGTTTTTGTTATATCATGGGAAGGATCCTGTTAACCTTTTTTGCTTGTAAGCAAATAAAAAAACCTCATTTTAACTCATTGTCTTCAAGATTAATTCTAAATGAGTACTTATGGCTTGAGAGAGATCAAATGGACATTTTTGAGGGAAAAATAATGGAAAGTGAGAGGATTAACATGAACATAAAAATGCACTTATCAGTTAGTCTCCCCTGAATGTAATAGTCGTTGGATCTGCCATGTCTATGGATTTCTCTGCTATTGTCAGTTGCACTACACACTAAGCAATAAAGCAATTTTAGTTTAACTAACTGCCCCTTATTTAGTTTAACTAACTGAAACTTCTATTATTCTCCTAATATCTAGTAAATTAATGACTAGATTTGTTGACCTTTTCTACACTCCCCCTCAAGTTGGTGCATAGATATCAATCATGCCCAACTTGCCAACAAAAAACTCAAAATTAGACTTGAATAAACCCTTTATAAGAATATCTGCTGTTTGTTGAGTAGTGGGTACAAATGGTAGACAGATCACTCCCTCCTCAAGCTTCTCCTTTATATAATGTTTATCAATCTCAATATGTTTTGTTCGATCATGTTGAACTGGATTCTGTGCAATGTTTATGGCTGCCTTGTTGTCACAGTATAGCTTCATAGGCTTGCTTACAAGTAGATGTAATTCTCTCATAATCTGCTTGAGCTATATTAGCTCACAAATCCCTTCAGCATTGTTCCTTACCACCGCACTTTGCTTCTTGCTCCTCCAGGTGACTAAGTTCCCCCATACATAAGTACAATAACCAGAAGTAGACTTCTTGTCTTCAATTTATCCTGCCCAGTTTGCATCAGTGAAAGCTTCAATTCCCCTCTGTTCATTTTTCTTGAAGAACAAACCTCGCCCAGGTGACCCTCTCAAGTACCTGACAATCCTGTATGCATCATTCAGGTGTTCTGTGCGTGGGGAATGCATAAACTTACTAACCAAACTAACAGCAAAGGCAATGTCAGGACGAGTATGGGAAAGATAAATTAACCTCCAACTAGCCTTTGATACCCGACTGCATCAACAGGCAGACTTTCTTCATACGGCCTTAATTTTGTATTGGCATCTAGTGGTGTATCGACTGGTTTACAACCACTTAAACCAGTTTCGTGAAGAAGATCTACCACATACTTCCGTTGAGTCACCATAATACCTTTTCTTGATCTGGCTTCTTCCATTCCTAGAAAATCTTTTAGAGCTCCCAAGTTTTTGATCTCAAATTTTCTGGCTAATTCAGCCTTTAAGCGATCCATCTCTCTCAAATCATTCCCTGTAACAATGATATCATCCACATACGCAATCAACACTGCTATTTTTCCATCTCTTGAGTGCCTTGTAAACATTATATGGTCACCTTGGGCTTGGGCATGTCCTTGTCTCTTCATAGATCTGGTAAAAGTTTCAAACCAGGCCCGAGGAGATTGCTTTAAACCATAAAGTGCCGTTTTCAGCTTGCACACCTTCGAGCCAAACTTCTCTTGAAAGCCTGGTGGTGGTGTCATGAATACTTCTTCTCTTAGGTTGCCATTCAGAAATGTATTTTTTATATCCAACTGGTACAAGGGTCAATCAAGGTTCGCAGCAACAGATAGAAGAATTCGAATGGTATTTAGTTTTGCCATAGGAGCAAATGTTTTAGTGTAGTCAATTCCATAGGTTTGTGTAAAGCCCTTTGCCACCAACTGTGCCTTGTATCTCTCAAGAGTGCCATCAGCCTTGTATTTCAAAGTGAATACCCACTTACATCCAACAAGAGACTTTTCTCTTGGTAAATTGACAACTTCCCACGTCTTATTTTTATCAAGAGCACTCATTTCTTCAAGGATTTCCTTCTTCTACTCTGGAGCAGCTAGAGCATCTTGAACATTCTTAGGAATCTCCACAGAAGACACATGAGTGGAGAAAGCGGAGAAGGACGGTGAGAGATGTTTAAAACAAACAAATTTTTATAGTGGATATAAAGGATGACTAGTACAGGATCTTCTTCCTTTTCTAGTGGCAATAGGAAGGTTCAAATCTGAAACAAAGGTGCTATCTTTTGATAATTGATTTAAAGGAGAAGGGGAGATACTTACAGAGGTAGGAACTAGCCCCGGTGTAGATTCATGGCGATGCAAAGAACGTGTGAAATCCTTCTCTTTATGAGGAGTTTTCCTAGAGTATATCTGCCCAAAGTGTCTGTTAGTCTTAGGGCCTTTTTCTGTTTCAATGGACTGATCAGATGAAGGAACAATGGAGTCATCGCTTCCTTGTTGATTATGAGGGCTAGAAGGTTGGTTTTCATGCTCTTGATTTGAAGGGAGATTCTTTTCAGAATTAGAATGTAAACATGGGTTGTTTCTTTTACTTAATTCATTCACCAGCTCCACCCCACTCTCCCTATGTTCTTGCTGATCAAAAATAGCATGTGGCTGTGTTTCAAAAAAGTTTTTGTCATTGGTGCTACTGGTGGTGAATTCAAGATCCAGATTATGCAAAACTCCCCCTGAAAACAAATCCTCTCCTACAGTCTCCCCCTGAGGATGAGGTTTAAAATATGGTTGTGTTTTGAAGACTTTGACATCCATAGTGATAAAGGTTTTCTAGGAGACAGGATCATAGCATTTATAACCCTTTTTAGTAGGAGAGTATCCTAGAAAGACAAATCGTTTAGCCCTAGCATCATGTTTATCACCCTTGTTTTCAAGGATATAGGTTGTACAACAAAAAATTCTTACAGGTAAAGTACTAGACAATCGATTATTAGGAAAGTAATGATGGAAAGTATCCAAGGGCATTTTAAGATTTAGGGGCCTTAGATGGCATACGGTTAATCAAGTAAATAGCTGTAAGAATGGAATCCCCCCATAAATATTTTGGGATATGAGTGGTGAATCTAATGACACAAGAGACCTCTAGGATATGTCTGTTTTTACGCTCAGCTACCCCATTTTGTTTTGGTGTATCATTACATGAGCTTTGATGGACTATTCCCTTGTTTAAGAAGAAATTTCCTAGTGTTGCATTGAAGAATTCTCTTCCATTGTCACTTCTAATGATTTTAATGGTTGTGTCAAATTGGGTTTGAACCTTATTGTAAAAATACCTAAATATATTTGTTACTTCTGATTTTGTTATTTCTAGCACAAGAACGATAAGATTTGAATAATTGGGAGTAATTTGTCATATAATCTGTTGCTCCAGAATCAATTATCCATATAGATTTAGACATGACATTATAAGAGATGGGATAACTTATATTACCTTGATGAGCTAGAGAATAGGAAGAACTAATAGGGAACTGTGAGGATTGAAGAATTTTCAGGATATGCTCTACTTGTTCTTGAGTTAATGAAGACTCTCCTGAATTAACTTGTTGTTCTTGAGTTTTATCTGTGTTTGTTTGCATTGCTTTACTGTCAGAATTTCTCCTTGAGTTAGGTGGTTTCAAGTGAGGGTGTAGTTTCCAGCACTTTTCCCTAGTATGCCATGGCTTTCTGCAGTGATCACACCATGGCTTCTTCCTTCTCTCACCATCTGTACTAGACCCACGTGTAATCAGAACAGAGCTCTCCAATTTTGGACCAGTAGTCAATTGTTGAGCGTGCAACATAACCTTCTTCCGAGCCTCCTTTTGCCTTAGCTCTGAAAATACTTCTCGTATGCCTAGCAACGGCTTTCTTCCCAAGATTCTTCCTCTTACTTAATCTAAATTATGGTTGACTCCTGCCAGGAACATATAAACCCGACCATTCTCTTCACGCTTCATAAATCGAGCACAATCCTTCGAATTCTCCCACTTGTCATCATAACATTGATCTAATTCCTACCACCAAGTTACCATCTCATTATAGTAGGTGGTTATATCTTTGTCTCCTTGTTTTGAATGTCACAGTCTAGACTTTAACTCAAATATTTGAGATGAGTTCTCTAGATCTAAGTATGTGACACGAATGAAGTCCCAAATTTTCTTTGCGATCTGCATAAACATGTGTGGTTTTGCAGTAGACCCTTCCATTGAATTGAGTAGCCACGCACTCACTAAGGAATTTTTAGACCTCTAGGTTTTAAATTTGGGGTCATTCTCCTCTGGTTTTTTCTCCTCACCAGTGAGATACCCAAGCTTACCATGTCCGTCAATGGCTAATTTGACAGATTGTGCCCATTCTAAATAGTTTCTTCCATTCAATCTATAAACTGTGATCTGGAAGGATGAGGAGCAACAATACTGTCATTGCTGTTGGTTGCCATGGAGTTGGCTGGGGTCTCTTCGGATGATGCCATTTTTTCCGGCCTAGTTTTTTTTGGTTTCTATGGCTCTGATACCATGAAAGTTATGAAGAGTAAGAACAGATACTTTTTCTCTCTTATTCTGATATGATACACAGATACACCTTTATATAGGCAGAAGATAAGAAAAAGATATACTCAATCGTAACATACTCCTAAAATTCCTAACAAATAGAAAATAACAAATTATAGGAAATAGGTAGCAACAACTTCTATTATTCTGCCCCTTATTTAGTTTAAATAACTGAAACTTTATTCTCCTAATATCTAGTAAATTAACGACTAGATTTATTGACCTTTTTTATATTAAGCATGCCTAGGGAATAGGAGTTTTACTGGTATAGATTTAATTGATTTATTTGTTTCAGTATATGTTAGACATAAGCCTACATTTTATATTCTAGATCTTCTTACTTTGAGTGTTTTATCTATAGTCCCTTTTACTTCATTATATTTCGGAAGTGAGTTAATAATATTGTGAAGTTTATGTTAACATTTTTGGGTCAGAGTTAATTTGCATCAGTTTGGTGTAAGGCCCAAACCCTTGCTCACTATTTTAGTCCCATCAACTATGAGGGGAATAATACTTTGAAGTTTTGTAAGCTGTATATGTTGACTCACTGTTGGGTCAACACTTGGGAGTGTTAAGAGCTCACCACCAAATGTGTCCTTGAGGAGAACTCAACTCGAATATTTTATTATGAGGGACCTTTGTGAGCTCAAGGTAGTAGCTTTCACTCCGTTGATCATGTTTTTTTTTGGTGGTTTGTGACGCATAAAGAAAGTTTAGTTTTTGGCAACAATCTTGTTAGTCCATCTATGCCCTCTCCCAAGTTTATGTTAATCACCAACTATTCATTACCATATGAACTGCCCTGAATGATAACTTGGTAAGCTTGGTTTGACTTATCATTGGTTCTTGAAGAAAGGAGTGGAAGTTCAGGATCATGTTTGCAATATGATAAATCCAACAACATGAGAAGTCTTGCGTCAAAAGTCTGAGGTTGAACCTCTCTCTAGTGGAGGTGATGATGCAGTCTACGTTCCACCATCCACAGGGCCTATAGTCTTGGCATATGTCCTCTGTTGATCTAATGGAAAGAAGGGCACATATACATCTCTTTTCATAAGTCCCATAAGCTTAGGAGGTATAGGAGGGTTAGTGTTTTAGATTAATAGTATTTGATTTATTGTTCTTTTATTATTTGTTACTCGTCAATATCTATTAGGATATAGGTCTATCTTCTATATTGTAGGTCTTGTTGATTTGATTCGCTTTGTCTATATATAGTCCCTACATACTTCATTTTTGGAGTTGAGTCTGTAAAATTGTGATGTATATTTGAAAACCCTTGAATAGGAGTTATTTTGTGTTATATCTGTTTTAAGAATTTCCTTTTGTGGAGGCCATGTAAAGCAAAGTTGAATTGATTCATATATTTATATATTTACCTATTGAATGTTTTTCTGTCATAATGTTAGGAGCTGTACTAACTTAGTCTGTGGTGTATTCTATGTTGTCTCTGGCTTTCCTTTCTTCAGTTCTCAGCTTCATGCCTCATATGTTGCTTTTGGCTAAGTCAAAATGGTTCGTTAAGATAACAAGGTTTACCACCATAATGCTTCTGTCTTGGATTGAAGTTTCCTATTATGGAGTCGTTTGGTTGTTAATAGGTGCTTTGTTGCTTGGTTAAAAATTTCAACATATGATATGAATGTTCTACTAACCTTTTTTGTTCCCCCAGTATTTAACTTTTGTTATGATTTTTTTCTTTTTTTGTTTCAGACTATCGAGATTCTTTTTAGCAAAAAGATCTTCTTGAATATGGAGGTTGGTCAAATTATGCCCACATTATGCATCTTTGGGTTTCTGGCTTGTACCCTGTCAATTGATTGTTAGTATCCACGCCTCATTGTTAAGATGCATAACGCTTACATGCTTGCAGTGTTCTCTTCTACCCTTTCTGCACTGTTCCACTTGTTTGCTCTTCTTTTCATATATTTAGGACTCATGCATATATGTAGAAACTGGTTGGACTTAAGATCCATAGGCTGATAAGCATGATGTAAAAGACTAGCTTATACAGCTTAACTGTTGTTTCAGATTCATCCATCTTCGGAATGTATAATATAATAATGTATAGCTATGTATATATCCCTCATTTGCTGACTAACATTGAAAGTTTACTGTTCAATAGGCACACCCATTTTATTTCATTCCTGTTCCTTTCTGGGAAAACTAGAGAGATAATATCCCAACAATGTTAGATGAACTTGGAGAAAATTAATCTACTTTTAAGCTCTTTCTTTTGTCTATGATTTCATTGAATCTTTATTTTAGCATTTTTGTTGCATTAGAGTCTTATTATTCTTTGCACTAGCAGCCTCATCATTCTAAATGCATTTGATTTTATTATTATTATTATTATTTTTTTATTATGGTTTCAGGGGCAAACGGATGTCTTCTGTGCTGATACTTTGAAATCGATTATGGTGGAGTTACGGGGATCCAAGGACTTCTCCAAGTTGTATTCTGGCATAGCAATCCTGGGGTATATTGCTTCAATTTCTGTATCCATCAACATCAAAGCCTTCTCTCATCTGCTAACTTTCCTGGCACACAGATATCCAAAGGTTTGTAACATATGAAAGTCATATTCCCTGTATTACACTATAATTTTCTATTTTGCAATTTTCCTCTTTTGTATATTTGATCTAGTAAAAAGTTAAATATTTTTGCTTCCTCATTTTGCTGCTTTCAGATTCGGAAGGCTTCTGCTGAGCAAGTGTATCTTGTTCTGTTGCAAAATGTGGATCTAGTAGCTGAAGACCAGATGGAGAAAGCTCTTGAAATTATTTCGGACACCTGCTGGGAAGGTGATGTGGAAGAGGCTAGACAAAGAAGGTTACTGCTGTTTGAAGTATCTGGTTTGGATGCTGGAACACTTAGGAATAGCTCTGGATCATCAAAGAAAGCTGATGAAAAGAGGCTGACAGTGCCTTCTACATCTGATGAAAATGCATCGTACCTTTCCCTTGTGGAGTCGTCTGGATTCTGAATTGCCTGCTCAATCAACTAAGTATGTCCACTTACCGTTGTTGAGTGCTCAAATATTTTCTTTCTGCATCGCTTATTAAGTTCATTGGCGTTACTTTATGAGATTTTGGGTTGGATTGACGTTTTAGAAAATTAAGTCTTTTTTTTTTTCCTTCAATCTATCTGACCTAGTTCTTGATTTTCTTGTTTTAATTGCCATTGTTTTGATGAAGAAATTGAAATCTCTATGGCTTATGAGCCCATTGATGTTAGTTAGTGCATTTTTTACCAGTTCTTATAATGAATAGGTCTACATTTTTAACATTCCCTTGTTTTTGGTCTATTTTTGCCATTTTTCTTGACCATTTTCTGTATTTTTTCCTTGGAGTGCATATTTCCTTGATCTAAGCTGTCTGTGGGACAATGGTTTAGAGAGAGAATTCACCTTCTCATCAGTCCCAAATTTCATCTATGTTCTTTTCCCACTGAATATCATGTTTTCTCCATCCATCTCTCTCGTTCCTCACGCACAAATCCTTTTCTTTGCTCCTCTTGATTCTCTTTAGTTAGTTGAAAAGCCAAAACATTGTGGATCGCCTCTGTTGCCCTAGCAAGCCTTACACTTTCCAATGACCACCTCTTTAGATACCTCCATGAATGATGCCATGGCTGCTCTTGTTGGTGATTTTAATATGCTTCCACCTAATTCTGATTCACCTCTCACAAATTTGGGTCGCTCTCGTTAC
This sequence comes from Tamarix austromongolica, assembly GCA_039764185.1. Classification (NCBI taxonomy): domain Eukaryota; kingdom Viridiplantae; phylum Streptophyta; class Magnoliopsida; order Caryophyllales; family Tamaricaceae; genus Tamarix; species Tamarix austromongolica. The sequence goes on from CM077819.1 coordinate 14,373,668, forward strand.
TTGGTTTGGCCATTCGTCCTTCTATGACACAATATTGGGGCACCAAACAAGTATTTTACTATGAAGCCAACAATGCAAAATTTGATGATCTTGATGCATTAGCAACAAATATTGTGGAGATGATCCATTTTTTGGTGATACACCCTAGCCTCAGAACATTTGTGTCTTTTTGTAGTACTTTCAAATTAGTGGTGGATAACGGAGGTTTAAAAGGATTGATAAGACTATTTATATCAATATGGTATACCTTCTTTTCGGAAAACTTATTCTTAATGAACTCCACACTTAAATATGCTTGACTTAGAGTAATTTAAGGATGGGTGATCTCGTGAAAAGTTTTCTAGAATGTGTGCGAGTTGATAAAAAACATGCTCGAAAAGACTCATGTTGACGTGGGGGCTAGTCATTGATCTTAAAAGTATTCCAGAGTAACTATCCATGACCCTTGTGAGGCCGGGGTGTTACATTTTTGCTCGAAGAAAAGCGAGAAATGCGATGTTCTTTCCAATGCTCCTTTTCATTTAACTCTTAAGAAAATCATTTGCCATGACATACCCAATGAACTTGATAGACCCGTGATTAAATACACATGTTAGGAGGAACAGAGGAGGGGTGTGAGGTCTGGTGTAGAGTTTGTTTGATATGGTGAGCTATCAAGGACATATTAGCCTTTACATTCGTAGTATTTCCTTAATAGAGAAGGGGTAGGGGGAGTCTATTAGTGGTTATGACTTTTTTTTGGCTTTTTTCTTGGGGTATCTTTTATGTTGGTGACGGAAAAGGGAGTATAAAACTGAGTCGGGAACTGAAGAGAAAAGGGAGGAAATGTAAGTCTGTGAAGAGGGTGGTACCAGGACCTCAAATGCTTGGATGTATCCTCCCACGTTTGCGAATTTAAACAATCCCTCTTCTCATCGCCCAATTAATTTATGTTTGCTTGCATAATTTTAGTGTTATTTCATTACCTCTGAGGAGTCTACCAAGGTGGTATCAGAGTAGTGACAAGCTTGGAACATGATGTTTAAGAAGGTGGAGGAGTTGGAGGCAAAGATGGATGAACAACTGGTGATTCTTCAAGGGGATTTGTAGAAGGAAAAGGACTTGGTTAAGGATGGAGTTCGACGAGTACTTGTAATTGAGGAGTGGCTGGGCTCGATTGAGAAGACAGTGGAATCCATACTTGCCCGTTTGCCGTGCATGGACCGAGCTAGAAATGGGAGTTCCTTGTTGATCAATCCTAGAAGGCCACCATTGGACGAGGGGGGAGGGGTACCACTTCTAGTGGTAAAGGGCGGAGAGGAGTGGTTTAATGATCATTGACCAGCCCATTAGTTGGAGTTTCCAACCTTCAATGGAACAGATTCAAACGGATGGTTGTTCCGAGTAGAGACTAGAGAGGTATTTCAACCTGAATCAATTATCAAAGGCAGAGAAGATGGAGGTAGTGGCGGTGGCTATGGAGGGCGGTGGCTATGGACTGGTTCCAGTATGCTGAGGAGGGAAAGAAATTCTCTACCTAAAGGAGTTTTCGAGAGATGTTCCTGACACAATTCTGGCCTAAACAAATGGGGTCCATATATGAAATTTTTTTTAGCGATCCGACAACTATCAACCATTGAAAAGTATGTGGAGGAGTTTGAGTTGTTGGCAGCACCATTTCAAGGCTGATTGTCAGAGGAAGTGTAGGAGAGCATGTTCCTGAATGGTTTAAAACCAGCTATTAGGACCAAGGTGCGCCTGCTGAGACCAACCGAGCTCATTGATATAATAGAGGTGGCCCAGTTGGCAGCGGAAAGGAACCACATTATCCAAGTAGGGGGCCCTAGCCCAAACCCCTCTGGTAATACGATTGGTGCCATGCCTAAGGTATACACATCCATTTATTCAAACTTCAACCCAAACTCTCAACCACCATCTTCGTCTTTGCTGTCGGGATCATGAATTAGCTCTCTCCCAAATTTGACAAGAATGACTCCAACCTAGACCAACCCCAACACTTTGGCGGATGAATCCCAGGGTAGCCGTCGGATAACGGGTTTCCAATAACTATCTGACACTGAAATGAGGTGCCAATAGGACCGGGGGTTATGTTTCTGGTGTGGCGTGAAGTGTGCTCCTGAACATAAGTGTCGTCATCGACAACTACAGGTGTTGATGGCGGAAGATGATGATGAGGAGGAAGACGAGAAGAACCCTCCATTGGTTGAACTAGAGGAGATTACAGAGGTAAAAAGACGAGTTTAGCTCTCCATGAACTCAGTTGTGGGTTTTACTACTCCTAATGCTATGAATCTTAAGGGGGGAATTAAAGGGGTAATGGTGGTAATTTTGGTCAATTGTGGGGCTACGCACAACTTTATTGCAGAGGACTTGGTGGGACGTTTGGGTTTACCACTTTCTACCATCGCTTCCTACGTTTTGTCCAGACTGTTGTAATTTGCAAGGGTGTGATGTTGACATTGTCGGAGATAGTAATTGTAGATCTCTTGCTATTAGAGTTGGGAAATGCAGATGTTATCTTAGGCATGCAATGGTTTGAGGAACTGGGAGTTATGCAAGTTAATTGGAAGGCATTACAGATGAATTTCCACCCGGGAAATACGTCAATAACCTTGAGAGGGGACCTGGGATCTTGCAGAACTCAAGTTTCCCTGTCGCTGCTGCGTACTTTTGGGAAAGAAAAATAGGGCATTTTGTTGGAATGCTGTACCTCAATAACCGAAGCTTAGCGAGATTCTTCCAGTGGCGCTCCCATTGAAGTGCAAGAGGTGATATGAGCCTATCCCAAGATATTGAAGGAACCTGAGGGATTACTGCCTGCACGAGACTTGGATCATAAAATACTCCTATTGCTTGGAACATAACCCATGAATTTGCGCCTGTATAGATACCCTTAGATACAAAAGGATGAGATAGAAAGATTGGCAGGAGACATGTTGATAGTGGGAGTAATTTGTCCAAGTTACAACCCTTTCTCCAGCCTGGTGCTCTTTGTTAAAAAAAAAAAGGATGGGAGTTGGTGGTTCTGTGGTGATTATAGAGCACCAAATAGAGTGATGATCCTAGACAGATTTGCTAAACCTGCAATTGATGAGCTGCTAGACAAATTGCATGGGGTAATTGTCTTTTTGAAGCAGGATCTGAAGTTCGGGTATCATCAAATCGTGGTGAGTACTGGGGACATCTACAAGACAACCTTTTGCACACATGAGGGACACTATGAGTTTCTCGTCATGCCTTTTGGGTTAACTAATGCTCTAATCACATTTCAGGCTTTGACGGATGAGGTGTTTAAGGTTTATCATTGAAAATTCATATTAGTTTTCTTCGATGATATATTGGTCTACAACCAGAATATGGAGGCACACATTCATCACTTACAATTAGTTTTCCAACTATTAAGGGAAAACAAACTGGTGGTGAATAAGAAGAAATATATCTTTGGGAAGACAGAGTTGGAATATTTAAGGCATATAGTGTTAGCAAAAGGATTGACAACTAACCTGTCTAAACTTAAGTGTATGAAGGAGTGGCCGGTGCCTAAGACCCTATGTGAACTACGGGGATTTTTGGAGCTAATTAGATAATATTGCAAATTTGTTAGGAATTATGGACAAATTGCAACTGCTCCAACTGATCAGCTTAAGAAGGATCGTTTCTGCTAGAGTGAAGAGGCAAAACAAGCCTTTGAGCAATCGAAATAGGCTATGGTGACGATTCCGGTATTGGGGTTGTCTAATTTCAAGGAGCCTTTTGTTGTGGAGACGGATGTCTCTGGGCTTGGCGTAGGGGCATTTTGGATGTAGCTAGAAAGACTTATTGCTTTCTGTAGTCGATCCTTAGGTGTAAAGGCACTCCTGAAGTCTTTATATGAACGGGAACTTATGGCAATAGTGTTGGTAATGTAGAAATGGAGGCATTATTTGGTTTGGTGGCATTTCAATGTTAGGACGAATCAACGGAGTCTGAAGTTCTTGTTGGAACAATGGGTGGTCCCAAAGGAGCATGCCAAATGGGTCACCAAGCTATGGAGTTACAAGTTTGAGATAGAGTAAATGCCATGAAGGAAAATAAGGTAGTTGATGTTTTATCCCAAAATGATTCAGCATCCTTAGCAGCAATTTCTACTGGGTGGACGCTATTGTGGAGCTCTCTTTAATCCAAAATAGAGGTTGGCACTTGAAACAACGGTTACAACAGGGTATGAGGGAGGATTAGGGGTATACCCTCCAAACATGGGAGCTTTGGGATCAAGGATGTTTGGTTATATCGGCAAGCTCAACCATTAAAGGGGAACAGGCGGACATTCGGATGTGTCAAAGACTTATAGGGGATGGCCTGAGAGTTGTATGGTTAGGAATGAAGGCCATTAAAAAATTTGTGGCTAATTGTGTTGTCCGTCATCAAAATAAGTACCAAGCCATGAAGTTGGTGGGATTACTAGAGCCATTACCGGTTCCCACCCAAGCGTGGAGCGATATTTCACTGGATTGTGTTTTGGTGGTGGTCGATCGTTTAACAAAGTATGCTTATTTTATCCCTTTTAAACACCTCTTCCTTGCAAGGTTTGTGCAGCCATGTTTGTTAGAGAAATCATGAGATTACATGGTGTGTTGAGTTCGATTTTCTTAGACAGGGACAAGGTGTGTGTGAGTAGCTTTTTGAAGGAACTCTTTAAGCTCTAAGGGACCATTCTCTGTTTTAGTTTGGCATACCATCTTTAAACTGACAGGCAAACTGAAGTAGTTAACCGAAGTTTGGAGACATACCTACACTGTTTCGTAGGAGACAAACCCAGGCAGTGGGCAAAGTGAATTCCCTAGGCTAAATATTGGTATAATACTTCATTTCACTCGACAGCTCAGATCACCCCTTTTAAGGCTCTCTACCTCCGTGATCCACCACCCTTGCTGAGACATGAGAAAGGTAGTACTCCTTTTGAGGATGTGAATCAGGAGTTACAAGACAGAGATGCAGCCCTGTCCAAGCTAAAGCAGCATCTCCTGTGAGCTCAAACTAGGATGAAGAGTCAAGTTGATTGTCGAAGATGTGAGCAAGAATTGGAGGTAGGTAGCCTAGGTATACGTGAAATTGAAGCCTTATAGATAATGATCATTTGCCAAATGCCTTAATGAAAAGCTTGCCTCAAGGTATTTTGGAGGATTGGTCAAGTAGCTTACAGGTTGAGGCTTCTGGATTCAACTTCTATCTACCCTGTCTTTTACATTTCTTTGCTAAAACTAGCCTTAGGAGAAGGGCAGTAGGCTTGACTTCTTAATGTAGTCCTTGCTGAGGACCTGGAATGGAGGGTGGAACCACATGATGTGTTGAATATGAGGTCTCATAATCAGGAAGTGTTGGAGGTAATGATTAAGTGGAAAGGGTTGCCAGATTTTGAAGCTTCATGGGAGGAATTCGAGCAACTTAACCAACAATTTCCAGCTTTTCACCTTGAGGACAAGGTGAAAGTCCATGGGGAGGGTAATGATAGACCCGTGATTAAATATGCATATGTTTGGAGAAATAGAGGAGGGGTTTGAGGCTTGGTGTAGGGCATTTTAGCCTTTACTTTTGTAGTATTTCCATTTTAGAGTGGGGGTAGGGGAAGTCTATTAGTGGGTATGACTTGTATTTGGCTTTTTCCTTGGGGTATCTTTTCTGTTGGTGATGGGGCTAGGGGGAGTATAAAATAGAGTTGGGAACTGAGAGAAAAAGGGGGGGGGGAGAAGTCTGTGGAGAGGGAGGTACTAGGAGCTCGAATGCTTGAATTTATCTTCCCATGTTTGCGAATATAAACAATCTCTCTTCTCATCGCCCAATTAATTGTTGTTTGCTTGCTTATTTCAGAGTTATTTTGTTACCTCTGCTGAGTCTACTAGAATTGTGGGATGTGTGTGTAATGTTTGGAACTGTAGAAATTAGTGACTTGGATTTGGTCTCTTCTTCACTAAACTTAGAGAAGTTTAGATTATCATAATATCCTTATAACCAGACCTAGCAAAGCTGGGTTGTTGTAGCTAGACTTGGTAAGGTTGATCTAAACCTAACCATCATAATCCATATTCAATTTTGATTCAAAAATTATAATCAATCTTGCCTTGAAACTCAAAACAACCCAAAATAAATACAAAATTAGCTAACTCAATAGTGAGTTTTATCTGAATGGATCCAAAGGAAATGGCACTCAATAAAGACCTGAATTGAACTAAAGTCAAACTTGATTTTATCTGACTAGCAATCCACAGAGACCACATTTTATTTTAAAACCTATTTGTACCTAAACGTTAAAAAAATTTGAGCAGAAGAGTATAATACTTCACCCATTTGATAACATATTAAGTTAAAATAGTAAGAATTTCATATTGTTTTCTGTAATAATTTTCTTACTTTCTGACAATTGATCACCACAATATATGAAATCTAAACTATAAGAAAATTTTTAATTACTCTAAAAGTAATTTTTTAATTAATCATGTTAATAATGATTAGATTAATAAACAAGTAATATATGATAATAACTGCTAGTGATTGATGTAATCTACAAGTGTACGGTATCGAGGTAGTTATCAATGTATCGTTCGACAAGGACTGAAGAGTGAGCATTGGCACTATGATAATACTATCTATGCTTAGACCATTGAGTTATCAAGATGATGAACTATCGACCGGAATCAATAGAATTAGCAAATAAAGAAAATATCTAGAGCAATCAATCAAGACTTGTTCAGAGTAATAGGAATGGCTCGTCAATTACTTCAATCTACAATTCAGTTGATCATTTTACTCGACCCTGATGCATAATTTACAACCATGTTAATTGGCATATTAAGCTTTGTGCTTTCTTAAGTCACCATGCCCTATTGCCACATATGACCCAACCATATAATTAAATATCGGTCATGACATACAATATCAGATGATATTTATCGGATTTTAGATCAGCCGATATACGACTGTTTTAAAATTTTAAATACTTATCGGCAATATATCGGTTATTGACCTATATTTACTAACATTTGTTGATATTTGTTGTGAAAAAATAAAATAAAAATCACGCCGCGACTATCATGGCATATAAAATATCATTCCCAACACTTGATACTGCAACACCAAACTTAGCTGTCTCTAGATTGAGTTCTTAAAGCAAACAGAACATTATCACTCATCCTGATTCTTCCCTTTTTATGTTGTAGAAACTAAATCAACATCCCTCGACCATGTGATTCAATTCCTAATCACGTTATTTGGTTACATCCCAACTCATCTCTCAAAACTTGCTGGAATTTTTCACACCAATAACCGAAAACTGGTCGAATCCCCGGTATTATCAATGGAAACAACAATGTAATGCCCAAAATTATAAACAAAATTGGAAAGGTAAGAGCAATCATCACATTCAGATCGAAAAATTTCCTTCACCATAGTGCAACACAACAATTACATAATGATCGTGAAAAATAACATAATGAATTGAGAGAATCCCCATCAAATAAAGTATGCAAACTCTAGAATTTGTGTCCAAAAACTACACCGATCAGCTATCAATTAATATTACGTTCCAAAAAATAAACAAAATTATAGTATTTTTCTTTAATAATAATATGTTTTATTTTTTATTTGATATTTTACCTTAAGATTTTTTAAAGGTGCCAGTTTATTAACATCTTATAAAGTCCATGGCAACACCGTAATTGGTTCTATTCGAGTTACTGATCTTGTAAAAATGAAATCCAATTGTATAGATATGGTTGGAAGAACTAATATCCAAGAACCATCTATGACTAGAAATTTTAGAGGGGAAATGAGTAAGTCCTGTAAATGAGCCCAGCCGGCTTGGCTCATTAACAGGTTGGCGAGCCTCAATTTTAGGTTCGAGCCCAAAAAATTCAGCTTGGTTTATTTATAGTTTAGGCTCATCAGTTCGGCTTGGTTCGATTTGACTCATTAAAACCGCAGTTTAATTCTTTTGTTTAGTTCAACGAGCCGTGCCCAAATCCAAAGATATTTAGTTTGGTTTGACTCATTTACGGCCTTAGAAATTAGTAATGAATAGCTTACTTTTTTTGAACAAAATTTCAGCAAATGTTGCGTGTTGCTGTTGCTTCTCATCCTTTTGTTTACTCCCGCAACAGCATCTTTGCTGTCATATCTTTTACAATAATAACACTGAATTTGCTTTATTTGTTGCATCTATTCAGATGCCCCCTTCCTCTATAACCTGTTCAGCCACCTCTATATCTGAACTTGTTGCAACGACCTCTGCCTCCATAGCTTCCCCTTCCCCTTGGAGCAGGTTCAAATTTTCCTTTTATTACACTTCTCCCCTGACTTGAAAAGCCGTTTCATCTATCTTCTCTTGCATTCTGGACAACCTCTCTTCATGATCTTGAAGTGAACTACCAAAGGTGTACTCTGCCAACTCATATGACTCCTAGTCACAGTGTGTTCAGCTTTTAGGACCTAAACTCCTTAAACCTTTGCAACAACAATGGTATCTTAATTTCTTCCAGAAACTCTAGATAAGTAAGCTAGCAAAGATTCATTTGCAATGTTTCAAATTCCGTACAGATGGATTGCAGTTCAACAGTCATTACCAGCAAAGAACCTTTATATATATATATATATATATATATATGATTTCTCCTGCTTCTTTGGAGGTTTCTGCTGCTGCAATCCTTGTAAAAAATTGAATCATCCATTGTCTGCTGGATGATTAATAGTACCTTAGAATCTGTCTTTTTGTTATCCTTCAACAATACACACACGCACACATATAATTTCTCATGCTTCTTTGGAGGTTTCTGCTGCTTCAATCCTTGAAAAAAATTGAATCATCCCTTGCCTGCTGGATGATGAATAATGCCTTAGAATCTATCTCTTTGTTATCCTTCAACAATGGTGTCTTTAAAACCTCTGCAACAACAATGTTGATAAATAATCCAGCATAGTCTTCCCCATTCATTTGCAATATTTCAAATTCTCCACACAATGATTGTTTTTCAATGGTCATTACCTGCAAAGAACCCTTGATTTTTTTTTTTCCTATTAGAATTTCTCATGCTTCCTTAAGAGGTTTCTGCATTCTGCTGCTGCAATTATTGAAAAAACTGAATCATCCACTTCCTGCAGGATGATGAATAGTGCCTCAACATCTCTGTTTTTTTTCTCCTTCAACCTCAATTCAACTTGATTATCAAAAGCCTTGCTCAACAAAATCCTATAGCTGTAGGGATTTAAATTAAGTTTTCATTTTGGTACTCTAGTATTCATATTTTTCACCATTATATACTGGAATTAAGGGTCTAGAAGATACGTTGTTGTTGCCTGCCATGTCACTTAATCATTCCCACTTGTGTTTCAATTGCTTATAATCTACCCACTCAATCCCAGCTTTTAATCGAGCTGGTACTAATACCGGAACGTAGGACTATAGAAAATAGAGGGAAGGGTCTCCTAAAGGAGAGCTAATTTCAATTTTTACTCACACAGAAACTGGAAACATATATTGTGGCCTATTTCAAGTAAATAATCACTCGTAAAAGGAAGCAACTAACATTTATTTGTGTTATGGAAGCAATTAGTTACCATCAAAGCTTGCAGATGAAAAAGCTGCACTGTTGATCAGTGTTTAAACTTAAATTTCTTTGTATATGCTATATATATGATGTCATATTACAACAAGTCAGAGTAAATACTTGAACTTGAAAAAAGAAACTCCAACACAACAAAAACTTCATACTAGCATACTTCAAAATGATCTGTATAATTATTCACAACATTTGAGACCCAAATATGACCAAGTATCCATGAACTTGAAATCATACAAAAGAATTATGGTCACCACCTGCCAACATGTCTAAACAGTGCTCATGGCCTCGTAGCTCCACGGACCACACGTTGTCTGGTCACGAATTGATTGACCATAGCAAGTGCATTGCTGGTTAAGCGTGCGGCATTATCAACCCTCATTTTGATTTTGTCCTCAAAGTTGCGTCCTCTTGCGCTTCCAGGAAGTGCATCCAAGCAAGTGGTTTGATAAGTGAGTGCAGTACTAGTCCAAGTCTCCATATTGCTGCAATGCCACAAAAATTCATCTCCAGTAGCTTGCTTCCTTACATGTTGAAGCTCTTGAATCGACTGGCTTATCCTTGCCATACTCTCACCGATCTGATCTATGCAATCGCGTGCAGATTGATAGGTTTGTGGGCTGGTTTGTTTAAGTCTGTAGCTCCATTTGGCCACATAGGCTCTTGCAACCCGGGCACGTTGCAGGCTCACCTCTAGAAAGATTTGTGCTAAATCTTGTTGGGAGTAATTGGTTGAGTTGAGATGGGTTATGAGGGTTTGAACGCACTCTTTCTGGTAACGGGTATGCCTGCATGAAATCCTAGCAAAAGCCCTCTTGGTTGAGCAACTGCGACATCCCTCTGTGACGGAGAGAGAGACAAGAGCAAGGGTGAAAACTAGCAAGGGAATGGCGTACCTTGCCATTTTTTGAAATTTTAGTTTACCTTGGATGATTTGGCCAGATCTTTTGATTGAGATGTTGTGGTGTGTGATGAGACTTGAGACTATGACCGAGGGTTTTATATAGGCACTTTAGGAGTGCTTTTGTCTTAGGCGAGACTTTAGGATCTCATGTGTAGGTTTCCATGTGCTTATTTCAACCGCACATCAAATTTAGTACTTTGAATAGTGTATTATCAAATTTTATATAAGTATGAGCAGGCATGAAATTTTTGAAATGTCACTAACGGGCGACAGCCGTAATTATGTTGGCAACACGTAGACACTATTAGGGAAGGTCATATTTAAGATTAGACCTGCACAATATCATTTAATAACTTAAAATAGTAGAGCTACTCTCAAATTTTTAATTCTCTTGGTCCGCTACGATCTCAATTCGTGTTACTGAGCAGCATGGCAAAGTGTTTGGGAAGCAAGTGGATTTTTCGTGATATTCTACGTTGATTATTTGGGTGTTATTTATTATTCAATTAGAATTCCCTTGATGTGGTGGTTATAGTGGATATATAATATATGTGATGCGAGAAGATCAATCTATTTATATACAAATAGTTGGGTGATTTTGACCAACTTGATATATATTTTATGCATTTTTTCTGTTAAGAAAATTCTTTTTTATTGAAATTTAACCATGATGCGTGATAGTATGTCTACTTTTGATCCGAATTTCTTACATAATTTTGCAATGATTTATAAATAATAATAATAATAAACATCATAGAGCAGTTTGGTTAAATCCCTGGCTGTAGTATCCTCGTACGCGGCAAGTGATAGCTGGGAAACTACGATGTAATCATATACATCATAGTATTTCGTCCCTTTGTAAGCCCTCATTGTTAGCTACCATATTCGTCTTATGGTAGATGTGCTTGAAAGAATAGGTAGTAAACTTAACGATACGTGTATAACCAGCCAAATTGTTATTCTTGTGCTTTTATTTTTTGATGATTTGTTATTCACACAAGTTAATACATGCTGTGCAAGCCCGGCTGATGAAATTTCAGACATGTATGAAAACCTATACTGTAGAACCTATTGCATGTAGGAGGTACAGTTTTGCTAAAACTATACCAATATAGATCTCTATTTATAAACTACAATTTTAGAAATATTATGTTCTATTTTTTTTAAATACTCTGAATTGAAAATAAATTAATTTGAATAAAAAGTGAGCTGCTGATATCATTCTTTTTTTTTTTGGTTTTATCATAGGTAAAAATATATTTATATATCAAGAGATAATTACATAGTACGCTTGCGGCATACTCAGGATATATAAAACAGGGAGGAGAGACATTCTTAAAGTTTGAGAGATTCCTAGCTTGCCATATATGGTAAACAGTAGCAGCCAGGGCCAGCATTCTAGCGATTCCCAACCAGCTCCTCACCCTTTTCCCAGATGTGATGTGTAACCATGCACCGGAAGAACTGAGGGTGACTTGCATCACCTCTAGTGCGTGAGGGACAGGTCCATGGGATGTCCAAGCAGACTACTGTCCATTGTGTTCAGCCTCCTCCTGCTAACGTCTCTTGCTGATGTCAATATGACATCTCCGGTCTCATGATGCTGCACCATACGACTGGTTGCAGCATATAATTTGTGGAAATATACGCTGCTAATTAGCTCCAAAGAAATTCTCATAATGGGCGATTCCCATGTAAATTGCCGAGATTTTCATGATTATTTGTCCAATATGTCACCTGTCTATGATCTTATAATTGATCAATAAGTAAGATCTATTTTGTTGATTTGTGTTTATTGTTGTCTCCTTTCGGGTGGTCAAAGATACGAACTTATATATTTAAGCAAACTGTTGAACTTCTTGGATGGTGCCTCCGGTTGAATTAGTACTTGTTAAGCTGTTTACGATCTCCGAGATTTCCATATCTTCGAGTTTGGGCAGCATAATCCTTATAATACGGCTGTATATCAGAATTAATGATAGTCGACCGAGCATAAGGGGTGCCGGCTGCTCCTCCGGGACAACAAACTTTCAAAGTCAATGACTACATGTAAATACATGCATAAATTATCTATTTCTTTTTACAATTGAAGGCAAAGATAGATTAAAGATTAAGTAATAGCGCTAAGGAGTGTTCTGGAAATATTTTGGTTAAAAAATTAGTTTTTATACGCAACTTTTCTAATTACCTATTTTCACTTCACAAAAAGTCAGCTTTATAGGAATACCTAATATTTTGATTCTCAATACCAAAAAATATTGTGCGCTCTATACACCTTTAGAATGCTTAATAAAATAAAAAATAATTAAGAGTTTTCAATCTTATTAATATATTAAGAATAAAAATTATCCTTCCTAAATACGCATGAATCAAAATTATCAGAATGTGAAAAGAATCAAGTATTGCCTCAAGTGCTCAAGAACATATGATAGAAAAAGGCAGTGCAGGGCAAAGCACGAGGGTTATGATCCTAGTTTTGTGTCTTATATTTTTCGGTATCTGTATGCCTTTATGGGTACGGTAAATTTTAATCACTTTTACACTGATCCGATGAATCAAGAAAAAAATAATGTATTTGAAACATGATCATACAAAGGTTCAGACTTAAATCTCGATTAGTTTTACAAGTTACTACTAGATGTGATGTTTGCTGCTCCAGTTATTGGCGTGCCTCACCTGTAATTGGATCTGCCGCGGGACAGGAACATTCGGGGGCCATCCTCAAGATTCAACTTTTGTTTTGTCGTTTCACACAAGAGTAAACGACCACTTTACCGATTGTCGTGAGTCTGGAAACTTATTACATATGCTCAAAACGGAAAACCGCGGATTCAATAGCTGGGGCTTCGGGGTAGGGGGTGGCGGGGACGGTGCTGAATCGATCTTCCAGAAAAAAACTTAATCAAATCATATAAATATGACCTGCCATGTTGTTGCACGTGGAGCTAACGAGGCAACTTCCCTTGTGTTTGCTTAAACCGTCCATGATTAGCTTTTAATTCGACACAATAACATACACCTAGTAACATTGTCCCAATTTTGTGCGGCATGTGCATTTTTTAAGCTTACCGTAACACTCAAACGATGATTAAACTATTAATTCCTTAAATATATTCTTTTAAGTCATCTGTCAACCATTTGCATCGACCACAAATATTTCTAAAGCTCTACCCTTCCACACAACTAAGTGATAAAAGAGCACGAGACACCATTTGCATATGTGTTGCACATGCTGGATCCTGGGTTTGATTCTCAGGATTGTGATTTAGTGGCAAACTCATGCTCTATATGCTGGTGAGGAATCTAGAACGATTTACTTTCCCTACAATCAAATGAGGTAGCAGCCCATGGAAACCATAAGGGTGAGGGTTTCGCCCTTTTAGACAAATACTGATAAACCATCACATTCAACTAAGATTATATTCTTATATATTTAGTTGAGGGCAACCCATTTGCCAAGGTCCAATAACCCAAAGCATCGACTGAGTTGTCAATTTACCTATAGCCTACACGTGAGCTTCAACTATTCTTAAGCAACATTTATTAAATGTCAAATATTGGACTTCTATAGAACCGTAGTTGATAATTTGCAATAGTTTGACTGGCCGAAGTTGAGCTAAATAGCATCAACTATACTTTTTTCGAATATCATATACCTAAGGGAAATTTCTTTGAGGCTCATCACTCGATCATTGTCACACCCATCATGTCTCTAGGGATGTCATTACTTGACCCAAAGAATATGGTGCGTTGAGGTTGAGAGCAACTACTGATAATAATCACCTTCATTTGATGAATCTTACTTGGCAATTCTTCTCCTCAACTCTGGCCGACTGCTTTAATAGAACACATATCACTACTCTACTTGAAAGATTCGGAAGGAGTAGTCCCTTGCACTCCCAAATGCAATAAATAAATAAATAAATAGTGACTTCATGCATTCATGTGGTGTGATTAACCTATGCTTTATTGGTTATAAGTTTACGTGATCTACTATAAAAGGTGACAATTATTTCAACCAACAATGATTAGACTGGGCTTGGGCTAATTCAGATTAGATTGTGACCTTCCCTAAATCCTTGGTTCTTCATCTCCTTCATAACTATTTAGACCATTACCCTTTACTTCTTAACATCAAATTAGCCTAAACCTTTGCTTCTAGGCTCACGAAAATGGAAATCATGTGGCTCTTGGACTATTGGTTCTCTGATCTCATCTACAAATGTAAGGTAATTGCCAATGACAACTTCTTAAATTTCCTTAACCTCTTTCCCATGGAAGTTGGGAGTTGGAATAGGGAGGAGCTTGGTGATATTTTTATTAACATCAGATATGTTAAAGCCTTGTTGGATTCTACTCAAGCTACCCTGGCTATCGATGTCAATGATCTCAACCTTGAAAGGGAATCTTCCTTTAGAAACTCTCTGAACCAACTCCTTATGGAAGAGGACTTCTAGGTAATAGAATCATTGCTTTCTTTTATAAATCACATATTAATAGAAGGTGTCACAACTAGATTGATGTCATTATAAATGCTAGTGGGGTTTAGTCCACTAACACCTTGAATATGCACCTACAAGTCACTAATTACTTTTCAAAGCTTTTTAGTCTTGAAGATTGTATTATTATGGAACTAGACCTTCCCAAACCCAACTTCCTTTAGTCCTTAAACTCTGCTGAACATAACTTCATTGTCTCTCTTATCAATGCCATGACCATGAAGAGTGCACTATTCAACCTTGGGGGTAACAAAGCTCCAAGACCTGATGACATTTATGCTTTCTTTTCCCCCAAAAGTATTGGGATATCATCGAGACTTATCTCACTAATTTCATCTTGAAGGTTTGGGAAACAAACCACTTCCCTAAGGAAATCAACAAAACACATATTGCTCTAATCCTAAGGTTACTCGCCCTAAAATAGTGTCACAATTTAGATCAATAGGTTTATGTCAAACCATATACAAAGTCATCTCTAAGATTATTGTGGACAAGCTTTGTCTTTCACTTAAGAGATGTACTGAGCTTGAGTAAACAACTTTCCTACATGATAGAAGAGCTTCTGATAATATTATCATTTGTTTTAAGCTCCTCTATATGCTTTAGTATACCTCCTCCATAGGGAAAAACCCCTTTCCTTGCTCCTAATCTTGACCTTGCTAAAGCTTATGATCATATTAAGAGGGGTTTTATTCACAAAACCCTTATGTAGTTCGATCTCCCCCCTAATAGCATTCAAATTATCATACTTTGTATCTTTCCACTTCATACACTGTCTTTATTAACGGTGCCTCCTCCAAGGATTTCATGCCCTTGAGGGGAATAAGGTAGGAATATCTCATCTTTCCTTACCTTTTTCTTGTGTGTATTGAGGTGATTATTGCTCGTATAAAAGAAAAAGTTGAGTTAGGCTATTGGTGTCCGCTCCTAGTGGCTAAGTGTAAAATGGGGTTTACAGATGATATTATATTCTTTATGAGAGATGATGATCGAAATGTAAATACCATTAAGCTGGTGCTCAATGAATTTTGTTCCAACTCAGGACAAAGTATTAGCCTTGACAAGTTTACAATTATCTTCTCTAAGAATGTGAGTGATGAAGAAAAAAACGCACCTTTCCTTTGCTCTAAGGATCCCCTTCACACAAGACATGGGTAGATATCTTGGACACAACATTGGATCTCCTAAGACATCTAAAATAAATTTCCATGGACTTATTGAAAACCTTAAGAGAACATTAGCCAAATGGAAGATTGATATTTATCTTTGGTGGGTAGGACTACCCTTGCCAAATCCTCTATTAAATCCCTTCTAGTTTACATCATGCAAGTTAACAAGATCCTAATACAAGTCACTTATGAGATCGATAATATCACTAGGAACTTTCTATGGGGCTCTACCCAAGAAAAGAATAGATTACACCATGTTTCTTGGAAGGTTATTACCCTCTTCAAAGATAAAGGCAAGTTAGGCGTGAGATTGGTAATGATGAACAATAAAGCCCATCTCATGAATTTGGCTCGGAGAACTAGGGTGAATAAAGACAACCTTAGGGCTCAAACTTAATATCTTCATATAAGAACTCAGAGGCAAAGCACTTCATCTACATGGAAAGAAATATGTGAAATTCAACCCTTGCTCAACCAGGGTATCAAATGGTATTTAGCTAATGGAAAGTCGGTGGTCTATTGGTATGACCTCTGGAATGGCGACCACAATATTTATAGTTACATTGAAGGTCCTCTTACTCTAATTGACATCAATATCAAGGTTAGTGACCTATGGGTAGAGGGTTTGTGGGATTTCTCTCCATTTTCGTTCATCCTCCTAGAGTATATCATTGGCTTAATCAAAGCTTCCTCATTTTCCTTGTATTAAATCCAACCACAGCTCCATCTCTTGGAAGTTCAATTCAGATGGGTCATTTACTACTATTTTGGCTTATCATGATATTCTACATTGTGAAGCGGTGAATGATTTCAAGAACTGGTTGTGGATCTTAAAGGTGGATTCTCCTCCTAGACTGCATCTCCTCCTTTGGATTCTCATGAATGAAATATAGCCTACTAATGAATCACTATTCCTTAAAGGTATTAAAGAGGATATGGTTTGTCATCTCTATACAAGTAACGTTGAAACCTATTCTCATTACTTCTTTGATTATCCCTTATCTTCTTCCTTTTGGGATGATCTTAACCTTTCTTATGTGGAAAAATTCTCCCTCAACTCCCATGAAGACTTTTGAGCTTAACTTCACCATAATTGTGAAAATAATAATGATATAATTTGGGGTGTCCCTTGGTCATGTGTTTTTCTTCATGTAATTTAGGCTTTATGGGTCTCTAGAAACAATCACATCTTTAATTATGAGGAAATCCATGAAAACTTCACCCTTATGCAATGATGGGTGTTCGAGTGAGAATTCCTTTAAGATAACAAGAAATAAAAGGCACCTATGAAACTTCCTTGTCTTAAGCTTTGGATGCGACCATCCCTTAAGTCCTTGAAACTCAATACTAATGGTTTAATTAGAGATAAGGAAATGAAAGGTGGTGGAGGAGGGCTTCTTTGAGATTTTGCTGGAAACTAGGTTGCATGGTTTACAAGAAATGTGAAGAGTTTTAATAGTTTTCTTGTGGAATTGTGGGTTGTTCGTGATTGCCTACTTTTGGCTAATAATTTGGGCATCAAACTACTTGTGATGCATTTATTTCTTGTAATGAGATTCTTTATGACTTTGTCTCTCACCTCTTCTTTGAGATTATTTTTGATTGCAAGCTATTCCAACCTACTTTATTGAAGTCAAGGTTTGTCCTATCAATACAAAAAATGATGGTGTGGCGGATAGACTAGCAAACTTTAGTTCACATTTTTTGTGTGAATATGTTTTTTGGACTGGCTAGTACTATTTTACATGACATTTCTAATTTTCCAATGCTACTTTCTGTAATCACTTTGTCACCTAGAGGGCTATTTGTGTGACTCAACCCCTTTTATTTGAGGGTTTGCAATTGAACATTGGCTTAGGCTCCAAAATTAATTATTGGCATGTCACCTGTGTCAAGAACAACTCCATTTATGATATGATTTTTGGCTCGCTCTAACATCAGGAGGATAGCCTATGTGTCATCATAGACGAAGGCAATAAGGAGCACATGGGGTCACTTGACCCCATATAAATTTAATAATTTACGCTTTATAATATATATAGACATATTATAAATATTTAATTTTGCGTATTTTATTGGAATTTTTTTTGGCTATTTTGATTCGTGTTTAACTTCTGTCTATTTAAATATTTTCCTTAACCGATCTATAGATTTGCAAGCTTATATTCTATTTTCAATTAATTATTATATTATACAATGTATTTTTCTCTTTTTTTTTGTTTAATATATTACTGGTACGTGGTTTTGATGGATATATATTACAAAATTTTTCTTTACATTTTATTAGTATATCATACAAATTTTCATTTCTTTAGTCATTTTACTACCAGATATTAAGGATATGTTGTATACTTTAATCTATTTTTTCTTATAATTATATACACATACTAATTAGTATAATGAGACTCTAATTTAATTTGTCTTCATTAATAATGTGATTGTCATTGCTATTTTAAAAATAAATAAGTAAATTCTATTAGAGACAGTGGTATATATGATTATTATGCATAATATCAAACATATAGTTTAATTAATTATATTTCTCAGGGATATACGTAAACATTTAAATATTTTTAAATTAGTATTAATTTAAAATATATGATAAATACTTGCATTATCTAGTATTATTAATTGTAATTATTTCTAATGCTAATAATTTATATATATATATATATATATATATATATAAGTTTAATAGGACCCCATTCCTCCCTGTGTGTATTGGAGACGAAAGAACGGCTGTGGGATTGCATATTTTTTGACCTTTCAAATAATATTCGTAAGTTGATGCAAGCTATTCGTCAATCAAGACTTCCCCCTCAGCTCGCAAACTCCTTATCCTGGAAATTCACTTTAAGAAGGCTCCTTCCCCTAACTCAGCCTTCAGACATCTACTATCTGAGCCACAGGCCGATGACAACTAGGGTTGGAGTTGGACTTGGAAATTCGATGCCCCCTCTATCTGTACTATGTTTTGGTTATTACATCACGAAATACTCCCAATAAAATCTTCCTTACTCAATTAACCAACATATATTGGGCGACGATCTCTCGCTGATATGCCTAACTATGAGCGAATATTATATCTATAAACTTTGTGACTGTCCTTTATCCACTGCTATTTGGGATCAAAATAGCATCAGACAACTAAGGTATTTCCGACATGACAATGATTCCATGCACCGACTCATATCTAATAGCACCGGTTCATTAGAGCATCAATGAAAATTCCCATGAAAGAATGTCTTTGTGCAAGGTATTACGACATTTTGGTCACTTCGTAATCATAACGTCTTTTGTAACTATCAACCCTTGATATCTTTGACCTCATATAACGTAAAGCCTTTTAATGGCTCTACTTAAGATATAAACATGATCAAGGAAAAAGCGCACGAAGATCCATGCAGTTGCATGGGTTTCATCCCCTATGGGCTTCCTTAATCTTAATACTGACGATACAATCCACCACATTACAAGCCGCTCTGGTGCCGGTGATGTACTCCAGGATCACTATGGTTAATGGATTGTGGGCTTCACGCACAGCGTTGCTTCAACCAATATTATGATAGCAGAATCTTGGGCTCTGTACAATGGGTTACAGTACACATTGTCAAAACGCTCGACATTCGCAAGCTTAACATTGAGTTTGACGCTCTATCTCTCCTCTTTATTATTATATATGCTGCCACCAACTCACCCATGTTGTGCTTTGATTGTGGATTGCAGGGCACTTATCGATGACTTTACTGATGTTTAGGTCAGCCACATCTACCTTGAAGCTAACAAGCTAACAGATAGAATGACAAATATGGGTGTTGCACAACACAATCTTCATCCTTTATGTTTCTAGATTGTTATCCGAGTGTTGTCTATGATGCGGTCCTCATTGTATCACTACTGTTAAATAAATAAAAATGTGTTCTTATAAGAAAAGAGAGAGAGAGAGAGAGAGAGAGTCCAATGAGATTTTTTTCTTGGCTGTCTTCTGTCACTTATATCTATATATATCGATACATCATGATGCAATCGAATTTTTAAGTGAAGGATAGTGACTACTTTTGATACTCCACTCAATTTGTCCACAAACATCGATCGATAATCATGAAGCAATCTAATTTTTAAGTAAAGGATAGTGACTACTATTGAGCAGGGTTGAAGGTTCAGAATAAGAATTAATGAGGGAGAAGAGAGACTCGACAGACATGAGAAGCTTTTTAATTAATTCATTCATGTCCATCATCTAATACAGACCACCGTATCTAAAGCTATGCTAAGTCCTTTACACCTTATTAGTGTCAGGTAGATAAACCAAACTTGGAAAATAACGAAAAAAAATGTATTCCATTCTCACTAGTTGTCGGGCCTCTATTTTAATGATAGTCTTTACAACTTCTTAGGGCAGATAATTTGAATCTTGCACTAGGGATCAAGCTCGTGTCACATCATCTAACACCCAAGTCCGTAAACTACAAACTGAATTGACATCAGCCAGTGTAGTTTCTATTAGGCTTTGTTTGGTTTGAAGAAAATTTAGTGGAAATGAAAATATAGAGGAAAAAAAATTGGAGAAATTAATTTTCTTTCCTTTGTTTGATTGTTTGAAAAAATTTTGTGAAAAATTGAATCCTTGGAAAACCTTTTTAGTGTTTGATATATAGAAAAAAAATTCTAAAAAAAATTAAATATTATTATTTAAATATTTTTATATATTTAATAAAAATAAAAATATTATATTGATACATAAAAAATTACATAAAATATATAAAAAAAATTTAAATATTTGTAAAATTATGGAAGTGGGATTCGGCACAACCAATCCAAAGAAATTGGTTTGAACACTGACCAATTTTTTCGTATTTGGTCTGAGCAGAGAATCCGGCATTCTCGACCTCTCTTCTTCTTCTATTTCCTCCTCTGATTTGGGCAAGCCATCCGGAACGTGCTGAAATTTTAGGTCCACGTTTTTAGCTACGGCCATCTTCTTTGATGCTGCTTCCTTCCCCGGTTTGTGAATCTCCGATATTCCGTGTAAGCAGCTGACCAGGGATTTTACTCCTCCTGCTTGGAGGATCAGCCTCTTCACATCCTCTTTAGCCGAAGCATTCTGAATCATAACCCCCACACCCAACAAAAAATTTTTTTTTTAGTAAATTAAATATGATACAATTTTGATTTAAAAAATTATATGTTGAAGTTGGACTTACTTCAAGTTCTTTCGGTTCAAAGAACGCTCTCCAACAGCTGTATGCCTCGTCTCCTTCAAGTACCGAGCAGTACTCTTATGATAAGAAATTGAATCATCATTGACTTTCCATTCACCAAAAAAATATAGAGAGAAATTACAGAGTTTACAAATATATAAAGATGGATATTAAAGAGTAATTACCGGCAAGCTCATTTTCGGATTTTTCAATCAAGGGAGGATGTTTAAGAGCTCTTTCAAACTTTGTTCTACTGAAAGGTTCGAGCTTCGGTATATAACCATGGCCTCTTGATACAGCAGAAGAAGACGAAGACGACGGCGAGGAGCAAGTTATGAAACTCCGTTTGAACAATCCACCCGGCGATGAAGATCTTGGACCTCCACCGTTAGGAAGAACCGCCGCATCGACTGCTTCTAGAACTGCAGGCCGTGAAGAAGAACGAACTGCAATAGTCCTTAACATCATCTTTCTCGATACGATTGGCTTACCACTTCCTTGCTTTAACATCAGAAACTGGGAAGAGTAGTTTGTTTCCTCTCTGCCCTTTGGGTGATTCTTTGATCTTGTTCAATACGATTGAATTTGAGTAATAAAAGAGAAGTTCAGGCGGCGCCCCTAAATATGCGGCAAACGGGGGGACGATTGCTTCTTTGCCCGTGGTTACAGACCTTTGGTATTTTTAATGTCGATGGAGGTGGAGCTGTCGATGGAGGAGACGAGTCGATGGAAGAAGATTGAGAAGGAATTTGTTGATGGAGGAGAAGAAAATTCAGCTGCTGCAGAATGCTTCGTTAATGGAGTTGCATACTTTCATCGAGAGAAAGCTGCCAAAATTTCCGTCCATTTTCCTCTGGTAAAGATGTGGAAAATGAAACAGTATATATTTGTCTTTTATTTTCCACCCTATTTACTTTCTTTTTAATTTTTTAGGTAACCAAACGTATTAAAATTATTTTCCATCAAATTTTTTTTCTTTCCTTCATTTTTTCCATAAACCAAACAGACTGTTAGACTGTGAAGATATTTAGCTGCAGTAAACCAACGTAATAATGGGAGTAGACCTCTCGTCTAGGGTGTACTTTCAAGCAACGATTGATGCAGCTGTCAAATTAATATAAATAGATTCGCGGTTACAATTTGTTCTTGCAATACATACACAGCATCTGCGGTGGTGGTGTTAAAAAAAGAGATTTCAATTTTAAATTTAAGAAACTTAGATTTGAGGTTGTAGTAGTGGGAAAAAAATTATTTTTAAATTTGGCATAACCTTAAAAATTTAAAGCTTTCGATTTCAGAAAAATTAGTTCATCGGTCTTTGCATAAAATTAATTTTTGATATCTTTTAGTATATTTTTAAGTTAATTTTTACTGTCAATATTAATGGTAAATTTTTTTACCTATAAATGTATTATTTTTTACTCAATAATTTTTATATTATTTATTCTACCTCTCTTTCTTATATTTATTTTTCTACGTAATTTATCTTATTTATTTTTCTAGTTATATTTATTTTATTAATTTCTTTAGTTATGTTGGGTGTTAAATAATATAAAGTGTAAATAATTGATGATGATGTGATTGATAAAAGTAATTAGGTGTTGTAAATTTAAGGTTAATGAATGTAGAGTATTAAATTAAATTTGAGGTAAATTGATAAAAGTATGAGAGATAAGAGAGAAAATAATTGGATAGTATAACTGAGACATCAAATATAAGGTTATGGTTGGAGATGCTTTTACCTGTAGGGCATGTTATTTGATATCTAGTAATGTGATCCAATATCCGAATGGATCTAATTTTAAATATTAAATCATCGATTCGATATTTTTTTTTCAAATTAAATATTCAGTCTGAAAAATAAAAGATTAAATAAATCAGATATTCGATCCGACAAATATAAATAATATCCGATTCGATAAATTATATATATACACTCTAAACACTATCTATTTTCATAAAATTTTATTTTATATAATCATGTATGTATGTCTATGTGTGTATAATTTAAAATGAATGTTTATTTTTTTTTTCGATAAGTAAGAAATTTTTATTACTTATGAAAAAGGATAAGGATTACAATCCTAAGATCAAACTACCATACAATCAACAACACCAGCCCATACAATCAACAGCTAAGACAATAGCTTGACTGATACTATCTATATCCCTACTACGGTTTTCAAAAACTCTCAAGTTCCTCTCATACCGTACATTAGCAATATAAGATGGGAAAATAGCTTCTAGGACCTGTTTTTTCTATCTATTTTGTCTAGATCTTTTCAACAAGGACTGCACCTCCTATTGCCACCCTTGGATAGGGTCCCTTCTGTCGGCACATTTTCGAATTTTCCTCCATATAGCCGTTGTGGTAGGGCAGTGGACAAACAAATGGTCTTGGGTTTCGAGACCCTGCTGGCAGAACATACACTGCTCCAATACATCCATACCAATCTCCCGAAGTTTAGCTTTGGTCATCAATCTGTCCCTGAATGCCAGCCAAAGAAGGAAACTGTATCTTGGCAAGTTAAGAGAGTTCCACACAAGCTGGGGCTACTTCTGTTTATCCTGTCTGGGTCGCACAGCTTCATAAGTAGCTTTGATGTTATATTCAGAATAACCATTTGACCACCTCAAATGAATAAAACTTTGTAACTGAGTGCGTACAATGAGGATTCTCTGAAATAGTCAAGAAGTATAAGTAGTGGGATTATACTCTAACACACTTATATTCTTAAGGTAAAAAACATGGATCCACTTCACCCAAAGTGAATCCTTTTTAGTAGCAATATTCCCAAGTAGCTTACCCAGGGCACACTTATTCCAAATGTCTAGGTTAAGAAAACCAAGACCACCCTCTACCTTAGCGGTACAAATCTATTCCCATGAAACCAGGGAGCATCTTCTAACATGTATCTTTCCTGACCATAGAAAATTTCGACAGAGACTCACAAACTGATGGATGATCTTTCTTGGTAAGAGGATCGCCTGGCTGAAGTATAGTTGTATGCTAAACAAAACCGACTTGATAAGTTGTAGTCTCCCCGTATAGTACTAAATAAATAGTACTCCAGTGCCTAAGTCGAACTGTTGCCTTTTCCAATATAGGTTGGAGTAGACTAGCCAAGATTTTAGAAGAGGTTAGAGGTAGGCTAAGGTAAGTAATCGGAAGAGTACCTTCCTGGAATCCCAGAAGATCAACAATTGCTCTTTTAACATCAAACGACATACCACCAAAATAGACAGTGCATTTCTGAGGGTTTAGGATCAAACCCGAGATCCCAGAGAAATGATTAAGGACATCCTTAAGGCACTAGACACTATGCAAATCACCATGACAGAACAAAAGGATGTCGTCAGTGAAGCTCAGATTTGTTATCTTTAAAGCTCTGCATCTAGGGTGGCCTTTGAAAGTATCATTGGTCCATAGTTATTTGAGACATCTGGTCAGGTAATCCATGACAAGGATAAATAAGTAGGGGGAGAGGGGATCTCCCTGCCTCAACCCTATTTTCGCCTAAAAAGGCTGAGACAACACGCCGTTTAAGTATAGGGAGAAAGCCACAGTATTCAAGCAAGCGGTAATTAGCTTTACAAACACGTAAGGAAAGCCATATAGAAGCATAAGATCCCTCATAAATCTCCAGTTGACCATGTCATAAGCTTTTTGGAGGTCCAATTTTATCATGCATCTAGGGGCGACTCCTTTTCGAGCATATTTCCTCACCAACTCATGAGCCAATAACACATTCTCACCGATACTTCTCCCATTCAAGAAAGCGGATTGAGTAAGGTCAATGATTGAGGGAAAAATACCTTGAAGCCTCTGCGTAAGAATCTTTGAGATGATCTTATAAAGCATGGTGCAACAAGAAATAGGTCTAAAATCGGTGACCTTTTGCGGGTTAGGCTTTTTTGGCACCAGGGTAAGAGTTGTAATATTTGCTTGCTTAGGCAGGAAACCGATAGTGAAGAAATACGTAGTAGCCATGAATAACTCATCTCCAATAATATCCCACCTCTTTTTAAAGAAACCTGCTTAGTAACCATCTACGCCTAGAGCCATAGTGTCACCAACAGAGAAAATAACTGCTCGGACCTCCTATTTAGAAACAGGAGCATTTAGAGCTAACTTCTGCTCATACGTCAAAGAGCAATCCATGATAGAAGGGTCAAGAACTTTGAAAGACGGAGTATCAGTGCCTAAAAGCTGCTTATAATAGTCACTGAAGGCCTTCTGAATTTCCTGAGCACCCCTTATCTCCCTTCCATTCTCTCCTATGAGGAAAGCAATGGTTTCCCCGCTTTTGCCTCTCCTTCACCCTTGCATAGAAGAATTTATGATTTGAATCCCCACAATGGAGCCATTGAATATAGGCTTTTTGTCTGAGAAACATCTCCTCAGAGTGTAGCAAAGAAGAATACCTGCTCTCAAGGCTGTTCAGCTGGTCTCTGAGACGGGGGTCGGGAGGGTTACAAAGAGATTTCTTCTGAAGGATAGACACCTCCTCACGCACAGCAGCAACCTTCTGGGAGATAGAACCATATTTTACCTTATTCAACTGCTTGAGGTCCTTCTTGAGTATCTGAAGTCTCAACCAAACTCTGAGCATGGGGTTGCCTTGCAAAGGTTGATGCCAAGCAGAGCGCACAAGGGGTAAAAAAGCCTCATCATCTGTCCAGAATTGGAAAAACCGAAACGGGTTATTGCCTTGGACGGTAGCGACCCAAAGATTAACCACTACCGGGTTGTGATCTAATACCAGGGGCTGAGGAACTCTACAATAGAAGAGGGAGAAGATGCCAGCCATTCCATATTAACCAAAGCTCGGTCCAATTTACACATGACTTCCTTAGCACTCCCTTGTTTACTGGACCAAGTATAGAACGTTCCTTGCCCTTGTAAGTCAGATAATCCCAGCTCTAAACAACAATCCTGGAAGTCTTTCATATCGGTAGCATTTGGCAGGTCACCTTGAAACTTCTCACTGTACGATTGAACCACATTGAAATCCTCCATAAGGATCCAAGGGGAGCCGAGAATTATGTGCTGCTTCAACCAATTCCATAGCCTCCTCCTTTCTATACCACTATTCAGAGCATAAATGAAACCCACATGAAAAGAATAATTCTCCATCACGTGATTGACTTCACAAAGAATGGCTTTGTAACACCCCCAAATTTCACTCCTGAAAAAAAAATTTTTGAAAGATTAAAGCGGAAGCTAGGAGCGAATTTGGGAAATGTTACCGCCACATCTAACACAAGATAAATGTCAACCATCTATCTCATGTTAGATGCAAGGCTAAAACCTGTCAAACAATTAAATCCGAATTTTAAAGCATAACAGCGTTACGAGAAATTAAAAGTCAATTACAAAATCCTTGGAAATTTAAATACAATACTTGCAACTTCCAAAGGATGAATACAATTAAACAAACAAATCCCGAAGGATAATTATCCGGATCGCCTACTCACACAAGTCAAGCCTTCCACCCCAAAACAGTAACCGATCAAAACCTGCATCAAAGGTCTGCTCCCCACCATCGGTGGATCATCACAGGACCCATTCAACCAGTGTAGTATCAGTACGGGTCCAATACTGAGTAAGTCTCGCTAACCTACCTTATAGGAGAGATATCATCAAGTGCATATTAAATTATAGTACAATACGTTAATACAACAACATACGTACTCAAACCCACATCACAAGTCCTACCATAAACATATAATAACATGCGAAACATATGTAATATCTTAAACCGATAAGAGATTCAGATAAACCAACTAGACATTTATGGACAATGCCGAACCAATCCAATTGGGCATTTAGCCTCGCGGACATTACTTAGGGACATGTCCAGCCCCGAGCATTACTTAGGGACATGCTCAGCCCCGATCGAGTAGACTCGTTCTTTAGATCTCTGGTAAATATAGTCGATTCACATCATAGTCTTTATCAATTCATGTGAGTGCGGGAACCCCACTATTATAGCCGGTGGACCGGTCATGAGGGTCATGCCCTGCCACTATTTTAGCTGGTGGACCGGTCATGAGGGTAACATACCCTGCCACTATTATTCGCCGGTGGACCGGTCTGGCCCCGACTCACATGATGTTTCACTGTAATTACTTCGTATCTTTCCAATGTCTTATCGTTATTACGTTCGGTTTGTTGAGCACGGAATCCCCCACTATTATAGCCGGTGGACCGGTCATGAGGGTAACATACCCTGCCACTATTATTGCCGGTGGACCGGTCATGTAGGGCACCCCGGCCCTAGCCACTATTATTCGCCGGTGGACCGGTCTGGGTCCGGCTCAACATCTTTCTCTTTAAGTGATTAGTGTCTTAACATATCTTATTTGAAAGAATTACCCTTGACATGCATGGCTAACTATATCCACACTTATCCTCCCAGGAGAGCCTGTCCCATATCTTGGGACTCTTGCGCCCCTTATCATACCTCGATATCCATTCCCCTTTACACTTACACATAATGAAAGCCAACTCTTAAGGGTGTAGGTTGAAGCCCAACACCTTGTGAAACCACACTCCACCCACTATCACTCTCTAGGGTTTCCCTTGAAACCCTAATTGAACCTATGTGGCCCAATTTCCTCTTGCTTCACTATCATTAATTCATTTATCGTCAAACACCTCATCTCATTTAAGTTCAATCCCAAATCAATCACTACTTTCTCCCAAAACCCTAATCAGGTCCCTTATACACTCTTACACCGACCTACGTATTATTTTTCATCCCAAGTCTCCAAACACTCCACAACTCTCCCCTTAGCTAATTTACACTTTAATACAACTTTTCTCACGTAACGATCATCCTCATGCAAGTTTTATCCAGCCCATGCAAACTCTCGAAGTTCCCATGCAAACCCTAGAATTTTCCGTGCATAACTCTCATCCCTTATTCAATTTGGTCAACCTCATACCCCTCTTTAGCAACTCCCTTCCCATTCATTTCTTTTTATCCTTTCATATCCATGTCATAATAATAATTACCCTAACATGCATGTCCTAGAGGGTTAATTCACGCCACAGCACATCATAATCACCACGTATGGATATCACATTCGTTTCATGAGAAAACACATACCACGTACCTCAACTCCAAGCTGCGCTACGCATAAAACACGTTAGGGATAATCATGTGATACACAACAAGACATGATATATATATATACAAGGCACTCAAGGCATACAAGTCACATAACACGTAAGAACCTTAGCCACATCCTTACGAAACACCCATAAGTGGAGGTAAGCAGAAACTTACCTGGATCCGAAGCTAGCTAAGCGAGATAAGAGGGAGAGAGGTCACTAGCTCGTGGATCCACGAGAAAGCTGTCCTAGATCCGATAGAAATCGAAAACTAAATTAGAAACTATTCTATCAATCAATAATTCACATATTCTAATTAAATAAACACAAACAACACAAATGATCTTTCTTAGAAAATTTGTCCAAAACTTAGGACTTAAAAGCATAGCTCTATTAAGATTTGAGATTAAAAATAAATCCAAATGGATTAATACAAATACCACTTAGGACATTGCAAATTAATTTGGAAAGCTCAAGAAAGAATAATCGATTATAAATTAATTTATCGAAAATGACTTATTCATTAGGTTTTATAACTAAATAGGTAAACCGACAATTTATATAGAACTAGATCCAAACCGATTAGATTAAAACATAATTTAAATGATTTAAAACCCAAAGACAGAAATCGATTAAATAAAAGACGCACAACAAAAATCAATTTGTAAAACACTTCCCGAAGATTAGGGTTTTAGGCCCGAAAATACAATTCAGTTGAATTCTATTAATTTAATCAAATTGAATATTTAGATATGCAATTAAACACATTTTATAACATATTAAATAATCAATTTATCAAAACCAATAAAAGAAATACCCAATTCAGCATAATTAGGGTTTTTGGGCCCGGAACGCAAATCCGATCAACTCTTGCCAAAATATATAAATTGATGGTTCGGAAATGCAATTAAATATATTCTAATATAAATTGTATAGTCAATTGAATAAAACGACCCGATTACACAATCCAATTTGGACCCGTAAGAGTTTTGACCTAAAAATCCAATTCCGATTAATTATGCACAATTTTCCCAAATCAATACTTCCGATATGAAATTAAATACATTTAAAAACATATTGTATAATCAATTTATCCAAAATCGCCAAATCGAACGGATCCGAAAAATTTGGGCATAACCCGGCCTAAAATTCAATTTTCCAAATTTTCAACACAAACCATACAATTAACATATCCAAATCAATCTTACAGCACATATATACATAATACAACAATTAATTTAGCTTATCACAAGCTAAATCACACTCAATTAATCAAATATATATTAGGGTTTCTAGAAAATTATACCAACAAAAATCAGTAAAAAACGGAGCAAGGAGGGCCGAGGAAGCTTCGTCGGAGGCTGGAGGTGGCTCGTCGGTCGTCACCCGAGCTCGCCATGGTCGGACGGCGGCAAGACCTGCTGCGGTTGCTGCTCCTGCGCGCAGTCGCTGCAGCGGCTCTGCTTCGGCTGCTGTGCGTGGTTGCTGTGCGCGGCTGCTCGCAGTTGCTGCGGCGGTGGTCGACGGGTGCTGGCGAGGTTGGCCGGAGCGGGGAGGAGCTGGGGAGAAGAGGCGGTGAGGGAGGCTGCGCAGGGTTAGGGTTGCGGGACAGGGAGTCGGGAGCAGCAGAGGAAGAAAGAAAGGGAAGAAGAGAAGAGAAAGGGAAAGAAGAGGGGGGGTCGACCGGTCGGGTAGGTTAGTTTTTTTTTTTTTTTTTTTTAATACACATATAAAATAAATACTAAAAGTATAAAATTATTAATGGATGATTTTATCTAAAATTTATTTAACGAAAATTTATTTCGAATAGATCCGAAGGCTTAAAATTAATAAAAAGCTATATAAAGAATCTCAGAAACATTTTCGGAAGAATTTACCAACGGACGTAGAAATTTATATTATTTACGAAAATGTATTATAAGACCTCGAAAAATTATTTAAAAGTATATAATAAAATGTTTAAGTCAAATTCTAATAAATCAAGACTAATTTTAATAATTTCCGAAATCGGTTTTCCGCAAACTAAAAAGCGTAGAACGGAAGAAAATTAATTTCAAAAAGAAATTCTTAAATAAGTTCTGAAACTATTTTTAATTTAAACTTCCGAAAATATTACATTTAATTAATTAAAACGTCGATAAAATATTACTTCCCGAAAATGATTAATTACATTCAATTATGAATTCAAAATCGTTGATAAATCCATAAAACGAATCGAAATTAAAATAATTAATTGTTTACATCAAATTACGCTAATAAAATCATTAAACTTAATAAATCTGGATTTTAAAAATACGGGGTATTACAGGCTTGATCACACATGCTAATGGCTATGACCTTCCACACACAAGGGTTCTAAGTGACCCAAATCCTCCCATTTCGGTGCTGGGAATAATTATGGATGAGATTCCAACCACTCCTTACTTTATTAAATACCCTACTACACTTATTTTCTTTTACTCTAGTCTCAAGAAAAGTAACTAAGGATAAAGCATTAATTCTGTAGAAAAGATTGACTTCCTTGTGCTTGGAAGCCTTATTCAACCCTCGGATGTTCCACGAATTAATCATGATCACCCGGATCAGATTGCTGGGCACCTCTCCTAACTTATTGTTTCTGCACAGCTCCCGATACGCTAGCTGGGCCACTTTGAGTTTCCATTTCAGGTCGGTTCCTTGAGATGACTCTCAGCTTAGGGGTAGAATAGGGTTCAAATAGACCTCCGGGGGATAGATTCCTGCAAACTCTGCTGCCGACCAAAACCCGAACCATTTTGAGAGCCTGGGTTTCAAGGGGTAGCCTTGGCTGTAGGGGCAGGGGTACTTGAGGGATGCACACAAAACACATCATCGCCGCGACCTACCCTGCTAACATCATTTACAGGAGCACTCTCTTTACCTTTCCTGTGGTCTCTAACAATCACCCATTCCCCACCAAACTCCTTAGGGGTCTTGTTGATAGCCCTGTGATACTTACAAGTGGAAGCAGCATGACCAAACCTATCACAGAAATGGCAGTAAATAGGTTTCCAATCATATTCAATTTTCTGAACTAATTCACATCCCTCAGAATCAACAATCACCATAGAGTCCAGGAGTGGTTTTTTAATATCAATATCCACAAGCACCCTTGGGAAGGACACATGTTCTCTGGAGACAGTGATGACGTCCGTGCAGAGAAGCTTCCCCACTGCACTAGCTATTTGGCTCAATGAATGTTTGCCCCAATACTCAAGAGGCAGGTCAGGGAACTTTATCCAAAGAGGAAGAACCTGCATCTCATTTTTATCAATCTTCATCCTCCTATGCCATAGCTTTAAGACAAGGGGTTTGTTGAAGAAAGTCCAATGCTGCCCAATGATGAAATTTGCATCTTCCATACTTTTGAACTTAATTATAAAGAACCCCGAAGCATGAAGGACTATTTGCGACGAAGGAACCTCTTTCCAATGTGCATGAACATACCCACAAATCTGGCTATAGGATGGGGCACCACCAAAAACAGAACCAACCAAAGTGTTTGCCCATAAATTAGCTTCAGAATCCACCTCCTTCTTATCCAGTTTAACCCTCAAAGAATCATTTTCCATAGAAGGTGGGACACAAGAGAGCTTTTCTCCCTGGTTAGGGTTCCGATTCCCTGCCAATATATCCCTCTAGGAAGGGGAAGGGGAAGGGGAGATCTCTTCTAGCCAATCCCAAATAGATTTCCTCTCATTCATGGCAGCAATCGGCAGATTTGGGTTTGCAGTATGCATACCCCTTCATTTGCTCTGATTTGTTTGGTTCGAACACTCCTTATACCGTGCAGGTTGAGTCGCCCCTGGCTCGTGGGTTGGGGAGGCAGTGTTAGGGTTTGGCGTTTGTAGCACAGGGTCCTCCATTATAGCAGAAGAAATAGCAACATCGAACAACCCATTCCCCAAATTCTCTGTCATTGAGCCCTGCGAATACTGCTGTTGGGCCATCTTCTCAGTCACAGGGGCTGATACCTTCGAGCCCTGCTTGCCCGATGTGGAAGAAGGGGACTTCTTCTTCCCGGCCATGGCGTGCCTCACTCGGGAACCCTTAGAGAGAGGGGAGAGGAGACAGGCCTCGCGAAAGAGATCACCCGTTACCTAAGCCTCGAACCGACCTTTAGCACTAAAGTGGAGCTCGAACGCCGAACAGTAGTGGCATGAAATAAACATTTTTATTAGGAATTATAGCTTCATGTAATGAAATGAGTAATTTTATTAGAAATTTATATTAGTTTCATATAATGAAACAAGTATTTTTATTAGAACTTTAGAATAGTTTTTAAAATAAAAGGAGTAGTTTCATTATAACTAAAATTGAGGAGTTTCATGTGATGGAAGTGGCTCGGTCATGCAAAACATGACTGCATAGGATAAAATGAGTGTTTATTATAAGTAAATTTTATACCTTTTGATTACTATTTTGATTAATATTTAATTATTATCCAAAATTTGAAATTACTAATTGAATATAATGTAATTTAATATTCAAATCAACTCATTTGATTATATTTGTTCAAATTAGATCAATTTTTTATTTTTTGATTGAATAACTTTTTATCTAATATTTCTCAATTATGGCATGCTCAAAAATTTTGGATATCTGATAGAGTATTTATTATCCGATCTGAAACTTTGAATATCTGACGTTTTGGATATCCAAAGTTTTTTTTCGAATGTCTAATCTTTTACATATCCAAAATTTTTTACTAGATAGCCGATAATCAGATATCCAAAACATTAAATATTCAATCCATGAATACAAATACTTTATAGCTACTAAGATAGTTTCTTAAATACATATGCCATTCTTCCTACCTACATTCATCAATCTTAATGGGCACACGAGTCTTAGGAATCCAAGAATCACTCTAGATAAAACCCTTAACCATAAACATAACAACATCCTAGTGGTGGCAAATGGTTCATATGCATCATATTTGAGTTGAGTCAATTTGGGTTAGATTAAAATCGAATCTACTATGTAATAGTATTAGGTTTGGATTTTTGGGGGGTTTAGGTCCAATTAGGGTAACAATGATTTAGGTTGGATTAATATTAGGTTGAGTTCGGGTCTGACCCATTGGGTTTGGGTTTGATTCGGGTCTATAAACTTCGGGTTGGATTGGATTAATTTAGATCTACAAACTTTGGGTTCTATCGGGGTTGGGTTAGGTCAATTTAATTTAGAATTTGTATTGACATTAACTGTTCTTAGTTTAATATAATGAAAAAATTGAACATTATGATTTGTTATTATTGTTATGGTTATTATACTAATTATTATCATGATATATATAATGATATAACAAATTGAAATCATAAAATATGTAATACTAAAAAAATTATTATTATTAGTAATACCATTATAGTTATTATTATAGATATTACTCCCTCTGTATCAAAAAAAGAAGTCATTTTGCACACTTTTTTAAAAAGTAATAAAAGTAGTCTTAAAATTAAACTAACACCATTCATAGAAAAATAACAAATATTTAATGCATATATAATTAAAATAAAAGTAAGGATATAATTAAAAAAATAAAATTTTACTTTTCTACAATAACCTATTTTTATACAAAAATTTTATGACAAAATAACTTCCTTTTCGATATGGAGGGAGTATTACATACACTTATAATTATTTTTATGAATACTATTATAATTATAATTACACTTATCATCATGCTGATTATAATTAATTAATAATAATATTATTATTATTATCATCCTTAGAAATATTATTATTATTAGAAATAAAAATGTAAAATTTATTATTATTGTTATAATAATACATAATATAATTGTTATATTTAAAATTAGTTTTTTTATAATAATAATAGAAATTAAATTTATATAATCTAATCTCATATTAAAATAAATTAAGAAGAATATAATCTTACTAGTTTTATTTTATTTGTTATATGGGTTACATACTTTTTTTACATATAATTTTATTAATAAAATAGTTTATTGATGTTTATATAGCAATTTATTAGTCAAAATATTATATTTGTGGATTGAATTTGACTTCACTTTGAATCAAGTTTGGAATTATCTTCGAATATGGATTGAATTTGAGTCATCTCATTTTGTATTGAGTAATTTTTGGTTTGGTCTCTTAGAGTTGGTTTATTATTGAATTTATATCTATGTATTAGTCGAGTTAGGATCGATGTCTTTTTAGGTTAGATTGTTTTGGTTTGGAGCATTATTGAATTATAAATTTAGGTCAAATTTGGATTGGTTCAAATTATTTTAAATATTTGGACTAATATTAAATTTAAATTTTTAGATTCAAATTAAATTTAAAGTTGAATTATTTGGATAATATTATTTGGGTCGGGTTGGCTTTGCTACATGTGCAACATCCTTAGGATTCCGGACACATGAAAACGAGACCAATTAACCCTCCTTTCCATCTCAGCATGAACATTAAAATTCCTAGACACACACAAACACAACGTAGACAAAGCAAAACTCTCATCTCATTCCATCGATCCATTAGGATCAATAAACCAGAGGCGAAGCTGGGGCATTTCAATGGTGTCATGGGACACCATTGAAATTTCATATAAGTATATATAAAGGTTAATATAGAGCAAATAACTATGACAACACAATTGGTTATACAGTAGTATGCACCCATACAATTAAAAGTAAATGGGCTAGGATCGTGTCCCTACTACCAACAGAAGTTTTTGTTTTTGTTTTACTCCAATGGAAAAGAGACCAACAACTAAGAGGAGTAAATGCCTTAGATTCACTACTACGTTAAAGTTAATGAGGTATATTTTCTGGTTATTATATTAACTTACTTTCTTTTGTTATTTTTTTCCCTCTAAATTAAAGGTAATAAAAAGAAATTAATTATAAACACCGTATATATCATGTTTGCTTGGCCTACAATATATCATAGGTTAAAGTTCTAGTTGTATGAATACACTTTCTTTTGTTATTATTTTTGCCTTCTAATGATCGATGACCCATAATTTAAAAAATATTTTTTTAAAAAATTCGATCATATTTTGACATAAATTTCTATTAAAAAATGAAAATTTGTTAAAATATTCAAAACAATTTATGATAAAATATTTCATTTCATCATACAATTTATTAAATGTGGTTGATATTGAGTAGTGATGAATATTATTTTTATGCTAAAATGATTAGTGACCCACACTCATATAATTTATTAAATATGGTTGATATTGCGCAGCGATAAATATTTTTTTTTATGCTAAAATAATTAGTGACCCATACTTTTAAAAAAATTAATATTATTATATTTTAATAAATGTTAGTACATATGACTATTAAAAAGTTAAAATATTCAAAAAAATATTATATAAATTACTTAATTTTATTATATCATTTATTATATTTAGCAAATATAATTTTTGAAATTGGGACACCATAGATTTAATATTCTGGCTCCACCACTGAATAAAACCATCCATATCCGTCATTGAAATAACAGTCTTTGAATGAGTCTTCCACGGTGTGCCTAAATAATTCTTATTCCTTCCCTACGAAATCGATTCCGGTGATGGTTTAATCCTACATCGATGTATTGTAATCTCGGTATTTTGGTAGATTATCTCGTCCTTGGGCTGCTATCATATTACCTCGGTCATCCATCGGTTTCCTTACTATATTATCACAGGTTTTTTGGTAATTAATTAATTAATTATATTAATACCAAAATGCAAAGTGAGGATTACATAACTTCAATCAGAAATCTGAGTACTAGGTTGGGAAACGATACAACCTTACTAAGTATCTACCATACTTCCTACCGTATGAAGATCCATGTGCTCTAGTATATACATCTTGTATAATTCTTTTGACTAAGACTCGGGGGCTAATAGATACATAATGGAAAACAGCATTGTTTCTGTTCAGTCGCAGCTGATACAAGTCACCTCCTGTAACAGCTCGAATTCTCCT
Organism: Tamarix austromongolica; assembly: GCA_039764185.1. Lineage (NCBI taxonomy): Eukaryota > Viridiplantae > Streptophyta > Magnoliopsida > Caryophyllales > Tamaricaceae > Tamarix > Tamarix austromongolica. Next base: position 14,410,115 of record CM077819.1, read on the forward strand.
CTACCCTGCTGTCTGCATGCGTTGTAAATCATCCATTGCTGAAGTTGCTGCACGAGGAAGGTTGAAAGATCAATCTCAGCAGTTGAACACCAGGAACCCGCACCCGCAAGCCATTAGGTAGCGAAGAAGCAGGTGACCAACATCCTCAACAGCAGCCAAACAAACACTAGAAGTATCATAAGAAGTTACTTTTGGTCATAAGACGTGTATGATAAATCAGCCACATCAGCAGCTGATTTCTAGGAATCCCAATGTGTGTCTTAGATGACATGCCTCCATGCTGTCTTCTTTTCTTTTGGCTTAATCAAGTCATACATACGATGGATACTATAGAAGCCCTGAACTCCACAAGTGCCTGGTGAAACGCGGTGCAAGAAATCAGCCCTCAGAGCAATCACCTTCCTAAACATCCAGGAATGATGGGCTTTGGGGACATAATCGTGGACCAAGCCACAAGAAATATGCACCCCATGAACCCATTGGATCCAGAGAGTTTTCTTATGTCGAATCAGCTGCCATAGATACAGCCCAATAGCTGCTCTATTTCGGCTCTTTATTATGTCTTGCAACCCCAACCCTTTTTCTGATTTGGGGGTAAACATATAGATCTCCAAGCAACTGAATCTCTATTGCTCTTTTCATCCAGCCCCGTTCAAAAAAAGGTTCTACAAATGGTCTCAACATGCTGAACAGCCTTCTTTGGCAGAATGAATATTAGATCCCATAAGTTTTGGATACCACATAGCACTGATTGAATAAGTTGTAGCCTCCCTGAGTAGCTGAGATGGTTTTTTGTCTTGCAATTAACTTTGCTACTGGGCGGTCCACTAAAGGTTGGTACTGCAGAATAGTTAACCTGGCTGGGCTGAGTGGAACACCAAAATATCTAATAGGAAATCCACCCTCTGTACACCCCTGTAAATTCAATATCTTCTATTTGATAGGAGTAGGCACCCCTTCAAAATACCCACTACTCTTAAAAGGGTTTACCGTAAGTCCAGAGACAACACCAAACTCTAGGATCTTGTCTTGGATAAGCTATGCAGATGCTATATCACCTTTACAGAAAAATAAAAAATCAACATATCATCAGCGAAACACAAGTCAGTAAGTTGAAGGCTCTTACAGTCTGGGTGCCCCTGAAATGTAGGGACAATCCACATCTTCTGGAGGTTTCTTAAAAGGTATTCCATGCCAAGAACAAATAGGTAAACGGGGATCTCCCTGCCACAAACCTCATTTATTGGGAAAAAGAGCTGTCAACACCCCATTAATCTTTAAAGAAATTTTCAATGAGGCCACACATTCCCACACTAGGAGCACAAAACAGTAAGGGAAGCTAAAAATAGGCGCTTCAAGAAACTCCACTCCAAATTGTTATAAGCTTTCTGAATATCAATCTTCAACATCATTCTTGCACTTAAAGTTTTCCGATTATAATGCCCGACAAGTTTTGGCGCCATCAAACCATTGTCACCAAGGAGCTTCCCATTGGCAAAAGTTGCTCGGGACACATCCACCAACTCAGACAATATGTTCTGAATACAATTGGTCAACACTTTAGAGAATACCTTGTAAGAGATATTATAACAATCAATAGGCCTAAAATCCTTTGCTCTGTTAGCACTAGGGGTCTTGGGAATAAGCATGATAACAGTGTTGTTTATTTATTTCAAGAGTTTTCCAGTACTTCAAAATTCCTTAGATCCATGGATACACACTCTCACCCGGCTTTAGAGTTTATGGTGCGAGCAATGGCAGCGGGTGTTTAAAAATTTGCTGACATACCTAATGCTACACCATCATAGAAGATGGAACATAGAATTGACCATGGAGATCTTCTCACCCTATAAAGCACAATGGATATTGCAAACCAACTTACAAGATTACCAAACCACCTAACCGATCAAATCATGTGGCTGCCACATCCAACCGGGTACATCTCGGTAAAGTAACATAACATTGGATGATGAATTCCCTGCCCCGCCACATCATGCAATCAAGATATGCACTTACTTCTAGAGTTATAAGTGAATAGAGTTAGCTCGCAAACTTTTAAAGCTCCTCTTGTTTAGGTCTCAGCTCGTTCATTTAACTAAATGAACAAAACTCAAACATTTTTGTAAGCTCATTTAATAAATGAGTCGAGCTTGACCATAAATAATTTGGGCCCAGGTTCATTTACTGTACAAAAGCTCCTAAGCTTGGCTCATTTACCACAAAAGATCGCAAATCGGTTCTGCTTATTTATAAACGAGTTAAGCCCAAACCTTATTTTTGGACTCGTTTATTAAATGAGTTGAGCCCACCTAATCTCGGCTCATATTATTTACAACCCTACTTGATTCCTTGGAACAAATACCTAAAAGTGAGGCCTTAGGTGCACCTTTTCCTATTGAGATCAATAGTTGAAGGTATTGGTACAAGGGAAAACATCTACCCAAGAATTCCGCAAGCTTTCCCTTAACTTATACCCATTCTACAACAGTTATAATGAAACAAGTGGTATTACATAGAAACAAGGTTGGTGTAGTTTGGCTTACCTCTTGGTCTTATTATACTACCCATAGAAACAATAGATACAATGTTCGCAAGGTGGTTGAACGAAGGAAGAGTGTAGAGGGTATTCGTTGGGTCATTGTAATTCTATAGTCCATTTGAAAACACAAACTAAGTGGTATTTAAAGGTAAGGAGGTGAACATAGCAAGCATGATTGATAAAGCACATCACTTTTCCTAGTCACATATACCTATCAAAGGAGCAATTTTTGAACGAGTCTCACTTATAGTGAATCTTAATCACATAAATGCGAACTAAATCATGGGACCCACACATTTTATGTGAAATGGTTCACCACAAGTCAGACTCATTTAAGAATTTGCCTTATCAAAGACAACTATAGACTTGCAACAATTGTAGCCCCCTTGCCTCGAGATATATGAGTGTCGGAGGAAACCACATGTTCTATTTGTCAAATGCAATGTGGATGGGTCATTTATGGATGGTGTGATTGGATTTGGGTTGGTGATTAAAGACAATCATGGTGTTATATGGAGGTGAAATATAGGATTTGAATGGTTGGGATTAGACCCTTTTACACAAATGATTGTATAGATAAAGGCCTTGGTTTTGGAGCTTCAACTTTTTTGTGTTATCAATGCCTTATAGGTGATTATTGAATTGGAATGTGCACATCTCACAAACTTAATGAATGTTCTAGTTGCTCAACCAAAATGTAAAATCAACCATCTCATTCAAAAATCCAGAAAATTTCTTAGTCTCTATACGGACTAACAAGTTAGCCTTATATCCCATGATGACAGTGGTGTAGCACATAGGTTGAGTATATTTGTTATCCAATCTTCTATGTGAGGATTTTGGATTGACTCCTATCCAGATGTTATATTTAAGAGTCTTGTAAGAGATTTGAATGGTTAATGATTAATCGTGGTTCGTTTGCCTAAAATAGCACTTAAATTATCTTCAAATGATTATTTTACTTTTACTTCTTGTACTTTGTATGCGTAAAATTGACCTTTCTATATGGCCAAACCTCACAAAGTCTAAGCACTTCATGTGCTTTAGGCAAATTGTAACTTTAGAGGATTTATCCCTCAAGTCCATATGACTCAGCCTTAAAAATGGTATCATGGGCAGATATCATGCCCTAATGACCAACGCCTAATACGATTGATTCAAAAATACTCATTGCCCACTTCTCTTGAGGGAGAGCCTAACTTCCCTTAATGTTCTAGAAATGCTCACATCCACAGGTGACCCTACCCTATACTCTCAATGAGGCACATTATGATCGTATGCTTTATTAATATAAGAGCCATAACACCTTTTTGGCATCGATTCATCAATCAAGCAAGCAATCATAGCTTTAATCCTACTTACTTTGCATTAGGCAATCAATTGCTAACCTTCTTAGCCCCTGCTACTACAACACCTTACAACCTTTATGTCGCCCCTAATGATATCTTTGACTAGGTACCATGGTCCCTTTATTCTTGACAACATCTCCTCTACACACTTCATGATTAAGTTATTCTGACCCCTCTCTTGCTTTTATTTTACATTATTTACATCCTATATTGCTGACTTAAGCATCATACTGTCCTTAGCCAGACACTGTACCGGTGTCCTTCTAATGCTCATCAAATCTTCTTTTTTATTTTTATTTTTTTATCTCTCTTATAGGTAAATGAGTAGTGTCTCACATGACTCCGATCAATATATTCGTTATAGATTACGAGGGTCTACATATTTCATTGTTTAAAAAAATATGTCTACTTTTATAACAATTTTCTAAAATATTTTTTAGATAAATAAAAATGGATAATATATGTATACTAAATTAATTTATATCATTGTATTTTATTTTTTATTTTGGTTTATTATTTTACCAAAAATGGTCGTAGTTTCAGTGCATGAGTAAAAGCATAGAAAGCATAGAGGCTTCATTGAGTTAGTGGGCTTGTAGGAATAGGGGAGAGAAAGAAAAACACAAACAAGAGAACTTTACAATTGAAATCCATATGTTGAATTACATAACCCTATTAGGGTGATTGAAATTTCAAAATTGATTTAGATCAAAACTAAAAGTCATAAAAATAAATCGCCAACCAGGTTAACTAACACCCGAAGTAGGATTTCTGAGGTCACAATAGCCATAAGCCCAATACATGGGATAACATAGCATATTATTTAAAACCCATGTCTTAACAAAGAAAAAAATGCAAGCACAACAACATCATCTCCATTACAACTCTTTTCACCTCTATGCAGAAAAAAAAATTATAATAATAATTGATTCCCCCAGAGAAAAACGCGCCATGCACACTCCAGTTTTTCTTCTTATATGTCCTAACCTAGCTCATTCTTTTTTAGTTCTTCATTCTTTAAAGCATGGCCTCCCCCCTCTTATTTTTTAAAGATCTTTTCAAGGATGGTTATGTTGAACCCTATTGCCATCTCAATGACCATTTCTCTCAACTCTTAAGCAACCTTGGATCTGACAATGATTCAAAAAATGCTCTAACTTCAATAATTAGGTTCTTTAAAAGGAAGAAGATTTTTTCCTAATACCCTTGGGTTAACTCCCTTATATTCAAGCTTGTGGGGAGATCTAAAACCTTTGAATTTATGTCTCTCAAACTACCCACCAATCAGTCTCTTCAATCTCGAAGAGAAACTTGACGTCATTTATCTAAGTAAGGGATTGTTTATAGAAAAATTAGAAGCTTGAAAAGATTAAGAGAAGACATTATTGAATGGTCCTTAGTTCATCAATCAAAATTCACTCTCTATGAGGTTATGGGAGCCCAAATTCTACCCAAAATGCTCTATGGTTTCAGAATTAAAGGTTGTGTAGGCAAGAATTAATAATTTATAGATTGAATATTACAACCTCCCTGCTCTATATGACATAGTAAAGGTTATTGTAAATGTTTTAAAAGTTGATTTGATATGGTGAACAACAACAAAGGTCGTTTTGCTCGCATTTGTGCTTAGATTAAATGAAACATGCCGACAATAACCCACAATGTTGCAGGGAGAAATTTTTTTTTAGGTCAGTGTGAAAATATCTCCACCATCAACTTTGCCTGCAAATGTCTTGATCATTGAGAAGAGACATGCCTCAATATAGGTTTTAATAAAATCAAGGGGGAAAAAAAGAAAATGTTAATGATACCTTGCAACAAAAGGAATGTTTGGGACATTCTCAAGCACACAGAAGCAAAGATGTAGTAAATGTCAATGACCCTTCAGTGGATATTATCTCAATGGATACCTATAACCCCTCGACTCTTTTTTAGAGGAGAAAAAAACCATTCATCAATGCCAGTAATGAGGCTACTGTGGTGGCTAGCAAAAATCATAACTTGTGGAAGGGAAATGTTGGTATACCACCAAAGAGTAGTACTATTCAGCAAAAGGGAACATTTGAAAATATGGAGCTAAAAAAACCTACTATTATAAGCCTAGTCCTATAGGTACATAAAAAGATAAGGGCATACCAATCATTGATATCCATGAGGCAAACCACAAACGCTCATCATCCAAATCAAGAGCTAATTTCCTTCAGGATTTCATCATAAGCAACCCCTCTAATAGCTACAAGAAAACATTAAATGAAGAAGTGATCTTGTAGCATGAGGTTTAGCAATGGTCAAGATGATGAAACGCCAGCTATTACAGGATTCATTCCCCACCAAACCTCTTGATTTTGAAACAAGAAAGTGGCATACCTTAGGTAATGGCACCAAATGGATCATAAGAATTGGATTTGGGGTAGATTAATTTGGATTGAATTAAAATTGGATTCCTATATGATTGGGTCAGAATCGGGTTTGAGTATCCTTGGAATTAAAATCTATTTCAAGTAATAGTGATTCGGATCAGGTTTGTATTAGATCAAATAATTTGAAATCGGGAGAATATCATCTTAGGTATGAAAAAAATACATCGAGTTTTTTTGGGTTTAGGTTCGATTTGGGTCTACATACTTTAGCTTGGATCTTATTTTGGTCGGGTGGATTCGGGTTTATAGACTCTAGGTCGCATTGAATTTAGGTAAAGTTAATTCAATTTAAAGTTTATATTGACATTGATTATTATTGATTTAATATGAATAATAAATTAAATTTTGTGATTTCCTATTATTATTATGCTTATTATAGTACTTTTTACCATAATATATGTAATGATATAACAAATTATTATTATAAAATATGTGATGATAATAATAATAATAATAATAATAATAATAATAATAAATTTATTATTATTACTAGTATTATTAATATAGTTATTATTATAAATACAATTATAAATATTATTATATTTATAAATACAATGATTGGTATAACACTTATAATTATCATATTAATTATAATAATTCTTATTATTATTATACTTAATTATTATTGTTGTTGATATCTTTATATATATAAATTCATTAATATCACTAAAAATATAAATATAAATTATAATATTATTATTAGTATAATATGTAATAATTATTATATTTATAATTATAATTTTTATGTTCATGAATATTATAGCTATAATAATAATAATAATAATAATAATAATAGAAATTTCTATCATCTAATCTGATCGATGCTAATATGATTTTAAAATAAAGTGATTAAAATAGAATCCTACTAGTTTTATTTCATTTTTTGTTATATGGGTTACAAATTTTATTTACATAAATTTTTATTAATAAAATAGATTATTGGTGTTTATGTGTTAATTTATATGAGACAGAATGCTATCTTTGTGGATCAAATTTAACTTTAGTTTTAATTAAATTTGAAATTATGTTCTAGTACGAGTTGTGTTTGAGTTGAGTAATTTTTAAGTTGGGTAAGTTAGGGGTCGGGTTATTATAGGGGCTCTATTAGGGTATGGGTCGGGATTGGGAGGAGTTTATGTTGAATTTTTTCTAGATTAAGTTATTTCAATTTTGGTTATTTCGGATACGAGTCATGATCAGGTTAACTAAATTCGAATAAGATTTAGGTTATTTTGTATTTTTTCAGTTGAGATCGAGTTTAGCTTTTCAGATCCAAATTAAATTTCGAATTGAATAATTTGGATAGGATCAACTTTGCCAGGTCCAACCAAGAGAGACTCCTTGTCTTCCTTAAAGCATGAAGAATGAAAACCAGAGCCTAGTAATAATATTATAAATGCTTGCATCCTACCAACAAGCATGGCAACTTCAAACTCCTAATTACAATCCACTCTATTGAACCTCCAACAAATAACGACATTCACTCTTGGTCCTCACCTCAATAATATATTGACAGTCTATGCACAAGAGATGGACATAATGGTTGTCATGCTCCATTCGAGATGAATGTTGGGGAGGTCATAGAATCTAGTTCCACCTCTTCCACTCAACACCGAGAAGCATGATGGAGGTTCTTGGGATCTTCTTTGAGGGGAAACCACTACTCAACCAAAAGAGATGGAGGAAGGTATTTTAAATTTCTTGATAGAAGATCTACAACTAGTACATTCAAAAGGAGTATGAAGCATTATCTAACTTTCATGCAAAAAGCTTGCTCTTATCAGCAATGAGTTTGAATACTCTCAACAAATTTATTATCATATCGCCCAAGGATGGGTCATTATGTCTGATAGGGGGATTTAGCCTACGATTGATTTTAGATTTTTTCTAGTTTGTCTGAGTGTCCCAACGAGCTTAGCCAAATCTTATATCTTACTCTATTATCTTTTATGGACTGATAAGGGGTATACATGCTTATGGATTAGGCATCCTTGTAGGTAGGGTACTGAGTTACCTTCGTGTACTAATGCCACTAAGGTACCTTTGCATCCTTAGGTTGATATTCTATAGGATATTGTGTGACCTTGGTGTGCTGGTATGATAGGAGTACCTTAGTGTCTCTAGGTTGATTGATCTCCTCTTGAGTAAATAAATAAATAAAATGAAAATGATTAATGGATTATTATATCATTGGGTAATAGCCTTTGTACTTACTTGTGGTTTGATAGTAGCATTTATGCCTACCTGTAGTTTAGTAGTAACATTTGTGCCTACCTATGGTTAGTAGCACCTTTTGTGCCTACCTATGGTCAGTAGTAGCCTTTGTGCCTACGTATGCTTGGTAGCAACCTTTATGCCTATGTGTGGTTCGATAGAAACCTTTGCACCTATCTGTGGTTTGGTAGTAGCCTTTCTGTCTATTTGTGTTTTGGTATTAGCCTTCGTGTATACCTATAATGCTATGAATTGTTATTGGTTTATAGTGGTGAACCTTCCTATGCTATGAGATTTGCTGCTACTTTGTGATTGTGGTTATGATTTAAGGATGATGTTGTTTCTAATTATCCTATAAAGAGCGACACTTGGATGATCCATAAGTAAGTTTTAATTAATTCTAGATGAATGAGTATGAGTAGTATATTGCCTTTGTGGTATGTGGTTATATGAATGCTTATCGTATTTTAATTAATGTATATATAATTAAATATTCTATATCATGTATTATTGTGATGCCTTTTATGTATTCCATATGGGTGTTTCATATTAGTTTTGAATAAATGGTTACTTAGTACAGTTGTACTAAAGGGTTCCTTTTGTAGGTTCATGCCTATTTAATGGACAATGGTATTTGCAGGTCAGTTTCTAAGTTCAATTAAAAGCTAGTAGTTTGGTTTGTGAGCCTATGGTTATCTTGTGTCTTTTGATATCCTTGATTTTGGTTGTATTGATGCCTATGTCATTTTGTATTCTTTCTCTTTGAGTTTTGCAAATAACTAATTTTGCTTTTATAAAAGAACAATACGTAACTTTTTCTCATCTATTCCATTTTTTGTAATCATGTATTAAATCTAAGTGAAATGATGATTTTAGCCTTAGCACTTGGTATAAGAATGGTAAAGGTAACCAGACTTGTACCAAGTGTAGCGGTAACACTCTTTATTTTTTATTGTTTTAGCTTCCATGCTAAACTCTATAAACGAAAATTTTCAGTAGTAAATTTTGAGTGTTATAATGGTCCCCTATTCATGCAATGGTAGACATGAGAGAAGTAAGAGACCAAATTAAATGGATCATGAGCAAGGTAAGAGAGTTTAAAGGTGTACACATTGTAGTAAGAGTGAGCTCAGAATGAGACAATGTTAAGCTTCATGAAGATCAGATGAAGAAAATCATTTATGTGTTTCAAATTCACAAAACCTTATAGATATTTTTCATGACTCATATGATCATATTATTCATTATATTCTTGCTTTTTATTAACATGTATCTTATTGAACAAGTGTAGAAGTCTTTTCTTTTAACCACTACATATGTAATATTGGTATTTATTATCTATGTTTGATAACTGTGTAAAATACATTAATGATCCTAATAGTCATTACATTAACTCCTTTTATCACTTTCTTGTGAATGTGAAAAATTTATGAACTATATGCAGTGGGTTCAACATGGATGTTATTAATGAAGTTTATCTAAGTCTAGATGATTTATTGATCCTTACACAAAACAAAATTAGAGTACTTTAATATGTTTTAGAAGGTTCTCACTTAACTAATTGTTTTCATAGTCTTATATAACTATCATAATATGCATTCTCATAGAAAAACATTGTAGTGACTGTAGGTCGATGATGAGCCATTGACAATTAGGTGTTATGGTGGAAAAATGTTGTAGCCTAATGTCCGTGCATATAGATTACTTATGAGGTAGGATTCTTAGTTACTATACATATATGTAAAATTGTATTAGATCCATCTCTTATTATAGATTTGGTAGAGTGCTAGCATCGAAAGATGCATACATTCCATATTAGAGTTATTGAGATGGCGGTTGCACTTGAGGATGATGCAGTTTATGGGGTTATCTATAAAAGGTAATCTAATAGTTGGATATGAGAAAGTGGATTGCCACTCATTATATGAAGAAGTTTTAGGTATCTCACCACCACCTAGGGAAATCAAAGGAAGATTGTCAATAATATAATGGCTAGATGCAATTATAGGATTAAACCATGATATTTTTCTTCTAGATTACACCATGCCAAAATATGGATTTGATGATGATAGGTAATATATTGTGCCCAAACAAATGATGGTAAAGTGTGAACCTCATTTTCTTATAATATTTGTGAAATTTTGAGGAATTTGGGGCTCTTAGTTAGGGGCCTATCACGCTAGAAACTTGATATCATGTGATTTGTCAAACATCACATCATAATACTAAAGAGATCAATGTTTGTCTTGCACTTTTACCGGTTCATTCTTTCCCTTGCAATTAATATAGTCATTTCTATATTTGAATAATGTTGTATTACCTTCAAATTTTATTCCATGATAGCTTTTATTATATGAGAGGTTTAATATTGGTGTCCCTATAGTTTTAAGATGGGAATTGCCTCTTATTAGCAAATAGATAGCAAATGAGTTAGAGGTCGGAAGGCTTCCACACACATATGTAATTAAACTTGATTGAGGTTTGACTTATGAAATGGATTTTTTTCAAACCACAAATTTTCATACTATTACATTTAGATATTGTTGCAAATGGTGGGGAGCATAATTTTTTTCATGGAATCCACATAGATCATTGATTTTTTTTATAGATATTTATTTGATCAATTAACATAAGTTAGTGTGAAAATATTATTGATTACACGAGATTCATAAATTTATTATATATCACTCTTATCTTATTACAAAATCCAAAAGTTTTTTTTTTATATTTATCTTGGTCATTTTATACATACTAAATATTGTGATCTTTGACTGGGTATTTGATGCACAACATAATGTGGTTTTAGTTGATAAAGAAGTGTATTACTTAACATGTACATTTTGTGACAAACATGGGGCCCTTGTGTTTCCTAACATGGACTATATTTGTCTATAGAATGTTTCAGATTGGATTTTGGGCAAATGTTGAGACTAGAGAAATTAACATGGGGCTCTCATGTTTCCTAAACATGGACCATATTTTTTTGGGTCTTCTAAAAAATATGTTGTGTTTCCCTATAAGATTTTATTTGATATAAAGGAGATGTGATAAAACCCTAACTATCAAGTTGAACATACGAAACTTCTTCTCCTCTACTGTATGCTCTTTCCTTTAGAAAATTACTAATTGTGTGATTTGTTCAATCCTCTTACAATTACATAAGTGCAAAAAATAAATATATCTAATTTTTCCTTTATTGTTCTTTCTCACGGTTGATTCTCAATTGGTTCAATTATCTTATTAGTTATGATAATTGTTTAGATTCAATCTTATTAGACTACAATCAGCATTATCCCATAATGATTTGGTATAATAGTTTGATTGTTGAAGAGATCTGGTATTCGGGATGGCTGTAAAATTTGATATTGAGAAGTTTAATCGGTTTATCAATTTTAGATTATAAAAATTGAAGATGTAGACAATTTTGATTCAAAATGATTTGGTGAAAGCTTAATCTGGTCATTCGAATAAGCCGGAATCGATGACACATGAGAGATTCGATGAAATAGATCTAAAGGTCCTCTCTACCATATATTCATGCTTGTCCAACAAATTATTGTGAGAAGTGGCAAAGGGAAAAGGAATTAGAGGTGGCTACCTTGTGGTTGAAGCTCGAATTTTTGTATGTGACAAAGTCAATAATGAATCGTCTACTATTGAATAGTTGGCTTCATGACTTGAAATTAGATGAGAGTCAATCTTTAAAATTTCATTTGGATAAGTTTGATTCTATTGTGATGGATTTGCATAACCTAGAAGTCAAGTTTGATGATGAAGATTTAACCATTATACTTTTGTGTTCTTTGTCGGCAAGTTTTAAGCATTTTCATGAGACTGTGTTGTATGAAAAGGATGAGTTATTCCTTGTGGATGTAAAATCTACTTTTCTATAATGGGAGTTAATTGATAGTTAATTGATTGGTAGTGGTACTTTCGAGGACTCACATAGTAAGGGACTTAAGGGAGGAATTAGAAGCTGGAGTTCGGTGACTGTAAGAAGTCCAAATTTAAGTTAAAGAGTTGGCAAAATAATGTGATGTGCTATGAGTTTCAAAAGAAGGGGCATATTAGAAATTTTTGTCCTAATAGAAAATCCGGTGCTAAGTTTTGTGAGTTATCCAATATGAATGATGATGTTAAAGTTGCCCGAGATGACAGTGATGGAGATGTATTAACAGCCACTGATAGGCATACCAAGATAATTAAAATATAGATCTTGGATTCTGGGTGTAATTACCATATTTATCTCAACCAGAGTTAGTTTTAGACTTTTGAGGTGACTCAGGGTGGAGTTGTCTTGATGGACAACGATGGTGCTTGCAAAGTTATTGGGATTGGAATAGTGAAAATGAGATTGTCCAACATCAGACATGTCCTTAAGATGACAAAGAACCTCACCTCATTGAGTTTTATAGATTGTAATGGGTATCAATGTGTGATTGAGATTGGTACCTAGAGAGTTACAAAAGGGGAAGGCAAATGGGTTGGGACACTATATAAGTTGGTGGGTTATACTATTATAGAGATAATTATTGTAACATCAACGAGGTTGACATACTTGAACATTACGAGACTTTGACACATGAGATTGGGGCACATGAGTATTAATGGATTAATTGACCTCTCTAAGAGGGGGTTGTTAGATAGACAGATTACAGGACCTATAGACTTCTACGAGTACCATGTGTTTAGCAAGTAGAAGTGAGTTAGCTTTTTGACAACTAAGCATAGTACAAGAACACCTCTTGAGTATATCTATTCAAATTTATAGGGTCCAGACCATGGGATAGAAAGACACCGCACTTGTGGTAGGAGACCATAGGAGAATGAGGTTTATGAGAGCATGAACAGGAACCTATTGGAGAAGGCTCATTATACATTATCACATGGAGGGCTAAGTGGTGAGTTTTAGGCTGAGGTAGTTCACATGGTGACATACCTGGTGAATTCATCTATTGAGTTAAAGACACCTAAGGAGTTGTGGTTTGATAATCTAGTTGATTACTCTAATTTTCATGTCTTTGGTTACCATACTTATGCTTATGTAAATGATGATAAAATTGAGCCTATATCCAAGAAGTATGTCTTTCTATGATTTACATTTGGAGTGAAGGGGAACAAGTTATGAGACCTAATTGCATCCAAGTTCTAGACTAGAAGGAATGTTACTTTCAATGCACCTGTGTTTCTCTTTAAGACTGAGTCTTGTGATGGTTTGTCTAAGGAGGTATAATAGGATAGTGATTCGAGCTAGGCAGAGGTTGAGGTTGATTCATATGATAAAGACCCTTCTGATAGACCTACTGTTCCTAAAGTGGGTGGATCCAAGTAGTGGGTGGAGTAAAGGGATGTTACTCTAAGTAGAGCACGTAGGATTGTTGAGCCTCATGTCAGGTATGATTTTGAAGAAATTATTGGTTATGCCTTATCTAGTATAATGATAATTACTAATTTTCATAAGCTAGCATCATTCTCAAATGTTATTTCTAACTCTACTAAGTGGTGTGCTACTATAGAGAAGGAGATACAATCCTTATTAAATGATCAAACTTGAACTTATAAAGGCACCCAAAAAGAAGAAGATATGTGATTGCAAGTGGGTGTATAAGTTCAAATAGAGATCCCAAGAGGTTGAGAGACCAAGGTACAAAGCTCTTTTAATTGTACATGGATTCAGTTAGATTCCTAGTGTATACTATAATGAGGTATTTTGTCTTATGATTATACATACTCCTATTTGTACCTTACTTGTGCTTGTGGATATGCATTATTTATATTTAGATTTGTTGGATATTAAAACTAAATGTTTTCATGGTGATTTCAAAGAAGAGATTTACATGCATCAGCCTGATGGGTTTGTTATTGAGGAGATGCTATGTATGCCTATTCAAATGCCACTGTATGGTTTGAATTTTTCTCCTAGATGGTGGTGTAAATGGTTGGATAAATTTATTCATAAGCATGGTTTTTCTAGGAGTGAGTACGATGTATGTGTGTACTTGAAAGAGATTATGGGTGTCTCGTTTGTGCATCTTTTTCAATATGTTGATAGCATGCATGTGATAGCAAAATATATGTCTAATGTTGATAAGGTGAAGACAATGGTAAATAGTGAGTTTGAAATAAAGGATCTTGTATCTATAAAGAGGATCCTTGTCATAGAGATTATAAGAGACTGTGAACAGAAGCTTTTATACTTGTCACAAGAGTCCTATGTGAGCAAGATGCTTAAGAGATTACATATGAATGATGTCAGGTCGGTGAGTACTTTGTTGGCTACTCACTTTAGATTGTTAGTTTCAAGTTGAATTTTAGGTCATATTTGTCTGCATAAAGTTTTAGGTTAAATTTTGGACAAATGTTGATAGTAAAGCAATTAACATAGGGGCCCGTGTTTCCTAAATATAAACCTTATTTTTTTTCTCTTCTACAAAACATGTTGTTTTGTCCTGTAGGATTTTGTCTACTATATAACAGATGTGATAAAACCCTAGTCATCAAATCGAACATATGAATCTTCTTCTTCTCTATTGTGTTCTCTTTATTTTAGCAAATTATTGATTATGTGATTTGTTCAATCCTCTTGTAATTACACAATTGCACACATGAAGATCTCTAATTTTTCTCTTATTATTCTGTCTTGTGATTAAATTCACAATTGGTTCAATTATCTTATTAGTTTTGATAATTGTTAAGATCCAATCTTATTAGATTGTAATCAGCATTATTTTGCAACAGATTTCAACTTTAGATTCATAGATATATGATGTAAATATAGGTAATGTGGTTACCGTATATGAACATAATGCAATACCTTCCTTCTTATTTGCAACACATTCACATGTGGATTAAGAATATTCCATTAATTTGTAATTGTTATGTGGAATTATACTTCCCTAAAAGTGTATTGAGATGTTTTGGAATTGTTCAAAGTATTCCTCCTACAATATACATGGACCCCAAATTACAAAAAATGGATGGAAAAGGGCATGGTGATACTAATTGAGCCGATATGCATAAGCAATATGAATGGACAAGTGAAGGTATAGATGTCTACATCGAGGTTATTGCTAAATCAATCATATTATAGGAAGAGGAGGAGAAGTACTTTATTTGGTATCATTTTATCACACATCAAAATATCGGTCCTCCATCATTATCAAGTGTTGGTGTTCCTGAATTGTTGAAATATAGCTCTCACTCGAGGTTGTGGTAGAAAATGGTATGTACTGCTTTACATTTACACTTAGGTTTGTTCTATGTAATAAATGTTGCAACAATAAAATCTAACACTTTATTATTCTTAAATTGCAAAGGTGGACATCATGCAATGAATTGTAGTAAAATGCAAATGTTCATTACAAAACAATATTGATGCTCAATCATGTTATCAAACTACGGGCGCCATGGTCCTCAGACAAGTTGGCGAAGACAATTTTGATGGTGAATAGTTGAAGGAATTTATTAGGAGTGAAAGGGGAAGGAGAAAAGGAGGAAAAAAAGGAAATTTAACTATTAATTTCTTTCCAAATATAATAAATTAAAATATAAAATATAATGGGTATATTCATAGTTAAAGGTACTTTTATAATATAATTTATTATTATTATATATTAAAAGAAATTAATAATCAAAGCTCATTTATAGAATTTAAAAATGACATATACTATAAATCAAAAAGAGTATATTGTATACATATTTGTTTAGAAAAAAAATTATTTTCGTAGTGGTTGGGTGGGGCACCTTTTAACTTTCTCACTACTCACTAGGGCTTGCCAACAAGGCCGGCATTTGCCTCACGTCAATATATATTGATAAAATTGTACGCTACATGACGTAGCATTTCCAATCACATCTTTTCAAAATATTGTACGTATTTCGGTAGGTTTATTTTGTTAATAAACATAAATAATTAACCGTGAGGGCCAACAATAACTATCCTAAACCAACATCAAGCATCCAAGAGTCCTAGAAAGTCAGGATTCTCGTCTCACAATGCTTATTAGCTGGCTGGCCTGCAGTGCCGAGAGTGGTATTGGAAAATAAGATGGGAGTAAGGACCACTTAGAGTTCTCAAATCTCAACCGAGGCCATTACGCTAATTCATTACTTGAATATTTTTCGGCTGATACATTGATCCACTTGCTATATGTACAATATCCTACTAATTAATAGTAGTTTATGCTACATTATAATATTAGGTGAATTTATTTATGATAAGTTATTGAGTGTGATATTTTTTGGTTTTTGTATTGTTATAAAATAGTATACACCTATAGTCTCATATATGCATTGGTTATATAAGTATAATCATATAAAATATATACATTTATACAAGTGTGTGCTCCTATATATATATACACACACATAGGCTATAGTATAAATTACTGTTTAAAATATAAATATAAAAATCTTTAATTACCGTTAGATCGAAAAAATTTGAGGGTTAAAATTAAAATAAATTTATTAAATATTTATTAAATCTTTGTCATTTATTGAATACTAATATAATAGTTAATATTAGTTTATATATATATATATATATATATATAGTATGTTCGAAAAAAAATGTTGGCCGCCAGCATAGTAGAAGTAGGAGTATTAGATTATTAGTTTAGTTTTTAATTTTTTTAGTCATGTGGAAGTAAGTGGCGGGACCAAGTTTGTCAAAAAAAATATTGTTTGGAGAGGAGAATACGGTAGTGGTAGTAGTAGTCACACTTTTCTCGTGCAGCTATTGTAACGTTAGATAACAAATAGTTTTGTTTATTTAGATAAAGATAGAAATGAAGAATCTTTCCTATTAAAAAGGACTTATTTTGTTATTTTATGTATTTTTTAAAAAATAGTATTAAAATTATATTAATATTATTTATTAAAAAATAATAAAGTATTTAATGAATATATAAATAAAAATAATAAAAATGAAATGAAAAATAAATTTTTAATTTTTTAAAATAAATATGTATTTAATATAAAATAAAATGAATTACTTTTTTGGTAGTGACGAAGTAGTTAGTTAAAAAAAAAAATGGGAAAAAAGGTACTCTTCTGAGTAATTGTGGGCCTTGTGGCAGCAGACTGCAAAAGACTGCATCAACTTGATGGCATTTTAAGTCATAAAAAGTTTGTGGGCTAGCACCTAGTTATTAGGAAACTATCAACTAGCTAGGACTTAGAATGGGCTCAACCGCAACTCAATCCTTATTAAGTTATTATTGAGATGAGTGAGTGATTTAAATTTCCACAGCAAAAGCAGAGCTTAAAAATTAAAGCGGGCGAAGTAAACGAAGTCGCCCAACAACAAGTGACGCGAGTATCACAGAAAATAGGACGGGGAATCAACTGAGTTGTGGGGGTATAGATTAATTAATTGAATAAATATTTGGGTTGGTTTTGGTGAAATATACATTTAATTTAATAGTATATATTATTGAATTTTTTTTGTTAATGAGATAATTAAATTATATTGTTTATTTTATTTTAGAAAACATGACGGGCTTCAAATATTAAATTTTGTTGCTAATGCTCATATAATGGATAACTACTGCTAGGATGCTACTTTAGGAAACCAAAAAAAAAAAAGGAGGACAAGTTAGAAGCGAATTGCCAAGATTTTGGAGGCAGAAGTGAATTGTCAAGATTTCGATCGGGTCAACTAATTATCATACGATCTACTATATGTAATTGTTCGTAAGTGATTAGGTGACAAAGATAAAGTGATGGTGGGATGAGTGAACCGAGTAATGAGGAAACTATCTTATGTAATAATGGCCATCAACGGTTCCATTCTCATCCGTTCGAGTTACTACTCAACAATGCAACCCTTGCTTACTTCTTACTTTAGCCATAGTAGTATTGAGTGGGTTGGGGGGGGGGGGGGGGGGAGCATAGTGGTAGTAATACACAAGCAGATTGCCCTGGTGTGCTGATGATAACTAGAAGATCATGTATTGTTGGTACATTAGTTCCATTGCTGATTTCAGCTTCTATATATTTTCGAGGCAGTTACTCAAGTCTAACCCATTTTAAGCTGTGAATTTGCATGTAATGATTATTTGATGTATGAAATTATGTATCTTAGTTTGTTAAATCCTAGAGAGTTTATTAATATACATATACATACATATAGGGCTGTAAATAAGCTAAATCAGTTTGGTATTCGGTTCGGCTTGACTCGTTAAAAGTTTGATTCAGCTTGTTCGTTTAGTTAAACGAGCCGAGCCCGAGTTAAAAAAAGTTTGGCTCAGAGCCGAACCCAAATCTTATTTTAAGTTCGTTTAGTTAAACGAGCCGAGCCCAAGCCCAAGGGTATTTGGCTTGGCTCGGCTGGTTTACAACCCTACACACACACACACATATAATATAACACATGCCCTAAATATTATTTTGTCAGTTCTTAATGATATTTTGTTATTTTATGTGTCAAATTTTGTAATTATTTGACTTTTGGTGATGATATTTAAGTATGTGGATTGTGCAAATAATTTTTTTTTCTTGATACTCCGGACTAGTAGTGTTAGATGGAATATTCCCTAAGTGCACTGAAAATAAATAGTGTAGTTACATATGCCTACAAAGCATTATTGTGTCTCCCAACATATCTCATATGATCGGTATTGAGAAGTCGTGTATAATTAATTGGAGGAATATCTTGTGAAATGATTAAGATATGTGTCATGTTAAATATCGCAATCTTATTTTATGAAGTTTTTCGAATCATTTTTTATGAAAATTTTCATGTGGTTTATAAAAAGGTTAAATTGTTTATTTTCATATAAGAAATTTTGAATAAAATACTTTTTACATAGGCGGAGCAGTTATTTATTGAGTTGAGGGTTATCTTTGTTTGTTCCCCCCCCCCCCTATTTTGCATATATAGTGGTGTTGAGTGCACGGAGGATGGGTCGTCCTAGACTCACCTAGTCAAATTTCGAATGCTATTGAGAATTTAATTGTTTTTTCTTTTATTAATTTCATTGTGATTGGGCATTTCTTTGAGTATTTCTAATTTAACGAGCACACTTTATCTTTAGTTCATTAATTTGTGAACACTATCATAGATGTTTTCTGGCCTTGTTTTTGGGGGGGGGGGGAAGCGACATAACAACCTAAGTTGTTTATGTCCATTTCTATTATTCTATAATATTTATTGGTTTTAGAATCTTGGGGTGTTACAATACATGTTAACCACTAAATTAGCAAGCACATTAAGAACCCATTTTAGTTAGTTATTGCAACATCATGTTATGCTACTAGCTACTAGTATATATGTATCTAAGAAGAATGAAAGTGCAGAGACAGGGAGAATGATCAAGACAAGAACCGAATCTCTTGAGATGCAGCATGCAAGACGAAATTTTAGTGACAAATCCTTTTATATATAGCATAAATGACACCCCAAGAAAAGTTGGCTGAAAGGATCTTGAGTTTGCGTCGAACTCTTGCCCTTTTTTATTCTTTCACACCATGAATAGTGGGGTTTCTTTGTGGTATCTCTGCCTAGAAAGCATTACATAAATCACACAATCATAAAACACATGCCAAAATGAACATGATGCAGACTGAAATGCTGAACATGATGCAGTCTTAAATGCTTTCTCCGATGCATCAATCAAGTTGGCATCTTTAACTTGTTTTCTTCATGTAGTAATTGTGTTAGTTGAGTGTGAACAACTCCCTCTTCTTAAATTTGGCAGAACTTCAGTCTGCACCTTGAACATCTGTCAATTCGATTTTATTCAATGAAAATAGACAAAAAAAAAAAGTAACAATATAAACAACCAAAGATGAATTGTTTTTACTGTATTTTACTTTATCTTATCGATGATATTTTTGGTCTAATAATTTGATGCTTTGAGAAAAAGATTAGTATACATACATTAAAGTCTTTACCTTACATATTGAGGGAGTTAAAACAAAGGGGTAACACAAGTTCTTAGCCATATTAGGAAATAGCAGTACTACTAAAAGATATAGTATTTTCCTCATTTATATCTAAGGTAACTGAAATATTATAAGAATCTTTGATAATTATATGTCCTCCACAAGTCCGGTCAAAGGCCTAGGGCTCAAAAAATAGAGAGGCCCTAAATAATTAGTATAGTATTCAAATATTTATGTGCAAATTAGGATACGAAATCTGCTTGGCTTTACGGGTTTCGGACATCAATATATCTACAGGAAGAAGCAACTCTTATAACACGAACCTTGAAGTGCCTTGTAACGTGTACCTAGGGTCATTTTTTATAATTTTATAAACTTCATTTAAGTACATGGGGTTATTTTTATAATTTTATAAATTTTATGTAAGTTCATGTGATCATTTTTTATACTTTATAATTCTTATTTATAGAAATAAGATAATATTTATTATTTATAGACATGAGGTCATTTTTATAATTTTATAATTTTTATTTCTAGACACAAAATGATTTTTTTTATAAATTTTATAATTTTTTATTATAAACATATTCAGAAATTATGATGGACTTGAGATAAATTTTATAATTTTATAATTTGCATTTATATATATGGAGTCACTTTTTATAATTATATAACTCTTATTATATATATATTTATTCAATAGTATGTCACGAATTTGTGTGTATTATACCATAAACCCAAAAGTTTTGTTGTAATGAACCTATGTATATTATGAATCTAAAAGTTATAAACTTAAAGGTCTAATGCTCTGCAATAGCAAGATTTTTTGTGGTGAACCTAATCAGTATAAATGATGAATCTATGCGTCATGTGTCGTGAATCTATACATTTTATGTCATGAACCTACAAGTTTTTATGTTATCAATATAATCCTAAGTTAATGAAATAAATTATGTTGTGAACCAATGTGTGTTATGTGTTGAACATGCCATTTTCAAGAAAGAACCTAAGTGTTTATCACAAAACTAAAGTTGGTAGTGAGACGAATTTCAACGAAATTTTAAAAAATCTCTACAATTCCAATTTTCGTTCTATTAAATCCAGTTTGTAGTATGCATATAATAGTATTAGGAAAAAATATTATAACATTAAAATCATCCTTAAATTGATCTGAATTTTATTTGGAAACAAGGTGCTTGAATTTGATATTTTGTTCCGTCGTTGAAGTTTGTTACGAGATCCTGGTAAATGAATTCCAATATGTTTGTAGTGACTATGTTTCCATTTGTTATATGCTAGTAAATTTCATGTATTACTTAAGTAATCATGCCTTTTATGGGCCACATGAGTCTTACCTTATCTTAGCTTGATTGTTGTGTTACCTTTATTGTTGTTTTACTAATACCTCACCATATTGTTATTTCCTTGTGTGGTAACTGTGATGACTAGGATTTGTTCCGATGAGTAGAGGACGTTTCGCAAGCTTCATTATCATGATGTGGGCTTCTTGTCGCTAATTATTGGGGAATCAATTATAGTATCAAAGAGATGGGCTAACCGATAATTAGGTTTATTCCTATGCATTGAGGCATTTTGGACTTTTTGATAACTTAAAACCTTAGCTTTATTCCTATATTTGGTTTTATATACTTTATCATGCCATACATCACATTCTCTCTCTCTCTCTCTCTCTCTCTCTCTGTGTGTGTGTATGTGTGTGTGTGTGTGTGTGTGTGTGTGTAATTTAAACATGTTAGCCTTGCATCAAGTATGAGGCGTTAACATCGTCGATTTTGGTTTTATTGCTTCTATGATACCTTCAAACAAAATTTTTGGTCAAATAAATTGGGGTTATTGTACTAGACATGACACAATCAACCTAAGAGTTCCAAATCAAAACTATAGCTATCAACATTGAAATATTCCCAAATTAAAACAAGGATAATAGGTTTTTAATTTGCTTTTAGTTCAAATATGATATGTACTTTCATCATTGCTCGAGTTTTCCTATCAATGATGTGTCATATGAAAGCTCATATCTTCTTCTTCTTTGTTACTTGGATCTTGGTGATGGATTTATAGTCATATTCTTCTTGCTTGAGACAAAGAGCATGCTTATTTATGTTATGATTAAGAAGGTATGGAATAAACTTTCATTTTGGAGTAGGTTTATGGATGATGATGATCGTGTACACAATAATGGGAATGATAGATATATGAGGGAAAAATGGATGGGTCTGATAAAACTTCAAAGTCTTTAAGTAATATTATCAAGGTGGTTGAATTTGTTGATAAACAAAGACGAAGATGGCGGCCCTTTTTTTTATAATTACAAAAATAAGCTCTAGGAGCACCTTACAAGGTGATCCATATCATACCCCATTTCTTTGAAACCATATTCCTATATAATTTCTTTTTGTAACAACTCCAATTTAGTAGTGGAACCTTAAAAAATTGATAAGACTACCTATATCAATAGTGTATACATTCCTTTTGGAGAACAATTTAAGAATGGATGGCCTCTTGAAAGATTTTCTGGGATATATGTGAATTGATAAAAATAAAATAAACAAAAAAACACTAAAAATGGCTCGTGTTGATTTGTGCGGTTAAATATTGGTCCCGAAATCACTTTAGAGTAACTACCCGCGACCTTGGTGAGGCTTGGGTGTTAAAATTTTAATTTGAGATAAAGGATTTTCATAATTTAACTATTTTTTATGTTCCCTAAGAAATTTTAAGCTTTTCTTATAATTGTAGATTCTATTTAGCCATTTAATGCCATTTCTATTTTGTGGAACTTTGCCAATTTTCACTGAAATATGAAGTTGTTCTTTTGAAACTTTTTAAAGTTTTGTCTTAGTATTCAAGGTATTTTAAGAATCTTTTTGGGGAAAAAACTCTATGTGTTGCATTAATACACACATTTTTAGGACTACGTCCAAAAAATAACTATTCATGTTTGGGTTCTCTAGGCCAAAACCTAAAATACGAATAGAATGCTTTCAGAAATATTATTTTTAGCTGCTATATCATCTCAAGTATAGATTTGGTCAATTTAATAAATTTTAAATTTTTATTGCTATTTATTTTGTACTTTCTTTTAATCACTTTATCCTTACTTTTATGTTATTATTTTATGTACTTTGTCTCTCAAAAAAATTATCAAAGTTTCGGTGCAAACTCAAAATTATATTCTTAAATTCCCTTCCAATATTCATAAGTTTTAGAGCTCATTTTCTCATGACGTTATGCGCTTTACTTTTATTACGGTATAGGCTCCACATGAGCTCATTTTGGTGCTTAAAATTTGTGAAACTACAAAACTACTATATTTTATATATTTGAGCTATTAAGCTAAAAAAATTAATTTATTTTATATTTTATCACTTCTAGAATTATATTCTAATTTTTGAACATTTTCTTAGAAAATTGCAGCTTCCTTATGTTATAACGTAACTAAGTCAAACTAATATTAACCCAAGCCCTTAGATATTACTAAGGACCATGATTATCCCTTGATCTCAGCGCTAAGATTGGTAAGCCCTTCCTCTCTCATTTATCCTTGACCATTTAAATAATATTCTCCTAATCATTACTCATCATTAACCTAAGTTTTACATTCCTTCCTCTTCTATACCTCCTCCTAATCACATGCCCATCACCACCACCTTGGTAACATTATCATCACCTTACTAACATTATCCCATTCACCATTACCCTATCTCATTTCCCCTAACTTGCACTCTTGATTGGATTACAAATTGATTATCATCTTCCAAGCCTTATCCACCCAAATATCCTTCATCATTACATCATTCTAATCTACCCCAACTCTACCTCACTTCCATTCACTTCACCAAGAACCAATTCACTCCCTTAATCCTCTTTATTTCACACCTTATCATCCACATCAATGCCCACCGCCAACCATCACATATTCATCCACATACGAGTATCATCATCATCATCGTTTGCCTCCTTCCTTTGTATCTTTTCTCTCTTTAGCCACGATTCCTTCCTCATTTCCTTCACTTATTACACTACTTTAGCATCCCTCATCCCTAGCATTCCATGATCAATCTTGTAAAAGCTTCTAACCATTAAGATCAATTATCACCTTCATCATTTTTACCATCATCATCTACAACTATTAAGATTCCCCTTTTATTTTCTTCCTTAACCAAATTATGTCATTTATCCTATTGTTCTCCTTCACTTTGATGATACCTTGAGTTCCTAATCCACCATGTATACAACTCCTTAATCCTTTTTAACCTTGAGAGTATATAAGTTCCTAATATTTCCTTTGATCTCCTTTTGTTTCCTTAAGTTTTGAGTACTGATTTCTAATGATTATTATGTGATTTTCTTAAGGCTTCCCAAGGAGTTTTGGTATAGCATGTGGCATGTGGTTATTAGGCTTTCTTTCACTTTAGTTTGATAAGCTTTGACTTTAAGCTCTTGCTTACTCTCACTAACATATGATTCATGTTGGATATGTATTAAGGTTTTGTATGATTCATGAATGTATTGTATGCTTTGTATCAAGTTGAAATTAATCATGATATGTATTAATTATGGATATATGTGAAGCATGATTTTAAGATATTAACATCATGAAATTAATGATGTGTTGATGTTTTGATCGAATAAGCAAGCTAGATATGAATAATAGGAAAGTTGACCATGAATCATATTTGTTGTAAATGACAGATTTTGGTATAAATAGGGATGTAAACAAGGTGGGTTCAGGGACGAGTATACCCATACCCGTATACTTACCCAAATCCGTACCTGTATCTGAATCCGTATCTGCTAATACATCTATATCTGTATCCGTTGGATATTTGTTATCCGACGGTTTATCCATTAATGGATATTATCCAGCAAATAAATCCATTACCTGACTGATAAACCCATTTAGAGTTAATCCAAATGAAAATTTTAACCTTAATTTATACTATATTTATTTTAAAATTAAGGGTAAAAGGGTAAGTATATATCGGATAAACATGTACGGATATAGATACAGGTATGGTTACGGGTACGGGTATAGATATCACATACTCGTATCCGTACCTGAACCCAATGGGTATTTTTTTCCATCCTCCATATCCATATCCGTATCCATTTATCCATATCCGTTTAAGCATCCGTTAGATAATTATCGTCGGGTTTCGGGTAAAATACACCCCATTTACATCCCTAGGTATAAATCTATTGAAAAAATTGTACCAATTGGCTAAGAGTTTGAAGGCCATTAAAATTAAAGTTTAAGATGTATATTTTTCTACACACCTTTAAAATCTTAAAAATATTTAGCATCGAGGAAGTTATGATCATTTTTCCACAAGTGCATTGATTTATCAATAACCACAATTGACATAATAGCCTCAGGTTCAGGCTTGATTTTTGTTTTAGAGTTGATTTTTGTGTAATTCAATGATTATAGGATTTTCATTGTCATTTTTAGATGCGGTTTGATATAAAATAGGGTATCATCTTTAGATGCCTCTATATTTTGGTTTTCAAATGGACTTTAAAAACTTTTCCTTTGATGTTTTATTTATGTCTATTAAAGTCTCTTACAAAGCTTTCTCGCACTCAGATTCATTTTAGTGAGTCTTATATTAATCTCGAGTTAGGTGGCAACCACACCTAATCCTTAAGGTTTAAAATTATATTTAGCATTGAACTCGATATAATCTAAGTATTGATTGTACATTTTCTATGTTGGATATAGTGATAGCACCCTACATTTCATATATAGATTTTGCTAACCTTCTTCAAAAAAACAAAAACAATAATCTATTGAAAAAATAAGGGTGTTATATAAATTGTAGGGAATATGAGGGTTTTAATCCCTAGTGCTAAGGTTTGACTTTGTAATGTTTGGGGGTGAAATACACTAGTGGGGAGGAAAATAAAACATTAGTGTACTTAGTAAGAATCAATCCGAGAATATTTTTAATAATTAGGATACCATTAGCTAATAATATAATTGAAGGTTCATTTGGTTTAATTCTTTTAACAACAAAATCTATACTATATATACATATTTTTATTATCGCTATGTGGTCGTGTAATATAGTTCTTATTTGAAATTTGAAATGATAATGATCAAATAGATCATGACTGTTTTTTTTCACTATTTTTCCTTTATACATTGTGAGTATAATTTTAATTCTTCTTCCTTTTTTACACATCTTAGTATATTTATGTATATTTTAGGCTATTTTTTTAATAAAAAAATATTAATGCTCATTTTTAAATTTATCAATTTCCTTTTTTTTTCTCCACACCTCTTTAATATGACATAAAAAATGGTCAAGTTTCAAGATGGATAGTTTAATCAATTTAGCTATTATTTATTCTAAATATTAATACTTTATAATCTATGTATTAAAAAAATTAAAGATCCTCTGTTATAAAATAAAATAAATGAGATACATGACCATATGTATCATATTATTATTTTGCCTAGGACCTTAAAAAATCTAAGGGCCGCCCTGTAACCAAAATATCATAAGAATATTTTAAGAAAATTAAAAAAATTATACTTCCACATATTTGGAAGATCTCCCCAATTATGTGAAGTTGTTGATACCAACGTCTAACTAGCTTAAAAAGAAGATAGAGTTTATCACAATCAAGTTCTTTAATTAATAAAGAAATAGCCCGAAAATAAAGAAGGCATGTTCATCCTAGGTAGCTGACACAAAAGTACTAAATTACTAATAGGTGATGATGATTGAGCTTTATTTGATTCAAGAAAGGGATTAGGTATTATTTTTGTTTTATTCAAGAAATGGATAAGGTCGTTTATCATTGGTGTGAGGGGTACAATTTGGGTCTTTGTGAGTAAGACTAGCTCATTCAATATACTGATCGACTAAATGATTATTATTATTTTACAAATAAATTGTTTTAAATTATATATTTATAAAACCTTAGTTTCGTCCATATTAAATTATTTATAAATAATTTATCCATAAAGATTATTAAATATGTGTCTCAAGTTAGTATATTAATCTAATTATCTCTTCTACTATTTCTTGATGATAGAAATAGTTATAGGATGTATATGGGTGGGTGGGTGGGTGTGTAAGAATAAGGAAAATAAGAAAATAATAAATAGGTATTATCTTTTAAACATGCATTAGTGCGGTTTTTAGGCCATGCCCATTAGTAAGTTTTTATAGCTATAATGTCATTCTAATTCAAATAGTGTGCTCATTCAGTTTTTTCATTTCAATGCTTCTTCTCCCTACTTCTGCTTTTCCTCGGCAACATATACATTGAAGATTGAAGAGATAATTGAGATTAATTCTCTTCTTGAAATCAAGCATAATTCAAGAAGATTACTAAGGGTCTCTATTTTCGATCCCCGTAAAGAGACATGCACCATCGATTCATGGATTGAGGGAATAGAACTGGCAGATTGCATTATGTTCATAGCTATTATCAATTTTAGTGTAACTAATTATAGTTAATTCTACATATTGAATGATTGTAACGTATGTTAGGGTTTCACATATTTTTCTTTGGATTGTGTATGAATTGTATATATTAATATTGATTATAATAGAAGCCATAAATTATGTCTTACATTTGGTATCAGAGCCTTAATTATCTCTATTTTTATGAATTTGATTTAGTGTAATTATAATTTCTTAAATTTGTATGTTTGTATGGTCGAGTTTCCGAAAATAGCAAAATTATTCTTCATTGAGTGGAAACAAGGTCCTTGTTTCTTAACACAAGAGGGTTGTGTTTTATTTCTTACTTTCAGTTTGGGTGTCTGATGCAAAAACACGGTCCATGTTTTTAAAGCACAAGGGATTGTGTTTTTTTTTTTTCTGGTTCTCGACAATCTTTGGATTTAAGAAAACATAGGTGTGTTTTATAAACATGGATGCCCCATATTTTTCTACTTTCCTTTTGATTTTTATTCTTTCTCTTATGGTTGTGTTCCCATACATATTAAGGACATGTTTGGAGAAGTTTTGATTAAATAAAGCATGTATCGTGTATGATTAACATGATTAAAATGATTAGGACTTAGCCACAACAATTCTAATCATGAACAATCGTGCATTTATTTGTTTACATGATCATATCTAGATTATATGATACTATTTACAATGTATTATGCATATGTAATGGGTGTAGTCCTACAAGACCCTTCATTATCATATACAAAGTGCATTAGATTAAAATATTAAGTCATTATTCTTAATTTGGCCACAGGGATTAAGAGTTATGAGATGACTTAATAGTTTTAATATAGAAATGCATGAGTTTATTTGAATTAAATACTTATCGCACCGGTAGTTTTAATGTCTTTTGATTTATGCTAGTTGATTTTTGACATGTAGTATATTGGTAGATCATGTATATAAGTGAATTTGGCTTCAAATTGATCATGAGCGTGTATGTATATTTCAATTTTGTCGTAAACTATTTTGGTTTGTACTCGATGTCTGATCTTAACATTGAGGTCCCTGAGTTGAAAGGGGAAAACTATAAGATTTTGAAGGAGAGAATTTTCCTAAAGCTTAACTATTGTGACATGGATGAGGTTATTAAGTATCCAAAGCCTTTGATAGCTAAAGGAAGTACCAATGAGGAAAAATAATGCACATGAGCGATGGGTGAAAGATAATCGCATAAGTTACATATATATAAAGACTAAGATTTCTTCTTCCATCAAAGGCTCATTTGATCATCATCAAGATGTCAATGACTTTCTAAGGGCTATCGATGAACAATTCATCCATACGGACAAGGCCTTAGTTTGTACATTGATAATGAAGTTTTCATCCATGAAGCTCGCTACTATCAATTGTGTGTGAGCACATCATGAAAATGAGGGATTTAGCAACATAACTAAACTACCTAGAGGTTGACATGTTTTAATATACACCATTTAAAGTCACCTACCACACACAAATGGAGAAATGATCGATCAATGAATTAATGACCATGTGTGTGCAAGAGGAGGAACAACTTTTGATGGATCATGGGGAGACTGTTATGATGCTAACAAAGGATAATAAAAGGAAGAAGAAAACAAGCTAAAATGATAAAGGCCAAGTTCCACCCTAAGGTGATATGAAGAAGTAATCTAAGTGTTTCTTCTATAAAAAAAAGAGACAAGTGAAGAAGAATTGTGCTAAGTACAAATCGTGGCTTATAAATAAAGGTAATGTAACCTCTTTGGTATGTTTTGAATTTCATATAGTAGATACAAATCATAACACTTGGTGGATTAATTCTATTTCTACAATCTATGTTTGCAATTCCTTGCATGTTATGGCAAGGATGGGAAAACTAGTGGGCAATGAACAAAGTATCTTTATAGATAGTAAGATACATTTGGTTTTTCATGGAATAGGCTCATGTAGGCTATTCTCTTTGGTCATGTATTAATGTTAGAAAAGACCTTTTATGTTCCAAGTTTTAGTAGAAACTTATTTTTTTTTTCAAGACTTATACCATTTGGATACTCATTTGTTTTCAAATATAATTCGGTTACTTTATTTTATGAAACAAATTGTGTTGGGTATGATGCATTATCTGAATTTCTTTACTCTACTGATTTAATGCATGATGATTCAAATGTTGCAATGAATTTTGATATTGGTTCAAAAAGATTTGTTATAAATGAGGACTCATCAATACTTTAACAAGAAATATTAGGTCACATCTCGATTGAGAGAATAAGGAGATTGGTAAATGATGGAGTACTTAGTACACTAGATTTTATTAACTTTAGCACTTGTATAAATTATATAAAGGAAAAACAAACAAACAAGTCTAAGAAATGTGCCAATAGGAGTTCTCAACTATTTAAGATTATACATACCGACATATATGGTCCTAATATGGACTCACATATTCAGAAATACTTCATCTTATTCATTAATGACTACTCACAATACATGTATCTCTACTTACTTAACAATAAGCATGAAGCATTAGATGCTTTTAAAGTTTTTAAAGCTGAAGTAGAGAAATAATGGGATAAGTAAATTAAATCGTAAGGTCCGATGGAAGTGGAGAGTACTATGGGAGGTACATTGAGGATGGACATGCACTTGGTCCATTTGTAAAGTTTATTCAAGAGAATGGAATAGTTACCTAATATTTTATGCTTTGTTCACTAGACCAAAATGGTATAGGTGAAAGAAGAAATTGGACTTTGGTAGAAATGGTGCGGAGTATGCTTAACAACTACAATATTCCTAAGTATTTGTGGAGTGAAGCATTTAAGATTCTAATATATATTTTAAACCGAGATCTAACTAAAGGGATTTCTAAGACACCATTTGAGCTTTTTAAGGGTTGGAAACCAAATTTAAAACATATGCAAGTTTACGAATGTTTGTCTGAAGTAAGTTATAATCCACAAGAAAAAAGTATTGACCCAAGGACCATTAGTGGGTATTTCATTGATATGTTGAAATATCTAAGGGTTATAGGCTCTATTGTCCAAAACATAACATTAGATTTGTGGATTCAAGAAATGCTAAATTTCTTGAACATAACTTAATTAGTGGGAGTGATCAGATAAAGAATCAAATTCCTAAACTTGATCATTCGGTAGAAGAAGCTTCCACTTCATGTATTGGAGTGGCTTTTGTTCATCATGCACTTCCAGTTCCAATCATGGTTGAATGACAAGTCAATGAGGCTCCACAAGATGTCAGCATAAATTTGGTAGGTCAAGTTGTTTAGGAACTTCCTAAAATTTTTGAATGACCAGCTATTGAGTAAGCTCCTCCAAAATATATTGGGCCAACTTTAAGAAGATTTACTAGGGAAAGAAGGTTATCTATACTCGACTATTATGTGTACTTACAAGAGTTTGAATGTGACATATGTGCTATTTATGATCCCAAAACCTTTTTACATGCCATGAGTAGTTCAAAATATAAGTTATGGTATAATGCCATGAAGGAAGAGATGAATTTCATGAAGGTCAATGAATTTTGGGGCCTTATACCATTACTTGATGAAGCTAAGCCTATTGGTTATAAGTGGGTCTTTAAGGCCAAGAGAGACTCATCAAGAAACATTCATTGGTACAAGGCTAGACTAGTTGCTAAGGGGTTCACTCAAAGAGAGGGAGATGAATACAAATAGACTTTCTCTCCTATGTCCACTAAGGATTCCCTACGCATAGTTATGGAATTAATAGGTAATTTTTATTTTGAGCTACAATAGATGGATGTGAAAATGACATTTTTAAATGGTGAGCTTGAGGAGGAGGTATACATGAAACAACCTGAAGGGTTCTTCTCTTATAAAGACAACAATTTTGTATGTGAGCTTAAGAAATCCATATATGGATTGAAACAAGATTCCTAATAATGGTATATAAAGTTCCATGGTGTTATTTATTCATTTGGATTTGAAGAGAATACCATGGATCAGTGTGCATATATCAAGGTCAGTGGGAGTAAGGTTTTTTTATATATATATAATATGTAGATGGCATTTTACTTGCATGCAATGATAAAGGGATACTTTATAAGGTGAAAAAATTTCTTTCTAACAAATTTGATATGAAGGATATGGGTGATGCATATTGGCATTAAAATTCATCAAGATAGATCTTAAGGGATATCAGAACTATCTCAAGAAGCATATATCAATAAGATATTAGAAATATACAGGATGGTTGATTGTACACCAAGTGTGGCTTTTATTGTCATTGGTGACAAATTGTAGTTAATTTAATGTCCTAAGAATGACTTAGAGAGAGATTGGATGAAGAAAATCTCATATGATTCTATAGTTGGATGCCTTATGTATGTTTAGGTTTGCACAAGAACTGACGTTACATATGTTGTTGGGGTATTGGGACGTTACCAAAGTAATTCAGGAATTGACCATTGGAAAGCTACAAAAAAATTTATGAAGTATATAAAGGGAACTAAGGAATATATGCTCATGTATCATCATGTAGAGGATTTGGAGGTAGTAGGTTATACGGATGCAAACTTTGCTAGCTGTGGAGATTCATGCAAATCAACTTCTAGATTCATTTTTCTACTAGTAGGTGGAGCAATAGCCACTTCTTCAATGAAAGCATAATTCATATCTCATCATGTTAAGCCATAAAGTATGGTGTGTGGTTAAGAAATGTCATATCAGGTCTTAGAATAGTATATTTTATTTCTAGACCTTTGATGTTTAAGTGTAACACCTCAGCTATCATCTTAATCTCAAGAAACAACACCGACGAGTATACAAACAACCCCTTCATCTATATTCATTACTTATGTTGTGCAAATACATGTGGGAATAGTTGCATAATAGTTTCAATATTCCAAATTGTATAGCAACTTCTAAAATTGTTTGAGCTAGGGATGTATATTATATGGATCAGCATAGGAAAAAAAGTCATAAGGCAGTGGAGATGGGATTGGGTTACTAGGATGGGGACAAGTATTGACAATCCAACAAACTTTAGAGAAGATAAATAGATTGGAGATGGAAATTTGATCCTTATAGAAATTGGGATAGAAATTTTTCGATAAGAAAAAATGGGGAATTAAAATAGATTTTGGATTAAATTGCTTAACAAGTTTGAGAAATGAAATTTCCACCCTTATCGTGCAAGTTGTCATCTCTAAAAATGGTGGTCGTTGCTAATAAATAAGGTATTTTGGTGACTAGGCTAAGTTGGTTAGGGTATTAGATTTATAGAGCTTGGGGTAATTTTATCATGAGTTTTTTTTTTTTTTAATTTATGGTTGTAGGCATAACAAAGACTTTCAAAAACACTTGGGCGATCACATGATCAAGATTTATTGAGTAGTAGCTCAAATAATAATTTATCCTTTAACAGATACATACATAGGGGTTAATGTTATCAAATATAGTGCCCTAGGACCCATATTACCCCCAAAACTTTGTGCTAAATTGGCTTAACAATATAATACGAAGCTTTCTTTGGACTCTACAATTTTGCTAGTAAGAGCTTTTGATGCATGATTATTGAAATTCTATGCAACAGCTTATGAGGAATTAGATTGCAACGTAAATTCACTACCATCGTCGCGTCTTACGGTTTTAATAGCGATGTCAAATTTATTTTCCCTAATTCCTCATAAAGGGGGAGGGGGAGGGCGAGGGCGAAATACTCAACAATAAACATTAGTCGATTTCATACCATACAAATATACAGTGCTATGACAGCATAATGAACAATAGGTCACCACACCACACCTAATATATATCGATATATGTATACTATGACTCTCTACACTACATCTATCAGATTAAATCAATACGCAGATGAACGACTCTAATCAAAATTTCCAGCATCATAGCAGCGCGGTAGTAACTTTTCTTCATAAGTTTTACTTGTAGTAGTAGAATATATATCAACGTATATAAACTTTTAATGACGCCATTAACACCTCGTCCGATTGATTTTCTTGAAGCTCCGCCATCCGCCGTTAACTCCTCCCGCCTTAATCCGCGTCGTAACGTTTTCAAATTCCGACAACGGACACGGAATCGTAATCCCACCACCCGGATGATCAAACCCGAATCTCTCCTCTGCTTCTCTCAACAACTCCCCAAACAGCGGATGATTAAAATAAACCACAGGAACCATAACCCGATACCAGCCGCCATCTTCGTTCTCGCCGACGTACACATTCAAATGTCCTTTGGGCACCATATTAACCCGCTCGTCGCAGACTTTTCCGTCTCGACCCAAACGGAGATAACTCGACCCGAATAAACAATTCCTTGCTTTCTTACCGAGATTGCTGCCCCATCTGAAGCAGTTCTTCACTGCATTGAATCTTTTCGCCGGAGATCGATCTAATCGGATTTTCCGGGTGCGCGGACGGAATCGTCGGAAAAGGAAACGGAAGATGTGGGTCACGCGTTTTTTGACTTGGAAGCCTTTAATTCGAGTTCTCATGGCTTGAGTTGAGAATTTAGAGGAATGGGGAGTTAGAGAGAGGACGTGGTTGCGTTCGGTGGCGAATATGGGTCGGATATTGACATAGCGAATCGGAAGAGATCGGGGGGGGGGAGCGCTTTGGAAGTACGAGTTCGAGTGGGCGTTTGGTGCGGAAGGGATTAATTGGTTTGGATTTGTGAGAATCGCAGAGCGGAGGTTGAGTGGGGAGGAGAGTGCTTATGGAGCTGCTTGAGCTTTGAGAAATGACAACTGTGAACGGGGTAGTGGCGTTTATATAAGTGATAAACTAATACGAAGAGACGAAACAATGGGGGTTGGTTGACGACGACAGGATGGTGAAGAGAAAATGAGGCGGGCAAATATCCAAGATAGGACGCAGTAAGGCACACGCACCCACCGGTCACCAATGTCAATTTTTTATTTTCTTTCTTTCTTTAATTTACATGTCAATCTCCATACGCAATTCAATGGCAAAATGAAGTTCTGTAAACTTGTTTGAGGCAACATATTCTGTAAACTAATACTACTGATTGATTTAGGAAAAGTTATTAAGTGCGACGGTTGTACCATGATTATGAGTATATTTATGACATATATAATTAATTATAGATATATTATAATTATATTAATTATATACCAGTAGTTTTTATCGTACTTAAAAAAACTGTTAAATATAATATCATTAATTATGAATATATATATATATATATATATATATATATATATATATATATATATATATATATAAAGAATAAAAATAAACTATACATATAGTAAAAATATAATTGTGGTTGTGTGCTACTCCTAATAATTTCCCCTCATATTGGAATTGTTATGATATATTGATTTTTACCTGGGTGGGTTATATCATATCTGATGTCTTATAAACCAATAATTTGAATGAGAAAAAATAAAAATAAAATATTGTTGTGGCCCACATATTAATGTTGGCTACTATAATGGAGTAATCCTAAAGTGGCTAACCATTTTTTTTTACTTTAAACCTAAATTATCTAATACTATGTTCGTATAAAAAATGAAATATTTCGATCATTTTACATGCTTTTTTAAAATAGTAACAAAAATAACTTTAAATTTACATTAATATCTTTTATTAAATTTTAAATATATATATATATATATATAATTAAAAAGAGTAAGAATGAAAATAAAAAATAAACTTTTATTTTTTAAAATATTTTTTTAATATAAAAATTTAATGATAAAATAAATTTATTTTCAATACAGAAAGAGTATTAGTAATAAAAAAAGTTACATTTTTATTATTTGAGAAAATGTAGGAATTGATTTTAATTATAATTAACAATACTTTGTTTGTTTGAACAATCTGTTTATCACAACAACAACAACAACAAAAAAAAAAAAATCCAAATATTTCAAACCCGTCGCACGACTTCCGCCGTCGCAGCACTCTGTCGGCTCACCGCACATTAGATCTTCGACCATAGCAGCAGCACTGCTACTCTCGCTCGTGGTTGAAGGCTATGACTCAAAGAACGCAAGTGTCATTTAGGTGATGATCGACGACGTAGGTCCTAATCAAAGAAGTAGTAAGATTAGTTGCTGGCCCCCGAATACGTCAGTTAATTAGCTTCAGCCTCGCACCGCGTGTTTATCCTTAAAAATAAAGGCATATGATATGCACCTACTGATTATTTAAAGGGAAGCACCGGAGGATGGGGACTGGACTTTTCCTTCTCTACTCGATGTCTATCGTCTTGTTCGACGCCACAAACAATAAACAAAATAATGAACGGAGTAGGACAAATTTTCCGGCCAATTACCGAGGTACCGAAGGAAACCCGGCGGGCAGAACTTCTCCAGTTCCCACTAGGGCACTGATTGTTGCCGAACGACGGTATAATATGGAATGGAAGGTTTAGTTTAATAATCAAAGGCAATCAAGGTTCTAATTATTCTTAGTTAAAAATAATTATAGACTATTTTAACATAGATTACAACCGATGTACTTTAAAAATGCGAGGCCGGGATCATTTTATTATTGTCGTTTGTCGTCGGCTACCGCAGACTCTTTTAAGTAATTGAAGTAGTCAACAATCCATGAAATGAATAATGTACGGTGTTGCTGTAATTATTGTCCTTCCCAAAAGAATCCAAGAAGTAGGGTCGTTGGATGTAGTAGTCAATTTTCTCATTTCTAGTAATTGTTAATTAATGCTACTAATAATATGTTTGCCGTGACTAATAAAAGAATAAAAAGTTGAAGGCTAACATTTTAAAGGCTTAATTATTTTATAAGTTATTCTAAAAATCTTATAGATAAATAAAAAGAGTTTTTAAGTTAAAAAAAATTGTCGTCTAAGGACATATAATCAAATGCGCTTTTTCTCTAATCAAATAAGCTAAAAACTTGTTAAAATAGTCACCCTACATATATTAACAAGGAACAAAAAGTTATTCGAAGAGTAGATTTAACTTAAGCGATGCATTATATGATCTAGTTTCGAAAGACTTCCCAATGAAATTAATTAATGACACTTGTTCAGAAAAACTTGATGATGATTAATAATATTATTGATTATATTCATTCTAACATAATATTTTTCTTTTGGCCTAATTTTTGCTAATCTATCTAATATAATATGAGCAGGTTTTATCTGATTTGATTGAAACAAAATTTAATGCGTTAATAATAATAATAATAATAATAATAATAATTTATTGATCTAATATGAAATGATCTAATTAAAAAACATGGTGAGAAGAACATACCTTAATTCCAATTGGCATAAATGCAAGATAATACTACTATAAGGCTAGTATAATATCCACAATATTTATTCCAAAATGTTATAACATGAAATATAGTGACTTAAATCTCATTCAAATGTGACACAATAACTTATCAAGGCGTTATTTTTTCCCCTTTAAATAATATAATTAGAAAATTAATAATAATTATATGGATACTCGTCAATGTTATTATTTAATAACTATTTTACCAGTAGCAATATCATAACAAGCTACCAAAAGTTATTGCGTCGAAATAGAGAAATGCCAACAGAATAAAATTCAAACATTATTTGGATTTCAAATGTTTGCCCTAAGTGTGTGCTTTAGGATGTAGGATAAATAGATAAGAAATAAGAGCTGAAATAGATTATACTTTTTTCCCTCTTTGTAATTATAGGCTATTGTATAGTTATGTGTATTTTGATAAATTTTAATTTTGATTATAAATAACTATCGTCTTATATTTATAAAGTAATTTTTAAATTGGTTTTCTATTTTACGTTGTAGCATTTTTTTACTTCATAATTTTTTTATGTATCTATCTTTTTATCTTTTTAAAAATAATTATAATTGTCAATAATATTTTAATATAAATAATCTAAATATTTAAATTATTATTTTTTAAATTCTTGCAATAAAAAATAAAACGATAGTTACATAAAAATGGAGGAAGTAGTAAAGCTACCTACTGGGAGTCTGGGACAATCTAACGTACGCATTCAAAAGGTGCTTTTAATGTTGTTGGGATTGAGATAAGAGGGTTGGGTCGATAAATGGATAAGATAATTACAGCCTGTAAAGATACTAAGAGATTGGTTCTTAGAAAGAAAGAGAAAAACGAAAAAGACTACTCCTAAACTTTAAGTTGTTTAATTTATTCGTATGTACGTTACTTCAAAACGACTATGAATTTTCTAGTTTTTTTTTTTATTTTGTCACGAAAAGTACTCATCTTTATTTTTCTCTAAATTATTAATTATTCGTTATTAATATGAAGCACTAATTAGGTCATTCAATTATTTTAATTACTCTCTCTTCATTCAAATAATGAAATCATTTTAGCAATTTGTATTTATATTAAGAAGCTAATAAAACTAACCTTTATATTATATTTATATCATTTATTAAAAAATAATAATAAAATGTAAAATCAGGCTGTAACACCCCCAAAATTCACTACTGAAAAATTTCGTTTTATTGAAAGATAATTGCGGAAGCGATTTAATAAACCGTGAATTTTGGGAGTATTACCGCCACACTTAGTACCAGACCGGTTCATTCATACCATTCTAGTACTAAGTGTTAAGGCTAAAGGAGTAAAATAAAATTTCACAAGAACTTAAGCATTTGAATACCAGAGTAGCACAGTAAATACTTTACAAGAGAAAACATTCAATCACGGTGATTACGAAATAACAATACGTTGAATTTAAATGAGACAAATTAAAACCCTAAAAGAATTTCCGGACAGTACCTTACGCTCTCCCCAAGGGCCCACTTGAATAGCACCTGAAACACAACCTGCAAGGGGTACTGCCCATTGAATAGGCAGGGGCCCCATGAAGGGAACCCTTCAGCACTACGGTACTGAGTAACCCTTTAAAAACGCACTTAAAATACAGGCACACATATTACACATGATACTACTACATTCAGATATGACCATAGGTAGAAACATGGTATTCAGATCCAATTCTTTGTACATCCAATAACTCAATCATACATTAATGGCGTATACGTAAAATTCACTTTCATATATTCCATAATCAATCAACCAATATCAAATAGGCTATGATCAGTAATCGAGATATTTTTCGGGCCTTGAGGCCATTAATCAACGGTCTCAAAGACTAGTATTTTTCCATAACTCATTCACATTAAATTTTTATTGAGCTCGGGACCTCCACTATTATTGCCGGTGGACCGGAATATAAAATCATCATCCAGGGCACAACGCTCCTGGCCACTATTATAACCGGTGGACCGGGATATATAAAGAATCATCACCCAGGGCACAACGCTCCTGGCCACTATTATAACCGGTGGACCGGGATATATAAAGAATCATCACCCAGGTCACAACGCTCCTGGCCACTATTATAACCGGTGGACCGGTACTCAATACCATAAATCGCTGGGCCCGGCTCATTAATATTCCACTTTCAATTATAGTATCTTTCCTTTCTTAAATCAGCACATCAATCATATTTATTTGCCTCGATAGGGAGATCAAGAACCCGGGACACAAAGGTACACCGGTCGCACTGGTGCATAAAAGCAACTCAGTACCCTTCAACTAGTAACCCAGGGACGCAAAGGTACCCTGGTCGTACTGGTGCATAAAGCTAACTCAGTACCCTACCGACAAGGACACCTAATCCTTAAGTATGCATACCCCCCTAACTAGGTCCGTAGAGCTAGAAAGAGTAGATATAGGGCCTGGCTGGGGCACAAAGGCACACCAGCAAATACCAAACAATCGTGGACTAAACCACGTCCTTAGGGTAGCGACCCCTAAGGAGTCACCATTCCCGATCTCGAGGTCTTTCACTTTAAGTAATAGTGTCTTAATTAATGGTGATCACAAAAGCATAAGAATAAGATAATTATCCTCTTTTAATCGTTCAGATATCATCAGAAATCTCTTATTCAGATGGTCACCCAAAGTAACATAGGAGAATCATTAAAGCCATCCTAAACTCGTCTAATTCCAAATTAAAACTCATTCTCGTGATACTCACTAATCATCAAATATTATTAACTCGTTAATCAACACTATTAGAGCCATGTTACGAATTCCACAATCATAATGATACAATAGATACAAACTACTTATTTACCACTTTACTTATAAAATCATTACGTCACCCTTCCTTATTCGATAAATTACCATGTTACCCTCCTTGTTACAAAATCACCAAGTTATCCCTTATTCGATTTAGGTTATTAAATTATTTATCATACTTATTAGGACATTAATTTCCCCTTAATAATTATTACACTTAATATACTTTCCATTTAATTGGTTAGATTACCACTTTGCCCCTTTCTCCTTTATTATAAT
This sequence comes from Tamarix austromongolica, assembly GCA_039764185.1. Classification (NCBI taxonomy): domain Eukaryota; kingdom Viridiplantae; phylum Streptophyta; class Magnoliopsida; order Caryophyllales; family Tamaricaceae; genus Tamarix; species Tamarix austromongolica. The sequence goes on from CM077819.1 coordinate 14,450,316, forward strand.
TAATAAATTATCCTGAGTTGGGAAAATTACCAAATTACCCTTCCTCCTTATCCTAATTACCAAATTAACCCTTTATTCAGTTGATTACCAATTCACCGTCCTTTATTCTCATTTACCAAACTACCCTTCCTCATTGACAAAATTACCAAATTGCCCTTCGGTTGGTGAAATTACCAAATTACCCTTGCATATGATCATAATTACAATTTGGCCCTTCTCTGTTATTAACTTTACCAAATTACCCTTTTGTTATTTAAGTTACCGAATCGCCCTTCTTGTTTATCATAATTACCAAACTACCCTACTCCATTATCCAAAATTACGAAAATACCCTCCAGTCGGTTAAATTACCAACTTACCCCTCACATTTATCATATTTACCAATTTACCCTTTTCTACTATTAATTATCAAATTACCCTTTAGTTATTTAACTTATTATCTTACTCTTCTCAATAATTATTATTTCCAATTTACTCCTTTTCAATGTTCATTTTTTCCCCTTTGATTTACACAATTACCGTTTTACCCCTCTACCTTCAAATTTACCATTTTACCCCCCTTAACTCCCAAAATTACCATATCGCCCTTTTACTTATACCTTTTCCATTTATCCTTAATTATAAATTTACTATCTTACCTCCTTTAATTTCCAAATTACCATTCCGCCCTTAGATTGTAAAAATTATCATTTCGCCCCTTAATCATAAAATTACTATTTTGCCCTTTAATCATAAAATTACAATTTTACCCTTTTATTATAACATTACCAAATTGTCCTTTTATTACAATTTACCAAATTGCCATTCTCTTTAACAAGATTACCAAAATGCCCCTTTTATATACAAGAATTACTCTTCCATCCTTTGTTCACAAAATTACAATTTTACCCCTACTCCAAAATTACTATTTTCTCCCTTGATTAACACATTCACCATTTTACTCTTAGGCCATACTCATATACAATATACATTATTAAAATCTCCCCCTAATGCTAACAAAATGTTACACATATAATAAAAATCACCATAGCATATCACAACATGGATAATAATTTATATTTTCCCTAACCACCAAATTATTACACAAAATATTATTCCCATACACATCATCAATCTATCATGCTTCCTTTTCATCAACAACCACATTAACCACATATGATAATGCTAAGTAACATATCTCAAGCATAATACATATTGATAATGCCTAATGTGATAACATGCGTTAATCCATGCATTTAAGCGAGATTTAACGGTTACCTTAATCTCGCCAAAATTATCAAACCTTACCAAGCACAATTAGCAATTCAACACCTAAAATAACATCCATCATATACATGTTAGAAATAAAATCCAAGTATAAAACTTTGTAAAATTTAATTAGTAAAAATACTTAATATAAAACACCATTATACCTTAGAAATTAGCCAAATCATTTTTTTTTTTTACATAAAGGAGAGCTCACGCTGCATGAGCAGCGTGAGTTTCATGCAGAAGAAGAAAGGGGAAAGGCTCGAAGAGGGCTGAAATGGGAGGGAGGAAGGGTGGCTCGGTTTAGGGACTTTAGGCTAGAAAAAGAGATAGTTGGGGGAGGTTCTAAGGCAAGTGGATGGTGCAGAAGTGAAGAGGGGGTGTAAGAGGTGGTCGGGGATGTGTTGCTGGTGGCTAATGGTGGCGGAGGCGGCGGCAGCAGGGATGCGAAGGTGGCGGCCGAGAAAGGGTCGAGGTGGAGGAGTTGTGAAGGAAGGAAAAGAAGAAGGAAAGATGGAAGGTTTCAAGGGCTGTTTTCGGCCAAATAATGCCTGGCGGTTATAGAGGGGGTTGCAGGGAGGAGATTGGTGGTCTGGGCGGCGGCAGAGGTGGCTGGACGGCGGCGGAAGAGGCGGTTGCAGGTGGCTCGGTGGTAAGGGTGAAAATAGGGAGAAAAATGGAAGAAGGGGAGAAGGAGGTTGCGGGATGGATATTGGGGTGGTGCAGGGTGGTAGAAGAAGGGTGCAGGAGGTGGTTTAGGGGCTGGGTGCGGCGGTCGGAGCGGCGGAGGGCGGCGGCGCACGAACGAAGGGGAGAAGATGGTGGGGAGGAAAATGGAGGGAAAAGGGAGCTCGGGGAAAGGAGGTCCGAAATTATGGGCAAGGAAAGGTGGAGAAAAAGGAGAGGGGGGGAGAGAGAGAGAGAGAGAGAGAGAAGGGACAGTGTGGCAGGGTGGCGGTTGCAGGTGGTCGGCAGCAGCAGGCAGGTCGGCGGCTGTCGCCGCCTGGGAAGAAGAAGAAAGAAGGAGGGAGGAAGGCTGCGATGGGCGGCCGGTCGGGGAAAGGGAAGAAAGCAGGCCGACCGGTCGGGGAAAAAGGGGGAAAAAGCTGGCCGGTCAGCCCAGGGGAAAAGAAAGAAAAAGCAGGGGGGAGCCGGCCGGGCTGGGCACGCGGGAGAGAGGGCTGAGGGGGAGAGGGAGAGGCGGGCCGAAGGCCCAACGCGCAGGGGAGAGGGGAGAGTAGGCCGGGCGGGCGGCCCAAGGGGGAGAAAGAAGAAAAGAGAAGAAAGAAGAAAAGGAGAAAAGGAGGAAAAGAAAAAGGAAAAATGGGAAAATAGGGGAAATAAATTAAATAAATTTTATAAATCATAAAATGTAATATTTTTGATAATTTATTTAATTTAATAATTTAATTTATTATAATCTAATATATTAGTTTAAACAGGATAAAGTTGGTAAAATATTAGTTTTGAAAAATTATTTAAATAAAACAATATGATACATAGCAAATTATTTATTATTTAATTTATTAAATAATTTTATCCAAATTTACATACTCTAAAATCCATAAAATAATGAAAATAAATAATATAAAAGCAATTCTATTCCAAATAAAAATAATTTATTAAAATATAGGTTTTCGAAATTTTTGGGGGATTACACAGGCATTTATTAATTTTAGATGGCTTTATTTTTTGAACAAAAATTAAATACTAAAATGATTTTTTTAACAGAGGGAATAGTATAATTACATCATAATACATCTTTTATGTACTTTCTAATTATGTCAGAGTAATAATTTGCACCGGCACATTCTTTGTACAGCACAAATTCATAAATCATAATAACAATAAATACTATGGCATAAAGAAATATGCGTCACACCACATTCATGTGTGACATAATTTTTTTTTCCCAAATAATACCTATTTTCATAATTAAAATTTTTTTAATGAATTTTTCTTTTTCTTCCTATGTGATAATTGGAAGTTATAAATCATAATAAATACTCTAGCCAATCCTATTTCGTATCTATTTTAAGTTATTCCCTTTCTTTGATAATTTAAAAATAACATATAAATATTATAGGGCACTTAATTATGTGTTTATTTCGACTCTATCTTTATCTTTATTATTGAATTTCCAATAATGACAATAAATACTATAGCAGGAAGAAATGTGCATTACAATTGAATATTCATAACCTTTTAAATAAGATTTTTCCTTTCTTTCTTCATATATGATAAATGGGAAATTATAAACTTTACAGTTTAATTGTCCATCTGTTTCAACTTTCAAGTATTATTTTTTAGTTCAATTTTCCTATAAATCATTTATTCAAACTAGTAATGAAAAATATAGCCAAAAAGAATATGAATTTCACTTGAACATATATAGCATATGATACATTAAATTATCAAATTTTAGCTCTTAAAAAATCATCATTTTAATGCTTTGCTCTTTTTTTCATCTCATATTAAAATGAAAATTTTAAAAATTCAATAAATACAAAAAAAACCTCTTAATTATGTGTCCATTTCAACTATATTTTCTTATTTATTTGTATTTCCTACTCATCAAAATTTTAAAATAACAATAAATACTATGGCTAAAAGAAAAGTGTAAAGCAACCAAACATTCATAATGTATGAGACATGAAACCTTACATTATACTTTTAATTCTCATATTATAATTTTTCCTCAAAATTGATAATAGCTTTGATAAGTTTTCCTTTTTCTTCCTTCTCCTGTTATATATGATCATGAAAAAAAAATAACAACTTAATTTTGCATTTGTTTCCGATCTCTCCTTTTCTTGATTCAATTTTCCTATATATCATAAATTCAAATTCACAATAAATACTATAACCCAAAGGAAGGTGTATTGTATGTGGGCATTTATGCATGTGTGTCTATATACATACATACATACAAGAACAAAGTAATGATAACAAATAGAAGTAAGGATTTTTTTCTCATATATATACATGTTATCTATATATGGGTTTTGTTAATGACATCCTTTAGGGCAATTGATAAGCATTAAATTTCATTCCTAATATAATATTAATTTGAAAAAGTATGACAAATACACAAGTTAATGAATGTTATTAATTAATATATATTTCTATATTTAATTTCTTCACCATATTCCTTAGGACTATCATTAGCATTTTCTTTTATATATTATTACCTTTAATATAGATATTAATTACCTTAATCAATTAATATGTTATAACGTATTATATGAAAATTATTTAGTTAAATGCTTTTAATAATATCATTAGTAATTATTTTATTTTACTAGGTCAATAATGTGTTAGATAATTTAATTATAAAATTAATTACTAATATATTACTCACTGACTTATATTTTTTCAACACACAAATTGAAGATTATTGAAATTCAAAATAAATGATGCCTAAAATGACTATTTCTATAGTAAAACTTGAGCTACCTTGTTTTTATGAGATAAATTAATAAGTTGAGGGAATGGTAGATTTAAAATATAACATTAAATTTTCATTGTTTTCATAATAATAAAAAACTTATATAATGAAATTAAATTGTGAAAAACCATAGACCTTCTATTATGAAAAGGAGAGATCATGAGAAATATTAATTATTGTATTATGAATTTATTATTTTTTGTAAATTATCGTTATAATGTTGTTATTTACTCTTAAAAAAATTATGTTATATAAAGGATTAATGTCAAATTAGCCCAATATATATTTAGAATCAAGATTTAAGCAAGAAAATATATTTTTAAGACGGGTACATAAAAAATTATTTATTTTCATCTATGTCTTGGTCCTATGTTGGTTTCCTTTTTCGTCTCTCTTAATTCATTTTATATAATTTTGACTTTACATATGTTGATTTATTAAAATTTAATATAATGGAAATAATATTTATTTTTTGTGTCATGATAAAAAAAGTTATAGTATTTATTTGACTATGTTGCACTCTTTTAATTTTTAGTTTGAACATTAAATTTAATTTTTTTTATATGTTTCATATTAGCTTAAATCATGTATACTTAAATTATCTTTTCTTCATTCACATGTCATAATAATTTCATTATTACTTATAGTATTTATGATGCAATTTTTTTTATATTGTAAAACAATTTCATGATCACTTTATTTAATTAAATTGTATTTTCCATATTAAGTAAATAGTCAAAAAATTATATTGGTATCTATTTAAAATATTTACGAATCACATGGGCATCCCTTGTAATATATAAGACAATATATATTTTTTATTTTATTTTATTGAAATTATTATATATTTTAGTAGGTTTTCCTTTTTCTTCCCATATAATAAAACAAATATTGAAACTAATAATAGTTATTTTTGTACACTAAAATATATGTTTATTATCTTGTCTATATCTTTAATTTTTTTCATCTGTATATTGGTGTATTTAATTAAAAAAAAAGTCATATTTTGAAGAATAGTTAATATTATGTACATAATAACACAAAAAAACCCTACCATATCAAAACCAACTAATAAATTCACCACTATTATTTTCTTGTAATAATTTAGGAATACATTACTTAGTATAAGATCTTAAACATAATTAATTTAATATCGGGAAATAGTTTTGTGTGATGTTCTATCTTCTCAATGGGAAATTTTCATTTGACTAAATACTATGTTTTAATTTAAGGTTGTATAATAAATATGTGCAATTTCTATTATATGACTAGTGGCACTGGGTGCATTGTGTAATATGTTGATGTCATCATAACATCACCATTTTTTATAAAAAGAAAAAGAAAATATCTCTATAACACATTGTAAATTAGGTATATTATTTTGTGAAAATTCATGTGCTTGATGATGATGTAATGATACTTGATCTTATTTTGGAAGAGCATTTTGGGTTTGATTTGCAAAGGATTTAGAAAAAATTTGGAAAATGGAAATTAAGTTGGTTTTATGGTGCACCAGTCAACTGATGAATTGATGGATTGGTCGATTGTTTTCAGTTTGGCTTTTGGTTTAGTGTAACAAGTTGATTATATCTAGAAAATCGATTGATTGGTGGAACCAATCTATAGGTGTGTTAAACCGATCAACTGTTTTGCCTACCTGATCAATTTTTAAATTATATTTTAGATGAACATTTCTAATAATCTTAAATCTTGGTAATCAATTTCTGAAATATTTTTAAATCATCTTCGAAGGTTTGAAAATTTTCATCATCCTACAGTGACGAGTAATGAGTTCAACAACGCCACCGTCGTTAGTGTATGCCCAATTTTTGTTATTGTATATCTAGAGGAATCGACAATAAGACTATGACAACAATTTTCATTTATTAGATAATTCATAACACATGTTGAATTATGTTTGGGTAGTGATTTTTTTATTTTTTATTTGCATTCAAAAGTATCTTGCAAAGTACATCTAGGTGCATTACCTCCAATTCATAATAAATGTTATTTTACCAAATTCATTTTTATCTAAAATAAATGTTATGTTATGATTTCAATGCAAAAGATTGATGAATTTTCCTAGTATAACCTCTTAATTTATTAAACATTTCTCTCTAAGTTTTTTATATTCCCCAAATATTTTCATTAAATATTTAACGACTAATAGTATCATATTAGTTATTCAGTTTTGGTAAATATTATTTATGAAGATATATATCAATGTATATATTTTATTTACGGAGATAGATATCAATGTTTAATTATTTAATCATATATTTTTAAACTCTAATAATATTTTATTAATTTTCATTTTTAATAAATTTATAATTATAGAGATAAATTTTTAAGCTCCAACAATGTGTGTGTGTGTGTGTATCCATATTTCAATTACCACTAACATATATATATATTTCAATAACATATCACAACAAATATATCACCATATAATTACCACCACGAACATCCAAATAATATTTGACAATAATCACATATCACAACAAAAAATTTAACAATAATCACATATTTAACAATAACACATATATAATATAACAACTAAAAAAAGTCATACAACAGTAGTGGCGGCGGCAATAGCAAGCTCTATCTGCAGCGGCGGCGATGCACAACTACTCCGGCGACACAAAAATAAACCACCAATTAAACAAAAATTGTCATCTTTATTCCATTAATATTTAAAATAAACTAAACTAAAATAAAGAGTAAAAAAAAAAGATTAAATTGAGATAAAAAGAGGATAAGGCGGTGCAAGGTGGTGCAAGACGGCAGTGATTTTGGATGCTGTGGAAAGCCATAAAAACATAGGGAAAAAACAAAATTAAAAGTAAAAACTAACAATAATACACAATATTTTGACAAAAAATTAACTAAAAACATGAATTATATCTATTACTTACCAAATATGAGAGAGAGAGAGAGAGAGAGAGAGAGAGATAAGGAAAACGAGCATCAACGAACGGTGAAGATGACAAAGCGATGACCTATCGCTATTACAGAGTAGTTTTTTTTTTGCAGCTAGGAAATGTTTTAACAATACTACAACAACCTCGTTGTCGTTGTAGCTTCTTCTCTCTTTTTTTTTTTTTTTTTTCCAAAAGTGATTTCAAATATTAATATGAAAAAATAAATTTAATTGTTAGCCGCCACAATAACTATACAACGATAACTCCCATCGTCATTATAGCCTTATTTTCTTTACTCGTCAAATTGTCCATTCACCGACGACCTATCATTGTTGTAGATGTATTTATTGCGATGACTTTGGCCGTCGTAACAAATGCTGTCGTAATAGATTAATATTATTGTAGTTAGTATAATGTCATTCTTGTAGTTTATTTATGAGCAATTACACCTACATGTGCGTTTACTCTATATTTACTACATATTATTATTAATATTAGTATTATTGCCATCAACTTAGATTTATAATTCCATTGTATAGTATTTTTAAAAAATTTCAAAGTCATTTTTAAAATCAACTTTTGTAGGTCTATTGAAAATAGTCTAGCGCCTTGCTGTCATGCAAGTTAATGAGTGTGAGAATGAGTACATCTAGATCTCCCCAAATCTCATTTTGATAGAATCCTTTTAGGTAGATATTGTTGTTCTTGTGAGGGTGCAACTCATTTATTTTAAGCGGTTTCATATATAGTCCTTTTTTTATTATCATAGAATTAATAATTATTACTCAGAATTTAGAATGCATTAGAGATACTTAAAGACATATACTATTTCTACAGTTATTATGTGATGTGGAGTTAAGTTTGACAAAGATATATCCGACTAGTGTTAACTTTATTGACATTTTCCCTATAAATTAGAATTAATATTGAGCTCAATAAAAAGGGCGATCTCTAATTTAAAAAAAAAAAGAAAAAAGGATACACCTAGGCCCCAGCCATATCACAACTGGCAAAGGGAAGACTTTGCGTGAGTGTCCGTCTTAGGATTTGGATTTTCAACGATTGCGTATTGTTCTATCCCCCTCTCAGTATCTTTAAGTAGAGATGAGATCAAGGTATTTACGAAATTTATATAGTTAATATACTAATATTTAAGAAACTCTAGGAATAAAAGAAACTGAGGGAAAAAAAGTTGGCTTAATTGTATCGGCTCTACGAAGTACACCCATACGAGGAAGGAATGTGATCTCACACCTAATTTAATGGCATGCCTTCACTTACAAACACGTGCAAATGTTTTTGTTTGGAAATAAACTAAGAATCTTGGAGCTATAGGGCCGCAGGATGATAGACGATGCGCCTAATTGCTCATTTGTTTTCATATTATTGTACACGTGAAGGATTCTCTTTCATATTGTGATATCTTTAATACAATCCAAATTTAAAATCATATTGAATCAAATTTTAATTTATTATTTAATTTGGTTTACATGAGATTTAAAAAAAATTATAAGTCGATTTAATTTATATAAAAACAGTTTGATTATAGTTTTAAAAATTCAATTACAATAAATAAATCTATACATTTATATGTATAGATTTAGTTACCATAATTTAATTTTTAAATAAAAATACCTTTTTACATAATAATATGTAACTTTTAAATAGTAAACTTTTTTTTTATATTCTTGTATCGTTTTACACATATACAAACTTTTTCCACCCTCTTCCTAATGTAATATAAAACTGATTTAATATTGTCATTAAACTAGACCTTATAACTTCTAGTTTATATTAGTTGTAAATTTATACACACACACACACTATAAAGTTGAGGTTATTAATAAAATTATAATTAAAAAAATATTAAAATCCAAAATGCATAAAAGATAAATCGGATCATATTACACCGTAAAGGTATAGTCTAATTAAGTTCAGAATATTCAAAAAACGGATTAGAACTAAAACCTAACCGTGTGCACAAATCAAAGGAGAATAGTGAAAACAGGTAAAAGAAGACTTTGAACGGCAAGCGTGCACATACGCCAAATCTCCTTATCTGGCTATGTCCGTACCATACGGTAAAGTACAATCCGTTCGTGGCACGGTGCCAGATTGGAGATAGTCAAGTAGACTAGACACTACTGACTCGAGATGCCAAATTCCACGTTGATAATGCAGATAGTTGGTGACTTCCAAGTATCCGCCAGGTGTCGGATGACAATAAGCTAACTTGTGAATTATTAATAGTCGTAGGGCCACATGGTCCGCATCTCAGTATTCTCATCTCACATACAGGATCGGTACTTTAAACTTGACCTTTTTTTCGCCCCAAGAAATGTGTACATGTATAAATATATTGCCCACATGGCACGAAATATAAAAGTTACCAATATACTAGGATCATGTCAAAATTTTAAAATTTAAATATTAATTTGATAGTTAAAATTTTTAATTTAATATTTAAAATTTTGATTTACCTTTTTCTAAAGGACATTTCATTTTTAAAATATTTAATTTTTTAACATCTAACTTTTCTTGATTGACATTTTATTTATAGGAAGAATAATTTTACAATGTTTTATTATAATATGTTGATTTTTTAATAAATTCTTTAAAGATAAGGTATTTATGTATATCATACAAAGGAGGTTCAAGCTACAAACCATGCACACAATAATAAGATAAATTCTCTAACTTAAAGTCTAATAAGGAACCTTAATACATAAAAACAAAATTATACATATTGAAAAAAAATATCTATGATCTAAAACGCCTCATTAAGACCAGCTCTAGATTTCACATTAGATGTTATTGATAACCTCCCAAAGCCCATGGTAGCTTCTAATGCCTAACTCTCAAAGAGCAATCATTGAGTAAACTATACTCATAAAATCCTATGCTATATCACTTATTCAAAAGTAAGACCGTACACCTTTTAATAGTCGTTAGGGTAATCAAGATATACGCTCATTGGTATCACATATTGAGATTTTCACTCATCATCAATCACTAATAACTCTTTCATTATTTGATTATATATTCTCTTAAATTGTTTACCCTGAATAAACCAAAAATGTAGAACAATAGTGGAAAAAACTCTATATGTCTAACCTTCACCCTTAACCAAAGCTAAATCCATGGTTAGGTATGCAAAATATAATAGGACCTAAACATGCACGGTCTTAAATAGAAAACTATCTTCACCTTTTGATCTAGTTCTTCATGTAGCCATATCTAGTGATACAAATATCTCCAGTCATATACATCAAAAAGTAGGATAGAGGACACACATTAGGTTAGAAATGCATGTCACCACCTATAAAAGGGAAAAAATTTCTCAAAGCTTAATATCCAAGATCATTTTTTAGTTAATGTCAACTTTATTTCATATCTTTCCAATTATATTATAATCTTAAAGTTGTAGTATGATTTATTATTTAATATTTTTTCCCCTAAATATGTTATTATTACAACCAAAGGTACTAATGGATTAGGGTTTAGGGTAAATTAGGAGTTAGGGTAGGGTTTAGGGTAAAGTAGGGGTTAGGGTTTATTAGGGTTTAGGGTTGGGGTATAATGTGAATTATTTCTAAGGCCAACTATATTTTATTTTTATTCTAAGTTCAAATATACTTATGTAACCTTTTATAACTTATGTTATTAATTTATAATTAATAATGGATTATCTCATTAATTATGACTTTTTATATTAAGTAATATTGTATCTTTCTTAGCTAAAAATTTTATTATCTTATTATTATATGTAGTTAATAATACATTATCTTTTAAATAATATTTTTAATTGTATACACTTATATAACCTTATTTAATTTCAATTATTTCCAAGGCCAAACATACTTAATTTGTATTCTATAACCTTATGTAGAATAACATTGTATCAGCTTAATATTATGATTTTACCATATATATTTTTTTATCAACTTAGTATTGCATATTTTAGGGCTTAGGGTTTAATATTAGATTTAGGGTAAGGGTTAAGATTAGGGTTTTGGGTGGGTTATGGTTTAGGGTTAGGGTTTGAATTTAATATTTAGGGCTTAGGGTGAAGGTTAGGGAAATATTTATGGTTTAGGGTACGACTATGCCAACAATCTATGATCCAAGAAACCCCATTTGCAATCATAGCGGATATCCGAATCAATTTCGGCCGGATTATCCAAACAGCTATAATATCTAGTTTTAAATTATATTATAATGTATTTTGAGTATATTGTACTATATTTTGAAAATATTATACTATATTTGAATATATAAAAGCATATTGTGTTATATTAATATATACTGGAGTATGTTATACTATATTTTTAATGTATTATACTATATTCTATATTATATTATATTATTATAATATCACATTTATTTAAACCCTAATTTATATACCATAATTAAAAATTTTATTATTATGTTTAATTAAGTATAAAATTATTCTAGGAATGGATGTTTTGTTATTGTCTGTATTACTATATTTATTAAATTTGTATTGATAATCTGAAGAAGTATATTAATATTTAGAGGAGAGATAATAACAACAACAATAAGAAGAATAATTGTAATAATAATCAAAATAATAATGATAGTAATAATAATAGTCTTATAATAATAATAATAATAATAATAATAATAATAATAATAATAATAAAATATTAGTTGGTTAGGATTTTCCTTTTTAGTATGTAATAATCTCTTAAAATTAATTGTTATAAATATCATGTTTACATATTGTGTATGTACAAGTTAAAAATGTGTTTTGTATTAAATCATAGGTTTAATGCCTCTATCATTTCCATAACAACTTCTCCCCATTATGACTATAATCTCTCAACTCTTTGTATCATCCACCTTCTTTTATATCCTCTAACTCATTTTCATAATTGATGCAATAAGTATGAGTATTATATATAGAGAGAGTATGATGAATTATATAAAGAGTGCATCTATACGTATCGATGAGAATAAGAAGTTTTGTTCTCTCTTCTTCTCTATATTGTTATATATATCTCTCTTTGAGTGAATCTAATATTACAACACATTATCAATACGATTGATCTCTCATTTATCTCTTCTCTTTTTATGTTGCTCATCATATCCTTGCGCTCATATTCATCTCATCCTTTTCTATCAAATATTCGAGACTAATCTATGATTAACTATTCCGTGAAGTTGATTTTGTTTGGAATGTTGAGGTGCCTATAAGCAAATGACTGTGGACCTGTTGTCAAGTTTGATCAGTACTTAATAAAATGGAGTTATCTATATTCTTGCTTATCATTCTATATGTGTATGAATATTATGTGTTACCTTATCCTTTTTTTATAATTCTTATGTGACAAGAAGTCCAACATTTAAAGGTGGCATACCAATTTACTATAAGAGGGTGTTCATAAAAAAATAATTTAAAAGTAAATATGGTAACACATGTCTTTGTACAAAAGTCAAGTTTTCGTCTCTGATAGGGTTTTTACTAGCAAAGTTTTTAAATGTAAGCACTATTAAAGTGTATTTGTACATACAAAAAGAATCATATGTAATATGACATATGAATGAGACAAACTAAGTTAAGGGAAGAAAATTGTACTATTTTCCTTAGCCATGGTTTTGTCCCACTAGATTTTTTAGGCAAGATTTTTAATGAGGCATTATTTTAGAGATGTACTGAGAGTATTGTAAATATCAGAAGATGTACATCCAAAGGGGAGTGTTGTAAATATCCAAAGGGGACAAGTTATGAGTGTGTTTTATATTAAACCATAGGTTTAATACCCCAATAATTTCCATAAGTTATAACAACTTCCCCTATTATGACTATAACCTCTCAATTCTTTGTATTCTCCACCTCCTTACCTTCAATTCTTTGTATTCTTCACCTCCTTTTATATCCTCTAACTCCTTCTCATAATTGATGTAATAATTATGAGTATTATATATATAAGATACGGTGAAATGTATAAAGAGGGAATCTATATGTATCAATAAGAATAAGAAATTTCATTATCTCTTCCTCTCTATATTGTTATATATCTCTCTTTGAGTGGATCTAACATTACAATATGATTTTTACAATCGTAATTTTGGATGATAGGTGTCTTGGGTACTTGTTGAAATTTAAGACAACAATTTCTTGGTAAATAATACACCACACGTGAAAATTTTGGATAACTTTTAGATAATTTTGGACGACGTGCCATTTTTAAAAATCAAGCATCTATTGAATTTTTGTCTAGAGGGAATTGTTCCACCATTTTATGTCATAGTTTTGGGTGAATTTTTAAGTATTTCTAATTAATTTGTCATTTGAAATAACTTTTCCAACATTTTCCCTCAAAACAAAATTAACGGGAAGAAATTTTACTGCCAAATATTTTCCCATGACAATGTCGTTCGAAATTATGTCATCACGAAAGATCCTTTTTCTTGTAGTGAGCTCATAGTTTAATAAAAATTGAATTAATATTTACTAAATATGGAGTTCATAGTGATGAATATTTTGCATTCAATTGATGAATACTAAGTTTGAGGACAATGAATGTTGAGCTATTAATTGATGAATACTAGTCTTTTAGGCTGATGTGTAAAATTTTAGTTGATGCATGTCTTTGAGTATTAACCTTTAAACCACTAAATATTTTAGCCTTAGAGCTTATGAATGTCAGCCTTTTGAGATAACAAATGTTGGCCTTTAAGTTATTGAGTTCTTTTAGCCTTTGAGTTGATGAATGTTAGCCTTAAATTGATGAATATTTTATATAATATTTTTTGGATGTCAGAAGTACACTTTTATGAGTGTCTATTTATAGAAAAAGAATCGAGAAATATTTTGGTATAACTTTATAATGGCTCAAATTACATATAAATCAATTTGAAAATTTTGATATTTCATCTAACTACAAATATAGCCATTATTTTGCCGCTACCACACTATATTTATTTACATTGTGTGATATATAGACCTTTTACTTCTATCTTGCACATGAAAAACACCTTGCCATGTACTCTTAGATGCATGATATAAGAATGGAACATCAATTGGTGTACAATGATACAATGATTGTGTTGTTCATAATGTGTTATATTTATTTGCATAAGTGTTAGGTATAATATCATATCTAAATATATAAATATGCTATAAAACTAAATAATACAAATAATATATTATATAGATATCTTAAATTTTCACCCCAAAAAAATTAATATTTATATCTATTTGGCCTAATTTTTATGAGAAAATATCACAATCGAATCAAATATATACTTTTTTTTTAAAAAAAAGACCTAAACGAAACTAATAAGAACACTAATTAATAGATGTTTGTTTGTCAATTTGGCTGAGAGAAAGAATTGGTCTCATCTTGTCAATCCTCTACGAATTAAAATGGTGAAAAAAATACTTCATCATAAATTTAACTTAAAATAGCTACTTGATATCAAAGTAGTTACATCATCCAACTTTTATCTATGAAGTTCAACTACATTTTTTTTACGCATCTTATATTCAACTTTTGTTTGATCATATTTTGATCTATCTATTGAGCAATATAGACACATACGAAATTAAATTTAATAATTTATGCTTTTAGATAGAATGATAATTTAACATGGCATCAAAGTCACAGTAATATGAGTCTAATATGTTGGAATCTAAACTCAAGATATAATAGATTAAATAAGTCGATAGTTTAAGCATAACAAAAGACACTTTGGTGAAGGAAATATATAAATACAATGTCTATACGACTATATGAATTAAATAAAATGAATCGTTTTAGGCTATATCAACTTATTTTAAATTTATGAGATCAATAATGACAAAATAGTATACCAAATAATGATAATAATTATAGCATCAATAAAATGCATTATGTTTTTTAAAAAAAATAAAAAATAAAAATCAGATCAAATAACAATAATAAAATTTTCAAATAAAAAAAGATCCTTGACCCTATCAACGAAGTGCATATCCGATTGGTGATACGGCATATGCTTTATCGTGGCCCGAGCACTTTTCCCACGTCACTTTTTTTTTTCCTTTTCCTCTGACGGTAGCCCCCTGGTTCTTAATTTTTCAACCGCGTCACCTTCGTATATACTCCCAAGCTCTCACAATCTGTGAACTTGGTTATATCCAAATGCAATATATAATTGGGTAGAAACATCTGATGACGTAATTCCCGTCACATCCACAAGCTGGCTGCCTTAAGACACATTAAGTTATCATTTTCTTATTCATAATCTAAACCGCAAAGGATCCACGCTTGCTATAATTATTTATATTAGTTAGTATTCAATGATTTAGTTTAAAAATATTAAATAACTTATCTGATATTATTTTTGTAAGTTAAATAATCAATGTAATTAATAATATATTAAATAAATTGAATATTCAATATGATAAATATAAATAATATTTGATTTGATAAATAATATACACATATAATTTAAAATAATGGTATTTATTGTAAGTAAATATTATATATTTTAATTATTATTCAAAACTTAAGATTATTAATTGAATATAATATAATTTAAGTTTTAAATAAAATAATTAAATTATGATGTTTCAAATTAAAATAATTTATGATTTTTTATCTGATAATTTTTATTTATGACCTGTTAGAAAATTTTATATATTAAAAAAATTATTTATTATTTAATCTAAAATTTTAAATATTTTAAATATTTATCAAATTTTTAATCACCGCATATTCGATTAATAAATATCCATCATCGGTCACGCATCATTCCTTTTGACTTGTTTTCTGGCAGAGTCTTTCAAGTACGTACGTAAACGTACTACAAGTTTTTTATTTATTAATTTAGATAGTAGTAGTAGTTTATAAATCTAATTGGTTTGCAGTTGGCTTATCAAATGAAAAATAACCCCCTTTTGGTTTGTCCTAATAGCTCGAAACGAACCCTAGATTCTATCCAATTCCACCTGCTCTTTTTGGTGGGACGTGGATAAGATAATATTCTATCCTCTTTATTATTATTATTATTATTATTATTATTATTTAAATATCCTTATTCGGATAAGCTGACCTTTTACCCACTTATAGATTTCCCTTTCATATTTTTGTTCTGTTCCGTACGCGGGTGATCACCGATCTTTGGATTATTTGGAAGTCAACAAACATCGTCCGACCAGGTGCGTAAAACATGTGCATGCGTGCAGACTAGCAAAATTGAAATTTTCATTTTTTTTTGGTTACTAGAAACCAATCCATCTGTTCTAATGGCAAAGACGATTAAGTGTTGTTCGGGTGATTACTTACTTATTCTTTGATATGCATTGCAGGCTTTCGTAAAAAGTTAGGTATTACAGGCTTCATTTTTGGTAGAGCGGCATGGATCCCTGCTTACGGCTGAGGACAGTTAAATGTTGCTATGTTAGTACGGCCCGGTGCTTCGCTGCATGTAATGAAGTTCTGGATGAGATCTGAATCTCTTGAATGGCCCCAGATTATACCTACTACTACACCCACCATAACAAATCACACCAACCACCTCCACTAATACTTGAGTCTAATTATAATAGAAGAAGAAGAAGAAGAAGAAACCTTCGTTGGCTTACGGTTAATTTTTTCTCTTATTTTATTTGGAAAGTAAATTTATAAAAATTATTCACGTGTTCAAATGTTGGGGTTGAAAATCCTCGATTTGGATCCGAAACTCTTTCCTAAACCATGCTTTAATTTATCGATTCAAATAAACACAGAGGTATTAAGAACTAAATTTTGGAAATAAACATAATAAAAAACTTATCTAAGCTTTCGGAAAAATCAACACAAAAAAAAAGAGGCACAAAATAATACTGGATTGTCCTAAGGGCAGGCCCATACAAATAATCAACACGGAACGTGAGAAAGAGAGGATCGTAAAGATATCATTCCGTCCCAAAACGCCCCGAACTTCGTAGAGTCCATTAGCACTGGGCCTGACAACTCAACACCGGCAGCGACCGCCTCCTCCATCCTTCCTTCCCGTTGATCACTGATTTGGTCCGCCCCTCTCTCCCTCAATTATCGAACAGCAGACCGAGCTCGCGTCGACGATTCTTCGAAGCAGCGCACGGATGCGAGCTGTCATTTCTCTCCGAGCAACTCAATTTCCGACCGAGAATCTCGAATGCACCGACGCCACTGACCAGTGAGAGAGAAAATCTCGTTAGGCAAGCGAATCCGAGTCGACCTGCATCTATGGCGGATCCGAGCATGGAACTTCAGGAATCAGGTTGGGAAGAGTTGCGGAAAGAGGCACGGAAGATCGAAGGCGACCTTGACGTTAAGCTTTCTTCTTATGCTAAGCTCAGTGCGAGGTTCACTCAGGGAGGAGGAGGTGCTAATTCCCGTCACTCTCTTTGTTCTGCTTCGTTTAGGCGCAGATATTACATGTCCATCGTTCCTATTCATTTTGCGCACCGCATTTTGTTGATTAGTTGGGGAATCTTAGGCAGAAACTAATTGTGCTGAATTTTGATCGGAATGCCTGAATTTGGATCTTAGAGACTGTTCCTTGATGATCTTGTTTAGCTCGCCGTGTGATGTTTATTGGAGAAGCTCAATATATTTTTGAATTTCAGACAATTGCCGTACTGGAACATCAGTACTTCGCTGTGGACTTGGGGGTGTTGTTTGCGGTCCATTTTAGTAGATGAGTTGCTCATGTGAAAGTTTAGTGCTGAACCGAATTAAGTTTGGTCGCTTTCCGTAGTTGATGGAGGAATCAAATGTGATATGCATTGTTTCTTCGATATCCTTTAAGAATGTAGGATTCAGTCGGTGATTTAGATTATAGATCACTGACGATGATATACTTAGGAGCATTCTCACCGCCTATATTCATTAAAATTTGGAATGGCGGTTCTGAAGAAACTCGTAATGAGGTCACGTACGAGGAAACAAGTCCCCCGACCCCTTCCTGTTTTGTTAAAGGCACGCTCGGCGATGTGCGTGTCAGTACTCTGTAGGCGGCTACACTGAGTGATTATAGAGGGCGGTAAATCTTACATTCTGATTCAATTCGTCAGAGTTTTTCTACTAAGGATGATTGCTCCTCCTGTCGAGTCAGCACAGCACTAAAAATTGGTGTAGTAACTAAAAATTGGTGCCTTGTACCAAGTTTGTGAAGAGACTAGTTTGTGCCTCCTTCGGGCTCTGGCCCATAGACTCTGACCTAACTGATTTTAGAGTTTCTGCTCACTAAATTTCCCTATCCTCCTACCAGTACCACATTCTTTCTTGTCAAGAAAACTCTACATGGAGTTTTACCATCGAATTTGGTAGGAGGTGTTGTATTTATCTTACTATAGTGTGCTTACTGCTTATTGTCATGGGATGACTCTTTCCTAAGAGATCTGTGTGTAACTTAGGCAGTCACAATCCTTGTGGGAAGCATAGAGATGTCATCCTAACCCAAATGAAGGCAAGGTAAGAGATTTCAGTAGTAGACATTACAAGAGAATCGGGGAAGACTCATCTGATTGCTTGAGAGATTTAGAGTAAAAGGAGAGAGCTTGAAAGTTTGGTGATGCCAATGAGAGGAGTGATCTCCTTATATAGGTAACCCACCTACTTTCTAGGATAGACTAAGTACATCCTAGTGTGATTTAGACCCCTTTCCTCCCTTACAAATGTCTTCCCTTCCCTTATCTTCTTTTACGAGAATATTCTAAAACAACCCACTTGATTTTCCCCTACCTCTACCGTTCTAGGATATTCTAGAACCTTCTATAACACCCTAGATAATCCTTGAATGTGTTGAACCTATCTCCCTCTGTCGCAATAGAAATCGAGAATGGAGGTGACTCCGCTGCCCCTATTAAGTTTGCATTCCTTGCTTGCCTTGGTCACATAGACTTGACCTGCTCCTAGGCAAGAGAGAGAGAGAAGGAAGCTTGGTTCGACCAGACATTGATCTTCATCCCTCGGAAAACTCCCATGTTGATGTCGATCCAGATGACCTATCCTTTCAATCGGATCGGTGGTTTCGGTTATCGGACTATTTCTTCGCTGCCACATTGACAATCGCCTCGCATTCGGAGGCTCTTAGCGATGTTCACTAAACGGTCTATGCCCTTAGAATTGTGGCTTGGCCTATATATCTTAGGCCCAGCCAAGCCTGGATGCATCTATCCTACGCCCAATCCATCCCATGGAGCCTAGAACTGTTAGGTTGTGATATTCTATCTTGCCAAAACTTGCATTTGCCTTTGTTGTGAGTCTTGATTTAGCGGCTTCAACATTTCTTATCTTAGGAATGTGAAAGATCCTTCATGTGGAGTCCCTTGCTCCAAGGATCTTAGGCTGGTCCTGCCCCCCTAAATTGCTGAGTTCCTATACCCTTTGGATAATATTCATCTTCATCAAGGACTTACTCCTTCATGTCTGAGTCTATGAGAAGTAACGCCATGCACGATTAATACCCATCAAATGTGCATAGTATCCTATCCCCTGGCATGACACATACTTTGTTGGTGTTGAAGAATTCTTGCCCAATATCTTTGGATAGTGATCTAGCATTCACATGCCTCCAACTTAACAGAAACCTACTGAGCAATTCTATGTATTGGAATGTGACTAGAAATTCACTGCCTTGATACTGGACTGATTTTCCTTGTCCTTCAATCTGTATCCACCACTGTCATGGTTGGATTTCCTCAAGCATCTAAGTCTGCTTCAATTAGCATATTTGGAATATTATGGATGAGCCATGCAAATGTTGACCTTCAACAATGGTAAGTGTTCACTGTTTCGTGGCTCATCCACTACATCAGGCCTAAATCGTAAGCGGCATTTCAATTAGTATATATAGGCACCAGATAAACACTATTTTCAAATTAGATTTCTCATATTACTGGTGGACATGACCTTAAGATAAGGGTATTATCTTTAGAATTTTTGTTGCTTTACTTGTTCTCCTAATATCTGTTTTCTTCCTGTTCTCTGCATTTCCATAGGAATAATTACGAGGGCCAGAAGCATGTGCTCTGAGAAACTGCAATAGAAGGAAAGCATGAAATGAGATTTTCATTCTCATGCCTTGTGATAGGTTATAGTGGGCCCCACCCTACAAGGCTTCTGAGTTTATAGTTTCTGTAGAAATTTGCCTCTGTACTAAATCAAATACACCTCTGATTTTGAATGCCTTTGGTTTTTGAGATCTTTTGCTGAGATACTGTTTTTTTGGAACCTGGCATTTCTGTTGTAACTCTTGACTTCCATACCGAAATAGGCCTCTCTTTTCCTGAATTGTTTTTTGCGCATGCATTGCTGATATGTGAAAACTGATATTTTTATTGTGACTCTTGAAAGTCATATAATTATAATATTCTGACCTAGGCTTGATGCCTAATAGAGGAGAGTGCCCTGTATAAGCCCTTATAAGATCTTGTTAATCTGAACTTTTGAGGCTATGAAATTTGGGGGTGTTCCGGAGATCTAGAATTTTTTTATGGCGGATTTTTGTAGCCTAAGCCATAAAAAAGATGCTACCAACTCTCATTGTGGGGCATGACACCGGACCAGCCTCCCTGAAGACCTCTGATATTTATTTCTATTGAACAATTTTATTTTTATTTTAGGGAGGGTGGGGTCTAGCTGTTTAGGTAGTTTCTAGTGTGATCATTCTCTAAGATCACAGTAAATTTGGTTTAAGAAAGTTAAGAGTGTCATCCATGAATGTGAGATTATGCTGGTTGTTGCTTTTTATCTTTCTGATTATGGTCTTATCAAATAGGTTATGTGGATTCTGGATCACCTGTGGGCTCCAGTAGATCGTGGAAGTCCATGGAGATGGAGATACAATCATTGCTAGAGAAATTGTTAGACATAAATGATTCCATGAGTAGATGCGCTGCATCTGCTGCACCAACTACATCCGTGACTCAGAAGCTGGCAAGACACAGAGACATACTCCATGAGTGTACTCAGGTATGCTTATCTCTTCTGGTGCATGAGCAAGTAGACATAAGTCACATGAATGTACTCAGGTTCGAGTTAGCTTTTTGTTTCCAGCTACTACTACAGGTAGGAGATTTTATAGATGCTCTTATATCACGTAGTTTATGATGTAGAGTAGATATGAGATTTATAGTTATATCAGACTGATCTATCATATATTTTTTAATCTTCATGTCCAGCTTTTTGTTAGCCAGAGCTTCCTGGATATTTGAGTCTGATGGATCATTCAGCTCAATGTTGTGTGTTTAGAATTTACTATTATGCATTACTTGTGGAACGCTTTAATATCCAGGGCCTGTTCTGGCGAAATGAAAAGATGCTCTTTCCCATTGGGGCCTAGAGGAAGAAGGTCCCAAAAGTGCATAGCTGGTATCAGAGTTTTCTAGTGGTTTGAAGCAAGGACATGATGTACAATCTTGATTTTCTAATTCGTCAACCTGAATATCTTCAATATTAATACCAGCATTCACTATGAAATTATACGGTGCTGCTGCTATCCATAGATACAAATAGCTGAAGCTTGTGCCTTAAGTCTTGGTCCAGCTGTCCTGCCTGGTTAGCCAAATCATTAGTGTGCAATAACTCTTTGAATGAATCCCAGTCCTAATTCTGATCTTATTAAATCCAGTGTGGGGGAAGAACTTCTGGATCACTTACCTCAACAGTTGGGGTCCTGGATCAGTTGATGACTGTAAGGAAAGAAATTGAAAAGAAAAAGAAGGAAAAGGAACATAGAGGATCACCCTTGGCACATTAGCATGTCCCACTCCTTTTTGAAAAGCTTCAGTTTGCCACAATCTTTGTGTACAGAAACTAGCAATGTGCTTCTATCATGCACAAGTTATCTGAAAATGTGAACATGTATATAGAGGACCCTTAGGCTCCATTTGGTAAATAATCTGCCAACTGAAGATGAAATAAAGTAATTTTTATCGACATTTTTGGTGTGTACCTTTAATTTTATATTTGTTTGAAAACATTTCATAGTTAATTGTTATAAAAAAGAAAGTATAGTCTGAATTCTGCAAACATAATGTGTTACATGAGTTGAAATGAAGTAATAATTTGCTTACCAAAGCTATCGCTAAGTCACTTCTTGGTTACGGTTAGTTGCCCGTTGCATAGCCTGGAGGTGCTAGATTTATGTGAAATTTTATGATCTTGCTGAAATTTGCATCAAGTGATTTTTTACCAAAGTATATGAGTTCAGCATGAGCATTGTGCACTTGCTGTCTTAAATGTTGGCTGGCTTCAAAGGAAATGTGCATTCGCTTTTCCTATTGTGGCAATAAGAATAGATGGTGTGCATGAGAATCCTATTGCATGTTCATGGCATTGATAAAGATTGGCCAACTCAGAGTTGTATTATTATTATTATTAGTCTATCTTAGGTTTTAGCAAAATGATATTGAAAATTCTACCAGTTTTCACTCATTCAACTAACTTTTGCTAGCCATTTCTTCCATCTTATGTGGCAAAATATTTATCTTCTAAGGTTTGTCTTCTGCATTTTGTTTTCTTTGCTGTCCTAGATTTTCTTTCTGAAGAACTACAGAAATATTCAACACTAAACTGCTTATTATGTCACCATAGTTGGTGTGATTGTATAAGCATATATATTCTGATTTGTCAGACCAGGCCTTTCCGTGGGCTTGACATGGTAGTCATATGAATTGACTATTGCACTTACATTATCTACTAGTTTGTCTTTTTTTGTAAAATTAGCTTGCATTATGATGTGCTTACATTGATCTGCTTTGTCTCTCAAACATTGTTGTAGCTGAGGTTTACAAGTTAGGGTGCACGCTTGTTTGTTTGTCATATTTTATCTCGAGTTGGTCAGTGATATTTAATGAACTTGTATGTTATTCATCTAGGAATTCAGACGAATTAAGGGCAATATCAACTCAATGAGAGAACATGCTGAACTCCTGAGTTCTGTGAGGGATGACATCAGCGAATACAAGGTAGGTGAAAATATAAGTGTTAGACTTCTTTCCACTATTTCCGTGGGTTCAAATTTTTATATGTCGTCTATAATTGATCAGGCATCAGGCAGTATGTCGCCAAAGGTGCAGCTATTGCGAGAAAGATCAGCCATCCATGGAAACATATCTCATGTAAGCCTTAATTGAGATCATTATCTCTTCTTTGTGCTTGCAATGCTTCAGTTATATCTTCTTGAATTTTAAGAAGAAAAAAACGTATAGAATTTGGCCTCCCTTGTTGCATCACCTGACAATGATAATGAACTTTGAGAAAATATGGACAAAGGCTAAGAGGCAAGGCATAGCATTGTTCAGATGGATCTGAAACTCCTTGCTTTTCCCTTCAAAAGCTAGCATGAACCATAAATCATTCACTTCTTTAAATATGCTTAAAAAAACTGAAGAATTTGGCCTTTCGCTTGTTGGACAAAAATTCACCCGATAATCGTAATGAACTTCAAGAGAATATGGAAAAAAGCTGAGAGGCAAGGAATTGCATTGCTCTGACAGATGGATCTGAAACTTCCAGCTTTTCCTTCAAAAACATGCATTAATTGCACTCCTCTGGATAAAATGTAAATCTGGTGACAGTAAGTATTCCACTGAGGTTTATTGTCATCTATTACAAACAATAGAAAAGAAGAGGCAAAATCTAGTCGTATGTAAGCTGTTATTGCAAGGGGAAACGAAGGCTTGAATGTGAGTCATATTGTGGCAATAAAAGATTGTTAAAAAATTGTCGTCTGTTAAAAAAGGAACTACTGGAGACAGGACTTCAGAGACAGCTCTCAACTGATCAGGTACATCTTT
Source organism: Tamarix austromongolica (assembly GCA_039764185.1). NCBI lineage: Eukaryota > Viridiplantae > Streptophyta > Magnoliopsida > Caryophyllales > Tamaricaceae > Tamarix > Tamarix austromongolica. The sequence continues at coordinate 14,474,710 of CM077819.1, forward strand.
AGAGCAATCCAAGCCTCCCTTTTTAGACCCAGGGTACAAAACGTCGAACAACAATATTTACTGTAATAGCTTGATAAACGTAGAAAAAATATCATCACTGAGATTGATATATACAAGCACAAACACCTTCGGATCACATTACAAAGACACTCACCATATTGCTTTATTACAGAGGAGGACTATCTTTACCCCTATTAAGATATCACTTCCTCCAGTAAATCACATGCTACCAATATCCTTTCACAACTTATAATCACCAGAGTTGCAATAAAAGCCACACCATGTGGCCCTCCTATCATTACCCCCCACTGCTGGGCATAACAAGCCTCATTGTTACCATAACTCCATTCACGCAGCATTGAGAAGCTTACCCAACTTACCAAAACTCTTCCTTTTCATTATTTCACTGGGTGACTGGCTGATTCATCCAAGTTTAACTTGTAGTCGCAATTTCGCTATGATATTATTTGTAACACCCCATACTATACAATTAAATAGCGGTGTCATCATAGTGTATTGGTTGCTATATATTGGTTTTTTGGTCAGCTGCTGAACTTTAACAAATGCCAATGAAATGCCCTTCTGTTTGTATTAGTCCCAGCACACCCATTGGCATCGAGAGATTGTGCAGAGATAGGAAGGTCATTTCAATTCAATTGAAGCTTCCTCTGATAAAAATCATCCATTATGAATTCCATTGATTCTTCTGGTGGAGTGTCATATTTAAAGTAAAATCACATTCGTGGACATACTATTATTCTATATAACAAATCATGATGGTAGAACAGCTGACACTAAGAAGCGGGGATTTCATGGTTATTGTGAGGAATGGTGAGGGTTATATAGCTATTGATGGATGACAGAACTGCAGCTGGGGACAGGAAACTGTGTGCCAGGGGTTTGGAACTCAAAAGGGGCAGGGAAGGTCAAGAGCTCATCTTGGAGCTGTGTTTGTCAGGATATTGCTAATAAACTTCATGATTGTGGAAGGTACTATGGGAGATATAACTAGTCCAATGGCTACAAACATGAAGTGCATACGGAGGTGATGCACGCACACATCACCACAACAAGAATTTGGAGCAATGAGTAGATATGGCTGCGTTTGAGATCAGGATGTAGGGTGTGGAGGACCTGGTGGTTTGGGGTGGGGAGGTGGGTGGGGTGAGGAATTTTGATTTTGTTCTAATTGATTTAGTTTCAAAATCATCTTATGGCGTTCTTAATTTTCAGATGGATGAAGTCATTAGTCAAGCTCAGACAACTAGGGCCGTATTGGGCTCGCAAAGGGCATTGTTTGGTGATGTTGGAGGAAAAGTGAAGGTATTAAGTGAGAAGTTCCCCGTCATTCGTGGCCTGCTTGGTATCAAACCTGTCTCTCTTACTTCACGTGTATTAAGTTTCTGTTCATTGTGAAAATTTTAACGTGCGTACATATATGGCACTTTGTCAGGGTCAATCAGAAGGAGGCGGTCTAGAGATACAATCATCCTGTCTGCCGTGATTGCTGCATGTACATTGTTTCTTATAATCTACTGGCTCTCAAAATAACAAATAAGCTTACTGAGCTTGTAAGTTGATACAATGGCGTGTGCTAGGAAGAATTTTGCTTTGGTTTTGATTTAGTCAAAAGATATTAGTTAAGCTTTCGCATCTTTATCTATATTCAGGCAACGAGTTCCTATTTTTCCTTTTTATGTGTTTCTCAATATTCGTTGCTGATCATGTGATATTTAAAAGTAAAAATAAAAAATTATTTTGGTGTGGGGCAATGTCAAGGAATTAGGGAATATACATTCAAAATGAATTATAGTATTGGATACGATCATACGAGGAAATAATGTTATGAGAGAATAGGCCGTACGACGGCACGAGCCACATCAAATGCTTCGGCATGGTAGTATCGGGCCGGCCGTCCAGCCATCGAATAATTGGAAGGGCTACGAGGAATGAGGGAGATAAACGGAAATGACCCATGAGGGGATACGCAGTAGGTAGGTAATGTTTTACAGACGATTAGCACTGGTGGTGGTAATGATTTTTTTTTTTCATTACATGCAGAAAGAATATTTTAAGGAAAAAATCTTAAAATATGTTCTGATAACTCTTACCCTATACTATAGTGTCGTCTTATTGTTATCCTTACAAAACGGTCCTTTAGTTCATTACCAATTATGCTGATCGCGAGCCCTTTTTTCCCTTCTAAATTTCGGCCCTTTCATTTATTTATTTATTTATAGAGGTCATAAAGATAAATATAAAATGTCATATGAGTGACCATAATTATTATAAACGTATTACAATATTAATATAGGAGAGAATAAAAATTAAAAATTTCTAAAAATTAATTTTAATTACTAAATTATAATCTCGTCGGTCAAAACATGGCTTCTTTATTTCGTTGAAAATAACCTTAGGTCATCAACTTGTGCTCTCTGCTTAGGTGTTGGACCTAGTGAGTAAGCTAGCTGGGGAAGGATTTATCTGTTCCTCTTTCCTGATTGTTACTAGTGTTATCATCTCTGGACTCTAGATGTAACGGGGTTGAGAATAGACAAAGGATAATTTTTTAGTTTATAAAATATATCTGTATATATTTTAATAACTGAAAAATTATTTTCAAGATAAAAATGATGGGTAAACAGAAGCTTTTTGCGTCAGCATATAAGTCGCAGAGAGACTTTCTATACATGCTAAGGTAAGTATTTTTAGTTAGGTACAAGTCCCTTCTAGGAGGATGACCGACAGCCAAACCATTAACTTTTGCGCAGGCTTAAATCCCGGATCCTACACATGTCGACAGCAGATATCCGTTGTCATCTCGAGTAAATACTATTGATAAACAGATCCCGGCCATGGTGCACGTACAACCCGCCCCAACATGTCAGTTGCTTGCGTCTAGCCTCTGTTGGACGACCACCGTGGAGGTTTATCTCTGCTGATCGAAGGGTAAACTTCACGTACATTCTCAACTTAGTTCTACAGGTTTTGACATAGTGATGATGAATCTGCATGTCAGAATAAAGACAAAATCATTCCTAACGAGATCCCAGGAGAACTGCTGTTGCAAACCCCTCATTAATAATGTTTTAGAGTATAATCACGTTAGGTTTAGAGATACGACTTAAATTAGAAATACTATCATCACTTCATAATTACTGTCGAAGTTTTTAGAGATGCAATTAGGTGTCCAATAGATGCCATAAGGGGACTCAATTTGTAAAAGAAAAAAAAATTTGAACTACTTTTGTGAGAAATTGTTGATCTTAAGTAATATTATATGCGACTTCGACAAGCATACATCTCCCAAAAAGAGAAAAGAAGAGAGGGAGGAATAAAAAGGATTAATGAATATATATATATATATATATATATTAATATTATGATGCTCGTCGATCATTTTTTAATGTGTATCTATAAAATGTCAAATAGAAAAAGAAATAAAGGAGTATAATCTGATGGATAAAACCATATGCTCGAAGAATGGGGTAAGTCATGCAAGCCTCTTACAGAGTCATGCACCTTTATATTGTTCGAAAATAAGATGATAAATTCAAAGTCTAAAAACCTTTCAAACAGTTACAAGATATCGAACTCCGGTCTTTTATGAAAGTACTTTATGCTAGTATCACTGGTCCAATATGATACAGGTAGGTAATTATACCTTTAGTTGCTATACATTCAACAGTACCACTGCCGCTACCTTAATTATCATAAAACGTGTCATTAATTACTACGCCACGTTTGGAATTTGGACTATTTATTCTACGTACCCAAACGAACGCAGACCTAAAAAGGGGGGGAAGGGGTCAATGGTCATACGCGTGAAGGACCCTGGAAGCAGATGCTTGCTTAGACCTCTCTCCGGCTGAAGACATACCTACACGTGTCCGAGTCTTTGCATTGATTAAAGTCCGCAACATCAACAGCTACCGAGACCTACCTACCGGACGTGCAACGTTCACATCAATTACTTACCAGTTTGAACGGTTTGAGAATGTCTATCAAAAAGAAAAATTCTTTAACTTTGGGAGTTTCTTGGTTAAAATGACTCCTTTCTCTATAGTTTTTTTTTGGGAGTTGCATCGTGGGAAAAATAAAAATCTATTAAGGGGGCCTAGAACAAAGCTTGTAAATAATCAAATGTACAAGTCTGTGTTGTGTAGATCTATCTAGTTACATTTTCATTTAATTAGTTAAGTTTTTAAATTGAAACTTGTTTGTTCATTTATCCCCTCTTCTAAAGCCGCGACACATTTTATGCACTCTTGATTTCAACAATCATTGGTCATTGATCCTCCTACTTTTTTGTAGAGGAGATCTGCAGTCTGTCATCCTACTTATGGAAATATTTTACTGTTTCAATAATACCTCGGGTCTTCATATCAGTCCTACTAAAAGTGTTGTTTACTTTGGAGGTGTCTCAGAAATGATTAAGTTGCAAATCATCAATTTCCTTTCTTTCCCTAAAGGTCAGGGCCGGCCCTGATGTTTAGGGGGACCTAGGCCAAAAAAATTATTGTGGCCCCATATTCTATATATATATAATTTTTACTTAGATAGGGAATTGAACTTAAGACCTGCTTTGATAAAGTTTCTTTATTTTTATTATCTAACCAACTATGCTAGCTTAAATCATTGTTTTTATATTAGATGTCCTTATATATATTTAAATTTGGGGCCCATATTACTTGGGGCCCCTAGGCCCAGGCCTAGTATTGCTATACTCAAGGCCTGCCCTACTGAAGGTGCAATGCCATTTAAATATCTTGGAGTTCCTCTTTCTTCAGCAAGATTGCGCTCTAATCAAATGTTAGAACTAGTAAGGAAGATCACTAACAAAATGCAGCACTGGTCTATACAGTTGTTATCATATGCTAGTATATTATAATTACTAAATTCTGTTATCTATGGAATTCAAATGTATTGGAGCCAAATTTTTATATTGCCTAAGAAGATTTTGCTCAAGATTATTGGTCTATACAGGGCCTTCTTGTGGACTGGTAAAGCTAATCCAAGTAAAAGAGCTCTTATTGCATGGTCAACAGTTTGTTTACCCATTTACCCAAATAATAAGGTGGACTAGGTTTGCTAGACATTCAGACTTGGAATATAGTAGTTGTTGGCAAGCATCTTTGGCATATTGCACAAGACAAAAATAGCTTATAGATCAAATGGCTTCATAGTTATTATCTTAAAAGGAAGTCTATTTGAGAAGCTACCTTGCCATCTACCGCCTCTTGTATTATGAACAAGTTATTTAAACACAGAGAAGTATTGCAACCTGCTATTCTTTCTCTTGATCCTTCCACATCCTACAAGATAAATTTGGTCTATGATAAAATTCAACTAAGAGCCTCTCTTGTCATTTGGTGGAAATCAGTTTGGAGGAATAATGTAAGTCCCAAGCATAAAGTCGTTCTTTGGATTGCTGCTCATTGCAAACTTCCCACAAAAGACATCATCAATAAATATTGCCACATTGTAGACCCTTCCTGTGCTTTTTGTGATGCAATTGAGACATTTCCTCATCTCCTATTTGAATGTCCAATTATGAAGCACTTGTTACATAATGCCTTTGCTTGCGTTGGTCTTCAGGGTCCTGTCCAATCCAAAGTTGGCCTCAAGTTCTTGATTCCTTGGCCTGTAATACAATAATATCTAGAAGAAATATTCAAGTTGCTAGAACTTTAAGTGCAGCGTGCATCTATGAATGTTGGCATGCCCATACTTCCAAAATCTTCTCCCATAAACATTATCTTTGGAAGGATCTTCTTAAGAAAATAATTTACGTTGTCCCATCTAGGTTTACATCCTCATTTGGAAGGATAAGTAGGGAGTTTCTTGAAAGTTGTTTGGATAAGTTCTATGAACTTAGTTGTAATATTTCCAATCATTAATGCAAATTTTCTTTATTTAAAAAAAAACCATTGGTCGTTGAATAAAATAAAAGCATCGAGTAAATACAACAAAAAAAATAAGGATTATACATGATCATACTTGACTTCATCATAAAATTTTACTATAAAATCTAACTATTTTTCCTAACTTTGTCAATCTTAACTTGATCACATTCACTTTGCTCATTAAAAAAACATGCCTACAAAAATGAAAAGTATTATGTTACTATTAGATTATAGAAGTTGGTCCATCTAACTAATCATAATTAATATATGAACTAAACAAAAGTAAATATATACTTGTCCTTGTCCGTCCAATATTTGCAAATAATTTTGTTCATGTATCTCATGACGTATTATACGCAATTGACTTTATCTTGTTGCCATGGATGCTAATATATATATAATTATCTTATGAGTTTCAAGCTAAATACTTGACTACAAACCTAAATTTTATGCCAATTCATATTGGTTTGTGGTGTCCTTTTCTTCTTTTGTGGTTTAAAATATGTCTTAAATGCACTAATTGATGTAATATCCATATTTAAATTACACACACACACACACACACATCACTATAGAAAACTAGGGTTTTAGCGACCAACAAATTTCATCGTTAATGGCCAAAATTTGGTCGCTAATATCAATAACGACCAAACAAATTGTTGGTCGTCGGTGGTCGTTATTGCTCCCTCGCTAAAGGCTTTAACGACAACCAAAATTTTTTGGTCGTTAAAGCAATAACGATGACATATAATGTTGGTAGTTAAAGCAATAGCGACGACTTATAATGTTGGTCGTTAAAGCAATAGTGATGGCTTATAATGTTGGTCGCTATAAGCAATAGCGACGGCGTATAATGTTGGTCGTTATAAACAACAACGACGAAAAAAATATATCATCATAAATAATATTGGTGATCAACTATTTTTTTGTAATTAAATAAATAAACAATCATCACACCAATACCAACTAATTTTTCCTTCACTACTAAAATCCATTTATTATTAGCGACATAATTTATTAGTCGCAAATGCCATAATTATATATTCAAGAATATAATTGGCATTTCAACATTTTTTTCAAACCCTGCACCTGTATATATATATATATCCATTAAAATCTTCTCAAATCCTGTACCTGTATCCATATATATCCCTTTTAACACATGGATATAATTTTCTAAATACCTGCCTACAAACATTCAACTAAATATTCATATAAATAGTTTGTATTAAATGTCTGGTACAACAAAATATTTGATCAAATTTAAATATATTACAAAAGAACTTCAGGATATCATTGTATTACACAAATATCATGATAAGCAGCCACCTAAAAATTAATCGTTCTATTCACCGAACCTAATAAACTTAGTTAGCTTGTCAAAATGAGTTGGATCTGCAACAATAGAAATATAAAAATAATAATTAATATAAGTATCAAATAAACAATGACATATCATATTAAAAGAAAAAAATATATCACACCAAACAATAAAGGTGAGCCATTTCGCTTGCATTTTTCATTGGTAAAATTGTCATCTATCATTTTATATAGTGCCGATATGATGATGTGTTTATATATCTTCATGGTTGCAAGTGTTATAGGAAAACTTGTGGCTATGAAACTCTTCAAAGCCAAGAAATGAGTTATTTGTTAACAAAGTTAATCAATCTTATATTGCAAGAAGTAATACATATATAGGTATATTAATGAATTGATTATTTAATTTTATATTGTCCAATTGATTAAAAGGTTTAGATCGATATCCGACATTCACAAAGTTGTTTTTTCCTATTACACATACCAGAATATGGGTTCTTCTATCTAAGGTCGATAAGATCAAACTAGATAGTATAAAGCTAATGCTTTCTTTTGATAAGAAGTATATTTTTTTAGTGATTTCTTCCAATAGTAAGTAGAGTTTTCATATAAGTTTATTTTTTAAATTCATCCCATTAGACCAATCAACTACTATTATATTATGAAACTGATTTTAGAAGTCAAAGGATTAGAAGGCCAAAACGACATTGATGGACAATTTTTCAGTAATTGGGTCATCAATGAAACAGAAGCCATTGTTTAGGAAATCTGGTGGATGTTCAATAAAGGTCTTTGAGTTAAGAATGATTAGTATCGTCTTTTTATTTATTTTATCTCGGTCTAGTATTCCAGGTTTGGTGTGAATGTGAACAATTACTTGGATTTGTGGGTATTTAATTTATAATTTAATAATTGTAAATACAAATTTTATTGTATTTATACTTTATATAAAATACAAGATTTATGTGACAAAATACTATATTTATACATGATGAATATTGGGATTTAATTTTCTACTAAGCCCAACTAACCAAGGTACTTGAGTAACCCAAGCATCAGACACAGGAAAATTTTAAACCTAAAAGAGCTTTGCCATTTTCAACCAAACTACTTGATGCAAACCTCCGCGGCGCACATTCAAGCCTTCTACTTCTCCCCCTTCTTCCATTGTCTTTAATTGTGCTGCTCTTACCTCGACAACTCTGCCTCCTGCTCCATGACACTTTTTTTGTATAATGTCGCAATATCACCTTTGCTTCCTCTTTATTTTGTATTTATTGAGCAATCTGGTCCAGTTTATTAAATCTAGTCAATTTGGCTGTTTATGTTCTTAACTGGTTTGAAGTTGCTAACCAGACCAGCGAAATGACTAGTTCACCAGTTTCTGGGTTGAACTGGCTGGTCCAGTCAGGTTTTTACAACTGGGTTCTCAGTTTCCACCTAGAGCTGTAAGGCAGTCAAGGTAAAGAGCTTGATTATATTCTGGCGTCCATCCATGGGTTCATGGAATTTATTCAAGCAATGCTTGAAAAATAAGGGATCTATTGTCTTGTAGGCCTAATATTTCTTACTATATTTAAGCAGGCAACTGAGACCTTTTACTGTTTGATGTTTTTTTTGGGGTTAAATAGGCCTATGCATATTAACTACCTCGACCTGGTGAGAATACTTAGACTGCTGGGCGCTCTTTATTAAGTCCCAGTTGTTGGGAACAGGATGACAGTCCTAATTTCTACAAGAGAGCGTCTCACAGAAGATGCGCGACTGTGCTACATAACATCGATGCTATATATCTTCTAATAGAAAGTTAGTTGTTTAAGACAGGCAATAAAATTGAGGTTATGGTTGTGGCGTTGCCGCATCGAGGTGTTGTGTAGGATATTTAAACGGTGTGGTTGTTGTGAGTTTTTATTTTATTTTATTTTAATAGATTATTTTTCACAACAAATATCTTTAAATATGGCAATATATATGTGATAATTTTTTTTGTCATGTATTGTCAAGATATCATATAAGTAGGGTCAAAATGTGTGATGTGTTGGCATGCTTTTTTTCAATTTTTATTTTTCACAACAAATATCAGTAAATATCAGCAACATATGTGTGCATTTTTTCTCTTTGCATATTGTCAAGATATTGTATCAACAGGTTCAAAATTTTGAGACGTGTCAGCCTACGATGATTAGTAAATATCTTGGTCTTTTGAGACGTCTTTTTATAGTAGTTTTTTCGATTTCATTAGTTAATGTTTTTTGGTATATGATGATTAGTTAAGTTATTTTTATATTTGATATCTTTAATTAGTTGACTTTGTGCTATATAGTGATAGTTTTGACGTGTTTTACCTCTGGTGAAAAAGACATGCTTTGATTACATTTTTTCGAGAGAAGAAATTATCAATATGTTAGTTTTATCACTGCTTTGTAGTCATTAAAATTTTTATTGTAGTTTAATTTCTTTTAATTAGTTAGTTTTTTAGTTGTAATTAATTTTTCGGTATATATATATTGCATCGTAGATGTTGGTTAATTTTGCTTATGTGATCCTTAGGATTATATTATACAATAGTATTGTTGTTATATGCTTAGGGCTTATAACAAGGGTAATCCATCAAGGATGCTCCACATATACAAAAATTAAGGAAGGTTCAACTGAGAATACATACTAATGAAGGAGAGACCATCAAGAGTAACCAAAAGGATGGGGGTTACTACCCCTTTAAAATAAATGTATTCCCTACCAGAAATGTAGTAAGTTTTTATAGTGTCAGTAGAAACACAAGAGGACCCCAAATAAGATAAAAACAAGGTTTAAGAAGACATCAAGTGAAAAGAGAAGGTGAAATGGCCGGATGTTCCTAGAGATATGCCTTAGGCTCGTTCTCATGAACACTATCATTTGTGCGGCGACACTCCAATTATCTGGATGTGCATACACTACAATAATAACACTGAACCTAATAGCCTTGACAATCCTTTCCTGTATGGTCCCTCTTGAATCACTTGCAAAAAAAGTGCCTTAATAGATGGCTTAAGTAATGTTCGAATGCATATCCTCTCTACTTGTTGCCATATATTTAAACCATCTTGATACCATAGGGATGCAGACTATCCTCCCCTTCTTGCTTCTTTCCTGCAACCATGCCTCAAAGCTGAAGCTCACGTGCTCCCTCAAGCTCTCTCTTATACATGGAAATAAGATCAAGTAATATGGCTCCCATTAGTAGTTTTTATAATCTTGTCTCAAGACCTAAAAAAATGATAAATATCCAACTTTTCACTTGCCTCAACCTCAGGTGCAGAAATAAGCCATGTTTCTAAACTTATTATATTACTCCTTTATAGACTAGCTACCCTGGCAAATCACCATGAAATCTTGAAATCTCATGTCGAGAAAGGCCATTACCACGAAAGATAAATACCTACCTTTTTCCAAATTCCATACCCATTATATATATATATATATATATATGTCGAGAAAGGCCATTACCACATAATTAACACATCCAAATTCCCAAATTCAGAACAATCCTCACATAACCGGGTCAAAATTCCCAAATTTTAGAAATCAAGCATATACCAGATAATTAACCCATCTAAATCAATCATACAACACACACATATTCAATTCAGCAAATAATTTAGCATAATCAAAGCTAATTCATAGAAATTTAATGAAAACAAAAGTTAGGGTTTAGGATAATTTATACCAAATAATATCAGCTAAAATAGGGCGGATAAAAGGCACGGGAGCTTCGTCAAAGGTCGAGGAACTTCCATCGATGGTGGACGTCGCTGAAGGTGGCCGGCGGTGGCGTCGCGGTGGTGTCGTGGAAATGGCGCTGGAGCAAGGTCGAGCAACCCATTCTGCTTCCCTGCTAGCGCTGCTCGTCCGACCACAGCTGCTGCTGCCTCGCTCCCGTGCTGCCGTCGTCCAATGGTGTTGTGTTGCAGTGGTCAGGTAGTGGCCGAAGAATGCACGCAGAGGCAGGAAAGGGAAAGGAGAAGGGAAGCAGAGGGTCGGGCCTCAACGCAGGAGAAAGCAACGGGAAAGGAAGAGAGAGTAGGAAAGAAAAGGGGGTGGGGGCCGGGTCGCTGATTGTGTTTTTTTTTAAGTATCTAAAATATGATAATGGATAATTTTATTTGAATTTTATTTAATAAAAACCAATAGGTAAAGATCCAAGAAATAAATTTTCTTTTTATACAAATTTAATTGAATAATAATAATTTAACATATGTATAAAAATGTCATTCGTAAATAAAAATGGAAAAAACATAAAAAAGAAATCATAAAGATGTTGCAGAAATTTTAAATATAAAATTTTTCGAAGATCTTATCGATCTCATAAAAATAAATAAATTTATAGATGTAAATATTTTCTACAGATAAAATTATTAAATTTTTGCTACTAAAATATATATATATATATATATATATATATATATATATATATATATATATATATATATATATAAGACTTAAACGCCTTTAGCGACCAAAAAAATTAACGATTAACGACTAAAAATTACATTGGTCGCTATAGATATACCAATAACAATGACTTTTAATGGTGGTCGTTAATAATATATCAATAGCGACTAGAAAAAATTTTGGTCACTAAATTGGTCGTTAATGCACCAGTTTCTTGTCGTACATGTTTCTAATATATCTTGTATATATAAATATTTACCTCTCAATAAGTGATATTGGATTTGAATGAGGATATCCACTAATTAAATGGAATCAATATGTTTTCTTTGAAGATATTGGTTGCAATACGATTAGTACCCAGTCCTCATTAAAGGAAAATGGAGCAAAATGAGGCAATGTGGAACCATCTTCATCGTGTCAACTACATATGGAATACAACCCAAATTATTGTTTTCATTGGATATTGTGTTTAAACATAAAAATCAATAAACATTGGATATGTCGATATAAGAAATTTGCCTACAAGAATCTATGACTATGAAAGCATAAATTATATATTTAGTATGAAAATAGTATTTTATGCTAGTTATTAAAATAAATTTGATAGTGAAATGATTAAAATTAGCCCATATATGTTATTATATGTTGAAAGTGTAGCATGTATCCATGTAATAAGTGTAGAATATTGTAACACCCAGACTAGATATGATCACGAGGGGCCACTTTGGAGCGCTTTAGGATTGATTGGTTGGCCCCATAGATAACATGAGTCCTTTCAACATATTTTTTTCCACTCATGAGCATACCGAGAAATTTTCAAAACTTCCCAAGAGAATCATCTATCCTAAAAATTTCTCCACAGTCAGCACAAGGAAAAAATCACAAAAGGATGGTATATCATGTTGATATAAGTATTCATATCAATCTTTATAACTCTCTCCTTAATTTGGAGGTATTACATTCACCCTCACTTAAAGAACACAACATCCTTATTGCGCTTGAACCACTAACTGTCTCAATATAGTTTATCCCAGGAATCATCGTGCTAGGCGATTAACTAGCTTATCCAAGTTCAATTCACAGTCGTGGTTTCGCTTTGATACCATTTGTAACACCCTGAGTTGATACGACCACACGAGGATACTCCAGAGTGATTTCGGATTGATTGGTTAACCCCATAGATCAACAAGATTTCTTTCAATATGCCTTTTTTTCCACTCATAGTAGGAAAATTTTTAGGAGGGTCACTCATCCTAAAAGTGTTTCATGGTCAGCACGCTTAATTGTTGAGTTCTTAGGATGGAACCGCCAAAATGATAGTATAGTGTGTTGATATAAGTAACCATATCAATCCTTATAACACTCCCCTCAATTTAGGAGTATTACATAGATCTTGATATCCACATCAATTGTTTCCATGTGTAAATCAAATAGAAGAAAAACTCTAATAGAGACTAATCCACCCAAAGATAGTGCCACGTCCACAAACATCCTAAATTGAGGTTTTAAGTCTCACACTTGAATGGATTTTTCACCAAAGCTTATTAGGCTTTCTCAAACTCCATCTCCTTTCTTTCCCTCTTGCTAGAGATTATAGCAATAGTATTTCTAGCCTATGTAAGAAAGGGCGAAAAATATAATTATTAGAATGTATATATACTACTACTAAAAAATAATGTAATCTAGAATTTAAAAGGTTTGGATTACCTTGTCCTTGATAATGAAAAATTTACTCGGTCATCTAATTAATTGCCCTACTAATAAGTAATGTGAGGGCATATCCACATCCACCGAATTGGGACTATACGCTACACCCTTTGAACCTTGGTCCATGGCATACTTGGGTAAGACATTGTGACATGAGACCCTATCTTTATTTTATCCCAATGGTTGAGTATGAATGACTACATTTGACTTGAGGAAGGTTATAGAATTGGCAGCAATAGGCATGTCTTCTATAGCTAACAAGTCACAAGGATATTGACCATATGATAGTTAAAAATTTCAAGTTGTGGCCACAAAGTCGATTGTAGGTTATTTTTTAGATAAGAAAATATCTTCAATTATGGTGTAGTGTAGTATATAAGCTTATTAATTTCTCAAAAAGGTGTAGGGGCATTTGATGTCAAGAGTGTAACTAGTAATTGTGAAAAGGATGACATATTATTTGACCTTTTAAGGATTGCCTCGCGTGCTTCCTTTTATGTCTCCAGTTATTCCTTCATCCATCTTAATTTGTTCTTTGTAGGAAAACAATTAAGGTGAAGTCCAAAATCTTTAGATGGGTTGAACCCATAATTATATGTCTTACATTTGCTACCATATTCTTGAGTTCCCAATGTATGAGTCAAAAGATCATTTGGGCCTTTGTCAATAACATCAGTTGGATAGTCCTTTCTCAAACCCTCTTATTATAAGCAAGAAAAAATAGTAAGGGATAAGCAACCATATCAAAGTAATTAAAGAGAAATATTTTGATTCTTACAATTTTCTAATTCATCTATTGGGTTAACTCATTATAAGTCATCCCTTCTCATTTATCCTAGCATGGATCCACACATCAGCTAGCTCTAGGGTAAATATGGGGTCCGAGTTGTCTATGCTTCCTCCATTCGTTGTTTCTATTATAACATCAAGTAAAAAAAATGCTTAGTAATAATATTTTATCATGAAAGAATTACATAAAGGAACACACACACACACGCATATATTAACAATCATAACATAGCTTCTCTAGTTGCATTGTTGCCTCTCTACCCCATCTTGTGAGTGTAAATATTTTTATATACATTATTAGTGCTCCTCTCCTATCACATTGAATAGAAATATTATGTTAGTTTGAATTTTAAGCCAAGTACGTAAGGCGATTAATAATAAAATATTTTTACTTTAAATTTCTCCTAGTCCTCCATGTACAGAACTCTATCTATTCGTCAAGAGTGATCATGTCATTATAGACCGGGGATATAGTACTGCCATCACTAGCGTGCATATAATTCCTAATTATCTTACACTTTCAATTAGTCTAGGACTTTGTATTTTGGCTCGTATCAAGCCTTTGATGTTGTTGTCGCACATTAACTCCTTAATGCAAAATAAAAGAATCAACTCATTAGTATACATATAAAAAATTTAGAAAGAAATAACAAAATTGTATATTATCTATTTCAAATATTAAAATTATATTATAGTTTCATCCCACACCCTATCCTTATAATATTTTGGGTCATTCCTCCAATAAATGATAAGTGATGGGGATGTGCACGTGAACTCTAAAGTTATAATAATAGATGAACACATCCCTATTTTTACCCACCAGATACTCGGAATCATCAAAATCAACATTGAGCCTAATGTCCTTTTCTCTATTCCTTAGACTTTTATGCCGCTTGTTATTTTGTCCTTTGTTATATTATAATTCATTTTCCTGATCCTTTTGTATTTGTTAGGACAATGTTAATTCGTAATGAAATCGCTATTTTATTCATACATTGTAAATGTTAATTTAAGTAAAGTAATGTTTTAGTATTATATTTTTTTATAGTAAATATTATAATATTTTTTTTAGCAAGCAAGAGTATACATTACATATCAGTTTTAGACCATCTTATATTGTCTGTCGTGTGTATATGACTATATGTGTGTGTGAATATACTATGCATTGGGGCCGGTAGCTTTGAAAATCTATCACCATTCACCAGTAATTACTAAATTATATATACCAAAATAATTGATACATCAGAAGTACTTCTTTGGACAAACAAGGAAGCATGTGCACCGATCCTTTAAGTTCATTCATCACCGGAAAAGAACTAAAGCTCGTGCAATGAAATTTGAATGATAACTTCTATTATGTAATAGAAATATTTTTTTTTCAAAAAAAAATAGAGAAATCATCTATTATAAAATTAAAGAAACTATTAGGAACGGAAAGGACCGGAATGTTTTATACATCATTGGATGTAAAATAGAAAAGTGACTTTAAAGTCGTTACTGCATGTGAAGAGATTATATTAAATTCTTTCGCAGATGGGAGTCGAAAGCGGAGGATTCTTTTACCCCGGTGTGCATCTACATATCCATGCTTTCCCACCTATGCATCATTGGGTACGTGCACGATCAGCGATTTGGCAGCCATGGACCGATCGAAATTTATTGCGGGTGAGGTGACTGGTGCGATGAATATGTGAATGCACACCGCTTGCCTTTTTGTGTGTCTACGCAGTTAAAGGAAAAGGTCGTACCTGCTCTGTGCATCCGATTGCTTTATTTGCCACTCCCTAGTCCTACGCACACGTACCCGCACCTATGTAGGGCCGAAATAGCTGAGCCTGACCCTAGCCAAATCGACTGTGGAAATAAGAGTCAACTTAACTCATTTAATTAAATAATTAATTTAAATATATTTTTTAATGAACTAAATTTATTAATTTAAAATTACAAATAAGACTAGTCAAAATTTTATTTAAAATAAAGTTAAACTCGTTAAGGAAAATAGCTTTATCAAGATTTAAATTTAGATTATTTAATTAAATAAATAAGTTCAATTAAATTTTTAATAAGTTGAGTGAAGTTAGTTGGGGAACCAACTCGGTTTATGTACGTCCATACACGTATATACTTGTATAACGTTGGTGTTTCCCAATCCCACCACCTCGAGACGCCAAAATCATTAGCCATTGAGCACGTCCCACTCAATATATGATTAAAAGATCAATATTTCGGATTCATACAACACATTCAATGTACAAAGAGTTATGCTACTTTTAAATAGATCTACGAAGCAGTTTAGAGTAAAACGATTTTCAAAATCTAACTCTTGGTAAGTCATCCCATGCGTAGGTGGACAAATTAAAATAATGTACCATACTCATTCGGTATAAAAAATATTATTCTAATAATTTATATATTTTTTTAAGAAAATAATTAAAATAGTCTTAAAATTATATACATATTATTTATTAAAAAATTATAAATTATTTAATGTATATATAATTAAAAAAAGCATGAAGATGAAAAATTAGACTTTATTTTTTTTTAAATGACAGAATAATTTTTTTTTTTTATACGAAGGAAGTGATTGAATTTTATATCCATTATTGAGTAAATATATAATGTCTTTAGAAAGTTAACGATGTCAAATTTTAAGCAAAGTATTATTGAGAATATGTATATTAAGAGAAAATATTGGACTTGATCAGGGGCTCAACCATTCCGAACAAATACTAAGTAATTATTATAGTTAGGGTTGTATATATTATTTGATATTTGATTCAAAAAATTAAATAATAGATTCGATATTTTTTTTTCAAATCAAATAATAGATCCAGTCAATAAAAGATTAATAAATCGGATATCCAATCCAACAAATGCAAATAATATCCTATCTAATAACTTATATACATAGATTCTAAACACTATTTATTTTTCATAAAATTTTATTGTATATAAGCATGTGTTTGTGTGTGCGCGCATAACTTAAAATGAGATCATTTATTGTAAATAAAATTTATACTTAAATATTTATTTATTATTTTGATTAAATGTTTAAATATTATCCAAAGTTTAGAATTACTTATTAAATATAATGTAATTTAAGGCTCAAATCACATCAATTTTATCTTATCGGTTTAAATTGGATCAATTTATTATTTTTTGGTAGCAAATTTTTTTTATCTAATATTTTTTATTTATGACATGCTTGAAATTTTTGGATATCTGATGGGTTATTTACTATGTGATTCGAATCTTTTAATATTTGAAGTATAGGATATCTATTTTTTTTGGATATCATATCTTTTAAATATTAAATTTCTTTTACCTGATATTTGACTTGAGAAGATCCCTAGTTATAGCTATAAGAAGTGAAACTTTGTTTATTAGATTGTTCGATCAAAGTTTGTTGGGCCGGTTCAACTAGCTCTCGATTCAATGGCTCTATTATGCTTGTTCTTTTCCCTTAGCATAGATGAATGGGATAGAGTCGCACTTTATGTCTGGCAAGATAATATTATTTTTTTAATATAGAAATTTATTTTTGTTGATATAATATAATTTAACCTAAATATTAGATGAAGAGAAGAGACCCTTGTATGGTTGTAGCAAAATGAAGTGCGCTAGCTTTTATATTTTTTATGTTTAGCGGTAGGTACGTGCATGATGCCTGGGGCAGACTGCAGAGTCACGAAGTTCCGATGATGCCCCCGCCCGCCCTCCCCCAGAAAAAAGAAAAGAAAAAAGGAAGTGGGGTGGGGGAGATATCTGGCATTGCCGTAACTACTTGAATGAGAAAGTAGTAGGTACAAACAAGGGTACAACAAGGTGCATGCATAGCAGAGTTAATTAAAGGCGTCGACCCACCTACGCTGGTGTCTCCTCCGATATCGTTCGTTGGACAGCCATTAATGCAGATTAGCCGATGAGCTTCTCTAGTTGAACTAGTGATCGATAAATTAGCCACCTTCCATTTCATATACATATCAGAATATATATCAGAGAATACATATATATATATATATATATATATATCAGAATATATAAGGTATGAAATGCTAGGAGTTTAGCTAGCTAGCTACGTACGTACATGTAACATGCATGGGTGTCCCACTCCGACCAGCAAAGCTAACAAAGATTGAGGATGTCGTGAGCCGACGTGGTTTGATTTCTTTTGTCTCCGTCGTCTTGGTTACGCGCCGACGACTCAATTTTCTCTCCGTCCTAGAGATAGACATGACTCATGAGCACGACCCGCCCTTAAAGGCTCTTTTTGGTAACTTGGAAATATCAAGTGAAATATATTATGTCTATGTTATTATACCTATGAAATGAAGGTGACAAATTAATGATGCACATCGATTTCTTTTTTTTTTTCCTTCTTTTTTTTTCCCCCTTTCAGACACGCACTTTAATTAACATATTCATTTAGTTTAATAAACTTATATTATAAGTAATGACGACGTAGGAGCGATCGATGGTAGCTGTACTACATATATACATACATACATAAATATAATAAGAAAATAATTTGTAATAATATAATTTGGTTGTCGATTTTTCGAACTCCCCTTATAGCTTTCTATCTTTAACCTTCTCGGAATAATATTATTCTAATTTTACTTTTTCAAATATAGAGCAAACCAAACAACTGCATTTTTCGAGCTAACCCGTAATATAGTGATTCGTATACACCTATGTGGTTGTCGATTGCATACACGTGAGGCTAAATCACAAGGTAGTATAATAACAAGGGTTGTTGGAACACTTGCGGTTGCAGAACACCCTGAAATTTTAGAAGATTCATATTTAATATTAGTTTATATATATTATTTTTTTGAAATGTTAATGTGTGTGTGTGTATGTATGTATGTATGTATGTATGTATTATTTTTCCATGAACCCGATTTGCCCTGAATTATCCACATAAATATGAGATCACATGCGAATCCAACTTGCGGTCTTCCATTTAGTATGGGCTAGATATTCCAAATTTAACTGTCTCAGTCATTGTGTGTAATTTTCATTGAAATCATGGCCAACGGCCCTCGTCTCTACTCTGACGTCGGCAAAAAGGCTAGAGATCTTCTATACATAGGACTATCAGAGATATTTCAAAAAAATTCACACATTTGATATCGACTTCATCATAAATGCAACAGTAAATGCACCATTTTTAATAGCTACGCAGTTGACAGAATTAACTATCGTGCACGATGACGTAATACTTCTTCCGATCTAAAGTGAAATAATTTATATACTTATTAACAAGCTAATAAAATTAATATTAATATTTCACTCAATGATAAAAATAAATGTTAGGCATTAACTTTTTTATAAAAAAATAATTTATATTTATAGCATAAATATATGTTAAAACATCAATTACCGGTGAGCCTTGGGTCCACGATAAATGTTTTGGGGCTAGGAAAGAGGGCAGGTGGGGGAGGATTTAGGGCAAGGGAAAGGTGTAGGGGTGTAGGTGGTGGTCGAGGATAGGTTGACAGCGGCCAAGGGCGGCGGCGAGGCTTCAAAGGTGGCTGCCGAGGTGGAGAGGGCTAAGAAGGAAGGAAAAGAGAGGAGGAAAATGAAGGGGTGAGGGGTTGGTAGTGGAGAATGCAAGGAGGGGTTTGGTGGCTCGGGTGGCGGTAGAGATGGCGGGACGGTGGCGGAAGGAGGAGGTGGAGGGTGGTTGCCGAGAAGGGAGAAGAAGAAGAGAAAAAGAAGAGGGGAGGATGCAAGGTGGCTCGAGGGGTGGTGTGGTGGTGCAGGGGTGAGGTAGAGGGTGGCAGGAGTGGTGCTGGTGGCTGGTGCGGCAGTAGAAGCGGTGGAATGGGGCGGTGGTGCAAAAACAGGGAGGGAAATGGAAGGAGAAGAAAGGGAGAGAAAGAAACCGGGGAAGGGGAAGGAAGGCTCGAAAATGGGCAGGATGAAGTAGGGAGGGAAGAAGAAAAAGAAGAGGGAGAGAAAAGAGGGGTAGGTGGCTCGGTAGGGTGGCCGCAAGGTGGTAGGGGTGTCGGAATGGTAGGGAGAGAGATGGGAAAGGAGGGGAAAATGGGGGCATGCGTGAGGAGAAAGAGGGCTGGTGGGGTTGAGATGGAACAGGAAAATGACGGGGGAGAGGGAGGGAGGTAAGGAGAGTAGTATGGAGGAGGTAGGCTGAGGGCAGGGTGGCTGGCCGGACATGGCGGAGGTGGTTGGGTATGGCATCGAGGAAAGGAAGAAGAAAAAGAAGAAAGAAAGGAAGGGGGAAGAAGCAGGCTGGGTAGGGGGAGAAAAAGAAGGAAGTGGGCTAGCCCGGTTGGGGGAGAAGGAAGGAAAGAAAAGAAGGGGGTTTGGGCCTGACGACGTGCGCGGGGGAGGTAAGGAAGGAAGGAAGGAAGAAATGGGCCAGCGGCCCAAGCGCACATGGGGAGAAGTAGGCCGACGTGCTGGCAGCTTGAAGGAATAAAAAGGAAAAAGAAAGAAAGGAGAAAAAGGAGAAAGAAAGGAAAAGGGGGGAAAAGGAAAAGGAAAAGGGAAAATAGGGAAAAGTAAGATAAAATAATTTATGGGATAATAGAATATAATATTTTTGGTAGATAAATAAATGTAATGATTTAATTTAATATAATTTAATATATGGGTTTAAAAAGGTTGATTTTGGAAAAATATTGCTTTAGAAAATTATTTAAATAAAATGAGTAAGATAAAATAATAAAATAATTATTTTAATTTATTAAATATTCATATCCAATTTTATATACTCAAAAATCCATAAAAAACTAAATTAAATATATTTAAAAACTAATTTATCCCAAATAAAAATTATTTATCAAATTATAGGTTTTTAAAATTTTGGGGGATTACAGGAATGGTGGTGACTAGGTGGCACCGACGGCGATAGTGGAGGAGGATGAGAAGGTGGAGAAATGCTTTTCTAGGTTAGAAGAGGGGGAGTGAGAGGGTGGTTGAGGTGGTGGTGGATGCTCTAGGTTGAGAGGGTTGGAATGGTGGTGGTAGGGCAGCCAAAGGGGCGGCACAAGCGGCAGTTGGTGTGGTGGCTGAAGGTTGTGGAGGGGGAGGAAGGGAGAAGGAGGCAAGGGAAAAGAAGGTAGGGGGAGGTAGGGAGGCCCTACTGGTTGTTTTAGGGGGTAGGGGATGGTGGTTGCGGCGGGAACGACGGTGCACAATGGTGGGTGAGAGTTGGCAGATTAAGGGGCCAACTTTGCACGGGCAAGGCAGCTTGTGCAGGAGGAATCGAGGGTGTTGAGTGGCGTGGTTTGGTGGAGGGTGCTGCAAGGAGTGGTTTGGGCGGCGGCGCTGGGCAAAGGGGGTTATGTGGTCGTCTAAACGGCCAACGGCACAAAGGGGCAACTTTTTGGGCAGGGGAAAAGAAGATCGATTAAAGGGTGAGTATGGGGTATTTATAGGCATCTGAGGGTGTAAAAGACAGAGGAGAAAGAGGACAAGAAGGGGTAGGTATCGCATAACCACTGGCCGACGGTGGTAGGCCAATGCAGGTCTGCAATGGCGAGATTGGTTGGGTCGGGGGAGAAGAAAGGAAGGGGAGGGCACGCGTGAGAGGAGAGATGAGGGGCTGGTTGGGGTTGAAAAGGAAAATAAAAATGTCGGGGAAGAAAGGGAGAGTGCAGGTTGGTCGGTGGTTGGTGGCAAAGGAAGAGGAACGGTGATGGCAAGGTGTAGAGCTACAAGCGAGGGGTCGGGGAAGAAGAAGGAGAAGGAAAGAAGCTGGACTGGTCAACCTAGGGGAAAGAAAAGAAAAAAAAGGGTAGATCGATGGTTGGGTGGTGGGCGAAGAAAAAGAAAGGAAGGGGTGTGGGCTTGGGTCGTGCAAGGGAAGAAGGGGAGAAGTTTGGGCCGCAAGGAGGGGTTGGCCCAGATCAGGGGAAGTAGGGAAAAAAGAAAAGGAAAAAGGAGAGGAAGGAAAGAAAAAAGCAAAAAGAAGGGGAAAAGGGGAAAAAGGAATAATAGATGGGTTGGGGTATTTAGAATATTTTGGTATTTTTGAATATTTAAAATAATAATATTTAGTATTAATTTAGAATATTTTGAATGATTTTTTTCTTAATTCCATTTTAATTAGCAAAATACCATAATTTTTCCTAATTAAATTATTTATTATCTTCCTCTTGATTTTGCCTTAATTATTTTCTCTTATTTTAATAAAATAATTTATTTAATTAATTTCTATTATAAATTCTTATTTTGCCATAATTTCTTAAATTAGGGTTTTGGGGTATTTCAGACATGGTTGAGGTCATCTCCCCCACCTCAATTATCCTAATCGACCTTCCAAATCAATCTAAAAATGATGTTTTCAAGCTAAAATTATCATGAAAATGGCTAAGAATCTCTTAGGGACAATTTGATATGGGTTAACAAAGTTTCATTTCAGAATAAGAAATTTTTCTAAGAAATTGAGTTTCAAAAATATGCCCAACTCAATAAACCAATCGATCGACTTGGCCTCCTAATCGAGTGTACAAACTAGTCAATCGGTTCCCCAATTAGTCGAGTAAAAATCATTTTGTTGAAACAACGAACCAATCGATCGGTTCTCTTGAAAAATTTATTAAATTTAATTTTCCAACCTTATTTTAACTCCAACTTTGCCTCAAACCAAATCATAATACCAAGTCAAAATCAAACATCCAAAATTGGTGTAATTCTTCATTCAACACTTTGTAAAAATTTGGGGTATTATAGAATGAATGCTAAGATAGGAAAAGGAGAAGCAACATCCAAGTAATGTTCGAATGACGTTAAAGAAAATGTGAAGTTCTTTCTTAAATCATGATGTTCAAGAATACCTACATAATTCTCAAAGATGTGCACTAGGGTTTGACTAAACTTGGAAGAAAGAAGGAAGAAGCGAATAGGTTGAGTCTCCAATTTGAATGAACAAAAGGAGGATGAAGTTGTGTTTGAATATCTAAAAGATATTCGGTACAATTTGAAGGAAATAACATGAGAAGATTGAAGTTATTCAACTTTGAAGGTTGAATTTTCAAGGAGAACTTTGAAGATAAATTAAGAAGATCGGTTAGCTACATGTTGCATGCATTTTCATGGAGGAATTAAACATTGGGAGATTGAAGAATATGTTGGCTATTCAAATAATGGAAATATGTAACTTGGTTTTTATACCAAAAAATGTTGTGAATATATTATTAGAAGAATGAAGATTCAAAGGTTAGAAGAAGGAAAGGTGATTCGGTTGGTTGAAGTTGTAGAAGAAGAATGAGAATCTTCAAGCAAGTTTCAAATATGATTTAAAGAATGATATGAATATTCAAACATGATTTAACAAGAAGAGAGCTTTGAATGTTTCTCCAAGAACACATTCAAAGTACTCTATCTAATATTACTCTATGTAGTCTTAAGTAGAAAATTTTACTCAAATAGAGAAAAGATAACCAAGTAGTATACTTGTATATGATCTCAAATTCGACTCATCAACTATGTTACAAGAGTCACTACAAGAAAACTTATTTTTGGCAACGCGTTTTAGCCACGACATCAAATTTTTGTTGCGAAAACTTATTTTTTGCCACGATTCCTAACTTTCGTGGCAAAAGCATGTTGCCATAAATGCAAGTATTTTTTACAACAATTTTAATCTCGTTGCTATAAACAAATTCCTTTACTGCCACAATAATTGATCGTTGCTAAAAACAAAAAACTTTTGCAACAACCACATTGTTGTGGAAAACCATATTTTGCAACAACCAATAAACTCGTGACTAAAACTTTCACACAACTAGAGAGTGTTTCACATATGATATTTATGGTCACGAGACAATATTGTTGCTAATACAATTTTGTTACGAACGTATATTTTTGCAACAAAAATTTCTCATGGCTAAACTGTTTTGTAGTTCTTTTTTATTTAATGCTCCTTAAACATATATTAAGCTAAAAAAGTTTTAAAAAATATATTATTCTATTTTTTTATTTCACAAAAAATATTATAAGAAATCAGTATCACTTTGTGGAAAAAACATAAAAGATATTACACTATAGTTTATTTCTTTAAAGTTAATAAAGAAACAAATAAAATTCTTTGAAAAGTTTATAAGAAAATTAACTCTGGTATTTACCAACGTAGTTTTAATTGTTGTAAAAAATATTTTTACCAATTTCAATATAAATTTAGCAACAGATCTATTAAATTGTGCTGAAAAGAGTTTCTAATTTTTTAATCTCTACTAGCTTTTGCAACGGATCAGATTAATTGTGACAAAAAATAATTTAGTAGATTTTTATTTAACTTTCAACACGAATAAAATTGTTTCAAAAAATTATGGGCAAAAATATTTTTATTAATTTTAATATAACTTTAAGAATGTATTTTATTAATTGTGGCCTAAAAATATTCACACATTAATATATATATTTAGCCACGAAACTGTTAATTTGTGGTTAAAAATAGTTTCACAATTTTCAATCTATACTAGCTTTCACAACGGATCTTCTTAATTGTGACAAAAAGTTTTATAGTTCATTTTTATTTAACTTTTGCAACGAATAAAATTGTTACAAAATAGTTAATATATATGTTTAGCCACAAAATAATTGTTACGGAGAATCTAATTTGGACTAAAAAATTTAGCGGTAGTTTTCGGCGGCAATAAACGAAACATATGTTTCGTTCAGTTTTAATTCAACCATATACATATTACCATGATATTCTCAACCAAGGTAAAGCAACTACCTCCGCACATTTGTTCTACTAATTTTTCTTCGACAACAGTATGGTCTTCGAGTTGCTGTGACGGTTGCCAGAGTTATGTGGCCCTTCCGACGATAGGCACTATTCTTCGACGACCTATGATAGACGAAGTTTTCCAATTAGCACGCAGGGTAACATCGAGATTATAGGGTTTTATCTGCTAAAATCAACAACCGAGTTAAATTGAGGACAATCGACGACGATAATTGTTATTCAAGGTATGAGTCCTTCCTATTTGTAATAGTTTGTCTAATTTGTAGGCCTAATTTTGAAAGTAGATAGCCATCTATGATTCCTTCTTGATGCAGATTCTTCCGCCATGCCTTCTACATTTAATTCTCGTTTCCGTCTTTGTTTTTCAATCAACCAGGTGAAAATCAAGGAGACGCAGTAAATTGTTGAAGAGGTTTTATATTAACGATAACAGCGATAAAGTTTACACGACTAAGGTTTGTGTTATAATTAAAGCTGAGTTTTGGATATTTAGGTAACTAAAACTCTAAAACATTTTTTTATCTACGGAATTTTTTTGTCAAGAATAAGTTTAGTGGAATCCCTTCTGCTAAATCATATTTGAGTATTATGCTTGCTACCGAACTTAGATATTAATTTTTGCGTTGCTAACTTGCTATGGCAAAAGGTGTGGTTATGTTGTTGGTGATTATGCTTTGATTAATTGTTAATTATTTTTATGGTGTTTGCTAAGATTAGTTGTGAGTTTGTGACCCTAATTTATATTACTCGATAAATTTGTATTCCTTATTTTGGCATTTATATTGAATTCAATTAATGCCATATTAGGGACATATGACTCTCTAGAGCTTCTTTAGTGTCAAGCTATAAGTTATTCCCCCTTCTCTGATAGGTTTACTCAGCAAATTTTGTTGTGAAATTATGGTATTTGTTTCAATATTGATAGTGGCATGGCTAACTATATTTTTACCTTAATTAATTAAACTGCATTAAGTTGAAACTGGGTAATCTATGTTTATGCAGAAGGAAAATCCTCATGGTGTTGCCACATTTATGAGTTATCCCTGTTTTGATCTAATTCATAGCTGTAGCCTTTAAGTCAGTGTTATATCAGTCACATTTCTATGAAATATTGCTAGTACCCATAATAATATAAATATGTAATACAGGCTCTAAACTGTTAGTTAATATGGATATTCATATTGTATGTAAGACTTCTTGGAATCTTGTTCATATTTTATTTATTTTTTGGGTTGTAAATTTTGTAAAAAAAATTTAGTTCAGCTTGACATTCTATTTTTATGTGGTTACACACCTTTTCTCATTTTGAGGTTGGCTTGAAATGGTGCTTGGCAATTGGCATCAAGTTTTTGTCATTGTATCCAATGGTATTTCCCCTAGGCTTTTAAATTTGTTTACATGTAAGAGTTATGGTCTGCATACTAGTTGCTTACAAATGTATGGTTTGTGAGCTTGTTAGGATAGATATGATCTTCATGTCACCATAAAGTTGTGCCAAACTGGCTCTCTGGATGACTACCAAGCTTAATACCCTGAATAGGTTCCAATGTGTATCATGCTTCACCTGAATGCTAAATGTACTACCATTAGCGCTGCTCCCAGGTGCAGCGTAATGATTAATGCAGTCAAACCTGCTCAGTTATTATATATAGAGTTAGAAAAATGTGACGCAAAACATATTATCACGTCTCTTCCTTTCTCTTTGCGCACCTCGTTCGACACATATATTGAAGTTTAATAAGGTCTGAGAAGTTGGTATAAACTGAAAGTCAAAGTAAAGTTAAAGTTCATTTTGACTCTTTTCCTACTTTTTTTGGAAATGAACTATTATAGCACTTGCTTTCCTTCATTGACGCTTCTCGCTAAAAACTAAAAAATAAATAGTAATTTATTATCATATTTCCTTAGTGTTTACCAATCATATATACATGACATCCTCAGCTAGATACTTCCTATTAAGTAAATTATGTAGAAATATGACTCCCTCGGTAAGTCAATATGCATTCCAAATGAGGGATATGTATTCAGGACTTAGAAAAAGTAGATATTTGATTGACCATATGCTGATTGATCATTGTCTCTGTTTGATGCAAACATTTATGTGTGTTTATGTGTCTGTTTTATTCCTTGGGTGCTTTTAAACGTCTTTTACCCATAAATAATTAGAGACGTCAAGTGTATATGTGCAACTCTGAATTGATTAATGGGAACTAACTATCATTCTGTGTATTTAACTAACATCAATTTAATGCTTCTACATACAATCCAAATACAAAGTACTTTTTGTGGAATTACTTACTGTATGCCTCATGTACATACTATAGAACCTTTTATTACTTTCTTTATATGGTTCACCATCACATTTTCTGATCTAGGTTCATAGGTATTAAGAGTATAGAGTCCAAAAGCTAAGTCTGCTTTCATACATACCATATAACCTTTTATTATTTTTAGAACGCCCTTTTTAGCCTTAATGTAGTACCCTTCCTTATCTAATAAACCCAAAGAAATTAAATTCCCTTTTGATCTCCGAATGACCTCAAATTGAACCCTAACCTAGCCACATATATCTCTGAGATTTTGCACTAACTTATGCCTAACTTCATCCTACATATCATGACACTCTGAAAAATGAGACATGTAATTCTTGCTACAAAATTTAATCCATGTTATGAAGAATTCACCTCCAAAATGCTTAAAAACCTCTCTAAACTCATGCCACCTGATTCCTCGCTTAGTAATTGAATTTCCTAGTATATTGCAGGTCTAGAATCATGTTTTTAAGTGGAAAATAAATTAATTTTAGGTTTTGAAACTCAGACCTATAGTTTTGCTATAAAATTAGTCCAAACTTGATTACATCGCCCCAAAAGTGCCTAAAAACCTCTCTAAACTCATGCCACTAGATTCCTCACTTGGTAATTGAATTTCCTAGGCAGGTCTAGAATCATGGTTTTTAGAGGAAAATAAATCAGTTTCATGTTCTGAAATTCAGACTTATAGAATCGCTATAAAATCAGTCCAAAACTTGATTAAACTGCCGAGAAAGTGTCTAAAAACCTCTCTAAACTAATGCCACTTATTTCCTCACTTTGTAATTGAAGTTCCTAGTGTATTGTAGGTATAGAATCATTGTTTTAAGTGGGAAATAAATCAGTTATAGGTTCTGAAATTCAGACCTATAGATTGGCTAAAAAATCAGTCTAAAACTTGATTAAACCGCCTCGAAAGTGCTTAAAAACCTCTCTAACCTCATGGAACTTGATTACTCACTTATTAATTAAATTTCCTAGCATATTGTAGGTCTAGAATCATGTTTTTAAGAGGAAAATATATCATTTTCATGTTCTGAAATTCAGACCTGTAAAATCGCTATAATATCAGTCCAAACCTTGATTAAACCGGCCCAAAAGTACTTAAAAACCTCTCTAAACTGATGCCACTTGGTTCCTCACTAATTAATTTAATTTCATAGTGTATTTTAGGTATAGAATCATATTTTTAAGTGAAAAATAAATTATTTTCAAGTTCTGAAACTTGGACCTTTAGCTTGACTATAAAATCAGTCCAAACTTGATTACACCGCCCCGAAAGTGCTTAAAAACCTCTCTAAACTCATTAAACTTGATTCCTCACTTATTAATTGAATTTTATAGTGTATTACAGGTCTAGAATCATGGTTTTAAGTGAAAAATAAATTAGTTTCATGTTTTGAAATTCAGACCTATAGAATCGCTATAAAATCAGTCTAAAACTTGATTAAACCGTCCCAAAAGTGCTTAAAAACCTCTCTAAAATCATGCCACTAGATTCCTCACTTATTAATTGAATTTTATAGTGTATTTCAGGTCTAGAATCATGTTTTTAATTGGAAAATAAATTAGTTTCAGGTTTTGAAACTCAGACCTATAGTTTTGCTATAAAATCAATCCAAACTTGAATACATTGCCTCGAAAGTGCTTAAAACCCTCTCTAAACTCATACCACTAGATTCCTCACTTAGTAATTGAATTTCTTAGTGTATTGCAGGTCTAGAATCATGTTTTTAAGAGGAAAATAAATCAGTTTCAGGTTGTGAAACTCAGACCTATAGTTTTGCTATAAAATCAGTCCAAACTTGATTACACCGCCCCGAAAGTGTTTAAAACCCTCTCTAAACTTATACCATTAGATTCCTAACTTATCAATTGAATTTTATAATTTATTTCAGGTCTAGAATCATGGTTTTAAGAGGAAAATAAATCAGTTTCAGGTTGTGAAACTCATACCTATAGTTTTTCTATAAAATCAGGCCAAACTTGATTACACCGCCTCGAAAGTGCTTAAAACCCTCTCTAAATTCATACCACTAGATTCCTCACTTAGTAATTGAATTTTCTAATGTATTGTAGGTCTAGAATCATGGTTTTAAGAGGAAAATGAATCAGTTTCATGTTCTGAAATTCAAACCTCTAGAATTCCTAAAAATTAGTCTAAAACTTGATTACACCGCCCCGAAAGTGCCTAAAAACCTCTCTAAAATGATGCCACTTGATTCCTCACTTAATAATTGAATTTCCTAGTGTACTGCAGGCCTAGAATCATGGTTTTAAGAGGAAAATAAATCAGTTTCATGTTCTAAAATTCAGACCTATAGAATCGCTACAAAATCAGTCCAAACTTGATTACACTGCCCCAAAAATGCTTAAAAACCTCTCTAAACTCATTCCACGAGATTTCTCACTTTGTAATTGAATTTCCTAGTGTGTTGAAGGTCTAGAATCATGTTTTTAAGTGGAAAATAAATTAGTTTCAGGTGCTGAAATTCAAACCTATAGATTCACTATAAAATTAGTCCAAAACTTAATTAAACCGCCCCAAAAGTGCTGAAAAACCTATCTAAACTCATTTCACTTTCTCCCACTTTTAATATATCAAATTCCCAATGGTACAAAAGTTATTTAAATGTGTTTATAAAGGTAGAAATAATAGATATATAGTTCTGAAATTAGGTCTAAAATATCAGAATTAAACATGAAGAACCCCCTCTATGGTGCATAAAAACTCATTAAAACTTATCCAACTTAATTCTTCAATTGGTGTATTGAAATTTTAGCATATTTCAAGTGTTTGAGTATGTTTTGAGTGAGCTAAATGAATAAAATTAGATCTAAATTTAGGTGCCAGAGAGATAGAATTGAAAATCAATATTTAGCATGTAAACATCAGATTAGCTAGTTTTAAGTAAGCATACTTGAATGTGCCAATGCATAATTAACTTCCCTCATTATCCAAGTCATTTATGGTCTTACAAACATGTTTTTAACTAGGGAAATCATAAAAAAAAATATGATCTAGAATCAGATCAGAGAAATACCACTCATCACGAATTCATGAATCATAATCGATTCCTAGAAACACATTTAGCAACTCAGTTTGGCCTAAATCTTTCTAACTTTGTTTCATTACTTTTTGGGAACATAATTAACAAGAATAAAACTCTGATTCTAAATAGAAAATAAGTTAGATTAGTTGTGCAACCTACAACCATATGGTCAACTATAAAAGTATGTAACTTCCAGCTCCATATCATAACTCAAGAGTCATTTAACAAGTTTTTTTTTATGCCAGGCTGCCACCCTAAATTCCTTCATTCATAACTCATATTGCAGCATCTCATTCTTAAACATAGATTAATCAAATTCCGACCAAACACAGAGATAACAGGATGGACAACAACTGCAAAAAGGAAAGCAAAGTTTGTATTTATTCTATGATATGAGCTACTTTGCATTGTGTAGTATTTTTGAGTTTTATATAGGATCAAATATTTCAAAAGATGAAGAGCTTGATGAAACTCATATGATAAATAGAAATTCATAAGGATTCCATAGTTAATTAAGAATGTGTGAAAATATTCTATCTTGGTAAAATGAACAAAAATAGAAAACTCGATTATCTGTATTCCATAATTTTTTTTATGTTCCTTGTATAATTACATGGTCAAATAAAATTGTTATGCCCTTGATCTTCTAAATTTTGCCATACTCTCTCTTTTCCCTTTGAATTTGAAATATTTGGAGGCCTAGAATGATTCTAGGAAAATGTTGAAGGAATAATGCTTGAAATGGTTAGTAGGAGAAGCTTATGGGTTTGGTAGTTCGAGAATTAAATTATTTATGGGTACACTTCCGCATAAAAAAAAGTTTCAGATACATGCAAAAATACCACAATTTGTTGATGTCATGATCCGCATTTCATTAGGACACTAGAGGGTTGTTTTGGAATTTATAGGCGGTTAGATATCCATGTGAACAATTTTCCATTAGTATTTTCGTTATATACAAAAGTAAACATAACGCGCTAATGACACTTATATTTTCCATACATACATACATACATGTGTCTGTGTGTGTGCGCACACGCACATACATACATACGTATGTATGTACATATGACACATGTACTAATTTTGTTATTTTTTCAGGTCTAGGAATACAATATATATATATATGTGTGTGTGTGTGTGTGTGTGTGTGTGTGTGTGTGTGTACATATATATATACATACATATACATACATACATATATATATATATATATATATATATATATATATATGAACATACATATATACGTATGTATGTACGACACATGTACTAATTTTGTTATTTTCTTCAGGTTTAGAAATACACTTGATAATGATGGTGATGTTTTCCATGGTGGCATCGATGATCAATATCGATTTATTTGTGGATACATATTTTTGTTATTAGTTGATGTACGGATAAGAAGATCATGTTCTTGGTTAGAAGTATTTTTGAACAAAAACACTTGACAAGAGTGTTTTGACAAGAACGCTTTTAATGATGGTGATATCTTGGAATTACATAGGTTTGAACAATGGTTTCTCTTTTGGACAATTGTAATGGACAATTATATAATTGATGAATTATTCATTTCATGTTGATGATCAAACGAATTTACTATTGATGTTTGTATTTGATTAATATATGTATGGGATGAGTATTTGAATAAGGTATCATGAATGTGACAGGTTATCAAGTGATAATTTATCGAGAAGTATTACAGAAATTTCTTGGAAACAAAGACATTGTTGCCAAAACTAGCATTAGCAATAAGTATTTCATTGGCAACAAAAAATTCGTTGCAAAATATAGCTAATTATTGGTAATAAGGAAATTGTTGTAACAGTATTATACATTATTGGCAACAACAATATCGTTGCAAATTAAAGAATATTTTTGGCCACAGGAAAGTTGTTGCAAAATACATTGTACATTATTGGCAACAAAATATTCGTTGCAAAATATACACTATTTTTAGCCGCAAGAAACTTGTTATAAAATATATTGTATGTTATTAGCAACAAAAATATCGTTGTAAAATATAGAATATTATTAGCAACAATAGTATCGTTGCAAATAATTATCTTTTATTCGCAACAGAAAAATTGTTGCAAAATATAATTATGCTGCATCATTGATGCTAATAATTTATGACAACAAAACTATTTTTTGCCACAAAAATATCGTTGCCAAAGTAATTATTTTTGGCAACAGCAAAAAGTTGTTGCAAAAATCTTTAGTTACGCTATGATAGGCAACGACAACTTGTCGTTGCCAAAATATATACTACCGTTGGCAAAGATATATTTGGCAACGAAAAATTCCGTGGCCAAAATTAGCTTTTCTTATAGTGAGTGTCGATACGTGTATTTATATAGGTAGCTATACTTTGCTAAGTACCACACTAAGGTAGCCAAGGTAATTCACACATAGCTAACAAGCGCACTAACTAGTAATAGCAACATATTACCGACCTATATAGTATATGAATCAAACAAAAAATTATTATAAATAGACATAACTAATTATTACATGAAAACAACTAATAAAAGCCCTAATTTACATAAGAATGATAACTCCATCTTCTTTGACTTGTAAGTTTGACTTTCATACATATAGTTCATCTGACTTGTAATAACTTGTAACATATAAAAGCTTAAATGTGTCGACATCTTGTAGTGTATAAATCTTCTCCTTGCAAATATCTTACATACCTACAGTAATTACTCAAAATAGACTAGTTATGGTTAGTCATAGTTATATTATCATCAAATACTCATATTGTAATAGGCTCCATTACTAATAATGCCAAATCTTCATTATCATGAGAATCTATAGATGCTCCTGCATCAAGAAGAGGTTGAAATCATGATTTGATGCGGGGTTTTGCAAATGGGCATGCACAATTTCAGAAAAATAAGGCGAGATATGATTGGAAGGAGTGTGGTGTACGTTTTTTGTTTGACTTTTACCTCACTTGAGTGCTACAATTAAGGGTGTAAGAAAGAGATTAGGATATAGTTGAGTGTGTAAAGTACATGTCATAAAATGCTAATTATGGTACTTTGGTGTGCTTTCTAATTGGATGAAAGGAAACTAAGTTAGAATCTAATTTCTTCTAGTTATAAGGCTAGTTAGGATCAAAAGAATGATTAGAAAATTGATTACAATATATTTTGAAATTTTAAATTGTAAGAAAGTTTAATAATCGACACTTATTGAAAAATATAGCAAATGAATTTTAAAAAATATAAAATTTATAGAATGATATGGGTTAATTTTAGGAATCTAAATACATAAAAATGTTAATAATATTTATTAAATTATAGTAATGCTTCTGCATAAAATAAAATAAAAATATTAAAAAATATTTGGATATTACATAAATTTATTTGGTCATCAATCATAGACAGAATACATAATAGGTTAGCACGCATCAAACTTACCTAGGCTTCGGAAGGAACCCGGCAAAGTCTCGCTATCGTCATGCCCTAACAACAGAGACCGTCCACCACTAAAGCTACTCATCAATTAGTCACTGCGATATGGTACCATTTACCCCTAAGAGTAATTTTTTTTTTTTTTTTGGAGAAGAAGCAAGTGTAAATTTTGGAAAGCCAGAGAAAAGAACAAAAAAGTAGCAATAGTCCTACTTAAATAGGACAGTAAATGTCATCAGCTTGTCACAGCTGTCATTCTGTGCCCAAAGGCTAAAAGGGTTGCAGTTTTACACAGCTGTAACAAAAAAGACAAGAAAATTTAGGCTATCTGCAGGCCTAACTAATTCATCCAACCTTTATAAAAAGAAGGAAAATTGTAAAAGACAAGGATAAAGCAAAATATGATAAATTATTTATTATTATTATAAGGTGATTGAAGCTCCAAGCGCCCTCGTATATATTTTTCTAAGGTTCGAAGTCAGGGCAATACACAATTTTCCTTTTATTTAACGACTTGTTTGGTATGCGAGTAATAGGAATGAATTTTTTAATATATTTTTTATTAAATATTTAATAATAATAAATATATTTTTAATAAATTATTTATTTTAGATCAAATTAAGATCTAAAATGAATATTAATTAAAATAAGATTATTTAATTTTAACTAGATTATATAAGATATATAAAATATGGGGATAATTTTTCCACCCCTGTTACCCTCTAACCATACAAACACTAAGGTGTTGTTCGATTAGATGTGAGTCGTCATGGATTATTTTATTTAGCTCCATTTATTCCGTTTGAAGTCAGTTTTTAGAATATTCGGGGTTACCAATATATTTTCATTAACCTTATATTTATTAAGTTCATTTTTTTATGAGTAATAGAGATGAAGAAAAACTTTAAATAAAATATATACATGAGGTTATCAAGCTATTCCTAATATAATATATCATTTTTTTATTTTTTTATTTAATAAAAGAGTATAAGCATTATTTGTTTAATTTTTTAATCTTTATTCATCTTAATCCAAATAAAATTAAAGCAATATTTTATTCAATTTACGTAGGATAAGTTAATATTATTGAAGTAATATTTTAAAATATTTGCTATAATTTACTTTTATTTTCTTTACCTGGATGAATTTTTAAATTTTATTCTTATTTTGATTTACTACAATCCAGATGAACCACAAACAAATTTGTGTGAATACTTTTCCAAAGGAATGTCCAAATCTAAACCTCATTAAAAAAAAACTTCTGAGATGAAGTAACTTATATATATTAAAAGTTGGTGTATTTAATTTTAAAATAAATTATGATGAAATTGTAATATAGTTCAATCTTTAATAAAAAGTTATTGGTTACTTCACAAAGATAAAATAATAACTTATAACATAGTTAAAGATGACCCATAATTCTAAAATGCTTTAGCATGTCATAATTTAACATTAAATTGGTACACCGTTAAAGTGGTAATGTGTGTCTAGATATATGTAGCCCTTACTCATTGGTTATAGAGGTAGAAATTGGAACTACCATTCTATTTAATACTACAATTAAATGACTCAACAGTACTCTGATGCACTAAATGGACTGAACACCATCAACACCGCCTCACCAACTCCAACTACATAGGCTTACAACACAAGCCACCATAAGACTGCAAGATGCCCATTGAACTACCCCTATGACTAATATACTCACAATGGGTAGTACGATTGAGCAAAGACCAATCACTACTTTTCTGGGAGATTATCCCTTGTAACACCCCAAAAATTACTATAATTTTTCTCTTTTTATTTAGCGGAAGCATAAAAAAAAGTAAGCAAGTGCGATCATCACATTTAATATAAATAAGGTCCATACCTTTTTTGATATGCCAAATGAAAGGCTATAATATTTACAACAATAAATTGAAACAAGTGGAAATAGATTAAAATAGAGGAAGGTTTTAATAGAAATGATAAGAATAGAGTGTGGAGGTTAGCTCTAAGACAATACATCAAAAGAGATAAGAAAAGAAGATAAAAAAGGGACAAAGAGTTCAAAAAAGATATTCAAAGCACTATGGATACACAATATGTGTTCACCCCAAATAGCTATAACTCTCCACTCACAACCCAAGCCAAATCACTCATCCTCATGAACAAGGCCTATATCCACAAGATTGTCATCGTAATACCCAATTTTTTATTAACCATAATTGAGAACCTAAATGCAGTTTGGCATTTTATATGAACTTGATCATGGAAATAATAGGAAGATAACATGTATTTTATGTATGTTTAATATGGGGAGAAAGTGTGTAAGATTTATTACGTTAAAAATGGTACAAATTGTTTTAGATGACTACTGGTTAACCACATGCCTTAGGTTAGACAACCTAGCATGGAGGTAGAAAACATGTAGCATCAGGGGGTTGGACAAAGTACCAGCAGTCAACGACCATCAACATATTTTATTTTTGTTTTATTTTAGGATTTTTTTAGTCAACCATTTAACCTTATAGGGTATTCCTTTGACATCCCTTACCTTAGATAAGATTGTTGCTTGTCTCATCTACTTTACCTAAGATCTTGGACAAACGTTGCTCCACCATATCTCCCACCAACACTTTTACACACCATAGATTTCTCCATTACCTCATTCATTCAAGTGTGGATGAAGCAATCTTGGGTCAACTCTTCCCCTATCACCTTGGCAGAAAATCAACCCCCTTTGCCCCACTACCACGAAAAGGAGTTTTAATAACGGTTATTTTATAGTTTTAATAACGGTTTTCAACCGTTATTGAATCACCCGTTATTAAAACGTAGGTTTTAATAACGGTTCTTATGAAAACCGTTATTAAAAACGGGAGTTTTAATAACGGTTTTAGAAGAACCGTTATTAAAACCTACATTTTAATAACGGTTTTCATCAGAACCGTTATTAAAACAAGGTTTTAATAACCTTTTTTATAAGAACCGTTATTAAAACTGCACTTCTTTTTTTTTGCAGTTTTGTTCCTACCCACATACACAGTTACCAAATCTGCAATGTAAAACAACATCAATTCATACCAAATCTGCAATCACACCATAATTTCAATCAATCTATAATTGGTATGCATGTCTCAATACACCAACTATACTTAGCAATAAAATTAGTGGGCATACCACAACTTGGTAGCTCTACACCCCAAAGTAAAGAGTTCACAGATCTAGGCTGGTAGACGAAGTACAAACTAAAAATGCATGTAGAATATATAGATCGCTACCGAATGAATGAGTGCACGTGCTTGGCCTCTAACTTCATCAATTTCATCAACATTAGATTGTTGGCCTCGTGCATAGTCATCGGTGAAAAACTACAACACCCATGTTTCAATTAATATACAGTTAGCCATTAGGTATGTCATGATTCATTAATAGAAAAATATGGAAAAGCAAACATATACATGGCTTGGATCTATGTTGACCAATCTATTCTAGACTATAAGATCCATTGCTCGTCTTCTTCACTTGAACCCTTAAAAACTTCAATTCCATCATCATCATCTAAGTTCCTTTGTCTCGAAGATCTTCAATTTTGGAGGTACCTAAAGCTCTTATCTCATCCATAATTACAATAGAGGATAAAGAGATAAACAATAGAGGAAAAACAATTCTGATAAAAGTAAAAACTAAAATAAATGAAAACATGTATTACCCTACATACAAAATAATACAAAGGTAGGCAACATATGTTACCACTATAATCAAGAGGTTATATAACACCATCATACCCTAAATTAAAGGTTCAATTTGTAAAAAAGGCCCTAAAAAGGTTGTATAACAAAAAAACCTCAATTTAGAGGCCAAAACGGCCTTTTTTTGGCTCCAATATTGCCAAAACCGGCCATGCCGGTTTTTCACGTTGTAGATCTCGAAAAAATACCCAAAATAGCCTCCTAGATCACCTAAATCCGAGGTCGTATGAAAAAGTTATGACCCTCCAAAGTTTACAGTTGAATCTAGCTCTAAATAACCTCAATAATGTCTTCTCTTTTGTTTATTATGGTTGTAGCTCTAAATAATGTTGAATCTATATTCTCCATACAAACAAATACAACAATAATATGTAAAGCTCTCGGCCAACACATGCATTTGTTAATATATAACAATAACGCAACAAATTCAACAACAAACAACAAAATTTTCAGCCAACACATTCAACAACACATTTTCGAACGAAACCCTGGCGAGAGGAAGAACAAACACATACATAAAGTGAGCTAGCTACAAACACGACGGTCAGAATGTTGAGAGAGGCAACGGCTTCAAACACGACGGAGGATGAAGGTGCAAGTGCCAGCTAGCTTTGGAACAATGGCAGAGGTGTGGCGGTGCGAGGGTTTCCTTTACTTGAGCTAGCTTCGGAACAATGGCGAGTTGGCGGTGCGAGGGTTTGCAGGGAGAAGGAAGGAGAGCAAGAGAACGAAAGTGCAGAGAGTCTGAAAATTTTGGCACGAAACAGAACCGAGCGAAATAAAAGTTTGATTTTGGGGTTTTAATAACGGTTCCTGGAAGAACCGTCATTAAAAGCTTCTGACTTTTGACAACAGTTCTAATATGAACCGTTATTAAATCCTCTTTTAATAACGGTTATATAAAACCGTTATTAAAACATCCGTCCAAATTTTAACGTTTCTCTTTTAATAACGGTTTTTAACTAGAACCGTTATCAAAACTTCCCGCTGATTAATTTTCACGCGTTTGACAATGGTTTTCGAACTACCGTTATTAATGTCCCGTTATTATTTCCCGTGTTTGTAGTAGTGCCCCCTTTTGTCTTCATTTTCTCTATATCCATTTCATTTTTTAACCATGGTGCAAGTGCTCTCTCCTCTTTGTTATTGTTCTTAGAGTTGGGGACTCATCATTACCCTTGTTCTTACATCTCTTTTCTCCATATTTTCCTTTCCTCCTATATTTTCTAAATCCTATATCTAATTCTATTTTATTTTCTTTAAGTATAAAGGTGTTAGGTTTGGGAGAAAATTTGAAGATTCTCCTCTTCTTTCTCCTCCTCTTGTGTGGCTCACTTTTCTATAGGGTATGGCTTCTTTTCTTACTTGAATCTTGTTCTTGTTGTTATTTTTTGTTATTTTATGTGTTATAGTTGCTAATTTATGGGTTTTGTGTTTTAAGGTGAAAAAGAAAGTTGTGTTAGAGGCTAGGGTTTGAGAGTCACTTTCTTATTTCTTTTGCTTGGAAATGAGGTAAACCGATGCTACTATTTTATATGTGATGATCATGTGGTAGTGAGTAAGGGTTTTCTATTTGCATGCTTAAAGTAATATTTTATGCTTTCTTGTGGTTTCATAAAATATGTGCTTGTACCTTGTTATGTTGTAATTTTCCTTAAGTATGAAATAATGTGTATGAGAAAGGTAATTTATGTATTTTAATATGTGTATGATAGAAAGCTAAAATAAGGTTGAATGTGGTAAAATAATTGTGTGCCTTGGGAGGATGGTTCATCCAATAGAAGTTTTGCCCTTGTTTATACTTCCTCTTGTATGTTTGCAATTAGCATTAGATTTTTTACATGTTTTATTTAATAAGACATTAATATATAAAATGAAAGACCTTGAGATTAGGAACATTGACTCTTTTTTAGTAGATATCCTAAAGATAAGGCTTCACCCTCAGTTTGGTTTGGTGTTTGTTGGGTTTCTCAATACCCTAATTAAGCCTTGCATCTTCTTTACTTGGTTCTTTGGAATTTTTTAGGGGTTTGTTTACTAATGAACTAGGTTTTCTTATCAGTAGTGTAATATGTTGTTGTAATACCCCAAATATTAAAAGTACATTTGTATAATTTTTAAAGGAAAATGAATTTCAAACTAGGAAACTAGTTGACTAGTAAGTTGTGTGTTTGTTTTGTTGGTCCTAAGGAACCAGCTGGTTGGTACACACAAAATAGTTAATTGTTATAGAAGATAGAAAATCATAGAGGCAACCGTACTAGAACCTCTTCCTAATTTCACTAACTTCTAGTTGGCAAAATGCTTAGACACCGGTGCAATCACCTTTTAGGACACCCCCATCCACCATGACCATTGTTACAAATTCTAATCCCATGTATCCCACCATGTAGATATCGTCATTGATAATGTAAGTGGAATTAACAATATGATTTTGGATTGAAAGTTTGGAGAAGGTTTGA
Source organism: Tamarix austromongolica (assembly GCA_039764185.1). Taxonomy (NCBI): domain Eukaryota; kingdom Viridiplantae; phylum Streptophyta; class Magnoliopsida; order Caryophyllales; family Tamaricaceae; genus Tamarix; species Tamarix austromongolica. The sequence goes on from CM077819.1 coordinate 14,514,575, forward strand.
TAAATGATTTCATAATTCCAACGATGGTGGAAACTAGTGACCAAACTCTAGATATGTGGCCAATAAACGTTTTAATTATCTTTTGGGACTGAATTAAGAAGTTGTGAATACTGTGGGTAAGGATTTTGGTGGTCAAGAGAGCATTTTACAACTAGTATCTCCCATACACAATTTGACTAATGTAGGAAAGTCGACTAAGGTATCATGGAAATATAAAATTCAACATAATTATAACCCTAGTTCTTTAGTTAAAATCTAACATAAGGCCCCTGATGTGGTTGATGGTAAAATTATGGCCATCCTATATTTGGATGACATTGAAAAGGAAGTGTAGAAATGGAAGCACACGATTGTTGGTATGGTGTTTAGTGTGAAATCTAGCTTCTCTCAAATCCAATACTATATGAAAAATCAATGGAGTCATATTGCTAGTCCTTCTATATTCTCCCATGAGGTAGGTTGTTTTGTGTTTAAATTTCAAATAAAATAATATTGTTAGCATATTCTTTAATAATCGTATTGGTTAATCTAGGTCTTTAATGATGAAATAATGGTGAGAGGATTTTGTGTTTAATCCATAAGAGTTTCAATTTATTCATACATGGATTGATTTTCATAGTCTTCCCTTTCATATATGGCCACCTTTTTTATTAGAAAGATTTCAAGTTTCTTAGGTAAACCCAGTGTTATGTATGGAATGACCGCTACTAAAGAACGCATATCATATGATTGGGTTATGGTGGACGTATACACGCATAGAGCTCTCCCACATTTTATTGTGATAAATGTCTTAAATAGAGACCCAATTAAACAACTCGTGAGATATAAATGGAAGTTGATGTTATGTTTATCATGTTGTAAGTGAGCCCATCTTATAAACCAATGCAAGGTGGAGGGACCTAATAGTGTTACCAAGAGCAAAAGAATAGGAGAATGGGTATTAGTTCATAATGGAAGAAAAAAAAACAACTAAAGAACTAGCATTAGAAGGGACACTCGATATATAAACCCACAACCATAAGAAGATAGAACAAAGCAAACTACTTATCTTCAAGTTCTTACTTCCAAGTTTCAAAGACTCATGCCTAATGATCTAGGTTCTTATAGGGTGTCAAATTCTCCCAATATTTTAGAGGATGGAACAAAATTGATAGAATCAAGTTACCATCCTTAGAAGCATGTGATTAATGGTAAATATATGGTTAAGGAGGAGTACTCCTCTATAGCACCCTATTTTTAGCATTTAAAAATTTCTTTAAAAAGAATTAATTACATAAGCTAAACCATTAAAAGCATAGGGTTTTACAATGACACTTAGTAAAATTTCGGTTCCTCTATTTTTCTTACACAAAGTATGAAGGCTAAAATATTTATTGTAACACCCCAAAATTCACCCTTTTTTTTAAAAAGGAAGCAATTATAATAGAAATATTTAGATTAGTACCCGTGAATTCTGGGGATGCTACCGCCACACTTAGTACCAGACCAGTTTACTCCTACCGTTCCAATACTAAGTGCTAAGGCTAAAGAAAACAACTCAATAAACATTAATAGATAGTCTGAATTCAAAGATACGGAAATCAGGTACGCACAAGTCTTTATTCAATTCCAAATACGAGGGTAGTTTTTCAGGGAAAATAAATAACTACAATAATGAAGTTGTTTCGAAAGTGCTATTCATAAATAGATAAGATAGTAATAATAAATTCAATGGAAATTCGGCCACGTCACTCTGATAACCGATCCAGCCCGATCATCACTCGTCCCCACCTGATGTCCCATAGACATCAATAGCATCATAATACACATCTCCTACCTGTAGGAAATCAGATGGGCCTTCTACTCGTGGGAATGAGCAGCACCCCTGAAAAGGGTGATCAGTACACTACGTACTGAGTAAGGTAACCGAATACTAAGGCTGACACATTTACACATCGAATCATGCAAGATAATAATCAGCATCAAATTTCAAACTACACATGTGATACATCAAAGCATATAATGTAATACATAGCATAATATCAACAAGTCCACATATCAGGTCCAAAAAGATATGGATTAATGGTTTAATCTTTCTTTCATCGTAAGTCGATGCACACCATACCATTTTATCAATCCATGCGAGCACAGGAACACCTCACTATTATAGTCGGCGGGCCAGTCACACATAGAGCATCATGCCCTAACCACTATTATTACCGGTGGATCGGTCACATATAGGGTACAACCCTAACCACTATTCCTGACCGGTGGATCGGTTTGGTTCCTGCTCGCATGGTGTTCCACTGTAAGTAATTAGTATCTTTTAAGAGCTTTAACGATTCTGGTTTGTGTTTATTGAGCTCGAGTTACCCCACTATTATTACCGGTGGGCCGGTCACATATAGGACCTCATGTCCTAACCACTATTATAACCGGTGGATTGGTCACACATAGGGTAAAACCCTAACCACTATTCCTGACCGGTGGATCGGTTTGGACTACGCTCAATAATCTTCCACTTTAAAAGATTAGTGTCTTAAATATTTTATTCATAAATATTTGCCATGCACATACATTTTCCCAGACATGCATGACTAACTCCATGCAAACCCTAGCTCCCATGCAAACCCTAACTCCACATAATCCATGTCTCCATGCAAACCCTAATTCATATGCAAACCCGAACTGCACGTAACCCATGTCTCCATGCAAACCCTAATTCATATGCCAACCCTAACTCACATGTAAACCTCAACTCAACATAGATCGCATTTCCATACTAACCCTAATTCACATGCAAGCCCTAATTCACATACAAATCCCAACTCCACGTAGACATACTTCCATGCAAACCATAGTACCATACCATATCACGCAAAACCAATACCCATACCATATCATGCAAAACCAATACCCATACCCTCTTTATGTAAAACCCTAACCACTATGCCATTTCATGCAAAGCCCTATCGCCGCATTGTTACACTACCCATCATTATTTTACAACCCTAACATGCATGTCTTAAGGCCACATCGCATATTATCACTTACAAATAAAACACATCCCATATAACAACCCAAGATCATACATGAACTCCACATCATATCATATACCACATAATTAATGATGATAACATAGAATACATGGCATATGCAGCACATAATGCATATAGACATACAATGGCCTTAGTAAACCCTTACCTAAAACGTCACCGATCTTGGACCACACTCCTATACCACTTGAGGGTTTTGGTTGGGCTCACCTACTATGGGAAAAATACTAGGATTAGGTTTTCTCTTAAGAATGCTATTATTTCTAACTTATCCCAAGACCTTATTTTTAAATATAATATTATTATACTAAAATTAACTACACAAAATACTAGTAGAAAAACTAATAATAACACCAATGAACTTCAAAACAAAAGGGTGATACAAGGGTTTCTACCCTTCACCCAAATTAATATTAGTAGGGATGAAAATAATAATAATAATATAACTTTAATAACAACTAAATTTTATAAATAAAGATAATATTAAGAATAATAATAATAATAATAATAGTAATAGTAATAGTAATATATAAGCCTTATTTTTTAAGGTGGGATTTCAACCCTACCTCTAATTAATTACCTACTATTCATTAACATAAATAAATAATAAATTAATATCATATATAATAATATTAAAATAATAGAGATGATACTAATATTATTATTAATGGTTATAAAAATAGAAATAAAAATACTAAAATACATAAGTGCGAATGTTAATACAAAATTAGGGCCTAAGATTTTCTAGAATAATTAATAAAATGATAATAATAATTATTCTAATAATTATAATATTAATAATAAGAAGAAGAATGATAATAATTATATAATAATTCAATTAATAACTTAAAATTTGAAACTAACAATAAAATTATTTTATTACTACTCTCTACCCTGCAAGTAAAATTCAGCATAAATTTTATATCAAATAATAATAATATTAATAACAAGGAAATAATTATTATATTCGAATAATTACTAATAAATAAAATAAAAATAGAATAATTTACAATAAATAGTAAATAATGACTAAGAAGGTCCAGGGTTCCACCTTGAATCTGCGGAAATGGGCGGCACCGGCGGCGGTTTAAGGTTTCGGGGTAAAAATTCTGGCGAAACGAGCAGCCAACTTTGCATGGTTATGGAGGCCCGTGCAAGAAGAATCGAAGGTTAAAAATGGTTTAGTTAACTAGATGGCGTTGCAGGGAAGAATTTGGGATGTGGCGGTGGCGTTGAGGTTGGCTAACGGCGGCGGAATACGTGTCTGATGTTGCAGTGGCTGGCAACTCGGGCTTAGGGTCTCGGGGAAGAAAAAAAACTCCAAAAACTCCTACAATCAGGCTATTTATAGATTATAGATGGTATAATAGGGTTTTGGGGGTCGGCAGGAAGTTATGGGGTGCAAGAATTTGGGCAGCCAGCGGCGGAAAAACGGCCGGCCAACGTTTGGTTTGATTCGACAGTTCGCGAGGCTGGGGAGAGGAAACGGGCGAGAGATAACAGACGAGAGTTACGCCAATTTATTCCTCGGGTCAAGGGGAATTCAATAAGGCAAGAAATGGCCAGTCAAATCCGTTGTAGCCGGAGAAGCCATTGACGGGGTCGGAGCTGCAGCCGCGTCGACGGAGGAGAAAGGAGGAAGAAGGAAGAAGAAGAGGAGGTGGATCGATCGGCTGGGGAAAGAAAAGAAAAAGGGGAAGGACCGGGCGGTTGGCGCGAGGCAGGAATGTTTTAAATGACATGACGCATTTTGGGAAGAAAGAGGACGAAATGCAGCGCGTTGAGGGGCGGACGCAGGGCGACGGGCGAACCGGGATCGACGAGGGAAAATTTTTAAATGAAACGACGAGTTTCTGTGGAAACGGAAGCAAAACGCGGCGTGGAGACGTCAAACGAAAGACGCCGAGTGGGTTGGGCTGAAGAAGGAAGAATAAGAGGAAGACTGGGCCGCAGCTGGCCCAGTTCGGGGAGAAGAAGAAAAAGAAAAAGAAAAGAAGAAGGAGAAAAAGGATGAAAAAGGAAGATGGAAAAAGGAAAAAGGGAAAAGGGAAAAAATAATGGTTTGGCTTAATTAAATTAATTTGGATATTTGGGTTATTTAAAAATAATAATATTTAAATAAAATAATATTTAAATCCCTTTTTAGGCTAAATTAGGATTTTTAAAAGATTTTCCATAAATTCCATTTTAATTAGCAAAACACCCTAATTTTCTTCCATTAAATTATTTATAAAATTAATATTAATTTGGAACTATTTTATCCTCCTTATTTTAAATAAAATAATTTATTTCCTTAATTCCCAAATTAAAATCTTTAATTAGTTAATATACCCAAATTTCTCCTAATTAAAATACTTATAAATTTATTCTTAATTTGCCCTAATTAATTTTCTTTTATTTTAAATATAATAATATACTTAATTAAATTTTATAATAAAACCTCATTTAAATATAATATTTAAAATTAGGAATTTTTGGGGCATTTCATTTATCCCCTCAAATTAGGAACTACAATTGATTAGAAGCCTATGAATATTTCATTACGATATTAAACTATTCTGATAAAAAAAAGATTGGACAAAAGAGGTACAACTAATAAGAGAAAGAAATACAGAAAGAGGGCATAGGATGAAAGAAAATACACATCGAGTTTAGGTACATATACACATAAAGGGTATCTATATATGTACCCATACCATATCTCCATCCATATCCATATCAATTTATTAGATATATAATTACCCTTTTATCCTTAATTTAAAAATATATATACAGTATAACATTGATGATAAAATCATTATTTGACTAAACCCTAAATGGATTATTCGTTAGGTAATAGATTTGCCCATTGCATAATATCCATTTATAGGTAAATGTGTTAATTGTTGGATAATAGATACACAACAGATATGGATATAGATATGTTACCAAATACCTATTCAAATATGGATACATATTTTGTTATTAGGTATGGATATGGGTATGTACGTACCCGCCCCAAACCAACCCATTTACATCCCTATATACTGGACTTCGGGATCTTTATTCTAGTTTCACCTCTAATCCCCTCCAATCCTTCACCTAGCCTTGGAAATATTTTATAATTTAGTAACAAAGGATTTTTAAAGAGTTTTAAACACTCGTGAAAGACTAATTTTTGGGTTTAACCTTTCTTGACATGGTTCCTACACCAAAAACACATTTCTCATCTATTTTCCACTATTCCCATTTATGTATTTTTACATATCTTCCTTCCTTATTGTTGTGCCACACATCCCTTTTTTTAGCACAAATCTCACTTTTGGCTACCATTTTAAATTATTATAAGGATTTTTTGGCCCTTGGTCATGTCATACACACCCTAGCCTCCCATTTTGCATTTTTCTTCTCACACTCAAGTGTGTATAGCTTCTTTTCATCCTCTACCTTTTTGTTCTCAACCATACCTCCTCCCTGCTCATTTCCTTGATCAATCGATCCCTTACGACACATTTATTCTCCCTTTTTGCTAAAAACCCCCAAATGTTCTTTTATTTCCTTCTCCCTTAACCTTCTTTGTCAACCCTCTTCTCTCCGTTTAGTTCTATTTTTGATCTCTGAATGTTTTTCTAATTTTTTTCTCTGTTTCTTGATTAGGTGATCCAAGGTGGTTATATTAGCATTGAGGTTTGATCTTCTTACTTGAAGACTTTATTGATAAGTAAATTTAGTTATACCTTTTAGATGCATAATGAATGTGCTATAGGTTGTGTGTTTGGTTGTTTTCTAGAATAAATACATGACTACCTTCCATTTAGAATTATTCCTAAGTATTTGAAGCATGGAAATGGTTATAGAAGCATGATAGGTTTTGGTTGGGCTTTCATGAGAAAATGTGATGTTTGGATGATGCGGGAGTGTAATACTCCAAAAATTTTCTTATCCTAATCCCACGTTATTAGCACCCTAATTTGATTCTAATTTCGAGAAATCTTATTTTAGCATTAACCCAATTTCTTAATAATGAAACTTAACCGAAACCAAAATCTTAACTCAGATAAATCATAATTTGTAAACCAAAATCTTTCTTCTCCTTTCTCTCATAAACCTAAGCCGCAATGTTTGAAATTTGCTGCAACTTGCACCCTCCCCTACTTGCACCATCACCCATCACTCTTCTATAGCCATCCATCATCCATCACCTTTTCTTCTTTTCCTTCTTCCTCTAATATGTCTGCTGATCTGCAACACCCTACTCCTTGCCACTCTTCTTCTTCTTATTATTATCCTTATGCAATGTGTACACACAACCATCCCCATCACCTGCCATTGTTCCCAACACACAAACATGATTTCCCTGCATCACCCTACACAATTGATCAGATGTTTACCCTCCTTTGATCATCCTATTCCCCAATTCACTCCACACACCCATACATGCCTACACACACACACACACACACACACACACACTACACACTCTCCTTTTTCCCTCTTTATTTTGCCTTCACTCTGCCATTTTGTGTCCAAAAATACCAAACGAGCTTCTCTTTCCTTTCTCCTTCTTCTTCCCTTCTTATTTTCTTCTTTCCATGTGGTCATGCCCTATTTTACACAACTAAGCCACCCATTCCACCATAGTACACCACCTTAGCCACCACTCGCCGCCCATTGGCCAGGGACCGACCACCAAGGTCACCCCAACCTTTCCCAAGACCATCATCAGTCGTCGCTATTGACCACCACCTCTTTTTCCTTCTACTTTCTCTCATCTGTCATATTATTACAAAACGCACAACCTGCACATGGTCGTGCCACACTGAACGTTCCTATCGCACGCCCGTGCAACCCAGCACTGCCTGCCTATGCACTTTCACATGCCCATGCGCATTTGTTCAACTTGAAACTGTTTTTTCGGTAATTGAGCATGATCGTGCCACTTAACACCTCCTAGCTGTGCATGATTCTTCCTCTCGACCTGGGTGTGCACCGTTTATAGCACAACAGTGCAACCCTCATTTTTTTTCTTGCACCACTATTTTTACCCCAAACCTTATGCAAACACAACCAAATATTTACCATAGCTCCACCACACATTCGAAGCTTCCATTTGACTACAGTTATTTTTTTTTCTTTTACCCTCTTTACCTTAATTTCTCCTTCAATTAAACTCTTTGAGCCTAAACATAAATTTTTCTATTTTTTGTAGGTGGTTTTAATACCCCAAATTGAGCGGAGTGTTATAATGATTAATCTGGCTACTTATATCAATATGGTATACCATCCTTTTAATGATTCTGTCCTAAGAAACCCACAGCTAAGCAGCTGGCCGTGGAGCAATTTTAAGATGGGTGACCATCTTGGGAAGTTTCAGAAAATTTCTGAAAATTTCTCGGGAAGAGCATGAGTGAGGACAAAGCAAACTGAAAGGACTCATGTTGATCTGTGGGGCCAGCCGATCAATCCGAAAGCACTCCAAGGTAGCCCCTACGTGGTCATATCGACTCAGGGTGTTACAGTGGTATTCTGATAGCTTTGGAGGAGGAAGTCTAAGATTTATGTGCTTAGAGCCCGGTGTTCTAGTTGCTAAGGATATTATTTGATGTTTAGGGTTTTGTATTATTGCTTGTATGGTTATATGTGTTTGGTGATATTGTTGATACAGTATTTTCTTCCGCAAACATTTTCAAAATCCTTTAAATAGCTTTTATATTAATTTTATATCCTCTTATCTTTATGAAAGAGTTTTCGTTACATGAGTTTCAAATAAAGTTATCTATAAATAGTTTTTGTAGGTATTTCACACCCTCTTATGTATATGTGTATTTGTAAAAGAAAAAAATGGAAATCGATGAGTCCATTTCCCCCCATATTTCCATTTCTTATTCTCTCTCCCTTCTCTCTTTCATTTCTCTCTTCTCGTTTGGTTTTTCTTCAAACCAAACCCAATACCTTAACCCAAACTGTAATACCTTAAAAAAATTTGAATAGCCTAATCCCGGGTCATTAGTGTCCTAATTGATTCTAATCTCAAAAAGTCTTATTCTTAGCCAAAACCTAATTTCTTAATCCCCAAATTTTAACCGAAATCAAAATCTTGACTCGGATCAACTATAATTCATAAACTAAAATCAAAACCCGCTAAAATTTCCACTAATCCTAACTATATTGGCTAATCCAAAATCACCTAATCTAATCCTAACCCTTAACATATTCTTTCTTTCTATTTTCTTTTCTTTCTTTTCTTTTTCCTTCTACTCCTACACCAATTTTATGGCATGAAGGATTTAGGTTCCTCTGCCCAATCAACTATCACCCTACCTCCCACATGCACCATGACACCATCATCCCTTCCATCCCTTGTGCTTGTCTTCCTCTTCTTCTCTTCCCGTACACACCCCATGCACCACCATCACATCCCTTACCACTCTTCTTCTTCCTATTGCTGCTCTATTTCATCGTCATCATCACCATCACCTTCCCCACTTTCCTCTCCCATGCACATCTCCTTTGTGTGCCACTACCATCATACTCCCTCGTGCCTCTACTTGATCTCCATCAATTTCAACCATCATCATCACCCCTATCTTTTTTCTTTTCTTCTTCTCTGCTGATTATCATCGTCGCCGTCGTTACCTCCTCTGCCATTCTTTTGCCATTCTCCTCCATGGAATGCCACCTTACTAGTATATATACCCCTTCATCCCTCCATTTTATTGTTGTCCATCACCTCCCTGACCTTCTTCTCTTCTTTCTTCTCCTTCCTCCTTATTCTTCATCCTTCTTTCTCTATTTTTAGCATTCGCACCACCCAATCCACCACTCACCACCATTTAGTGGGTGGACCGACCACTAAGATAGCCCCAACCTTCCCCCTTGCCGTTTCTAGCCATCGCCACCAACCACCTCTTGTTTTCCCTTCTTCTTTCCCTCGTTTGTTGTACTGTTGCAGAGTGCGCGACTTGTGCACTGCCTGCTGCATGGCCATGCACCCCTTAAATCTCCTTTTGCACAGTCGTACAACTCTTTTTCCGTCTGGTTGTGCATCCTGGTACTGTACAACCTTGTAATTCTTACACCGCTTGACCATATGTCTTTTCTCCTCGTTCGTTGCAATGTTGTAGAGTGCATGACTATGCACCGCCTAGCTCCATTCCACCGGATAATAATAGTGGCTCGGGTTTGTTGTCCCCAAGAGGTGTTTTAGACCATTCCACCAATTTAAGAATAGTGGAGTCCTTGAACTCAACGTAAATAAAAGATTGGAATATAGTATATTTAATGAAAGACTTGGAATCAGGGATTATCTAGCATTCTTTGATTTATGTATGTATGATTTGATTATGAGAATTCTTGTATCATGTGTAACTCTACTTGACTGTACCATTACCTTACTCAGTACGTAGTGTATTGATCATCCATTTCATGGGTGCTGCTCATTCCCACAAGCAGATCTACCCTATTTTGTAGGTAATTGATGATTATTAGCTTGATATGCTTGCCTTAGGTGAACGCTAATTGATTTGGTAATGGGTATGGTTATTTGGATATCTCTATCTCTCTTTGGACTCTTAGTCCTCTGTTTTCACTATTTATTCCCTTCTCTCTATTTCATATCCTGTAGCACGATGGAATCAAGTGCTTCCCATACCTGATTCCTAGGTATAAGGTTACTTTTGCCTTACACCCCACATAGACTAGATATAGGGAGTGTCTCCTCTATGTTGTATACGGCGTGACACCCCTACGGCTTGTGTTTTGGCTTCTGCTATTAACTCTTTAAAATAAAAATTTTAAGTTCCAAAATTTGGGGGTGTTACACAAACCCCCGACCACCGCTCCTTTTCTTTGTTTCGACCACCGGGCACCATCACAACTCCACATCCCTTCTCCCTCCATCTTCGCTGTATCCTCCTCTACTACTAGTAGCAACGACGAGTAGGAGTAGCGGTACACCACAACACCGAGTAGCAAAGATGTCCGCACAAAAGCAGGTTGTGCCACCGCCGTCCGTCCATCGCAAGCGTAGCTAGTAACCAAAAAGTGCCCTTCGGTCTACGATGGTCCTTCCCTGACCTTCACCTGCTTTGATTTGCATATTCCGACCGATATAATTTTTACTGAAACCTTTACTTTGAAATTTAATTGATTTTTTATTAATTGGCTTATGATAATCTAAATTCATTGTTTAATTATGCATGTATGTGTTGTATGAGCAATATGGAATGATTAATTGTCGTGTATGTGGTTGATTTGTGAAAATAAAAAAATTGACCTAGTTATGTTTGGATTTTTCATATTCATTTAATTAAGCTTTTTTTGATAAAAATTGATTTTATAATATGCTTTGAAATATATCTAATTTCATTTTGGAACTATCAATTTGATAAATTTGTGCGGAATTAATCAGAATTTGATTTCTAGGTCAAAATCTATGTGTATTGAGATTGAATTGCATAATTGAGTTGTTTTATTCAATTAATATTATAATAATCTTAAGAATGTATTTAATTTTATGTTGGAAGTGTAAATTCAAGAAAATTATGCAAAATCTATTGGAAATAGACTTTTAGGTCTAAACTCTTATGGATCTTAATTGGAATGTATAATTGAGTTATTTTATTCAATTGATTATATAGTTTACCTTAGACTACATCTAATTGCAAACCCAAATCGTAAATTTAAATATTTTAATGATAATTAACCAGATAAGCATTCTAGAATAAAAACCCCTAATTGTGTTAAATTGGGTATTTCTTTAATTTTTTTTATCAATTTATTACATAATATGTTATAAAATATGTTTATTTGCATTTTTAAATATTAAATTTAAATATATTAATAAAATTCAATCGAATTACATTTTTGGGCCTAAATCTTGAGATTTCAAATGAAATTATAAAACTTGTATTTTGTATAGTTATTAATTTAAAATTCAATTTATAAAAATAGTTGAAATGACCTTAATTGTATTCTAACATGTTTCATTTATATTTATTGATTTGAATTGTACAAGTTTCTATCTTGGGCTTTAATACCCTAATTTTTGAAAAATAATTATCTTAAATTGGCTACTTGTCAGATTATTTTGTTGAAACTATTTATCCAGACTTATCAAAAACTATTTTAATTGTGTTTTTAAGCTATCAATAACAAGTAATTGTATTGGCTGGTTTGCAGTTCGAGCTTAGAGATCCTAATTTTCAAAGATAGTTTTATGAAAATGATTTGCTTAAATACTTCTTTCACCTAGTATATTACCAGCATTGATTTTAAATCATTTGAATCGTATTTTTATCTTATCAATGTAGATTAGTTCTTTGAAATTGGTTGGTTTGTCATTTTAGTGGTAAAACTAGATTTGTAAGCATTTTTGATAAAATTAACTTATCCTCTATTATTCTATCTCTAGTTTTCCGGATCAATTTGAAATGTCCTAAGTGATACTTGTTAAACTCGATTTGGTTAATACTTAATTTTAAATCTTAATGGAACTATGCTCTTAAGCCTTAGGTTTTGGACACTTTTTCTAAGAAAGGCCATATATGTCTCTCTTTGTTGATTAAATTATAACACTTGAATTGTTGTTCGATAATGTAGTTTCTAACTTAATATTATGATTTATATCTACGATCTAGGAAAAAGTTCTCATGGATTGTTGAGCTCTCTCTCTCTCTCTCTCTCTCAATTTGCTTAGCTAGCTTCAGATTTAGGTAGGTCATTACTTACTTTTTCTTATGGAAGAAACATAGGATGTATCTTCTTGAAGTGGAAGGTGATAAGTATGCTTTATGTTATTTAAGTATGTTAAGTGTACACTATATTTTTGTGTGGTAATTCTATATATCTATGAGTTTATAACTTCGATGCAAACACATGTCAGTATGCATCTTGATTATTGTATGTGTTTGAGTATGTGAAGGGTTAAGCATGATTAAGTGGTTAATATGTTCAGCTAATTATAAAATGTTTAGTATTTTAGTGTATGTTCTAATGTGTCTCAATTATAATCGGTTTGGAAAATCGTATAATTAGTTGAGTATGGATTGAAATAGTATGATACCTTATGCTGGATTTTTATGCCATAGAATTATTCGGATCTAATGCTACCTAGATTGACCGGCTTTAATGCCACTTGAAATTGATCGGATTTAATTTCACCTAAATTGATCGACTTTAATACCCCTTGAAATTGATCGGCTTTAATGGCACTTAGATTGGTTTGACCTTAATGCCACTTGTATTGCATCGGCTTTAATGCCCCTTGAAATTAATCGGCTTTAATGCCACTTGGAATGGATATAATAATGGAAATTCATTGTTTTGATGGAAATGATTTAAGTGTTGTTATGTGGGTTTGATTTATGCTTGGTTAAATCATTAAATAAAACTTTAATCACTTAAAGTATAGATCTTGAGTCGGGACTTGTACCATTCAGGGTAGCTATCTGAGTTATATTTGGTGTTCACGTGATATCATTCCGGTGTTTTTATCTTTTATGATTTCGGGGCCCTTATGAGGTCTGTGGAAGTCTTCTTCTACTCTATAGATCTATCAATATATCTTGGTCTTATAGGAGGTATACAAACTTAAGTGATTAGTTTTCTTATTTATTAGTGGTCTGATTACGTTTCTACGCGGGCCGGTTAAGGCTAGTACTGTTCAAGTACTAGATTAGTTGTTATGATTTCTTTAAGTCTCTATTCGATTACCTTACAATTTCTTTCAGTACCGTTCGGTTTGATCAATGATTTTATCGAAATGTTTGTTTTATGTCTATCATTAGATATATCATTGTGGAATTTTATCCTTTCGGTATAGATAATATATGAATTTTGGTTGGATATATTTTAGCATTACATCTAGTATAAGAAAGATGATCGATATTTATTTTATGTTAGGTGTGACTTTAACATTTTCTATTTTCGCTTTCATATAATTTTTCTTGTAAACAAAATTTTTAAAAATTAAATTTTGGAGGTGTTATAGTTGGTAACATTTGTTGTTGCGTGTTACTCTCTTACACAACTATTATCGCCGTTCTTTCCTTTTATAATTAAAACATTCAAAAAAGAGAGTACTAGTAATTAAATTTTCAATCTCTAATTAAAAACTATTAAATATTATAATTTTATTTAAAAATAAAAATTATATTCAAGTGAATAATTATAATTTTAAAAATAATTATGGTAGATAAAATTGGTGATGTATCAATTGATAGAAGTATATAATTTATAATTAAATTAAGGGAAAAAATAGAGATAAAAAAGAATAAGATGTAAAAAAAAAAATACTCCCTCGTATTAAAATGAAATTTAGGAATTAATAAATGCAATACATCAATAATAAAGAAATTAAAGTTATAGTAAAAGTAAAAAATACTTTTTTAAAAAAAGAAATTTCTAATAAAATATTTTTTGTACAGATATAATATATAATTTTTTAATATTTTAGATAAAAGCAAACAAAAGGTGGGGATCTCTGCTCGTGGCTGACAACTTCGTATATGATATCTCTGTGTCCGCGTAGGGGAAGCCTGAGGAGTACGGGCCGTCCATGAGTAGTCAAATCGTTAAATGTAAAAGCATTTTGGGTACATCAAGGCAAGTACTGTAATAATTGCCTAATAATAATCTGCTGCTGAAGTTTCCGGTTTCCACGCCAATACTGGACTCATCGAGACATCGACAGTGATGTACAGGGACGGGGGACGGACGCGGAAGGGGACAAAATGTGAAAATGTAATTTTTTTAAAAAGAAATAACAAATAAGGATGGTAGAAAATGGTTAAAAAAAATCATATATATATATATATATATATAATTAATTTGTATATTTTTAGTAATGATATAATATTTTATTTTTAAATATATTGATATACATCAATATTTTTTTTCGCAAATCATTCATCATTGTGATACAAATTTTTTTAAAATTTGATTTTATTAATACTTTTAATTATATTTTTATTCTTAATACGGGGCGTATGGTGACGATGAATCAGCTGTTATGGAGGTTATGGAGGAGAAGCAGCCACGTCAGCGAGTGTTCGTTATATGTGTATTTTTCTATTATTTTTTATATTGTCGATTGCTTAAATTATGTGGAGAAGGTTCAGTTGAGGGCATGAATACAAAAATAATAATTCTCCCGACCTCTATTACTCCCTTCTCCCTTTCGTCTAAACGTTTTCTCACATCATTTAGCCTAATCTCGATTGATCTTTCTTTCTTTTTGTGTTGTTAATTAATCCTGCCGAGTAATTGTAGTTTTCGAATTCTTGAAATTCCTAAACTACATTAGTTCTCCGAAACGTTTTCGGTTTTGAAAATATGTCGGAAACGTGGGATAACAATCATTTCTGTGCTTGACGGTTTTGAAAACTTTTAAAAAAAGTATGAAGCAAATTAAGAAAACTAAGATTATGCAATTAAAACTTAAATTTTTATTACTATCATATCAAGATATACAGAATTCAAGAACACTCACCTCCTGTATTTTTATAAAACATCTTTATAATCTACACAATCAGAAATTCCTATATTGCATCATGTTCTACGAAAAGATTCCCTCATATAGTCTAAATAATATCTTAAAATAGAAACCGGAGCTAAAAGATAGAGAACGAATGGGATCGGACATAAAGCGATCAGACCACCGTGAAACGACACAAAAATTACAGGTGGTATTTATAAATATGGGCGGCTTCGTATTTATTATATTTTCAGTCTACGCAATAGCTTCTTCTTTTTCCTTTTTCTTTTTTTTTTGTTCCCCTTGTCGACATGAATGTGTTTCCGGACTCTACGAACCCGTGTTCACCTGGAAGACCCCATTATTTCTTCCGTCGTCCGCTATTCCAGCTTACTCGCGCGCAAAGCCTCGAATCTCATATAAATAGCCTTGCTTGATGAATTGAAACGTGATTTTAAGCACTAAACTAAACATACTTTTTAATTGCCATAAATTAATTTATCGCGACGTTACCATTTGTTTAGATGACCTGCACGTAGGGCTGTTGACAAACCAAGCCGGCTCGCGAGCTTTTTGGGCTCGGCTCGTTAACGGCTCGGCTCGGCTCGGTTCGCTTATTAAACAAGCTTAAAAATTTGGCTCGAGCTCGGCTCGATTATTAAACAAGTCAAGCTTGAGCCTAATAAATTTAGGCTCGAGCTCGTTTAGAATGTAAAAGCTCGTGAGCTCGGCTCGTTTACCACCAAAGCTCGAGAGTCGGCTCGTTAAAAGTTCGGCTCGGCTCGTTAAAAGCTCGGCTCGTTTATAAACAAACCAAGCTCAAGCTTTATTTTTAGGCTTGTTTAGTAAATGAGCCAAGCTCAAACCTACCCCGGCTCGGCTCGGTTCGGTTCGTTAACAGCCCTACCTGCACGTCCATACTAAACTATTCTTGGCCGGCTTCAAGTACCGTTGCCTAATAGGAAGAATTTTGAGATACATAGTGAGTCGTAAGGAAGAGTACAAGTAGTATCAAGAGAGACGGATATTGAATGAGGTTTCGTCTACCAGAGTTTTTAGATTTAAATTTTTCTTTCGGTATTGTAATATCTTTATAGTATCGTCATCTGTATTATTATAATATGTAATAACTTTATGAATTTTTTTATGAATCTAAACAAAATATAACCAAAGATAGAGAAAGAGCGATAAGTTTTTTTTTTTTAGAGCATGAATCAAAATGTTTGAGATGCTCAAGTCATGGCCACTAATTTTTATTTTATATTTTTCTTTCATAACTTTACTTAGTTAATTTTATTATAATTTTTTTTCAAGTTTTTATTATTATTTATTTTTCCATTTCCTTCGCCCGTAATCAAGTAGCTTGTTCGCCCTAGTAGGCTAGTAGCAGTCGCTCCCGAGCCACAAATCAATAAAGAGCGAAAAGAACGGATGAATGAGCCAAAGTTAATCAGCAACATGCACACGTCCCTTTCTCCTTTATCTCCTCCATCTCTGCCGCATCTCTCTCTCTATCTCATCATCGGGGATTTCCACCATTCATCTCTCTCTCTCTCTCTCTCTCTCTCCTGCATCAAAAAACTTTTAGCCGTTTGTCCCGACCATTATTTTTATTAGACAGCACAACGACGACCTACATGCTCCTATCCTATGATATATCTATGGACAAGAACCGCGCATAACCTATATCTGTTATTACCTCAAAATCTAACGGTTGAACATTATTATTAGATATCACTGGAATATTCCCGTGCGTATGTAAACCATTGTAATTAACCGAGTTTTTAAAGTATAATATTATTGGATAGAAAGCCACACGTCTTAAATTTTATTGTTTACCGGTAACTTCTTATAAAATTTCCCCTTTTTTAGACCGACCTATACATTTTAATTCATTTGACTTTTGATGTAAACGCATGCATCAATGTCACATATACCTCTTCAGTGATGAATTCAAAGGCTAAATCTTTCAATCACTTCTATAAAGAAAAATAATAACAACTAATTTCTCAGCTTTTAATTATCGATTGTAAGGTTTCAACTAACAACTAATTCATCTCATACTTTTGTTTTTCTTCTTCTTCTTCTTCTTATTATTATCTATGCCAAACAGCCATTGTAAGATTGACCTAAACTTTATTATTAGGCTGTGTAAAGTTTGTACTCCCTCTGTATTTAGAAGACAATCATCACATATTCTAAAGAAAATTTTTTTTTTCATTAATATCTTTAATATACATTAATAAAAATATATATATATATATATATATATTAATGGTCAAATATAATGTAATAATTATGTTTTTATATCATAATATATTATATTTTGATAAAAATTAATGGTCGGATTTATTCTTAATATAAACGACGATAGTATTTTAAATACGAAAAAAAAGTACAATTTGACGATATTTTAATAGTGAAATAATGACAATTTAGCATTTATATTCAGTATTTAACACTAGAATAATTGTCACATAATTTTAGTTTTTATCTGTCCTATATATAACTCCTCTCGTGAACCAAACAAAAGTTGACATATTAGCATAGAGATGATCAATACCCTATTGTATATATTACGTTACTAAGTTTTCAAGATCATATCTTATGAGGTTTGATTTAGTGATAAATATCAGCTCTCGGTTACCAAAGATTCTAAGTTTGAATATCTTTATAATACCCCCAAATTGAGCCAAGTATAATAATGATTGATATGATTACTTATATCAACCTGGTATATCATTCATTTGACAATTCCATCCTAAAAGCTCCATAGGTAAGCATGATTGCCATGGAATAATATTAGGTTGGGTGAAACTCTAGAGAAGTTTTGGAGATTTGCCAAAAATTTATTTAAAGTGTATGAGTGAGAACAAAGCATGCTGAAATGACTTATGTAATCATGTTGATCTATGGGGCTAGTAAATCAATTCAAAAGTGCTCCAAGGTAGCTCTTATAACCCTTGTGCTTGCTTTCAGGCGGCTATCAAGTGGCCTCTAAGTGGTCATATTGACTATGGATGTTAAAAATGGTATTAGAGCAAACCCACAACCACGATGTGAACTTGGACGAGTTAATTAGTCATCTAATAAAATGATTATTGGGATAAACTATAATGAGATAGTAAGTGGTCGAGGTGCAACGAGGACGTTGCGTTCTTAAGTGGGGATAAATATAATAACCCCCTCCAAAATTGAGTAATGTATTATAAGGATCGATATAGCTACTTATATCAACATAGTATACCTTCCTTTTGGTGATTCTATCCTAAGAACTCTATAGTTTAATTTGTTTGTTGTTGAAAACTTTTTAGGATGGGAAACCCTCTTAGAAAATTTTGGAGATTTTCTAAAAAGGTCTCGATAAGAGCGTGAATGAGGACAAAGAGCGCTTAAAGTGTTCGTGTTGATCTAGAAGGTCACCCGTTCAATCTAAAATCACTCTAGTGGTAGCCAAAGCAACCTTTGTATGTTTGCGGTGCTATAAGGTGGCTACCAAGTGATCCTCGTATGGTCATATTGACTTGGAATGTTACACTCTTTTTTCCATTTCCTTGCATTGTAACACATGTATGGAAAGGTCACCTATATAATGTTTTGTACGTACCTTCATAGGCTCCTATGAATAAAAAATGTTATTGAGATCATTCGTTTCTAGATTAATTAAAGGTAGTAAAATAAAATGAAATATTAATGTGGATGAAAGATTAAATTGAGATAGAAATGAGGGAAATAATTCTATTATAAGGAAAATCATGTGTGTCATATTTAGCAATTGAAAGGAAATAGATGGCCTATAGTTTTTTTTTCATAATATAATTTCTCATTCAAATTTCCATAAGAATTTACTGCTACACTTCCTACTATATCCTCTGAACTTTATTAATGTATTTCATAGCAAAAAAATTGTCTAATTTTCAATGAGGGTTTTTTAATCATTTTGTGGATTATTTATCTAGAACATTAATACTTTTTAATATGTATATTAAAAAAATATAAGTTGTCTATTATGAAATTGATATAGTAATCAATAGCTAGCAGCGGATTGTATTAGTTGTAATTATCACTTAGTGAAATCCATTAGCTAGCTTAACTAGATGGCAAAATCAACCCCTTTTTTAATATAGGTTCTAATAATATGTTGATATTAGCCGACATTGATACTTATAAAATAAGCGAATTGAATGTCTTAATGGCCTCTAAAAAGGGGGATTTGATTAAAATAATCCAAAACATTCTATTCTTACCCCCGGAGAAAGTTTTTTTTTTTTTTGACTTGAAACTGCTCATAGAAATAAATATTGCCCAAACATTTATATTAAAGATTTGACGACAAACTTTAAATTTACGTCTAAAGTTCTTCAAGAGGTGTTTATCAAACTTGACATCTATGGTGATGGATAGTTCAACACTAGGACTAGGGTAGCTAATATACATACAAAATAAGAAACGCAAGTTGTCATTTATAGGTCTTAACCCTTTTAACTTAGGGGACAGGGCACTGTAGGAGTAGTCTTGATATAGTAATACACAAGGACAGGCTACGATGTCGGTTTATCTCAGTCTAAAAACTATCAAAATCTCCAAAGCTTAAAAATTAATAATCAGTCAATCACTCGATAGCTTTTGTATATCATTATTTTATATATATATATATATAAATGACAGCAGGGTATAGTGAGTAGAGAGAGAGAGAGAGGAGCAAAACAGCAGGGTATAGTGAGTAGAGCTAGCTACTATATAGATAGATCCAATCAATCAATCAATCAGTCATATCACGCATCATTTCATATCAAATCGCCTTCACAGAAAATAAGAAATTTAACGAGACAGACAGTAGAAAGAACAACATTACTAGAAATTTAGATAATGTCGTCTTCATCTGCTGCTTCTGCTACAGCAGTTGCTGCTGCTCCATTTGGGACTCCTGCTGCTCCGGACCACCACCACCACCAGAACGAGCAGCCCTTTCCCCCTACTACTTGTGCTGCTGCTGCAGCTGAAATTCATCCCCCTCCTCCTCCTCTACCACCATCTGAACAGCTTTGTTACGTCAATTGCTACTTTTGCGACACCGTCCTCGCTGTATGATCCAGTTTATGCATCCAATTTACTCTAACTAAGATGTTATTGTTTCCGTACACTGAACGTATATTTACGGATTCTATTTAGCCCCCACTAAGATTGCCCTTGTTATTAGGCACAGATTTATTAATTTATTACTTACCTTATACTCAGTTAGTACCTCTATATATACATATCTACACACACACACACTTTTTTCGGCTAGCTGATATTAATTAAACTAATTTAATTGGCCTGGTGTACGTGTTGTTTGGATGCTTGAAATTAGGTGAGCGTTCCTTGCAGCAGCTTGCTCAAGACGGTGACGGTTCGATGTGGTCACTGCACTAATCTTCTATCTGTCAACATGCGTGCCCTTCTTCTTCCACCTGCACCATCCCCTACTACTACTGCTGCTAATCAGCTTCATCTTCCTCTTACTTCCTCCTTTTTAACCTCTCATAATCTTCTGGTATGTGTGTATGTATGAATGTATGTACATATAATATTTCTCTTTTTTTCCTTTATTATTATTATTATTATTATTATTATTATTATTATTATCCTTTAGCTAGCTCTTCTCGATATGCAAATTAGTTAGCAAGGGTTCTATCTTGCTCCGATTGGTATTAATTTGATCGATCAATTTAGTGCATCTCAGTTAATGCATGCTGTTTATTAGGGTTTGATTGATCATGTTGCTTCTTGCCGGACGATCGACTAACTTGTATTTTTCTTTATTGATTGATCATGTTGCTTCTTCTTCTTCTTCTTCTTCTTTTCTGTCCCTTGTGTGAAGAAATTGGATTTTGGGAATTTTTGAGCTGGTAATTTAATACGCATGTATATAAGCCGTAAGTAAAATGTGTTTACTTTTGTCTTTGCTATGATTTAATACTACATAGGATATAATTTATATGTATATATAAATATCTGTGATTATAAATCAAAATGCTTTTAAAATCAAACATAGAATGGAGTAGCTAGCTAGCTGTCAATGAACCATGCAGTGTATCCCAGAATTCACATTAAAGATATGACGATCCAATTTACAATACATCTCATGCCCCTCCAGTCCTGTATACGACCTTACAATGTTATTTAAAAATATATATATTTAAAGAGTTGGGTTCGGCAGTACTCGTTCGATCTCAGGATCATACATACATACATACATGAACCGTACGTGCTTCATATTGAACACTATAGCTATACATTTTCTTGATTCATTCCTACCATTTTGTTAGGAGGATCTTTGTAGCTCGACGCCGAACTTGATGATCAACAATCAGCCCGTGATCACAAACGAACCAATGTTTCCAATTGTTCCTGGACTTGATCATGAAATACCTAAGCCACCGGTCGTCAATAGACGTGAGTTTATTTCCCTCTTTAATTTTTTACATACTACTTTTATATATTATTATGCATACATTTAGATATGAAACGAGTTAGATTATGAGGCTTCCTCAAATTAGGGCTCTTTGTTCTATAGTTGTCTTTCTGTACTCTTTTCTAGACTATATTATATAGCACTGTTTCTTTATCAATTAAGAAATCAAAGGTATAGACAAGAGCTATTAATTAGAGTATATACTGTTTTGAAAAGAGTACACCAACCTTTCTCCTTCCATGTCATCCCACATTCTCACAGACAAGCGAAAAGGTGAAAGAGAAATTTCGTTGATCAATGTCTTTTGGTGCATGTTACATCAACGATCTCAACAAGACAATCAATAGTCCATATACGGTTCTCAAAAGACATTCTGAATTTTGCAACAGTATCCGCCTATCTTATTTCCTCCTCACTTGATATGCAACTATTTCATCGCACCTAACTCTCTTGCTATACTCCATTTATCCCTAAGTATAAAGCCAGCCCAGGAATCATGAATTGATTGTTTTACTCTAATCTCTGATACTAGAGCTAGACAATCGAGCTGAAAGCCTCATTCAGGAAGATTCCGATCCTTGACTACTTTCAACAATCCCATCACAGCCTGTGCTTCAACTTCTTTTATTGCCCAGTGTTCTTTGTTCACCTGGATAATGATTTTTGTATGGCTCTTCTGCTCCCTATACGGATTAAAAATTATTGTTTATCAAATAGTTATTACACTTAAACACACCTAGGGCAATCCTTCGAATATTTCCTAGTTATATATAAGCTACATATTCCTTAAGTTGTGATACGAATATTTTTGAATCACTAGTTGGAAACCCAAATGGATATTCCCTCTAATTTTAAATAACTATAATGTTAATAATTTGCTTTTAGTCATAAAATTTGTTACACCTCACCCATAATAGGGTCAAGGGTAGTTACTTTGAATTGCTTTCGAGATCAAATGATTATCCCTATGTATCAACACAAGTCTTTTTTGCATAATACCACCAGATTAGGGGTGGATAATAGAAGTTTGAAAGAATTAATAGTACTACCTCTATCAATAAGACACATCTTCTTTTAGGAAAACTCATCCTTAAGGAATTTTATGGTATACTTGGAGACATTTAAGGATGAATTGATAAAAGAAATGCTTAAAAAGACTCATATACATTGATCTGTGAGGTCAATCCAAAAGGTGCTACAAGTAATTAACTGCATCCAGGTGTTACATTTTGAGCATGATTTTTATGAACTCACACACATTTTGAAATTTTTTCTTGAAGATTGTCCATCCTTAAATTGTTCTAAGTCAAGTATGCTAAATTGTGGAGTTGTTTAATAATAAGTTTTCAAAAAAAAAAATACGCTTTTGATATAGGTAGTCTTATCAATTATTTTAAACCTTCATTGTCCACCATTAATTTAGGGATATTACAAACTTACTTTATAATAGCTTAGTATATATCCATTTTTATGTTTTTCTAAAAACATATATCATTTCTATCAGTATTTTAGTAAGAATAATCTAGTTATTTAGGTTCATTTCTTAATTACCATGCCAAATTTCGAAACAAATGGTGGTAGTATTTTAGAAATTTGATTAATTTATGTTGTTTTTGGAGCTAATTTAAGAAAGTAATTATATATGATGATTTTTTGTTTTAAAAAAAATATCTTAAAAAGATTTTAAAATAATTGTTTTTCCTGCGAGTTAATCTCGTTTTCTACCCTAAAATAATAGAGAGGAAGATCGATGGGTAGAAGCATAGAAGTATTTAGAATGTTGCCGTGAATAAAATAAGTCGAGTCGAACATTCTTAAACTCGATCTTAGCTCGTTTAATTAAACAGATCTAAAATAAGACTAAAATTTACATTGTTTAACTAAATATATGAACCGAGTCGAGCAGAGTTTATGTACTTAAGTCATAAAATCAATAAAGCCTCAATTTTTAGACTCGATTTTAAATTTTTAATAAATAAATCTAATAATAAAATTTGGATTCAATTTATTTAACTAATTGAGCTTAAATTTTTAATAAGTTGAATAACGAGTTAACCCAACTCAAGACAATGATGAGGTTATGATTTAGAGAGAGAAATTGTACGATTCAGAAACGTGAATTAAATGCGTCGGTATGTTTTGATTATGTTGGTATCTTGTGCAGCTCCCGAGAAGCGGCAGAGAGTCCCATCCGCCTATAATCGATTCATCAAGTAAGTCCCACCTTTCATCCGCCGCCCCCCTCCTCCGTCCAAACCTCATTTCTTTTCTTCTTTCTTTTTTCATTCATTTTTTTCCCTAATGAATCTGAACAGCTGTATCTACGGGCATACTTTCCTGAATAAAAAATTGTTTTAAGTTGGAAAAGTTGTTCTAAGAAAAACTATACAAATCATGTAATTTCATATTTTCAAACAGTAAAAGCCATAAGTATAAGCTAGTTTTATCACATCACTTTATACAAATCATAAATGTTAGCTCAATAACTAATATATATATATAGGTATCATGACATCTAGTATAATATTCTACGAGTGTCGCACAAGTTTTGTAATTTCACTTTTCACTATTATATTTTGATTCATTAGCAATTCAGCACTTAAATGGTAAAAATAAATTACCTTCATAAATCTATTTATACTAGAATTTAAAAGTAAATAAATAGAATTATTGAGAATGTATACTATTTATAAAATACTATGTCAAATATCAAAGCACTTGAATGAAATTCATACTTAAAGTTATCCTCCTGTTCCATACCAAACACAGACGGAAATCAAACGTGGTAATCGATGTATGCCACCAAACTAAAACATTTTCTAATTATTATTTCTAGGATTATGGTCGCCAGTTTCTTCACATTAATTTCCCAGCAGTCACTCACATATAGAGCCAGTTAATTTTATAAGTCAGAATCCTAAATAGTAATAAATAGAAAAGTAGTACTATAAAGTGTGAGCTTTAATTAACAAGAAGGTGGACTGCAATGCAGAGATGAGATCCAACGGATAAAAGCTGGAAATCCAGACATAAGCCACAGGGAAGCCTTCAGTGCTGCTGCTAAAAACGTAAGTGCTAGCTATGCTACGTAACACACCTTACTCTCTCTGTCCATTTTATTTTCATTATTAATTTTTATTTTATCGAAACTTAATACTAATATATATAACTGTAACTTACCAAAACGTAGGGTGAAACACAGTGTTTAACTTATAGATGTGTTTTACTCGTAATTAAAAATTTACGTGATTCTAGCGAAAAGAACTAGATTCTAAATATGGGTCATTTTAATTTTTTTAATGCATAATTTTAATACTATTTTTTATTTATTTGACATATATGTTCTCCAATAATTAATAGTTTTATCATTAAATATATATTCCTATTTGACATACATGTTCTCCAATAGTTAATACTTTTATCATTATATTTATATATATATATATATATTTCCAACAAGTAATTAACTTTTGAAAAGGATAGACAATTCAATGTACCATTGTTTTTTTTTTTTGAAAAATATTAATAGTACATTATACTATAGCTTTATTATATTTCAATGAAGGTTATAAGCAAAATTTTAAAACTATATTTATTATTATTATTTTAAAATGTATAAATTATTAAAAGATTTTTTCAATTATTTTAAAACATTGATATTATAGTCCAATGGTTGAAACCCATATCTTTAACATCCGAAATATCATGTATAAATCTCTAGAAACGATTTCTGGTATAAAAAAAAATAATAAATAAAAATTGTCTTATGCTCACTGCTAGTATTGATGTACTAATAGTAATATTCAAATATTAATTTGTTCGCTCTTTTTTCCCTTTTGGCATTTATATATGACAATATCAAAAGTGGGCACACTTCCCACACATTCACTTCGGACTTATGCCTGATCACCAACCCGTGAAGAAAGCTAACTTGCGCCAGCCGGTACCCTCTTGCCTTCGATCTGCCTTAGAATTGCTTTGCCCTACTCATTTTAATTTTTCTCTCATATACATAGGACCTAGCTAGCTAGATAGTTCTTGATAAATTCTGTTATGTACATAACTTTTTGCAGGAAGCAGAAGAAATTGGAATGATGAGAGATGGGTTTCTAGCAACTTCAACTAACAACATTGGTGTCTCTCCCTATTGATGATCATCATCGAAACATATATATATATCTCATAAGCCAACTTAATCAGAAGTACTCTGCTGCCAACTAAAGTACCGGTAGATCGATCATATATTAGTTATTAACTAGGATTTGTGTTTTTAATTAATTTTCATGCTTGTTCTCTGATCTCTAGTTGATCGTGTAATTCTAGAAAGCTTATTTAATAGACCTGACTAATATTGGCTTTTGGGTCTTATTGATTGGGGGAAGGTTCTAAATCTAGAGATCGATGACTTATGAAGCTTTTCATCTTAATCTAATTAATTTAATTTTATAGCTTATTTAATTAGTAGCTAATTAAGCCAATTCCCCAACATCATTTAATTAAAATTCTAATGTGTTTTGTATTTTTGGTGCTCCCCTCAGCTCTATATAGACTTTCCAAATAAAAAAGAATGATGTAAGGTGAAAGAGTTTTTAATAACCCAAATTGAACAAAGTGATATAAGGATTGTTATGTCTTTTTATATCAACATGATATACTATCTTTTTAATTATTTCGTTGAATCAAAAGTACTTTAGGGTAGTCTTTCAATCTTTATGGGCCCATGATACTATCAAGTGGCTACCAAGTAATCCTTGTATGGTCATATCGACTCAGAGTGCTATAGAATTGACATAACAAATTGAGCCAAAGTTCATGCATGCGAGAAAACAAAAGGAAAAAAAAACAGAGATTGCACCTTTACCAGATTTTAAATAGTAGTAGTCATTATCATATCTAGTTACTTCTCTTAATTATGTATCATGCATATGCATGGTACTGAATTTGTAAATATGAATACCTTCTATTTGTAACAAATACCATCTAAACAACTGTATTTTTATCAAAAAAAATAGTATCATTTTAGAATTTTAATGTAAAGTATTAGTTACTTTTATAAATAACCATCTATCACTATGAAATGTTTCTATTTGAGTTTTATAGTCCCAAAAATCTTATCATTAAATATTGAACACTTGTTGAAAATATATTAGTAGTCATTTGAATTGAGTTCTTAACACTTATTTTTTGAGATAGTATAATACCCCAAAATATTATTTAATATTAATCTTGATTAAGTTATATTTTAACATAATCCTTGAATATTAATTTGATTAATTTGTTAACATTTGATATGCAAACCTAGATAATTCTTAAATAAATTTATTCTTATTTATTTATTTTTTCTTTTTATTTTAATCCACCCTAAATCTATATATTTTAACCCAGTTTACTTCTCCTAATCAGATACCCTAAACTCGGATAAATAAATTTTATTTTAATCCTAAATTAATGCTAATTATAATTCTAAACCTAAATTTATTATTATTATTATTATTTATTTTCCCTTTTCCCATTTTTCTCCCTTTTCTTTTTCTTCTCCTTCTCTTTTTCTTTCTCTCCTTGTGCCCAACTCACTCTTTTCCTATCCCTAGCCCACCACCCTACACCAGCCAGCCCACACTTTTCTTTTTCTTATTTTCCCCATCCGAACCCAACCTACCTCTTCCTTCTCCCTTGCTCAACTCCCCTACACCCAAACACACCCCAACCACTCCCACCTGCTCCCTGCCACTGCATATTTCCCTTTCCTCTTCGAGCCTAGACAGTCTTTGGTGTGGCAGTAGCGGTCATGCAATTTAAACCTTCTTGTGGTCAATTGTAGTATTAATAAATCAGGGTATCGTTTTATATACCGATGATTGAGAGGGCTCATCTATATTTAACTAGCTCACAAATAATGAAAATAAATTAATAAATAAATAAATCTAAATCACACACTAATAAATAATAAGAAAAACATGATAACAAGGGATTTAAAATAGAAAATAATAAAATTAATAAATAAAATAAAATAATATAAATAATAGATAACTACAAATATGATAAGTGTACTAAGGAAATTGAAATTTATCACTAGATTAGGTCAAAGTATACTAATAATTTGTAAGTCATCTTTTAATCATGAGAATGAGACTGACCAACTTGAATGCCAAAATCAGGTCTATACACACTATATTACTTCCTTAAAATAATTAATAGGCAAAGCGTCAATATTAAATACTAGCAATATAGTAGCCACAAGCAGCTCCTATATTTAACTAGATTGAAATCATTAAGTATAAGTGAAATGATGTCAATCTAAGTACCCAAACTAGTAAAATAAGCATGTCTAATTGCAATTCTCTCATTTGAACCACGTGTATCTAAACACTCAACTAATTCGGTTAGAATCACAAAATTATTAGGTGAACTGTTATCTAACATAGCTGCAATTTATACATATAAACTGTAGCATATTTATATGGCCACCTAGTAAGCATATAATCCTACATATTGTCTCTATAAAGAAACCAGAACAAGGTATGCATCATATAAATCATACTTGATAAAATCATATATATAAACGATATCAATTAAAATAGAGTCAAAGAACAATCTCATGAAACAAAGAAAAACAATATCATATCTCAAACCATAATCTAGGATTTCAATATATTCCCGAGAAATAAATAATTAGCCAGTCATAATAATCAAATTAATTACACAAAAATATATATTAAAAATATATATCAAAAATAGATAAGAAATAACTGAAATTAATTATGGATGAAATTCAGTAATTTATTCAAATGAAAAATTGATTAATTTCATCTGAAATAAAATTTTCAGTTTCTTTTTCTCTTTCCTTTTCTCTCTCGACCGTCCTGCCTTAATTTTCATGCACTCTCTCTTTCCTTTTTTTTTCAACTTTATTTTTTTATAATTTTTTTTCTTCTCTCTTGATGGTTGCTCCTTGCGCTAGCTATTCTTTTTTTTGGGGGGCCTTTGGTCCAAAGGACCCAAAGCCATTTTTATTTTTATTTTTTACTTTTTTATATTTTACCTACAATATAACATTAGAAGACTTAATAAATAATCTTATACTTTAAATTCATTTATTTTATATCATTTTAGCTCAAATAATAAAATATATAAGATTATTATCACTTAAGCACAAAATTATAATTGTTCTTATATATTACTCAAATAAAAGATCAAAAATTGAGATTATAGGGGTATAAAATATATAAAAATATATACTCATCAATACCCCCACACCTAGCTTCTTGCTTGTCCTCAATCAAGTTATGATTCAAACCTAAAGAGAATAATAAAAATAAAACTAACAAGCTACTTTCGTAGGTCTCACAATTACACTTAGTATATGCAACAAGCCCTTTAAACCCCTAGGTCACCCTTAAAGGACGAGTAAGGTCTCACGATGGTTTGGCAGATGATGTACCCACAAAATTATACACAATCATTGTAGAACTCATTTAACCAAGGTAGTATCAGTACAAGTCCAGTACTGAGTAAATTAAAACTACCTAACTCATGGGGGAACATGATACACATAAGGACATGGTAATCTTTGACATACAATACTCATGCTCAAGTAAACATATAATACACACCTCATTCCACTCATACAACAAATCATACGATTTCATGAAGTATACACCATAACATTAATCGTTATCTTGATAGGTATTAAGGGGATTTATTCTTAAAATGAATATATCAAGGTACATATGCACTGACTAGAGTAGAGCATGCTAACATGGATTATCATAATCATAACTATTAAATGTACACTCGAGTACATTTGATAACATACGATAGAGCATGTGATTATAAAATCATGCTTATATACACATTATTAGACATAACACAAGGGCACAAATGTATAGCAAAGCTTGAAATTAGATTGAATAACACAACTATCCTATAAAATAACATCATGAACATAAGACCTACATGTTATTAAAATAATAACCTAATCAATTAAGTATGCGTACCTCCTTTAGGGTTGAAATATATCAAAACACCTACAGAGTAAAAGAGGGTCTCTTTGGACCTCGTAAGACACCTGAGATCATGGAATAGAAAAACACCTGAATGGAACCAAGTGAATACCAAATCTAACTCAGATAAATATCCAATTGGTACAAGCCCTAATTTAAGATATTTCACTTTAAATTATTAGTGTTTTATTTAAAGATTTAGCTAATCATAAATTAGGCCCACAAAACATCACTTAAATCACTTCCATCACATAATAAAATTCCATTTTTATATCCACTCCAAGCGACATTAAAGTCGATCAATTTCAAGTGGAATTAAAGCCAAACCAATCCCAGCGGCATTAAAGCCGAATAATTTCATATGGCATTAAATCCAAATAGTCCCAAGTAGTGTTAGAGCCAAATAACTCAAGTGGGATTAGAGCTGAATAATTTCATGGCATAAAACCCAACATAAGGCATCAAACGGTTTCAATCCATACTTTACCAATGATACGATTTTTCAAACCAATTATAATTGACACATAATAGAACATACTCTAAAATCATCTTGCACTACTATGAAAATGGAAAATAATAATGGGACATTAGCAACGGTGGTTCGGAAATCATTGTCAAACATATGAAAATTAATGCATGGGATCATTTTGATAACGGTTATAGTTCAAAACCGTTATTAAAACCCCAATGCTAAAATTTACACAGAAGTTTTAATTACGGTTCAATAAAAACCGTTATTAAAAGATGTTTTAATAACGGCTCTTACAAGAACTATTGTCAAAAGTCACGAAGGTTTAATCACGGTTCCTACACTACTTGGTGATGATTGTGGAAACTATGTATGTAGAGCAATGGATCTAATAGTCCAGAACAGATTGGTCAACATAGATCCAAGCCATATATGTTTGCTTTTCCATATTTGTCTATTAATGAATCATGACATATATATTTGGTACTTGATCTAAGTGCTAACAATATATTAATCAAAACTTGGGCATTGTAGTTTTTCACCAATAACTATGCACGAGGCCAGCAATACAATGTTGATGAAATTGATGAAGTTAGAGACCAATGGACCAAGCACGTGCACTCATTCATTCGGCATTAGGTATGGATCTATATTCCACATGCATATTCAGGTTTGTATTTTGCCTACGTCTTTTAGTCTTCTAAGCTATGATCTATGAACTTTTTACTTTGGGGTGTAAAGCTACCAAGTTGTGGTATACCTACTAATTTTGATTCCTGAATATGCTCGATATATTGAGACATACCAATTAGAAATTGATTGAAAATATGTAGTATCATTGTAGATTTGGTATGAATTGATGTTGTTTTACATTGCAAATTTGGTAAATATTTGAACATACATCTGTGTATGTGGGAAGGAACAAAATGGGAAAAACATAAATAAAAAACATATAGTTTTAATAACGGTTCTTAATAAGAACCGTTATTAAAACCACATATTTAATCTCAAATTTATGCTCATTGACTACATATTAGGGTTTAATAAATGCATAATCAATCACCGAAACCCTAATTGTATCATATAGTTTTAATAATAGTTCTTATGAAAACCGTTAATAAAAATATGCATTTAATCTCAAATTTATGCTCATTTAATACGTATTAGGGTTTAATAAATGCATGATCATTGATTAAAACCCTAATTGGATCATATTTTAACAATGATTTTTGTAATAACCATTATTAAAACGTCATTTTCCACAACGGTTTTGACTTTGTAACCGTTATTAAAACCTTATTTTTAACAATGGTTTTACTTCAAAACCGTTATTAAAACCTTATTTTTAACAACAGTTTTTACTTAAAAACCGTTATTAAATATGAAGTTTACACACATATTCGCGGGTTTTTGTATATTTTTTATGACTGTTATGAACCGTTATTAAATAGTTAATAACGAGCGGTTCAATAACGGTTCAAAACCATTATTAAAACTATAAAATAACAGTTATTAAAACCCCTTCCCGGGGTAGTGTTATAATTATTTGAACATATTAACCATATAATCATGCATAACCCTTCACATAATCAAACACATACAATAATCAAGAGGCATGCTAACATGTGATCACATTGAAGTTATAATCTCGTAGATACATAGAATTACCATACAAATTATAGTATGCATTTGACATATTTAAATAACATACAGAATACTCATCACCTTCCACTTCAACAATACATATATCCCATGACTCCACCATAAGCAAAAGGTAAGTAATGACTTACCTAAGTCCAAAAATAGTTAATAAAATAGAGAGAGAGAGAGAGAGAGAGCTTGACAATCAATGAGAATTTTTCCTAGATCTCCAATAGGAATCATAAGACTAGGTTAGAAACTACTTCATCGATCATTAATTTAAGTAATATAACTTAATTAACAAAGAAAAGTAAAGGAGATATATCATGGAAAACACGTCCAAAACCAAAGACTCAACAGTGTAGCGCCATTAAGATACAAAATTAATTATTAACCAAATTGAGTTCAACACAAATCACTTAGGAAATTTCAAATTAGTTTGGAAAACTAGAGAAAGGATAATAAATGATAAGTTAATTTTATCAAAATGACATACTAATTTGGTTTTACAACCAAAAGATAAATGAACCAATTTCAAAGAACTAATCCGCATCGATAAGATAAAAATACAATCCATATGGTTCTAAATCAAAACTAGTCATCTACTAAGTAAAAGAAGCATAAGCAAATTATTTTCATAAAACTATCTCTAGAAATTATGATTTCTAGGCCCAAACTGTAAACCAACTAACTCACTTTGATTACCTCAAATTGATAGTTTAAAAATACAATTAAAATATTTTTAGATGAACCTAGATAATCAATTTCAATACAACAATCATTTGAGTGCCCAATTTAAGATAATCGTTTATTAAAAATTAGGGTTTTAAAGCACAAGATACAAACTTAGAAAATTTAAATCAATTAAACCAAATTGAAGGCGTTATAACACAATTAAGGTCATTTCAAATATTCCTATAATTTTAATTTAAGAAGAAAGAACTATACAAACAATCACTTTCAAATTTTCATTTGAAAGTTAGGGCTTTAGGCCCGAAAATACAATTCAATTGAATTTTATTAGTTTAATTAAATTGAATATTTAGAAATATAATTATATCTATTTCATAACATATATTATAATCAATTGATCAAAACTAATAAAAAAACCTAATTTAGCAAAATTGGGGTTTTTGAACCCAAAATGTAAATCCGATTAAATCTCGATAAATTATATAAATTGATGGATCAAAAATAATATTAAGCACATTCTAATGCAAATTATATAATCAATTAAATAAAATAGCTCAATTACACAATCTAATTTAAATTTGTATGAGTTTTGTACTAGAAATCTAATTCCAATGTATTTCACACATATTTTCCTAATTGACACTTCTAACATGAAATTAAATAAATTTCAAAGTATATTGTAACATTAATTGAATAAAACAACTCAAATATTTAATTCAATTTTAATCCACAAGTATTTTAACTAAGAAATCTAATTATGATTAATTATGCAAAATTTTCCCAGATTGATAGTTCTAACTTGAAATTAGATATATTTTAAAGTATATTGTAAAATAAATTTATCCAAAGTATCCTAATCAAATGAATTCGGGAAATTTGTACATAACTAGGTCAAAATCTAGCATTCTATCACATATATCATAATTAACCCATCCAGTCTATTCATACAACACATACTTACATAATTAAACAACTAATTTAACTTAATTATGCTTAATTTATCCAATATTAATTAAAATCAAAGTTATGGTTTTGAGTAAAATTATACCAAGCAAAATCTATGTATCAAAGTCAGTGAAGGTCGGGGAAGCTTTGTCGGAGGTCAAAGGTTGTTCGACGGTGGTTGGTTGACATAGGCGGTGGTGGAACATCACTGGTGCACTATTGTGTCTTGCTAGCTACTCCACTACCGCCTGCCATTGTTGATGCTACTTCATGTGGTTGTGCAATGGAAGATGGCGATGAAGAAGATAGAGGAAGATGGGTGGTGGAGTTTCAATGGTGAGGTGATGGTGGTGGTTGGAGATTGACACAGGGGGCAGAGAAGAGGAGTAAGGGTCAGGGTTGGGGTTTGCTTTTTAGGAAAAACAAGAATGGGAATAGAGAGAAGAGAAAAGAAAAGAGGGAGAGAGGAAGAAAGAATGGGGGGTTTGGCCAGTTTGGGTGTCTGATTTTTTCTTTACAAATATAGATACATATAAGAGGATATTAACTATCTAAAAATGTTAATAGATGATTTTATATAAAAAATATTTAACGAAAATCATTCCATGAAGATCCAAAGGTATAAAATCATTATAAAAATTATTTTAAGGATTTCAAAAAAGCTTTAAAAAGAAAATACCAACGAGTGCAAAATTTTGTATTATTTATGAAAATATATAATACAACCTTGAAAAGTATTTAAAACTATTTATAAAAATATTTAAATAAAATTTTAAGAGACAAAAATTAAATAAAATAATTTTGGAAAAGGACTTTCCTAAACAAAAAGAAAAAATATGAAAAAATTAATTTTAGAAGAAAAAACATAAATAAGTTACGAAAATATCTTTAATTTAAAAATTTCCAAAGATCTTAACAACCTCATAAATATAGATTAATTCAAAGATAAAAATATTTTCTATGGATAAAAATTATTAAAATATTTTTACTATTTTTTAAAGGGGATTTTATAATTTACACAATTCATTTCTTTAACGAAATATGAATCCAAAATAAAGTCGTAATCAGACAATGAAGTTATAATCAAAACGAGTCTAAAATATTAAAAATCAAAATACAAAACATAATGAAAATATATTTTTTTTAAACAAAAATAGAAATCATATGAATATAATAAACTTATGTTTGTCAACGAATTTATCTAGAATAGTCCTCAACGATAACGATTAATTAAATTATAATATGAATTCAAAATAGTTGATAAAATCATAAAACAAATTGAAATTAATATAGTTAAAGGTTTTTATCAAATTATGCTAATACAATATTTAAACTTGAGAAAATTGAATTTTAAAAATCAGGTTATTGCAAGGTAATAATCTAAAAGCAACATATCACATACACGATCAAACCAAGTAATAGATTGATGATTGTGTATTATTCCTACAACGATCTGATTAAGTTCTCACAACATAAGATTCAAGAATACTAGTAAGTAAAGTTGGTGAAACTATATTACGAAATATTATAGCACCCCTAAAATTTCCTCTTGACAAAATTATTTTAAAGAAAAATATGTAGAAGCTAAAATAGAAAATGGAGAATGTTGCCGCCACATCTAACACAAGACAAATGTCCATCATCTATCTCAAGTTAGATGCATGGCTAAAACATCTTCAACTAAAACTTAAATATCATCTATACCAAGAGAATAAACTCCCACAAGAAGACATCCTATGGTAGATGGAAAGAAAATGATTACACTGAACAAAATCATATTTGATAAAAGTAGTGGAAACCTGTGAAATAACTCTAGATTTTAAAAAGTTAGCAAAGTAAAGGAAAACTAAAATTTAGTTACAACCCCATCAAAATTTTGATACAATGATTGGAAATTTACAAAATATATATAATAAATAAAGATAAATCTCTAAGAGATAAAAACTCTAGGTTGCCTAACTCTCTCAAATCTCAAGCATTTGACCTAAAAATAACAATTGATCTCATGCCTACATGAGATTTCTACTCCCCCTCAATCAGTGGATTGTCGTAAGACCCATTCAACCAAGGTAATATCAGTATAAGTTCGGCAATGAGTAAATTAAAACTACCTAACTCATGGTGGGAACATGATACACATAAGGACATGGTAATCTTTAACTTACAATACTCATGCTCAAGTATATATATGATACACACACCATCCCACTCACACAAAAATTCATACAATTTCATGAATTATATAGCATAACATTAGTTATTCTCCCAATAGGTATCAAGGAAAGTCATATATGAAACAAATATAGTAAGATACACATGTGATAACTAGAGTAGGACATGCTAAAATGGAATATCATAGTCATAATTATTAAAGGTATACATAAGTACATGCAATAACATATGATAGAACATGTGATTATAGAACCATGCTTATAAACACATGATTATACATGGCAACACACAAGTACAAGTTTATAATGAAACACAAACTCATGCTAAGTAACACAAATATCCTAAAAGATAGCATTTGGCACATAAGGCCCACATGCAATGAGAGTAGTAGATCATGTGATAATAGGATAAGAACATGCATCATATAGGAGTAGAATTATAAGGAAGACAACTAAGAGACATGCATAGGATAGTGAAATATAAAGTCCACGAATGAATAAGAACAATCAATTATTGTATTCCATTATTTTAATCACAACCATTTGATTATTTTAACTTAAGGATGGAGAATAAAAAAAGCATAACAACTAATCTAACGCTCAAATGGCACTAGAACTAGTTAATCCACCCAAAAACGTAACCAAGCCACTAAATAATAGGACACCTAATCACTTAAATATACATACCCCCTATAAGGCCAAAATATATCGAGACATCTATAGAGTAGGAAAGGGATTATTCGGACCCCGTAAGGTATTCGGGATCACAAAAGAGAAAAATACCGAAATGGTACCAAGTGAATACCAAATCTAACTCTGATAGCTACCTCAAGTGGTACAAGTCCTGTCTCAAGATCTTTTGCTTTAAGTTATTAGTGTTTTATTTAAAATTTTAACCAAACATGAATCAGGATCACACAACAACACTTACCACTTCCATTAACACAATGAAAATCCATTATTACATCTATTCCGAGTAGAATTTAAGGTGATCAGTTTCAAGTGGCATTTAAGCTAATCAACTGAAGGCGTTTGAAAATTATGTAGATGGAATCCAAAAAATCAGTAGCTTGTTGGAGCTCGTTGGAAGTCAGTCATCAATCATAGGTGCTCGGGTGGCACTAATGACGGTTGTGATGGAAGTGCAACCAGTGGCTACTCTATTCATTGTGATTGTCTATTGCTTGAGTGACTTCTCCTCAACGGCGATTGAAGCAAATTGTAGTGATGGTGGTGTGATCGAGTAGTAGGGGTGATGGGGTGCATTGGATATGGTGTCATGCTCTAATGGCGAACGAAGCAATTTGAAATTGGACCATAGTTGAGTCAAAGCTTTTTTGCTCACGTTAGTTGTTGTCGTCGCCGATTGCCCATTGTCAGTTGTATTTGAAGATTGCTGACAACTCAAGGTGGTGGTAGCATGACATGGTGGTGTGTTGGAGAGTGCAACGGAGAATAGGAAGAAGCAAGGGTCGAGGTTAGGGTCAAGTTTCTCAACATACACTACCCTAGAAAGGGGTTTTAATAACTGTTATTTTATAGTTTTAATAATGGTTCATAACCGTCATAAAAAATATACAAAAACCCACAAATATGTGTGTAAACTTCATATTTAATAACGGTTTTAAAGTAAAAACCGTTGTTAAAAAAAGGTTTTAATAACAATTTTTCAATAAACCATTGTTAAAAATAAGGTTTCAATAGCAGTTTTCAAGTAAAAAAATGTTGTGGAAAACTAGGTTTTAATAACGGTTAATACAACAACCGTTGTTAAAACATAATTGAAGTGGGGTTTCAGTAATTGATTATGCATTTATTAAACCCTAATACGTATTAAATTAGCATAAATTTGAGATTAAATGCACAGTTTTAATAACAGTTCTTAATAAAAAACTGTTATTAAAAGTCTATCATCCAATTAGGATTTCAGGGACTGATTATGCATTTATTAAACCCGAATACGTATTGAATGAGCATAAATTTGAGATTAAATATGTGGTTTTAACAATGGTTCTTAATAAGAACCATTATTAAAACTATAGGTTTTTTTTAATGATTTTTCTGTTTTGTTCCTGCCCACATACAAAGTTGTATGTTCAAATAATTACCAAATCTGCAATGTAAAACAACATCAATTCATACCAAATCTGCAATCACACCATAATTTCAATCAATTTCTAATTGGTATGAATGTCTCAATACACCGACTATACTTAGGAATCAAAATTAGTAGGCATACCACAACTTGGTAACTCTACACCCCAAAGTAAAAAGTTCAGAAATCTAGGCTAGAAGACCGAAAGATGTAAACGAAATACAAACCTGAAAATGCATGTAGAATATATAGATCGCTACTTAATACCGAATGAATGAGTGCATGTGCTTGGCCCATTGGTCTCTAACTTCATCAATTTCATCAACATTGTATTGCTAGCCTCGTGTATAGTCATCGGTGAAAAACTACAATGCCCAAGTTTCAATTAATATACAGTTAGCCATTAGGTCAAAAATATAGATGTCATGATTCATTAATAGAAAAATATGAAAAAACAAACATACATGGCTTGGATCTATGTTGACTGATCTATTCTGGACTATAAGATCCATTGCTCTACATACATAGTATCCATAATCATCACTGTTTTGCTGTTGTGGACATTATCAAATGAATTCAGTCATCTCTTTAACTATTAGATATTAATTTAAATTAAAATAAAATACTTACCATGACAGGCTCATATTGAGGATTCTTTAGGTCTGGGACACCATTCCCACCTCTCCTTTGATATGTCGTTCATAATGCTCTAATAAATAGAGTTGGATACACAATATTGTAAGTATATATACCTCAAATAATGAAAGTAGAATATATGTATAAATAAGCTAATGAAGTAAGAAGTGAAAAGTATACTAACATGTCGATAAATTCCTTCCCACCACGATGAGCGACTTCAAAAGGCACGTCATAGGTTCAAAGGGAATCAAACACATAGACTTTATTAAGATCTGGTCGGACGGCGTACAAAACCCAATATTCATGTGCGAGGTGAGGAATGAGATAGAGCTTGTTGTGTCCCTCAATCAAAATGCGATCCGCTAAATAGTTTATATGGCTATCCTCTCTTATTGTACTATTGTCAGCTATGTAGTATAGGCACACAAACACAATAGAGGATAGCATTCCCTCCATCACAGCGCGACTAGCTACCAACCTATGGACGACAATAACAATGCATATTTGTTAATAACTAATAACTCATATAAGAGGTCATAAAAATTCCAATTGTACAAGAGTACTAAAATCTCAAATATGAAATAATACTTACGTGACATAAACGGCGACACTCGTGGTTGACATCCATTCCTGATTATAAATGTCACTTATGTAAATTGTCGATACCATGTAAGTAGCATCGTCCCTCCCAACATACTCAGAACAACAATCAATGAAAATATAATTGTCTCTAAGGTAGTTTTGGGCATAGAAATAAAATAAAGCCAATGCTGGTGGAGATTAGCTTATTTCCGAAGAAGGAATCTTTTGTGGGGCAACTAATTTTTCAGATTTAGCTCTCTTTCCTTTAGCAGCACCCTCTTTTGTGTTGCTCGTTCTACTAGTACCTCTCTTGGTTATACTAGTAGGAGCAGCCTTCTTCTTTGATTCCTTTTTTGATTCCTTAATTGATAATAATAATAAAAATATGTATTAAGCATATATATGTGAAAAATATATAAACAGTGTAACTAAAAAATAAGGTCTAATGAAGATGTTGAATGTCAATACCTCTTCAGTAGTGAGACGTATCTGATCCGCAGGCCAAGGCACGAAGCTTCCATGAGCTTCTAGCACTGTGGCTGCCTCATCGTCCTCTGTATAACAAGGTAAGAGTGCACTACCAATGATTGGAGTATCAATACTCACTAGACTTGTATTCAGGGATAAGTTGTACCCATGGACAGTTTGCATTTGGGTACTTTGACTGATGCAGACCCTTCCTTTCGCCAAAAGAGTTGAAAGGTCATTCGCTAACAAGTCACATTTATGCAAACCCTAAATGAAAATATTACACATTATTAATAATTTATGACACCGAATACATTTAATAACAATTCATAGTTTGTAATGCTTACCTCGGGAAGAGAAGAAAGACGTGCATCAGCTTCACAACTGTCTCTGATGCTATTTACATTAGGTATGTGAAGCTGATCATGGTCGACTGAATCAGATGGCTTATACCTTTGAGATTTAATAAATGACAACTCCTGCTCCATTTTTGCCATCTGTTCAAATGCCACGTTTAATTTCTGGGTGAGGATGGTGACTTGCTCATTAGTGCTACGAGAACCACGAGATCAACCACATACGCTCATTCTCGTAACACCTAATCCAAGACCCCTATGTCTTCCAAGGCATTCTACAATTCCTGTAGCCTGGGACACAATGTTATATTGGTCAACCCCCTCCTCACCATCTGACACTTGAATTTCATCATGTAATGTATATAATATACGTAAATTTAGCTTATAGGAATAAGCATAATATAATAGTTTTCTAAAAGAAAACTAAGCAAGGTTCTATATATCTACAAAATTATAATTTTTACGGCTGCAACATCTACATCTTCATTAATATATCCATCTCTTGTTACTCTAGCCTTCTTCTATAATGTACCAATATTGATGGACGAGGTACATGGGTCTAAGTCTTGGGTTAGGAGCTATAAATCAAAAAATATTCTTATAATGTACCAATATTATAAAATTCGTCAATACATGTAAATAGATAAATCACAAAATGCATACCAACTCCTCTTCAAGGCCTGCATACCCTTTGCGAGTCATATTATGCCAGTATTTATTCTGCTTTGCAATGTCTTTATGCTTGGCACTTTTTTCCTATGTGATAAGCCAAAACATAGTGACATGGCTATTTTAATATTATGCACAATACTAGGATCGATATAAAAAGTTTAATTGTTATCTAACAAATACCTTAAGACGATATGCAATAAATTGGTTCCAACTTTCTTGATCGATGAAACCGTATCGTTTGAGCGGATTCTGCCGTAGAGAATCATCCCTCTTTCTGTACATTTTCCTACAAGCTAAATATGACCTAAATGCTCTTAGACGCTCCCCACAATGTCTAAGAAGTCATTTCTTCCTACTCTCTAGCACATTAAACACTCTCTACAAAATAAGACATATAAATGTATACTGATGTTAATGTATTAAAATTAATAACATTTGACATAAAAAAATGATTACATAAAATAGTATATTTACCGTAATTTCCTGCCAAATATGCTCCTTATGACCATTTGGAACCTGCTTCCAATTATTATAGGAGATAGGAACATGGTTATGGGTCACAAGTGAAATGTAAGTCAAGAATATGTCTACATAAGGGCCAATGGGAAGATTGTAAGTATTCCATCCCAACTCGATCAGTTCTCCTTCATTCTTCATATCTATGATGATTCTCATAATCGTAGGTCATCTTTTCCCTTCTTCATCACTACTGTCCCTATCAATATTTTTGGTGGCCATATCTCTACAAAAAACCAATAAATAAATTATGTTAGTGAAATGCCCCGAAAAATTCTAACCTTAAATATTATATTTAAATGAGGTTTTATTATAAAAGTTAATTAAGTATATTAATTTATTTAAAATAAAATAAAATTAATTAGGGCAAATCAAGAATAAATTTATAAGTATTTTAATTAGGAGAGAATTTGGGTATTTTAACTAATTAAAGATTTTAATTTGGGAATTAACTAAATAAATTATTTTATTTAAAATAAGAATGAGAAAATAGTTCCAAATTAATATTAATTTTATAAATAATTTAATGGAAGAAAATTAGGGTGTTTTGCTAATTAAAATGGAATTTATGAAAAACCTTTTAAAAATCCTAATTTAGCCTAAAAAGGGATTTAAATATTATTTTATTTAAATATTATTATTTTTAAATATCTTAAATATTCAAATTAATTTAATTGGCCTAATCTAATTATTTTTCTCTTTTCCTTTTCCCCTTTTTCTTTCTTCCTTTTTCCTTTCTTTTTCTTTCTTTTTCTTCTTTTTTCTTTTTCCTCTTCTTTTCCCCGACTGGGCCAGGTCGCGGCCCAGTTTTCCTTTCCTCTCCCTTTTCTTCAACACGGCCCAGCCCGCGCTCGTCGCCCTTCTTCCGCCCGCCTAAGCTATGTGTTTCGTCCGTGTTACGGCCGAAACTCGTCGTTCGATTTAACGCACCC
Source organism: Tamarix austromongolica (assembly GCA_039764185.1). Lineage (NCBI taxonomy): Eukaryota > Viridiplantae > Streptophyta > Magnoliopsida > Caryophyllales > Tamaricaceae > Tamarix > Tamarix austromongolica. The sequence goes on from CM077819.1 coordinate 14,556,703, forward strand.
TCCCTCGCGCCCGACCGCCCGATTCTTCCTCCTTTTCTTTCTTTCTTTTCTTCCTTCGCGAACCGCCCGACCAGCCGTCTTCTTCTTCCTCCTTTCCTCGTCGTCGACGACGCTGCAACGCTGGCCGCCATCAATGGCATCTCCGGCTACTGTGATTAATACCATCCGTTTCTTGTCTCATTGTCTTCCTCTTAACTCCAGGAATAAATTGGAATAATTATTGGACGTTAAATCTCGCCCGTTTCCTCTCCCCAGCCTCGTGAACTATCGAATCAACCCAAACGTTGGCCGACCGTTTTCCGCCGCCGGCTGCACAAATTCTCGCACCCCATAACTTCCTGCCGACCCCCAAAACCCTATTATACCATCTACAATCTATAAATAGATGGATTGTATGAGTTTTTGGAGTTTGTTCTTCCCCGAGACCCTAAGCTCGAGTGCCGGTCACCGCGACTTCAGACGCGTATTCCGCCGTCGTTAGCCAACTTCAACGCCACCTTTGCATTCCAAATTATTCCTTGCATCACCCTCTAGTTAACCAAACTATTTTCAACCTTCGATTCTTCTTGTACGAGCCTCAATAACCATGCAAAGTTGGATGCTCGTTTCGCCGGAATTTTGACCCCGAAATCTTAAACCACCTTCTGCCGCCGTGCGCCGCCACCTTTGGCTGCACCACCACCATCATTTTTTCCCTCTCCTCCTGGGAAACCATAAATACCTCTTTTATCACCTCAATTCTCCCTATCTTTTTCCCAACATCCATCTTTCCCTCTTTTCTTCTATTTTTCCGGCCACCGCCGCCGCCACCGTGCACCACCGTCGGTGCCGCCTATTCTCACCAGCCTAGGGTTGAACCCTAGACCCTCTCAACCATTTTCCATATTATTATAAGCCTTGATTTAATTTATTTCAATTATTTGTATATAAATACCATTATTATTATTCTTAATATTTATATTCTTAATATGTTTTATGATTATTATTAGTATTATTATTATGTTTATTATTATTTATGTTGAGGGCTGAAGCCTTATTGTATTTGAATTCAATTTTATTATTATTCCCTTTATTATTTCTTTTATTACTATTATTAATATTAATATGTTATAAGTATAATTATTATTATTAGTTTATATTTCGAATTTCTATTATTCTTATTCCATTATTATTAATGCAAATATTTTACCATTAGTATTGTGAATAATGTTATTATTATTATTATTATTATTATTATTATTATTATTATTATTATTGTTATTGTTATTTATATTCTCATTGATATTAGTTTTATTATCCTTGATATTATTATATTAGTATCATTATTATCATTAGGGTAAAATCTTTAACCCTATATTATCAAGGTTTATAATATCTCTATTATTTTTTATATCTTTAGCAAAGTTAGAATTTTGTTAAGGTTATTTTATTAGTGTGTTATTATTTGGTCAAAGTTCTAAGGAGGCGTAGGAGCGTGCTCCAAGACCGGTGACATTTTAGGTAAGGGGTGCTAAGGCTTTTTGTGTGCTAATGTGCATTGTGTTCCTTATATGTTATGCATCCTATGTTATTATTGTAATTATTGCATATTTGGTATGGCATGGAGTCCAAGCATTATTTTGTTTTGCTATATGGCATGTGTACTATGTGTATGGAATAATATGTGTTTGCATGTGACCCTAAAGACATGCATGTGAGGATGTTGGTATGGTTTGAACAGGAGAAAGGATGAAAAATGAGGATGGAGAAAGAAGTTGATTAAGGGATGTGAGTTGACCTAAGTATTCCATTTATTCATGAGTAGAGGAATAAAATGGAGAATTTTAGGGTTTCGTGTATGAGAATCTGATTTAGGATTTTTGAGGTTTTGTATAGAGAATATAATTTATGATGTTATATGGGAGAATTGAATCTATGGTTTGTTAGGGAGAATCTAATTTATGATGTTATTTGGGAGAATGTAATTTATGAGATTATATGGGAGAACCTAATTTATGATTTGATTGGGAGAATCTAAGTTATGATTTGTTTGGGGGAATCCAATTAATCCAAATTATGGTTTTGCTTGGGAGATTCTAAATTATGATTTTATGTGGGAGAATCTAACTTATAGTCTTGTATGGGGGAATCTAAATTGTGGTTATGAAAGGGGAGAATCTAATCAATGGTATTATGTGGACAAATCTTGGGTTTTGCTATGGATTGAATTTAGGGTTTTATATGACAGAATCGTGGGTTGAATGGTGGTACTAATGGTTATATGGTGGTATTAGGGTTTGTATGATGTTACTAAGGTTTGTATGGTGGTAATTATAGTTGTTTGGTGGTATTAGGGTTTACATGTTGGCATTGATGGTTGGATGACGGTATTAGGGTTTGCATGGTTGAAATTAGGGTTTCACATGGAATTTTAGGGTTTGCATGAAAAAGATGCGAAGGTTTGCATGGGGAGATTAATGTCTGCATGGGTATGAAATTTACGTGTGGAAAGTTAATTTGGGATGTAAGGAAGGTAATGTAAGTATTATTCGGGTGTTGAACTATTTTGGATGAAAAATCGTACGGGGAGCATTATGAGGGTATGGAAGAGATTAAATTAGGGTTTGGAGTAATGAACTCTAGGTTGTTGTAATTAATTAGGGTTGGAGTGGATAATTGTGGTTTGTTATGATTAACTAAGGCGTGGAGTGGCTAATTATGGTGGTTATGGTTAAATAGGGTTTGGAGTGGTTAACTATGGTTTGTTGTGGTTGATTAGGGTTTTTTGTGTTATCATGTGCATGTGGTAATTAAAGTGTAATTATGATGGTGGAATTTTATGATTTGTGATGTGTGATGACTTATGCATGTCCGGGGTGAAAGCCTTTGAATAAGATACTTAAGACACTAATCATATGAAGTGGAAGATTATTGAGCCGAGTCCAAACTGATCCACCGGTCAGGAATAGTGGTTAGGACGCGTAGTCCTATGTGCGACCGATCCACCGGTTATAATAGTGGTTAGGACATGAGGTCCTATATGTGACCGGCTCATCGGTAATAATAGTGGGGTGACTCGAGCTCAATAAACACAAACCAGAATCGTTAAAGCTTTTAAAAGATACTAATTACTTACAGTGGAACACCATGCGAGCAGGAACCAAACCGATCCACCGGTCAGGAATAGTGGTTAGGGTTGTACCCTATGTGTGACCGATCCACTGGTAATAATAGTGGTTAGGGCATGATGCTCTATTGTGACCGATCCACCGGTAATAATAGTGGTTAGGGCAGGATGCTCTATTGTGACCGGCCCACCGGTTATAATAATGGGGTGTTTCTATGCTCGCATGGATTGATAAAAGGCATGGTGTGAATCGGATTCTGTTAAGAGATTAATTAAACAATTAATCTGGATTATATGGGCCTTTGTACTTTTACCTGAATTGTTCATATACCTTTATGTTGTTATGTTGGATTATGCCCTGTTATTAATCTGCATGGATTATGTGCTTATGTGTTGGCCTTAGTGCTCGGTTACCTTACTCAGTACGTAGCGTACTGATCACTCTTTTCATGGGTGCTGCTCATTCCCACGAGTAGTATGCCCTTCTGATTTGTGCAGGTGGGTGAGATATCCGGTGGGGTTGTGTGTTGAGTTGTGGTTGGCTCAAGTTTGAGAGAGTTGTGGCCATATTTCAGTCTCTATGTAACTCTATTTATTTTTGTTAATCTTTTATCGGTTGTAAGCTATTTCTCCTTTTAATTTGAATAATAATTCTTTATGCATACTCTGACTTTTTTTTACAACCGTTTAATGCTTTCGGAGTTTAGTTGTCTTGATTTATAATTGATGGATTATTTTTTCCTTTAGCCTTAGCACTTGGTACTGAGAACCGGTCTAGTACTAAGTGTGGCGGTAACATTCCCAGAATTCACAGGTTTTAAGTGTTTCTATCTTAATTGCTTCCGCTTTTCAAAAAAAAATTAGTGAATTTTGGGGTGTTACAATTAGAATATTATGTATTGAGCATAATGTACCAATATATTATTGATACAATAAATGTCCTATCATGAAGGTTGAAAAATGCATTTAAAAAAACCAGCACAGATATCATATGATACAATATTATTACCCTTATTACCTTCTTTTCCTTCCTTTTTTCCCCTTGTTTTCGGATTAGTTTCAGGATCTGATACAATATATTACTTCACGATGATCATCTCTGACTTATATTTCCTCCTCATTAATTTTATTGTTATCCTCGTTCAATAATTGAGTTGTTTGCACAGCTGAGACACACTCTTTATTCCAATTGGCATCATTTTCATCATCACATTTATTGGCATTTCTTTTTTTTTTTGTAGATAGTACTACAGACCATCTTTTATCGTCAAAGTCAGTGAAATAGAATACTTGTGTCGCTTATGATGCTAAGATGAATGGGTCTTAATTATGCCCTACCCTATTAAGATCTACTAATGTGAATCCATCTTCATATCTAACCTCACCGCCATTATCAACCCATCTGCAGCTGAATACAGGGATTTTAAATATAGTGTAATCTAACTCCCATATATGTTCAATCACACCATAATAATTCAGATCTGCATAAGTTGGATTCTTGTCTTTCGCACTGGCAATATGCATTGCCTCAGCCACTAAAGTCACCCCACTATTCTACATTGTACTCTTCTCATCTTGTTCTTTTGTATAAAAAGTATAACCGTTGATCACATAATTGGTATATTGAAAAACTTCATAACGAGGTTTCTGGGACAAACCTTGACACTGTGAAATAATTTACAAATAAAATTTTCTCTTTTTTGAAAAGAGTATGACATGCCGGTGGTAAATATGTTCTTCTTCCATTATCTCGCGGTGTCAGTTCCCATCTAATACCCATTTCTTCCATATCCATTCGAGCATTGATGTCATCTTTAGGCTTGCGTGGAACATTAAGTAATGTACCAACAAGACTGTCACATATATTTTTCTCAATATGCATCACATCAAGGGCATGTCTCACATACAAAGATTCCCAATAAGGAAGCTGGAAGAATATTGACATCTTCTTCCACCCAACTAATGGAGGCTTATCTTTATTCTTCTTTCCAAACTTGACACTCAAATATTTCATCTTCAGCCACACTTGTCGACCCATAAATCGGATTGGTTACTGCCCTTCTTCTCGGAATCCATTGAACGCTTTTCTTTACCTACGATAATGATGATTCTTCGGTAAAAACCTACAATTCCCAAGGAATACAGTCTTCCAGCCATGTGTTAGCTGAACAAACGAAGTATTCTCCTCACATATCGAACATGCATAATGGCCTTTCACACTATAGCCTGAAAAGTTACCATACGCCAAAAAATCATTTATAGTACAGAATAACATTGCTCTCAAGGTGAAATTTTCTACACTATATGCATCAAATACATCAACGCCCATGTCCCATAAGAACTTCAAATAATCAATCAAAGGTTCCAAATAAACATCAATATCATTCCCAGGTTGGTTTGACCCTGAAATGAGTAAAGACAACATCATATAATTGCATTTCATATAGGACGACGGAGGTAGATTGTATATAACCAAAATCACCGACCATAAACTGTAGGTGCCTTGATTGTGTAGATTCATTCCATCCGCAGAAAGCGCAAGGAGCACATTTCTTGTTTCTTTACCGAATTTGGGAAACAAGCCATCAATCGTCATCCATTGTGGAGAGTTAGATGGATATCTAAGAAGCCCATCATCTATATTCTCATCAGCATTCCATCTTAGGTTCTTGGCATCTTCAACATCATTAAATATCCGCCTTAATCTTGGTATTATAGAAAAATACCATAACACCTTAGCGGACACCATGTTGTTCTTGTATCATGGTGCTTTTCATTCAGGATTAAGACAACTATCCAAAGATGCATTGTCATTGCTATATAAAATACAATCATTAGGGTATGCATGTATCTTCTCATAACTCATGACCATAGAGGATAGAATCTTCTTAGTTTCATAGGTACGATCGGGTAGAACGTTATCATTAGGAAGCATATCCGTCACAAGTGACAATAATTCTGTGAAACTCTTATCACTCCATCCGTTATATGCTTTTAAGTTGTACAACCTTAAAGTAGTGGATAATCCCGTAGACGTCTTACAATCATCGTACAAAGGTTTCTCCGAGTCATTCAATAACTTCTCAAACATTTTTGGACAATCCTGAACACTTTCCTCAACCTTTTGAGTCATCTCCTCTAACGAATGTCCCTCTTAGTTATCAAATCATGATCCACTACTATCCCTCCTAACATCGTCATTATCATATTTAGACTCTGTTTCCCCATGCCATATCCAACAAGTGTAACTTGTATCAATTCCATACACAAACAAATGATCTCTCAAATCATTAGCGTTGACACGCTGAATATAAGCACACTTCAAACAAGGACATACTATTCTACTAGAGTCTCGAGCATGTTCAACTGCAAACTTGATGAAAAACTCCACTCCTTCGTTATATTCTCTAGACAGACGATTTGCAGACAACCATTTTTGATCCTTAGTTTTTGAATCTAGATATATCTCACACCAAAGTAATTATTAAAAATCAATTGAATTATAAGTTTAATAATTCGCAAATCGCTCATGCTTAGAAAGAATTAATCTCAAATGTATCATGTTATTCTATATATATATATATATATATATATATGAATCATGCTAACACGCTATATACATCAAAATGTTGCTACAACCCAAATACCTAAAAAATAAAAACTCATATCCCTAAAACTAAATCCCCCGGTAGCCTCATCGAGCCTGACTAAAAACTATAACTCTGAAAGTCCACACATCACGATATATCATCTGATCCCTAATATCATCGCAAGAGAGTCTACTCACGGATACTCTAGGGTAACTGGGGTGGATACTCCGAGGCAAGCTATGACGAAACCTCCACTCATCATCGATGACCATCAGTTCTCTCGATATCCTATCATACTCTCTAGCAAACACCTCACCCTTAATAAATCTTGGGTGTGGTGCATCAGTGTGGTAGATAAACCACTGCAAAAAAGTAGACGTAGCCGATGCCCATGACTCTATCTGAGGCAGGGTCAACATAAGGTGATACGATCTGAAATGGAAGGGGTGATAGGATGAGCCACTCGCGTATAAATTACATAGCTCGTCATTTAACCATATCACATGAGTCCATACATCTGTATATGGTGCCATATTAAAATACGGTGGAGGGTATGTCATCTCACTACCTAAAAATGAGAATCACTAAATCTTATCATCAAGGTTGTTCTGGAAAGGATATAAATTATAGAATATGTAAACTGATCTTCAACTAGCTAGACAAATCATAAATATATTCTACCAGATCTTAACCAACTATGTAAAGCTAACAACATCAAACTATTTAAAATAATGACATAATCTTTAGTTATATATTTAACAAACTGGCTAAACATCAAACTATCATCAAATCGTTCAAGCTACGCATAGTAAAATTAAGTAGATATTAATAAGATAATACACACACACACACACACACACACACATATATATATAGTAAAACCTAATAAATCCTATATTATTATTATTATTATTATTATTATTATTATTATTATTATTATTATTATTATTATTATTATTATTATTATTCCTCTCTATTTAATTTTTTACTTTTATATTTAGTATAATAAACGATAAACCCTAATCCTAATAGCCTAACCCTCCCCCTAACCCTAACCATAATTAACCCTAGTAAATTATAATAAAAACTAACACTAAACCTCATAAGATAATGATCCTAAACCTAGCTAACTATAATTAAATCCTAATAAATCCTATATTATTATTATTATTATTATACACAATTATGCCTGTCTATTTAATTTTTCACTTTTATATTTAGTATAATAATCGATAAACCCTAACCCTAACCCTAACACATCTTCATTATAATAAAACCTAACCCTAAACCTCATAAAACCCTAATCCTAAACTTAGATAACTGTAATTAAACCCTAATATATAAATCCTACATTATTATCATCATCATCATCATCATCATCATCATCATTATACAAAATTATTTCTCTCTATTTAATTATTCACTTTTATATATTCCTTATTTTCTATATCTATGTAATCCTCATCAAATAACAATCATTAACATATGCATCTCTAATTGAAATTTTCATTTATTGATGTGCATATGTAAAATATATTTTCATTTCATTATATGACATTTCCTATATCTTATAACTAGATCATGTCCTACGCTTACTGATGAAAATGTGTGTGTATATATATATAGTTTTTATGATGAGTGACATTATTAATAATTTGAAGTTTTTTATTTCTCTAGCTTCATATATATGTAAAGGTCTTGGCCAAAATCTGCATTTGTTAATATATAACAGTAACGCAACAAATTCAAAAACGGACAACAAAATTTTTCACCAATACATTCAACAACACATTTTTGAACAACAAACCGCTATTTTGCAATAACATACAAATGCAACCCTATAGCAACATGCATGCATTTATATATATATATATATATATATATATATATATATATATATATATATATATATATATATATCAGTAGAGACAAAGCTACGAGGGAAGAATAAACACATACGTAAAGGGAGCGATAGCGTGCAAGAAACCGGCGGCGAGCAAGTTGAGAGCGACAATGACTCAAAACATGGCGGAGGATGAAGGTACAAGTGCTGGCTAGGTTCGCAAGAATGACAACACGCACATGCAAAGCCAACAATGGCACAGGGGTGGTCCAGAGTTGGCGGTGCAAGGGTTTCCATTACTTTAGAGGAGTCGGAGTGGTGGTGGGTGTGGTAGCGCAAGGGTTTGCAAGAGAAGGAGAGTAAGAGATGGAAGGTGCAGAGAGTCTGAAATTTTTGGCACGAAACAGAATTGAACGAAATAAAAGCCGGATTTGGGGTTTTAATAACGGTTCTTATGACAACCGTTATTAAAACTTTGAAACTTTTGACAATGGTTCTTGTATGAACCGTTATTAAAACCACTTTTAATAACGGTTTTACATAAACTGTTATTAAAAAGTCCGTGTAAATTTTAACGTTGCCCTTTTAATAACGGTTGTTAACTATAACCGTTATTAAAACTATCCAGCGCATTAATTTTCATGCATTTGACGACGTTTTTCGAACCACCATTATTAATGTCCCGTTATTATTTCCTGTTTTCGTAATAGTGATAGGAAAAGAAAGGGGAAAGAAGGAAAAAAAAGAAGGAGAGAAAAGGAGAAGATGAGGGGGGACTAGTTGGGGAGTTTTTTTTTTCACTAACGCAAATACACACAAGAGGATACCTAATATCTGAAAAATATTAAATGATGATTTTATCTTAAAATAATTTAACAAAAAGTATTTTGTAACCGAAGATATAAACATAATATAAAATCTATTTAAAGAATTTTGAAAAAGATTTATAAAGAAAAAACCAATAATACTAGAATTCATATTATTTATGAAAACACATAATACAACCATAAAAATATGTAAAACTATCTAGAAAATACACTAATCAAATTCCAAGGAAATTGGATTAATTTAAATAATTTTCAAAAAAGGTCTTTTGTAAACCAAAGAGGTAAATATGGGGGGAAAAAAGTTAAATTTGGAAATAAAATTATAAATACATTACGAAAATCTTTTATTTAAACTTATTTGAATATTTTATCACTTCATAAAAACAAAAAAGTTCAACGAAGGAAATATTTTATAAGGATAAAAAATATCAAACAAATTTCACTATTTTAAAAGGGATTTTATAATTTAAACCGTTTATTTTGTTAGCAAAAATAACTCTAAACAACTTCGTAATTACACGACGAAGTTATAAATGAAAATGAATTTAAAATATTAAAAATTAAAACAAGCGACAAAACATATATATATATATATATATATATATATATATATATATATATATATATATATATATATATATATATTCAAAAATCAAAATCATATGGATGTAACAAAATCAAGGTTGTGAAAGAACTTATCTAGAATTATCCATAAAGATAACAATTAACTAAACTCTAATATGATTTCAAAACCATCGATAAAACCTTAAAATGAATAAAAATAAAAATAAGCCATCAAATTATGCTAATAAAATTATTAAACTTAAGAAATTTAAATTTTAAAAGTATGGGGTATTATAGAGTTCCTCAAGCCCATGCCAACAAAAGATAACACCTATATAATTTAAGAGATCTTATTGATCATCTCAAAAAAAAATCATATTGATAGCGTAAATGTATCTATCTAACATTTTAAGGATATCCTATATCATATTGTTCGTTAAGTAATATGGACACTATCTACTATGCCACGCAAATAATATTTTGTAATATACTTCCTACCCTTGTGTTGTGGGTGAAGGATCACCCTAAGAAAGCATAGCATTCCAAAATCTATAAATATTATACACATATTGTATTTTTTGAAGGCTATCAGTTTTTATTTTCTTACAAATGATCCTAATCATATCCAACAAAAAATCCCAACTTCTTGGATATTCTTAGCCATTTGAGCAGAACTAAGATCAAAATAAGTATTTCAGAATCACATCGATAGCAAGGCAGCCTTGCATTATTGGACTTCTCTAATGATCTTTAAAATTATCACATCTTGTTGTCTCCTAAGGGAAATTTTCCAAAGTGATGATTTATGATAACTTCTTGAGAAAACAACCACTTGATTAACTTAAATCAAAGTTTCCAATCGGCAATACGTATATCATGCACCCCCAATACATCATGCAAGGTGCCTTAGGATGATGTAGCATGTTGATGTGGGCTATGGTCGAAGAGTTATAAGGCAGTGATATATTAATTATACTAAAAGTGTGTTGCACCATAGCAGACAACATGTTTACTTTCATACAGTAGACCATGGGTTCAAGTTTTGTTGAAAATATTTTATATTATAATTTTTTTCGACAGAACCTAAAGGTGCATGAGCCCAAAGAAGGATACACATAACTTAATAGAAGGGTACACATCGAGGTGGAAAAGGATAAAAATCAACCTAGCCTAAAGAAGGATAAAATTCCTCTTGGAAGAAAGACAAACATCAACCAAGAAGAGGATAAATATCGAATGGAGAAAGATATATATCAATTCGACCCAAAGAAGGATAAACTTCCTCTTGGAAGAAGGATAAACATCAATCCAAATGAGAATACATATTGAGTTTTAGTCACTTTGACCTAAAGAAAGATAAACATTAATCAAGAAGGATAAGAATTAACCAAGAGGACGATAAACATCAACCCAAATGAGAACACACATTAAGTTGTATTCACTTCAACCCAAAGCAGGATACACATCAACCAAGATGAGAATACAAACCAAGGTGAAGAAAAATAAACATCAACCCACTGAAGCCTAAAGGAGCATAAACATTCAAGAGGATAATATACACATCAAGGTAGTGAGAGATAAACACCACCCTAAAGAACCATATATATCAAGTGGAAGAAGGAAAAACACCAACCTGGAGAAGAATAGCACAAACTTATAAAACATGTTCCTTCATATTAGACTTTCACATCATAGTTTTCATTTGCATGTCACCGCCATGTCAACAAGGTACACTCAGATGCATAACAACATTTGTGGCCTGTCGAAATGCAATTTGTATATGATACACCCGAGTGCGTCTAACAAGATGCACCTCAATAGTGATTATCTTGTACATAGAAGCATTTATGTATTGCATATAGTTTTGGTGATTATCCATACTCGAACATGGTTATCATGGTCTATGTTTATGATTATCCTTGTTTACGTTGGTGATTATCACTAATGCGGAACATGGATTTAAGAATGCCCAATAGATAACTATTATTACATAATCGATTATTAAAGTGTGAAATTTTAGATGTGATGTTTGGGAAAAATTTTAGATAGAAACCATTAGTAAAAAATGAAACCATCGTTAATTTTTAGATAACGATTTTAGGATGAAACCATCGTTAATTCATAAAAACACATAGGCTTTCAATAATGAATATCTAAAGAAACCATTATTGAAACTCTCCCGAATTAATACTCCCCTTTCTCATTAATTCTTCACTTCAACATTGATAAATATTTCTTATCAACATTTTTTTGAATTTTGGATGACCATTTTGGAACTATTATTAAACATTTAATGACGCACAATTTAATAACACTACAAAACCATTATTCAATCCCCACAATAATCATTATTAATGTTAGTTTTTGTATTAGTTTATGTGTTCCGCATTTTAGTCTTCGAATTTTCCATTATAAACCACTTTTTCATGACTTAGCCACTGTGATGCATTTTTTTGGTGATTTTCCTAGTTGAGCTAGTGATTATGCACTCCCTATCTTATAATTTGTGGCTAGAATGTCACACTACCTAGGCCCAAGATTGCTTGGCCACTCTTTCTGGAAGGTTTGTATATATGGTTATTTATACATAATTTAAGAATAATTTATTAATCATCAAGTGAGATTTTTGCTTCATAAGTGTCATCACAAAAGACTTTTTTTTTATCTTTTCTAGGAAGGGTTTGATAGAATTATTTATTATTTGCTTAGACAAACACCAGGAAATGAAAAGAACATCCTTTACTCTGGTTAGAACGCTCTACAAATAAAATTAAAGCTCCTCAAAATAATAAAATCCACACCAGTCACACACCCATATACACCTCTTGAGACCATACATTGGGGACCCAAAAAAATTGGTGTGCACTTACTCCACCAAAAAATCAGTGATTTAAAAAATCCAAATCAGATTGGGCGGTTCAATCGTTACAGCTGGGTATCAAGATGCCTAGGTATAAAACTATATGATTTTTAAATCAGCACACGAATTGAAAAAAAATAGGTTTGACCGATTGAACTGATTTTGACCTGATACATGCTAAACGTTGTCGTTTCAGTTAAAGGAAAAAAATTCAAGGACAAAAACATGAGAGGTGACCTAGTCATGTCGATTGAATTGGGATTAGAATGGGTCAAACTGAGATCATACTTGATAATTTTTTAAATAAAAATAATTTTCAATCAAAGCATTGCTAGATCGGTGGAATTAAATAGTGGGAGATCTGCCGAGCTAATTTTCCGTCCAATTTTTAAAACACCGCAAAAAACCTAACCAAGAGGAGAGAGCCAGCCTCATAAATAAAGCTTCAAGCAACCCTTGATTAATCGATTGGAACAACTGAACCATCACATATGTGCCCTAAAACTTCCCTAAGCTATCAAGGACATGGTAGATGCCTACCAAAAAAAGGACATGGCAGATGGACATCAGTAAGACAACAAGTCACTTAACCTGAGATAATTCTACAATAATAATAATTTAACATAGACTAAATCCTTTCCCGAGCGTAACGCAAAAGAACATGTGTAATGATAGTTCTGTTCCATGTAAGGAGATGCTTCAGAACTAGGGCATCTTCATTTTAAGTCCGCACACCTTATCCCATGTTGTGGGAGCCTTCTTAGTAAACTTTATAACACCCGAACAATCTACTTTAACAGGAAGAGGGGGGAGGGGAAGGCACAAAATCTCTCTACATTCCAAAAGATGAGATATCAAAGAAGTTGTGAACGTATGATAGCTAAAAACCTCTTGGTCTGACCTCTGATTTTGGCAATCACTCTGTCAATCAAAGGGGCTTGTAGTGATGGATAACAAGCCTTGATATGATTACTGGACCTCCAAGATATAAATAAATAAATAAATAACACTTCTACCTCCACAAACTTGCAATGTTCCATGATCTATTGCTTAGTACTATATGTGGCAATCACGTCGGGCGGGTCGAGTTTGGATTGACTTATAGCAGATCGGATCGTTATGGGATTTGGTTGTTTGTGGGTCATTTCTTTACAGGCCCATTGTGGGTTGGGTGAGGTAATTTTAGGTTCGGGTCATTTCGGGTCACTTAATTGTTCGGGTGGGGTCAAGTTAGAGTTCGATTCATTACAGATCCGAGTTGTATCGGATTAATTTACAAAGTCGGGTTGGGTCGGGTTTGGGTTGAGATAGTTCGGGTTCGAGTCGGGTCAGTTTCGGATTATTTTGCGTTAGCTTGTCAAGTCGAGTCAGATCTATGAATGTAAATGGGGTAGATTTTATCCGAAACACGCTGGGTTTTATTCATTTAATACTTAAACAAATATGGAGGATGAAAAAAAATACGTTTTGGATACGAATATGGGATATCTACATCTGTACCCATATCCTTATCCATATCCGTATCCGTTTATCCGATATATAATTTTTCTTTCACCCTTAATTTTATAATAAATATAGTATAAATTAAGGTTAAAATTGTCATTTGGCTTAACTCTAAATGAGTTTATCCATTAGGTAATTGATTTATTCTTTGGATAATATCCGTTAACAGATAAACGGGCTATTCATCGGATAACAGCTATCCAATGGATAAAGATATAGATGCGTAAATGAATACCCGTTCAGGTATATGTATGAATTCAGGTATGGGTGTACCTTCCCTGAACCCGCCCCATTTACATCTATATCGGGTCAAGATTGGGCTAAGCAATATTTTATTCACATGATTTTGTGTTAGAGTTAATTTGACGAGCCATATTTGGATTAATTTAACGAATAAGATCTTTTTAGATTTTAACGGATTGGGTTGGGTTTGGGCCAAATTAATCTTGGATCGAATCACTTTAGATTTAGGTGAAATCGGACATTGACCACTAAAATTAATCTAAATCATTAACTTCATAAGCAAGCATTAAGTTTAATTTCATGTAAACATGTAATTAATAATGTGTTATTAATTGTTATTTGTTTATTATTATGGATTTATAATATTGTGTTTTTACGTAAAAAATTAGTAAAATTAGAATATCATTGGTGAATAAGTAAGTTCACAATAAAAGTAAAAAAATAAATAAAATTTAAATAATAAAATATTTTTAAAAGCTTTAAATAAATAATGAGACATGTGTATTTTTTTTATTATAACTGATTAATAACAAATTTAGTTTTATTGAATCAGGTTGGGTCAGGTTGATAGCGGATTTGGTTAATAACGGGTCGGGTCGGTGGTAGGTTGAGTTAATATCGGATTACGGGTTGGAGTCGGATCGAATCACTTATATTCAGATCTGTGTCAGATCATATCGATTTCGAGTCAATTTTGGTTCAGGGTGGGTTGATGAATTTAGTAGGTTATGTCAGGTCGAATTTTGTATAGGTTAGTTTTAATCGGACAGGTCAGATCAACTTTTTGTTAGAAATTTTTTTCCCCTAATGTTTGGGGCACACTACAAATGCCCTTTATATTATAGCAGAAGAACATGTACAATTGACACGTTGATGACCATCAAGCTTCTCCAGTAGGGACACCAATGGTAAGAAAAAACAGACATGGACATCAACCTTCAAGGCACTAAAATAACGTCCTAATCAAATGCACTTCACGGAAACGAAAAATAAGTGGAAAGCCAGAACAACAAGGGCCTTGAGAGGTAGGGACAAAGAGAACATGCACAAAAGCACAAGGTTAGGAAGAGAGGAAAGAATGACTCCGGTAGAAATATTTGTCGCCACATAAAACATTCAAACCATATTAGGTTTTGGATACAGATTACAGCACTACTATCCAGATACCAGGATGTAGCGAGACTTACATAACATCACTCTCAAAATGAACAGGCCATGGGATTCCCATCTACTTTTACCCCATAAAGCAAACAAATAGTACGACTAGGGTTGTAAACGAGCCAAGCCGAACCGAATACCCCTAGGCTTAGGTTCGGCTCGTTTAACTAAACAAACGAGTCGAATTGAGCTTTTAACGAACTGAATATTCCTAGGCTTAAGTTCAGCTCATTTAACTAAACGAGCCTAAAATGATATTTTGGCTCGGCTCGTTTAACTAAACGAACGAGCCGAATCGAGCTTTTAACGAACCGAACCAAGCCGAGCTCACGAGCCAAAGCCAAAAAATAAATCGAGCCTCACTTTTAAGCTCGTTTAACTAAACGAACAAGCCGAACCGAACTTTTAACGAGCCGAGCCGAGCCAAATACCGAACTGGCTCAGCTCATTTACAACCCTAAGTGTGACAGAAGCGTGACAAACAGGCAGATGAGCCAATGTTTGTAGATATTGGGCGAGAGACAACGTGAACAGAGGCAGCAAACTTCTCTCAGGTCCGTCGGTCCACAAAAAAACTAGATCTTTTCGGTGATGACGCGAGGAACAATTGGCAAATGCCAAATGCATACAGAGAAGAGGATTCCAAGAAGTATGGTTAGTGTACAATTGATAGAGGTGGCAATCGGGTCGGGCGGGTCGGGTCATTTGACTGTTGCGGGTCGGGTCGGGTCACTAACAGGTCGGGTCATTTCGGGTCATTCAATTTGTCGGGTCGAGTCGAGTCATTAACGGGTCAAGTCATTTCGGGTCAATTTGTCGGGTCGGTTTCGGGTCCGGTCATTTTGGTTCCGGATCATTTCGGGTTAATTAATTTGTCGGGTCGGATTGGGTCCGCTCGTTCGGGTTAAAAAAACTCGAATTCGAATAATTTCGGGTTAACTTGACTGGTAGGGTCGGGTTGGTTTCGGGTCATTTTATAATTCACGTGAGTAGGTGGCTTCGATCGGTTCAGGTCATTTCATATTTTCATGTAATAATCTAATACGACGGGTTAGTTATGTCCGGGTTGTTTCGAGTTAAGTTGATGGGTGGGGTCATTTCATACAATTTGATGGGTTGAATTTAATTAGTTACGGGTTAATTTAATGGGTCGAGTTTTGACGGGTTTACTCATATTCGAGTCTAAGTAATTATCATTTCATAAATCATAAATATTAGAGACAGACAATCATAAGATTAATATTGCAGATAAAAGAATTAAAAATATTAAATGCGCTATATTTTCACAAATAAATAGTAAAGATATTTATAAATTTTAATAATAAAAAATATTGCGCTTTGAATCAAACAAAGATATTTATCATTGATTATAATTTATTTGATAACTTAAAATATTTAATTACTTAAAAAAAGATAATTTTATAAAATAAAGATGATCAAAACAAGACTATACAATGTATAATTAATTATCATTTATTACATTGTATATATTAGATACAATAATAAGATTACTAGTAAAGATAAATGAAATAAGAATTTTATATGTATTTTATTTTTACAAAGGTAAATAATAAAAATATTTATAAGTTTTAATAATATTATATTCAATTGCTTAAAATATTTATAAATTTTAAAAGTAAAAATATTAGATGTTTATAATATATTATATTTAATTAATTAGTTAAAATATTTGATTACTTAAAAAATATAATTTTATAAAATAAAGGTGAGTATAACAAGAATAAACAATGTATAATTATCATTTATTACATTGTAAATATTAGATACAATCATAAGATTATTAGTAAAGATAAATGAAATAAGAGTATTGTATGTGTTTTATTTTTACAAAGGTGAATAATAAAGATATTTATAAGTTTTAATAGTATTATATTTGATTGCTTTAAACATTTATAAATTTTACAAGTAAAAATATTAGATGCATGTTTATCATATATTTTATATAATTGATTACTTAAAATATTTGATTATTTAAAAAAAGATAATTTTATAAAATAAAGGTGAGCATAATAAGAATATATAATGTATAATTATCATTTATTACATTGTAAATATTAGATACAATACAATCATAAGATCACTAGTAAAGATAAATGAAATAAGAATATTATATGTGTTTTATTTTTACAAAGGTAAATAATAAAGATATTTATAAGTTTTAATAGTATTATATTTGATTGCTTTAAACATTTATAAATTTTACATGTAAAAATATTAGATGTTTATCATATATTATATTTAATTGATTACTTAAAAAAATATAATTTTATAAAATAAAAGTGAACATAACAAGAATAAACAATGTATAATTATAATTTATTACATTGTAAATATTAGATATAATCATAAGATTATTAGTAAAGATAAATGAAATAAGAGTATTATATGTGTTTTATTTTTACAAAGGTAAATAATAAAGATATTTATAAGTTTTAATAGTATTATATTTGATTGCTTTAAACATTTATAAATTTTACAAGTAAAAATATTAGATGCATAAATACTTGATTACTTAAAAAAAGATAATTTTATAAAATAAAGGTGAGCATAACAATAATATATAATGTATAATTATCATTTATTACATTGTAAATATTAGATACAATACAATCATATGATCACTAGTAAAGATAAATGAAATAAGAATATTATATGTGTTTTATTTTTACAAAGGTAAATAATAAAGATATTTATAAGTTTTAATAGTATTATATTTGATTGCTTTAATTGATGTATAATTTTTATATCATTTATTCTATTTTTTTTTCATATTCATTTATCTATATAATTTATCTTATTAATTTCTCTAGTTGTATTTATTTTATTAGCGTTATTATATTTATATTTTTATTGTAATATTTTTATTAATTATTATTATTATTATAGTAAAAGAAAACTATAATAAGTTATTTTAAACATAATTTAAATTAAATAATAATTATATATTTTTTCATTAATTATCAATTATTACATATAAATTCATATAAATTAAAAATTAAATAATGTAAAATATAAATAATTAATATTATAATTAATAAAAATAATTGGATATTGTAAATTTAAAATTGATGAACGTAGAATACTAAATTATATTTAAAGTAAATTAATAATATTAAAAGAAAAAATATAACTAAAAATTTAAATTTAGGGTTGTAATGTGAGATACTCTTGATATGGGGTATAGTCATTATTTGTTGGATTTTGTGGGTGATAAGTGATAAACTGATAACTAATAAATGACATTATTATGCTCTTCTATTAAGAGTTTCTTCAAATACGTGGATTAGTAGATGTAATAGAACACGTTTTGAAAATTATTTTATAAGCTTATAACTAGATGTTTGTCTTTTTTATTTTAATTTTTTATTTATTAATAATATATCTTATTAGGATATCATTAATAAATAAGAATGTCTAGGATAAAATTATGAAAAATAAGTACAATTTATAAAATACTATATTTTTAAAAGCTTTAAACGAATAATAAAATATATATAATTTATTATTATTATAATATATTATGATGTCTGATCAGATTAATGTTGGGTCAGATCGGATGATTGTCGGGTCGGATCAACGTTGGGTCGGATCTGCTTTGGATCGGGTCAATAATGGATCGGGTCGCTATCGGGTCGGGTCATGAGTCGGGATCAGGTCGGATTCATTATTATCGGGTCAATGTTGGATCGGGTTGCTAAATTTTTCGGGTTGGACGAGTCGGGTCAACTTTTGTCAAACAATTGAATAGTATATACGTTAGATGACGTCAAAATATACACAAACATATAAGAACGAATCAGAAGATGATTTCTATCAACATCTGACGATCGCTTTCAAATAGTGATTAAATTAGTTTATTAGTTCCAACTCATGGATAAACAAACTACTATCAATGTGTGGGCATTCCCCGCCGTCTATCTACAAGAATTACAGAATAATTGACCTTGACAATCGTTCCCACCCACACCCATCCACTGAAAAAATTAAAATAAAACTCCATGCTAAGAAGTAACATCGTAAAACACAATTGCTTACACGCATGATTAAATAATGCAGTAACTAATGAATAACATTCAATCAATCATGACACTCTAAATTCATTTGTGGAACCAACAAAATGCAGTAAAAAAAAACCAACAGTCGGCAGCACCAATATTGCAAATTGATTGAAACAAAATTCAAATTAGATAAACTCTGCATTAAAAAAATTAAAAGAAAAAAAAAACCCTCTTAGCAGTAGATAATTTATATTCCTAGAACAGAAGTTATGAAAGACAATAGAGTTCAGAACAAAGACTCAGGTAGTCTCCTGTCCTAAGCAGCAGCTTCCAAAAAGGCTCTTCCAGGCTGGCGATTTGCTAAGGGACCATGACAACCGAGCAACTGCATAAAGACAAATGGCCATAGGTCAATTACTCACATAATGACCAGCATGCTAACAAGATCAGGGCCCATGACACAAATGAAGAATCTCAGACTGATATAGTTCGATCGACAGACCTTAGCATTGACACCATCGGGCAAGATTCTCTTCTCAGATTTATACCTTAGATAATCGGTACGATTGAATTTGGTGAAACCCCTGAAAGTTAGAAGAGTAAATAGCAATTAGAAACACATACAAGAACCAGCAATAGTCCGTGCATCAATCTATGCCATCAAACACTAAACAGCGAAACGTGCAGTATCATGATTACTAACCACTTCCTGCTGACAATGATCTTTTGACGACCAGGGAACTTGAACTTAGCACGGCGAAGAGCCTCCTGAGCATGATGACCATTGCTGTCCTTGCAACGAACAGACAAAAGTACCTGACCAATGGCAACTCTAGCACAAGTTCCTTGAGGCTTTCCAAATGCACCTCTCATACCTGTCTGGAGCCTATCAGCTCCAGCACACGAAAGCATCTTGTTGATACGAAGGACATGGAATGGGTGTACCCTAACCCTAAGATGGAATGCATCCTTTCCGGCAGACTTAACCATGTACTTGTTGCACGCAATTCTAGCTGCTTCCAATGCCTCGCTAGACACATTCTCCTTCTCCCAACTAACAAGGTGAACACAGAAGGGGAATTCATCAACACCCTTCTTCTTCATGCCGACATCATAGATCCTGATCTTGGGGTCAGGAACACCACGACAGAAACGTGACTTTGGGTATGGCTTGTTCTTGATCTGGCGGTAACACCTAGCTGGTCCTGTAACAGCAGCAATAGTACACAATCAGTTATCTTGATCAGAGAGAATGAAGTTTTAAGCACTTCCAACAAACCACAAGGCATTCATGGTTTACAACAAATGCAAGCCTACTCCGACAACTGTTCCCACGATCAGAGAAAGTGCAATATAGTACAAAATTAGAAGAAACATATTATAATCAGTGCTCAGTTGTTTCAGATGGGAACAGCATATACCCTAGAAAGAGCATCCATGAACCAGGAGGAGAAGGCAACTGGGTGCAGGTGAATCAATAACTCAAGGAACCCCAAAGTTAAGAGAGGAACCAACAAATGCAAGGGCATAAGTCAGGTGGAAAAGATTAATAAAAAAAAAATGATTGAATTGAAAATTTTGAATGAACCAACAAGCATGAAAATATCCAGACCAGGTGCATAATTGTTAAACTTCTGATCAGGATCTTATGATCTACAATAACACTAAACGAACAATACACAATGTAGAATATTAAAGTAGTAGAATCATAGTAGATTTTACAATCCTATGTAGGATATTACGATAATCTTATGATCCTACATACAAACTATTTTTATATCTATTTACCTTAAAACTTATTTCCCTCTTATTATGACTATATTTGTCCCTTATGGTGTTTAAAAAGGCCTAAGGCGCACCTAGGCAATACAGGTCCTAGAGCTAAGGACCAAGCACAAGACGAAGGTGCGCACCTAGGCGAAGTAAGGCATCAATATTATCGGTCTAATATTGCTTTTGATCTTCCCAAAATGTTATAATACTTTTCCTTCATAATCATATTTATTGGTCTTCCCATAACCATTTTTCCTCTTCTTTTCCTTCCCAACATAAGATTTATTTATTGTATTTACAAAAAGAAAACCCTAAATTAGCTAATCAAAGTTTCTTTTTGTACACTAAATGCATTCTTATCCTCACAGATTTTGTTGAATGAAATTAAAACCTATAAATGACTAATTTTTACTAAGGTGCACACCTTAGAGCCTTGCTCGCCTTACTGTGCCTACTGCACCTTGCTAATGCCGCCTTGCCTAGATGAAAAAACCTCAAACTGCCTTTTCAAACAAAGGTCACCTACCTCTAAATATTAACCCTATTATTTTGCACATATTACATATTGACCACAAACTAATACAAAAGAAGCACAAATGAAATACTAGCGAAGTTAACTGTTAGAAAGACTAAAACTTACAAAAGTACAAACTCTATATGCATAGGTAAAAAATATATATATTAAATTTATGGTGTTATTTATTTACAAATTTCTATTTAGTTCATTAATGTTTGTTTCTTTTATCGTGTTGCTAACTTCGTTGTATGCATAGTTTCTATGATAATATTTTTTGTATGCATGCAATCAGCAATTTATGTTTCTAATTACTGATAACCAATTAATTAGTGAGCAGTTAAGAGTTTCAGAATGAGGTTTTTTAGTGTTTTTCAACTTTAATTATGGAATTTTGTTGCATACAAGTATATCTAGGTTATATTTTTATGATATTCCTAGGATCTTATGGCAACTTTGCAATTCTAGCAATGTTGGGACCGATGTATGTAAAGTTAAAAACTACCCTGACAAAACTCAATCAGTAACCAAAAGCTTTAGAATATTTCAAATTTATAGAAGCTGTCTAGTGCCTAAGATTCAGCTTCTCGTCATTTACTCCTAAACTATATGTATATTTCAGGACAAAGTTTCCAATATTTAAAATTCCGACATTACCAAATCAAATATCAAAGATAAAAACTCTAGATCTCATAGCTGTCCCCATTGTTCTCTATATTATACTATATTTTCCTCCTTAATGCTTCCCAGACTATCAATTTCCCTTTGAATCGACAAAAAAAATGCACGCAAATAATTGCGAAATTAAATGTTCATCAACCAAAATCGTGAATTTTGTGGCATAATAACGCATTAAAACAGATATATTCAAATGTAGCTACAGAATCAAAAATCATTCAGACTGCACAAAATAGTAAATCCAAATAAGCGAGAGGCAGGTCTGTAGTTTTCTAGACAACTAGATAGAAAATCATATCAGAATAAATAAAAAAGTCAAGCCAATCAGAGACAAAAACACAAAAATAGATGGAGATAGCCAGAAAAGTAAAAGATAGAGAAAGGAGGACAATTACTTCGTCCCATGGCGAAATGCTGGCTTCCGGCGCTTTCCTTCCTTAACCTAAGTGCCAAAACGCGAAAACATTTTATTATATAGGATCATAAAATGGGCCGGATGAATATCGCAACCCAAGATCGCAACAAAGGCTGTCTGAGCACCGCGACCCATTCTCATAACATGGATATAGGATCATAATATGGGCCGAATGAATATCGCAACCCAAGATCATAACAAGCGCCGTCTCAGCATCACAACCCAATCTCATAACATGGGCCGGCTGAATATTGCAAGTTTGCAACTGCATCAAAACTTTTACCGCCTCTAACTTGTTGCCCCAAAAGGCAACCGTACACGGGATAATTTTTTCTTTATAATAAAGTGATGTATCAATCCAATAAAACCCAAACACCTATTTCATATATTTGTTATTAATTTGTATAACTAGTTAGCAAACACCTACTATTTGACTAGAATTAAAAGAAATTCTTTCTAATTAATGATATAATAAATGTAGTGTATGTATAAATTCTTCCTTGGGTGAATACATCACCTCACCATAATGACGTAGGAAGCTTGACCCATCTAAAAATTTCTCCCTAACATTGGATAAATATAAAATATGTTTGATAGTTAGCAAATAGTCAATAGCTAATACTAATAGTAATTTCTATTAGTGGTAAGATGGTGCAAATTAGCTAATTCAAGTCATGTCGGTTCGATTATTCATAGGTGTGTACATTGGCCCATAATCGGACCAACACGACCCAAAATTTTGGGATTTAATCGAAGACTGAACCAATTATTAATCAATCCTAACTCAAATCGAACTAGATAATTTTGGATTTTAGTTGGATTTGACCAATCTTGACTAAAATTATGTTTTAACATTTTAAGCTATTTTTAATTTAAAAAGTATTAAAAATTAATTGTTATCACACACTTTTCTCCTACATAAATAAAGACTTAAATTTTATTATCATTGTCACATATTTAATATAGTCTTTATTAAAGCACACAAGACACAATAGTTCTTAGCTTCATCATTTAGTATTTCACCATTTTTTTTCCTAAAGTTTGAACAAAAATAAGGGACAAAAGGCCTAACAACGTCAACTAACAACAAGAAGTAAATTTGACATAAGCTTAACAACGGAAAGTAATCTTTAGTAGCCGCAAATTCCAAGTCCAACCATGAACTAAAGGGATATTTATAAGCCTTATAGGCCCTTTAGATCCAAACTAGAATTTTTTAGTTCTTAGGTAGGATTAATAGTATATCTGAGCTTTATAAAATTGTAAATCTAGAACTGATCCGAAATCTAGTCGGTTCTAACTGAAATTTGAATTATCATATCCAATTTTTAGGTCTAGCCTACTTACGACACACACCCCTAGTTATTTGAATACTCACAAAAAAAGCTCAATACAATAATGTTTGCAAGCTTATTAAGGCAAGCCAACAAAATGTACAACAACAACATTTTTTGCCAACGAAGGAAATTGATTCAGCTCACTCAACAACCCAATGCAGAAAAATAAATGGGGCAGGCCAAGTGTATTGGTGTGTGCTCATTTAAAAAATAAATAAATAAAAATCAACGTACAAAAGAAATCTCAAATGATGCTTGTCATGTTGGGGGAAATGGACCAAAAAAAATAAAATTGTGGTGCCATGCTTAGTTAACGTTGTCGAGTTGCCTTTTAGCCGGTGTTTTAAAAATCAAATCAAAATTCAACTCTATGGATTTTTCGATATACAATTCAATTAATTTAATTGTGATTTGATCAGTAATTACTTTAATTTAAAAAAATATCTGACATAGTCCCGGTATAACCCAATCCAATCTTAATTCTACCAGATAATTCACGCCTTGAAATTTCCCCCTACAACTAAAACAATAGCAGTTAGTACATAACTGGTCAAACGGGTTCAACCAGTCCAATCCGGCTTTCCTATGCCAATATGTTATTTTTAAAATTGAATTTTTCGTACCGGTACCTATTCGGATTAATTGAATCGAACTTTCCGATTTTTAGTTCATTGGTTTTAGCCTATGTTTGGTTGGCTGGGATTTTTAGATAAAATGTGTTTATCCTCATTTTTTTATGCAAGAAAAATATACCTTTTTTTTTCAAAAAAAAAAGTATAAATAGAGGGTATATTTGCCTAAATATGACATCTCTACAATTTTTTTAAGTTATTTCCTCTCTTTAACTATAATTTCTTACTCTATATCTCTCTTCTTCTACCATTAAATATGATTTTTCCTATCATAATAATTATTAATGAAGTTATTATTATGATCATTAGTGACTATAATTAGTAAAGTTATTATTGTTAGTTATATTAATTTAATATTTCTATTGGTATATCTAAGCATTATTGTTGTGGAGGTAAAAATGACCATGGTATAAATTTAATGAGATAGTATATTTTATTATTATTAAAGATGACTCTTGTGGATGTATAAGTCAGTGGGGATAAAATAGAAGCCAAAAAAGTGTTTTTTGGTTTTAAATGCATAGATGTCTACTAAAGACGATTGTAGTTATTTGAATGTGTAAAATGATGTATACAAATATTAGTGTAAGTTTAGAGAGACAAGCAAGGGAGACTTAGTATTAGCAGCAAATTACTATTGCTAGACATTTCATTAAACTTGTCTTACCGCTCTGAATAATTGACAAGCTTAAAGCATTGCAAGATAGTGTGTGTGTGTGTGTGTGTTTGTGATGATGCTTGAATTTACTACTGTCCTTGTCCTTTTCATATTTACCATTGAATTGATGTTATGATTTGTTAACTGCTAAGTTAGTGTTATCAAGATTTAAAGGTGTTAAAAAGACCCCAAGTAGCTAGATTCAACTCATTACCTCCAAATGGGGGTTCGATGACGTACTGATCTTCTCCAACCTAAAGGTGTCCCTTCAGATTGGCACCATACTCAGCTATGAGGGTAAATTGACTTACCCATGGCCTTTTATATCATCAAAAAGGTGAGTCGTAGCCATATATATATATATATATATATATATATTATGTTTGTAATATTTTATTTTTTAGAAACCTTAATTATAAACCGGTAATTATATGTAATTAGTTATAATAATTATTATATGGTGTTTTGTATTAAATATATTATTAATATGTATATTACTATAATATATTATATATAAATTTATTTAGGTTAAAATTTGATAGAAAAGTGGGTTATTAAATTTTAATCCTAATCTAGACGCCAACCAATATCTATTTTAGGGCCTTGTTATTTGTAAATAAAATTTTTACTCGATGGAAAAAAATTCGCACATATACCCTCCTCGACCGGTGATTTTTGCCGATCCACCTACTCCTCCATCTGTAATTTTTGTCGTTCTCCGTACCCCTCGATAGGCAATTTTTTACGATCCCCCCACCCCTCCATCATCAACTTTTGCCGTTTCCCCTACATTTTAAACGTATACCTCGGATAGATAAATCCCTATACACCTATAATTTTTGTCGTTCCCCTACCCCTACCACGGGTAATTTTTGTAGATCCCCTACCCCCACCACCGGCAACTTTTGTCGTTCCCTCCCCTGCCCACCAGTCATTGTTGTTATTCCCTCACCTTACCCACCGGCATTTTTGTCGTCACCTCCCCCTACCCGCCGGTAACTTTTGACGTTCCCACCCCTCCACCATCGGCAACTTTTGTCGTTCCCTCCCCTTACCCACCGACAATTTTTGTCGTTCACTCCCCTACTCCCCGACCACTTTTTCCTTTATCAATAAATATTTTATCGCAAATCTTTTTGGGTCAAAATTATCGTACACAATTATATACGTTAACTATTTCTCTATAAAAATTTATTTGAATATGTGGTTATGGTCGAAATAGGGCGCAAAAAAAAAGTTTGTCAGAAATATAGGATGTGACGTATGTATATGTATGATTATTTCGGTTTCTATCGTCCGAACGTTTATATATAAACAAATAACTTCATCGTTTTTATTCTTCATAATAGAAAGTCTTTGTTGAATCTTCAGATAAAATTTTACAATTTTTTTAAACACTCACAATGAATAATGAATTTGAAAGTTTTTCAAACTACGATAAGTTTGGAATTCTGGCAAGCTACGATGAGTTCGGAACTCCAATGAACTACGAAGATGGGGTCACAATCCCATCATACTATAATGATAGATCTACAATACCGATAAGTTATGGATACATAAAAGATATACAGATGGATTCTTCCAATATTAATTACAACTTAGACGAAAAGGTAAATTTAATTTTTTTAGTATTGTAAATTGTGTCGACGAATTTGATTTGATGAAATTAATATTTATTTTTATTATATTATTATGGTAAGTTCTTTTTTTTTTAGGATACGGAGAATACATATTTTACGACTCAAAATTGTCAAATATTTTTTATAATAGAATCAATATTTTCTGATCGTGAAGAACTTGTAACATGGATTAAAAAAATGAATAAAACTCATAAGATTATTTTGGTCATCAAAGGTTCTAGAAAAGGAAATGGTATAGGGGCAGGTAGAGTATCGCTGAGATGTGAAAGAAGTGAAACGTACGTCCATACTAGAGCTACAGATACCAAATGTGCACGTAATACATGTTCTAAAAAGAATAATTATCCTTTTTTTATTGGTATTGAAAATAATATTGGTGGATGTCAAGTGGTAGTTAGGAACGGGACACACAGTCACCAATTGGCAAATTATGACCAAGGGCGTGTTGTTGTTGGTAAGTTGACTAAAAATGAAGTTCAATTTGTTGATGAACTTATCACAGCTAACGTAAAGTCACGACAAATCATACCGCTTCTGCAAAAGCAATTTGAAGGAAATGTAAGTATGATAATGCATATTTATAATGCTCGATAGAAGCTTAGGTCTAGAGAAATGAGCAGTCAAACAAAGTTACAGTATGTTATGAGTATGTTGGTTGAGAATCATTATTTTTAGTAGCATCGAAGTGAGCCGAAATCAAATGTAATAAGCAAACTTCTATTTGCACATCCTGTATCTTTTAATATTCTAAATGCATTTCCTTTTGTTTTAAAAATGGATTGCACGTATAAGACGAATAAATATGGAATTTCCTTACTTGAAATTGTTGGACTAACACCAACACAATTGAATTTCAATGTTGCATGTACATACGTGTCATATGAGAAGGAGGAAAATTATTTATGGGCACTTGAGAGATTGAAGACCTTAATGGATCCATCTATGCTTCCAACCACCATTATTACCGACCGAAAACTTGCTCTTATTTCAGCTATGGAACACATTTTTTTCCACTTCAAAACATTTATTATGTAGGTTTCATGTTAATAAGAATGTGGAGAAATGGTGCAAGAAAGTCTTTGGTCGTTCATCGTTTGCACGTGGTTTTATGCCACGATGGAAAAATATGATAGATGTCACGAATGAACAAACATACGAGGAACTACTATTGCCATTAGAGGAAGATTACAGAAACATGTCTAGCCTTATTTCGTATCTAAAGACGAATTTCCTACAACCATATAAATACAAAATGATTTCTGCATTATTCGGTGACATGTTTCATATCCATCAGATTATAACGAATTTGTATGATTTATATTTTATCTCCTAATATAGTTGATTTTACTTCTTTTCTAGTGATAGAGTAATATACTAATTTTTTTTATCAACAGGGTTGATGGTACTCATGGATCTTTGAAGATATTTCTAGAGACATCATGAGGTAGCTTCAATACAGTGGTCAAATAAATGCACACATTCCTGGAATTGCAACATAATAAGATAAAAGCATTACTAGAGAGGTCTTAGTTCAATACTCCTCATTTTGCTACAAGTGCCCTTTATACCAATTTCAGAGGTCATGTTACTTTATACGCAATGGAGTTGGTGAACAAAGAGTGTCAAAGACTTGATTATGTAGGTATCGATGATGATTTATGTGGATGTTACATGCGGCATACGCACGGCCGGCATACCATATACATATGAAATTAATACATACATTCATAACTACATGTCAATCTCCTTGTTGGCTATTCATCCCTTTTGGAAGAAAATTGACGATTAATCCACCGGCATCCCAAGAACCAATAGAGGTTACATCTCATTTACTCCATATTTCCATGAAAGCTGCTATGAGCCAACCACCAGCAATACAGAATTAGTTGACTAGAGAGATATTTAATACTGTTGTTCCCTAGAGAACACCTTTCCACGAGCCACCGATACAGCAGCATAGGAGTCGCCCAAGGAACTCCATTAGAAGGGAACAATCTAGTTGAGAGTACACATAACAACAATTTCCTAGTCATTCGAGATCAACACAAGGTCGAAGGCGTGGTCGGAGTTGAGGACGACAATTGACATTTATGTCATCAGGCTAATTATAATTTCCGCACGTGACTAAGATGAATCGACATATAGTTCTTTATATTAGTACCTGGTATAATGTGTTAGGAGATGAAAACTATGGTTTCAGAGCATTGGCTTTTATTATACTAAGAAATGAGGAACGGTGGATTCAGATTTGTACCGACTTATATCACGAGATATTGGCGAAACGATAGTTGTATGAAAATGTGCTCGTATATAACAGCGTTGATCAAGTTCTGAATACTATTGTCCACTGGGAAGGGTCAGCTCCGATGGCACACTGGATGGAAATGCCTGATATTGGTTTAATTACCAAATCGCTTTTCTTCATTATTATAATTACCAAATTGCCCTTTTAATTGGTTAAATTATCAAATTGCCCTTCTCCATTATTATAATTATCATTTTTTCCCTCGTCATTATTATATTTATCATTTTTCCCTCTTTCTACAAATTATCAAAATGCCCTTCATTTACACCATTTTACCATTTTACCCTTCTACTTTATTAAATTACCATTTTTACCTTCCTTTATACCAATTTACCATTTTACCCTTTTACTTTTTTAAATTACCATTTTACCCTTCTTTTATACCAATTTACCATTTTACCCTTTTACTTTTTTAAATTACCATTTTACCCTTCTTTTATACCAAATTACCATTTTATCCTTCTCTTTTATTAAATTACCAATTTATCCCTTTACTTCACCAAATTACCAACATGCCCTTTCTTTTATGTTAATTTACCAAAATGCCCTTTCCATTATATTTAATTCACCAAATACTTTCTTACACCCAAAAATTACCAAGTTATCCCTTTTCCATGTAAAATTACTAAAATGCCCTCCTTATTGTCCATTTACCATTTTACCCCATTTACTCTTATAATTTACCATTTTTCCCTATTACACCACTTTTACTAAAATACTCTCACTACATAAAATATCAATATTAATGCTCCATACCCATCATTCAACTCCATCAACTATTATTAATTATCATTGACACATATTAGCACATACCACACACATTTTTAGGCCACACCTTTTGCACATGCAAAAATTACCAAAATGCCCCTAGGGCTTATATTAGCATTACTTATGCACCACATGGCCATATTAACATATCATATCATACATATACTCTTAACATCATTATTAACATATCAAGTGTTATTTCTATACATGAAATATAAATTAACATGCTTTCCTTTTTCAATCAATACATGCCACTAAATATATCATAGTTCACAACATATATCATGTATATAAACATATTAAAAACTCTAATGTGCTAGCATACGTATATCCATACGTTTAAGTAAGGTTTAATGGCTACCTTATTTTCCACAAAAATTAAACCTTACCGATACCCTGGTTAAGGATTCAAGCTTTGATTAGTAAAAAATCAATCCCTAAAAATAATATAAAAAATTAGCATAATAGAAGTAGGAAAAATCAAAGGAATAATTTTTATATCAAAAGCTTAATTAATATATAATGCATCAACTATTTTTATACCTTAAAATTAATTAATGATTGGGTTAAAATTAAGGCAAGACTCACGCTACTCATGCAACGTGAGCTGCATGCAAAAATGAAAGGGGAAGGGGTTGAAGGAGGGAATAGGAGAAAGGAGAGGTGTTGGTTCGGGTTGGGATTTTGAGGGCTAGGAGGAGGATAGTTGGAGGGGAGTTAGGGAAGAGGCTGGGTGCAGGGGTGGAGTGGGGGTGTAGATGATGGTCGGGGTGGGTGATCAGCGGCGGCAGTGGCAGTTGTGTGGCTGCAAAGTTGGTTGCAGGGGTGGCGGAGGAGAAGAATGAAGGGAAAGTAAGAAGTAAAAGGAGGGGTCATAGGGCTAGGTTTCGACCAAAAGAGGACTTGGGGTGGTAGAGGAGGTTATAGGGAGTAGATTGGTGGGCGACAGAAGCAGCGGGATGACTGCGAACGGTGGAGGTGCAGGGTGGAGGCTGAGAAGGGGGAAAAGAAAAAAAGAGAGGAAGAAGGGTGGCTGCAAGGGCTCGAGGGGGTGGCTTGGTGGTGCAAGGCGGTAGTAAGGGGTGGCAGGAGGTGGTGCAGGTGGTTGGTAGGGTGGTGGAAGCGGCGGTCAAGGGTGGAGGAGCTAAAATAGGGAAAGGAAAAGAGAGGAGAAGAAGGGGTTGGGAGAGAGAAGAAGAAAGAAAGAAAGAAGGAGAGCAGGCTGCCCGGGTGAGGGAGAAAGAAGAGGAGCGGGTTGGCCCACTCGCGAGGGAGAGGGGGGAGAAGGAAGAACTGGGTTGGCCTAGTCAGGGGAGAAAGGAAGGAAAAAAAGGAAATGAGGGAGGCGGGCTGGGCTGACACCACGGGAAAGGGAGAAGGAAGGGAAGGAGTGGGCCAGTGGACCAAAATGCAAGGGAGAGAAAAACCACAGGCTTGGAGGCGCGAAGGAGAAAAAGAAGAAAAGGAAAAAGAAGGAAAAGAAGAAAAAAGGAGAAAGAAAAAAGAAAAAATAAAAAATGGAAAATGGAGAGAAATAAAATAAAATAATTTTTAGAATAATAGAATTTAATATTTTTGATAGATAAATTAATTTAAAATTTTAATTTATTATAATTTAATATATTGGTTTAAAAAGGTTAATTTTAGAAAAGTATTGGTTTGAAAAATTATTTAAATAAAATGAGTGTGATAAAATAACAAAATATTTATTTTAGTTTATTAAATATTCACATCCATTTTTACATGGTAAAAAATCTACAAAATAACTAACTTAAATAAATTTAAAAGTTAATTCATCCCAAATAAGGGTTATTTATTAAATTATCAGTTTTTAAAATTCTGGAGTATTACACTTTGAAACATCTACATGATGAATTTTTGGAGCTTTGTGTTTCTTTTTTTATTAGCTTTCCATGATAGCTTAAGTATCCGACCTATGGTAATCAAATATATTTGAATGTTATTTAGCTTAAGTATCTCAGTGTTCAATGTGGATTGAATAATACTTTATTAATCGTGATATAAAATAAAAACAACATCTGGCATTAGTTGTAACAAACATATTTTAAGCGGAGTAAATAACTATACAGTAATACATTAAGGTCATTACAAACGCCCATGCCCAAGTAGAGTAACTCCTAAATCACGCACAAAAGTTTCAATACATGTAACTAACTACTAATAATTTGGAGCTGGCTATCCCCTCCAATACAATCGGCGGATAGTTTTACATGCTTCGTTCAGACATCTTTTGCCTGGAATTTGATGATCATCATTCGGATGTTCGGTCAAATATTCTTCCATCATTGCCAATACATACCTATGAGTTCTAGGAACATATCACTCTATATATTCATGAGCCACGTCAGATGGGTATTGAGTCAGTGGTCCAAAAACATCCCGACCCAATATGTGTTCACGCTTCAAGAACCATTGGCTAATCATTTGTGTGTAATAAACTTTGTACTTCTTAAGGGAAGAACATCTGTACGTGTCCCTCGTGGACTTGATATACTCTTTAGAGATCACTTGTGTATATCTGAACTAGCGTGTCACTCTATCAGGCATATACGGTTCCACTTTCTCCAAAAAATATAAACAATCGTGATATAATAACATAGGACAATCCCTATATGAATCAACTACTCTATATGGATCTCAAATGACATTTTACAAAAAAAAAATTAAACTAAACATGGATATCGCTAACATAATATAATAAGAATATAATAATTTGATAATACATTTGATGTAGGCATAAGAATAATCTTTGCTCGAAAGTACTCGAGTGTCTTCAATTTATTGTCAAATTTATGTCCATAAAACCACCTCATACTATGAGGATGATCTGGATCATACCTAGATTGTTCCACTCTAAACCCCAAAAAGTATTTATATATCTAGGTCTATTATAATATTCGGTAGAATTATAACTAATATATCCGAGTATGTAATATATATATATGATAATTATAAAATTACTTGTAATAGAGTGATACATCCTGACATTTGAGCAGCTTCAGCTCTAGAAGCCATACCAAGTTGTTGATATAAAAAAGCAAGTGTGGCTGCACCCCATGCATAACCTTCAATCCAGCTAAGATCTTGAAGAAAATGATATAGTACAGATTAACTTTATCAACTAACTTATCAACAAACAATGATAGGCTGATCAACCATAATATATACTCGATCACTTTTTTCTCATCCTCTAACCAATATGATTCACATACTTCTTATAGTCATTTAAATGGAAGCTCACCCTTTTGAGTGACTTCATTCACTTACATTCCCTCCATCCCAAAAAAGGCACCTATTGCACCAATCAATTGTCCATGTGTGTCGGCTGTCATCTCCAAATGTAATGGATGACCATCAACTCGTAGCCCTAATATACGATGTACGTCTAAAAGGGTGATTGTCATCTCACCCCATGACATATGAAAGCTATTGGTGTCTTGTTACCATCTCTCAATAAATACTTAAATAAGTGGCACGTTAGCATACTCAAGTGTGTAGGATGGAAGGTGTGATAATCCTGTTTTCCATATTAGAGCAAACATCCTTTTATTGACGCTTTCAAGAAATGTTTTTAAAACCTCCTGCCTTATGTAGATCCGGGGACAACCACAATCCTCAAAATAAAAGAAACAAATGTAATGAATATATATGATTGGTTACATATAAAATAAGAAATAAGAAATAATGAATATGATAAAGTTGTCTTTTCTAACCATAAATCTAAAGCCACATGACCGCCAAAGCTTGGAATCAAATCAGGAATCATTGGACCTCCGGGACATGGCCCAAGCAAGTATCATTCATCCTTCAGTTATATACTTTGTTCATCTTCACTGGCATTACCAGCATCCCTATCACCATCGTTGTTGTTGTCCTCATCATCATCATGACACACATAAGTTGATGACAATGGTTGATCAGTAATGTGGGGTAATGATACTGGCAAATCCAATGATGATCTAGAACCACCAACAGCAGGTGGGTGAACTGAGGATAATGGTACTTCCATGTCAGGTTATGTCAGTGAGGTAAGAAAATCTACATATTCTGTAGATAATGGAAAACCTCTAGACCCGGAACCTTCGACCCCCAAACCTCAAACCCTTAAACCTCTAAAATCCGAACCCCTACCCCTAAACCTATGTACCATCTGAACCCCAAAATGCCAACATCGACCATAAATGATGGATGACCTGCATAGTCTGCAAATTTTGGAAGGGTAGGAGCTTGATGACTAGACCTTGGTTGTTCGGGAGCTTGTGTATATTCTAGCTATTCCGACGCTTCTTCCGGTTCTTGTTTACCAACTTTTTTTTGCTTCGTCATAATCCTCTAGCAATACTTTTTCTAAAACTTCTCACACAAGACATTAGAGCAGGTTGTTCAGTAGCAGTTCTGTTACGTCGTAAAGAAGCAGTAACAGGACGACCTTCGGTTCTATCTACTACTCTGTCTTGTCTGTGACTCATCTGAATTTCAATAATAAAACTAAGTCAATTAAAATTAGGTATATAAATTGAAGGTAATAAGTCATCACATAAATAAAACCTAAATACATAGGTGATAGTAATGTGATTATTAAATATTATAATATCAACCCATATTATGATAGCAAAAGAGATATATGTACCCAACCTTATAACTAAAATACAATTTCTTAAACTAACCCTCTACTTTATAAATTAAATACATCAACAATATTTTTATTAATTGTTAGTAGTAGTTTAGTATAATATAGCAACTAAATTATACTTAATTATGGTATCTTATAAAACCAATCTCCTAATATATTTTTTTTCCGATAATCTAACCAAATTTATTCAAAGATATTCTATAAAAATTAGCAAAATAAATAAATCTAAACATATTTAATCTATGATAAACAGATTTAATAAAAAAAATAAACTAATCTAATCTAATCTATTATCCAATCAATATAATTAAAAACATTCACCAATAACCCCGCCCACATAACAATATTTAACATATTTAATGAAAATATAAACAAATCTAATAAATATCAAATCATATATAAATAATACAATAATGTAATTAATAGAGTATAAAAAATATAAAAATATAGTGAACAAATTTAACCAACTTAACCATAATTAAAAAACATAACAAACCATAATTAATAAATATAATTACACCTCCCAAGGGTAATCAAAAATCCTAAAATAGCGACATAATTTGCCAAACCCATATTTAATTAAAATAACATAGCATAATTTACAGATTATAATAAATCTAAAAATATAATGAACAAATTTAACTGAATTAACTATAATTAAAAAAATGTATAATTAATACAAACATAATTAACAAACCATAATTAATAAAAATCATTACAAACATAATTAATACAAATATAATTAACAAACTGTACATTACCTCATTAATTCAACTGAAACCATCCCTTTCCCTTACGACAAAAATTGTCGGTCTTTCCCTCAATCCAATCAGCTAACTATGCTGATCCCCTTTCCCTATGAACGACAAAAGCTTCCAATCCCCTTCCCCTCAATTTTTTTTTCACCCAAGTTGTCTGTCGTTTATTTTTCCAACATGCCTGATATACATTTTTCCAAAAAACCTCGATCTACACAAAAAAAAACTTAACCCCACTCCATCGACAAGAATTACCGTTGAACCCTCCCCTCGTCGGCAAATATGGCCGAATCTTTCCCCTACAACATCGACAAATTTTTCTGATCCCCTTCCCATTTTTTTTCTATCTAATCTAACCGTAGCTAGAAAAAAATTCTAAAAAAGAAAATTCCAAAAGCTAGATCTACAGTTGAAAAAAAATTTGAACCCCACCCCACTGAAAAGATTTGCCATTTAACCCTCCCCATCGGCATATTCCACAACAAACACTACAAAAAACTAGGCTTTTAACGACCAACAATTTTGGTTGTTAACGGCCAAATTTTGGTCGCTAATGTCATTAAAGGTCAAACAAATTGTTGGTCGTCAGTGGTCGTTATTGCTCCTTCGCTAAAGGCTTTAACGACCAACCGAAATTTTTTGGTCGCTAAAGCAATAGCGACATCATATAACGTTGGTCGCTATAAGCAATAGCGACAACTAATAATATTGGTCGTTATAAGTAATAGCGACGGCGTAAAACGTTGGTCGCTATTAGCAGTAGCGACAACAAATAATGTTGGTCATTATAAACAATAGCGACAAACAAAATATACTGTCGTAAATAATATTAGCGACTAATTTCACACCAATAACGACCAATTTTTCCTTCACTACTAAAATCCCTGTATCTGTATGCATATATATCCCTTTTAACGTATGAATCTAATTTTCTAAATACCTGTCTACAAACATTCAACTAAATATTCATACAGATAATTTGTATCAAATATCTCGTACAACAAAATATTTGATTAATTATAAATATATTACACAAGAGTTATAAGATACCATTACATTACAAAAATATCATGATAAGCAACCACCTAAAAACTAATCGTTCTATTTACCGAACCTAATAGACTTAGTCAGCTTGTCAAAATGAGTTGGATCTGCAACAACAGAAATATAAAAACAATAATTAATATAAGTATCAAATGAACAATGACATATCATATCAAAATAAAATAAAAACACCATGCCAAATAATAAATGTGAGCCCTTTCGCTTGCATTTTTTATTGGTATAATGGTTATCTATCACTTGATATGGTGCTGATATATGATCACGTGTTTATATATCTTCATGGTTGCAAGTGTTATAAGAAAACTTATGGTTATGAAACTCTTCAAAGCCAAGAAAGGTGTTATCCTAATTGGTATTATACTTACATGAAGGTAACTCTTTAATCCATCGTAATATTTTTGCATGCCTTTATTCCAAACAGTTCAGTTATCCCCTCTGTTCTTTGGTATTATTTGTCTTTTCAGCATTAATTTAATCTTTTCAAGTATCTCTCACTTCAAGATTTCAGTCTAAACAATAAGCAAAATTCCAAAATTATTCCGTTAGTTGTCCATTTTCCCATAAACAAGCTATATAATTCTGATTTATTATCTCCTGAAGCTTGTGAAATTTAATTAGGACCATTTCAGTCAAGTTTAAGCATTATAATAACTATCTCAATCTGTGTGTGCATCTCTGAAATGACAAAATTTAAGAAACAGGGAGAGTGTATTTGTTGTCATAAATCAATTCTGATACTTTGGGGACATGAAGGGAAAAAATGATTGTAATATTTATGATAGTGTTAATGCCACAGATGCTAATGCTTATGCTCCTAAGCAGGTAAACTCAAACAAAAGGCAATGGGTCAAAGTGTGCAATTGGGATAATCTTACCAGTGGTAAGCATCAATCAATAACTTAAACTGGGATAATCTTTACTTGCAGAAAGCTCCAATATATCATGAGCAAAAGAGGAACCCTTTCTGATTTTCCTGTTGTACATAAGAAGCATCAGCAAGAAATACAAACCCAAAAAAGACTCACCAAAAAGAAGGGGTAATGGATAGTTGAACTTCAATCTTGGGTAAAAATATAAAAAAGTTTGAGCAACAATTTCCTCACTAGCTTTCTTTGCTTATAGCAAGTTGAAAAAGAGATGGAATAATCCTTAATAAGGGACAGGCAGAAGGTGATGGCTAATAGACAGAAGCACAAGGCATGCTAGGGAGAAAGTAGGACCAAATGAGATACAACCTTCGTTTCTTTTGCATTAATTCGTAGGTGATTGTTTCTCATACAATCTTCGATCCAACCTTCCGTTTACTTTCATAAAACCACATCAAGTCCTTTTTCCCATAATTGAAAATTTTGTTCTAATGATACATGAGGAAGAAAAATAAGGGAATGGAGGTGAAATTACTGCATAAAACATGAAGAGAGGTGTGATCATTCACCTAATTCAATGCCCCATGCAAGGCTAAGTGTAGTATATCCAAAATTTTACAATAATAAAACCTTTAATAAATAAGATAATGATAGGTTAGTGATGAATATAATTGCATACAATGGAGAGAAAGAACATAGATAAATGAGCAAGTAGTTAAGGAAATTAAAATTCAACAAGCCTAGGCTATCATCACTATCCCAATCAAGAGCTTCAACAAAAATTTTACAACTTGAAAAACATCACTAACTACTCCTCCAAATAATCTCCTTTCAAATGTTCCATATTAGAATAATCATAGCTAGTTTCTTTGTTGTTATATGTAGATGTGGCACATTATATGCAGGAGGCTAGCTAGCTAGGGGAAAGGAGAAAAAAGCATAACGAGAACCAATAAGATCAACTTAGTCTGCCGAGTCTCTCCCCGACTTCTTTTTGAAGACTCGACAAATAAGATCAGCACTGATGAAATCAAATTCAATGTATCCGCTAATAATAATAATAGTAGCAATTGTAATATCATATTGATGGCTTGAAATTATGAGGATAAAAGGAGCTGGTGTATATCGGTTTTTCCGACCTGATAAATTTATTCTTGTATCTCCTCGGTGTGATGACAAATGGCCGCTGTATAAGTTTATTCTGAGACTGTCTAATTGGATAGCCATCAATACCTCAAAATTTACAAGTTGGTAATGGTCGATACCCTTCAATTCCATTCGGCCATATTGATGACCATCCGATTAGCATAGACTACGGGTAAACTTATAAGTGGAAATGAACATGAGGGAGACTATAGTGATTCAAAAAGCAGTGACGGTGTCCCTGCATAAGAATTGGGTACGTATAAGGGAGCTGCGAATCATGGCGGAGTCCGACTCTAGAAATGTCGTTCATCAGTAATTTTTACAAATCAACTACAACCAATACAATTAACCATTTCAAATCACTCATACATCACATCTATATATAATTAAACAACTAATTTATCTTATCATAAGTTAATTCATTCAAAATTAATCAAAACCGAATTTAGGGTTTGAGTTTTTATACCAAACGAATTGCTGCGAAATTGGAGAGGATGAGGGGTGCTGGAGCTTCGCCGATGGCCAAGGACCACTCGACGGTGCCGAGCGGCGCTGGAGGCTAACGGGTGGTGGCGCGCCGCTGCTGCCTTCGTGCGTTGCCGGCGGCTGCTGCTGTTGCTCGCTGCTGCTAGGGCTGTTCACGGATCAAATATCCGATATTTCGGATATTTGATTGTCGGATATTTGAAATTTCGGATATCTAAAAATGATATTTGATATTTGATTTGAAACTTCGGATATCCGGAAGATCGGATATTTGAATTTTCGGATCGGATATCATCGGATATCAAATATATCCGATATTATTCGAATACAATTTCAAATATAAAAAAATTACCAAATGACAAATATATTTCATATTATCCGATTTGTTGAGCGAAAGCTGAGCAAATATCCGATTCGCTTAGCAAATATCCGACTTACTCAACAAATACCCATTGTTAAAACTAAAATAAGAAAGGAGTGGATGGAGTCTATCGGTATGCAGAGTATTTTTATTTTTATAAATATCTAAAAAGGGATTGTATTAAAAATATAATTTCAATTAAATTAAATTTTTCCTCAAATAATAAATCAATTAAGTAAAAATTATACACAGACACATATAAATTTATTTATATACAATTATATATAAAGTAAAAAAATTATAAAAAAATGTATAAATATTTTTCTTCGGATCGGATATTTGGTTTGTTTGACTTTTCGTTGACCGGATCGGATATTTGATTTGAAAAAAAATCGGATCGATTATTTGCTTTTTCGGATCGGATCACTTCGGATATCGGATCAAATAAGCAGATATCGGATAACATGAACATCCCTAGCTGCTTCTGCGCTGGAGGATGACGACGACGAGAGGAGGGCTGGTGGTGTGCTCGAGCAGCGGTGGCTGGTGTGGTGGTGCGGCCTGGGTCGAAGATGCAGAGCAGGAAGAGGCAGGGGCAAGGGGTCGGGGGTAAGGCAGCAGAGCAGGGAGGCAGGGGCAAGGGCTCGGGGGTAAGGCAGCAGAGCAGGTGTTGGTCGAAACTCGAAAAACTGAAGATAAGGCTTAGGGCTGGGGCGGGATTTTGGTTTTTTTTTGTTGAAATTTTCAGGATTTGAAGGGGTTTAAGTGTTTTTTATTTTCCATCACTTTTTTTTTGGATTTTAAATTTTTTTTACAAAATTATTATAAAACATATATATCTATATATATATATATATATATATATAAGACTTAACCATTTTTAGCGACCAATAAATTAATGTTTAACGACCAAAAATTATATTAGTCGTAATTGATATACCAATAACAACGACTTTTGATGGTGGTCGTTAATAATACATCAATAACGACCAAAAAAAAAATTAGTCGTTAAATTGGTCGTTAATGGACCAATTTGTTGTAGTGAAAAAAAAACTTGAAAAAAAATCATAAAAAAAAATTGAATTACTTACCTTGGCATGAGGAAGGTGAGAGCTGAGAGAATAGATTGAGAGAGTTTAGTGAGAGAGTGAGAGAAGTGAGAGAAAGAGGGGGATAGAGAGAGAGGAGGAAAAATGAGTCAGAAAAAGTAAATAGGAAGGGGATGGGTAGGATTGAAAAAAAAATATTATTTTCTACGCAGTAAAAAGATGTTTTCTAGATAACAGCTATGCTATTTTATCAGGTAATCCTACTCCCGGTAATCGGATGTTTTTACCCCGGTCAATCCTTATAAATTGTTACTGTAACACCCCGAATTTACCAGCTTAATTTTTTATTTTTGTAGAAGCGTGAATTACCAAATTTCCGAGTGTTACAGTTACACTTAGCATAAGTCTGGCTTCCTCACCTTTCTTACCCCAATTGCTAAGGCTTAAACAAACTATAACCAAAGTAAATAAGCGGAAATATAATAATACATAGATAGAAGTAACGAATAAATATTATCAGCACAATAGTATAACCAAAATACAGCAACGGACATAAGAGTTCAAAGTAAATTGATCATGACCAAAAACTAGCACCCAAATATATGACACCAATTTTCCTTAACTCTTAGACCCAAAGACCCACTCTGAAAACATAACCTTTTCCCAAGGACTCCACTTACCATTTCTGTTCTTAGACGCTTTATGTTATTCCATGACCCTCATGTAATCATATGCAAAAGTAGTATCAGTACGACTTCCTCATACTGAGAAAATTGCAATACCTCACAAGAGGTAGCATGCCCACATTTCACATAGTCACACAAAATCCGAAAAGCATACTTGCACACAAAGCATGCACCATAAACATTATTCAAGGAACAATGTATATAAACATCCAATCTCAAACTCAACAATAAAGCATACCAATCAACTTCTTATCATTTCAAGGTACATAGTCATATATGATTAGTTAAACACATTTCAAACACAGTAGTAGGGCACTGAGGGAAAGACTGAAGCAACAATCCAAAACATTACGAGGGTATAGCACTGAGGCGAATACCAACCCAACAAATCCATTTCTTTCATTTTATTACACAACAAATATTTTTATTTTTGCTTACTTACTCTATGGGGATATAATTAACCTAGGGACAGAGTGGTACACCTAGCCATATTAGCACCCGAAGGAAACATAATACCCTTACCTTGAACCCAAGGATACATCGATACGGCTAGTCATAATAATGCACAAAGGCAACACAGTATCCTCCCAACCTCAGTTACCTAGTCCTTAAATATTGATATCCCTTATAGGGCCCAAAAGTTACCTACAAAGTAGAGTAGGGCCTTAAACTAATACGCAATGGCACACCAGTAAACCAAAATAACAAAAGCTAACACCTCACTTCTAAGGTAGTTAATCCCAGAGAGAAACTGTTTCCAACTCGAGACCTTTAACTTTAAGTGTTAATATTTTATAAGGTAATCACATATGTCACATACAACACAACAAATATTTATTTTTCCATACTTAACCAATTTTCCTTTTATTTCTAATTATTAAGATAAACCCTAAGGTTATAGGTCTATCTCAATCCAAGTCAAAGATAAGGTCAACCTATCAAAACTATAAGGCCATCCTAGCATTCAACTATTTGTAAAAAATATATTAGGTCAAAATTACCAAAATACCATTCAAAACCCTAATATCACCATTTTATTCATTTTCATACCAGACATTATCATTACAAGAGATTTGTCATGATCAAGCAAAAAGGAAATACTCCGCATTATTTTAGCACATAGGTAATCTTTGTATTTTAGTGATTAACTGTATTTTTCACTTTTCATGCATTTAGTAGGTTGCGTCCACAAAACCCTAATCATGCAACTATCATGTACCACATCTTCCATGCAACATATATGTACATATTTAAGGCATAAAAACATCATTTGACTACATAATTTATCATCACAATACATGCATGGGGATATCTCTAACCCTAGGTCATGTGAATATAATTTATCATAAGCTAACCCTAATCATGCAACTATGGTTCTGTGTGAATCATCAAAACCCTAACTACCATGCATGAGAAATCATGAAGCATTTACCATGGAATTTGAATCACAACTTGATAAGAATGGAAATCCTACCAAAA
Organism: Tamarix austromongolica; assembly: GCA_039764185.1. Lineage (NCBI taxonomy): Eukaryota > Viridiplantae > Streptophyta > Magnoliopsida > Caryophyllales > Tamaricaceae > Tamarix > Tamarix austromongolica. The sequence continues at coordinate 14,599,686 of CM077819.1, forward strand.
TCTTAGGCATGAGGACAATATACATTTGACATATTACCATGCATACAACTTAACTTTCACGACCATTCATATCATCCCTTCAACATGTTACCATTTTACCATGCATGTTATAATACTTGAAAAGCACAATAGCATGATTCTAAGCTTAAAAAATACTAGCATGCTCGCACATAAATTCTACCGTCTTATGAATGATTAGATTTATCCAATTCAAGCTTAAATAAAAAAAGAAGTCTTCTATAAAGTCCTCAAGAATTACCTAGGAATTTAACATCCAAACAAATATGTATCATCATATAATATTACACAACAATAATACAAAACTAACAAAATAATTTAAGGCTCACTAATTGGTCTAACAAAGTAGGAGAAAGCCAAAGAAAAACTTAGCACCAAGGGAGGATGCTTTCGATTGAGAAGGTAAGGATGAGCAACAGTTGTCTTAGCCGGTGCTAGGGAGGCCACAAATGGCATAAAAGGTGCATAAAAGGGTGAATAAAAGGTGGCACAAAGGGTCAAAGAAGAGGAGAGGGTCTTGGTAGAAGTATGTGCAACACAAGGGGAGAAGTTTGGCAAAAATGGCTGAAGGTAAAAGGGGTTGGCTTAAGTGGGTTTTGCTACAGGTTGGGGGTGGTTTCGGTAGGAATTGCTGAAGGTGAAGGGGGTGCAATGGCAAGGTTAGTTGGTGGTGTGGTGGTTGTTTTGGTGGGAAGAGTCGAAGAAGGGGAGATGTGACACGAGGGAGAGGGTGGTTTCGGGGAGTTTGTGCATGGTTCATGGGGAGGCTTCGATTGGGGGCTTCTGGTGTAGGGTGTGGAGGACCAGTGATGGTGGTCGGTGGCAAGGTAAGGAGGCTAGTGGAGGGTTGTGTTGTAGCAAATAAAAATGGTGGTGGAAGAAGCAAATGGAGGTGGAGAATGGCGAGGAAAAATGTGTGCGTGAGGGAGCTTGGTAGAAGGAGGAGGTTGTAGGTTTGCTCATGATTTTTGGCACGACCAAAAATCCTAAAAAAAAACTAAAAGAAAAAATAAAACACTAAAAAAAGAAACACATTAATGACTAAAAATCCTAATAATTTAGAGATTTGAGTGCCCACAAGCACTTTGACCTCTAAATAAAAGGATGGCATGACACACAAATCATTCTAAAAATAAAAATACACTAAAATTATTAGCAAAACAAATGTGAAGTTACCAATCCCCGGCAACAACGCCAAAAATTAGTATGGTCGTAGCTGACATACAATTTAAACCCTTTTGTTTATAATTGTAGTATTGGTAAATAAGGGTATCGTTCTATACCTGGGATTAAGATAGCTCACATTTATTTAACTAACTCAAAAATAATAAAAATAAAATAAAAATAAAAAATTCTAAATCACAAAAAATATATAAAAAATAAAAACACTAATGGGGGTTTTAAAAATAGAAACTAATGAAATTAATTAATAAATAAAATAATAAAAATGATTGATAATTGCAATTATGATAAATATGCTAGGGAAATCAAAATCCACCACTAAATTAGGTTAAAATATAATAATAATTTCTAATCCATCTTTTAATCATGAGAATGAGATTGACTAAGTTATAAACCAAAAGCAGCTATATACACCTTATATTAATTCCCTTAAATAATTAATACGACAAAGCGCCAATATTGATCCTATTAAATACTAGTAATATAGTAGCAATAAGCGACTATAATTAAGTAGATTTAATGCATTAAATACAAGTGGAAGGATGTTAATCTAAGTACCCAAACTAGTACAATAAGCATGTCTAGTTGTATTTCTCTCCTTTGACTCACACATATCTAAATTTTTCACTACTCCGGTTAGAATCACAAAACTATTAGGTGAATTATTATCTAACCTAACTGCAATTTATACATATAAATTCTAGCATATTTATATGACCACCTAATAAGCAAACAATCCTACGTACTGTCACTATGAGGAAACGAGAACAAGACATGCACTATATAAATCATACTTGATAGAATCATATATATATAAAAGATAGTAATTAAAATATAGTCAAATAACAATATCGTGAAACAAAGAAAAATAATATCATATCTCAAACCATAATCTAGAGTTTTAGTCTATTCCTCAACAATAAATAATTAGTCAGTTATAATGATCAAATTAATTACACAAAAATATATATTAAAATTATAAATCAAAAATAGAGAAAGAAATAATGGAGATTAATTATAGATGAAAGTTCAAAAATTTATTCAGATGAAAAATTAATTAATTTCATCTTAAATAAATTTTTTGGTTCTCTTTTCTCTTTTTTTTTTTCCCACAGTTTGCTTAAAATTTCGTGCCATTCTTCTGCCACATCACCGTTCTTCTTCTTTTCCTTTTTGGCATCGTAGCCATTTTTTTCTCTTGTGATGTCTCTCTCCTATGCCGTTCTTCTTTCTTTTTCTTTATTTTCATGCTGCCTGCTGGCTTCTTCCGTTTTTGCTCCTCCCTTGCACTAGTCCTACCTGTCTCCTCTGTCTCTCTTCTTTTGCTATGTGTCAAACTTCATGTCCCTACTACCACATTTTTTTTCTCAGCTAACCTTATTCTCTCGTTCTTCTAGCTCCCTCTTCTCCCCTCCTTCATTCGCTGATGCACTACCCCTTTTATAACTCTGATTCACCGCCAGTGTCAGGTCCTTCGTTGGCTCTTTTGGGCCTTCGGTCCAAAAGAGCCCAAACTCATTTTTATTTTACTTTACCTATAAAATAAAATTAAAAAAATAATAAGTAATTTTATACTTAAAATTTATTTAATTTATATAATTTTAGTTCAAATAATAAAATTTATAAGATTATTATTACTTAATCACAAAATCATAATTGTTCACATTTATTACTCAAATAAAGTATCAAAAAATAAGATTAAAAGAGTATAAAAATATTTCAAAATATGTACTCATCAAAAGGATGCTACTGGACCACAGATAGGCACAAAAGTTACTACCAAACCACAGGTAGACAGAAAGGTTGCTACCAAACCACAAGTTGGCACAAAGGCTACAACCAAACCACATATAGACACAAAGGTTGCTATCAAATCATCCCAATAATCATTTTCATTCAAATATCAAACATTTCCATTTTTATATACTCAATGGGAGATCAAATGAGCCTGAAGACTTTAAGGTACACTAGTTATATTGGCACACAAAGGCAGCACACTATCATATCGACTATCAACCCAGGGATCCTAAGGTACCCTGGTCGTACTGGTACACGAAGGTACACTATACCCTATTAACAAGGACTCTTAATGTAACACCCCCAAATTTACTACTGAAAAATTTCGTTTAAGTCAAAGGTTTTAGCGGAAGCGAAAGAATTAAAACCATAAACTTGGGGGTATTACCGCCACACTTAGTACCAGACCGGTTCACTCCTACCATTCCGATACTAAGTGCTAAGGCTAAACTAAACAATCCTTAAGTAAGAGTCATCAAAACATAAGTCCATAGTTAACATAGACCATTCACGAAAACCATGAGTCAACAATAGTTAAAATATCGTTTAGGAATACAACTTAGAGTATGGTTTCAAAACAAGAAGCGTAGTACAAAATATAGCCAATAAAACAGATCCCAAGGGACCAATATCCGGATCGCCTACTCACTTAAGCCAAGCCTTCCACCCCACAATTTGTAACCGATCAAACCTGCATAGGAGGTCTGCTCCCCACCATTGGTGGATCATCACAGGACCCATTCAATCAATGTAGTATCAGTATGGGTCCAATACTGAGTAAAGGCGTTGGTGCGCTAAGGTCAAGCATACAGTCATACCACATAGCACGTATAACACAATCATGTAGACAACATGCGAATATAAGGTCTGAACACTTTTCTGGTGACTTAATCTTTATTCTCATTGATGATAATAAGTCCATTTCCACACATTTCTTCAATAACCCATGTGAGCGCGGGAGCCCCACTATTATAGTCGGTGGACCGGAAGATATACGCATAGGGCAGAACGCCTCTGATCCACTATTATAGCCGGTGGACCGGAAAATAAACGCACAGGGCAAAACGCCTCTGCTCCACTATTATAGCCGGTGGACCGGATCACAGCCCTGACTCACATGGTGTTTCACTGTAAGTACTTAGTATTTTCCCATGGATTACTTCATTAATTTTCATTCAAAGCATTCTTCATTAATCCATGTGAGCGCGGAAGCCCCACTATTATAGCCGGTGGACCGAAAGATATCGCACAGGGCAGAACGCCTCTGATCCACTATTATAGCCGGTGGACCGAAAAATAAACGCACAGGGCAAAACGCCTCTGATCCACTATTATAGCCGGTGGATCGGATCACAGCCCCGACTCACATGGTGTTTCGCTTTAAGTACTTAGTATCTTTCCCATGGGTTAACTTATTCGTTTGGTTTGTCGAGCACGAGATCCCCCACTATTATAGCCGGTGGACCGGAAGATATCGCACAGGGCAGAACGCCTCTGATCCACTATTATAGCCGGTGGACCGGAAATAAACGCACAGGGCAAAACGCCTCTGCTCCACTATTATAGCCGGTGGACCGGATCACAGGCTCGGCTCGACATCTTTCGCTTTACGTGATTAATGTCTTATCGGTGTCTTATTAAATCACACATCACCCTTCACATGATTAAATCATTCTCTTTATATTGTACTCATCACAACTAATAAAATCCCACATACATAACTACCCTTCAATCAATAGATACACATGATAACACTGAACAACTCTAAGCAGCCATAACCAACCCTAGTTGTCCACACCAACCGTGGTTAGCCACTCTTATCCCTATTTTACCATAACCACCATACTTAGCCATCCCAAACCTTAATTGTCCTCAATAATCACGATCAGTTACTCCAACCCTACTTAATCACAACACCCCCAGAGTTAATCACTCCAAACCCTAATCCCGTACAATCGTTAACTCCCATGCAAAACCCTAACTCCACCACGCAACCCTAAGGCCACCATACCAACATTAATACCACCATGCAAATCATAACACCACCAAGCAAACCCTAATACCACCATAAGCCATTGATACCACTATGCAATCATTAATACCACCATACAAACCATAACACCACCATGCAAACCCTAATACCACCATAAGCCATTAATACCACCATACGAACATTTATACCACCATACAAACCCTAATACCACCATAAGCCATTAATACCACTATGCAATCATCAATACCCCCATACGAACATTAATACCACCATGCAAACCCTAATACCACCATACAACATTAATACCCTCATAAAAATCACAAATACCACCATACAACATTAATACCTCCATAAAATCACAATTACCACCATACAACATTAATACCCTCATAAAAATCACAAATACCACCATACAACATTAATACCTCCATAAAATCACAATTACCACCATACAAACCCTAATACCACCATAAGCCATTAATACCACTATGCAATCATTAATACCACCATACGAACATTAATACCACCATAAAATCATTACTACCACCATACAAACATTAATTCCTCTATAAAATCATAAATACCACCATACAACATTAATACCTCCATAAAATCATAAATACCACCATACAACATTAATACCCTCATAAAAATCACAAATACCACCATACAACATTAATGCCTCCGTAAAATCACAATACCACCATACGAACCCGAATACCACCATAAGCCATTAATACCACTATGAAATCATTAGTACCACCATAGAACATTTATGCCACCATACAACATTAATACCTCCATAAAATCATAAATACCACCATACAAACATTAATACCTCCATAAAATCATAAATACCACCATACAAACATTAATACCTCCATAAAATCATAAAAACCACCATACAACATTAATACCCTCATAAAAATCACAAATACCACCATACAACATTAATGCCTCCGTAAAATCACAATACCAACATACGAACCCGAATACCACCATAAGCCATTAATACCACTATGAAATCATTAGTACCACCATAGAACATTTATGCCACCATACAACATTAATACCTCCATGAAATCATAAATACCACCATACAAACCCTAATACCACTATACAACATTAATACCTCCATAAAATCATAAATACCACCATACAAACATTAATACCACCATACAACATTAATACCTCCATGAAATCATAAATACCACCATACAAACTTCAAGACTCCCATGATGGTTCCCAACTCATATTACCATTTATCTTAACATGCATGTCCTAGTGGGCCATAACATATTACATCATAAACATCATACATATAAAGGTCATGCTCATGTCACGGAAGCACATACAACATACCTCAATTTCCAAGCTGCGCTACACATAAGACAAGTTATACACAAATCATATAATACATGGCATAGCATGACATACACAACATTCAACACATCCACGTCACACATAGCACAAGGCCATTAGCTTCGTCCTTACCTAAGGCGACGCCGGGCTTGGAGCACGCTCCTCTAACTCCTTAGGGCTTTGGTCGGGGTTACCTATAAAAGGGGAAAATGCTAAGTATTAGTTTCCCATTATAATTACTATCAATCCTCATTCTAGTTTAAGGTCAGGGTTTTTATTACTAAAAAGGGTTTTATACAAAAACTAGGGTTTTTACCTTAGAATTAGTATACTAAATATTAGTAGTCAAAATATAGTTATTTATGATACTTATTGTTACACTTATTTTATTGAGCCCATTAGTTCCATTCTTGTAGTACTAATGTTCACTGGTCATAGTAAAATAGTGATAATAATAATAATAATAATAATAATAATAATAATAATAATAATAATAATAATAATAATAAGACTACTAATAGTGATACTTATGTTTCAAGTAATAGAACTCTAGCGTTTTTAAGATTAAGTCCAACAATGGTGTTAGGTTTGAAATAATAATATTATAAGGTCACAATATTACAAGTAAACTATTCTTAAGGGTGATAATGATAATAGTAATAATACTAATAATGATGATAATAATAGTAATACTCCTAGTAGTAATGATAATAACAATAATACAACCAAGTAAGGTTAAGTAGTAATAATAATAACCCTAGTAAGGATAATAGAGATAATTATAATAAAAATGTTAATACTAATAATTATAAGAATAGGACCAAAGTTAAGTATAATACAAGTTAGGGTTTAAAAGGGATGTTAGTATTAGTAAGAAAATAAGACATTAATAATAGAGACAATAATAATGGTAATAATGACAATAATAATAATAATCATAATAATAATTATAGTAATAATAAAAGTAATAACAATAATGATAATAATAATAATAATAATAAGTATATTAGTATCAATATTAGTAGAAAATAGTAGCAATTATATAAAAGGGGCATTAGGGTTTGGATGAGTGGAGGACCACCTAGGGTCGGTGGTGGTCCGGCGGCGGCGCGTGGCGGCGACGGCGGCGGTGGTGGAGGAGGAAGAGAAGGGAAAAGATCAAGGTGGAGGTTAGATGGGGGAAAGGAAAGGAAAGTTAAGTGTGGGGGAGGAGACAGCAGGGAGAGGGGAGTGGAATGAGGGTGGTGGCGAGAGGGAGCAAACCCAGGGTTTCGGGGTTCCAAATCCCGAACCCAGGTGATCAATGGGGGTATTTATAGGTAGGGTGGTCGGGCAAGGCCAGGGGAAGAAGACAAAAGGGTGCGGGCGCCAGGCTGGCCGGCAGGCGGCAGCTGCCATGGCAGGTTAGGTCGGGAGGGGGAGAAAGAGGAAAGAAGGTGGGCACGCGGGGAGGGAGCTGCAGGGATTGTTGGGGTCGAAAATAGGAAAGAAAATGACAGGGAAGGGCAGGGGAGGACGGTCGGCGCTGAGCTGGTGGCTGCCGGCGAGATTCAGGGCTGCAAGTCGAGTCGCAGGTCGGCGTGCAGGTCGGGGAAGAAGACAGGGCGAGGTGGACCGGTCGGTCCAGGGAAAAGAAAGAAAGGAGAGAGGGGGCGGTTCGGCCGGCTGGGCAACGGGCGACGCAGGCTGGCAGGCCTAGCGCGCGAGACGGGGGGGAGAAAGAAGATTTAGGCCGACGGGCTGGCCCAAACCGGGGGAAGAAGAAGAAAAAAAATAAAGGAGGAAGAAAGAAAAAGAAAAGAAAGGAGAAAAAGGAAAAAGGAAAATGGAAAATGATAAAATGGTTGGGGATATTTGTTCTTTATTTATTTTCCTCTTAGTCTATCTCAATTAACTCTCTACATTTTAAGTAAATAAATTTTAATAATCAATTTTCCTAATAATTCCTTATTTGGCCATAATTTCGGAAATTAGGATTTTGGGATATTACACTTAATCCATAAGTATGCATACCCCCTACTTAGATACGTAGAGCTAAATAGAGTAAGATATAGGGCCTAGTCGGGGCACTAAGGCACACTAGAAAAATCCATAAACAATCGTGGGCTAAACCGCATTTTTAGGATAGCAACCCCTAAAGGGCCACCATTCCCAATCTTGAGTTATTTTATTTTAAGTATTAGTATTTTATAAGGATGATTACAAAAAACGTACATTAATCACATATATTCAATTGTTCATACTTAACTATTTTTATTCGTTTCCAACATTATGAGGTAACCATCATCAATACCATTATCAATGTCAACATCAGATTCTACTAAGGTCATCCTAAGCTCGATTACTCACACTTAAGCACTTTAGGTCAAAATGACCAAAACACCCCTAAGGCTAAAGCTATCACTTTACCATCCGCTCCCAATACAAATTCTATTTTATTTTATCAACTTACCATGAAAAGGATAACACGCTATAATTAATTTATTGATCATGTAATTAAGTTACCCGACATGTCAAATGACCATTTTGCCCTTAGACGCCATTTTGCACCTAAAACCCTAACATGCACTTCTAGAACATCAAACCACATATTAACATGCTTAACAACAAATAATACACATCCTACATGTTTATGAGAATAATCATGATGGAATATCCCAAATTACCAAAATACCCCTATACCATACAATAATAATAATCATGTTGAAACAAACATAGTTAATACAACAAAATCCTTATACTCATGCTTAATAACGAATAACATATATCATGCATATTTATTGGAATTTTCATCATGGTACACTTTAAATTACCAAAATAACCTTAGACCCTATAATATTTATAATCATGCTAAAACATGTGGTTTTAAAATAGCAAAACTCATATTCTCATACTTGACATCAAATAATACTCATCATGTATGTTTATTTGAATAATCACCATAGTACATTTAAAATTTACCAAAATGCCCCTAGACCATATAATATTGATAACAATGCAGAAACATGTGTTTCTAAGATATCAAACTCATATTCTCATCCTCAAAATCAACTAACACTTAACTTGCATGTTTATTAGAATAATCACTATAGTACGTCCAAAATTATCAAAATGCCCCTAGACCATATAATATTGATATTCATGTGTGAAACATGTGTTTCTAAGACATCAAACCCTTATTCTCATTCTCGACATCAAATAACAATTATTATACATGTTTATTAGAATAATCACTATAGTACATTCAGAACTACCAAAATACCCCTAGACCATATAAAATTGATATTCATGCTGAAACATGTGTTTCTAAGACATAAAACCCCTATCTCTATTCTTAGAAATATTTATACACATTTGGCATCCTAGTTAGGGCTAAATATCATGATATACTTAAATGACCAAATTGCCCATATTACACATGGTAGTAATACTTTTGCTAAAAGTGTTTCTAAACATACTTAACCTAACATTTTTAGATGCACATAACATACAACATCACTTCCCAACATTAGACCCCTTTTAAGCAAACTTTCGCAGGCGTGACATTTTATACTTGATAACATGCATTCTTTTTCGATTTTTCTAAGATAACATTAATAATCGCATACTTATTTGTAACAAGTCATGTCTAACACAATTTACATGTCAAAATCCTAATGTGTTATCATACGATATCCAAAAATTTTAGTAGAGTATAAAAGTTACCTAATTTTGAGTAAAAACAAACTTTACCAATAGCCACTTAGAAATGACTAAGCTCCGTTAATAAAATTTTTGTACATAAAAATAATATCACAAATACTATATTAATATTTGATCAATAAAATAATATTTTTTTTTATTAAAAATATTTATTAGATACAAATTTACCAAACTACCCTTATATATATATATATATATATATATATTAAATATTACCAAAAGTAATTTAAAAACAAAAACACAACCCACTCTGCATATGCAATCTGATTCATACATGAAAGGGAAGGGGGATGGTTCTGTGCAAGTGGTTGGGGGAGTTGGTTTGGCTGTTGGGTGTAGGAGGTGGGGTGGAGATTGTAGTGGTTGGATGGTGGGGTGTTGGAGGGTCGAAGGTGGCGACGACGATGATTGTGGCTGGAGGTAGGAAGGCTGGGAGGAGCTGTTGTGGTGGAAGAAATGGAGGGGATAGGGTGGTCGAATGGAGGTGGTGGAAGTAGGGTGAGGTGTTGAGGGAATGAGGTGGATGTGAGGTTGTAGGGAGGTGGTTGGGGGCGTCTACTTGGGGTCATGGATAGGGGCGCAAGGTGGAGGAGCTAGTAGCTTCCAGTGGAGGTGTAACACCCCCAAATTTACTACTGAAAAATTTCGTTTAAGACAAAGGTTTTAGCGGAAGCGAAAGAATTAAAACCATAAACTTGGGGGTATTACCGCCACACTTAGTACCAGACCGGTTCACTCCTACCGTTCCGATACTAAGTGCTAAGGCTAAACTAAACAATCATTAAGTAAGAGTCATCAAAACATAGGTCCATAGTTAACATAGACCATTCACGAAAACCACGAGTCAACAACAGTTAAAATATCGTTTAGGAATACAACTTAGAGTACGGTTTCAAAGCAAGGAGCGTAGTACAAAGTATAGCCAATAAAACAGATCCCAAGGGACCAATATCCGAATCGCCTACTCACTTAAGCCAAGCCTTCCACCCCACAATTTGTAACCGATCAAACCTGCATAGGAGGTCTGCTCCCCACCATTGGTGGATCATCATAGGACCCATTCAATCAATGTAGTATCAGTACGGGTCCAATACTGAGTAAGGGCGCTGGTGCGCTAAGGCCAAGCATACAGTCATACCACATAGCACGTAGAACACAATCATGTAGACAACATGCTAAGATAAGGTCTGAATACTTTTCTAGTGACTTATTCTTTATTCTCATTGATGATAATAAGTCCATTTCCACACATTTCTTCAATAACCCATGTGAGCGCGGGAGCCCCACTATTATAGCCGGTGGATCGGAAGATATACGCACAGGGCAGAACGCCTCTGATCCACTATTATAGCCGGTGGACCAGAAAATAAACGCACAGGGCAAAACGCCTCTGATCCACTATTATAGCCGGTGGACCGGATCACAGCCCCGACTCACATGGTGTTTCACTGTAAGTACTTAGTATTTTCCCATGGATTACTTCATTCATTTTCATTCAGAGCATTCTTCATTAATCCATGTGAGCGTGGGAGCCCCACTATTATAGCCGGTGGACCGGAAGATATCGCACAGGGCAGAACGCCTCTGATCCACTATTATAGCTGGTGGACCGGAAAATAAACGCACAGGGCAAAACGCCTCTGATCCACTATTATAGCCGGTGGACCGGATCACAGCCCTGACTCACATGGTGTTTCGCTTTAAGTACTTAGTATCTTTCCCGTGGGTTAACTTATTCGTTTGGTTTGTCGAGCACGAGATCCCCCACTATTATAGCCGGTGGACCGGAAGATATCGCACAGGGCCGAACGCCTCTGATCCACTATTATAGCCGGTGGACCGGAAATAAACGCACAGGGCAAAACGCCTCTGATCCATTATTATAGCCGGTGGACCGGATCACAGGCTCGGCTTGACATCTTTCTCTTTACGTGATTAATGTCTTATTGGTGTCTTATTAAATCACACATCACCCTTGACATGCATAAATCATTCTCTTTATACTGTACTCATCACAACTAATAAAATCCCACATACATAACTACCCTTCAATCAATAGATACACATGATAACACCGAACAACTCTAAGCAGCCATAACCAACCCTAGTTGTCCACACCAACCGTGGTTAGCCACTCTTATCCCTATTTTACCATAACCACCATACTTAGCCATCCCAAACCTTAATTGTCCTCAATAATCACGATCAGTTACTCCAACCCTACTTAATCACAACACCCCCAGAGTTAATCACTCCAAACCCTAATCCCGTACAATCGTTAACTCCCATGCAAAACCCTAACTCCACCACGCAACCCTAAGGCCACCATACCAACATTAATAACACCATGCAAACCATGACACCACCAAGCAAACCCTAATGCCACCATAAGCCATTAATACCACTATACAATCATTAATACCACCATACAAACCATAACACCACCATGCAAACCCTAATACCACCATAAGCCATTAATACCACCATACAAACCCTAATACCACCATAAGCCATTAATACCACTATGCAATCATCAATACCCCCATACGAATCCTAATACCACCATGCAAACCCTAATACCACCATACAACATTAATACCCCCATAAAAATCACAAATACCACCATACAACATTAATACCTCCATAAAATCACAATTACCACCATACAACCCTAATACCACCATAAGCCATTGATACCACTATGCGATCATTAATACCACCATACGAACATTAATACCACCATACAACATAAATACCACCATACAAACTTCAAGACTCCCATGATGGTTCCCAAATCATATTACCATTTATCCTAACATGCATGTCCTAGTGGGCCATAACATATTACATCGTAAAAATCATACATATAATGTCATGCTCATGTCACGGAAGCACATACAACATACCTCAATCTCCAAGCTGCGCTACACATAAGACAAGTTATACACAAATCAGATAATACATGGCATAGCATGGCATACACAACATTCAACACATCCATATCACACATAGCACAAGGCCATTAGCTTCGTCCTTACCTAAGGCGACGCCGGGCTTGGAGCACGCTCCTATACTCCTTAGGGTTTTAGTCGAGATTACCTATAAAAGGGAGAAAAAGCTAAGTATTAGTTTCCCTTACAAGTACCATCAACCCTTATTCTAGTTTAGGATTAGGGTTTTTATTACTAAAGAGGGTATTATACAAAAACTAGGGTTTTCACCTTAGAATTAGTATACTAAATATTAGTAGTTAAAATATAGTTATTTATGATACTTATTGTTACACTTATTTTATTAAGCCCATTAGTTCCATTCTTATAATACTAGTGTTCACTAGTCATAGTAAAATAGTGATAATAATAATAATAATAATAATAATAATAATAATAATAATAATAAGACTACTAATAGTGACACTTATGTTTCAAGTAATAGAACTCTAGCGTTTTTAAGATTAAGTCTAACAATGGTGTTAGGTTTGAAATAATAATATTATAAGGTCATAATATTACAAGTAACTATTCCTAAGGGTGATAATGATAATAGTAATAATACTAATAATGATGATAATAATAGTAATACTCCTAGTAGTAATGATAATAACAATAATACAACCAAGTAAGGTTTAGCAACCACAATAATAACCGTAGTAAGGATAATAGAAGTAATAATGATAAAAATGTTAATACTAATAATTATAAAAAATAAGACCAAAGTTAAGTATAATATAAGTTAGGGTTTAAAAAGGGATGTTAGTATTAGTAAGAAAATAAGAACATTAATAATAAAGACAATAATAATGGTAATAATGATAATGATAATAATAATAATAATAATAATAATAATAATAATAATAAGTATATTAGTATTAATATTAGTAGAAAATAGTAGCAATTATATAAAAGGGGTATAAGGGTTCGGATGAGTGGAGAACCACCTAGGGTCGGTGGTGGTCCGGCGGCGGCACGTGGCGGCGACGGCGGCGGCGGTGGAGGAGGAAGGGAAGGGAAAAGATCAAGGTGGGGCTGGATGGCAGGAGGAAAAGAGAAGTTTGAGGTGGGGGAGAAGCAGTAGGTGAAGGGGAATGGAGTGAGGATGGTGGCGTGGCAAGGGGCGGCGGCGCACGGCGGCGATGGTGGCTGCCGAGGGTGGTGGAGAGAGGTGGAAGATGAGGGAGGAAGGAGGAGAGGGAGGCAGGGGAAGTTGAAGGCAGGGAAAGGTAGAGGGAGGTCTGCTGGGCATTTTGGAGGGTGAAAGAGGCTCTGGTGGCGGCTGGGCTGGCGGTGGGAGGCGGCGCAAGGGTGGCGAAGGCTGGAGGTGGTGGTTTCGGGATAGGAATTTTGCACGGCTAGGGCGGCACGTGCAGGGCAAGGCAGAGGGTGGTGGTGGCTTGGTTTTGTCGAGGGAGTTGCAAGGAAGATCCCGGTGGGGAGCGGTGGCGGTGGCGGCGGAAGGCTCATCTTTTGGGGTGGCGGAGAGGCAGGGATTCAGGGCAAAATCGAAGGAAGGGCTGATTATGGCTTCCGAAAGAGGGTATTTATAGGCGATTGGGAGGTGGAAGACGACAAGGAAAGAAAGAGACGTGCGGGGCAAGGGTGCAGGTGGCCGGCCGGTGGCAGGCGGTGCAGGTCTTGCCATGGCAAGCTGGGTCGAGGAAGGTGAGAGGAAAAAGGGAAGGAGGTGGCACGCGAGAAAGGGAGAGAGGGACTTGGTCGGGGTCGAAAAGAGAAAGAAAACGACGGGAGAGAGGCAGGGAAGGACAGTCGGCGCTGGTGGCTGCCGGCGAAGATCGCGCTGCAGGCGTCGACTTGCAGGCCGCGGTGTAGGTCGGGGAAGAAGAAGACAGGCAGGGTGGACCGGTGGTCCAGGGGAAAAGAAGAAGAAGGGGAACCGGCCGGTTCGGCGTTTATAAGGTTTTTTTTAAAACTAAACACGACGTTTCAACGTTATGGGGGACAGAGCGCCGCGTCGCGTTGCCCGTTTGGCAACGGCTATCTTCAGCGATCGGACGCAGCGTCTCAGCGGAAGGAGGGCCAAAACGCTGCGTTTTGGTGCACGGGAAGGCGTCGAACGGCGCTGGGCCGCGGGAAGGGAAAAAGGGAAGAAAAAAGGGGGGTTGGGTGGCCTGTACGCGAGACGGGGGAAGGGAGGGGAATTTGGGCCGGTGGGCTGGCCCAGCCGGGGGGGAGAGGAAGAGAAAAAAAAAAGAAAGAGGAGGGAGAAAAAGGAAGAAAAGGGAAAATAAGAAAATAAATAGGATGGAAAAATAATTAAAATAACTTATGGGGAAATTGGGGTATTTTTGGGTTATTTAGAATATTAATATTTATAAAATATGAAATAAATTCCTTTTTGTTTATTTTAGACTATTTTAGATAAATTCCATTAACCTCCATGCTAATTAGGAAAAATACCCAAATTTTCTTCTAATTAAATTCTTTATTATTTTCCTCTTAATCTACCTCAATTAACTCTCTACATTTTAATAAATGAATTTATATAATTAATTTTCCTAATAATTCCTTATTTGGCCATAATTTCGAAAATTAGGATTTTGGGATATTACAGGAGGGGTGTGACAACGATAAAAACTATCGTTGCTTAGATATGGTTGCAGGAGTTGTGGATGGTAGCAGGGGCATAGATTGACAGGGAGCGCCATAGGGGAGGTAGAAAAGGGAAGACAAAGCAACAGAGGAGGAGAAAGAAGGAGGGAAGGAAGGAAGAGGGTGGTGGCCAATAGTAAAGGCTAGGTTGGTGGTGGAGTCTATGTGTTTTGCTGCAAGTAGTGGTGGTAAGGAAAAAAAAGGCAGGGAATAAGAAGAAAGAAGCATAGGAAGGTCGAGGAGAGAAATAGGACATGAGGGAGAAGAGAAGAAGGGAGAAGAAGAAGACGAGGAGGAGGGAGATAGGCCTTAGGCATGCGACGGGGTAGATGGGAGTGGCAGTGAAAGGGTAGGTAGGACAGGGTGGTGCAGGGTCGAAGGGTTGGTAGGCGGCGTTGCATTGCAAAGGCCAGAATGTAATCCACCAAAATTTGAAAAGCCTATAATTTAATAAATAACTTTTAATTGAGATAAATTAGCTTTTAAATCTATTTAAGTTAATTATTTTATGGATTATTTAGTATATAAAATTGGATATAAATATTTAATAAATTAAAATAAATATTTTTTTATTTTATCATATTCTTTTTATTTAAATAATTTTCCAAACCATTATTTTACTAAAATTATCCTTTTTAAACTAATATTTTTTAATATATTAAATTAAATTATTAAATAAATTTATTACCCATAAATATTGTATTTTATTATTTTATAAATTAATTTATTTTAATTGTCCAATTTTCCCTTTCCTTTTTCCTTTTTCCTTTTCATTCTCCTTTTTCTCCTTTATTTCTTTTTCCTTTTTCTTCCCTTGGGCCGTCGGTACCCTGACTTGCCTCTACCCCCTTGCGCATGGGTCGTAGGCCCATTCCCTTCCTTCCTTCCCTACTTCCCTTGCCAGCATCTTCGGCCCAGATCCCCCCTTTTTCTTTTCTTCCTTCTCCCGCGCGAGCCCGGTCTGCCTCCCTTCTTTCTTTTCTTTCCCTTCTCCCCCGACTGGGCCAACCCACACCCTCTTCCCCTTCACTGGTCTGCATGCATGCACTAGCCCCCCTTCTTCTTTCTTTCTTCTTCTTCCTTTTCCCCTATGCCAAAACCCAACCACCTCCACCATCTCCGACCGCCCCACCTGCAACCCTCTCCCCCTACCGATCTCCCTATCTTTCTCTCTCTCTCTCTCTCTCTCTCTCTCTCTCTCTCTCGCCATTTTTCCTACCCATCTCGGCCCCACCACCTCTCCCTCTCCTTGCTTATGCCCCTCTTTTCCCTTCCCTCTCCCTACCATCCCCATACCTCTACCACCCTGTTGCCACCCTACCGAGTCCCTTATCCCCTCCTTTCTCTTCCTCTTCTTTTTCTTCTTCCCTCCCTACCTCATTCTGCCATTTTTTGAGCCTCCTATGCCTTCCCCGACCTTCTTTCTCTCCCTTTCTTCTCCTCCCATCTCCCTCCCTATTTTCCTTCATTGCCACCGCCGCACTAGCCACCTACAGCACCCCCTGCCACCCTCTACCTCACCCCTGAACCATCACAGCACCCCTCGAGCCACCCTGTAGCCTCCTTCTTCCTCCCCTATTCTTTTCTCCCTTCTCGGTAGCCACCCTGCACCACCTCGTTCCATAGCCTCTGCCGCCATCTGAGCCACCAAACCAACCCCTACAACCTCCTCTACCACCCCCACACCTCCTTTGGTCGAAACAATCACCTGTAGGCCTTCATTTTCTCCCTCCCTTTTCCTTCCTTCTCAGCCCCATCCACTTTGACAACCACCTTCAAGGCCTTGCTGCCACCGCCCTTGGCTGCCGTCAACCCATCCCCGACAACCACCTACACCCCCTCTTCACTCCTGCACCCTTCCCTTGCCCTAAATCCTCCCTCATCCACCTTCTTTCCTAGCCCCAAATCCCTAAGCCGAAAACACCACTCCCTCCTCCCTTTCTTGCCATTTCGAGCCTCTCCCCCTCATTCCTTTGCATGCAGCTCATGCTGCATGAGTAGCATGAGTTGCTGCATGCCTTAGGTTGTTTTGTTTAATAAGTATTAAGGTATAATAATATTTGAAGTTAAGTATTTCACTAACTAAGTATTATAAAGTCTTATGCCTTTGGTTTTCTTATTTCTAATGTGATAAATATTTATATTATTTTTAGGTATTAGTTTTGCTAATCAAAGCTTGAACCTTTAACGGGAATACCGGTAAGGTTCGTTTTTACGGGAATTAAGGTAACCATTAAACCTCACTTAAATGCATGGATAAACGTATGTTAGCACATTAGGCTTTTTAATATGTTATTATGCTTGATATATGTTTTTTAATATAATATATGTAGTTTCTTGTGTTGATTGATAAAAAGGAAGCATGTTAGATTATATGCCAAGTATGGAAATATTGCTTAAGGTAAGAGTTTGGTTATTAATGAAAATGTTAAGTATTCATCCATGTTGTATTATGTTATTGTGATATTTAATGCATGGTTAATATTATTGAGAGCCTTAGGGGTATTTTAGTAATATGTCTTATGCAATAATGTGGCCTAATATGTGTGGGTGCTAATGATTATTATATATAATAGTTGTGGATTTGGATAATGAGAATGGGGTATTAATATTAATATTTCGTGTAGTGATAATAATTTAATATGAGTGGTGTAATAAGGGATAAAATGGTAATTTTGAAAGTGAAGGGTAAAATGGTAATTTTGGAAGTACAGGGGTAAAATGGTAATTTTGTTATTCAAGGGCAAAATGGTAATTTGTAAGTAAAAAGGGTAAATCGGTAATTTTGGAAGTAAAGGGTAAAATGGTAATTTCGGAGGTGAAAGGGTAAAATGGTAATCTTGTAATTAAATGAAAAATGGTAATTTTGTAATTAAATGGGCAAAATGGTAATTTCATAATTAAAGGGACAAAACGGTAATTTTGTATGTAAAAGGGCAAAATGGTAATTTATAAGTGAAAAGAATAAAATGGTAATTTTGTATGCAAATGGAAAAACGGTAATTTTATAAGTAAAAGGATAAAATGACAATTTTGTGAGTAAAGGGTAAAATGGTAATTTGTAAGCAAAGGGTAAAACGGTAATTTTGTATGTAAAAGGGAAAAATGGTAGTTTATAAGTGAAAAGGGTAAAATGGTAATTTTGTATGCAAAGGGCAAAACGGTAATTTTGTAAGTAAAAGGATAAAATGACAATTTTGTGAGTAAAGGGTAAAATGGTAATTTATAATTAAAGGGCAAAATGGTAATTTCTTAATTAAAGGGAAAAATGGTAATTTTGGATGTAAAGGGATAAAATGGTAATTTTATAAGTGAAAGGGTGTTATGGTAATTTTTGAAAGTTGAGGGGTAAAATAGTAATTTTGAAAGTAAAGGGCAAAATGTTAATTTTGTAAATAAAAGGGTAAAGTGGAAATTGGAAAGGAGTAACTTGGTAATTTTAATAATGGAGAAGGGCAAAGTGGTAATTATAATAATTGAGAAGGGTAAAATGGTAATTCGGTGTAAACGAAGGTAAAATGATAATTTAATAATGGAGAAGGGTAAAACGGTAATTATTATAATAGAGAAGGGCAATTTGGTAATTTAACCAACTAAAGGGTAATTTGGTAATTCTGAAAATGGAAAAGGGTAAATTGGTAATTTAACCAACTAAAGAGTAATTTGGTAATTATGATAATTGAGAAGGGCAATTTGGTAATTTAGCCAACTAAAGGGTAATTTGGTGATTTTGATAATGGAGAAGGGTAGTTCAGTAATTATAATAATAGAAAAGGGTAATTTGATAATTTGACCAACAAAAGGGCGATTTGTTAATTATAATAAAGGAAAAGGGCAAATGGGTAATCTAACCAACCAAATGGAAAATATGTTAAGTGTAACAATTATGAAGGGTAGTCGGCGACCTAATAAGTATGGGAGATAACTTGGTAACCTAAATCGAGCAAGGGGTAATTTGGTAATTATACAACAAGGAGGGTAATATGGTAATTTGTCAAGTAAGAAAGGGATAACTTAACAATTATATAAGTAAGGGGTAAATGAGTAATTTGTATCTAACATGTCGTTGTGATAGTGGAATTTCGTAATATGACTCAAATAATGCTAAATAACAAGATAAGAGTATTTGATAATTAGTAAGTATCACGAGAATGGATCCTAATTCAAAATTAGATGAGATTAAGATGGCCTTAATGATTCCTCTGTGTTACCTTGGATAACCGTTTGAATAAGAAATATCTAACAATATCCGAATGATTGAAAGTGAATAATTATCTGATTATTGTGCTTTTGTGGTCACCTTAATTAAGACACTAATACTTAAAGTGAAAGACCTCGAGATCGATAATGGTGGCTCTTTAGGGGTCACTATCCTAAAAACGTGGTTTAGCCCACGGTTATTCTAGTATTTGCTGGTGTGCCTTTGTACCCTAGCCAGGCCATATATCTTACTCTATCTAGCTCTACAAACCTATTTAGGAGGTATGCATACTTATAGATTAGGTGTTCTTGTAGGTAGGGTACTGAGTTAGCTTTATGCACCAGTACGACCAGGGTACCTTTGTGTCCCTAGGTTGATAGTTGAAGGGTACTGAGTAGCTTTTATGCACCAATGCGACCGGTGTACCTTTGTGTCCTGGGATCTTGATCTCCCTATTGAGGCAAATAAATGGAATTATTGTGCTGATTAAAAAGGGAAAACACTAATAATGAAAGTGAAAGATTAATGAGCCGGACCCAGTTGAATTATATTATGAGTATCCATCCACCGGATATAATAGTAGCCCAGGAGGTTTTTCCCTAGATGACGTTTATAAGTTCCAATCCACCGGATATAATAGTGGCCCAGGTGCATGTTGTCTTGGATGATGTATATCTGTATTCCGATCCACCGATTATAATAATAGGGGTCCCGAGCTCAGTAAATTTGATTTAGTTGTAAATAAATTATGGAAAAATACTAATCACTTATAGTGGAATACCATGTGAGTCGGGGCCAGATCGGTCCACCGGCAAATAATAGTGGCCAAGAGCGTTCTACCCTAGAGACCGATCCACGGATAATAATAGCGGTCAAGAGAGTTCTGTCCTGTATGTATTCCTGTCCACTGGCTATAATAGTGGGGTTCCCGCACTCACACGAATATTTATAATTCGATATGATTGATAATGATGAGCTAAGGGCTTAAGGCCCAGAAGTATCGATTATCCTTTATGGCCTATTAATAGCTGATTGATTTGTTAAGTATGTGAATGTATGAATGTGGATATTAAGTATTTACCTTTCATTATGTATGTATGTAGTATCATGTGTTGTATTGCACGCCTGTTGTTACATGTATTTTAAAGGGTTACTCAGTACCGTAGTATTGAAAGGTTCCATTCGTGGGGCCTCTGCCTATTCAATGGACAGTGTCCCTTACAGGTCATTTTCAGGTGCTATTCAAGTGGGCTCTCGGGAAAGAGCGTAAGGTACTATCCGGAATATCCTAGGGTTGTACTCTTTCTCCTTTGAAATTTATGGTTTCAATGTATTTGTTGATTTGTAACCATCACTAGTGGATTTTATTTTTGTGAAATGTTATGTGCGCTACTCTGATTTAATTATTGGTTTGAGTTTCTCGTAAGTTGTATTTTTCTCCTTTAGCCTTAACACTTGGTACTAGAATGGTAGGAGTGAACTGATCTGGTACTAACTGTGGTAGTAATATCCCTAGAATTCACAGTTTTGTTATTTCGCTTCCGCTAATTATTTTAATCAAACGAAATTTGTCAGTAGTGAATTTTGGGGGTGTTACACATAAAGGGTAGGAAAGGGACACGAAAAAGGAGGTGGCACATGTGAGGTTTAACTAAGAAAGGAAATATGGCAACGCAGGCATGTAAGGGTGTAGGCTCGCCGCGCATAGGAGGATAAGAAGGAGCTAAGGGTGTGTTTGGTAAGGGGTGCATACAGGGGAAAGAGGAGAAGAAAAGAGGTTGGGGTTGGCTTGAGTAGGAAGAAGAAGAAGAATGAAAGAAAATAAGGCTAGGTCGGCGTAGGAAAAAAGAAGAAGAAAAGGGACGAGCTAGCCTGAGAGGAGAAAAGGAAAAAGAAAAGGGAAAATGAAGAAAAAGGAAAAAAGGAAAAGAAGAAAGAGAAAAAAAATAAATTTAGGGTTAGAATTAAAAATTAGATTAAATTTAGGTCATTAGGATAATATTATATTAATTTATTCAATAATTAGGGTATAAAATTAAGAAAAATAATTTCTGTAAAAATTTTGGGTTTGGGATTTATTTAAATAAAAATATTAAGATAAAATAATTATATTAATTTACAAAATAATTTCTCTAGGTTTGTAGGTCAAAGGTTGACAAAAATAGTTAAATTGATAATTAAAGATTAAAATTTTCAAATAAAAGGTTAAACGTTCTAATTTAAGGTTATAAAATTTTGAGGTATTACATAGGGGCCATTAGGCAAGTACGCATCAAAAGTCCATATCAAGTGGTTTTGAGTGAGTATGCCTATGAATTCTAAGTGGGACCCACTTAGTGTGACAAGTATGAATCATTAGGCGACCCCTATTTGGCATGACAAATACAATTCATTCGACAGATACCATTTGGTGTGATGAGTACAAATTTCAAAAGAGGGTATTTATATATGATATTAAAGATTTACCTCAATTGAATCTCAATTCACAGAGGCAACACATGGATGTATAGTTTAAAGGGGGTGAAAATGGTATGATCCCATATAGAAAACTAAGGGGATCTATAGACAATTTATATGGAGGGGTCATCCCTTTACTCTTAAGCTAATTTTTGGGCAGCGTTAGGGCCTTTCTCGAGAGAGTACACCCGGGCCTCTTCAATGGGTACACTTTGAGGGTCTATATTAAATGGTATCGATCAAATACAACTTTTTTTTGTGGGACAAATTATCAAATGGGTCTTGTTTGGCATGATGAGTACAAATCATCGGATGAGGTTTGTATCATCATGTATCAAAGCCTTAACGCAGTAGAGTTGTTGACAAATTAAGTCGACGTATGAGCTGTCTCAACTCGACTCATTAAGGGTTCGACTGAGCTAATTTGTTTAGGTGATGAATCAAGCTCAAGTCTTATTTATTAAGTTCTTATGCTAAATGAGTAAAGCTTGAACTATGGTAGGTTCAACTCGTTTATTCACGAGCCGACTCAAATTTGGCTCAACCTTGGTTGTTTGTTAGCTTGTTTATAGCTTGACTCATGACCTCATTTATAGGTTTGGATCTTTTATTAGCTCGTTTACTTAATAGACAAGACACATGCTTAAATGAGTCATTAATCAAGTTGAATACTTAAACAAATTGATTTGGTTTAACTTTCAAATGAGTTAACTAGTTAAACAATCAGTATAGTTTAACAAATTGAATCATAATAAACAGACCAATTAGGTTCATTTATTTTAAATGAGCAAAATCATATAGCTCATGAGCCTTTTTTATTAGAGCTCAAGCTAGACTTATTTAGCTCATTTTGAATTCTATCCGAGCTCAAGCCTTAATAAAAACAAAATGAGTCAAGCTAGAGCATAGGGTGGTTCATCTCATCAACAACCATATACCTCAGTAGTGGGTTGCTCGTGGACATGTTGTTCTCGAGGTAATTAAGCCTTTGCTCAAGCTAATATGAGTTTGGCTTGAGCTCTAATCACCTCGAGAACAACATGTCCACTTTTGGGCAGTATATATGGAGGGTCAATCCTCCACTCTTGAAGTAACTTTTGGGTGGATTTAAGGCTTTCTTCTAGAGCAAGTACGCCTTGGGGGTCCATATCAACCAGTCTTGAACAAGTAGAAATAGGGATTCAAGGTGGGACCCACTTAACATGATGAATACTAATTGCATGGCAAGGACTCATTTGGCGTGACAAGAACAAATCATTAGTCAGAGTCCGTAAAAGGTGTCATTCTAGTGATATGACATTGCTTCTCAACTTATTTTATTAGTACTATGTATTATTCATAGAAATTAGAGGTTTTATATCTAAAATTGCATAACCTCATTCTTTGCATAAGTGTACAACTTTCTTCAACGTATTGCAAGAATAGAGAGCTGAAGTATTATGGGTATACCCTAGAAAACCATCAATACTATATGGATTTCATGATTGAGTTTTCCATAGCAATGAGCAACATATTAGTTTTCTTGAGTTGATGAACTAAGGCATTGTTGCAATTGATAGCAGCTTGATTGACCATAACAACTAACATTATGTGATTTCATCTCATAATTGCTTAATAGATTCAATGTACGTGAAACTTCAACAATTTCCAGCCATGGAGTTCATTAACTAGGACATCATTGTATAATAAACCTTAATGCAATTATAAATAGCAATGGCTTATCTATTGGGCTTAGCATAATTCTTAACTACTAATGTCATCCTAATTATATTACTCCAATTTAGATAATTTTCTGTAATTAAATAGAGTAAAGGTTAATTGCATATATATCAAGATAATAGATGGCAAGAAGAAAAGCACATTGCAGTTGTTAAATTCTAATATCATATTATTTTTGAAAGAATACTTGATTATACCATGTCGTAAAAGATAATGATAGTTTAAAATTTTCACAAAATTAATGTTGCATCGGTTAAGATGCATTAGACAGACCTAAGTTGCTACTTATACTTGCCAAATGACTCAATGGTTAGGCCTCACTAAAAAAAAATTACTAAGGGTTCATTTGGATGAATAGTCCTAAGAAGAATTTTTCTTTGAAAAGAATTGGATAAAAAAAATCTATATTAAAAAATCTTACAAATTCTTTCTCAAATTAAAATCCTTCCTGCAACAACCTCATCCAAATAAAACCTTAAAGTACAAACAATATCCATAAACAAACAAACAAAATATCCTCGTAACAACTTCATTCTCCACCGTCACTCTTTCCTCTCTGTCTGCGCTCCACTCTCTCAGGGATGAGAAGACAAAAGGATCAACTTTCTTTCCACAGTATATATATGGTTGCAGCAACTCGGAGGAGAAGTAAGCTCGCAGCAACGACCAGAGTATTGTTGTGGTCCAGAGACTGCACGCAAAACAGTAAGGACCATTGCAATCAATTGTTAAGACCACAGAGACTCCCATTGCCCGCAGAAGAAGCGTGCTGCTTCGTGCAAGTACTGTCTACGCATAATGAGAAAGCGTGAGCACAAGACGAGAAAGGCCACCAAATGTAGATGGAAAGTTCTAACTCGTGGACCAAAACTAGCCAAATTATTCGTATTGGTTTGATTCATAAGTGCTCACACCGTTGAATATATCTGAGAGGGAGTTGAAGTAACCAACACTCTTAAAGCGTTATCTCAGTCCACCATTCCACATGATCAATAGATTGAAATGGCATAAATAAGTAGAATAACTACGAATCCACTCGGAAAGAAAGGAAAACCCGGAACAGAGCAAGACAAAATAGTGAACAGTTGGCAGGAAGGAAAGTATCACACATTTGTCATTATTACTCACCCTTCTATTTCTCATTTATGGATTAGATACAAAAATTTTGGTAGCATAACATATGCTCTGTCAACTGACAGAAAGTTAAAATACTGAACTATAAACAGCCTGCATTCCAGTAATATTAGGAAACTTTGCATTCAGATAGCTGACTGCAACCAAGGATGGATGTACCTAAGCGTCCTTTCAATATCACCGCGCGATCATTTAAAAACAGCTCTCAACATAGTAAGTAGTTCACTGAAAACCAACCTCGTCCTTTCAAGTCCCCTTAAACCACATTCGTCACTCTGTATTCACTATCCAATTCATAGCACCTTCATTTGCACATGGTCGTCATCTGCCCTAACATGGTCAGGAGTCATTGCCAGTCTTCAGGCCTCATATTTCATTCCTGTAAGATAAACTTGGGACTGAATGACTGTTTTCCCAACCTTAAATCCAGGCACGACTGTGAATCCCACTTTTGGCCTAGATTTGCCGGGAATCTTGCACCTTCGTGTGACATCTTCCATATAAACCATAGAAAAATCAGTACCCCTCCCCACTTGGAAAATCTCTACTTTTGGATCGAAACAATACGCAAGCTTGTGAAGCGCCCAGATTGAGCTAGCCATGTTGACGAAGAGCACGTAGAACACGCTCAATGACTTCCATGAGCTTAAGACAGCTTCTTTTCGACTGAGATCGCAGAAAATTGAGGATTCCATGGTAGGATGAATAAGGTCTCGGTATTTTCTTTCACAAAACCTTGAGAATTCAGAACTTGGATTCCTCTTTAATGACTCCACTGGATTGCAGGACACATGCTCGATCAATTGCTTCAAAGCAGTGTTTCTGTTTTCGACAGGATCTGGTAGGTGTCCGTTAGAGAGACTCCCATTCTCGGTTAAGCCAAAACCTTCTGAATCAAACCCTTGAAACATCCGTAAGAAGACATATGACAGAAATGCGTAGCGGTTATCCTCTTTCTTGGCATATTCAACATCAGGATACACAGAATCAGAAGCTAAATCCAAATCCCACTGATTTCTATTCATCAAATCAATCAACAGCTTAGTGAACCTATGTACCAACCGACAAGCATCACGTAACAAAACGTCAAAAACTTTCGGAGTCAACAAAACATCACATTTTTGATCGGAACAACAACAAGACAAACTATCCGATAACTTAGAATTCAAATTCTGAATATCCTCTAATTTCCTCCGCAATTTCGATACTTGTTCATCTTTAACGTCGATTTCCGACTGTAACCGATTAAATACGGACTTGAGAGCCCTAAGCTTACTCTGATTTTCATTAACTTGAAACTCCAAACAAGACGCGGTTGTGAATTCAACACAGAAATTAGGGTTGGAGTAATAATTCTTATGCAACTGTTTGAACTCAGACAACGTTTGAAGGTGAGAAACCAAAGCCTTATCAGCAATCTTAATGGACTCCTCGTCAAAGGGGACATGAGAGGTTTGAAATTGAAGATAAGAAGCTTCAAAAGACGAAATCGTAGCAAACAAAGATGTAAGTAGGGTTTGATTGAACTGGTCATTGTTCCTACCTTGCTGGTTAGTCGTCGTCGGCGTCGGCGTCGGCGAACCCACTGCTTCCACTTCTTCAGGTGGAGGATCCGGCTTGATAACGACAACTTTCTGATCGGTAATAAACTCTTCGGCTGATTCGAGAAGGGAGATTGCCTCGGAATCATCGGCGGCGGCGGCCGTTATGGTAGCGGCGGATTGGCCATCTTCGGCGAAAAATTCGAAGGCTTTAGCCTTGAAAGAAAGGGCGAACTTATGAAACATGTCGGTAATCTGCGGAGGTCTTGCTGCTGATCCCTCTATTTCCGGCATACTACCTGCAAAATTGAGCTCCCTCACAACGGTTAAGAAAGTGCTGGATATCGGCTTGTCTACTTCATCTCGTTAAAATATTTGAGATAGATAATTAGAAAAAAGTGTAAGGTTTTCGTGATTCTCAAGTGTGTGAACGTTCAATAGTAAACCGGTGCGGTTAAGTCTGTCTGCCGCGGTTCAAGTTTGCCGGGGAGGAGTAAGAGAGAGGAGAGATTTGGTGCTTTGGATGTCTTGGAAGGAAGGAATGAAGTGTGACCATAGCCTACGGGGAATTGAGGGAGTGGACTTCTTTTATATTTGATTATTGAATTGGTAGGACGTGCTATGTATCCGTGATGCTGACGTTTACAATGGTACAGTCCCGCGTAGGGCTGGGCGATCAACTAACTAATCCCCTAGAAATTCTTGG
Organism: Tamarix austromongolica; assembly: GCA_039764185.1. NCBI lineage: Eukaryota > Viridiplantae > Streptophyta > Magnoliopsida > Caryophyllales > Tamaricaceae > Tamarix > Tamarix austromongolica. Next base: position 14,627,104 of record CM077819.1, read on the forward strand.
TTTGGACCACGAGCTTAGCTCAGGTGTTACAGGTGTTATCGGTTTCGCGTTGCGTTGTAATTTACGGGTTCGGGGTTCGAATTTTGGCTTTTTATCAACAACTTTAGTCTTCCTCTTTCATAGAAAAGAAAAGAAAAGAAACTTTAGCCTTATTTTTACTAAGAGATCATTACTTTGGAGGGTGTATAAGGAGCTACTTGCCTATCTGATTTATCATACCCAAGGTTAACTAAACCATCAAATCATGCATAAGATTTTTTAAGGATCGAGTTCGTTCGTCGGCCGATTCGACTCAACTTATTTGTATAATAAAATTAATCAAGTTTGAGTTTTTTATAATCTTATATAATATATAAGCCGAGTTCAAGTCGATAGATATTTGGTTCGTTTTTTCATGAGCCGACTCGAATTCGATTTGTTTATAAGTTCGGTTCTTTTATTTATTAACTAACTTACTTAACAAACAAGACAAATAGTTAAATGAACATTTAATTAAGCCGAACAATTAAATGAGTTTGTTTTATTTATTTAATTCCTCAACGAACCAAATAGTTAAATGAGTCGAGCCATGAATCAAATCATCATAGATGAGTCGATTTGGTTCGTTAAAAATATTTTAAAAGTTCAACATCGCGAGCCGACTTGACTAGCAAACTTTATCCAATCAAACTCAAGATTAATACAAATTAAACAATTCGAATTCGATCAAGAGATTTTCGACTTATCAACAACCCTAAGTGCACGATAAAGACGGTAAGAGCAAGTATATATGCGTTACCGTCCTAACTAATCATTTTTTGTGATACATTTTGATATATATAGATAAAGAAAAAAGAAAAGACTAACAACTATATTGACATTTCCCGGGCCGGTAACCAATAAGGCACTATCTTGTTATGTAGATGGCATTAAGAAAATCACTCACAAACTACAACTTCTTTTTAACTCTATTGGCTCTACATGTAGAAAAGTCTCGGATATGAAACACCCGGTGAGATATTTATAAACAATTTATAGAAAAGGATCAGTTATGAGGTAAGAAAGTTCATTGAAAGATTAAAAAAAAAAATCAACAAAACAACCCAACTTGTCGTATGTCTTCTTATAAAATTGAATTTATATGTATATTATAGAGTACATAGAGTTTATATTAAATTATTAAAGAGACGTCACTCTCCTGGTTAAGATTGAAGGATCGTGTAACTTGATTTTTTTTGTCATACAATGCTTTTGTATAAAATAGTCTGTCATATCCCACACGTTAATAGAAGAAGCAATACCAAATATAATATAACGAATAATGGGGCCTATGCTAAGCCTTGGTTAAATTTATGAAAATCTCAATGTCATGATACCTTTTAAAAAAGAAGATTCGTACAAATATATAAAATATTAAGCGTAATCCTTACTTAAATTATTAAAGAATCATATGAAACTCGTGTTCATTCCAACTAATCTCAAAATTTGTGTGATTGCACTCCTTAACTGTAGCCGAGCTAGACTCATAACTCCATGGTATCTTATATATAATGACGATGATGATAAATTTTATTGAACTACCATAATATTTGGCCTACATCCATTTATATATTACGTATCTTAAATAATTTTACTTGTGTAATATGCATTTTAATATTTATTTTACTTTAGTAATTTTTTTTTAATTTTAGATGACTAAAATGATATTTTTTAATATTTAATTTTTTTAGTCGAATAGGAATAATAGATTTTTTTAATTTTTTAAAAAAATTCTACTATATTAAAAAAAGAAATAACATTAAAATATTAAAAAAATTATAAAATATTATTATAATTAATAATATTAAATCCTATGTTATTAAAACCCTACAAAAATAGCATTCACTCTTCCATTTAATCACACAATTTCATAACTTATATTTGATAAAATTATAAACAAAAAAGTTTAAGGCATTTATTCATAGATGAACCAAAACTAAAGTAATTTATCAACTAATAAGAATAACTAATAATACAAGATCTTTCAAATACTTAGATTTACCAATTAATATATATCATAATAGTATGTTTGAGCATAATTTTACTAATAGATGCAATGAAAATAAAATAATAATGAGATATAAGGGACTCAAATTAGGTGTGTGAAATGTTAATAATGGGTCAAAGATTTAAAAGATAAAAGAAAAAAAAAAGAGTGAAGATATTGTGACCTCCTTGACCCCAAAGTCACGACCCATGGTATCCTCCACTAAATCAAATAAAGATTTGTGATATATTGTATATGAAAATTATTATTAACCTAAAATTCTATGGTGTCTCCCATGACCCCATAAAATACTCCTAACTCTGCCATTGCTCTTGAATAGACCCCTTATACCTAGAAGTCAATACTACCTACGCACTATGCTCTGGTTAAGGGATCTCAATTGATAGGATAATCACAAAAGAGTTATTTTTATTTTAATTATGTACCTAATGCCTATAATAATTGCAAGAATTTCTATAAATATGTATACAATTTACAATTACCATAATACTATTACATATTATTATTTCAGTTTTACTAATCATCTATGTAGTTATTATTATTTTTTGTAAAAAATTGTTATTATGGCTTATTAATATTTTAATTTTTTGAGTCATTTAATTGTTCGCCTACTTAAATTCTATTATGAATCCACATGTATTTTATAAGATACAACTACAAGATCGAACCTCTTTTATTATATAAGAATAAAAACGAATTAATTTTATTTTTCAGTGGTTGAAATGCATTTATGTTATGCCAAAGGTTACAGGTTTAATCTTTTCTGGACTTGAATATTTTATTTTTATTTTATGTTTATTCTTGTTTGGACCGACGCATCATATCATATGTATCATCCTTTTTTTTTACCTCAAAGAGTATCATCCTATTAGCGAAACTTGAATCCGTGATATTTTGTATGAAAGTAAGCACGCTTACTGTTATACTACATTAACAGTCAACTACGTCTCCGAAGTACATTAAATGTAATATCGATGTTGCCTAATTCCTGTGCGAGTCTATTTGAAATAATTTGTCGGTAGAAATAATTTATAAAAAAAAATAAAAAAAATAGTACTATCATATCATGTATGAACCTAGTCATCGTAGCACACTATTTCCTCGTATTACTATTATTATTGCCAAAAAAAAAGTTTGACGGTCACACCAAACGCCATGCCAGTGCCACGCAGCACCCTCAGATCATGGGAGATTTTACCAACTCCGACGACTGTCGGCACACAGGGATGCATCCTGGTTATTTACAGTTTACCCGACTAAAACTACTACTCCTGGCTCACATGCATGCTAACAAATCCGTCCATTAATTCTTACCTACTCACTCCACTCCCCCACCCAATTCTGCTGCGTAAAAGACAGAGGCACGTTCAGCAAAGCACGTATGCGCGATGCCGGTCGAATCTTAGGAAAAGCGATGATTAATTATCGTCGGCTAGCTATCTTTCTTTTGCAATTTGCAAACGCCTGTCATGTCCGTCTTTAACGACGCTTGGTGGTGGTGGTGGCATCGGCGGCGGCATGGGGCCTCTTCCGACGGTGAAAATACAATAATTGATATGCATGTGTACAGTTCGATTAAAAGAGCCTTTTTTATTAGCGTGCATGGCCTTGCCCCTTTTTACTCCTTTTTATTCGACAGTGCCAAGCAAGTTGCCACGTGAGGTGTGCGCTCCTTTGGGCTATGCTCTTCCTCAGCGTTAGAACTTATGCCATTAAATTAAATTAGTTCATATTAATTTTTTTAAATAGTAATAAAATAAGATGAATCTTAATAAGATTTATAATATTAATGATAAAAGTAATACTTTAAAATTTTAAAATCAATAAAAATAAATGGAAATAGCATACCCTTAGTACTTGCGTAAAAAAAAAATGGTTCATGTTTATAGGAGATTAATTAATAAATAAAATACTAATTGACTATTAATGATAAATTACACCTGAGTTTACCTAATTCATAATAAAATCTACTTCAATCAATATTGGATATGTATAATCCAACAAAAAAAAACCCCTATATTCATATATTAATTCCTCCTTCATCCCAATACAATGCATAACTTGTATAGCAGCCAGCCCGCGGCTAGTGTTGTGGCTCCATTCTTGTTCCTAATTTGGCAGAATAAGGCCTCAACAGTACTAGAACACTGCTCTAGTATTCTAAACGGTTTTCCTTCTATCAATAAGAAAACTAAAAAATTGCAAATGTTCTTCTCGTAGGTTGTAACTATTGCGATCGAAGGCCAATCTTCTTTTCGTTGAGTGTAAGTAAGGACGTGGGTTGTTTTTGTGTTTGTCCGTCCCCTTCTTCGATACAAATGTAATCTTCTCAAGTCTCCGGCCTGAAATGGATTGTAATTTTGCTAGATTTTATTCCACATAAAATCTCTGTTTGGATCTTAGAAATTTTAAATGAATATTGTTATAAATATATAATTATAATTATAATTATAATTATAATTATATTAGTTATTGATGACAGTAATTATTTATTATCATTGCATCTCTTCGTTTTCTTTTGAATTTCAAATGTTAACTATATTTATTTATTTATTTGAAAAAATGTATCATATAAGTATATAACATTGAGTCTACACTTAATATACAATATCGCATTCAGTTTTTAAAAACACATCATATAACCTTGAATTTTGACAATTAAATACAAGATAACCCTATATACACTTTAGATACCAATGCTATATAATATTGAGTGTTTAGACAGAAGGTTATTTGGTGTGTAAAAATGTTAATTTAAAGTTATATTGTATATTAACTCTAAACTTAAGGTTATATTGTGCATTTCTAAAAACTCAAAGTTATTATATTATATAATATACTTAAACTCAAGATTAAGTTGATGTTTATGTTGTTTTAAATAGATGTTTATCCTTTATGACAATGACATCTATCTTAGCTAAATGTCCAAATGATGTTTTCTTTTAAATTACAAATGTTCACTATATTGTTTTAACTTTTATCTATTAATGTGTATATTTGTTTTAAAGAGGCATTTATCCTTCATAACCATAATGATTATTCTACCTAAATATTGAGAGGATGTATGTGCTCCTTTTGAGATGATGCCCATTGTAACACCCTATCCCCACACCTACCACACATAATTACATATAGTACTTTTGGGATTAATGACTAGTCTAATAAATTAACGCTAGTCCTTTTTAGCCTATTTTTTTTTATCAACTCAAATGCATCCCGAAAAAATTTTCAATAGGTCACACATCCTTAGGTTGTTCCAAACTGAGCACGTTTAACTATGAAGTTATCTAATAATAAATTTTTGAAAAGAAATATGCACCTTGTTGATATAGATACTAATATCAAGTATTTTAAACCTCCACCATCTACCGCGTAACATAGTGTATTACATTCCTCCCACTCAGATAATTTAATATCCTTATAGTGCCTCAACCACTGAATGTCTCATTGTAGTCTATCTCTAAAATCGTTTCCTCCAAGTAGCAAATTGACTTATATAAGCTCAGCTTGTGGTCAGGATTTCACTTTGATACCATTTATAACACCCCAACCACATACCAGTCACAATTTCACTTTGATATCATTTATAATACCCCAACCCCATACCAGTCATGCTTAGTTACCTAAAGTATTTTTAGAATTGATGATTGACCATACAAATCAATGTGAATCCTTTTTTAGCATATTTTTTTATCAACTTACATGCATCCTGAGAAACTTTCCAGAATGTCGTCCACCCATCCTTATACTGCTCCAAGTTGAACTCACTTATTCATTGAGTTCTCTAATCATGGATTTCTAAAAAAGAAAAAGACACCTTGTTGATATAGGTTGCTACATTAATCCTTTTAAGCCTCCATCATATATCCCATAACTTGGGATATTACATATACCCCTACTCAAAGAATGTCAATGTGCCTCAACCATTGAATGTCACATTACATTTCATCCCAAGAATCGTTCTTGCTAGGTAATGACTAGCTCATCCAATTTTAACTTGTGACTAATAATTGGTTCCACAAATCAATACACATCTTTTTTAACATATTTTTTTTTATCAACTCACATGGATCTTAAAAATTTTAAGGGGTCATTCATTCTTAGATTGCTCCATGTTAAATATGTTTAACTATAAAATTCTTTGATAATTTCCAAAAAGGAATATGCACCTTGTTGATATAGGTAATCATATTAATTATTTTAAACTTCCACCATCAATTACATAACTTATGGTATAAAATACACGCCGCTCAAAGAATGTAATGTCATCGTTATGCCTCAACCATTAACTATATGTAATACCCTAAATTTCTAGTGGATAGTGGAGGCTTCTAATGATTGATATGACTACCAATATCAGCATGGTATACCTTCTTTTAAAAAAAAATCCTTAAAAAACTTCATAGTTAAGTATGCTTGAATTGGAGCAATTTAATAATGGGTTCTCTTAGGAAGTTTATTAGGATATGTGTGAGTGAGAAAAAAAATACACTTTCAAGGACTCGTATTAATCTATAGAATTAGTCATCAATCATAAAAGCATTCCAGAGTACCTACCCTCAACTCTTGTGGGATCAGCTACAATCTATCACTTGAATCATTCTCGCTAGGTAGCTGACAAGCCCATCCACATTCGAATCATGATTATAATTTTACTTTGATACCATTTTTAATTATCTGACCCTACACCAACTGCTAGTATTTACCTATAGTACTTTTGAAATTAATGAATGGTAACAAGATCCCTTTTTTAGTGTATTTTTTATCAACTTATAGACATCCTGGGAAATTTTTGAAAAAGAATGGGTGCCTTATTGATTTAGGTAGTTATATCAATCATTTTAACCCTCAACTATTTACCACATAACTTGGAGTATTACACACATGTACTCCTTTGTGACCATATTGTATCCTTTATAACTTTGGGGGAGGGTGTTGTTTCTCTCTCTTCCTTTTTATATTTTTTCCTAGTTTTTTTTTCACTTATCAAAATGAAGGATTTTAATCATTAAAAAATATGAAGTATCAAAATGTATTATCTTTCATAATTATATTATTCTGGTATAATGGGTAGTCTTTATTACTCTGACATTTTTGTTGCGTCTATAATCCAATATAGGCATTATGCTCAAATCAACACAAAACTAACCTTCCTTCAATTTACCAAAGCTAGAAATAATTACAAGTATCAATAGTACATTCACCAAACAAGTTATGAGCATTTAATTTTCACTCAATCCCTAGCCAAACAATTCACACTCCAAATTAACAAGTATCTCATATTTTGTAATAAAACAATAGTTAAAACATAAAATTTAAGAATTAATTTAATAAAGAATAATATATTCTAAAACTCAAATAAAAAATGTGATACGTTCCCTTTCATTGCCTCAAATGAGCCTAAGAAAGATCCTTGTGGATTTCCAAGTCATCAGGAGGTATTAGGGTCCTTGGAAAAAATTTCTTGTGCATTTAAATTGATTATGATGATTCAATTCCAAACTAAAGTTTAGCATGTTGGGTTGTTGGGAGGATGGGGAATGGAATGTAACATTAAAAAGGCCAGTTGCATATGGTGAAAGTGAGATATGAGATAGATGAGACCTAGAATGTTGTGGTTGTTTGTTGTGGGCATTACACAGAACCACCGCTTGCCAAAATTCCTATAATAAATCAATGGCCGAGAACTCAAAGGCTCTGTTTGATTCCTAGAAAACATCATGAAAGGGAAAAAATGAGAACGAAGCCACTCTCCAGTTTTTAGTTGATAAGATAATTAAGAGAAAAGAAAAACAAAAGGAAACACTTGAAGAAAGTTCAACTAAATAGATTTCCTCACAAAAAACATATGGAAAGTTGCTGAAACTTGAGGAAAGAAAGTCGAATTGTTCTTTTGACATTGGACTTCTAATACTAGACTACCTAACATTCTTCCACATTCATCCTCCTTCACCTACCATTCTTCATCCTCCTAGTTTTTTTTTCTTACTTTATTCATGAACATTATTCACGTATAACTACAATGGATCCATCTAAGTTTTTTTTGGAAAAATAAACTTTTTTCATCCATTCTTCCAAAAACTCACAAAAATACATCATCCATTAGGGTCTTTGCAAGGATCAGATTGAGTGGTCTAGGTCACAAATATAACTTTGCTTTATGAGAACATTAATGTAGATCTATTATCTTTGAACTCAAATATGGTGTATAGTACTTTTATGCATCTTTAAATTTCACTATGGAAGGTTACTGTCTTTGAATTGGTTTCTAGATCTAGATCTTGGTATCGATTCAAGAACCTTTTAAGCTTGAATTTGGAAGTGATTTGAATTTGCTTGAAGTTCTTGTTTGGACTTTAAGTTTTAGATTTAGGGGTTGGGATTCTTTCATTTTTGAGTTCGTAGGAGCTCCCCTACTCGAGTCTATTTGATCTTCATCTCTCCTTAGCATTTCTAGGATGACCTCAAATCTATTCATTGTTGTGGTTTTTTCTTACCATCTCAAATATGCTTACTTTTCAATAATTTGTTTTCCAAAAATTTATCGCTACAACCAAACATGGGAAAAAAGTTCAATCCCTGCATCTTCTTTCTTTTCTTTCCCTTACCTTTTCCTCACATTTTTCTTGAAACCAAATAGAGCTAAAGATAGAGATGAAGAAAAAGGTAGAAATAAGAGATTAGCTCTTGAATGTTCAAACTTGAGAGCTCCAAGCTTTAAATCATAGCAACCAATGGATCTTAATTCATATGCCCAATCAATTTGAACATTTTAACTTGTAACTGAATGACTAAAAAAATCAATAGTGATAGCAAAATTCAACACAAAGAGTGTAACGCCCCAAAATTCACTATTTTTTTAAAACACAAAACCTCTAAATTTAAAACCCGTAAATTCTAGGAATGCTACGGCCACACTTAGTACCAGACCGGTTCACTTTTACCGTTCCATTACCAAGTGCTAAGGCTAAGAAAACATTGCCATCAACTCATATCAATATATAAATCAAGGTTCGCAAAATAAAATCAGAGTATGCATAAATTATTACATAATCGAAATACGAGAGAAAGTTTCTTAAAGTAGAAAGATGTCCATGACGGTAAAATTATTTCTGGAATTCATAACATAGCTAAAAGAGAAAAGGGGATAATAATCTCATTAATGGAAAAATCGGCCACACCACTCCAAAGACCTGATCTAGCCCAAATCATCACTCGCCCCTGCCTGACGTCCCGTGGACATCAATAGCATCGAAGAACATGTCTCCCACCTACAACACGTCATGCGGGCCTTCTGCTCGTGGGAATGAGCAGCACCCATAAAAAGAGTGATCAGTACGCTACGTACTGAGTAAGGTAACCGAGCACTAAGGCCAACATACATGTACATAAAATCATGCGGGATAATATACAGCTTACAAACATTCAAACCCACACATATAATATATAAAGTCATGCAGGATAATATACAACTTATAAATGTTCAAGCCCATGCATAAAGGCCCAATTAGTCCAGATTAATTATTTAATTAATCTCTTATCAGAAATTAATTCACACCATGCATTTTTATCAAATCCATGCGAGTACGGGAACCTCCCACTATTTTAGTCGGTGGGCCGGTCACTTGCGGGACATCATGTCCTCACCACTATTATTCGCCGGTAGATCGGTCACTTATAGGGTAAAACCCTAACCACTATTCCTTACCGGTGGATCGGTTCAATTCCTGCTTGCATAGTATTCCAATATAAGTATTTAGTATCTTTTAAGTGCCTTAGCAAAACTCTAGTTTGTGTTTATTGAGCTTAGGATCCCCCAATATTATAGTCAGTGGGTCGGTCACTTGCGGGATATCACGTCCACACCACTATTATTCGTCGGTGAATCGGTCACTTATAGGGTAAGAACCCTAACCACTATTCCTAGCCAGTGGATCAGTTAGACCCAACTCAATAATCTTTCACTTTAAATGATTAATGTCTTAAGTATCTTATTCAGAAGCTTTCACCCAGACATGCATGACTGAATTCTACTATTCTTATCCTCCAACCCTAGTTAACCATACCAAACCTTAGTTAACCACCACAACCACAATAACCATAACAAACCCTAACTCAGTCTCCTCCATACCCTTATAATATCCCACGTACTATTTTCCACCCAATGTTTTCAAAATCTCATACGACTCTTCTAATACCTTCCTTATATATCAACTTTCTACACGTAAATTTTTCTCTCATACACACTTTATGTCCCCCCATGCAAACGTGCAAACTTTTTCATGCAAAATCTTACGCTCACACGTGAAACCCTAAATTTCCATACAAACCCTAACTCCCATGCAAACCCTAACTTCTATGCAAACCCTAGATTCCATGCAAACCCTAGCTTCCATACAAACCCTAGCTTCCACCATTCATCTTTCGATGCCACCATGCATGGTCATATAACACACAAACCGACACCACATTATTACACTCCCTATCATCATATTACAAAACCTATCATACATGTATTATGAGCCACACCATACCACAATAACAATACAATCCATACACATAATACACATGCAACAATTTATTGCACAAACTTACCTCAACTCCATATCATGCTGCATATATGACAGTTATACAAATACACATCAAATACCTTATAGTTCATATCACATGGCATGCATGGAATATAAAACACATAATACACAAACGACCTTAGTACCCCTTACCTAAAACATCACCGATCTTGGAGCACGCTCCTACGCCTCTTTAGGGCTTTGACTGGTCTCACCTATATGAGGAAAAACTAGAATTAGGTTCCCTCATACTAAAAATACTATAATTTACTAAATTATTCTAAGACTAGGTTTTTAATAAAATAATACTATACTAATAATAACTATATGAAATAATACTAAAAATATTAATAATAATATTAATATGATTTGAAATGGATGGTGATATAAGGGCTTCTACCCTCCACCCAAAATAGTGCTAATAATATCATTAAGACCTTATTAATAAAAATAGTACTAATAATAGTAATGAAATAATAATCAAATTATAAAATAATAATTAATAATTAATAATAATAATAATAATAATTAATAATAATAATGAAATGACTTAAACCAAAAGTAATATAAGGTAAGGTTTTCGACCTTACTTCAAAATAGTGAAAGTACCATTAGTAATAATAATAATATTAACACATATTACTTATAATGATATTAATAATAATGATGATGATGATGATGATGATGATAATAATAATAATAATAATAATAATAATAATATTAATAATAATAATACTAATAATAGTAGTAATAATAATATTAATACTAAAAATAGTAGTAATCGCACTATTTAAATAAAATAGGGCTTCAGCCCTCTAAAAAGATAATAGTAATAATAAAAATACTACTACTACTACTACTACTACTAATAATAATAATAATAATAAAACTTATAATAATACTAATAATATTAATAATTTGAAACTAATAACCTAAATAATTTATACATACTCTCGACCCTAATAAGAAATGATAACATTAATATTGAACCCAATAATAATAATAATAATAATAATAATAATAATAATAATAATAATAATAATAATAATAATAATAATAATAATAATAATAATAGAATAAGGGTTAAAAATTTAAATATAATAGAATAAGCTTAAATAAATAGGGGAGAGGGCTGAGAGGGTTTAGGGTTTCACCTTGGGTCGGCGGAGATAGGTGGCACCGGTGGCGGCAGCGGTGGCCGAAAAAGAGAATAGAAAAGGAAAGATTTGAGAAGAAGAGAAGAAGAGATGGAAAATAAGGGTGGAGGTTGAGGTGTTGGTGGTAGCCTAGACTGATAGGAGTAAAGTAAGGGTGGTGGCGCAGCAAGTGGCAGCGGCGCATCGCAACATAGGTGGTGGCCGACATGAAAAGAAGAAGAAAAAAAGAGGAGGAGAAGGAGAAAGGAGAAAAGAAGAGTAGGGCGAGGTGGAAGAAGATTGGTAACAGTTTTTGGGTGGTGTAGGAGGGAGTGATAGCGGCGGATGTGGTGGTGGACGGTGGCACGAAGGGTTGCAGGTGTAAAATTTGGCTGGTTGAGCAAGGTACTTTACACGGCTGTGGTGGCTCGTGCAAGAAGAATCGAGGGGAAAGGGTGGTTTAGTTAGTTATAGGGTGGTGCAAGGAAGACTTAGGTAGGTAGAGCAAGCGGTGTAGTTGGCTGACGGCGGAGGAAAGGGAGTTTGAAGTTGCAGTGGTGCGTAGGGTAAGTTCTTAGGGTTTCAGAAAAAAGTTTCGAGATCAGCCAAACAAGGGGTATTTATAGAGTTTGGAGGGGAAAGTAGGGTTCTGAGGTTTGGCAGGAAGGTAATGCAGGTAGAGTTTGGGGTAGCCGGCGGCGTCAATTGGCCGGTATAAATTCAAGTCGTGGAAGATCATTCGTGCAGGAAAAGGAGGGTTTTGCGCGAAAGAAAAGGAAAGTGGATTAGGTCATGTTAAACTGCAATCCAGGGGGAAGAGAAAGAGAGGAGAAACGGTCGGTCAAATCAAGCGTAGACAACGACGCTATTTTTGGAGGTGACGGAGCTGTAGGTCGACGATGGAGGAGGAAGGAAGAAGAAGGAGGTGGATCGGCCGGTTGGGGGGAAAAGAAAGAAAAGAAAAAGAAGGGAGAACGGGGCCGGTCGGTGACGCTTATACATTTTTTAAATGGAACGAGGCGTTCCAGGGGAAAAGAGGGAGAAAGAGCGTCGTTTTGCTCCTGGGCCGCGCCGAAGCAACGGGCAATGAGGAATGGGCTGTGCCAAGCTTAATCAAAAGAAAAGAAGAGAAAAAAGGAAGAAAGAAAGAAAATAAAGAAAAAGAAAGAGGAAAAAGGGGGAAAAGAAAAATATGTAGGTTGGGGTTAATTAAATTAATTAGAATATTTTGGGTATTTAAAATAAAAATATTTTTAAATAAAATAATATTAAATTTCCTTTTTAGGCTAATTTAGGATTTAAATTTTTTTTCCTAAATTCCTTTTGAATTAGCAAAATACCCAATTTTCCCTTATAAAAATATTTGTAAATTTCCTATTAATTTAACCTAAATAATTCCTTCCTATTCCAAGAAAAATAATTAATTAAATTAATTCCCTAGTAAATCATTATTTAATCACACTTCTTAAAATAAATACTTTTGGGGCATTTTAAAGAGAGTTATTAGAATTCATCAATACTAGTCAACAAATGGAAGGATAGTAGGAGAGATGGCGATGCAAAAGAGAGTGAGGTTGGGAGTGAAGATTGGGAGGACCAACGAGGTACAACCGTAAGAGGGTTAAGATGGGAAGCAAATAAATCGTTTAAATGAAGAAGATTAAAATTTTAAAGTTTTAAATAACATTTTATTATTAATAAAAACATATTTTGAAACTTAAAAACTATAATATTAGGAAGCTTTTACATATGGGAAAACTTTATTTAAGATAAAAAAAAATGTATTTAAAAGTACCCATATTATTAGGGAACTTTATTATTAAAAGAGCACCTTGTTGATATAGGTTTTTATATTAATTATTTTAAGGCTCCATCATGTACCTCACAACTTGGGATATTTCACACACGTCTACTCAAAGAATGTTAGTGTGCCTCGACCATTAAATGTATTATTACTGTTCATCCCTGGAAGCATTCATACTAGGTGAATGCCTAGCTCATCTAAGTTTAACTTGTGATTATAGTTTTTCTCTAATACTATTTTTAACACCTTAGCCCACACCAACCAAGGCCCATTATTAGTTACCTATAGTAATTTCGAGATTGATAACTGATTCCACACATTAATGTACGTCTTTTTTAAAAAAAATTATCGAATCACATGGATCTTAAATTTTTTTAGGAGGTCATTCATTTTTAGATTACTCCAAGTTATATATGTTTAACTATAAAATTCTCCAATGATTTCCAAAAATGAATATGCACCTTCTTGATATAGGTAATCATATCAATATTTAATCTTCCACCATTAATGACATAACTTATGGTATTACATGCACTCTAACTCAAAGAATGCAATGTTTTCATTGCGGCTCAACTGCTAACTATCTATAATACCCCAAATTTATGGTAGATAGTAGAGGCTTAGAATGATTAATACGAATACCAATATCAACAAGATATGCCTTATTTTTGGAAAATTTATACGTAAAGAACTTCAGAGTTAATTATGATTGACTTGGAGCAATTTAATGATGGGTTACCTCCTAAGAAGTTTATCAGGTGGTAACTACCTATAGCTCCTATGGGATTGGGGTGTTACACTGCCTCACTACAATCTATCCTTCAAATCATTCCCGTTAGGTGGTTGACTAGCCCATCAACATTTGAATCATGACTACGATTTTACTTTAATACCATTTTTAATTATCCAATCCCACACCAACCACTGGTAGTTACATAAAGGACTTTTGAAATTGATGAATGGAAACAAGTTTCCTTTTTTAGTGTATTTTTTTATCAACTTATAGACATCCTAGGAAAATTCTGAAAATAAATAGGTGCCTTGGTGATATAGGTAGTTATATCAATCATTTTAATCCTCAATCAATTACTACATAACTTGGAGCATCACTCACATGTGCTCCTTTCTGACCATATTGTATCTTTCATAACTTTAGGTTCTTCTTCTTCTTCTTCTTCTTCTTCTTCTTCTTCTTCTTCTTCTTCTTCTTCTTCTTCTTCTTCTTCTTCTTCTTCTTCTTCTTCTTCTTCTTCTTCTTCTTCTTTTTGCATTATTTTTCTCTCTTCCTTTTTATATTTTTTCCTAGTTTTTCCATTTATCAAATTTAAGCTCTATAATCATTAAAAAGGATTAAGCATGAAATTTGATTATCTTTCATAATTATACTATTCTAGTATAATGTGTTGTCTTTGTTATTCTGATGTTTTTATTGCATCTATAATCCAATATAGGAATAATGCTCAAATCAACAAAAAAGCAACCTTCCTTCAATTTACAAAAGCTATAAATAATTATAATTATCAATAGTACACTCAAAAAATAGGTTGTGGGCATTCAATTTTCACTCGATCCTTAGCTAAACAATTCACACTTCGGATTAACAAGTATCTCGTATTTTACAATAAAATATTAATTAAAACATCAAATTAAAACATGTGATTTTCCATTTTGTTGCCTAAAATGAGCCCAACAAAGATCCTCGCAGATTTCTAGGTCATTAGGAGGTATTTTTTCTTGTGCATTTAAATTAACTGTGATGATACATGTCCAAACTAAAGTTTAGCATGTTTGGTTGCTAGGGGATGGGGGAATAGAATTTAATATCAAAATTTTGGCTGACGGTGAAAGTGAGCTAGATGAGACCTACAATGTTGTGGTTGTTTGTTACAAGCATTACACAGAATCATGGCTTGCTAAAATTCCTAGAAAAAAGTAATGGTCGAGAACTGAAAGGATCCACTTGATTACTAGAAAACATCATTAAAGGGAAAAAATGAGAAGGAAACCACTCTCCATTGTTTGGTTTATAAGATAATTAAGAGGAAAGAAAAACAGAAGTAGACACTTGAATAAATTTCAACTAAACAACTTTCCTCACAAAAACGTGTGGAAATTTACCAAAACGTGAGGAAAGAAATTCAAATTGTTCTTTTGACATTAGACCTCTGATACTCAAACTATCTGACATTCTTTCACCTTCTTTCTCCTTCAATTATTATTCTTAATCCTCTTGGTTTTGTTACTACTTTATTCATGAACATTATTCACACACAACTACAATGGTTCTATCTAAGATCGTTGGAACCGCCAGATTGAATTTTTTGGAAAAATCAAATTTTTGCTCACCCATTCTTCCAGACACTCACAAAATCAGATCGTCCACTAGGGTTTTTGCAAGGATGTGATTGGGTGGTCTAAGTCATGAATATGACTTTGCTTTATGTGAACATTAATGTCAATTTATTATACTGGAACACAAATATGGTATCTAGTACTTGTTTACATCTTCAAGTTCCACTTAAGAAAGTTACTTTCTTTGACTTGGTTTGTAGATCTAGATCTTGGTAGCAATTCAAACACCTTTAAAGCTTTGGAATTGATTTGAATTTTCTTAAAGTTCTTCTCTAGACTTTGAGTTTCATATTTGGGTGTTGGGATTCGTTCATCTTCGAGCTCGTAGGAGCTCCCCTACTCGAGTCAATTTGATTTTCATCTCTTAGTGGCACTTCTAAGATGACCTCAAATCTATTTGTTGTTGTGATTTTTATCTACCGTCTCAAATATGCATAATTTTAAAGAATTTATTTTCCATAAATTTATTACTACAACCAAACGTGGGAAAAAAGTTCAATCCCTGCATCTTCTTTCTTTCCTTTACCTTATCTCTTCCTTAAATTTTTCTTAAAACCAAATAGAGCCAAAGATAGAGTTGAAGAAAAATGTATAAACAAGAGATAAGTTGTTGATGACTAAAACTTGAGAACTCAAAACTTTAAGTCATAGCAATCACCGGATCTCAATTCATGCACCCTATCAATCAAAACATTTTAACATAAAGAGAGTTATTGGAAGACGTCAATACTAGTTGACAAATGGAAGGATGGTAGGAGAGATGGCGATGCAAGAGAAAGCAAGGCTGAGAGTGAAGATTGGGAGGACTAACGAGGTACAACTGTAGGAGGGATGAGATGGGATTTAAATCAATCGTTTAATTGAATAACTATAAAATAGTAAAAATTTAAATAACACTTTATTATTAAAAAAATAGTTTGATACTTAAAAATCATACTATTAGGAAACTTTAACATATTAGAAAACTTTATTAAAGAGAAAAAAATTGTATTAAAAAGTACCATATTATTAGGGAACTTTATTATTAAAAGAGCATAGTATGGATCTTTTAAATTTATACTATTAGGAATCCTTAATATATTTGAAAGCTTTATTTAAGACACACATATTATTAGGACACATTTGGAAAACTCATTATTAAAAAACATATTAGGAAACTTTAAAATATACTATTATTAAACTTTAATATATAAAGAAACAATTTTTAAGTTATAAAATTTATTTAATATACACATTTTATTAAGAAAATTTCTTTTTATAAAATATGTCAAATTTTTTTAAAAGTTATACATTATAAGTAAACATTTGTTTTTTTAAGAATAACATTTTAGGAAACTTTATTCAAGATATAACATTTATTTAAGATAAACATTATATTAGAAAACAACATAGATCTTTATTATTAAAAAAACATATTAGAAATTTTATTTTAAAATACTTCTAATCTATTATTCTTCACGGGCTTTAGGATGTCAAACATATTTTAATAGGAAACTTCAACATAATAGTTTCTTAAATTTTAAAAACATAAAATAAAACTTGTATTATTTATAATATATTAATTCACTTTTATTTGTAAGTTTATAGGCCACTAAAATTTAAGAGTATACTGTGATAGTTGAATTTAAGATTTTACAAAGAAAAAGTATATTTAATATAAAAAAATTTATGAAATATATGATATGCAAAAAATGGAAAATGTAATCAATATATGAGCACACATAATACTTTATTTATAATAAAAATATTAATTATCATATATAATACATTATATCAATTATTTAAAGAGTGAATAAAATTGTAGATTTATTTTAAAATGGTAATGTATTTTTTTTATGCATTAGAATTGTTACTGATATCATAAATCATTGAATTGATGATACTAAATAAATTTGTTTCAAAGTTTATTTAAATAAAAATAATATAAAAGTAATGTAAACATTGATATTATTTAAGAGTGTATATTAATTATTGTTATTATAATTATAATATACAATACTCATAAAATTAAAATAATTGATAAATATAATTGGTAGATAAATTAATATGCATGTAGGGTTACCATAGATAATTAAAATTTTGAACTATTATTTATAAATCATTAATTGAACTAAAAAATATATTATCATATTAAAAAATAATATATAGTTAATAAAAAAATATATGAATAAAGTAAAATTGAAATTTTTGATTTAATTATAATGCTATAAATTGAAATTTTACTTTATTATTATTAAGTCAATTACTTTTTTAAAAAATTATTGATACTTATTTTTCATAGGAAATGCTTATTACATTGACACTTTTTGAACAATTGGTAAAAATAAAAATAAAAAGCTTTTACATTACTTTATGGGGTGTGTGTGTGTTGATACTTGATAATCTTTGAAAGAATACACAAGAAAATTTTATTGTGTTTTTATCATTATCATTTTATTCATACAATTTTCTTATTTTATGTGTTATAATATTTACTCTTAATGCAGAAATTACACAACAACATAAACTATCAAAGACAACGGTTACTTATATAACCTACAACGCGTAACGTCCGTTATAAATGTATGCGATGTCTTTAATAGAATTCAAAGACAACGGTTCCGGTCACCGCTGTTGAATTCCCAAGACAACGGTTAAATACCCGTTGTTGATCTTCAATATATCCGTTGTTGAATTACAACAACACCGGTTAGGCACCCGTTGTAAATATTCCATATATCCGTTGTTGAATAACAAACACAACGGTTAAACACCCGTTGTTAATATTAGAGATATCCGTTGTTGAATTCTAAAGACAACGGGTAAATACCCGTTGTTAATGTTATAGATACCCGTTGTCTAATGATAACAACAACGGTTAAACACCCGTTGTTAATATTATCCATATCTGTTGTCTAATAATAACGACAACGGGTAAAAACCCGTTAATTTTATATAGATCCGTTGTTTAATAATAACGACAACGGTAAACACCCGTTGTTAATGTTCTATATATCCGTTGTCGAATAGTTTAGTTACCCACTGCATTTATATTTCCAGAACGGGTAATAACCCGTTGTTAATATGAAATTTAATATCGGGTATATAATCGTTGTGGTTTTAGACATTACACGCTGTTTTATAACATCAACAACGAGTGCTTAACCGTTGTTGATGTTATATTCAAAACCCGCTATATATACGTTTGTATTTTCAATCTGAACATGCTTTGTACGCAATCGGTTTCATTCAACCTGAACCTGCTTTATACGCAATCGGTTATATATAACATGAACCTGCTTTATTATATCCAAAACCATCTATATACAATCCATACTATATCCAAAACATGTTATATTCACAATCAATTATATACAACCTAAACTTGATATATAGATATATAAAATAAGACTACACATAAATCACAATTTCATGTGCTGGTAGATCCTTAACCACACAAAGTTGTTCCATCTTTTGAACCTGAATCCAGCAATAGTTTCACCACCTATGTTTCTCAGCATATAACAGTGTTCTATGATGGGAAAGAATGTCAAGTCCATGCCCCAAATCCCAACCTGCTCAAAATTATCTACAAGGAAATAAAACCCAAGTGAGGAAAATTGTGATGAATTGGCTGTTGTTCTAAGCACACATCAAGAGCCCTTATCCAAGGTAAAATTTATTCAAGCATTCAACATCTTGAATCAACAAGGGTCCTGAGGCATTTAATCAACACAAGCAGCAACCACTTTGTGGCCTATTTTCAGTCATTATTGTACTTAAACCTCAATACTTGGCTTTACAACAACTATTTACGCCTAGGACTATTTTTTCGAAGTCAAATGATGTCCTGTGTAGTTTTTTTTATCTCTTCATATTGTAAGGAACACCAAGATGGGGCAATTCAGTAATTGTGAATTATCACAAGGAGTTTGTTTTTTGCCCTCGTCACCAACATACCTGCTCTACAAGAACAAGGCTTGCCAGTAGATGGGCAAATAAATTCACTGCTCTCTGAAACTTGACCAATGTATAAGTTGTCATCCCTTTTTACAAAAACACGAAAAGCATCAATAATGGGTCTGTACCCTGTACATCGACATAAATTCCCTGCAAGACTTTCCTCCATTTGTTCTTCTGTTGGTGGGAGTTGACTTGACCGCAGTAGTTCATACATGGACATGACAAAACCAGGAGTACAAAATCCACACTGTGATCCATGAGACTGAGCTAATGATTCCTGCATAAAAAATACTAATTCAGAGAGAGAGAGAGAGAGAGAGAGAGAGCAAAAGAGAGGAGAAATCAAAATCAATCTTCACAAACTATACCATCTGAAGCAAGTGGAAGAAATGAGATAGAGTGAGGAACACCTAACCACCCTCTCCCAAAATATGGACAAAAAAAAAATGGTACTCACGTCTCAACAGCTTACCGAGTCAACTCCTATATATTTTCATGGCTTGATGATATAGCAACTGGTAAGTTCAACCAAATACAATTATATTATTTCTGAACAGATATGTTTCAATATCCTCACTGAGAAACTAACTATTCAGGGCTAAAAGCAGAAAATAAGGAAAATAATAAAATGCAAAGAACTAAATTTCTAATGAATTGCCATTCAATTCTGAAACTTTTTCTTCAAGAGAAGATGGTTGTAGAGATTTCAGTTCTAACTCATTTTCATAAATTAGGTCATATATACTCAATAATAATTCTTTGCTTCTCAATATGGCTACTGTGAATTATCATCTACTCCCTTACATTCTATTTTTACTATGCCAAATTACTGAATTGGAAGGTTCATTTTCGAAGGTGCTGCAAAAATGTCATGCAAGTCTGTTTGTTGTCTTGTTACCAATGTATTACATATGATCTCATTGTATTCTCTATTACCTACATGTTTGCATCTACTTCAGTGTTTGAAAATTTATAATCTTCCATTTAGGGTTATTGAAACTTGTTATGAGAGCCTGTTGTTGTTGTGTGTAACATTCTTAGTCAGAATCATTTAATCTATAATACTCTCTCTATTTTTTTTAAAAAAAACTAGCTTATTAATCAAGTAAATAAGCTAAAAGGTAGCTTATACTAACTAAATTATTTTCAGAAAGACCAACTAAATTAATTATGACAGTGATGTAAGATATGCCTCATATTGATGCCGTCAATATCAAATTTGTTCTTCTATTCTAGCACACTTTAATTACAAATTTGGCTTGGTCAGTCATGACATAATTTTTCTGGCAAGCAAATGTATGACCATTGCCCACTAAATCAAAGCAGCTAAAGTCCATTAAGGTCACAGGCATCAGTTACACTATGGAATAACATTATGCAATACAAATAGTGAACTCAGCTTGGGTAGAAAAGCGTTACACATGTATTAGTGAATCAGGCTTTATCAGTAACTGAATAAGAAACATATTTTATGTTTCCTATACCATGACAATGTCTCTTGATCAAAACAATAGTCAATTCCTGTTTTTTCATGCGTCTAAACTCTAAACCAGGTAAGAGACTGCTAATTCACCCAGTAAACAGAAAATAACTACTATATGGCCTATTTGCATCCTCAACAAAAAAAATGAAGACATAGAACAATTGAGAATCCAGAAATGTGAAACCATCTCTCCCTCATGTCTCAAGTCAAAATAAAGAAATTTAAATCAGAAGGATCTTGTGTGTGCAAATCAAGAAAAGTCATCTAGTTTTTCATGTGTCTTCACTATTTTTCCACCATTCCCCCCCATTATATGTCTTATAAATAATAAATCCTTGAAAACAGAACTGATTGCTAAGGAAGTATGAAGATAAACATCGCTCTATTAAAAAGAGAGTGCAAAGAGGCAGTTGGTGGTGACAACTGTTTCTGACATTTCATTTACCACAAGAAAATACTATGCTGGTGCAGCATAAAACTAGCTACTGTGATATGAAAATCAAAATTGGAGAATATTATGTTTTTCATGAGTTTGATATAAAAACTAAGTCTGTACTTAACTAGCTAGCATTGGGGAAAAAAACTAGTGCTACATGTATGGAAGATCTCAAAGGTAAACCACATCAAAAGTCTGACTCACTGAAAGAAGTCATGAACCTAGAAACATGTTAAATCCTAAACGCAAGGAAAAATGGAAAATATAGATCTTTCTTGGGCAAAAAACAGAAGTAGAAGAAGAAGAAGAAGAAGAAAAAGAAGAAGAAGAAGAAAAATATAGATCTCACAAAAGTTAAGAACCTCTCTCCCCTCTCTGTGTTTTTTTCTTTTTTTTCCTCTCCCTCTCTGTTCAATCA
Organism: Tamarix austromongolica; assembly: GCA_039764185.1. NCBI lineage: Eukaryota > Viridiplantae > Streptophyta > Magnoliopsida > Caryophyllales > Tamaricaceae > Tamarix > Tamarix austromongolica. The sequence goes on from CM077819.1 coordinate 14,649,271, forward strand.
CACACAACTGCCCTACTACTTGATGTTGTTAGCTGTTCGTGCTGCATTCCACTTAGTTTGAAATGTGGCCTTCTGCAGTTGGTTGTTTCCCCCCCCCCCAGTTCCTCACTGCCCTCTATATAGCTAGCTACTGATGAGCCCTCAACACATTTTTGAAATGAAGGCTATGAAGCTGCCCTTATATTTTAACAGAATTTTAAATAAAGCAGTCTTCAATAGTTAAAAACAAAAGAAATGTCAAAATACATAACTGATAGTCACACACATAATAAGATAAGGTGACACAGTAATCAAACAGATAATCTAGAGATCATACAATTCAAGGAGAAGAAACATCATATAGGAAGGTGATATACCTGCAGCCATATGCTTTTGTATACTCTCTATCCTTTCAGTCACCTCAGAACTAGAAGGAGCCAAACACTGAGCAGCAAGAGCAAACTCCAAAGCTTCTTTATCCTTGCCCAACTGAGAATGGAGGGAGAGGCATTAATAGACAGGTCGTTACATTTTGCTTTTGGTAGCAAAATGGTCCTATATAACCTTGACCACAAAAAGCACAACAAAAGAGAATGAAATACAGTGAATGTAGAAGCAAAATTAAACAAGTATTGCATCGAGTTTGGAAAACCATTGTGTCAACAAGGGCTCAATAGCCACCATACAGAACTAAAGTGAGGATCCATTATCTTCCTCAAAACATGATGAGTTTCCTTACTTATTGCTCCTTTCTTGGCAAATAGGCAACACATCATCCCCTAAAACAAACTTCCATGCGCACTGTTTCCCCTTAACATGCCAACAACATTTCTATAGAATAACAATCACTCTGTCTTGAAAGCCAGCCTCAGACACTACATGTGATGTCAGGAGGATCTGACCAACCATGATGGCAGGTATGCATAGGGCTGGGATTCCAAATAAGAGCCTGTAAAGAGATCAGTACCTGATGAAATGATGAGAGGATGTATGGCTAGGTTTTCACATACAAATCTTAATTCTTATCTTCATTCAATTCGAGTTTGAATAACTCTAAATTACAAGTAAATTCTTAATTCTAGACAATACTCTCATAAATCTTTTGGTTTGCAGGTTCTATAAAAAGAGGTACATCCACGTGGAAGCGAACCCTCTGTCCAATAGATTGGGCTAAAGATTATGAGTCCTAAGCTGAAGCCGCACTTAGACTGCATAATTCTTCCCCACTGCAGAGAAGTTCGACATCAAACTTCACACCAACTGATGGCCCACATATTCATTCTCATCCCCCAGGTACTCACAAGAGTTCCCAATATGTACTTCTTCCTATTCTTTTCATCATCTAAATACGTACATTAGACTATAATGGTACTCCTTTTTTAGGGGACCAGTCACGGGACGAGACCAAACCATCTGATCAAGATTCATATTCTTGATTCTATGAAGACATCGATGGACATTCAATCAAACTGTTGATGTTTACACTAGAGATTTTTGGAATTTAGTAGCCCTCTCTAATTTGAAAAGAACCCAACCAAGAAAGTCGTTCTATATATGACGGCCTTCGTGATGGCATCTAACATGCATAAAAAGGTCATAGTTTCACTCTACTGACCATGTTGTTTAGTTTGCTCGAGATGTGGAGCAAAAGATTGACTTTCGGTAGCAATCTTCCAAAAATGCTCATAGTAGACTATTTGGTCCACTTAATTTTTTTCCCCAAGGTTGGCACTTTACCATTAATTAAATGAAATTGACATTATTAGTTAAGATCAACCCACCACATAAAGTCATAACCAGTAGCCATCGGGACTTTTCCCTCATCTCGAACCCTTCTATAAGCAAAAATAAAAATTGGAGCTCTTAACATTTGTCTTCAACAAGGAACAAGGACAATCATAAGAAACTAAAAAAATCAGCTCATTTGCCATGAGATAAAAGCAATGACAAGCAAATTTATATTTAGTATATATCTCGGAAGATATCCATTGTTGAATGAATTGTTTAATCTTCATGATAGTAGACAAAAAATATATCAAGAAAGTGGCACAAAAAGGATGCCATCATCTGCTTTTGCATTTTTCTATCATATCTTTACCTGCTACGTATTCAAATGAGTAATAACCATGGAGGCCCATTCCTCTCGAACTTCATCAATTTCTTCATTGGTGTAACATCGACCACCATATAACGGATAATACTGCAAAATTAATTCACATTTTTTTAGTTAATATCCATGAGTAAGAATTCTTTACAGCTTCAAATAATAAACTTACTTTCTTTGGAATTTGAGGTTGGGTTTTCATCTCAGATACAATCTCTTTCATGAACCTCATGAAATAATATCCACAATCTATCCCATTTGGCTGGTTAGGACACTATGAGTCAAAATAAAATACATTAGAGTATAAGAAACTTGCATAATATGATATCATTTTCATAATAGAAATAATATATTACTTTAAACTCCAATTATTTAATACCTCATCAACTATCTCCCACTTTATTACACTTGTTGTCCTAAACCCTTTATTAGCCTGATACATTCTCATAGCCCTGCTCCAACATAAACGAATAGTATATCATATGAAATGTAGGTTATATAAAACATAACTGAAACTATATGTATACATAAATAGATACTTGGAATTTCAAACATCTTACATATTCACAATTTGTATGACTTCATCATATACAGGACCATGCATAGAGTCGAGCCAATAACACATTTGGCATGAAGGATAAACTATAAAAAGTATCCAATGATTCCTGCAATTCAAGAGATTACATGTTTAGTAATAAAAAAAGTTTCATTAATATATTACATAAATTTAAATTCTTACTTTTGAACGTATGGAGCAAAAAATAATTTCTTTTGAGGATGTGCACAAAAAACATCTACTAGATATCGTGCTCGATCCTGTAGTTTGTCATTATAACTAGAAATCATATTTGGACACAATAGCCCAACAATAGATATCCCATCACGCTCACACTTTTCAAATATTATCCTGTATAGAAATATATTAACATGTGACAATACATACATAATTAAACATATTAAATTATATACAATTAATTCATGATACTCACTTGTTATATGCTGCCATAATTGAGTTATCAACTTTGCCTCTATTATGAACTATATTGATACATTCACGATCGATCAGAATATCATATTCATGGAACATAACTGCTTTAGGACATGGAATTATGATCGAATCTGTAAATTCCATTCCATCGGCATAACCTTTCAACATCCTCAAGTTGATGCACTTTTTCCCCAAAGTGATAGAACTTGAGAATTGTGGCTTAGGCTGACCCTTTGCTGACTTAGAAACAGGTTTCATAGCATTTACCCTTTTCTTCTTAATTGGTAAAGGTTTTTTATGTTGTGAAGGTTGTGGTTCAATCTAATTAGGGTGTAGTGTATCCTGATTAAGGTGTGGTGTACGCTTTATAGTACAACCATCACAAAAAAATAATACATGAGAAGCCATATTAGCATGATCTAAAAATAATTTATTTGAAATATTAATTAATACTTACCTCAACATTGAGATCTACTAGAGCTTTAGGCCATGCAACGTAAGAGGAGAGTGCATGCTGGACTTTATACATACCAGCTTCATCATTTAGCACAGGCAATGGAGCATCATCATCCAAAGAAACCTCAACAACAACTTTCATATACTTGTCATCCAAAGGTTTATTGTGTAGCATGACAGTTTCAATTCCATGGCGTATACATACTCTTCCTATTGCCACTAGTCGATTTGGGTTACTTACCAATAACAAACACGGTATCTCCCCCTATAAAATTAGACACAAATCATTTATCTTATCTATATAATGATAATGAGAGATTATTTTTGCTTATTTATCTATTATGATAGTCAAAAGAATAAGAATATGAATCATGCCATATAAAGAGCTATGAGTTTATTTGTATGGTATCTAATAAAATAGTATTATAGAAATTTCAATATAAAAGGTAGACATATACCTCTGGTAGATCAACAAAACGTGCATCTGAACAACTACCCTTGACACTAGGTGTAGAGGTCATCTCTGGCGTGTGAATTACTTCCTTACCCTTGTTGGATAAGAGAACATCAATCTTAAGCCACCACTCCTGCAACTTATTTTCCATCTTCTCTTGTGTCTCTTTCATTATTTCTTCCTTCATCCCCTCCTTTATCCGAGCTATCATATTCTCATACATAGAAGTTGTTTGAGATGCATCTTGTGAGCGTAAATAATCTCTCAATGTAACTCCCGCTCCACCAGTCCTAACACGACCCGGATGTTCGGCCGTTCCCAATGCCTTAGTTAGCAAATCATTAGCAGGTGATGCAAATGATTCACTAGTCTCGGAAGTTTCCAATGCATTCTATCAAATACCAAAACTTAAGAGTTATATTTCAAAACATGTGATAAGGCTAATTGAAACTTATAAATGAATATAATAACAAGAACTTACAATTTTCTCAACTACTTCCTTAATAGCTTCATTTGTGATAGTACCATCTTTAGGGACCCTTGCATCCTTCCATAAGACATGTCTATCTATTATAGTGGTTTTATGATCCAAACCTCTCTTTGCAATCTACATTTATTGAAAAGGTAAAATAGTAAAAGGGAAGCCAGAGAATTAGCAATTTGCAAACTTGTCCATTTCAGCACTTAGAATTTCAGCACCAGTTATAAGCAAAAAACTTCAATGCCTAATGTAAGATTTGTTATTTATGAGAGCATTTAGGGTGAGCTTTAACATTCAAAAACCAATGAAGAATCATTTCAGGAAGCCATGGGAGCATATTTAATCAGTAACAACTGCACAATCACTATGCTTAAGCTCATTAGGATGGTGTTAAATTACTTGGAAAAAGAATACAATAAAACACATACTAGTATAGGTCTCACAAACAGCAAGGAAAAGGATTTTGGAAGGGCCATCTCAACAACCCATCTCAACAACCCAAGAATACAATTCTGATAATGGTTTCTGTTTCCATTTTCAATTTCTTGTTATTGTTAGAGGATACCTTATCTTCCATATGGTAGTTTTTGCTTTTCTTCTCCTCTATGAAAAAATAAAAGAAAAAGAAAGGTATGTATCTTGGTTCTGTGATATAATGTTGTGCTTTCATTATGTGTGTAAGAACTCAGGGCCATCATAAAATGAAGTTAGGTAGAAAAAATTTCTCCAGGTTCAGAGTTCATAGAACTTTGATTTGGATGTACAAGCTGTTTGTAGCCTCACAAAGTTAACAAAGAAAGTGACTAGGAATCAATCAATATGTAAGGAATAAGCCAACCTACTGAAGAATATAATGGCAACTCTAGTTTTTGAAATCCTAGTTCTGTACCATGGAAGGTCTCCATTCTTTACATTTAGGTTTTAATGGTCATGATTAAGAGGACTGGTGAATTTATTGAAAAGGTAAAAAAATATTAGAATTTAAAGTATAGATATAATAAAATGTATCAGAAAAGTTTCTTAATTTCACTTACAATTTCTTGCTCGAGACCAACATATCCCTTACGAGACAAGTTGTGATGGTATATATTCTTCAAAGCTAGCTCTCGCATTGCTCCACTTTTTTCCTGTGATAATAATCCAAATTATAGTGATATATAAACAAAATAGATATGAAGAATACATTTTTTATACAATTATACCTTATATTCATTAGTCTGCTTTTTCCTTAGAAAAATATCCCAATCTGATTGTAAAATTCGATAGTTTTTTGGTGGGTCTTTTCAGATAGTGCCATCATCCTTATAAATGAAATTTCTTCCCAAAGTGGACTTAAATTGCCTCCATGCTTTTGTAACTCGAACAATAATTACCTTCTTTCGATAAATAGGGATGTCGAAAACAGCCTACCAAATTACACAAAATCATAGTCATAGTATAATAATCATACAAAACATTAAATTTCTTTTTTTAAGGTAAATCAACTTACCGATATTTCTTCCCATGCAATTTCTTTTTTTTCTACTAGTACTTCATCCCACGTTTCATAGCTAATAGGCACATGATTACATGCACACTCTCCTATGTATGTAGATAATAGCTTACCATTTGCACAAATAGTCTGCCCCCTCATGTTCCATTCCAAACTAAATTTTTCATTTCGTAATCGTTTCATCGCCACCTGTTGCAATGCAGTAGGCCCCCTTTTTTTACGAGAGCCATGGGTCAAAGCACCTCCACTAGTTGAAGCATCTCCATCATCATGAGACATGTCTCTAAAACACATAGTATAAGAAAAATGATGAAAATGATAAAGGAATCAATAAAAGGATTAAGTAGATTTTTATTTCAAGAAGTTAGCAATTAAAATAAGGTAAAAAGACATACCAAATACTAGAACAAGCATCAACGCCTCTATTGGGTAATATCTCAACTTGTGCTTCTATCTCCTCCTTGCTCTGAAAAGAGAAATATTTTGTCATCATATAATGTGTTTAGGTAAATCAAATTATACGAGGAAAAAATATTATATGTCACCGTTATACTTAAAAAAAATAAAGGTTCGTACTTAGAATTACGAGATTTTCTCTTTTGTGATTTTTCACTTGTATCTTCTTCTGCAATCCATGATCCTTCAGAGTGATCATGCTGCAAATATGTATCCTCTTTATTGGGATCAATGTCATCACCCCGAGAAAATGACGTTCTTATAATAGAGAAGGTTGCCTCTTGTTGAAAAATAGAATCATTGAAATCATCATCTTCATGCACATTTCTACTCTTTGTGGTTAAAACCACAGATCTCCTCTTATCAAGAGGATCGGTGATATAAAATACTTGTCTTGCTTGTGATGCCAATATAAAAGGATCATGTTTATGGCCCAACTTATTAAGATAAACAAGAGTGAACCCTAACTCATCAACTTCAATCCCATTATTGTTGTCAACCCAAATGCAACTAAAAACAGGAACTGTGAAGAAAGTATAATTCAACTCCCATATTTATTGGATTACACCATAATATGACATATTCCCATACATAGGATTTTTATCTTTCGCACTAGCAATATGTAATGCTTCAGTAACCAAAGTCACCCCACTATTCTGCATGGTACTCTTTTCATCTTGGGACTTAGTGTAGAAAGTATACCCATTGATCAAGTAGCTTGTGAAAGATGATACTTCCATACGAGGCCCTTGGGATAACCATTTCAATGTATCAGAAATAGTACTTGATGAGTGTGTCATTTGACGAGGAATGTGATCACGAAACCATTCAATGAAAGATATATTATGCTGCTCTAGTATCCACTTTTCATTCCTAGATGGGTTTTTAGTACGTAACATTCTCATATGTTCTTCTATATATGGTTGAACTTCTTCGGTATTATGAAGAACATACAAGTGTACTTTTTGTCACATATCACGCTCTATGCGTATCAACTTATTACCCATCATACCCACACCTTCACTTTTTCCATCATGTCGAGATTTAGAAATACCTATTGCATGAGCATTGGATAAATAATTGGTGCAAAATTCAATAGCTTCCTCAACTATGTAGCTCTCCGCAATACACCCCTCTGGTCGATATGGATTCCGTACATACCCTTTTAATATTTTCATAAATCGCTCAAATGGGTACATCCAATGCATATAGACGGGACCGCACAATTTCACCTCCCTAACCAAGTGCACGGTCAAATGAACCATGCAATCAAAGAAAGAAGGCGGAAAATACATCTCAAGTTGACACATGATGATGACAATATCTCTCTGTAGTACATCTAACTTTTCAGGTTCAATAGCCTTAGAGCACAATGCCTTGAAGAAAAAACAAAGCTTAGTAATTGCATTTCTAACACGTTTAGGAAGTACGAAACGAATAGCGATCGACAACAGTTGCTGCATCAAAACATGACAGTCATGTGATTTCGTACCCACCAATTTCAAATCTGTCATTGAAACAAGGTTACTAATATTTGAGGAAAACCCTTCTGGAACTTTAACTCCTTTTAAGCACTCACAAAAATCAATTTTCTCCTTTCTTGAAAGGGTATAACATGCTGGTGGCAAATAAGTACGATTCCCATTCCTTTGTGGTGCTAATTCCCTTCGAATACTCATCTCAACCATGTCTCGTCTTGCATTGATGCCATCTTTTGTCTTCCATGGCACATTAAGTAACGTACCAATCATATTATCACATATATTCTTTTCAATATGCATTACATCAAGACAATGTCTTATATATAAATGTTCTCAATATGGAAGATCAAAGAATATTGATCGTTTCTTCCATCTACTAGTAGGAATTGAGGCTTTATTCTTCTTCCCAAACTTAACATTCAAACCATTTATTCTATCAAGTATTTGTCGGCCACTCAATGGTTCTGGAGCTCCTAGGAATTCAAGTTTTCCATTAAAAGCTTTTCTTTGCCTACGATAAGGATGGTTCATTGGCAAAAATCTTCTGTGTCCGAGATAAACGGTCTTCTTCCCATGCTTCAATTGACAAAAGGATGTATATTCTCCACATATAGGACATGCATAATGTCCTTTCACACCATATCCAGACAAATTTCCATATGCAGGAAAATCATTGATAGTACAAAACAACATTGCCCTTAAGTTGAAACTCTCTTCACGATGTGAATCAAATAATTCAACACCCTCATCCCACAACAACCTCAAATCCTCAACAAGAGGTGCCAAATATACATCAATGTCATTTCCCGGTTGTTTCGGACCCGATATTAATAGAGATAATAGCATATATTTTTGTTTCATGCATAGCCATGGTGGCAGGTTATAAATTACCAAAATCACAGGCCATGTACTATGGGTTCCAGAATTATGTGGATTCATTCCATCCGCCGAAAGAGCTAATCGTAGGTTTCTTGGTTCCTCTCCAAAGTCGGGGAATCGATAATTAATCATTCTCCATTGTGCAGAGTCTGCGGGATGTCTTAGTAAGCCATCAATTAATCTTCCATCAGCGTGCCATGTTAAGTGTTTAGCATCTTTAGGATTATTGAAGATGCGCCTAAATCTTGGTATTATTGGAAAATACCATATAACCTTTGCTGGAACCCCTGGCTTTTTATATCGTGATGTGTGGCATTCGGGGCAACTCTCAAGAGATGTATATTCATTTCGATATAAGACACAATCTTGAGGGCAAGCATGTATCTTCTCATAATCCATACCTATAGTGGAAATGACCTTTTTAGCCTCGTAAGTGCGACTAGGGAGCACATTATCATTTGGAAGCATATCTTTTACAAGTTCTAATAAGGCTGTGAAACTCTTATCGGTCCAACCATTACATGCTTTCAAATTATACAACTTTAAAATAGCAGATAATCTGGTGAACTTTGTACATCCACTATATAGGGGTGTTTCAGAGTCACCCACCAACTTATCAAACATTTGAGGACAATCCCGAACTCTTTGCTCAACAGCATAAGTCATTTCTTCTAAACGATCGCCATCATTGATCCCAAAAATATTTTCCTGACTTTCCACATTAGCTCCCACATGTTCCGTTTCACCATGCCATATCCATCTAGTGTAATTTTTATCAATCCCATATAAGAATAAATGATCTCTAGCTTCAGATTCATTAACTCGCTTTACAAAACGACATCTTAGGCAGGGACAGACAAATCTACTATAGTTTCCAACATGAGCAACTGCACACCTAATAAATTCCTCAACTCCATTTTCATATTCTTGAGATAAACGATTAGCAGACATCCAAGAACGATCCATATTGGCAATAAAATCTATATGGATAATAATTACGATGTTAGATGATACACTTAAACATTAATAAAAATATATAATAAGCTAAACTTCAACACTCGTATATAAATTTTTCAAAGACCTAAGAATTATCATCTTCCTACATTGCAAACCTGTAATGCACAACCCTTTGTATTATGTTTATATAAATTGTATGAAATTAATAGTTCTGTGCATATTAATATTTTGGTTAAAACCTAACTAATTATATGAACAGAATAGGGAACATCCTTCCCAAGCCCAGAGTGGTGAAGCTGAAGGTAGCACTGCAACAGGGGCTGTGAACCAGGCATCATTTGACCATTATACTTTTGTATACAAAAAAATCAAAACATACTTTTTACCTTCATTTTTTTAAATTCTATATACATTGAATTCTTTATTATTTTTCAGTAATGGTAAAAGTGTAATTACAAGAATATTTTTCTTACTTTCCTACAAAGTACACAAATTAGTAGAATGAATTTTTTATACAAATAAAATAAATAGTTGTTCTCAAATAGATGCCACTACAATTATATTATGAGTAAAAATCATTGTAATAATTATCTTTATTACACAAATATCCTTTATTGAATAAACTCCACCAACTCCTATCACACGCAATAATTCATGTCATTTCCAAGAAATTATTATTAGTACCTTCATAACTTAAACCAACCAATGGTAGCCTCAACCCATACCTAATTCTAAGAAGCTCAATGCAGATAACTCAAGTAACACAAAAGACTCAACCACAATCGGTTAGGATTTGTGACTAGAACTTTTCAATTAATAAGTCTCATGTAAGCACCAGCTACCAACAAATAACCACCACCGACCAAGCCCCTGTTATTCGAGCAGCACAAACATAAACTTAGAATTATCTATACAACAAACACATATTGCAGGTAAACGAATCTAATTTGGCCAATCAAAACACCAATATCAAATCGGATTCATTAAACCCTAACTAATTAAGCCTGGAAAATAAATTAAGAATATAATGTAGTAACAGCTGATAATTACCTCAGTGTGCACAATGAATCTCGACTAGCTAGAACCACGAAACGCAATAGCTTGAGGAAGACGACGCGCGCTTCAAGATGATGGAGAAAGGAAGACGAAGCCAGACGGTCTGGGACCGACGTCCTGATCAGTTGAAGGTTGCGCGCGATGGAGGAAATTAAAACTTGATGATTTTCACTGCGCGCGCAAGGTAGGAAAGAAACCCATCATTGATCAGTTACAAATTAATCTGAGAAGTATATACGAAACTCAGAACGGATAAATCACCGTTGTTGTTAGCCGATGTAAGTTACCTTTCAACAACGGGTTTAAAACCGTTGTGGAAAATTCCTTACCCGTTGTTGATTTACATCTTCAACAACGGGTTCTAAACCGTTGTTGTTATATACATTACCCGTTGTCGTTTAATAAATTTTAGGACGGGTTAAAAACCGTTGTGGTTATCCTAAATAACCGTTGTCGTTTTATTTATACACCACGGCACACGGACCCATTGTTGTTTCTCTAGTTTACCGTTATAATAGTAAAATAAATTAATCCGCGCTTCTAGTTTTAGATATTTAACAACGGTAGTATAATATTAACCGTTGTTAAATATACTTTATAACAACGTTAGTTATAATCCGTTGTCTTTTATGCGTTGTCTAAAATAACTTTTGTTGTTGTGTTATCAATACAATGCCAAAAAAATCTACAATTGAAAATGATACACCTATGCAATGTATGATCTATCCATTTTGATATCAAGAAACATTATCCTTATTTAGTGACATTAGAAATGGTAAATTATTATGTATAGCTTATATAAAATATATTATAAATTATGGGACTCTTTCTAAAATATATTAAATGATTTTATATTTTATGAAAACATTTTACAGTCTTGAAAAGTCTAAAATAAATCAACTACAACAATGATTTATTCAACATTTCAAATTAATAGATTATTTTATAATGCATTTAAAATTTACACATTCAATTATTTTATATTCAAATTATATGTATAATTATATTCTATTCAAAACTTAAATTATACTTACATATTAATCCCTTCGTACATCACAAGAGTAAAATTTTAGTTTATGTAAAATACCACCATTTTGCACACTTAATGCACATTGATAGGTAATCGTGGGTACAGGGTATAAGCTTCTCCTTTGAAAACAAGAGAAACTTGATTATTAGCATAAGTTGAAACTAGTGAATTTTATAATTATAACTTTATCTTTCTAAGTGAAGCTTGTAAAATGATGAAGAATATGACTTTGTGTTTGTTTGTTTTATCATATTAAATGTGATATAATCTACAGTAATAATGTGTCTAAAGTAAGAAAAAAAAACTCGTGTTTGAAGGTATAAAGCATCTAAATTAATAATAATGTTTGGTTGACACATTTTATTTATATTTGAAGTTATGATGGTATTTGGAAATACATATGGTTTGACATGAATTAATGTACATTAACAATTTTGAAAATTCTTTGTTTACTAAAGTATATTCTTATAATATTTTTTATTTTTTTATAGATCTAATTTTCATAAGATATATTAATCAATCATAATAATAATAATTAATATTTATATTAATAAATATTATTAATAATAATAATTATAATTACTATTTTGTCATTCATAATTATAAATATTACTTATTCTTATTATTAATACTGTTCATGATATAATATATTATACCTTATATGGAAAATAACCCTATTTTTAAATGAAGCATATTTACCATAAATTGTGGATACCAATAAACTATTGGTCCCCTATTATTTTCTAGATTTGGATGATTAGTATGATTAGCTATAATTAGTAACGTGTCTTTCCGTAAATCAATTTTGACCTTTTCATTTTATGCAGTCTAATTAGTTTTAGCTGCTATATTCTAGAATGTGGTGATGTCTTTAGTGGAATAAATGTTAATATTCTTCTATTTTTGTTAATTTTTAGCTCTAATCAATTATGGCCAATAGCAGTAATGTGAGGGTTGTGCCTGCTGAAGAGATAGAGAGCTTATCTCTATTAGTGGAGTCAATTGGTGATGACTTGCCAGCCATTAATAAAGAAGAGAATACAAGTTCTCCTTCTCCAACTTCAAGTGGTGTTGAGCAAGTAACATCTTAAGGTAAGAAAATATCTTGGGTATGGAAACATTTTATAAAGATAAGTTCTAATGCTTTGAGAGCTATTTGTAATTACTGTAGAAAATATTATGTTGTTGATCCCAAAAAAGGAATCAGTGTGATGATAAATCATATTAACTCTTACAATGAAACCCTAGTTAATAAGGAAAAAATCATGAGACTGGTGGTCATTATTCATTCAAATGAAGCAAGAAAAGAGAGTGATGGATCAAATATTCCAAATCTTGGTTCAATGAAAATTTTGGGTACTTGAAAACTTAATCAAGAGGGTGATAGAAAGGCTTTAGTTAGGATGATAATTGTAGATGAGCTACCCTTTAGGTTTGTTGAGAGAGATGGATTCAAATTTTTTTGTGGAGGTTATTCAATCTAATTTTATCATGCCTTCAAGGGTGACGGCGACCAGAGATTGCTATAAATTATTTTTAGAAGAGAAGAAAAAACTAAATTAATATTTTCACAAATCTGGTTGTAGGGTTAGTCTTACTATTGATTTATGGACTTCATGTCAAAATCTTGGCTATATGTGCTTAAGTGGTCATTATATTAATAAAAATTGGAATTTGAAAAAAAAAAGATTCTTAATTTCTATCAAGTGGTTGGTCATTCTGGTGAGATTATTGGCAAAATTATTGAAAGTTATATTCTTGATTGGGGAATAGACAAAATTTTGACAATAACGGTTGATAATGTTAATTCTAATGATTTGTGCATCAAATACTTGAAGAAAAAAAATTAGCATTTGGGGTGGTGGACTACTTTTGGATGGGGATTGTTTGCATATGAGATGTGTTGCCTATATTTTGAATTTGGTTGTAAAAGAGGGTTTAAAAAAATATTGATCCTATTATTCGAGTCCAGTCAGCTGTGAAATATGTGCTATCGTCTCCTACTCATTTGGCAAAGTTTAAGATTTGTGTGAACAATTTAAATTGAGTTTCCATAAATTTATTTGTCTTGATATTGAAACAAGGTGGAACTCTACTTAATAGTTGATTATGCTATAGTGTTTAGAAAGGCTTTTGACTTGTTGAAGGAGGATGAGAAGTATGTTGATGAGCTTAATAAGACTAAGGGTAGTCCTCAAGATAATGATTGAGAGTCTATTTGTTGTTTGTTGCCTTTCTAGAAAATACTGTATGAAGCTACTTTGAGGATTTTTGGTTATCTTTATGTCACTGGAAATATTTATTTGCAAGAAGTTTCACTTATTGGTACAATGATTGATTGTTGTGTTAATGATAATGGTGAAGAAAATGTGAAAGCAATGGTATGCAGGATGAAAGTCAAGTTCTCTATGTATTAGGTTAACAAAAAGAATATGAATTTGCTTATGTCTGTTGCTGCAGTTCTTGATACTGGTGGTAAATTGATCTATGTTGATTGGGCTATTAATAAATATTTTGGTGACTTAGGTGATGTGAATGATGATTTCTATGATTTTGATGAATATGGAACATATCAAAGTGGTTCTAGTGCATCTTTATGTTCAGATGTAAGGAAGTATTTGAGGTCTTTGTTTGCATTCTACTTTTCTTGTCAGTCATAATAAGTATCTATTAGTAAATCAATGACCTCCTCTACTAGTGATTTCGATGTTTCACTAGCATCTAATTTAGATCTGCATGAAGCAAGAAGACAAATGGCTAAAAAACTTAAGATGACGAAGCAAAATTATAATATTGAGGAGAAATCTAAATTAGATAGGTACTTGGAAGAGAATTTGATGGAGGTCAATGAAGGAATAAGTGAAAAAGTTGAGAATTCTCTTAGTCCTAAAGATGTGTTAGGTTGATGGAGCAAAAATAAATTAAGGTATCCTATCATGAGTGTAATGGCCAAGAATATCCTAGCTATACCTATTTCTACTGTTGCATCATAATCAGCTTTCTTCACTAGAGGCCACGTGCTTGACCTTTTTCGTAGTTCTTTAACCGAAAAGATAGTAGAGGCCTTGATTTGCTCACAAGATTTGTTTCATAGATCACAAGAGTCATTTTTGTTGGAAGAAAAGTTGAAAGATCTTGAGATAATTGAAGTAGGTAATTTTGTAGTCATTTTTTTTAATGTGTAGTTGATTAATTCTTATGAGATACTTATTAATATAATAAATTATTCCTTTGTATTGTAGAATTGGAGAAGATGAATATGCACATTGAAGAATAAGCGCGCAAGAAACTTTGTATAAGTCCAAACAAGTATTTGTTGAATTAATTCCTCATTTTTGTCTGCTACTATCGTTGTTATTTCACTAGCTCTACACTTAATGAAGTCTATATTTATGTAGGGTTACAATGTAGCATTGAGTGGATGATTTAAAAAAATGCACAATTATATTTTTATTATTTAAATATGCTTATTGTTGGATAGTTTTATGTACTAAGGATAGTAATCTAGAACAAGTCATTGGTGATATAATATAGTTAAAAAAAATTAGATTTGATAGAATCCAATCAAATCTTGTGATGTAGTACCTTTACTATTAGTTTTAACATCGAATATTTATTCATCAGCTTGAATATTTGTTGAGCAAATCTAATAATATCAAATATATTTATAATTTAATAGTTTTTTTTTTTTGTATTTGAAAAGCCATTCAAATAATATCAATTTTATTTAATATCTAATTCTAAAATTCAAATATCCAAAAAATCAAATCAAATATCTAATAATATTTTCAAATATCCAAAATTTTAAATATCTGACAATCAAATATTTAATGCATTAATACCTTCAATTTTTGGGGCACCCCATATTTTGGATACTCCTAACAACACCATCATCCAACTAAGTATTTTGACAATTTTTGAATAAAAACGTATCCGATCAATTTCATTGTTTTTCTATCTACCATCACTATTTGCTTGGCTGAAAATAGGACTATGCAGAAAATTCATTAAATGATGATCTAATCTAGTATCTAAAATATTTTATCTAATATTTAAAATATCAAATCTTATTTTAGTTAAAAATTGTCCAACATTTTAAGTTATTTAATTTTTTTACCAAATTATTTGCTCTAGAAAAAGATCCAATACTTTATTTCATCAACTTATCATAATGTTACATTTTTCCGGCTTTAATTTTTCTTTAAATTTTTTTATTTATATAATTTAAGCTTTTATAATAATACTTTACTTATATGAACATAGATATAAATATTAATCAATATATAATTTTTATATTTAAAAGAAATAATCTTACAAAGGTTATTGAAACTAATAAAATAATATTTTTATATAAATATTAGATATATTCAAATTCAGTCCTCAAATGTCTAAAATTTGAATATCTAGTTTAAAGGACACTGAACGAACATCTATAAACTATATTCATTCAATTGTACACTTCCCCAGTAGAAAAAAAGTGCAAAGAATATGAGTTTTCACTTTGGTACGATGTCGATGATAGTATAGGTTAAGGGAGAAAAAAAAAACACAAATTTTACTTCTCCTAGACAATGTATTTAAAAAAGGCCATTTTTTAAAAAAGTAACAACTTTTAATTTTGATAAAGACCTAAAACAAATATCTCAAAAAAAAAGGAAAAAAAAACTTCCTCTTCAAAAATACATCACACGCCCCAAATACGAAACATTTTTTTCCGCTTAATACTTTCATATAAAGCAACTAATCTTTGACTTAAAAATTAAAAATTCAGAAAATGAGCACCGAGCCTATATGCAGCCACCGCTCTCTGATAGCGATGCATATAGACAAAAATCTGATCGCCACGCAACAAAAATTTGCAGAAACCTGCCGCTCTCTTAAAGCTAAAATGGAAATACTCACTGAGATAGATTAGTAAATTACAACAACACATTTGGGGTTAGCTCACAACCAAGGTAGCGCCCGCGGCATTTTGCTCGTGAATTACACCTCCGGCGAAAAACATGTCCGGTAGCAGCTCTTAGACCTTCTGTTATACCTCCAAAGACTCGTAACCTTGATTCCATGCCTGCGCACAAAGAGATGAAAGATGATATATATACATATATAACGCGAGCCTTCTTTTCTAAAAGGAGCAAGAGATCACAGTTCTTTAATTCTCGTCGAGATTTCGGAGTTACATTGCCAGCGACTCAGCATGCTTTCGAAATTAACCGCGAGCAGGTCGCACGTCAGCAAAATAAAAAGATTTACATTCGCATGAAGTAAAAAAAATAATCAATATACACAGGCATATTAACAATTTCCCGGTACGTATATTGCGCAAGGTATTTTGGCAAATATATCAACCTTTTTTGTTTAACTTTTTTTAGATTATTTTATCTTTAATTTTAGCTATTGAACAAATAATAATTATATCAAAATAATCCTCAATTTTTTCTCATAAAAAATTATATTATTTACATATCTTTTACCAGTCGTTTGATATGATCTATCGTGCTAATCTTTCACACAAGTTCTACTAATCCCCCCTCCAATTCTACTAATTTTCCCCCTATTATCAGGCTATTCTTTCACACCAATTCTACTAACTTCCCAACTTAAAACTTACTCATAAATTTAAAAACAAATCTCACAATCTTTTATCGTTATTATACATATGTTTTGCCATTCAGTTGCACATATTTTTCCCCATCCCAATAAAATTTATTGCGAAGTTTCAATATTATTCTCACAATATTTCACCATTATTCTATATATATATTTCAGTATATTTCCCTATATTGTACTTATCTTACACCAGAGTACATATCTTTTATCGTTTACTAAAATTTCAACATTATTATACTAAAATTTATATTTCACCATTACTATACTATATTTCGTTGCATTTTTTTTTTGGTCGAAAGTATATCAATACAAATTTCTCTATTTATAAATCAATTTTTTTTATAAATATTATGGTATAATTTTCTATTTTTCTAAGAGATCAAACCCAAAATAAGTTAGTTATAAAGAATAAAAATAAAATAAAATAAAATGCTCCTGTGGAACGGGTGACACAATGTGTGCGGTGTTGCCGTCACAGTTTAATTCGCTACAAAGCTTAGCGTATACTATAGCATGACAAACACTGTTCTAATAAGTGGTTAAAATCTCCCCTTGTTTTTTAAGCAGATCTTACAGAAACAATCAGCTCATAAATAGCCCACAAGATAGTAAGAGTTAGGATGTGCACTTCTTGACCTCCCCAGACCCTAACAAAGTTGAGTCACCTTTCCATTTCACGAAACTCTTCTAGTTATATACATTAAAGGAATAAACCTTTGGAGTCATTTCCCATTAAAAAATGGTGTAGATCGTTGTGATATCTGAACCCAACCCAAAGTGAATTAGGTTGGTGATTAATAATTTCCAACCATATACCCATTCAATGGATGGGTTACAAGACATAAGGATAACCCAATCCCCTGAGCACCCAAGAAGAAAGCATACAAAAACGTTCAGATTACAACATTTAAATGAACTAACCTGCGCATCAGTCATCCAAATAATAGTATGTTCCAGCAGCTTTCTGCTCTCTGTCCTTGGTTGAAGCAAGTTTATTGATCCTTGGGCGATAATTGGTTGGATCCCGCCTAAATGTGATGTCAAGATGCTGTACGTTTCAAAGGAAAGATAATAAGAAACTGAAAATGAACCAACAGTGGGTTCTGGCAGAAGAATGATGGGATGAATCATCAACTGAATGTGACGTCAAGACACTGAAATTTCTCTATGGTAATGACCCACAAATTTCATAAACTACTGTTTTAAACATCAACTTCTGTATGAGCACGTGTTCATATAAAAACACAAGAAAAGAACTGAACCTACCGATAAGAAAAGATTCATGCCAGTTAACAATGACTGGGGTGAGTTGGCAGTACAATCCACTGATGGTATACCCTCATAGACAATGACTCTGTCTGCTAGATAAGTTGCCATTATAAAATCATGTTCCACCACAAATGCTGTCTTCTTGGCATGAAGAATAAACCTCTTTATAACTTTTGAAGCAACGATACGCTGCTCAGAGTCAAGATACGCACTTGGTTCATCGATAAGATATATGTCTGCGGGCTGCATATGTTGCCGAAAAAGAAGTTAGAACATCAAAAGACATATTTCATGTCTCTCAGATGAATGTTTCACCAAGTAGCATATCATACAAATACAATTTACCTAAACACATAAATAGAGAACACTACATTTCATTATCATACCAACACAAGCTTGGAAAGGATACCATAGATATTTGCAGCTGTAAAAAGCCAGCCATCCAAGGAAGGATACCGAACTTGTCACCAACAGGTTTTTTCCCCCTAAAATTGATGCATCAAATATTATTCCACACATATATACTTCAATATTCGCAATTCCCAACCCCTTCAATACATTAACACTCTAAAACACTGACTTCAACTTTGAATAATTATCAATTTCCCATCCAATGTCAATGTTATTGAATGAGATTGCATAAAACAACAGAAAAATCCTTCATTAATTTCCAAAGTACCCTCACTTAATGTTGTGACATGAAGGGAAAATCTGGCAATGACAACACGGAAAAAAAAAGCAATAAGGGATTATACAAAAGCAAGGCAGGAGTTGAGTGAAAACAGACCAGAGTAGCCAAAAAAATAGACTAATATCCTGGCCACAGCAAATTCATTTAGCTAAACATAGAAACCAAACAAGTACCTTCACAGATCGTGTACATAAAGGGAGAAAAGAAAGGGGGGGAAAAAAGAAGAGAAAAAAAAGACAATGAGCATTTAATTTTATCAATCAAACACAGGAAAAAAAATTCACGTCTCTTGATAAGACAACTATAATCTTGCGTGAAGATCAGGGAACGGATATCAGGATAAGGTGGAACTTTCCATAATATTAGCTTTTAATTCCACATTATTAAGGGATGTCGAGTATAAGTCAGGTGTGCCACACTATGGGCACATTCAGGCTTTTACATGTATCCAACATAGTCAAAAGGATAGACAATTATTGGTATAAACTTGCAAAACGTGATATTAAGTGGTGCTAGAAGAACTGGCCTCCAAAACCACCACACAGTAAAAGAGAAAGAAAAGTTTGCACGTCCCAAGAAAGGGTAAAAGACAAGCCACAAAAGGTGAGGAGACAACTGAAACTTGAAGCATCAGTGAATTCAAAGAAAGCACTCAAGTTTACCTTTCCAAGACATAAAGCTAATGCAACTCTCTGCAACTCCCCTCCGGATAGATTGATAACCTCTTGATCCATTAATTGCTCAATTTGAAGCGGTTTCATCACATCGGAGACAAATTGGGGATGCATGTATGAATCACGTATCTTTTGATGTAGCAAATACCTGACAGTAGATTGGGACTTTGGACTTATCTTCTGGGGCTTGTAGGAAACATTAAATTCAGGTATTTCTACATCAGAACCTTCTACAGAGTCAGGTTTCAGAAAGCCAGCCTGAAAATTCAGCAGCAAATGAAGATTCACAGTATCAGAGTTGCGTCACAGTACAGTAATGCAGCCCAAATTTAAATTGAAAATAGAAGGAACCTACCAGCATCCTAATAAATGTAGTCTTCCCAGTCCCATTTTCTCCCAACATCACAATTATTTGAGAATCTGTGAATTCACCCTCAGCAACACAAAGCTTAAAACCACCTTGAGTTTTTGTCATGGTTGGGTACTTGTATCTTGCATAAGTTTCAATTTCTTCAGCATTTTCTTGCGGTGTCTCAGCAACCTAAAAGCTCACAGAGTAAGATGAACACCCATATAAAGGCGAATTTAGGAACAGAATATCCCTTTAAAAACGATACCCTGAATGTCAGAGACTCATCTCGGAACCTTAAGTTTTCCGTTGGAACAAAACCAGCCAGGAAAATGTTGATTCCTTCTCTAACGGAAAATGGAAGAGTGACAACTCCATAGGCTCCTGGCTTACCATATAAGCAGCAAATAAAGTCTGATAAATAATCCAACACGCTAAGATCATGTTCCACGACAATCACATAGCTGAAACACAGGAGCAACAGAGAGCAACAAAAGTTCCTCAGTAAGCACCATTTCATAAACAAGAAAAACACTAACTTAAAGGCACAGGGACGTCATACTAAAGAGACATTGATACCTGTTAGGTCTGAGCAAAGATCTAATAACTTGCGCAGCTTTGAGCCTCTGTTTCACATCTAAATAACTTGAAGGCTCATCAAACATATATATCTCGGCATTTTGAATGGCCACAACAGCAATAGCAAACCTCTGGAGTTCACCACCAGACAAGTCTCCCACATTGCGGTCTAAAACCTTATTAAGCTCAAGATCATTACAAAGTTCTCCCTTAACATCTCTCTCATCTTTCTGTTCAAGTACTTGTCCAACATTTCCCTGCACTGCTCTAGGAATATGATCTACGTACTGAGGCTTGATGATAGCCTGTTCAACAACAATCACCAACAGAAAAGAAAAGGAAAAAAGGCACTCAGACATCATAAAGTTAGAATGAGAATCAAAATCTGTAATCAAACAACACATGATAAATCAAGCCATACATAAAGCATAAGTTACATGAAACACTATGGATCGATTCCAGTCTTGTACTTTACATCAACTTGATAGATATGCTTAGTCAATTAATAGTTTGTAATTAATGCAATTTTGGAATTAATAAAATCCTTATTAATTTCTCCATAAAAAATAATATATTCCAGTCTTGTACGTATGACGAGCTGCACCTACGTAATCTTTTTACACAACCATCAAATTCTAAATTTCCAACAAACAACCTTTGAAAGAGACATCTTGCAGCAAGAACTAAACCACACAAGTCAATGAATATCAACACATTTTCTTCTGTCTAGGGGCCTACAAGAGTCGAGCATCAATTACATATAACGTTGTAATTCTCCTGATATACCCTCAATTCTGAAGCATATATCTCAACAGTCACTTTGCAAAAATATCAGCAGATGCCAAAGCTTAAGAAGCAAACGCAAAACCTGATAAACCGGATCTAATGTTAAACCGTGGGCCAAAGATCAACCTCTTTATTTTAGTTTTTAGATACAAAACAAGATAACAAAGAAAGCAACAGTCCATAACATAGCTTGTACCAATACATCAAGGATCACACATATATGTCAGATATGATCCTGGCACCTTTAAGTGAAAAGAACCACCAAGAAGATTGTAAGCGAAGGATTCTTAATATTGATGGTAGACGCATTTGGAAGATGCCATGTTAAGTTCTTCCCCTTTTTTTCCAACTATCATATAACCCTGCCCCCCAAGGGGACATGTACCTGATGGAAGTCCAATCCATTGTTACAAGACATGACTCTATCAATGATGACTCACCCAAAATGCATGAATCCCACAACAATTTGTCAACCATATTAACATAATCAAAGCATTTATACATGCTAAATTAATGGCCTTAATATGGTACAAAATTGACATGGCACTTAGGCATCCTTATCAACCAAGCATATAAATGCATCCTTCTCATGTTCATACAGCATGAACCCCAAAGTTCATCATTGTGCATGGCTTCAGCAATCATGCGCAGATCAACCTAGGAGTCAAGAGCATACAATTAAATAGCAATGCTGCTATAGCATATCGATCACTATTTAGCAGTTTTTCTGTTAGCCGAAATGCAAAATTACCAATGCGTCATGGTTTTCAAATTTCACATTTTATTGGCCAATAAATTGAAAAATATTGGTGATAAATTGGCGATTTATTGAAAATTCTCAAATCTACTGAAAAAACAAGTATGATAATTTCTTCTCATTCATTTATTATATATTTCTTAGAATAAGTTAGTATTGAATTATAATAAAGTATTGTTATTTATTACCTTCACATGTACCCCTAAATAACATGCATTTTTTTATTTTAAGGCAAATTTAGGATTATTAAAATAATTTAACATTCACTTAAATACTGCTGATAAAATATAAAACATAAATCTATTAAAGATTTATATTCAAATGATCAATAAATAATAATTAGAGTATATGGTAAAATAAAAATAAAAATTCACATTGCAACAACCGTGGTGCATAATTTATCGCTTGTGACGCTCCGATAATGCGACACCGCAACTACAATTTTATTGCCTGGTCAAGAGCCTCCACTAAAATAGAAATGAAAAAGTATGATGATGCAGTTTGGATAAGAGAGCAGCCATTCCTTCCATCTATGTTAATTACACTTTTAGCAGGTAGGTGAAACATCACAAAAAGGGGGGGATCCAAACCCATGCAAATATAGGGGCAGAGAATATCATTAATTTGTACAAGGCAGAATTTAAATAGCAGGACCTTCAAATTGTCTTCCAGTATACGAGTGAAATAATTTTGCAGCTCAGATCCACGAAAGTGTGTCAAGATTTCTTGCCAGTCTGGCGGGTTCTGCAAGAGGCAGACAATCCAGTCACATTGTAATGCAGATAGAAGACCTGAGTAGTAAATATTAGCTGGTTGCTAATTGAGTGTTACATTAAAGCGGCCAAGATTAGGTTTCAGTTTTCCAGCCAGAACTTTCAGGGCAGTTGATTTTCCAATACCATTTGTGCCCACCAAACCAAGAACTTGCCCTGGCCTTGGGACCGGTAACCTATGATTGAAAACCACTCAGTAGAGAGTGAGATAAACGAGGGAGAAGACAACATCCAGTAAGCACACCAGAGTCAGCACTAACCTGTGCAGTTTGAAGGTATTAGCTCCATAACGATGTGTTGTGTCCTTGTCCAAATCTTTTGGCAAATTAATTATTTGAATCGCTTCAAAAGGGCATTTCTGCATCAACGCAAAACATATCAGTTCCTTGAACTCTCCAAATCCTTACAGGCAAAACAAGATTCACCACAAGCACCCCGCCTGTTGTTTTTTTATGGGAGAGGGTAGTTAAGGTGATTCTCTTAACATACAGACCTTCACACAAATACCACATCCAATACAAAGCTCTTCTGATATGAAAGCAATCTTTGATGCAGGAGATACTTCAATGCATAATTTTCCTGCACACAACAACGAAGAAGATCAGGGCAAATCATATATGAACCTCCTTAATATTCACACCACTGTCATCAAATACTACTACTGGCAGTAAGCAAATCATGAACCACAAACCCATTAAACAGGAAGAACTGGAGAGCAGATCAGTCCAAATCTTTCAATTGATACGCATTCAAACATTAGTAAGTTTATTTCCACCACAGGCGGCAATACTTGAGATGCCATGCATACGAGTTCTAATGGGCTATGTATCACAGATAAGAGGTTTCTTTTAGCAAACGCAACACACAAGTTAGCTACCGTAGGTATTGAATGCCAGGCCCTCCCAAAGATTAGAGAAGCCACCACAGGAGCTGTACCCGATCCTGAGATCCCAATATTGAGGTTTAAGTTCCAACATTTTCATCCAATGATCACATCATTACTCACAGTTCACACTGCAAATGGCTCCTCAGACATTAAAAGCAAACAGGTTTGCAATCATACATAATAATGTAGAAAAGACACGGGACAACGAAGAACAAACCCACAAAATTGTGTAACTGAAATCCAACAAGACTTCATTCTATTTAATTTAGAATCGGAGCAGGGGGTGTAAAAAATAAAATATTGAAGAGAAACAGCACCAAAAATAAGATAAAAAAACAATGTAGCACTCATCAGAAAGTAAAATTACCAGTTTTTACGACTGGACAACTCTTCTTGCATTCCTGCCGGCACTTCTTGGGCTTGCACCGATCAGAACTCACAATTGCAATACGGGTTAGACGGTCTGCCATTTATCTTGTTACTATGACTAGTGTCACTATCGATAGACCCTAAACCATGATACAGGAAAAACTCATCAAAACCAATTAATGGATAAATAATCCTAGTTGAGTCGCCTCTATTATTAAACAACTTTTCAGAAGAGCAATCACGTAACTTCGCCACGAAGTTAAAAGATAAAATCGTATATTAACAGAACTAATTTTTCAATACAGAAAACGAAATTAATAGATGAACTCCAAACAAGACACTGAAATTAGCACAAAAGTATGAAAATTGATTATAATGATAGAAAATACAAGCTTAATCCGCTCGACTGATTGGACAGCATAAATTAAAACCAAAATAACGGAGGAACGACACACCTACGCAGGAAGCTATTGTATGAACGTTCAATCAGCGAAAGTTAACACCGATCATGACAACAAAAGCAACAAAAATCCTTATGAATGAATATCGCAACAAGGCATCGAAAAATTAGCATTGGAACGAAGATTTACAAACAGTCGATGTCATAATTGGGTTAGCGAAACGGACTATGGATCAATAAGACGGATAAAGCGAGAGCTTACCCAGAAAGGGAACGCAACTAAGGGTCGACGCGAGAATAAGAATCACCGGATAGCAATAAGGGCGGCCGATAGGAAGACACACGCCCTGATTCCTGATTGAATACACGAAAAAGGTCGGTTACCATCAGACGCTCAAACAGTGAAGGTACGTTCGGGCTGATAAGTGTTCAAGGTTTGGGCAGCGTCGTTTATAACCGGCCCAGGGAACTATCTACGTCTTAGTAGAGCTGTCAAAAGTTGACCCGATCCGTCCAATTCGACCAGAAAAATTTAACAACCCGACCCGATCCCCACCCATGATCCGTCATTGACCCAATCCGATAATGACCCGATCCGTAATTGACCCGACCTAATATCAACCCGACCCGCTTCGATCCGACCCGACAATCATCCGATCTGACCCAACATTAACCTGATCATACATCAAAATATATTATAATAATAATAAATTACACATATTTTATTATTCATTTAAAGCTTTTAAAAATATAGTATTTTATAAATTGTACTTATTTTTCATAATTTTACCCTAGACATTCTTATTTATTAATGATATCCTAATAAGATATATTATTAATAAATAAATAATCAAAATAAAAAAGACAAACATCCAGTTGTAAGTCTATAAAATAATTTTCAAAACGTGTTCCATTACATCCACTAATCCACCTATTTGAAGAAACTCTTAATAGAAGAACATAATAGTGTCCTTTATTAGTTATCACTTATCACCCACAAAATCCAACAAATAATAATTATACCCCGTATCAAGAGTATCTCACGTTACAACCCTAAATTTAAAGTTTTAGTTATATTTTTTCTTTTAATATTATTAATTTACTTTAAATATAATTTAGTATTCTACGTTCATCAATTTTAAATTTAAAATATCCAATTATTTTTATTAATTATAATATTAATTATTTATATTTTACATTATTTAATTTTTAATTTATATGAATTTATATATAATAATTAATAATTAATAAATATAATCAAATATTTTAAGTAATCAATTAAATATAATATATAATAAATATCTAGTATTTTTACTTGTACAGTTTATAAATGTTTAAAGCAATCAAATATAATACTATTAAAACTTATAAATATCTTTATTATTTAACTTTGTAAAAATAAAACACATATAATATTCTTATTTCATTTATCTTTACTAGTAATCTTATGATTGTATCTAATATATACAATATAATAAATGATAATTATATATTTTATAGTATTATTATACTCACCTTTATTTTATAAATTATTTACCTTTTTATAAATAAAACACATATACTATTCTTATTTCATTTATCTTTACTAGTAATCTTATAATTGTATCTAAGATATACAATGTAATAAATGAAAATTATACATTGTATGTTCTTGTTATGCTCACCTTTATTTTATAAAATTATATTTTTTTAAGTAATCAAATATTTTAAGTAATCAATTAAATATAATATATGATAAACATCTAATATTTCTACTTGTAAAATTTATAAGTGTTTAAAGCAATCAAATATAATACAATTAAAACTTATAAATATCTTTATTATTTACCTTTGTAAAAATAAAACACATATAATATTCTTATTTCATTTATCTTTACTAGTGATCTTATGATTGTATTGTATCTTATATTTACAATGTAATAAACGATAATTATACATTGTATATTCTTGTTATGCTCACCTTTATTTTATAAAATTATCTTTTTTTAATTAATTAAACATTTTAAGTAATCAATTAAATATAATATATGATAAACATCTAATATTTTTACTTGTAAAATTTATAAATGTTTAAAGCAATCAAATATAATACAATTAAAACTTATAAATATATTTATTATTTACCTTTGTAAAAATAAAACACATATAATATTCTTATTTCATTTATCTTTACTAGTGATCTTACGATTGTATTGTATCTAATATTTACAATGTAATAAATGATAATTATACATTGTATATTCTTGTTATGCTCACCTTTATTGTATAAAATTATCTTTTTTTAAGTAATCAAATATTTTAAGTAATCAATTAAATATAATATATGATAAACATCTAATATTTGTACTTGTAAAATTTATAAATGTTTAAAGCAATCAAATATAATACTATTAAAACTTATAAATATATTTATTATTTACCTTTGTAAAAATAAAACACATATAATATTCTTATTTCATTTATCTTTACTAGTAATCTTATGATTGTATCTAATATTTACAATGTAATAAATGTTAATTATACATTGTTTATTCTTGTTATACTCACCTTTATTTTATAAAGTTATATTTTTTAAGTAATCAAATATTTTAAGTAATTAATCAAATATAATATATGATAAACATCTAATATTTTTACTTTTAAAATTTATAAATATTTTAAGCAATCGAATATAATATTGTTAAAACTTATAAATATCTTTATTATTTACCTTTGTAAAAATAAAACACATATAATATTCTTATTTCATTTATCTTTACTAGTAATCTTATTATTGTATCTAATATATACAATGTAATAAATGATAATTATACATTGTATAGTCTTGTTTTGATAATCTTTATTTTATAAAATTATCTTTTTTTAAGTAATTAAATATTTTAAGTTATCAAATAAATTATAATCAATGATAAATATCTTTGTTTGATTCAAAGCGCAGTATTTTTTATTATTAAAATTTATAAACATCTTTACTATTTATTTGTGAAAATAAAGCTCATTTAATATTTTTAGTTCTTTTATCTGCAATATTAATCTTATGATTGTCTGTCTCTAATATTTATGATTTATGAAATGATAATTACTTAGACTCGAATATGAATAAACCCGTCAAAACTCGACCCGACCCGACCCATTAGGTTAACCCGTAACTAATTAAATCCAACCCGTCAAATTGTATGAAATGACCCCACCCATCAAATTAACTCGAAATAACTCGGACATAACTAACCCGTCATATTACATGAAATGACCTGAACGGGCCGAAGTCATCTACTCACATGAACTAGAAAATGACCCAAAACCAACCCGACCCTACCAGTCAAGTTAACCCGAAATTATCCGAATCCGAGTTTTCTTAACCCGAATGGATGGACCCAACTCGACCCGACAAATTAACCCGAAATGACCCGGAACCGAAATAACCTGACCCGAAACTAACCCGACCCGATAATTTGACCCGAAATGACCCGCAACCGAGATGATCCGACCCGAAACCAACCTGACCCGACAAATTGACCCAAAATGACCCGCAACCGAAATGACCCGACCCGTTAATGACCCGACCCGACCCGCACCCGACCCGACAAATTAAATGACCCGACCCGAGCCCGACCCGCCGACCCGATTGCCACCTCTACATCTCAGTCCAGACATAACAATAATAATTTACATATCATGGTTATATACATTATTATGTAGCAATAAAAACTATTTTTTCAAATTTCAGTTAAAGTTGAATCTTATTACAAGAAAAAACACCTTTTTATAATAGGTTATTAAGGTTCCTTTTTCGTAATAAATATATGCAAACTCTTGTTCCTAGAAAAAATTGTGATGATTGTTGAAAATGACAAAGTGAACTTTTTATTGCTCAACTCTAACATCGAAGTTATACCTAGTTGTATGCACATGCTTGTTGCTAAGAGTTTGCTTGCTTTGAGGAAGAACCAGGATTATTTGGGTGTCATTATCTTTGAGGATTTAATTTCTTTTTCCACAGTTTTCCGTCAGTGCTTGTATTACATGGATTTAGCAAAGAATTAGGGCTCATGGCATGCAATAATGATTTTAAGAAAAATTTTACGTCGCGTAGGAAATCTATCAAACTTCACATAGTAAGTTATAGGATAAGGCATAATTAAGGAAAATGATGTGATAGATGAACAAATGGAGTGGTTCAACTTTTATATAGTATGGGCCACTCAATCACACACTTCAATAGAGTATTGCTTGGATAAAAATATTTGGCTTATATACTTAACATTCTCACCATGGAAACCATCTCTTAAACCTTCTATTGTTCATATGGATCTCACACCTATCACTCGTGTTGGTTCTATCTGTCACATGCCAACATCATTTGAAGGTATTTCGCCGTCAAGCATTAATTCCTCATTGCTTCCTTCCTCTATGTCACAACTCTCACTAGGCTCATTGGTTACCCCACTTGCGTCCCCAACATTGTCCTCATTACGGAAGACCGGCTCATCAATCACACTAGCATTGGCCATGTTAGTAATATATATTCCATTAGTAAAGTTGATCTCAGTAAATACTACATCTCTTAGAATAAAATACTCCCCTTTTTCCATATGTATATCCCACAAAAGTACATCAATGACTCCTACTAGCAAACTTGTCACCACTATTATTCTATTTATTATCATCATGACATAACAACCTAAATACTCTCAAATGATCATAGTTGGGTGACCTACCATATATTTTCTCTCTAAGAAAAATAAATGATGTTTAATTTATGCAATATCTAACTATTAACACGCATTCCACCCTAAAAGGTAATAGATTACCTTGTAATCGCAAACTCACTGTAACACCGCCAAAACTCAGTCCTGAATTTTTTTTAAAAGAATAAGGCGGAAGCTAAAAGAGAATTTGGGGAATGTTACCACAACATCTAACACAAGATAAATATCCATCATCTATCTCATGCTAGATGTAAGGCTAAAACCTGTCGAATAAAATTCCAAATAACACCTATGCCGTGTGGATAAACTCCCACAAGGAGATATCCACAGGCGGATGGCAAGTGAATAGATTCAATACATAAAATCATCGTTGAATCAATCAGCGGAACCTGTGAAATAAATCCAAATTTTAAAAGCTTATCAGAGTACGAGAAATTGAAAGTTAATTACAATACCCTTGAAATTTTAAATACAACACTTGTAACTTTCAAAGATGAATACAGTTAAACAAGATAAAACCCGATAGATCAAATTCCGGATTGCCTACTCTCTCAAATCAAGCCTTCCACCCCAACATAATACCCGATCGTAAACCTGCACAGGAGGTCTGCTCCCCACCATCAGTGGATCATCACAGGACCCATTCAACCGAGGTAGTATTAGTACGGGTCCGATACTGAGTAAGGAAGGAGGTGCACTAATGCCAAGCATACAATCATACAACATAACACACATAGCACAATCACATAGGCAACATGTAATAATATAGCTGACGCAGGTTAGCTATGGTCCAATCAGACTTACTTATTCTTTTATATCTTTGGTAATTATAATTGATTCACATCATAGTCTTTATCAATTCATGTGAGTGCGGGAACCCCACTATTATAGCCGGTGGATTGGTCATGCAGGGCAAAACGCTCATTGCCACTATTATTCGCCGGTGGACCGGTCTGGCCCCAACTCACATGATGTTTCACTGTAATTACTTCGTGTCTTTCCCATGTCTTATCGTTATTACATTCGTTTTGTTGAGCACGGAATCCCCCACTATTATAACCGGTGGACCAAAAATCATGCAGGGCAAAACGCGTCTGGCCACTATTATAGCCGGTGGACCGGTCATGTAGGGCACCCCAGCCCTAACCACTATTATTCGCTGGTAGACCGGTCTGAGTCTGGCTCAACATCTTTCTCTTTAAGTGATTAGTGTCTTAACATATCTTATATGAAAGTATTTTACCCTTGACATGCATGGCTAACTATATCCACACTTATCCTCCCACGAGGGCCCGTCCCATATCTTGGGACTCTTGCGCCCCTTATCACACCTCAATATCCATTCCCCTTTACGCTTACACATTCATGTCATAAGAAAAACACATACCACATACCTTAACTCCAAGTTGCGCTACGCATAAAACGCGTTAAGGACAATCATGTGATACACAACAGGACATGATATATATACAAAGCATCCAAGGCATGCAAGTCACATAACACGTAGGGACCTTGGCCACCTCCTTACCTAATACGACACCGGTCTTGGAGCACGTTCCTACGCCTCCTCCGGGTTTTGACTTGATTCGCCTATAAGAGGGAAAACTGTGGATTAACTTCCCTCTAACCAAAACACCATTCTTTCTACCTTACCCTTATCACAAATCACCATTAGGGCTAAAATAATGATATTACCTTTATAAGTAAAAGTAGGGTTATTATTCCTAAGGTAGCTAATCATGCTACTACTAATAAAAAGTAGGTCTTAATAGCTACAATAATTTAAAGTAATTATAATAATATTTGTTATTAACGGTAATAGTTTCAATGTTACTAATAATGATGATAGTAGTAGTGATAGTAAGGTTAGTGATAGTAAGGTTAGTGATATATGAAATATTAATAATAGTGACAAGGAACTAAAAATAATAATAATAATAATAATAATAATAATAATAATAATAATAATGATGATAATAGTAATACTAGGAATAATAATAATGATGATGTTAAAATAATAATACTAAAGTTATAGGCCATTAATAATAGTAATAATAACAGTTATAATATTTCAAAGTTAGGTTAAATAATAATAATAATAATAATAATAATAACAACAACAACAACATTAAGAATAATACTAATAATTCTACTTAAAATAACTAGCATTTGTATAACAAGGGTTTAGGGGTTGGGGAGTTTAGAGGACCACCTAGGGGTGTTGGTGGCACAGGTGGCGGCGCACGGCGGCGGCGGCGGCGGTGATGGGGGAGAAGAGAGGTGGAGAAGTGGTGGAGGGAGGAGAAAGAAAGAGGAGAGGCTGGTAGGGGGAAAATAAGGTATGGGGAGGTAGAGGAAGCTCCCCTGGTTGTTTTGGAAGGTAGAGGGGGTGCTGGAAGTGGCGGCACCGGCGGAGGACGGTGGTGAGAAGGGCGGCGGGGCTCGATGAAGGGCTGATCGGGAAGGGACTTTGCACGGCCGGGGTGGCTCGTGTAGAGAAAACTGAGGGATGAGGGAGGCTTAGGTTGGTGGAGGGTGATGCAAGGGAGGGTTTCGTGGGTGGATCAGGCGGCGGCGATGGGTGGCGGCGATGGGTGGCGGCGAGGGGGTGGCTGTCTGAACTAGGGATGGCGCAAGGCAGGCTTCTGGGCTGCGGTTTCGAAAGAGTCCGACGCTGGACTCCTGGGAAGTATTTAAAGGCTGAAAATGGGGGAGGATCGACAAAGGGGACAGAGGAAGGTAGGGGCAGGCGGGAATTGGCACGCTGGCCGGCGGTGGCAGGCCGACGCGAGTCTGCCATGGCATACTTGTTGCTTGGCATGGCAGAAGGAAAGGGGGTGGGAGCAGTCTTGCGTGAGGTGTGGGGGTGGTCGGTTGGTCGAGGAGGGACAAACGGATGGTCAGGAAGAGAGAGAGAAGGTGTGCAGGCGACGCAGGAGCCTGGTCGGCGCAGAAGGGGAGGGCAGCGATTTGTAGGTCGCGTGCGGGGAAGGAGGAAAGGAAATGGGGGCTGGACTGGTTGGTCTAGGGGAGAAAAGAAAAAGAAGGGGGCGACCGGCCAGGCAGTTCGGGCGAAGGAGAAACGGGGCGAGCCTGTTGCGCGAGAGGCCAAGGGTGATGTGGGCCGACGGGCTGGCCTAGTCGGGGGGGAGAAGGAAGAAAGGAGGAGGGGAAAAGAAAAGGGAAAATAAGGGAGAAAAAAGGGATTAAGGAAAATAATTAGGGAAGAAAATAATTAAAATGACTTATGGGGTGAGTTATAGTATTTTTGGTAGATAATTAAAATTTTAGTAATTTAGCTTAATATATCTTATTATATTAGTTTAGAAAGGTAGTTTTTAGAAAAATATTGGTTTGAACCTTATTTAAATAAAATGAGTTGACAGAATAACAAATTATCTAGTTTAATTTATTCAATATTCACCTCTAAATTTTATATACTCAAAATCCACAAAACAATTAAATAAACTTAAAAGGTAAAATCCTCAACATAATTAAATTAGATAAGTTTAAGAGCTAATTTATCCTAAATAAACAAGGTTTATTAAATTATAGGTTTTTTTTTCTTAAATACAAATATACATAAAATAAAATACTGAATATTTATAAATTATTATTAGAAAATTTTATCTAAAATTTGTTAAACGAAAATTATTTTGAAACGATCCGAACGCTTAAAATTAATAAAAAGCTATATAAAGAATTTCAGAAACATTTTCGGGAGAATTTACTAACGAACATAAAAATTTATATTATTTACGAAAATATATTATAAGACCTCAAAAAATTATTTAAAAGTATATAATGAAATATTTAAGTCAAATTCGAATAAACCGAGACTAATTTAAATAATTTCCGACATTAGTTTTCCGCAAATTAAAAAGTGTAAAACAGAGGAAAATTAATTTCGGAAAGAACTTCTTAAATAAATCTTT
The DNA here is from genome assembly GCA_039764185.1 of Tamarix austromongolica. Taxonomy (NCBI): domain Eukaryota; kingdom Viridiplantae; phylum Streptophyta; class Magnoliopsida; order Caryophyllales; family Tamaricaceae; genus Tamarix; species Tamarix austromongolica. The sequence continues at coordinate 14,682,871 of CM077819.1, forward strand.
TAAATTTAAAACTTCCCAAAAATATTAACTATTTTCAAAAATGGATAAATTTAGAGTCGGAAATATTTTCTATGGATAAAATCATTAAAATAAATTAAACTATTTAAACAGAAATTCTATAATTTAAATAATATATTTCGTTAACGAAATATAACTCCAAAATAAAGTCGTAATCACATGACGAAGTTATAATCGAAAACGAATCTAAAATATAAAAATTAAAATACGAGAAAGAAAAGGAATACATACTTTTAACCGAAAATCGAAATCATAAGAATATAATAAAATCATGGTCATGAACGAATTTATCTAGAATGGTTCGCAACGACCACGATTAATTAAATTCAAATGTGAATTCGAAATCGTCGATAAATCCATAAAACGAATCGAAATTAAAATAATTAGATATTTGCATCAAATTACGCTAATAAAATCATTAGGCTTAATAAAATTAGATTTCAAAAATACGGGGTATTAAACTCACGACCTATATGTTTTATGCATACATATATCCTTTCAAAATTCCATGTATGAATTGTACACTAAGCAACATAAAAGACCTATATGTGTCCCCACATGGTTTCACATTTTAGAGAAGGGTATGGTTTCCTCTTATCCAATCAAAATAATAAATCAAGATTTAGCCAAGTAGTCTCCCCTCAACCTCTTTAAACTCCTTACATCAAAACAACAAAAGACATTAGCAATTTAATCTAAAACATCAAATAATTCACAATAATCAAGCATACTAAGTTGTGTGAGGTTACCACTCCACTAAGGTAAGAAGGCGAGAACTCTTGCCAAAAAGGGAGGAAAATGACAAGATTTCACACAGGCAAAGGGAAGGCAATAGTAGGATTTTACTTAGGCAGGGGGAAGGCAATGATACAAGGTTGCACAAAGGATGGTTGGCGAGATTCTATGGACGAGGCGAGCACAGTTATGTGTAAAAAGAAGACCAAAGGGTAGGGTCATGCATGTAGAGCATGCACAGGTTGAGGAGGAAGACCATGCACAAGTTGTGCACAAGGCACGTAGGTGTGTGAGAAGAAAGTGAGAAGAGAGGTGTACAGGTTGTGTACGATATGCATAAGTGAGAAGAAAAGGCGAGCATGTGCATCATGCAAGAGAGGCACGTCTAGAGTGTGTGAGCAGTGCATAGTTGTGCCCCTCAACAAAAAATGAAATAAGGCATGACTAGGGAAAGAAAAAGAGATGGATTGAGGTGGTTATAGTTAGACAGTGATGAGGAGGACTGATCGGAAGGATTGTGGTTTGTAGATGAAAATGGTGGTGCTTGGTTGTTGGTGGTGGCGAGGGTTTTGTGGTGATCGTTGTGCTGGTTCAAATGAAAACTAGAGGCGAGGATAAGGGAGAAAAAGAAGATGGTTGGGATGTTAGTTTGAATCATAAATATGAAATAAGAGAAGAGGGAGGCTTATAAGGCTGATGGCATGTGTCTAAGACAAAGTTGAGTAAGACATGGACGAGGAGAACATGGGGTAGAGTAAATGTGAAGAAGGAGGTTAGCATGAAGGAGAACTACACGCTAGGGAAAAAGGGCTAGAAATGATAAAATCTCAATACGGTAGTGGTGCTATTTAGGAAAGCTAAATCAGGAGAAAAATATCTTGTTAATAGAATTAATATTCCTCGGTAAAATAGATATAGGTCAGAGTCCCAACTATGATTATAACTAATAACCAAAATTGTATCCAACTTTTATCCTAATTAAACTTATATATAATATGCCACAATAACATACATAATAATAATAAATTTAATACAAATTATCCTAAAAAAATTATTATAACTAATTACACATAATTTTTAGTTTTATAATTATGATTTCTACAAATGAAGTAATACACTATTCTTTGGAATAGTATCATAATATACAACCCTCGAGCATAAAGTCCTGGCCACTATTTTCAACCGGTAGAATATTATCAATAATATACATCCTAGGACATAAAGTTCCTGACCACTATTCTTATTTGGTGAAACAGACGGGTACAACCGATCTTGATTCATGTAGTATTTTACTTTTAGTGATTAATGTTTTATCAATGATTATGATCATTCTTATGATTTGTTTAAACTTGAGCTCAAGAACTCTACTATTCTCAACCGATGGAACATTATCAATAATATACAGCCCTAGGGCAAAAAGCTCATGGTCACTATTCTCATTTGGTGGAACAAACAGGTACAATTAGTCTAACTCATATGATCTTTCACTATAAATCATTAATATATTATTCAAGGCTAATTATTTCAAGAATATCATGCAACAACAAGTCATATTTCCCTAAGAAATCCTAATTTCATAGGCAAAGCATAACTGTAGTCCCTTTACTCATTTTATCACCAATTTCAATACCCATCATTGAAATATTATTATTGATAACATATCCAAAAATAAAGGTTCACCTCTCACATCTTACACATGAAATAATAGCATACCCCTATTGTTACTATTCACATTTCCTAAAAAACCATAACTTCACAAACTAATCATAACTTTCTCTACAAGACTCATATAAGTCCAAAATTTAATATGCATTCCTAAAATGCTAATATCAACAACATATCCGTAAATAAAAGTCTAACTTCAATATCTCACAGCTATGATAATAATTTTACCCCTAGGGTTACTATTCACATTTAAAGCTACTTTTCTCATTTATTGGATTTAGACTACTCATATTCATTACAAACATTCCACATAATATACTTAACATACTTTGAACCAATTATCACATTAAAATACCCAACATTTTAATTTTTAGACTATATTGACCAAAATGCACCTAAGATAATTAAAATACCCATATTTCCACAAAAAAGTTATGAGTCCCAACATAGATTATTTTTCAACCTCCAATATAAATATTATCATAAAAATGCATGACCAAAATTATTTATATATATTTCGTATACCCCAATTCATGCCAACCCACAATATGCACAAAATGCATATTCACGCAACTTTCTGACTTTTACATCACACGGTATAACATATATATCATTAATATAACAACATTGTCCACATAACATTTCCAAACATTATATCACATACGATTATAAATATTACACATAAAATCCCTAACTATAATAAATATCCTTACTAAAGTGTCCCCAACCTCTAAGAAGGTAAGACCTATGATTCATCCTTCAATACTGCTGAAATATCACCTAGAAGTCAAAATACATAAGATTAGACTTAGGAATTTAATATAGGAAAAACTAAGGCAACAGATAGGGAGGAAAATTTGAGATAACTAAAAAATGGAAGGGCTTGGTAATGGGTGTAAATTGGAGAGCATGATAATGCTCCAAGGTGGTATAGTTGGGGGAGAGTGTGCACAAGTCAAGGAAAAATGTCGCACAACTAGAGTGATGTGTGCAAAGAAGAGAATGGTTGAAGAGTGCATGGGTCAAGGGAGAAAATGGTGCACGGGTGGCACATGGGCTAGGAGCGAGGGCACGGGCGGGGTATGCTAAGTTTGCACGGTAGTGCTAAGTACGCACGAGTTGGACATGACTCCATGAAAATCAAACGATGACAAGGAGAAGGCAAATGATAGAGCATTTTAGGCTACTAATGGTTGGCAGGGCAAGGCGATAATGGTGTGGTGTTGGGATTCTGTGGGCGAGTGTGGCGTTGCAAGGTGGAGGAGTTGACAACAAAGAGGGAGGCAATGGTGGTGGGCTGCAGGTGACTAGAGATAGGTGAGGTCGAGAGAAGCATGAGATGAGATGGTGGTGGTGCTGGGCTGCAGTGAAGAGGTTAGCTAGTATAGCTCGAGGCAATAACTAAGGATGAGGAAGGATAGGTGGTGGTGTGTTGGTGCAACAGGTACTTTATATGGTGCATAGGGGAAGAGGCATGGCTAGGGGCTTGCGACGAGTCACATAGTTGTGTGCGGGTGGTGTAAGACTAGGCGAAACCCACCAAAATAGAGACAACCAAGAGGAGAGAAAGAGGATAAAGGAGAAGCAATGAGGGTTGACAATAGAAGCAAAGGAATAAGAAGAAGGGAGGGAGGAAAAGAAGAGAGGCTCGACAGTGGTGGTTGGAGAAGGCAAATAGAGCCATAGAAAGGAAGACAAGGGAAGGGAGAGAAGAGCATGCATGTATGTGTGTGTGTGTGTAAAGGAAACTGATAGGGAAGGGGCTTGGTTAGCTGTGCAAAGGGGCGGGTGAGGGAGGAGGCAATGGTTGTGTGCATGGGAAAGGCTAGCGGGGTGCATGCAAGAGGGTAGCTGGTGCAAGGGAGGCATCGTGCATGGTTGGGAAGGGGCAGGTGAAATGCCCCGAAAATTTCTAATTTTAAAAATTATAGTTAAATAAGGTTTTATTAGAAAAATTATTTAAATAAATTATTTTTATTAAAATAAAAGGAGATTTAATTAGGGAAAATCAAGAAGAAATTTATAAGTATTTTAATTAGGAGAAATTTGGGTATTTTAACTAATTAAGGATTTTATTTTAGAAATTAATTAAATTAATTATTTAAAATAAGAAATATAAAATAGTTTCAAATTACTATTAATTTTATAAATAATTTAATTGAAGAAAATTAGGGTGTTTTGCTAATTAAAATGGAATTTATGAAAAAATCTTTCAAAAATCCTAATTTAGTCTAAAAATGGATTTAAATATTATTTTATTTAAATATTATTATTTTTAAATATCCCAAATATTTTAATTAACCCAATCCAATATTTTTCTTTTTTCCTTTTTCCTTTTCTTTCTTCTTCTTTTTCTTTTTCTTTTTCTTTTTTTTTCTCTTCCCCGAACTGGGCTAGCTCGCGGCCCAGTTCCCCTTCTTCCTTTCCTTCAGCCCAGCCCGCACAGCGCAGCCGACCTCCTTCCTTCTCCCTTGCCGCGCCACGTTTTGATTCCTTTTTCCCCTATACGTCGCGTTTCATTTAAATTAACCACCCACTACGCCCGACCGCTCGGTCTCCCTCTTTTTTTCTTTCTTTGAACCGTCCGGTCCAGCCTTTTCTTTCTTCTTCTTCCTTCGCACTTGCCGAGCCCGGTCGACGCCGACCTACACCATTTCCACCGCCGATGCCCTGGTTTTTTGGCGCCGATCTTGCCCCTCTGACTAGCATTTTCCCCCCTTTCTCTTCCCCTTGTTTCGGTAGCCTCATAAATCCAATGAACTCCCCTATTCCTGCGCATTTTTCTCTCTCCTAGCCGACCACAACCCTTGCCCCTTTTTGATTTCTACCGGCCAACCTCGCCACCGGCGACCGGAACCCTACCTTCGCTATATCCTAGCCGACCCACAAAACCCTACCCTATCTTCTAAAACCTATAAATACTCCCCTTACACTGCCATGTATCGATTTTTTGGTCTCCAATCCATAAATCATCTCTTTTCGCCGCCGCCCCTTTAGACGCCATCCCTGCCGCCTACGGCCAACTCCGCCTACAACACTCTTCCTTGCACCACTCTCTAACTAACTATGCCTTTTTCCTCCCTTGATTCTTCCTTCACAAGCCGCCGAGGCTGTGCGAAGTAGCCCTCCTGATCAACCTATTTCTCCACCTTCGCCACCCTTCGCACCACCCTTAGCCACCTCTTCCGCCACTTCTGCCGCTCCTTCCACCACTCATTCTCTTCTGCAGACCCTCCTCTATCTTCCCCTACCTTTATTTTCCTCTCCCTCCCTCTCCTCCTCTCTTTCTCTCATTCTTCTCCATTCGGTCACCGCCGCCGCCACCGTGCGCCGCCATCTTTGGTTGTGCCGCCACCCTCATTCAACTCCTCTCCCTCTAGGCAGTCTTAAACACCTCAACTCCTACCTTAATTATCCCTATCTTTTTTCCTGCATCCAACTTTTCTCTTTTTCTTCCTTTTTTCCGGCCACCGCCACCGCCTCCGTGAACCACTGTCGGTGCCGCCCATCCCCACCAGCCTAAGGCTGAACCCTAGACCCTGTCAACCCTTTTCTCTATTTTTACAAGCTTTAAATTATTTTATTTCATTTATTTGAATATAAATATTACTATTATTATTATTATTTTAATATGTATTATTATTATTATTAATGTTTTAATTATTATTTCTATTGAAGGCTGAAGCCCTATTGTATTTTTATTTCAATTTTATTATTATTATTCTTATTATTTCTATTATTACTATTATTATTATTATTAATATGTCTTTATTATTATAATTATTATTTTTATTATTACTATTTCGAATTACTATTATTATTATTTCATTATTAGTATTACAACTACTTTACTATTAGTTTTGCTATTATTATTATTATTATTGTTGTTGTCGTTGTTGTTGTTGTTGTTGTTGTTGTTGTTGTTGTTATTGTTATTATTATTTAATAAGTTTAGTATTTTTCAATGTAGGGTGGAAACCCTACTTCTTTTTATCTTCAAATATTATCCTTACTATTATTACCATTATGGTTATTATTAATTTGTAATATTATTATGGTTATTATTATTATTATTATTATTATTATTATTATTTCATCATTATTATTATTACTAAATTTGGTTATTATTTTACTAATATTATTATTAGTATTATTTTGGTAAAAGGGTCGAAGCCCTTATTTCACTATGTTTTTGAGTAATGCCCTTTTTATTATTATTGTTACTATTTTTATTATTCTTGTTAATATTGATATTGATATTAGTTTTGGTATTTTTTCTATTATTATTTTAGTATTTTATTAAAAACCTAGCCTCAGAATAAATTAGTAATTGATAGTATTTTTAGTAAGAGGGAGTTTAATTTCTAGTTTTTCCCTCATAATAGGTGAGACCAATCACAGCCCTAAGGAGGCATAGGAGTGTGCTCTAAGACCGGTGTCGTTTTAGGTAAGGGGCGTTAAGGCCTTTTGTGTGCTTATATGCATTATGTGCTTCGCATGCTATGTATCCTATATTTTTCATTATTAATTATTTCGTATGTGGTATAACATGGAGTTGAAGTATGTTTTTGTATGGCATGTGTATTATATGTGATGAAATATTGTGGTATGTGATGATATGTGTTGTGACCCTATAAGACATGCATGTGAGGATATATAAAAGTGGTATTGTGTGGGAAAAAGGTTGAAAATGGAAAATGGGAAGTAAGTTGACTAAAAGGGAAATGAGTTGACCTAAGTATTTTAATGATCTATGAGTGGAGGAATAAAATGGGGAAATTAGGGTTTTGTGTGGAAGAATTGAATTTATAATTTTATATGGGATGATTGAATTTATGATTTTATATCGGAGAATCTAATTTATGGTTTTGTATGGGAGAATCTAATGTAGGGTTTTGTATGGATGAATCTTTGGTTTTATATGGTTTGAACTTAGGGTTTGGTAAGGATGAATCTTGGGTTTTATATGTTTGAATTTAGGGTTGGTATGGATGAATATTTGGTTTTATATGGTTTGAATTTAGGGTTTGATAAGGATGAATCTTTGGTTTGGTATGGATTGAATTTAGGGTTTGGTATGGATGAATCTTTAAGTTTTATATGGTTTGACTCTAGGATTTGGTATGGATGAATATTTGGTTTTGTGTGGATTGAATTTAGGGTTATGTATGACGGAATTTTCTGCTTTGTATGAAAGAATTTAGGGTTTCATATGGATGGACTTAGGGTTCTGCATGAAAAATTCGAAAGGTTTCATGGGGTGTCTAAAGTCTGCATGGGAGTGAAATTTACGTATGAAAAGTTGATTTGGGATGTGAGGATGGTAATGTAAGCGTTGTTTGGGTGGTTGAACACTTTGGATGGAAAATAGTACGTGGAGCATTATAAGGGTATGGAGGAGACTGAATTAGGGTTTGGAGTGATTAACTATGGGTTGTTATGATTAACTAGGGTTGGAGTGGCTAATTGTGGTTTGTTGTGATTAACTATGGTTTGGAATGGATAATTATGGTTGTTATGGTTAAATAGGGTTTGGAGTGGTTAACTATGGTTTGTTGTGGTCAACTAGGGTTTGGTGTGGCTGCTTAGGGTTTTTGTGGTATCATGTGTATTTGGTGATTAAAGTGTAATTATGAGGGTGAAATTTATGATTTGTGATGTGTGAAGTGTAAAGATAATGATTCATGCATGTCCAAGGTGAAAGCTTTTGAATAAAATACTAAAGATATTAATCACTTAAAGTGGAAGATTATTGAGCCGAGCCTAGACCGATCCACCGGCGAATAATAGTGGTTAGGGCATGATGTCCTATGTGTTTCCGGTCCACCGGCTAAATAGTGGTCAGGCTTTGTACCTGTGTGTTTCCGGTCCACCGGCTATAATAATAGGGGATTACGTGCTCAACAAAACCGAACATGTTTGTGCCAAGACATGAGAAAGACACTAATTACTTACAGTGGAACACCATGCGAGTAGGGGCCAGATTGGTCCACCGGTGAATAAAAGTGGCCAGGTACTGCGATATCCTGGAGACCGGTCCACCGACAAATAATAGTGGTTAGGGCATGATGCCCTATGTGTTTTCGGTCCACCGACTATAATAGTGGGGTTCTCGTACTCATGTGGATTTGATAAAAAAGCATGGTGTGAATCGACTTCTGATCAGAGATTAATTAAGTAATTGAATCGGATTATATATGGGCCTTTGTACTTTACTTGGATGGTCATATGTATTTATGTTATCATGTTGGTCTTATGCTCTATTATTATTCTGCATTATTTATGTGTTGTTATGTGTTGGCCTTAGTGCTTAGTTACCTTACTCAGTACGTAGTGTACTGATCACCCTTTTCATGGGTGCTGCTCATTCCCACGAGTAGTATGCCCTTCTGACTTTGTGCAGGTGGGCAAGACATCAGTTGGAGCTGAGCGTTGAGCATATATATGGTCGGATTCACTCTTCTCGTTATTTTATATTCCTTTTATTATTTCCTTGTATCGGATTTATCCAATTTGATTTATTACCTTGCACTGAGTACTTTAAATGAATCTTTTATCGGTTGTAAGCTATTTCTCTTTTGAATATGAATAATAATTCTTTATGCGTACTCTAATTTCTATGTTATTACCTCTTTAATTCATTTTATGAAATCTTGATTTAAGTTTTATGTTAATCTTTTAGCCTTAGCACTTGGTACCGAAACGGTAGAAGAGAACCGGTTTGGTACTAAGTGTGGCGGTAACATCCCCAGAATTCACGGGTTTTAATTTAAGTATTTATATTTTAATTACTTTCACTTTAAAAAAAGTAGTGAATTTTGGGGTGTTACAGCAGGTGAGGGTGACGTTTAGCATGGGGGAGGGGTGTATTTGGCTTAAATAGGAAAGAAGGGTCGGCATGCTCAAGGGTGCAGAGTGGGAAGGGAAAAGGGGAAAAGGAAAAAGAGAAGGGAAGAGGGAAAGGAAATAAAATAAATTTAGGGTTAGGGTTATAATTAGGTTTATATTTAGGATTAGGGTAAAATTAATTTATGGGGTTAGAGTATCCGAATAGAAAAAAAAATCGGGGAAAAATTTATTCGTTTATGATGAGTTTAAATAAAAGGGAAAACATAAAATAATAAGGTGAATTTATTTAAGAGCTCACTAAGGTTTGCATATCAAGGGATAACAAAAATAGTTAAGCTAATATTTAAGGGTTAGGTTTCAAATAAAAGATAAAGTAATTGAAAATAAAGGTTACAGAATTTTGGGTGTTACAGTCTATGAACACCACCACAAACTGATTGAGAAATGATTGAAAGATCATTGTCATCAAATCCATAAATACAACAAACACATTGGTGAACTCAAAAGGTATCATTGTGAACTAGTAGTGCCCATACTGTGTCTTAAAGACCATCTTCATGATATCAGCCTTAGCGATACATAACTGATAATAGTCTGACCTCAAGTCAATATTTGAGAAGATCACAATACCTTGAAGCTGTTTAAATAGATCATCAATCCTCAAAAGTAGATATCAATTCTTTATCGTTAACTAGTTTAGATCCTGATAATCTATACACAAACGAAGACTCTCATCCTTCTTCTTCACAAAAAGTATTGGTGCTCCCCATGGAGAGACACTGGGGCAAATGTACTTGTGATTTAACAACTCATCCAACTACAACTTTAACTCCTACAACTCTATCGGTGCCATCTGGTAAGGTGCCTTAAAAACTGGCCTCGCCTCCAGTACTAGCTCGATAGTGAAGTCTATCTCACACATCAGCGGCATCCCCAGTATCTATTTTAGAAACACGTTTGGAAAGTCCTGTGATTCTGGAATATCCTCTAATGTCAAATCACCCCTTTTCAACTCCCAAACACCGCACAAGTGCGTAAGGACGTGAGTTAGGGTAATCGAACTAGGGGACAAATATTTGGTTAGCAGAATTAGGGTTCCTTAATAAAATAGATATAGGTTGGGGTCCCAACTATAGTTAAAACTAATAACCTAAATTCTCCTTCAAACGTCCTACTCATCTATTGAGTGCCATGGTGAGCTATACATAAAAGACGTTACGGTAAAATATTCCTAACTTAGAAGCACATACTACACAATGCACATTCAAGGTCTCCTACGCTACCCATTATTGATTCCTCATAAGTTAATTAAGGTTTTCAAACAATCGAGTTTTTCATAATATAAAATAGACATATACAATCATATAAGGGATCATTTGATAGGCGAACATTTTTAAACAAAACACTATAATCAAAGCAAAGCTTTGATACCACCTTGTAATATCCAAAAATTTAATATCAAAAAGTTTCATTTTAGTGGAAGCATAATAACAATTTAGTTGGGTCTTACCATCATACTTGACATAAGTCTAGCTTGCCATACCCTCTTTACATCGAATATAAGACAAACAATTAACACTTAAAATATGATAAAATAGAGAATGAGATAGATTTATAAACTTAGTAAGATTTTGGAGGTTCATTCTAAGTATAATATCCAAAATGTATAAAAAGGGATACCTAATAACTAAGACCCACAAATAAAGCTATAACTCAGATAACATGACTTTACGTCCCAAATCTATAAAGATAACAAGGTCACTCCTCCCTATACAAGGTATCATAACAACAAAGTTATCCAAAGGGTCCTCATTGGCCTAAACAAAATCATCTGGGTCATCTACTTAAGGGATTAAGTAGCACCCATGAAAAGGATGATCAATACACTACATACAATGTAAGGTAATAATACATTCATAATAGGGTTACATAATGTCATAAAGTCACATGAAAGAATAAACAAGCACATATATTAACATAATATGATTCAATATAAGAATTAATTATATTACTCTTATTAGATATAATCATAATCCATATTATTATTTATGTTTAGTTCAAAGACTCCACTATTAGCAACAGGTAAAACAATATCAACATTATACAACCCTAGGATAGAATACTCTTGGCCACTATTCTCCTCTGATGGAATAAACAGGTATAACTCTAGATTAAACACCCCTGGCCACTATTCTCGTTTAGTGTAAAAGACAATTAAAACCCTAGGGTAAAACACTCCTACCACTATTCTCATTTGGTAGACCATGCATGTACAATTGGTGTTGATTGGTGTAATCTTTTACTTTAAATGATTAATATTGTATTCATAGTTATTTATCTCAAGATCATCATGCAGGCACATATGTAGTATGCAAATCACATAATACAACCTAACATAATCAATCAAAACACATAAGCACACAACCATATGAATATTGGGGCATCCCCAACCAGGGAAAATGTTTGTATTTCCCCTAAAGAACCTTAATTTTCACAATATTAAAATAATTGCTTCCATATTGCTCATTTACAACCAAATTTAGTACACTTCCATAAAATATTATTATTGAAGATATAACAAAAAAATCAAGGTCTAAATTCAATTTCTTACACATGCGATAATAGCTTGCATCTAGAGTTATACCCTAATTTCACAAGCTAGGCATGACTTATACAATAAGACTCATATGGTCACCAATTTTAATATGTATTACTAAAATATAAATATTAAAAATATATCAAAAAATTAATGTCTAAATCCAATATTTAATAATGACCTTGCCTCTAAGGTTACTATTCCCCCTTTAAGTCATTTTTTATTTTATTGGACTTAGGTAACTTATAATTACTTAAAATACTCCACATGATATATTTAGTGTATTTTGAACTAATTAATAAATTAAAATACCAAAGATTACATATTTAACATATATTGACCAAATTACCCCTAAGATAGCCAAAATATCCACATTTTTTCAGAAACTCTTTGAGTCCCAATATAAATGGTTTTCAACATCCAACATAAATTCCCATGAAAATAATTAACCAAAAATATATATAAGAGTAACAAAATATCCCAATTTAGATAATGATTCATGCTAACCTTTTTGACTTGTAAAACCAAACTTAACCAACAAAATACATAATCACATCCTTTCACATTTTTCTCACTTTTTTTTTCATACAATACAACATGTCATACAAAAACATTATCATAATGACATTATCCATATGACAATATCAAACATGATATTTCATACAAATATATGCACTGCACACAAAACTCTTGTCACGCCATGTATTCTTACTAAAGATGTATCTAGTTTCTAAACATATAAAACCTAAGACTCCTCCTCCAAGACTACCAAAAACTCACCTAAGAATCAATAATAATACAACACTAGAACTTAAGAAAATAGCCAAGGAAAATATAAGGCAAAGGAGGGTGGTAAAGGAGAAAAACCTAAGCAAATGAAACTTAGCATGAAGTGACACAACCAAGGGGAGTTACATAAGAGACTCATAGAGCTAGAGGTGTTGCATGGGATCCTTACATTGATGGAGGGGTAATGTGAAGGCCTCACATTTGTGGGGTGGTGCAATGTGAGGCTAGGGCGATTTGGTGGATGGTGCAACATATGAAGTTGTAGTATATTTAGGGGGTTGTTATTGCGTGAGTAGTTCGTGCAGCTAGAAGTATTGAGAATATTTTTTTTTCACACAAAAAAGGCTTGAGTAACGTGAGTTACTCACATTGTGGCTAGTTTGTAGCATGAGGTGACAAAGATTTTGTAGAGCTTTGATGAAGAAAATGGCTGAATGGCGACAAACGAAGGACAAAGCGGTTGAGGGAAGGAAGAGGGAGGTATGGGGGAGTTGTGTGGATTGTAAAAATGAAGTAAAAAGGGAGAGGAAGGGTATTTATAGGAGATGAGGGGAGGGCGTGAGAAATGTGGAGGAATGGCTAAGGTGCTAGGGTTCGAGGTAGTTAGGTATTTCATGAGTGTTGGGGAGGAAAGGGAAAATGCATGCCTTATGTGGTTGTAGGGTAGGTAAAGTAGGTATAGGGAGAAGGTGTATAGGAAGAGAAAGGAAAGAAGGCCATACGTGAACCAAAAAGAAGGAGAAAGGAGATCAAGACGAGAGGAGGAAAAAGAAAAATGGGGTAAGAAAAGAGAAAGAAAAAGGGGAAATAAAAATAATATAGGGTTAAGATTGGAATTAAGTTTAAATCTAAGGTTAGGAAATTACGGTAAAATTAACTAAGCAATCATCTAAGGTTAGGATTATATTAAAATATTAATGACCTAGAATTAGGATTATGATTAGGTTTAAGGGATTGGGGTAAAATAAGAATATTAGTTACCTAGGATTATGATTGGGTTAAAATATTAATTATTTGAGACTAAGGTTAAACAAAATTTGGGTTATAACAAAAACATACAAAACCCAAATAAAACAACAAGGCCAAGAGCCATTTAATTCAATTCAATGCATATCCCTCAAGAATCTACTACATATTCATTTGTGACCTATAGAATATTCATTGGATACCGTGGTGTGGATCAAAGGGAGGGAAATGCAGGATCAAATCAATCCTTTGATTCTACCACCAGCAGGCTGAAGTTGAAGAAGAAATGGTGCTCGGCTTAAGGGGAATTAAGCTCAAAAGTTACAGGTTCACCGGTAGGATAAGCTTTGAATGTTGATGCACATTTAAAAGATCTAAAGAGGAAAAAAAGCCCGACACTTTCCTATCTAGATGAGTCTCCAAAAGAGAGAGAAATTCAAGCTCTTAAACTTGTAATTTTATTCAAATGATCTTAACATATCTTGCATGTACAAGGCTTAGGCACTTAAATAGGAAGTAGCTGACTTAAAGGCCTAAACTTAGCCAGTTATTCCCCCCTTAATCCAAGCTATTTTAACTCACTTGAATTAAGCTTATATAATACCTAATCTCAATCATAATATCATTATTTAAATAATATTAATGAATAACATTACCAAACCCTATAATGAACTATGGTACATACATGAAATTACAACAAACCTTAGCTTACATAAAATATACTTTAGGGTTTACAACAAGTTTAATATAATTAATGATATCACCAACTATATCTTGTTGTAGTGTCATCCCATGTATGCCATAGCCTTGCATGCTTTGAATGCATTGTACACTTTAAGTCTCTTCTTTTATGTCGACTTCTTCACCTTACAAATATGTAACATACCTGCAAGAATACCTTGAAGTATTTTCAATATCAAGTATAGAAATATTATTAAGAACATTTAAGATGATTGGCTCCATTATTAAGAATGATAATTCTTCATTACCTTGAGAATAATTAGAAATATTAGATGCACTTTCATCATACCGACAATATATTCATATAAGTTTGCAGATATAAAAATATGTTAAAATCATATAAATAATTCTCTTATCCAATTTTAATACTTATACACATATGATAGCAAAATACATATGTCATAATAGATTATTAAAGATATCAACTCATGTTTATATTCAAAATAAAGATAATCATAAATATATTAAACATATCAAGACACTTAGCACAGAATCTTATTTCTAAAGATGAGTAATGTTACCAAAATCCTATTCTTCAAGCAAGCTAAAAATCAATAGCTTAATACAAGCTTCTCTAAGTCACTTGTTCACCATCCTAAAAATAAAATTAAGCTTAAGAAGAGTTGTTAATAAATTTCCAAAAGGAAAATAAGGAAAGAAAAAAATAAAGATCAACCCTTATCTTGCTAAGCTGAGGAATTAGAGTAAGGATTAACTAAGAACCATTCCCCTTCTCATAGTAGATCAACTTTCTACACTTAAAACAAGTGCTTAGAAGTTAAGATAATGGAGAGTATGAATTAAAAATGAAACAAAATTAGAGGAGAAAGTGGCTTAAAACTGGCAAAATAGACAACAAGCAACAATGGTTCCGACAACAAAAGGGGGCACAAATGGAGGCCAAAATTGCATAATATCAAAAAGGAAAAATAAGGGAAGAGAAACTTTTAATGTTGGGTAAATATTTTAGTGTGTGAAGGAAATTAAAAACAAGGAGAGAATAAGCAAAAACTACCACAAAATATTAGCATTAGCATCACAAAACAATAGTAGCAAAATGCAATAATGAAGGGAAAAATGGTTTAAAATCACAAGGAATGAAGGAGGGAAATGAAGGATAAAAAGAGTAAGTAAGGATTAAAGCAAAAAATAAAACAAGAGGGAAAGAAAAGGAGAAGGCCATGAACGAAAGCAACAACAACAACGATTCAGAGATATAATCAAAGGTGAAAAAGAGAGGGAAAAATAATGAGAGAATGGTAAGGAAAATATGGAAGCCAAAGGAAGGCTAAGTTCTTAAGACGTTAACCATAACAAAAAGGGAAGAAAACTAAAGATAATAGAAGTAGACACAAATGAGAGAATGTACAACAAATCTATTCAACAATAAGGAAATGAGGGGAGAAAAGAAGTGAAAGGAATTGGGTATTTTTTCTGAGTTATCAATGAAAAGACTAGAAAAGGTGAGATATTTATCTTCAAGTTGAGAGGGAGTAGGGAAAGGAAAAGTGAAGGGAAAAAGTTGAGACAAGACTTTGCATGGGGAAAGAAGTGCATGGGTGTTAGAGTCTTTGATGTTTGATATGAGAATCACATGGATGAAGGTAAGAGTTAACCTTACACCCACTAGATTAAGAGAAAGATGTGATAGAGTGGTTAGGAGTTCAAGTTCAGCATTCTTTTGGTTCTTTTAGCTCTTTTTAGCAAGAGAGATTGAGATAGTTAAAGAAACTTCTAAGACAAGGTTCTTTCAGTACAACTATACCCAAGCAAGATAATAAAAAAAATGCTTCAACATGCTTCATAGAAATCTACTATCCATATCATTATCGTATACCTTTTCGAAAGAACAAAACAACCTCTATGGAATCTTTTAGGCTCTTTTCCATGTCTTTTATGCTTTTAAGGGCTCCATTTGGTTCTTGAAAGTTTTAGAGATACCCTTGTATAGATGTTGTTTGAGAGTGAGGCTTTTAAGAAGGAGAGATTATGGGGTATTAAACAAAGAGTTAGTAAGTAAGAAGAAAGCACCAATAATTTGGGAGAATTCTTAAGGCAATTCATAAGTTGGGTTCATCAATGAGGTTCATGAAAGGATTTGAGTGATAGAGAGAGCATGGAGTATAGATTAAGCTTATAGGCAGATAAAGTCCAAGTGTTTCAATAGTTTTTATGGGTATTTTAGAATGGAGTGAGACGAAGGAGGGTGGAGTTGAATTGTTAATGATTGTGGATACTAAAAGAATTTTTGTGACAATGATTGGCGATCAACTTATTATTTATCTCTTCTTGTAGATGTAAATGGATGATTTAAATCAGAAGATAAAATGGGTTTTATAAAAGCGTCAGGTTTATTGATGATGGCTCAACATTAGCAAATTTGGCTAATAGCTATAAAGTTACTTGCAACAATCAAATAGTCGTAGAGTCATAACTCCTCAACTTCTTATTATTGTCAATAGGGTTTTAAATGAACTGAGTTGGTTTACGAATTATTTGGCTTGGCTCGTTAAGTTAAATGAATTAAGGCCGAACCTCACTTTTAGACATGCTTATTAAACGAGTCAAGTTTGAGACTGAAAAAAGTTTAACTTAACTTAATTGTAGCTTACGCTTGTAAGCTCGACTCGGTTAATTAAAATCTTAGTTTGACTAATTTATTTAGTTAAACAAGTTGAGCCTGATCTCATGAGTGTTCGGCTGGACTATACTCATTTACAACCCTAGTCGTCAACGAAAAGAGGTAGTGAAATGATCAGATTAAGAGAAATTGAAATGTTTAGGTATATATTTTTAGCTCCTATTCTTGGTTTTAATTTCAAAATTTTAGTCAATATTTTTTAAATTCAATTTTCCGTACTGTGAAGTTAATTTGATATTTAGATTATTGGTTTGTGAGATTATGTGAGGATAATGTAGATATTATCTGTTTGATTCAATTAACTCAAATACATGTTTTTTTTCTTCTTATGAGATGCCATTTATTATAAAATTCATTAACAATATTTTACAATAATGGGATTGCTTAAGTCTATTGCAGGAAAGTAATTATAAAAGTTTAAAATATAATTCCAAAAACCACAATCCATTCTTTCAATAAGTAAAAATTTCAAAAGTTGGATTTATTTATTTATTTATTATTGGGTATTTTTGTAAGGGTATCATTAGCAATACTAAATCTACAGTGACTAAAGGAGATGATGGCTCTTCTTAGTTCAACTAAAGATATATTAAACTTATGGTAGATTAGTTGTTAGTTTCATATAAAGTAGTAACTATAACTGCCGGTATATAAATGACCCATAAATTTTTGGATAAGAGAATTTTCTTATAAGCAATAAACATTTTTGCTTTTATTATAATCTTCTCATAATTTTTGAATGGTCCTTTTTTTTTAAAGAATATTAGCAAAAACAAAAATATGTATTTAAGATATATATGAACTTAATATCTACTACTATGATCACAATATTTTATTATGAACATACTTTTTTTTTTATACACAACTAATTAAACCTTTATTTTTATGCCTTGTTTTTTAAATTCAAGGCATGAGCACGTGCCATTGGAGAAACGACTAGGTTAGGAGCAGCTATTGATTCTTGTTTGTCTGCAACTGGCTTGCAGAAGAATCATTATTACGTGATGGAGTTAGTTGACTATATACGTAGGAGGCCCTCCGTTCAATCCCCAAGGCTCTCTGTTCCTCCGGCGTAGAAAATATGCACCCAGCAAATATTGTTACAATTTTGGATTAATAGGTAAATAATATCAATTATTATTATTATTTTTTAATCTTTAGTAAGTAGTTAGGGTATGTAGTTGAAATTATTTGTCAATGTATAAAAATAACCTTCAATATGGAATTGTGATCATATTCGATATCTGTTGCGCTCAATCTCTTCATCGATATCTAAAAATTAATGCAAGTGCATGTGTTAGCCTTCACTTCTATAATACTAAAAATGACTTAAGAGTGCTTCATTCAGACACTAAAGGGACACGATCAAATTCTTCATTATTTATTGGTTACATCTATATTAGGTACATGAACTCATAGGATTATTATAGTTGTTTCTATTTAGGTATACTAAGCATTAGATTCTATTTATTTATATATATAATATATGTTTCTGAGGTCGTAAGAATTAAAGTGACGTATATTTATTCTACGAGAACGTATTATCTACAATTGGTATAAATTTCGATATGTATTGATATCAATTTATCTATATACATTCTTTTTTAATTCAAATGTTTTATAAAATTATCTTTAATAATGAAAATAAATATTTAATTAATGAACACTATTTTATTACAAAAGTTTAAATTATAATTTAAACTAGATTAATATAAGAAGTGAAAGAACCAGAGCTTTGAGTCTATAGTGTCATTACGTAGTATTGATTTGTTTGATAAATTATACATTAAATAAAATAAATATTGAAATAAAGTAAGTGTTATTGATATTTTTAAATGCTGAAATTTTATTTTAGATTACAATAAAAAGAAATTTTAATAATTGATCTTTTTAAAAAATTTCCAAAATAACTTTAATCGTTTAAAAAAAATGCAGGATATAAACTTAAAATTAAAAAAAAACTAAAATACTAATTAAGTAGTCCAAACTAAATAATAGATATACATGTGAAAAAAAGAAGAAGAAAATAACCAAATTAAAAAAAAATACTATTAATCAAGCTAGAAAACGTTTTTATTAAAAAGAAAATATATGTGATAGTGAGTAATGTAATATAATAAAAAATTAGGTGCAATATCAATAATTCGAACCTTAACTTTCCATTAATTCAAAGGATTTAGCCGTTATTTCTATAAATTATTTTGGTACCTTTTAAATTATTATATTGGAGTTTAAGAGTGTTCGGAACACCATTGAAAAGCCCGGCCTCGGGCCACTGAATATAAGGATCGAGAGAAGTTCGAGCGCCTGTTTGGGCATCAATCATTGATGTCTAGTTAGGTCATCATCCACATCTAAGCTGATGAATCTGAACCATTGTTAGATCAGATTAGGAGATCGAGTATCGACTTCCATTCTTTTCCGTACCTGCCTTTTTGTGCGTGGTGGGACGGGGTGGAGCGAAACTCTGCCGACCCATTTTTATTTTTTTTATCTAATCTATCGTACTCCATTAAGAAACCGTTCTGCACTTTTGCCGACTGCATTGATTTCCCACTCCTACCCTTACACTCGATGCACCACCGATAGCACATCACACTTGCAAATATATGAAAACGAGAAGGGCATTAATTAATAATTACTATCGAAATATGCTGAGCCCGTCAGAATATTCATTCGTAAAATTAAGACCTAGACAGAGGTCCCTTCAGTGGCGTTGAACGCGAGATCAAAAGACAAAAACGGCAAAAAAAAAAAAAAAAAAAAGAAGAAGAAGAAGAAACGCAGCAACGCCAAGGCACAGGCAGAGCACATTAAGATTTGTTGCTCCTTGAGCTCCTCGCCAATCCGTCGGTCCCCGTTCGAATTCCGGAATATTTTTCAATTTATTGTCGGGACTTTGATTCTACAGCCATGAGTACGGGCGATCTCCTTAGCATTCATCCAAGCGAACTTCAATTCTCTTGTAAGCCTTTCTCTATCCTTTATATGTTCCCATTCCTTATCTCTTTTATCTGGTTTGAAATTCAGTTCTCTGCAAAATCACTACTAAGAAGTACGGGTCAATATGATACGCAGATGCGCTCTGCATTTTTGCCGCCGTCGCCGAGGTGGCTTGCATGCTTAGATCACCTTAAACCCTAATTTTGTGCGGCTTTAGATTTTCTACTTCAATGCCTTTTATTGAACGACGATGGAATCGAGCCGCTGACCCCATATACATCCATTTTTTCCTTCAAAAATTTCACGTGTGGCTTTTGGTTTGTGTTTTAACGGGTTCGTTTGGATTATGTTTTACGTGAAGTTGAATTGAGAAAGCAGAGCTCATGTTCCGTGCAATTGACGAACAAGTCCGAGCAACATGTGGCATATAAGGTGGCGATTCAAATTTTCCTTTCTGATGAATTTGATCGCCCATTGGTTTCATTATCTGTCTGATTGATTTGATGGTTATTGTTGATACGAGTACAGGTTAAGACGACTAATCCCAAAAAGTATTGTGTTCGACCCAATACCGGTGTCATTTCGCCTGGGTCCGCTTGTTATGCTACAGGTAAGAGTAAGACTCATTTTCTTACATTATTTTTTTCATTTTGCTACAGGTAAGACTCATTTTTTCTGCATATCCAGCTAGTTTTTTGCTTTTTAATCGGTACTGTTTGGCGGGTTACATTTTGAGCTGCGTTTGACTTGTGAGGTATCCAGATGATGATAACGGTTTCAGTCTTATGATCTCACAGATCCTACAAAAGCTATAAAATTACAAAACTTTTGTACTTATACACTATAAAATAACACGAGAATTACACTCTTAAGCTCTCGTATAATCCCTGATTGAGTTATAACCATAGTTTTAAAAACCGGACCGGTCATCGAACCGGTCTCATAACTGGTTCACTGGTTTAGTGGTCGAACCAGTGGTTTGGACTGGTCGAACCAGTGGTACATTTTAAGTTAAAAAATATAAAATATATAGAAAATTAAACTCTACATAAATATGACCGGCTCCCGACCGGTTTTTTGACCGGTTCACCGGTTTTCACTGGTCCGACCGGTTTTTGACTGGTTTTGACCGGTTCCGAGATCTTAAAAACCGGCATATGAAATTTAACCGGTGACTCGACCGGTTCACTGGTCCGACCGGCCGGTCCAGTCCGGTTTTTAATACTAGGGTTATAACAACTTATAAGTCGTTGCATATATTAGGAGCTATATCAAGTCAACAACATCAGAAATAAATTATCAAATGAAAAGTAAAAAATTTCGATGAGATTATAGGTCGAGGTAATATAAAACTCATTGTATTTAAAATATACACTATCGTTAGCCTTAAGAAAAATATAAAAATAATGAGAAAACCGGATGATAATGAAGGCAACAATGAGAGGATAACATATTCTATCATTTAAAAAAAAATTAAGACCCCAGTAAAATTTTGTCGGTTTTTAAAATTTTGATGAATCAAGATATAAAAATAAAAGAAAAGAAATTTCGGCTATATGCTCACATGTTAAATTATAATATAAACCATGTAAACACCATAAACTAAAACTTATTTGCATTATGATGCTAACATAACCATAAAAAAAAACGGGAACAAAATATTAATTTCGAATTCAATAGGATTTAATAATTAATAATATTGTGAAATTTAATATATTCATTTTACTACTTAGATGGAGATTACATTCTTTATTAACATTTTACATCAACAGACAACAATTGATTTCATTATCTTACTAGTATATCAATCATATTTTCTTTGCTTCAACTCATTTCCGAGACATGTTGTAAAATAATATACGGTCAAGAATTGGAAGTCTAAAAAAGAAATATACGTGGAATAAGAGGGGAAATAAGTTTGAGATAAATCGATAAAATTTGTAGTTATATAGAATTGTAGAATTTTATGTACGATCATAAGAGTCTACTATAGGATTTTAAGGTTCTATAACTATTCAAATACTTTAAGATACTACTTATGATCGTGGATTGTTTTGTGATTTTTAGATTGTAGGATCAAATTGAGATTTTAATAATTATGTTTGTATGCACACATTGTTTTTTTTTTGTACTGAACTTATTATCTGAAGTGCTGAAAATTTGATGTGATTTGGTAGTCATGATGCAAGGCCAAAAAGAGTTACCACCTGATATGCAGTGCAAGGACAAGTTCCTAATTCAGTGTGTTGTGGTACCAGATGGTGTTACTACAAAGGACTTGAATCCTGAATTGGTAGGGTGGTGTATTTTCATTTTATTGTATTTTTTTTTATTATTTTTAATAATAATTTTCCTCCTCTCAAACACCTCTAATTCTGGTTGCTATTGGAACTTAATAACACTTTGTCATTTTATTTAGTTTAACAAGCAGGAAGGAAAGGTTGTTGAAGAGTTTAAACTGAGGGTTGTTTATATTCCTGCCAATCCTCCCTCACCTGTCCCAGAAGAATCTGAAGAGGGGTCTCCTCCTAGGTTGTCTGCACATGAAAATGATTTTCAAAATGCTTCATTAGCATCAGCTGTAAGTATTGTGTTGACATTATTGGTTAAATATTTGTGACTGTATTTTGCTTATATAGTTATTTGTTATGTTTATGAATGCAGATGACAAGCTCTTTAGAGGAGCCTAAGGAGAAATCTGAGGTATTTTTCTTTCTTAGCTTAATGTTAATTTCTCCTAATGAAAAAAATGATAGAGACTATGAGCCTATAGATTTTCCAGTTAGATATGGATGTTGATATATCAATTTTAGTATTTCACTTGGAAACTGCACTGCACCATGATTCAAGGGAGCCTATGTGATGATAATGAGTCATGGAGGCCTGAGTTTTAAGTTGGCTTCATAAAATCCTCAAATCATGTCAGTCATCTTTAATTTGCAGATTTAGGTATGAGCCTTGGATTAGCATTATTGTTTAAGCATCCACCCTTGATGTTTTTGTGGCAATGGTTACAGAAGGATTGCACTGCATTATTTTTGCATTTTATTTTACCATAAAGGATTTTTTCCTCCTTAATAGCTCTTTTTGTTTTGGCCCGAGGGAAGTGTGAAAGTGTTTTGAAGATTTGACACCTGTTTCAACTCTATTGAAGAGAAAATATTCAATATAGATCGTGGGAGTGATTAGCAGGTGCTGGAGAGAGTTTCACATAGGAAATTTATAGGCAGATGTCAGGATTATATCTTTGACAAGGTCATCTAAGATTGTTGAGAGTTTAGAGTGACTGCTTGAATAAGTTGGCATGGAATTTGTCTAGAAGTCTCATCCAGTGGCTTCAGCATATGGGATTAAGTAATAACGTCCTGCTCTTGTTTTGCTTGAGTAGTTATTTTACAAATCACAATTTTTCCACTGTGAAAAGCAGTTTTGATTGGGAAAGCATTTTATGCTCTGCTTCTAGATATCTGTCTGCTTCTGCTGTTGAAAGAGTAATTGCTATTTTTTCCTTTGTTTTTGAAGGGCATTTTACCTAAAGCTCTGTAGAGGCCAATTTGCAAAATGCTTTCACAAAAGAATCCCTTCGTTTCTGAAAAGAGTGATTAATGTGGTTGTGTAGATGTCTGTCCAATCAGATATGAAATCTGTAACAAATCTACATGCTATGAGATTTGGCACTGAGTTCATTTTCTGCAGTAACCTTTTTTTTTATTTGTTGATCTTATATATTCCATGCTAGCTGGACTTGTTTCTGCATTGAGTTATTGTGAAACGTGAGGATAGCATTTTTCTTTTGATGGTTTGGGACGGCTGCCAGTCCTTTGGGCCTAAAATGGGTCCTGGCATTCCTTGTGGGTTTGGAAGTCTGTGCTAAAGAAGACTAAAAATAGTATGTGATGTCCATGAGCTGTTATTTAAACGTATCTTGGTGGACTGCTAAAACATTTCATTGTGGAAAAAGACCTGGGCTGTGAGGAACATTTTAGGGGATGGATCTGTTTGTCTGGGCTGTGTCTGAATCAAGCAAACTTCAGGAGAGCTAGTTTTTGTACAACCTATTAAACAGCCTTCGCATTGCTGTTTTTGCCACACCCTGCAGTTTTTTGTGTGTTTGGGGGGAAGGGCGAAGAGGTTTCCAAGATGAGGACCATTCAACAGCCTAATTTTCGGTGATTATCGGTTGATCAATCATTCACCATGAATTGTGACAACTCAAGTCCCAGTGATATTGGAAGTATATTTGCCTCGTATTATGTACTTTATTAGGCTAAGAGAGGTTCACTTGCAATATTGCTGTTGTACTCATAACTCATTTCATGTTCCATGTTGAATATATACATTCTGGAGTATTGCCATTGTTAGAATTGGGATCTACAATTGCTTTTGACCTTTGTTTCTCTTCTCTTCCTATCTCTTTCCCTTGTTTTGTGTCTTCCAGGCCTGGTCTTTGGTTTCTAAGTTGACAGAGGAGAGAACTTCTGCCATTCAACAAAATCAGAGACTTCGTCAGGAACTGGTATCTTGTCTTATTGTTGACCATTCATTTGTGTTATTAGTGAGCATCATGTCTGCTCGTTCCAACATTTATTTTAAGACCACCATGTTTCCTGTAACATTTTGACCTTTATGATGATTGAATATCTATAACCTTTGACTTTAACTTGCATTTTCTTAGAGGCCATGTCATATAATATACACAATTAGCTTGCTGCAATATGCTGCTTTATTTTCCGTTCTTATGGTTATGGCTTATATTTCTTGGACTCTGTGTGCTACATTGCTACTAATAAAGGGCTTTGGGATTCCTTTGGCTGGACTTGTAATGGTGGAGTTATATGCACTTCCAGTTGTAATATGCAGCATGAGTCTGCGTTTGACACTTCACATAGCCTGCATTTACCATGTGGCCTGGTTAGCTTGCACCATGTCTCAATTTAGTCAGGTCTGGCACAACACGATGAATGGTGCATGTCTGTATGATATATATGAAAGGAGTTGAGCTCACATGTTTTTGCTCTTTGCTGCGGGTCTGGTCTTGCCTTTTCTTCTTCTATCCCTTGTTTGCAGTTTATACCAAGCTAGAAAGATGAATATTCTTTCTTTGTGGAATTCTTATGTTAAATTTTTTGTGCAAAGTAGAGTTCCAATGTGATAGTATATAAGTTCTCCCAAATTGCTGTATCTAGAAAGCATGTGCAATAATTTTGTATCCAGTAGGGCAGTAGCACTGTTGAGCTCTAAGGTATAGCTTCTGTCATCATGTAGGATATGATGAGGAAAGAGATGAGCAAAAACCGTTCTGGCAGATTCTCGATGTTGTTCATGGTGCTGGCTGGCATTTTGGGTATCCTTATTGGCTACCTACTAAAGAGGACATAGGACGTTGCAAGTAAATCAAAACGGCAGTTTCCTTCTCTGTTCCTGCTTCTAACTATTCCCAGATTTTATACTGTAGAAAAATTTGTAGCCTTGTTGATGTTTATTTTCTTTGTACTCTGATTTTAAAGCCAAACAGGATCATCTTGATCAGTTTCATCAATATGTTCAAAATGGTTGGCTGTAAGCTGGGTCTCTTCTGATCAATTTGAAAGTTTGAACATTTTTTGTGGGTACAATCGAAACCTTGTTGTTCTTAGTTGCGTTTGGTATGATGTATTTAACACGCAGATTGAATCTAAAAGTTAATTTCGAAGTCAATTCTGACACATAGTTTAGTTTTGTTAATATTAAAGTCAACTGTCATCGGATGTTGACATCCATGAATTGGATGTGATATTGAATGAAGGAAAAGCTGGAGGAAGAAGAAGAAGAAACGGAGGGAGAGCCGGGAAGGGAGCTCTCAAATAGAGGTTTTATTTTTTTTGGGAAAATTGACTGGATTGATTGCATCTTTGATTGAAGCGCAGGTTTATATGGAGTACAAATGGGTATCGAGGGATGCAGCTAAAATACACATCCAAGAAACACTAGGGCGAGCGTCGGCGTAGCAGACTTAAATGCGCCAGCTGAACCAACTCAAACTGTTGTAATAACGTTGAGCGCTGACCGGGACTAATCTCATGAATTGATTTTGGGGTGAATGATTATGCCGGGTGAAGACAATCAAACCGGAGCATGAGGAATGCCCAGTCTGCTGAGTAAAATATGATGTCGAGGGCCAGGAAGACTCACTTTAAAGAAATTTGCCAACTGAAGCTGAGTGGGGATGCGTGTGTCTGTGTGTGTGACAGATGTCGGTACCTCTAGCATGATTGTTACAATTCATCAGAGAATGGCTCATTGATTTGACCACTAATCAACTTGAAGTTGCCACCGGGCATTCGTCATTTATTATTGTAATAGTGAGGGGAAGCATTATGAACATGATAAATAGGAGAAGAGGATGAAGAAGTATCTGTAGAAGTAGGAAGGGAAAGAGAATAGTGAGAAGAAGGTGGAGTAGACCAGAGATACAAGATATTTTCACGGAACATGTTCATATCAAGAAGTTCGTTTTAGATTGGCATTAGAGTTAATTTGCATTACATGCACTAGTTAGTATAGGCATGCATGAACCAAGAATGGGTTACTTTAGGTTAGGGTTTGACGATTTCTGTGTTGACACATGGAATTATTTCTAGGCATGTATAATAATACCTATGAACTGTATAGTAGTTTTTATAAATCATGACTTAATATTGAGAAATGTTTTAAGTAACCCATCTTAGGATACAAAACATGTAACTGGTGCAGTTAAGTAGTTAGCCATCATATGTTCCTTGTAAGTTAAAATAAAAGACTTATACGATGACGCAGCACATATGAAATTTAGGAACCTTTATGCACTGGTATGAAGAGATAAGTTGAAGATGAGAGAAAGCCTCTTAATTGGCCCTTGCATTTGTATCCCTTATTTTATTGCTAGGGCATTCTGGCATTTGTATCCCAAGTGTTTGATCAAATTTCGACTCATAATGGTAGCCACCATGCACCAATTCATGCACGCAGAAGCAAGATGTCTATAATTAATTAATGTGATCCGAGACATGAGTAAATTTCATCCAAAAGCATTTGATCGATAATCACAGCTTCCTTCCATCCGGCCGGCCCTAGCTAGCTAAGCCCTTCCTTCAAACGTTTTTGAACCTTGATAATTAAATCGATTTCTGAACAGCTCTATCTTCCACTCCTCAACAGGTGCTGCTCCTGATTCTGCCGCTAGCCAATTCAAGTACTCCGCCTGCCGATACATCAAAAGGTCACAAAATTAACCTCCACATTAGTTTCTTTCTAGCTCGCGTAGAGAGAAACTAAACCTAATAAAATAGGCATGCAAGTTGGACAAGCGACGACTTAAATGTACGTAGCAGTCGATGGAAACCTCGTCAGGACTAAACAACGTATGAGGATGATGTTTGGGTCTCTTTAGTTCCTCCATTTGTTTATAGTAGTCTATGGTATCGGCCATCATCTCTTCCTTGGATGGTAAACCTACTTTGCCCGATAAAACTCGTGCTGCCCACTTTGAATATTGCAGCTCCGCCGTTTTGAAAATTATTGCCTGACAACCAAACAATATAGAAACAGCTAAGAAAAGGACGAGCAGTTAATGAATGTACGTAATAGTTATCTTGACAACCAAACATGGCCGGTAGTACATATAGATCTAATGAAGGTAATGGTATTGGTGATGCTTTAGAAAAGTAGGAACGAAGCATTTATGGACCGGCTATAAAATACTATTCCATCTGCTTTATACTTCATGTAATTTTTTTTGCACACATGTTAACAAACTTAAATTTTATAATTCGTGATATCAAAATTGACCAAAATACCCATATCGAAACTTAAGTGCATTTATTAATAATTTCAATTGCATTAATGAGGCCGGAGATAAAAATTATAATATATAATATAACATTAAATTCTTTTCAGTCTTCATATAAGTAAGGACTTATATTATGAAATAAGAATAAAAAGGGGAGCCGCAGCGGGTAGTTAGCCTTTCTTGGCAAACGTGGTCTGCCGGACCGGTTGGGATTGCAGCATAGAATTGCTACTTTTTAAGGAAAAATATGATAAGAGGCGGTACCCCGATTATGCATATCTCGTGTTTAATGAAATAGACAAGCAGCATATTGCCTGGTCTGATAGATATGCATTTGATGTAGTCGTGTGTTTGCTTTTTGATGTTTGATAAACTTTCTGTCGATTGGTTTTCTGAGCTCTGGGATTGTAAGCAACTTCTTGGATGAGTTTTTGCTGGAGTCTGTTATCTACAAGAGAATCATAAGTAAAAGCAAGAGGATGCCGAGCTACTATATGGGTCGTCTCGTCTCATGCTTGTACCTGGTCCTCCTCCTGCATGGCTGCATGCTAATAGGGCCGGGGCTGGTTTTGATATGCATGCTTTGATTATGTATTGATTGTTAGTTACTTGCCCGGCGGTGCATCGTTGGATGGG
Organism: Tamarix austromongolica; assembly: GCA_039764185.1. NCBI lineage: Eukaryota > Viridiplantae > Streptophyta > Magnoliopsida > Caryophyllales > Tamaricaceae > Tamarix > Tamarix austromongolica. Next base: position 14,711,257 of record CM077819.1, read on the forward strand.
TCCGTCCAATGTCATATAGCTATAGTTGGGAGGGAGACCGGTTCTTGGCTGGGGGCAGTTGTCACTTGCTTGTAGGGTGTTGGGATTGGTGCTCTTGTGCTGTCACTGTCAGTTTGTACAGAAGGCAGGCGAGCAAATTGTATCCGATCAGCTCACTAGTCTCTACTCTGGCACATAATTCTCCAAACTTTAACTAGAAGGTGGGGGAGAACGACTGTCATGGTGCTGTTAATGAAGAGATAGTCTTATGATTTGGTCTACACATGGAATACCGATGGACTCTGGATATGTATTTTAGTGGTATAACTTAGAAAAAAGGACGAGTGATTAATTTAATTAATTAGCTTATTAGGCAAACCAATGAAAGAGAGCCGTGGAGCAAGCTCCGGTGGGAACACATGTTTGTAAAGTGGTCCGACTAGTTTGTCATCGACACTTACAATACCATTTGTCTTAAGGAATGGAAATTCATAATTATACCTGAAAAAAGTGGGGGAAAAAAAGAGAAGAAATTTACTCTACAATCTTTCTGTCTTGCATTACATGCATCATACATGTGTGTAGGCAGTGAAAGAGTCAGGATTTAAAGGCATATTCATGGACGTAATACCAACGTGCTTAGCACCATGTCATTTCAGCATAATTGCATGCTGTCATCTTTCGTTTATTATATACTTTATAATAATCCATATAATATTGTTTCGCTAGGACGCGTGACACCATTGTATATTTTATGACTACATTTATTATATCTTTAAAAAATGCGTAAATTATTAAAATAGCTTTCTTTCTACTATACAATAAATATATTAATTGTTATTTTCTTTTTTGATACAAGCAGAGTATTAGGAATACATACCCTGTACAATGCAAGATGACTTGAGCGCAAACTGTGGAGCGGTCTCGGAAAGCCACCGTACCATCTTCATTAACGTAGTCTATCTGCGCAAAAATGATCAACGTAGAGCTATCGATTAGTGAAAATTGAGCCAAAAATAAACACCTCGCACTTATCTCGAAACTCGTAGTTTTTGATATAAAATAATTTACAGAAGAAGAAGAAATATATATATATATATATATACACACACACAGATAGAGAGAGAGAGAGAGAGAGAGAGAGAGAGGGTTTTTATTTATATACTAATAATGACAGTTTTTCTTTTTTTCTTTTTTGAGGAGAAATGGCAACGTTTTTAATATTTGACCATGATTAACGATGTGTGTAAATTATCATTTATTTTTACCCATTTATATCATATTTTAGGGAAAAACTTGGTATTTTCCGTTAGTTATATATATATATAGTACATTTCGGTGGTGGAGGGAAAAGGGAGATGAGAGACCGAGAATTGCTAATGTAGTGAGGCTAGGGTTCTAACTGAGTCTAAAAATAATGTTTGAGTTCAGCTCATTTAAAAAAAAATGAGTTTTTAATGAGTGTGAACTTTTCTAATAATCAAGCTTAACTCACGAACTTTTGTATTGTAAACAAACTTTAATACAAATTTTTTATGCTCAAATTCAATTTATTTTAAACATGTTTATATAAATAAATAAGTCGAATTTAAAACGCTCACGAGTTGACTTTGTCCATTTAGGGCCTTAGCCGAAGGTGAGTTCAGACCTCATGACTACTAATTTGGCTGACATAAAAGACACTAAGCCACTCGGTAATATCAAATGGTAAAATTATTAATAAAACCCATAAATTGAGCCGAATTAAATCAATTGTTAATAAGATTGGAAAAAAGAGAGAGAGAGAAAGAGAAGGGAATTCAATCAAGCACAAATATACTTTTTTTTTTGGGGATAAGGAAACACGTCATATGTACTCAGCCAAAAGTAATGCAATTGGGTGCGCAGAATGAAGAAATGGTAGAGGCGTTGGTGGTCCCCTTGAGGCCCCGCCTTTTAGGATTCCCTCCTCCGGAGTCCGGAGTACGCTTCTGTATCAAAAAAAAAAAAAAAAAAAAAAAAAGGTAAAGCAATTGGACCCAGTTAGTCAATTACCGCAGCATGCTGCCACATATTATCGTAGGAGCCATCCAACTTTGAAAACCCAGCGGCCGGAGATCTTGATGACAAATGGACTTCCTTGGCCATCCTTGAGATGTCCCTTGATATATCCTTTGCGCTTGGCCCATCTCCAATCACCACCACCACCTAAGCAATTCATGCATGTTCCATTAGGATCATAATAATGCAATCTAAGTGCTTCATCCGTGTTAAAGATAAAATTATTTTAATTATTTATATACTTTTAAAAAAATTAATAATTATAATTTTAAATTTTATTTATAGTATTTATTAAAATATAATAAAACATTTAATGTATAGATAATAAAATAAGAAATAAGTGTACAAATACAAAGTAGATTTTAACATTATTAGAGTGATTTTTTTTATAAAAAATTTTAATGATAGAATAATCCATTGTTTTTCAATACTTTGGGATTTGTTTAGCATGGAGGTAATAGGGGTGAAAAAAAAATTCTCTTATTTTGTGTCTTTTATATTACGTATTTAATAATAATAAATATATTTTAATGAAATATCCATTTTAGATCAAATTAAGATCTAAAATGAGTATTTATTAGAATAACAATATTTAATTTTAAAGAGATTATACGAGATATATAAAATATGAGAGTAATTTTACTACATCTATTATCCTCGTACCAAAGGAGTACCAAGATTAACATATTAGGTTTTGGTCTAATGAAAAAAAAAATATCTAAATATTTTTGGTCTTAAATTCAGATCTTCTGTACGTTGTTATGCATTGATTCACGCATACTTAGTAATACCGCTTACTTGGGAGGAAAATATCAGATTTGAAACTCGTCAATAACAAAGTTGTGTGTGTTTGGGGATTTGAGTTGAATATTAAAACAAAATTAAAAACCAACCTTATCGTTAAATGGTTCCGGTACGCGATAGTTATGACTGTGGAGCTGTTCGCCTCGCCATTTCTCCATGCCTACATGTATGAAATCAAGTAATTATATGATCCTCACCTAGTACATCACAGCCAAACTAAAACCTGTAAATACAAGCTGTATGTATCCCCAAGTAAGGTATGTACGCATCGCCTAGAATTAAAGAGCAAAAGATTCGTTTGGCAAAAATAATCATCCTTGTCTTTGAATTGCTAATCAAGTTGAAGTGATAACGATAATAATCAGCTTAGTTGAAAAATATAAACTACTTCAGTACTTAAAAGACTATCACTGTATATTATGAAAAAAAAAGACTATTAATAAAAAATATTTTTTAATACAAATATAATAATTATATTTTTATATCATAATGTATATATGATACTTTAAGAAAAATTAATGATCAAGAGTTATCCTAAATATATATAATAACAGTCTTTTAAATACGAAAGAAGTAAAAAATTTATCAAATTATTTATCATAAGTATGCATTCGTTATGAATATATAAAATTAATCTAATTTATCAAGCTAATTATGCCAAATTTCATTAAAAGTGTTGCTCAAATAAACTAATTAAAGTTGGGTTAAACTACTTAAATCAAACTTTTCAATAAAATAGCTCCGTCAACTTGATATGATATCCAAGACTTAAGTCAATCTCTCTAAAAAAAAAAAACTTTAGACTTCGCACGGAGCCAGGGATTTTAATTTGAGAAAAATTTTATAAAAAATTTCTAGGCTATATATTCCTTCCAAAGAGTAAAATATCTGTTAAAGCTACCCTATCTAAATGAAGCCTTAAATTATTTTGAAGGCATTGATCGTTTGAGAGGTTGGGGGGTTGCAATCCAGAAGTGTTTGAATATTTTTTTTTATAATTGGAGAATTACAACAACTAAATAAGAGAGCAATAAAATACACCCTAAGACAATAACACCTCACAGAAAAGCTTGGACATTATGGACCACCTCATCTATTCTATAAGGGAAATTTTCTCTTCTATTCTTGATCCAGAATTCAATTCTTTACTTTATAAGTAACGCTATCCAACCTCTGTAAAATCGAATATTATCAAAGATGACCTTATTTCTGAATTCCCATATAGTCTCTATTATGGCAAAGAAAGCTGTTGACCAAATTTCACCAAACCTTTCTCTTTACCTCCTAACCAAACAGTAGTAGTATCTTCAATTGATCTCGGCATCACCCAAGACCGTCCAAGCTATATACAAATCTCATACTATAACTTCCCCATCACATTACAATGAAGAAAAACATGGTTAATCGATTCTTGAGCATCTCTACAAAAAGGGTATCCTGCATCACTGATGTTTCCAACCGAAGTCTGACCAATCTATCTCTCGTGTTGAGTCTTTGTTGTATCGCAAACCATGTGATCAGCTCGATTCTCGGTGGTGCCAACCCACACCACACCCGGCTACAAACATTGTTGTTCGAACTCCCCCCAGGCACATTCTGATACGATGCTTCACAAAAGGATTTGACAGAAAAAGTACCCCTCTGATCATACCCCCAACTAATACCATCCTGTCTCTCCTTACATAATCTAACCTAATTGACCAAACTCTCCATTTGTTTCCTTTGTCTTTCCTCCCAATCGAACAGTCGTCTCCTCCACAAGAACTGCCAATGTCATTGCTCCCCATCCTAGAAGCCCATATCAGCTATAATTCTTTCCTTCTAATCAGATACCATAAAAAGTCTCGGGAAAATAATTTTTAGCAGACCATGCTCCATCCATTTATCATTCCAGAAACTAACTCTGCTACCCTCTCCAATGATGATCTTCAAACCAGAACTAAGAATGGGATCCATCCTGCCTATTTTCACAATGTCCATCCACGGTGTCCATCCCCTCTTCTTCTCTGGAGTCTGTAGGATACGAAAATGATCTTCAGAATAAATAGATTGAATAACCCTCTTCCATGATGATCCCTCCATCATAAAGAACCTCCACAATCATTTAAATAAGAGAGCGTTATTTCTCATGGTTAGATCCCCGATACCCAATCCCCCTAGACTCTTGGGTCTCTGTATCACCTTCCAACTAATCAACGGTAATTTCTTTCTATTTCCACAACTACTCTAGAAGAAATTCCTTTGAATACTAATAATCTCCTTGACTACTCCTTTTGGGATCCTAAATAGACTCATATAATACATAGGTAAACTGTTCAAAACACTCTTTATTAAAATCAGTCTCCCTACTCTTGAAAGAAGTTTTGATTTCCATCCTGCCAACCTTTGTCTAATCTTATCCACCACCGGTTTCCACACCTGACCGTTGCTGACATTTACTCCTAATGGTAATCCAAGATAAGAAGTTGGTAAAATACTGGTCCTACAACTCATAATCTCCGCTACCTCCGTGAGAAACTGTGGTTCCACCCCAAGCCCTATCATTTCCGATTTTTCATAGTTTACACTCAAACCAGACAGTAAGTGAAAGCAATCAAGCAACTGCCTCCAATTTCTGATATTCTCATGCGAGGCCGCACAAAAAATCATATTATCATCTGCAAACTAAAGATGAGTGACCTCACAATTATCTTTTCCCACTTTCAAGCCACGAATCAACCCTTTATTCATACCTCTTCTAATAAGTTGATTGAACGCCTCCACCGCCAAGACAAACAAGAAAGGGGAAATGGGATCCCCCTGTCTGAGGCCCCTCCTCGTCTTGAAAGGCGTAGCCAGAGACCCATTAATAAGTACAAAAATACTAGCTGTTGAAATACATTCCTTTATCCAACCTCTCCAAATGCTTCTAAAACCCATGATGCTCATGATTTTATCCACAAAGTCCCATCTTATACTATCGTACGCCTTTTGGAAATCCAGCTTGATCATTACCCCTTTTGCTCCTCTTTTCTTCTTGAACCATTGAACTATCTCGTTTGCTACCAGAACCCCATCAAGAATGCTTCTTCTTTCGATGAATGTTGACTGTAAATCACTCACCAAACTTCCCACAACTTGTTTCAATCTGTACGCTAAAATCTTTGAAATGACCTTATAGATACATCCTATCAAGTTGATAGGCCTAAACTGATTGGTTTCCTCCGGCTTATCCACTTTAGGGATCAACGTAAGTAAAGTGGTATTTACACCTTTTGGCATTCTATTCGACAAAAAGAACTCCAAAATAGAATAAGTGAATTTTTCCCCGATGACCCCCCACATTTTTCAGATGAACCCCGTATGATACCCGTCATACCCTGGAGTTTTAAGAGGTGCACAATCCCACACCGCCTTCTTGACTTCCTTCCTTCTAGGAATGCTATCTAAACCACAACTCTACTCTTTCGAAATCTTGCAAAAACCCTCCTTCGAGATACTAATATCTGGCAAATCCGCCCTACTATACAGACCTTTAAAGTACTCCACAATCACCTGCTTACTTTTTGTATGATCGGTAATCGCTTTGCCCTTCTCCACTAATCTGCTTATCATAGCCCTCTTCTTTCTAATAGTTGCCACAACGTGAAAGAACTTTGTATTCCTGTCTTGTTCCTTGAATCCTTGAATCTTTGCAACCTGCATCCAGTACGCTTCTTTTCTCTTATGCCATTTCTAGATTTGATTTTCCAAAGCTGCTCTTCTAGCGATCTTCTCTTCATCTCCATTTACGGTCTCATCAGGATTGCCTAACTTCATCAATTCTGACTCCATCAACCTAATTTTTGCATCAATATCCTTGAACATGTCTCTGTTCCAGACTTTTTAACATGCCCTTCATTTTTTTTCCAGATTATCTTGGTATGATCCCCCTTCAAGCTTGACCCAACAATCTGCCACGAAGCTTTGAAACTTTGGACGAGAGAACCACATATCCCATGATCTAAATGGCTTCGACCCATCACCCCCATTCCTGATAGAGAGGCGAATAGGAGTATGGTCTGATAAAGACCGATTTAAAGCAGAACTATACAAATCTGGGAAAGCAGATAACCAAGTTGGGTCAATCAGAAAACAATCTAGGAGATTGGAAGAATCGGCTCTCAACCATGAAAACTTCACGTTGGACGGTGGCAAATCAAGGAGACCCATCCTTTCAAACCATTCATTAAAGAAGCTGACACTGTTAATATCCACCCGCCCCCCTTTTCTCTCACTTTGGTGCCGTACTTCATTAAAGTCCCCCATCACCAAAAGCAGCCTATTACATTGTTGTCCCACATCCCACAATTCTCGCCATAAATCCTTTCTATTTCTTAGATCCAGGAATCCATACACAAGAAACACCGCACAGTCAAACGGACTAGGTCCTAGACCTCCTTCTATGAGAATCCATCTATTACCCCTCTTGATGTTTTGCACGCCAAACCGCTGAGAATCCCATCCTAATATCAAACCCCCACTCCTTCCTTGAGCTGGTGAATCACTCCATTTGATCCCCCATTCCTCCACACCCTATCCTTCTAATTATCTGACACCACTTGATGTTTTGTCTCAACTAATCCACAAATCCATGGCATCTCTTTTGCAATCACTGCTTGAATACACGAGAGTTTGCCCAAAGCACAAATTCCCCTTACATTCCAACTTAAAATTATCATAGATAACACACCATTCTTTTACACCCAAATCCTTCCAAAACTCCCTTTACCTTACCTTCTTTTTCACTTTTCTCTGACTTCTTCTCAACCCTTCAATTTTTTCTAAACACTTCCTTTCTTCTTTAGATGAAAGTCCTATCTCTAACCCAAGTTTCCAAGTAGCTCTTGCTTCTTCCTTTTCTTCCTCCTCTACCCTGCACTCCTCAAACAAATTACCCATCATATCCAAGTCTTCAAATACCGAAACCCTTGATAAATTACCATTATCACCTTCAAAACTAGGTGGGGCGGCTAGACTAAGTTGTGAATATATCTCATTCCCATTTTCCTTTTGTTTCAAAATTTCCTCTTCTCGATGTGCATGTTGTGACTTCCTCAATTTTTTATGCCACTTCCTATCTTCTATAAGTCTTTCCCCCCCCTCCAAATCCTGCCCGATACACACTATTTTAGTGTTGGAAGTGTCGGTTGATAATTCCCCAACTCGGTCCAAACAACACCTATCAATTGTTTCCTTATTGACAGCCTCACCGATAGCCATCACTTCCTCAAATGTTGCCTCTACTTCCCACAATAGCCTACCATCCTTAGCCCCTTCGAATCCTGTCCATTCCCTGCCACAAATATCCTTTAATAATTCTCCCTCCCCCAATATTTAGCTCGACTTTCTTCGATGCATGGATTAGCATTAAAAGCCACGCCTACCGATTCATCTTCCCACCTAGAGGACAACACCTTCACGTTTCGACGGCTGGATTGTTGATCTTCTTCTCCTATGTCGATCAGTCTTCCACCACATAGGTCTCCTACCTCCCCGGACGATGAGACGACAGGCTGGAGCTCCTTCTGTTCCGGTTTGTTCTGCTGCCATGGAATGAACTCTTGGCCTACCTCCTGCGCCACCACCACCACCTCCTTCCCTTCAATACACACAAGAAATTTATCCCTTATCTCCTCCAAAAATTTTGTGTCGATCAACACCCTAGTGGCTTCCAAAGATTCCCCATAATCTTTGATTTCTTCTCAGCAAATCCATCTCCCCCATGGTTCTGCCACTTTCTTTATAAATTCTTAATTCCATGCCATCGCCGGAAGTCCCCTTATTTCCACCCACGTCATCCTCACCACACAATTATCCCCGGCTTGCCAATTTTGAACAACCAAAAAAGACTCCAGCAGCATACTATCCTCCTACAAAGCTCTATCTTTTTCCTCTACAGATTCAAAAGTAAGTAAGAATTTATACCTGCCAAGACTCCTAACTCTACAAATGGTACTCCATGAGCTCATGAGCCGTTGTGCGACCAACTCTGGGAGCAAAGGCTGCATGAATTCTACGATGATGCTCCTCTTCATCCATTCCATTTCCTTCTCAGTCATTTGTAGGCTAATACTCCTCATCTTCTCTTTTCGTTAATAACTCGTCGAGCCCTCGCCTCCTGTAACCTCAACATAAGTTCGCACATCCCGCACAACATTTCTCCCTCCAAAGTGTCCTGTGTGTCAGGTCACCTTCTCACCTTTAGCTCGGTGTTGGTGAATGTTTTGCATGTTTCATACGTTCCTCCCAAACCTTGCCATCTTTACGTGTAATTTTATACCATGCAGCAGAATATGATCGAACTTCCTTACTGCTTCACATGCATCCTTTTCACCATTATATCGCACAAATCCAAAATTGAGGCTTGAGGATCTTCTAACCTTTCGGCTGATGAACATGTCCTCAACCTTCCCAACCTCACCAAATTTGAATATAATAACACTGAATCTAGGAATGACTTGAGAGGGCGTTTCAACATTCAACAATACCTTTTCAACAATAGTTTTTGATAATTTATATAAAATTTAGCAAATTCGTCTTTTTTAACAAAATAAGTTAATTAAAGATGGGAACCACAATAGCTGACCGCTAATGCTTACCCATATCATACTTTAATCACACCTGATGGTTGTTTAACATAATAGTTTAATTAGTTGATTGAAAAGTGGGGTCAATGATTTAAAATTTTGATTTGTGAGAATAAATAGGTGGGTCTATAGACCTTATTATGTTATATGGCAATTATTATTTCTATGTAATTATCTTTCTTTTTGTTTGGATTGTTCATGTAAAACCATTTAAATCACACATAATGACAGTTATGCAGATAATTAGAGGAAATTATAAATTAGATTCGTCATATTACATCAATTTAGGTTATTGATATTTTTTGTGTCGTCAATAAAGACTAAGAACAAATGTTTAATTTATTTTTCAAAATTGTAGTTTATTTGTTTCTAAAATGAAGTATTTTTTGATGTATTTTTTTTTGGGTTAAAATAAATGTCTTTTTCAAAGAATCAAACTCGTAGTTTCTATTTTACCCTTTTTATGCATATATTGTTATATATATTTTTAGCACATATTAAAACTTAAATAACTTTCATTTTGTGAAATAGATTAATGAAGTGGGTAGGGGTAGATTTGGAAATATAACGTTTAATTTTTATTATTTTCTCGAAATGACTTATATTCTGAAATACAATTGTAAAACTTATATGCTCTCTATTGTGAAAGGGAATGTGTATTGTTTTCTAATGACGGGTAGTGTAACTGAAATATTACGAGTAATTTTATTAAAATGTATAAATTGTTAACATATTTACTTTTAGAAAGGGAGATAATATTAATTTATGAATATATAATAAATATATGTGTTATTTGATGTTATTAAATGTTTAGTGGTACCATTAATTTATATATCTATATTTTTTAATATAAATTAATTAGGCCATTGGAACATGGCACAAACATTAAAACATAAATATTTAGAAATTACTCATTTTGTATTCAAAAGACCATCATCGTGCATTTCAAAGATAAAAGTTGATCATTAATATATTTTAATATATATTAATAAAAAATAAAAAAAATATTACAAAAATATTTTTAGATCCAAGTATAATTATTATATATTTATATAATAATACATAAAACTTTGGAAAAAAATTTAATGATAAGATTTTTATCATCAAAATATATAGTGATAAAATTTTAAATACGGAGGGAGTCATGGAGCATATCATTTATGATAGGTATGATTTATGTTGGTTTATTAGAGCTTTAATGAAAATATTTAATGTAATTATAAAATAATTTTTGCATACTAGAGTCCAATAGTTATTTTTTATTGCTCTTGATTATATTTTATAAGCATTTGGAGAGATTGATATTAAAATGAGCTAAAACACAATAATTGAAACAATGAGAAGCAATAATGAGTACTTAAAGTGTTTAAGGATTGAAATATAGATATATTAGACCTTGATACAATTCAAATTTGGAAAAATACCAAGCATAAAGTTGTATATCTTCTTATTAGCTTTCCTAACGCATAAAAAATTAGCCCAAACGAAAGTCTATCGAAGAAGTTATGGTTGAAACACCGAAAATTGATGAATTTGTAAAGAGCTACCAAGTTTAGTAATGATTGGGCCAATGTTGATCTACAACTAGGCCCATTTTGCAGTTATTTAAGTGCAATTTTGATTGAGAGTTAGGGTTAGGAAAGGAGACATAAGTGATTTTTTTTATTTGTCATAAGAGAAGAGTTACATTTTCCTAACCCCTAATTCATCCACAATCTTCCATTTCTTGATCTCTATTTTTATTATTATTTCTAGTTAGAAGAATTAAACACTGATTATCTCATCTTGAATAAAGAGAATTTTGTATTTTGTTTTTGTTTCTTTTCAATTGATGCAATTCTACTTGTTTAATATGTTGTGCTTAATGAATGCCATGGTTGGCTAATTGATTTGTATTGAAGTGAAAGAAATTATCCTAATCTAGATGTGTTGATAATTTGAAATATATCCAATCTAATTCCTTGTCATTGGTGTTGTGTTAATGTTTTAATTGGTAGAATAGAGAAATTGATCAATTTTCTATTATTATTTAGAGAAACTCGGCAAGATTCAGGAGATGAGTCGGAGCACAACTAGAGATCAAACCCCAAGGTTTAGAGACTTTGGTTTGGCCTCTACAACTAAAAAACGGGAATAAGGATACTTAATATTGCGTTGTCTATTTTTGTATTTATACTAGACATAGATGAGTCTCAAATATATAATAGGGTGTGGCTCAAAAAAGTATTACACAACATACTTTGGTTAGCATTCATGACTATGCGTTTTGATTTAGAATTTGGGATTAATATTCAATGTCATTGAGGTTAAGGGGATTTATCAGAACCTTAGACTTCTCTCTATCTAGATTTCACTTGTACTTATATTATTGTTGGATTTTGTTTGTGTATTTTTAATTATTATTTATAGTTATACATCATATACCCATTATTGTTAATCTAAACATAAAAAATCTTTTTATTATATGTTTGCTCACTCCCTATTTCCCATGATATTGACCTTACATGCTACTTCAACACTATTCACTTGTAGTTAGAAGTCATCAATTTAGTCTTTTCATTTTTAAAAGAAAGCATTTTTAATCATTTATATATGATTTTAAAATATAATAAATATGTCAATAATATTACAATCATACAATTTATTGAAAAACAATATAATAATTGATATATAGAAAAAAAGGGTAAAAATAAAGATGATGCATCAATTTTTCTAAAATATTTTCTTAAACAAAAAAACTCAATTTAAATCGAATCTTTATTAATAATGTATTCATGCATCCTAATTCATGATAGTTAACCGGATCAATGACAAATGGGAAAGGATTAAAAAAAGAAAAGAAAAGGCTTATTGCCATGGAGAACTTGACTGGATTATACAGGTATATAGCTGTGGAAATGAGGGATAAACGGAAAGGAGAACACTGATGCAACCGGATTGAAAAAAACAAAGAGACGAAGACAGAAAATAAGGACGGAACCTGGAACGTCTGCGACGTAAGGCACGGTGTTGTTTCCGTTACAAATTATAACAGCTTCAAACACTTCTTCCATTTCAGTTTTCCCATTCAATTTCCTCGTCCCAATTACCCAATCTGAATCCCTATCACAGCCACCCTGAATTAGCTGCTCGACTCGTACGACTTCCGTATTAAACCGAATCAACCCAACAAGTCCAAACCGATTCGCAAAATCATTAAGAAACGACAGAACTTCTCGATGCCCAGGGAACATTTTCGGATCACCATACTCCCTTTCTGTAAAATCAAAATCAGTGAAGCTCATAAGGCTCCGTGGTAGAATTTGTCCGAAGAGAGAGATAAATACTGCCATGAACTCTCTCTCGATCTGGGTTTAGACTCATTGGGTCCGATTCGACTCGAGGATCGTATACCCATATGCCACCGAGTTTGTCGGATTTCTCGAAGATTGTTACTCGATGTCCTTCTTTATGTAGCTCATGGGCTGCAATTAAACCAGAGACGCCGGCTCCTATTACTGCTACTTTTAGAGACATTGATGGCATGGGTGCTGAACTGATGATTATGCTTAGATGAGAAGCTGGAAACTAGTGCTATTCTTTTTAGTTTTGTGGTGGCTCTTAATTTTGTTCCCTCAATGGTTGACGGCCAGCTTCTTATTTGCCTCCATAAAGCCGATCTCAGATACAATTAATTGGCGACGCCTAACTATGTTGGCTTAGGCTATGTTTGGGAAGGCTGGTTATTGCGATTACTGCTAGCTGTTGTTGTTGGCTATGATGGCTATAACGATTTGACAAGGCTGTTAAGTTTATGCGGTTGTGGCTGGTTAATATTTAGCTATTGGAATGTAAATTTATAAAATAATAGCCCTTTTCTATAAAAAAAAAGTCATAAAAAATATTTTATAAAAGTAAAAGTATATGTTTTATTTTTACTTTTATTTATTTTAGTTATATATGCATTAAATACTTTGTTATTTTTAATGAAATATGTTAGTGTAATTTTAAGACTACTTTTAATACTTTTTAAAAAAATGTGTAGAAAGATAGAATGACTTTCTTTTTAATATGGAGGTAGTAATAATTAATGTTAATTTTTATTTCTTTTTGTTTCAAACATATATTTAAAAGAATTTTTTTATGTCATAATATTATATCATAAACATAAAAAAATAAAGCTTATTTTAACCTTTATTGATATGACTATGACCCTATTTGTTTCGTCTGTTTTTTATAATCTTATTGTAAATTTTTAATGTATTGTTATTATTATTTTATAGTTATTATTTCCAGAATTTATATATTTCCATCAGTATTACTATTATAGTCATCATTACTATTAGTTTTATAATCTTTATAATTTATTTCATATCATTTTTGTTATTGATAAAAAAAATCAATTTAATATGATATGAAATTAAGATGAGGAAAACATGACCTGTTTTTGTGTTATATTTATTTTACATATTTATTTATAAGATTATTTTAAATAAACTATTTGAATAATAAATATAAGATTAGAGTAATTATTAGTTGTTGTTGTTAGTTGTTATCTGTTGTTGTTGGAGGCTATTGCAATTTGATAATATTGTTACATACATGTGGTTGGTTAAGATTTAGCTGTTGGAATGTAAATTTATAAAAATGGGTATTAATGATAATAGTAATTAATGTTAATTAGATTTTCAATTTCTTTTCTTTCACACATATTTTAAAGACTATTTCTATGTCATAATATTATATCATACACATTAAAAAAAATGAAAGATTATTTTAACCTTTATTTATATGACTATGACCTTGTTTGTTTCATTTTTTTTAATTACCATCCATTTCCACTAGCTCAAGATGTTGCTGATGGAGAGCATGCCTTCATGGGTAATTATGAATTTCAAGCAAAGGAAATGTTCTTCTAAAACTCACTTCTGGAAAAAAATTATCTTCAAGTGACGATCTCTATGTGCCCTCCTTGTGTAGGAACTTTGTTTTAAAAAGTTTGTCGAATAGGGCTGGATTGATATTGGTTTTTTAAGCTGATAAGGTTGTGTTGATCAAGAATGGAGTCTTTGTAGGAAATGAGTACTTAGTTTATGGTTTCTTTGTTTTGAGCACTATTTTAGTTAGTGAAATTACTTCTACTTCTACTTGTATTGGTAAGTCTGTATCTTTATGGCATGGTAATCTAGGGTATGGGAATGTGGCTTCCATAGATAAAATAAAATGAATGAACTTGATTAATGTGTTAGATACTAATGATTATGATAAGTGTCCTATTTACGTGGAATTTAAATATGCTAAAGAACCCTTTAAACCTATCACTAAAAGATCAACTAAATTATTAGAGTTAATTCATACATATTTGGCTGACTTTGGGAACTATTTGAGTAGGGGAGGAAAAATGCATTATGTGACCTTCATATACGATTATTCTAAGTATACTAAAGTTTACCTCCTTAAGACTAAAGATGAGATTAAAGGAATGTTCTTAAAATTTAAGGCATAGTTTGAAAACTAACTGGATTGTAAGACTAAGCGGCTTAGGTCTGATAGGGGTAGTTAATATGGAATTATTTTTCTAAAATACTTTTGCGATAGTCACGGTATTATACATGAGACCTATGTCCTTTATACCCCTCAATAAAATGGTGTAACTGAAAGAAAAAAAATAGAACTTTGAAAGAAATGATAAATGCTATGCGATTAAGTTCTGGTATGTCTAACCAAATGTGGGAAAAAGGTGTGTCGTTTGCCTATTATGTTTTAAGCATACTTTCTCATAGAAAACTAGATAAAATACCCTATGAATTATAGAAATATTTTACATTTAATCTGAAATTTCTAAAAGTATGCGACTGTTTAGCTAAGGTTGGTTTGCCCGACTTTAGGAGGAAAACCGTGGGAACAAAGACTTTTGATTTTACATTTATTGGGTATGCTTAAAACAATGCTACATATAAATTCTTATGTTTGAATGATAATTCTATATAGGAATTCAGAGATACATTTTTTTTTAAGAATTTGTTTCCCATAAAAAAGAAGAAGAAGAAGAAGAAGAATGTATGTGATATTGATGGTTCTTTGAATGATTCTTCCAGACCTTTGTATCTACCTTCTTCATTAACTTATGTAAATGAAATTTTAAATGAGTTTAGGAGAAGTAAAATATGAAGAGTAGAAACTAGCTATGGACCTAACTTTATTTCTACTTTTCTAGATGAAAATGATGATATTGATATGATAAATGTTGACTTTTTGTCTCTTATTTGATTGAGGAGGATCCTAAATTTTATAGGTAAGTTATAACCTCTATTGATGTTAGTTTCTAGAAGGAAGCAATAAAAAAATAATTTAGAGTCCATTTTGTCTAATCATACATTAAATTTGGTAGATTTGCTTAAAGGTTGTAAACCAATTAGATGCAAATGAATTTTTATAAAGAAACTGAGAATTGAATGGATCATAGATAAATTAAGGCTAGATTGGTAACTGTAGGCTATAAGCGAAAAAAAAGGATGTTGACTTTTTCAATACTCATTCTCTTGTGAATAATTTTGTCATTATTCATTATTTAGTTGCCATAGCTTTTATCCATGGAATTGTGATCCATCAAATGGATGTTAAGATGATATTTTTCAATGGTGACTTAAAACAAGAAATTTATGTTGAGCATCCCGAGGGCTGTGTAGTTGAGGGTTAAGGAAAAAAAGTATGTAGATTGCTAAAGTCATTGTATGTCCTTAAACAAGCTCCTAAGAAATGGTATGAAAACTTTGACCAAACCTTAGTGAGCAATGGTTATGTTGTGAATATATCTGATTTTTGTGTGTACTCCAAAATTTTTGGACATGAATATGTTATTATTTGCCTTTATGTGGATGACATGTTAATTCTTGACAAAAGTGTGAAGGTAGTCAATGAGACCAAATCATTTTTATCTTCTCAATTTGATATGAAATATTTGGGGGTATTTGATGTAATTCTTGGTATTAAAATGAGAAAAACTTAGAATGATTTTTCCTATGAACCTAGCATGTACTTGAAAAATAACTAAGGTTCTAGTGTTTCATAAGAAGAATATGCTAAAATCATAGGTAGTGTAATATTCTTCATGAACTATAATAGATCTAGCTTATACGGTTAGTATATTAAGTAGGTATACTCACAACTCAGATAGTGACCATTGGATTGCGCTTTGTCATTTACTTAGATATGTAAAGGGTTCTAAGGATTGGTGTTTGCATTCTTGAAAATTTTCTGTTGTGTTAGAAGGATGTACAAATGCTAACTGGATTTGTGATAACGATGAGGTCAGTTTTGCTAATAATTATGTTTTTACCATGGCTTGAGGAGCTGTGTTGTGGAAGTATGCTAAGTAGACTTGTGTTTCTTGACCCACTATGGAGTCAAAGTTTATTGCCCTTGAGTTAGCTGATCAAGAGACAGAGTTGTTGAGGAATCTATTGGTAGATATGCCTTTATGGAAGAAACTTTGTGTGCTAGTTTCCTTGCATTATGATTCCTAGTAATCTATTGGTGTTGCCAAGAATATTGTATATAATGGTAATAAAAGACACATCCGTGTAAGACACAATTATTTAAGACAATTATTAAGGAACGATGTGATATCCTCAAAGTTTGTTAGGCTAAAGAGAAATTTGACACATCCTACTACAAAGGGTCTAATGAGGAAAGTTATCCTCGAATCATTGAGGGGGATGGGGATTAAGACTTTGAATTGAGGAAAGTATGGTGGATAAATAAACAAATCCATATGATTACTCTGTTGTACTTCATTCCAATCCATATGGAGTGTGGCAGTGCTTTGACTATAGGTTGGGCTTAGTCTCTTAATGAGTTCATAGCTCTACTCTTGGGTGATCCTAGTGATACAAACTTAATCAACTCACCGCTTGATATATATGATGTTTAGCATATTGATGCTCTTAATGGATCCATAGCCCTTGATATATATATATATAGAGGTGCTTTGTGATATAAACTTGATGAATTCACCTAGACAAGTGTGAAGGTGGGTCACATTTCATGAATGACTAAGAGCATATTTCTAAAGTACTCATAAGTATCCAAAATGTGCGCATGATCATTAATAGCACTTTTTTATTATTGCATAATACATGTATTCTAAAGTACTCATGAGTATCCAAAAGGTGCGCATGATCATTAATAACGCTTTTTATTATTACAAAATACACATATTCTAAGGTAAGACATGCATTGTGGGGGTATTAATTGAATTCAAGGACTTTCAATATTTGTTCACTTTCTAGACATATTTATTGCCTCACTTCTGTATGCGTTAATTCAATCATTAAAATATTGATATTTAAGTTATAATACACTATATTTTTTAAATTCAATTTTCTAAATCAGAATGATTGATTTTAATGTAATTTTATGAAAATGTTTAATTATTTTATTTGCGATTCATTCTATAGTTTTATTAATGGTTTTGAATTCATATACTAATTTAGTTAATTGCTGTAGTTTCAGATTTTTCTAGATAAACATGTTCATGGCTATGATTTTTATAATATTCAAATGATTTTTTAAAAAATATATTTTTTTCATTCTATCGTGTGCTTTGATTTTTATTATTTTACGTTCAATTTCGATTATAACTTTGTTGTATTATTATGACTATGTTTTGGAGTTATATTTTGTTAATAAAATAAATTGTTTACATTGTAAAAATCCTCTTTATAATAGTAAAATCATTGAAATGATTTTAATCTACAATAAATTTTTCTTTTGTTGAATTTATCTATTTTTAAAATATTGATAAGATCTTCATAAAATTTTAAATTAAATGTTTTTGTAACTTATTTATGACTTTTTTTCAAAAATTAATTTTCTTAAATTTTTCTTTTTTTTGTTTACAGAAGTCCTTTATTCAAAAATCATTTATTATCAATTCTAGTTTGTTAGAATTTGATTTGAATATTTTTCAAATAGTTTTAAATATTTTTTTATGTCATGTTATGTATTTTTGTAAATAATGCAAATTCTTTTGCTTTTTGATATTTTTAAAGATTTTATGAAATCCTTTGAATAGATTTTTTTATTAATTAAATTATTTTTGGTATTTATGAAATTTTTTTAGTTAAATGAATTTAAGATAAAATTATCCATTAATAATATTTACATTTTTTGTATCGCATATGTACTTATGCACTAAAAAAAATCTATTTTTTTCTTTTTCTCTTCTGTCTCCTTCTTCCCCTTTCCTTTTTCCTATGCTGGAAACCCAACCCCATAACCCCGACCTACCCTTCCTACTCCCTACTCCCCTACATTGATCTCTAGCAACCTCCATACTGTAATACCCTATTTTTCAAAAACCTTAATTATAAACCAATAATTATGAGTAATTAATTGTAATAATTATTATAGGGTATTTTTAAAAAAAAATATGTTATTGATATATGTATTATTATGACATATTAGATATAAATATAATTAGGTTAAAATATGATAGAAAATTGGGTTATTAAATCTAATCCTAGTCTTAACCCTGACTGGTATTGAGTAATCCTAATCCCGATAACCGGATATTTTTACCTTGGTTAATCTTCCTAAATTATTACCCTTACCCTATACTAGATTCTGACCTTACCCTACTCCCTTTACCCTGGCGTGATCTTCTCCAACGCCATACCTCCCTCTCCCCCATGTTTCCCTCTCCCATGTCTTACTCGACTCTCCGCTTCACGCTACTATCCATTAAATTCATTATTTCTCCTATTTTTGTGTCATGTTTTACCCCCAAACAAAGCCTACACTTCCCCTCCTTCCTCTCAATCTCCCTCAAGTAAGAAACACCCCATCGTTCTCCATCATTGCTCTCGTCGTCCACTTTCATTTTCACTATTTTTTATCTACAACGCACGCTGCCACCCTTTCTTCTCCCCTAGCAATGTCCATAACCACTGGTCTCCTTCCCTAAGCTTCAGCCAAAAGTACCAAATTCACCCCTAATCAATGTACAAACCCACCGAATCCCTTCTCCTATCAACACACAAATTCACCAATCACCCCTTTCATCTTTGGCCATTTGTTCTAAACACCACCCCCTTGTTGTACCCAAACCCACAGTTCCTCCCTCTTTGGATTTGGCAAAAAACACCACAAAACCCCCGGCATAAGCCAAAGGTAACGTTGCTCACCTCCCTCCTTCAGCAAATTCCACCATTCCTCCTCCCCTTGTTTCGTGACTTGTGGTGTGTTCCTTGCTACTTGGTTTGGCCAGTTAGTTGTATTTCAAGTTGGTTTAGTTAATTGTGGGTTATTTTTGTGTTATATTAAATGCTAATATATGTGTTCTTGGGTGTTAATTTCTTGAGTAATCCTTGAGGATCTTGAAGAAGATGATCTTTTGTACTTTTTGTATAAGCTTGGATTTAGTAAATTCAATTACTCATGAGACGGTAGAAATTATGTGTGAGCATGTTAGGATTGTTTGGATTTAGAATCATGCTAGGGTTTTATATTTTTTAAATATTATAACATGCATGATAAGATTATAACATGGTAAATAAATGGTACGTTTGATTGTTGTTAAGTTAAGATGCATGAGTAATATGTTAAATGATTTATTTATGCAAATCTAGGATTTTGTTAGGGTTTGTAACCCTATAAAATTATGATTTAAATTCCATGATTATCTCTACATGGTAGCAAGGGTGTTATAAATAGCATAGAAATATACAAGGGTGTATGCATAACTTACTAAATGCATGAAAAGTGGAAAAACATAGTCAATTGCTAAATCATAAAAATTACCTATGTGTTAAAACATTTTAAATTATTTTCTTTTATCCATTTCATGACAAATTGCTCATAATAATAATGTTTAGTACAAAATTTGGATAATAATAGTAAAATTAAGATTTGGAGGGCATTTTGGTCATTTTTGATCAGTTTGACGTTTTGGGTTGTAAACCCTAATTGTTTAAGTGGGTTTTGATAAAATTTACTTGTTTTATATTATTATATGTTTCAACTAGTTTTCTAACCTACTCCTATGATTTATATTAGTGACCTAAGAAAGCATTCTTGTGGATCCTTACGCTAGCGATCTTCCTTTGTTTCTTATTTTGCTTAGCTACCTTTGGACCTAGGTAAGTCTCTACTTAACTTTGCTTATGATGGAATTATGAAATGTATGTCATCTTGAAGTTAAAGGTGATAGGTATGTTTTATATGATTTATATATGTCATATATATCATGTCTTGTATAATACTTTTATGTATCTATGAGGTTATAATTTTCAATTCAAATATATGTTAACATGTTTAGATGTGTTTTAACTTTAATTATTTAAATATGGATTAAGATTGTGTGATGTCTTATGTTGGACTCTCATGACACTTGGAATTAATTGGCTTTAATGCCACTTGGATATGACTTTAATGCCACTTGGAATATTAGGCTTAATGCCTCATGGTTTGGGCCTTGATTCTTTATAGATCAAGTGCATAGATAACATTGGTATATAATAATGGAAATAAATGAGGTTGATAGAAATGATTTAAGCGTTATTATGTGAGTCTGATTTATATTTGGTAAAATCTTTAAATAAAACGTTAATAACTTGAAGTGAAACATCTTGAGTCGAAACTTATGTCATTCGGACTAGCTATCTGAATAAGATTTTTATTTGATTAATTAACCTATGCTAGGCGATTATATGAGTTAAAAAGATATTTTATTCTTAGTATATTTGGAATATTAGTAGTTACACATATGTACTATTAGATGATAGTGGCATTTAAGGGGCGTTTGTGCGGGTTCGAATTTCCGTTATTGATGAATTTGTTTATCGATTCGACTAATTTGATGGTAATCACGTGATCATAAATAAATGTACAGGCCAAAACGACCAAACCCAAAAAGCATCGTGTCCGACCTAACGCTGGTGTCGTTTCACCTAGACTCGCATTGTATCGTTACAAGTAATTCATATCATATTGCACAAAAGACACGCATGCCTTTGTTCCGATACGTTTTGGTGATTGTTGTATTACATAGTTTATACTCTCCGTGGTATAAAAAAAAGAAAAATATCTATTAGTTTTCATACATTTTAAAAAAACTAGTAAATTTTGTTTTAAAATTATATTTACATTTTTCATTAAAAAATAATAAAATATTTAATATAGAGATAATAGAAGAAATAAAAATAAAGATTAAAGTAGAAAATATGTATTAACTTTTCTGAAATAACTTTCTTTTTCATATAAAAATTTAGTAATAAAATTATTTTCTTTTTAATACGAAAGTAAGTATATTATTTTTTTATCCATAACCTACCTAATAATCCCCGACTTAAAACTTGGTGTTTTGCATGTGTAGTTACGATGCAAACCCAACAAGAAAGACTACCAACTAGTTTGTTTTTGTTAAATAGATTGTAATATATATATATATATATATATATATATATATATATATAAGAGGGTTTCATTTGAATTAATTTGAAAAGTCCTGATTGTTTCTTTTCATTTGAATTAATTTAAAAAGTCATGATTGTTGACTTGGTGTCTTTTCATTTGAATTAATTTGAAAAGTCATGATTGTTGGTATATGATCCAAGGAACACTTTGGTTCACGGACTTGGTACCTGTTCGAAGGGACTTCATTAACTCTATATATAACCCCCACCATCAACCGAAAAAATTAATTCGGAAATTCAGATTTTCCGAAAATTCCAATAGTTCTCTCTCTTTTCTCTCTCTCTCTCTCTACTTTTTCGATTCCTATATTCCTAGTTGAGTACAAACATAACGTTGCGTTCGCTGGAATCCTATTAGATTAAAGTGCTGCATATGATAGGAACGAAAATCCGTTCTATCCTGGAAGACGATTGTTCACAACCTTGAGCACCATATGAGGGAGCAAAATCGTCTTAAGGACACATCATGAATTTGGTGGGCTCGGATAAATTATTTCTGGTATTCTATTATATTTCTATACTATACACCCAACAATCTTAAGACGATTTTTTTTTTATTTTTAATTTTACATTTCCTTTATTGGTTATAGTATAGAAAGTGGTATTTATTTGATAAATAATTCTACTAATTTTCTTCTACTCCTTTATTATTTGTCGAATTTCTGTTTTTGTAACATAAATGACTTCGTCTGCAAACATTGTTGCAAGTTCCACAAATCCTGTGGGTGTTGGTGAAAAGCCACCAAAGTTCAATGGGTCGGATTTTAAGCATTGGCAACAGAAGATGCTTTTCTATCTGACTACATTAAATTTGGCAAAGTATCTCAATGAGAGTCCTCCAAAGGTTGATGAAAAAGAGACTGATGTAGTCAAAGTGGCTGCAATAGATGCATGGAATCATTTTGACTTTCTTTGCAAGAATTATATTCTAAATGGTTTGAATGACACATTATATAATGTGTATTCTGGTACTAAAACGGCAAAGGAACTGTGGGATGCTTTAGATACCAAGTATAAGACAGAAGACGCCAGAATAAAGAAATTTAAGGAAAAGTGCTATGAATGTGGCAAGCAAGGACACCGTGCAAAGGATTGTCGCAATCCGAAAAAGTCTAAGAAAAGAAATGCTCAAGCGAATGTCACAGAGATAGACAAGTTATCTGAAGATCTTGATGTTATCAATCTATCCGCAGTAGTGTCACAATGCAACCTTATAGGCAATGCTAAGGAATGGTGGGTAGACATCGGAGCCACTCGTCACATATGTGGTAACAAGTGGATGTTTTCTGAGTATCAACCTATAGAAGATGATGAAGAACAACTCTTCATGGGAAATGCTTCATCTTATAAGGTCATCGGTCGTGGAAAGGTGATACTGAAGTTGACAAGCGGAAAAAACCTTACTTTGAATGATGTGCTCCATGTACCAAATATCCGGAAGAATTTAATTTCAGGATCCCTACTAAGTAGGAATGGTTTTAAGTTGATCTTTATATCCGATCAATTTATACTTATTAAGAATGAGATGTTTGTAGGAAATGGCTATCTTAGTGATGGGCTCTTTAAGATGAATGTAATGACTATTGTACCCAAAGTTAATAATAATAAGAGTGTTTCTTCTTCTTATATGCCCGAGTCATTTAATATTTGGCACGAACAATTAGGACATGTTAATACCATTCGAAGGTTAATTAATTTAGAGTGTTTTCCTAAAAGTGAGTTTAATCCTAATCATAAATGTGAAATATGTGTTGAGGCCAAGATGGCAAGAAAACCCTTTCATTCTATTGAAAGGAACACATAACCTCTAGATTTAATTCACACTGATGTGTGTGATTTAAAATTTGTGCAAACTAGAGGTGGTAAAAAGTATTTTATTACTTTTATAGATGATAGCACCCGTTATTACTATGTGTATTTGCTACGAAGCAAAGATGAAGCAATTGATAAGTTTAAACACTTCAAAGTCGAAGTTGAGAATCAACTTGGTAGAAAGATTAAGGCTATAAGAAGCGATAGAGGAGGTGAATACAAATACCCTTTTGAACAAGTTTGTTTAGAAAATGGTATTATTCACCAACTACTGCTCCTTATACGCCTCAATTTAATAGAATTGCAGAACGCAAGAATAGAGCTTTGAAGAACATGATGAATGCCATGTTGATTAGTTCTGGTTTACCACAGAACTTGTGGGGGGGGGGGAGCCTTATTAACTGCAAATTATATTCTCAATAAGATTCCTCATAAGAAAACCCACAATATTCCATATGAGTTATGGAAATGTCACAAGCCTAACTATAAATACTTAAAGGTGTGTGGGTGCTTAACAAAAGTAGCAGTTCCCAAACCTAAGAGGACTAAGTTAGGACCAAAAACCATTGATTGTGTGTTAATTGGTTATGCACATAACAGTAGTGCATATCGTTTCCTTGTCCACAAATTAGAGGTTCCTGATATTGATGCCAACATTATTATAGAATCAAGGGATGCTATATTCTTTGAAAATGTTTTTGCCTACAAAATGAATAATGAATCAGTTTCACTAAAGAGGCTAAGAGAGTCTATTAGTGATGGGAATAAAGAAGTTAATTTAGATGAACCTAGACAAAGTAAGAGAGCTAGGATCTCTAAATCATTTGGACCTGATTATCTAACATATTTGTTAGAAAATGAGCCTCAAACATTTAAAGAAGCTATATCCTCTCCTGAATCTTCTTATTGGAAAGAAGCAATAAATAGTGAAATTGAATCCATCATGCAAGTAGTGGAATTGCCTCCTGGGAATAAACCCCTAGGATGTAAGTGGATCTTTAAGAAGAAATTAAAGGCTGATGGTTCAATTCACAAATACAAGGCAATGCTTATAGTTAAAGGATACAAGCAAAAGGAAGATGTTGATTTTTTCGACACATATTCACCAGTTACAAGAATTACGTCTATACGTATGCTATTGGCAATAGCAGCTGTAAAGGGTCTTGAAGTACATCAAATGGATGTAAAAACAACATACTTGAATGGTGAATTAGAGGAAGAGATCTATATGGAACAACCCGAGTGGTTCATTGCTCCCGGTCAAGAGAAAAAAGTTTGTCGGCTTATTAAATCTCTCTATGGATTAAAACAAGCACCTAAGCAATGGCATGAGAAATTTGATAGTGTAATGTTGTCAAATGGATTCAGGATAAATGAGTCTGACAAATGTGTTTATGTCAAAGATACTCATAAAAGGCTACGTTATAGTGTGTCTATACGTAGATGATATGCTCATAATGGGTAATAATAATGATATTATTAACACTACCAAATGGATGCTCACCCGAAGTTTTGATATGAAAGACATGGGTCTTGCATATGTTATATTAGGAATTAAGATTTCTAGAACATCTGATGGATTAATATTGTCTCAATCTCATTATATTGAAAAAATACTTGATCGATTCAAGGAGTACAATATTAACCCAGCTAAGACACCATTGGAGGTGAATATTCATTTGATGAAAAATACGGGTGCGAGTTTTTCACAATTAGAATATTCACGTATAATAGACAGTATCATGTATCTCATGAACTGCACGCAACCGGATATTGCTAATGCAGTTAACAGACTTAGTCGCTATACCAGTAACCCTAATAGGGAACATTGGAAAGCGCTCATTCGAGTTCTAGGATATCTAAAGCACACCAAGAACTTTGGATTACACTACAAGAGATATCCAGTAATGGTAGAAGACTACACTGATGCGAATTGGATATCGGATTCCAGGAACTCTAAGTCTACTAGTGGATATGTGTTTACTCTTGGAAGTGGTGCAATATCTTGGAAATCATCTAAACAAACATGTATCGCGAGGTCAACAATGGAGTCTGAATTTATTGCTTTAGATAAAACCGGGAAAGAAGCTGAATGGCTTAGAGACTTCCAAGAAGATATCCCATATTGGGAAAAACCTGTGCCACCCATACGTATCCATTGTGATAGCCAGTCTGCAATTGGTAGGGCATGGAGTAAGATGTATAACGGTAAGTCTAGACATATTCGTCGTAAACATAATACCATTAGAAGGTTGCTTTCTAGTGGAGTTATCTCAATTGATTATGTGAGGTCAAAGGATAATATTGCGGATCCGCTTACAAAGGCATTAACTAGAAAGCAAGTAGAAAGTTTATCAAGGGGAATGGGCTTAAAGCCTATGGATATATAGAGTCGTCATGGTGGCAACCCAACCTAGTTGATTGGAGGTCCCAAGATCTAGGTTCAATGGGAAAACTGAACTATGGATGATTCGGTGTTGCACTGAGGAATCTAATTTTTATCTACTCATTCCTATGATGAAACAGTGCAAAGAAAGGATAAGGTTAAGCTATGCTTTTAATGATCCCTATAACTTAACATGTTTAAGTAAAATATCTAAAGGATATAATAATTAGGAGATCACCTATGTGAGTGGAAAGGGGCCGCTTCTGTGAGAATTTTGAAGGCTGAATTCTCTAACACACTCACAGAACCAGGAGGTGTTCATGGCCGAAACGAACACAAACGTGAGAACCAACTATGCTTGAAGGAAGCTTTGTGTTTTCTATTGTTTCGGTTTACACTAGACGACTGACTGTTCAAGGCAGACATGTCCACTGATTGACCAGTAAACCCAATAGAAATTCACTATGGAAAGTTCAAAGTCTCAAACTACTTATCCAGATGCAATTTTCTTCACTTGTGCTCAGTTAGTTTAATTATGGAATGAAAGTTAATTTTATCTTTCATATAGGGAATGGACGCATTCCACAAAAAGATATTATTACTTTGTGGTAGGGTAATGTGAGAGATACTAATTTAAGCATAATTTGTTCATGCTTGTGATATATTACAATCTAGTGGGAGATTGTTAAATAGATCGTAATACATATATATAAGAGGGTTTCATTTGAATTAATTTGAAAAGTCCTGATTGTTTCTTTTCATTTGAATTAATTTGAAAAGTCATGATTGTTGACTTGGTGTCTTTTCATTTGAATTAATTTGAAAAGTCATGATTGTTGGTATATGATCCAAGGAACACTTTGGTTCACGGGCTTGGTACCTGTTCAAAGGGACTTCATTAACTCTATAAATAACCCCCACCATCAACCGGAAAAATTAATTCGGAAATTCAGATTTTTCGAAAATTTCAATAGTTCTCTCTCTCTCTTTCTCTCTCTCTACTTTTTCGATTCTTATATTCCTAGTTGAGTACAAACATAACGTTGCGTTCACTAGAATCCTATTAGATTAAAGTGCTGCATCTGATAGGAACGAAAATCCGTTCTATCCTGGAAGACGATTGTTCACAACCTTGAGCACTGTGTGAGGGAGCAAAATCGTCTTAAGGACACATCGTGAATTCAGTGGGCTCGGATAAATTATTTCTGGTATTCTATTATATTTCTATACTATACACCTAACAGTTTTGTTAGTAGGGCCGTAAATCAACCGAGCCGAACCGAATATCCTTAGGCTTTGGCTGTACTCATTTAACTAAATACATTAATTAAGAGAACTTTTAATGAGTCAAGTCGAGCTGAATTCAAAAACTAAAACTATAAAATGAACCAAACTTTATTTTTTCGAGCTCAGACTAAACTCATTTAATATATAAATCCAAAAGTAAGGTTCGGACTCGACTCATTTAATTAAATAAACGAGTCGAATCGAGTTTTCATCGAGATGAGTTGAACCGAATACTGCAATGACTCAACTCATTTACGACCCTAATCGTGTGCTTAACTACACACAACCAGCTGGTTCTTGAATAGGTACGACGGTCTTAGATTTTGCACCTCATGCGGTTGTATTCGTTCTTAATATATAGTTAATAGTTAACACCCCACTGAATCTGATTATGGCTTCTATTGGAATTTCGTGACTTGCTTCCCTTTCGTTCATGAGTTTGACAAGAAGAGGAATGTCGTCCAAAAGATCAAAATGAGAATTGCTTACGATTATCACAGTCCTACCCCACCTGTCCCCCCCAACCAAAAATCCGAAAAGGAATTTTGTTTTATCGCTTCACTAACATGAGCCGTAAGTAGCCGTAAATTTATCGTGCCACTGGTCCGTGAATTGGATCAGCCGGATGTGCTAAATTATAAGAAATAATTAAGTAACTTATATGAACAATTTTTGAATATTTTAATTATTTTTTAATAGTAATATATACTAAAATTTAATGGAACAAACTAAAATTAAAATATTTAATAAAAATTATTGATCGATGATCATTCCTACATAAAAATAATGTTAGTCCGTACTCAATATCAACCATACTTGATAAATTATATGATGAAATGAAATATTAAAAAATTAAAAAATTTAAATATTTTTTAATAAAAATTTATGCAAAAATTTGATCAAATTTAAAAATTTATATCTCATCATCATCATCAGCGGCAGAAGAAGAAGAAGAAGAAGAAGAAGAAGAAAGTGTATTAATACAACTAGAACTCTAACCTATGATATATTGTAGACTAAACAAACATGATATAGTATTTGTAATTCATTTTGTTTATATTTTTTTATTTAGGAAAAAAATAATAAAAGAAAATAAGTTCATCCGACAACCAAAAAGTAAACTTCATTAACTTTAATGTAGTAGTGAGTGGCATTTACTCCTCTTGCTTGTTGGTCTCTTTTTAATTGGAGGAAAATGGAACTAAAAAATTATGGTTGTAGGAACTAGATCCAAGCCCCTTTTCGTTTACAACATGGGTGAACATAGTTGTATGACCAACCACACATCCATAAACCATTATTTATATTGGAATTTTTGTGTTCCTATCTTAAATTTCAATGTTTTTCTGTAATACTATTGAAATGTCCTAACTATGCCAATGACTTTAAGTATTGTCTGTTCGTGTTTTTTTTGATAAGTAAATGTTTCATTAAGACTTAAAGGTAAGAGGAGTTGCATCTGGTATCATTGTGAGACATTCTCTCACATTCTAGGAAGGATTTGGAAGGGACTTACCATATCCAAGACATGTTTCTGTCAAGTGTGAAGTACCTGTTTGATAAAATTCCCTATGAAAAATGTTGTGAGATGGTAATTAGCTTCTACTAGCACAATTTTTGTTTACTAATTTCATTATTTTCCTCTTATTATCATGGGGTTAATAGAGGTGAAAAATATATCATCACATCTTATAAATTTTACATAGTTTATTTGAAAAAAAAATAGTCATAGAAATACCCATTTGAGATATTTGTCCGAACTAAAATGAGTATTTAAAAAAAATTATATTGTTTGTATATTTACTATATAAAAGATGTAAAGTATGAGGTTAACTTTTCTATTATCGTTGCTCTCATGCCAAACATGCTTTAAGTATAAATTTAGGTGGTTGAAGTCATTGACATTGTTTTTTTGGGGGTGGTATGGTATCTATGCACTGTAGTGTCATGTAAAGTCAATTACTAATAACCATATAGGTGACGTCATTATAAAGGTGTTATAATACCGAGAAAGGGGGGAGAAAGATTCAAACATGATACTTCTGGTACCCAAGAGCTAGTCTTTACCACTAGACCAAATCTCATTCGGTACTATAATGTTATTGTTACATTTTTGATATCGTTGCCCCTTGTAAGGAATAGAATATTGGTTCATACATGAAGCATTGTGATGCTACTGAAGATCACTACACACACCGAATAGATTGCAGGTGCCGAAACGCGGAGTTAAGAAAGCTAAAGAAAAACTACCAATTAGAGCTTTAATTAGTGAGTCAATATGATTATTTTTGTTATAATGATGATATTCAAATTAATTCCTTGAAGAACCTTAGATGTATCGAATATTTTCTATGGGTGAACCTGGCGGGAGGTTTATCATATGTCATGCATTAGTACTAAGGTAGATGGAGAAGTTGAAGCCGGAGTTGACATATATTGTTATGATGTGATCCCACATAAAAAATTGAGAGGATTTTGGACAGTTTATATGGAGGGAGGTCAACCCTCCATTCTTGAACTAGTTTTTGGGTGGAGTTAGGGTTCTTCCTAGAAGATTATCCCTGGGGCCTCTCAGACGATTACGTCTTTGGGGTCCATATTAGCTGGTCCCAGACGATTATACATTGGGGTTCCAGATAGAGCTCGTTTGGCTTGATGGTATATAATTGCTATGTAGAGTCCATATCATGTTATGTGCCCATCGATTAATATTGTTATGGAATTGTACTTTTTTGAATGATCAAAACGTTGGCCAACATGTTTGCTATAACTCCATAGGGTACCATCATTATTATCTATATTATTACGTTAGACATACTTTTAAGCCGATTGTTTTATGTATTATTTTTAGAATTTTATTTATATTATCTATTATATTATTATTTAATTAGTAGGTTACACTATATTTTACTAAATATCTAAATTATCCTATATTATTACTCTAAAATAATATCAACTATAATTATAAAAAGACAATTAATAAGAATAATATCAATTATAATTATTAATTATAACTAATAAAAATATTATATTATTAATTTTAGTTAAATAATTAAAAAATAATATTAATTATAACTCATTAATAATAATAATTTTAATTGCAACCAGAAAATAATTATTTAAAAAAATATATATTAATCATTATTATGAATATTAATTATGATCTTAAAAAGAAAATTAATAAGGCTAGTAACTATTGTAACTATGAATTAGCAATTAATAAAAATATTATTAATAATTGTTAT
The DNA here is from genome assembly GCA_039764185.1 of Tamarix austromongolica. Classification (NCBI taxonomy): domain Eukaryota; kingdom Viridiplantae; phylum Streptophyta; class Magnoliopsida; order Caryophyllales; family Tamaricaceae; genus Tamarix; species Tamarix austromongolica. Next base: position 14,741,873 of record CM077819.1, read on the forward strand.
GAATAATTAATCAAAATAAATATTATTAATTAATTTTATTGATATGTACATATTTTGATAAGAATGATAATAATAATAATAATAATAAAATACTGATTATAATTACAAAAAAATAATTAATAAGAATACTATTAGTTTTAATTATTAATTATAATAATATATAATAAATAAAATAATAAAAAAATATAATATTATTAATTATACTTATAATTAAATAATAAATATAAATAAAATTCATTATGATCATAAGTAATTGATTAATAATAATATTAACTTGTAAGATATATTAATAAATATGAAAAATTATCATAATCATGGTTATAATTAACTAGTCAATACAAAAAAACTTAATTATTAACTATAATTAAGTATAATATTAAATAGAAAAATAATAATGATATTATTTATTATAATTATAAATAATTAATAAATAAAACTAATATTAATTGTAATCATAAATAAATTATTTATAAGTATAATAATAATAATCATAATTATAAAAAAAATATGAATTATAATTTTATAGAAATAATTAATAAAAATATTATTATTCATAATTGTAATTAAATAATCAATAAAAGTAATGTTAATTGAAGTTTTCATTAATTATTAATAATAATATTAATTTTCGTTATACATAAATAATTTTTAAAAATAATACTAATCATAATTATAAATAATTAATATTTTTAAAAATTAATTATAATCTTAAAAGACAAATTAATAAGGATAGTATTTATTATAAAAACTAATTAATAACTAATAAAATATTGTTAATGATAATTATAAATAATTAATCAATATATGTAATATTAATTTTAGTAATATATAATTTTTTTATAATAATAATAATATTAATCGTAATTATTGAACTTAAAATTAATTATAATTATAAATAAATAACTAATAAGAATATTATTAGTTACAAGTATTAATTATAATTAATGAAAATATTAATAGTTTTAATTGTAATTAAATAATCAAAATAAAAATTATTACTTATAATTATATATATATAATTAATAATTTTATTATTAATTATAATGGTAAATTAATAATAATTATAAATAATATTAATCATAATTATAAATGTCACATTTTCAAAATATTATATATATATCAATTAATTTTTTATCAAATGAGTTATCAAATGCAATTATTACTTTATATATAAATAAGATATATTTATCAAATATTATTATTATTTTAAATTAGATCATATAAGAGTAATATTATCAACAAATAATTGCTAGTTGTTACCTTCCCTCGTATCATATATGACTATATATACTAAGTATATATATGATGCCATCTAGAATTTCATCGTTCCAACTTTATAACAGGGAATTACTATAGTTGAAAGAAATTATATATATTAAAAAAATATTGGTTAAATAATTTCATGTTGATACGTAAATTGAATAATAAATTAAAATAATGCTGAGGTGACTACAAAATTTTTAATCTAAAACCAAATTTCAAAGCCAGCTAAAGTTCAAGAAAACTTCCACGGTGTTGTTTATAATACTAGTTGGCGCATTTGTGGCCGGAAAATGCTACTTACCCAGATGGAAAAACCAAACTTAAATCTAAATATGCCCCACTTATTAGTTTTTCTATAAAAATGCAGTGCAGTGCAACTATAATTTATAGTGAACAAATTTTAATTGAAAAAAGGAAAAGAAGATAAAAACCCAGTGGATCCCACTTAAATAAGTTTCTCGGATTTCCCAAAACCCAAAGTTCAAATTAATACTAATAAAAAATTAAACACAAACCAAATGTACCCAGCAAGCTTCAACTTTACTACATTTTTTTTCTTTTTTCCTTATGCGATTGAACTGCCGGCTCCTTTCATTGCTGTCAACATTCACTAGTGTCGCTGCATTGTTCGTTGTCGCCATTGTCCGCACGCAACCTCTATTTTCCTCCGTGGTTGTGTATCCCCTCCATTATTCACAATCTTCGTTACCTACAGGTAAGAATAAATTATATCAATATTAGACTTGAATACTTACATGATAACCTATAGTATCAAATGAATGTTTAATAGTATAAAATATCAATCCATTGGCTGAAGAAGAAGAATTGTGGACTACTATATTGAGGATAAATTGCTACCACCAAAACCCCAAATTTATTCATTGCTCTCCAAGACCTATAAACTTATTATTCTTTTCTCTTGATTTTATTCAATCATGCTATCAACAAGTAAAAGTATTGTATCCTGTATGATTATACAGATAATAATAAAGATGTGAAGAGTTCAAAGTATAAATATACCTTTTTGTTTTCTGATCAAAGTTCAAAGTATCAAGATAATGAAGTGAAAATTTGAGGTAAAAACTATGTTTTTAAGTGCTGCATACTATATTCTATGATTTACAAAGAGTGATATACAACATTATTTTCATTAAGATAGTAATCTACCATCTTTGTGTATGTCTTGATTTAGTTTCTACCATTGAAGGCTCTTCTGTCTCACTTGCCTCACAAATACAAGAGTTTGAGAAGGTAGATGGATGTTTATAATGTCATGCAATGCTTGCAGTTTCTTTTGTTGCCATCAATATTATAAGTATTCTTTTATATGGGATTATTTTTTTTCATTTTGTGTACATATCATCTTTGTTTGAACATGTTTTTAATATTGATGGATTCTACATCTTTGCATTATCAAAGAGATGTTTAATAGATTGAAATTGACACAAGACTTTCTTCCTTTTACTTTATTTGTCTAATGAAGGTTTATGAAGTTGATCATATCCCTTCTTCCTTTTTTGTGCATATGGCTTTTCATAGGTGAAGTTGTGGATCTTTATATTCATTTTAATTCTAATTATCAACTAAAATTGTATTATTTACTTCAGATAATATGGACTCAAATTTTAGAGAAGCTAACAAAGAATTGGATTCCGAAATGGGAGAAATTCATCAAGAATTAGATTTGGAATTGGGTGAAGAGCAGCGAGAGTTGGATTTAATAATGGTAGAGGATCAAGATGTTGAAATGGAAGTCGAAAATGTAAATGAGGTGATGGCTCCGAGCAAGAATATGATTTTTTATTCTGAAATGGCAGCCCGTAGTTTTTATGCTTCATATGAAAAATCTCAAGGTTTTGGTGTGGTAATTGCAAATTCAAAAAAGAGATAAGGAATAAAACGTTGGGTACATTTCCAATGTCATAAGGGCGGATTGCCTAAGAACTCTATTGATCCATCAGCCAGTAACCCAACAGCTAAATCAAATTGCAAAGCATCAATGAAAATTGCAAAGCAAATTGATGACAAGTGGAAGGTAACCACAATCAATCTAGAGCACATCCATCCCATGAATCATGAATATACTAAATACTTGAAGTGCTACCAGAATATTCCACCCCATGTGCAAAGAAATATTGAGTTGAATCATGAGGCGGGAGTCAAGATTAATCAAATGATCAACTCATTTAACCGGAGTGCAGGGGGCATCAAGATAGAACATGGACGGAAAAGGATGCTCGCAATCACAATGATAAAGTTAGGTGACATGACCTCAAAGGAGGAGATGCTCAAGAAATGTTGCAATATTTCAAAAAGATGCAGTCAGAAAATAATAACTTTTTCTATTCCATTGATTTGGATGAAGAAAATTGTCTTACAAAAGTATTTTGGGTAAATACTAGGATTCGGGAGGCATACAAGGAATTTGGAGATACCGTGACATTTAAAACTACTTATCTTGTCAACATGTATGCAATGCCTTTCACGCCATTTGTTGGTGTCAACCATCATGGTCAATCCACACTTTTCAAATTTGGCTTAGTGACACGAGAGGATACCGAGTCTTTTGTTTGATTGTTTGAGGCATGGCTTGCTTGTATGTCCAACATTCATCCAAAGGCCATCATAACTGATCAGAGTAGGGCAATGCAAAATGCCATTAGTAAAGTATTTCCCCAAACTAGACATCGATGGTGCATGTGGCATATTATGAAGACAATCCCAGAAAATTTCAAGTCATATTCGATGTATGAAGAAATCTAGTGTAACATCAATAATGTAGTGTATGATTCTTTAACTACACAAGCTTTTGAGGAAAGTTGGGGCGAATTGATAGAAAATTATAAACTAGAAAACAATGAGTGGTTGTGTTCAATGTTTGATGAGTGCAAACAATGGGTACCAACATTTTTCAAAGACACATTTTGGGCCGGTATGTCTACAACTCAAAGGAGTGAAAGCATGAATGCATTCTTTGATGGCTATGTTCACTCAAAAACGACATTGAAAGAATTTGTGGAGCAATATGAAAATGCATTACGTAATAAGGTCCAGAAAGAAGAAGAAGCAGACTCCAAGTCCTTGAACTCACAATATCAAAGCGTGTCTCCATTTAGCTTTCAGCGCCAATTTCAGGTTGCATACGCAAATAAAAAATACAAGTTATTCTGAAACAATTTGTAGATACACTTGCGTGTCGGTTACATGATGGGTTTGTTGTTGATGGAGTTGAGCAATGTTCTGTTGATCATTGTCTTCATGTTGGTAAGTCTGGGCCTGGTATAAAGGTTGTTCACTCAACTATTCATTTCAACCAAACAACAAAAGAAACCAGTTGTATTTGTAGGTTGTTCGAGAGTAGTGGCACGGTATGTTTGCATGTATTAAGCATTTGGAGTAAAAAGATATTGCATGAAGTACCAGAAAAATATATTCTATATCGATGGCGGAAAAATGTGGCTAGGAGTCACACAAATGTGAGATTAAGTTACACTTATTGGAAAAAAAAACCTGAATGGCATCATCTTAATGAGTTGCAAGACTTAGCCAATAAGGTTGCTGGTAGAGTGCTATTTTCCGAAGAAAAAAGTGGGTGGCTCAAGGAGATTTTATTACAAGCTATTGAGTCAAGTAACCAAGGGATTTCAAGCAATATGTCATCGGTGAAACCTATCCAGGTTGTTGAAAGTTTGGAATATTAGTCGAATGTCATTGGCAATCCTAGTCGTGGTACTAAACGAGGGCAGCCAGAAAAGTTGAGGAAGATCTCTCTTGCTGAGAAAGCAACAAAAGCGAAGAGAAAAAAAATTCAATCTTCAATGTCTGATGCGTAGGTAACATACTCTATATCTTCCTATATAATTAACTTTATGAATCATTTATTTTTCTCTTTTACTCTAAACTTTAGCTATTTGTCAATGGCTCTTAAGATCTAACTTTTGTTACAGGTCACAGATCCTTTTCACCAGTTGTCGGATATGGGCTTAGAAATAGCTCCGCCCTTGACAACCCCTTCCACACAGGTAAAGATATTTTCTACTTTATTATATTGTTTAAATTTTATCGTTCTCTTTTGTTTTACATGTTAGATAATTTTGTTTACACGATATTTTTTTTTCTAAGTTTAGTTCTTTTGTTACCCATGTCGATTTTATTTTTTCTTAGTCTTTTAAATTTTACTTTTGAGCCAACTAGCTCCAATGAATAAGTACACGACTTACATCAAATTAACACCAATGTAATGTTTCTCGTTTTTTTTCTTCTTCTCAGGATTCCCAAGCTGGGGCTGCATTTCTTGATCTAAATGCAATGCCAAATACTTGAAAATCAAGTTCTTTTAATGTAATTATAAAATATTGTGCTGGTTTATTAGGTTCTTCCTGGCTTTAGTTTTTGTTGATGGAAACCAAAGGACTTAGATCGATGGAATGTCTTACTAATTTTGTTTCCTCTATTTCATTGTTCATGATCCCAAGCATACATGTTTCAAAAAAATTGTGCAGACTTTTGATAACCAGTGAGTACTGATATTCACATTTGTAATATACAAGATAGGAACCTGATTTTCTACCTAAAAAATGATGGCAGTCCTCTCATTCCATCAGTATCTGCCGAGAATAAGATAGACAATTCACGGACAAACCCAATTTCTTAATATGTGCATGATTATATATATACTAAACTAGTCTCTCTTTACAACAAAATGTCGATTTCAGGTACACCGAAAAATACATTTACAACCTAGTAAAAACACTAGAGAAAATTACGAAGTAGTATTAAGCTGTCAAACAAACTAGAGAAATTGTTGTGCTTGAAGCAAAACAAGCCTAGCAAACTCGAGAGGTTCCAAACAACAGATATTTCATCCACAGATGCCCAAGAAATAATTGTTGTGGCAATCCTCTGCCTTAGCCACCTAAGATATCATCATATCAGCTTCTCCCATAGAGTGTGTTGTTAAGACTGTAACTTGTCCTACTCTTGTATTTTCTATTATGTCCCACACTTGTCTCTTGCTTAACGGTCCATCGCTTCGTCTACATTACATGCACGTCAAGAGATATTACAAGGGCATGAAAATTACAATAATCATTGCGGAAACAAAAATAATACAAGATCAAAGAAAATCGCCATACAAATATTCCAATGCTAGTAGCATATCCATGAATTAAGTGTCCAACCTAAACATGAAGGCTAGTATGATAAATCCCCTTCCCAGTTTTTCTTTGCTTTTCACTGAGGAGATCATTCAAGAACTTAACATCTTCGAATTCCCAAAGTACAACACCAAACCATATCGGGTTATCTGATATATTGTACTTATTTCTCAAGAATATATCCCTGCAACAATAACCAGTTTTCATGCTATAGACGGTTCCTCCATTCACTTAGCACCTGTACAGGATCAAATCAACAAAACTATTGTGCTAAAATATCCAAATAAGAATCCACCAGAAACCAGTTGACTAGTACTAACGCAACTTCCACATCCAAATAATAATAAATAAATAAAAAATTCATTCAATTCACCATAACAAATATAATCCATCTAAACATTCATAATACAATCACAAATTCAATCGATTTGCCAAAGAAGACACTTGATTAAGCTAGTTTTTTATAATTGATTTAAGTCCATCATGGACATGATATATCTGAACATATCTGGGGTAGAAAAGCAATTTCCTCCTCGATGGTAAATACCGCCTGTGACCAATGTTGATTTGTGGTTGCGAAAAGAAGTGGAGGCAGCAGTGAACATTGATAGCGACGAACAATAGTGAACAACACAATGGTGAGAGTGAGACTAAAGGACGACTCGGTGCGCAGACGACAGTGACGACGACGGCAAACAATGGAGCCACTTCGGTGAATATTGATAGCAACAAACGAAGGCTTCCAGTTGCTCGGTTTGGGCTTCCGACTTTCCATTTATAAATTTTAATTTTGGATTCTGCATACGTTTGATTTGATTTTTCCTTTTTTTATTATTACTTTGAATTTTAAATTTTGGAAAAACAGAAAACTTATCTAAGTGGGGTTCATTTGGATTTTTTTTTCTTTTTTTTTTCGGTTAGAATTAAATTAATAAATGGGGCCTATTTGGATTTTAGTTTGGTTTTTCCATCCGGGTATGTAGCATTACTGTGGCACAAAAGCATAGAATGCAAACATACATGTATCTTGTTTGAATGCTCTCATAATGATTGAGACAACATTTATACGAGCCAATACAGACACTCAGAAATTGCAATGGACGTTCATAACACAATAGGACTTCGATATAAATAGGAGTTCCTGGCACTAAAAATTCCACCGCTTCATGCTTCAACACCATCAGCTCTGCACTGCACAAGTAATTCGCTTCTTTCTCCCAGGAAACCACAAAATGCATTCCTACCTGTATCAGAAAGAACCACTCAGATACCCGGTGTCAGCATTGCATAAGAGATAAAAAAAAAAAGGTAAAATGGGGGTGGGGGGTGTTAAATAAAAAAAAGGAACACCGATAATACTCAGATCTGCTTTCGCTATACCATAGAAGGCTGGCTGAATCATCACTGGGGCTTAGAGAGGATAATAACACGGTGGTGTCCGACACGAGTCTCGCTAATGCGGCCAAGGTGCCGAAGAACCTGTAAGCCAAAACACGAGGTATAGGTTAGTTCACATTACAAGTAGATAGCTGATGAAAATATTCGCCTGACATGCTGTAGTAACAAAATTATCTTTAGGAATGCGAATATTCATTGCTATAAATCATACACATGGGGATCTCTGCAAGTGATTTAGATGGATAACTACATCTAAGGTGCCATATTCCAGCATGATGTCACATAAAACTTCCACCAAGAATGAGCCGGGATGTGACGCAGGAGATTAAGCGACTGAAGTCGCTGATGACTGAACGCCAAGACTAGAAATAGATGAACGTGATAGAGTGGAGATTTGTGGTAAGAACGGCTGCAAACACATGGAAGGATCAGATATCGATGGGCCTTACGCCCTTACCCAATAAATAGATGTAAGCAGCCAGAGTTAAGAGTCTTACAGATAAGTATAGCAGATACCTACAGACAAGCTGATCGAATATGTGTATATATTTGTTACTAATCTTTGATTAGTTGGCTGGTATTAGCTGCATAACAACCTCCCTTATTTGTAGCCTAGATTTACTTTGTAACTAATATATTATTAACCATTGAGAAATGAATGGAAGGCAAGCAGGTTATTTCTTTCACAAGCTAATCAGGAGATGCAAGGGCGGTGCTGGGTGGGGTTATTATTGTCAGAAGTGGCCTTCGGGAGAGTTGCATGTCGGTGTAAGTATGTCCGGGGAACTGAACCTTTGTTGACGCAAGTATAGGCACCCATAAACATCCGTACACCCACTGGCTCGTTTTTCAGAGCCCAACCCATATTTGAAGCTGCTGAAAACAGTTGAGCAAGTACGAGGAAAAAACGCTAAATGGTGTCATCAACACACCAAAACATCACTGAGAATTCAAATTCCCAAATCCTGGCTATTTTTATCCAGAGGATTCATCTGGGCACCGTCCAGTTAGCTAAGGTTATTGACAAATCCTTTATCCTCATCAGCGCCAATTTTTTTTTTGTCAAGGGTCATATGGTTTAGGGAGGTGAAACCTCATGCCATGAGTTACAGGGTACGTATTTTGGACTTTCGTAATGCAACATAAACTAACTTAGCGGGAAAAAGGACAGGAATAATTTAAGGGGCAAATTTTCATTATTAGGCACTATACTACCAACTGTACTAGATATCTACATCTGCCCAACACCTATATGAGCAATTCTCTGGCGCTCACTAGTCACTCCGAAAAAAATGCTTTATTATTAACAATTCCCTTGGTCAAAAAACCTCCTCAAATGCATCTATAAAATATCAACTGGATGCCTCCACTAGTCTTTATACATGCAGGTGAGCTGACAACAAACCAGACAGTGTTCATCTGTCCTCATGAAATAGCAGAGCGCCTGGTCCATAAAATCAAGGAGAAGAGGACATTACTTCCTTCCAAGTTGATATACATGCTTCCTTTCCATGTTCCATCTCATAAGATAAGAGCCAAAAGCACAAAATAATGATAAGTATTTTCTAGATGACAAAGCACAAATGTAAGTTCAACCTACCTATACAGAATCTCATAAAATCAAAATTAAAAGGATATTATCCAGTATAACTGTCTCGTATATTATAAGCAAAATGACATGGGAATGATCACATTGCAGTTTTCTATTTAGCAGTATCAATCATGAGAATTATTAGCAGTCAAAAGTCCAAACACAACAATCACATTAACGATCAAATTAATATAGACAGTGGATCATCGGTCACAGAAAAAGCACTCACTGTCAATATTGCCTTTCCTGTATTATCAAGCTTCAGTGTCGGTCCTCTTATGTCAGTTTCCAGGAAGAAGTGCTTGCCTTTAACTGCTTCCATTGCAGCAATATCCCGCAATTCCTGTGTGGAAGCACTATTTATTACTCGCACAATCATTAGTAATAATACATATCATTATAGACGGGAAGACCATTCTTTGCAACAAACACCAAGCTAAAGTCTTTAGGTACTAGGTGAGGTCAAAAGAAAGCAAGGACTATGAAATTAGAAGTAGAATAAAATACCTGCGCTGCAGATTTAATTTCAAGTAAAACAGTCGCTACTACCACTTAAATAAAGTTGTAAGTTGAATAATATTTGACTCACCAGAGCTCGTTCCCACATGCTTTCCGGTAGCTACAGAAGACATGTAGTATTTAGTAAAACCAGAATACTAAAACGTGAAAGAAAAAGTCAATTAGTAGGAATAAATGAGAACCTTCTTCTTAGGAGCCGAAACAAGCTGGGCAGTTGCTTCGGCATATGCTGCTATATCATTAATTGCTGCATTGACTTTGTCAAGTGTCAGCCTCCCTTTCATGTAACTGAAATCAGCCAGAATCACAATTATGAACCGCACTATAAGGCCAGATGCCATTGTGCAAAAAATGAATAGCAACATAAGGTCAGCTATGGCCTACGGGTACTCACGAGGACAGTGAATCTAGCTCATCCATGGAAATGTACCACAGGGGTGGAGATCCACGACCTTTTTTCTCCTGAAATGATAAGTACTAAACAGCATGAAACATTTGTCCAGCAGCACCAGCTGGGGCTGTATGAATTGGAGTCCCTAACAATAGCCTGGACTTATATGGAAGCAATACATGACTGCACCGCTTTCAAAAGTTTTAGGTGCTTGAGATGATAAAAATGCCCCAATGCCATTTTCCAATGCATTTCCAAGTCATTTGTTGGAATCAAGCACTCACGATGCCATATGGAACGATATGGGAAAACTTTTGTACACCACCTCTCATTTTCCTTCTCATCAACAGATGGACATAGCACACAGTTATGCCTTTCCACCTCCTCCAACCACATTAAAAATGCAAAAAAGCACTCAAACCCAAAACTCTTGCAACACAAGAAGGAATCTAATCAAAGCCACACCTCTAGGACCAGATTCGCCATAGTTTATATATATACACCTTTTATGTCAAACACATTTATTTGCTTGGTAACTAGTCAAAAGTTCATCTCAAGCAGTTTAACACTCAGACTTCAATTTCCAGCACTGAGGACCTCAAGTGATAATTCTCAACATGACGAGGAGCATTCCCCATGGACCTCAAAAATCAGTCAACACCATGCAACAACACTTGAGCATGTGCCATTGGAGAACTGATCGCACAGCCACATTTGATGAAAAAACTATAAAATAGCACACATTTGAAAAACATCATAAATGTTGAGCATTGCTGGATTAAACATTATAGTTCATAGAAATATGAACAGTTTTCTCTCCTGACCAGTACTTAGATTATGACATTATTATCATGCTGCCACAAATAGAGGAGAGCCGCACATTGATGCTACTACACTGCAAAATGTTTTCATGAAAACGAATCATATTAAGATCTCACAAGCAATACATTGTTAAATCCACCCTCCAACCCAACTTTGCAACATCTCTTCCTCTTGTTTTATATCTATAATTCTATATAGATCTTATATATTAATATAATTCATTCTAATACTTCTAGGGAAAATATTCTGCTGTCCAATATTATCCCAGATCTTAAAACATTGCTTGTTAAACTGATATAACTTGAAGGCTAGATATGTAAAATCATATAGGAAAATTTTTAAGGGGTTACGAGTTTGGTATAGAGGAAGGAATAATCATATGCAAAAGTACTGTAAAAGATTTGGCATCCAATATATTTATCCAAACCATGGGAAGAGTAGAAATAATCTTTCAAACTATAATGTCAACCCAACAATTCACCAATAAAAAATTCCATCTCCCATCATTATCTTCAGGTGCATTGATGACAGAGGCAGAAGACAACAAACTTGCATATATTCAAAAGACAGATTAATGATGAGAAGTGTTGCAGCCATAAACGAGAAAGAAACACAATGATCTTGCCTTGGGTAATGCCAGATGTGGAGCCCCCTCCCCAATTTTCACAGATTGGAAGTCAGGATTGTCTTTTGAAGTTTCTGGCAGTGAACTTGCATAAAGAAACAAAGTCATTCATAAATACCTGTTCAACCTCACTGGTTAAAGAAAAACATGGCAGATCAAATTTGTTTAAGGTGCATCTTTCCTACCTCTCTTCGCCATCAAAAGATAAATTCAGATTCATTGGGTATTCACATACACCTAAGAATCCTAAAACTCACCAGTTACTTGTGTCAGATCGCAACAGTACTGCCTTGTCTGGGAAATGGGAACGAACATGAAGGGACATCTCCTGTAATATATTCTGCTGCTTAAGAGATGAATCTATGAGTCTCTGCGATCAAAAGAAAATATTTTAAATGAAAACCAATTTCCACATTCTGAAAATCATGACAAATCAAAATTACATAACCTCAAACTCCCAACAATCAAGATTGTTTTGCACAAATTAAATTAAACGGTCAAGAACATGACCACAGTTTCAAACGATGCACGTGGCCCATCTTTAGACTGATAATCACATTCTACAAACCGCGCCCTAATCAGTAACGCACTAGTAGCATAGGGTTGTGGTACACACTGTGCCTATGCACTGTACTCTCCTTTCGATTACTTTGGCAATGAAATTCTCCGCCATATACAGAAGAAGCAAAAAATAAAAAGATGAGTTTCAACATCATCACAAATGATAGGGTTTGATAAATGAGCATGACCTACAGCGTAATAATGCAACTCAACCCAACCGAAACAAAAGCAACAAGAATACGGGCATCATAAGAAAAATTAAGTACAATATAATACGAAACCCTAATCACAAAGAGGGAATGGAGATACTTTAGCCTTGGGAATGGCGAGAGCCTCCTCTCGCAAACGATCCTTGATTGATTGAACTTGAAGCTCCATAGCCCTCACCGTTGTTTCAATTGCCGATAAATCGATCACACTGCTCGCTGGGTACACTACGTATGAGATGACATATTAATCAAGGAAAAATCAAACAAGTCGTCATAGAATTTTGAAACAAAAGTTGAAATGTTGAAGCTTACTATTCCGAGCAATGACGAGCTCTTGAAGTTCGGAAATTCTACTGTTGAACGATGATATTAGTGAATCGAGGGCTGATCCTGCATCCTTTACATCCATCTCTCTTTCTTTCAGTGTTTCCCTTTCTGTCTGCTCGGTGACGATAAGATCATCAAGAGATTGGGATTTGAAAGCCCGAGTCTGAAGTGCTGAGAGCGAACTATTATTGTGGCGGGAAACAGAGTCGTGCTAGTCATTAAGGTCAAATGGGCGCTGCACAAATGGCTACGCAGGTCAACCCAGCGCTGATTTCCTCCATTCGACCTATTGGCATGGGGACGGGGAAACGGGGACGAGACGAAACGCGGAAATGATATTTTTTAAACATTTAAGAAACGGGGACGGCAGGAAACGTCAAAAAAATATTGATTAAATAATATTTTTTTAATAAAAATATTGATTAAATAATATTTTTTTAATAAAAATATTAATTAAATAATTTTAATATAATTTTTAATCAGGAAACATTTCCGAGGAGTTTCCGGGACGGGGACATTTCCGGAACGGGAGGACGGCACCTGACTGCCGTCCCCGTGCATCACAGCCTATTGGACAAGGGTCCATTTTTTATTTCGGATTTTGTGCGACCCGATTGTACTTGATCTGTTCTTTCAGTATAATATATATATATATATATATATATATATATATATATATATATATATATATATATATATAGAGAGAGAGAGAGAGAGAGAGAGAGAGAGAGAGGGTCTTATATGTACAAGTACAATCGTAGGACTAATTTTAAACCGTTGGATCACTTGATTATAGGGGAAGGAACACCGTTGGATCACTTGATTAAGAAAATTGCAACACTGCCTTCGTTCGGTGCTTTCATTCTTTTCCCTGTCGCTCCTTCGCTTTCATTTGATTCCTCCCCCGACCAGTTCTCTTTCCTCAACAACTAGCGTCTCTCTTCTTCGCCGCCCCATTCATATCTCGCTCGTCATCTTCAACCAATCGAAGCTCCTATCCTCCATTCCACTCTCTTTGTTATAGAATTTCTGAGTCATGCCACGTGTCAGCTCAATTAAGCTAACGTTGGAATAGTTACGATTAGTTGTGATTAGTTAATTGATTGTAAGATTTGTTAATGACTCTGTTTAGCATAAATACTGTATCTTACGAAAGAGAACATCAGAAAAATAAACAAACACATTTCAGACTGCTCTCTTCCTCTTCCTTCGCAAGAATTGGCCTGCAGTGAATAAATCTCGACCATCATTCTCTCCATTGATAGTCCCGATTCATTCTTCCTATATTGTTCCTTATCATTTGGTATCAAAGCTTGCTTTCCTGGCAACACAAATGGCAGACGCAACTAGGTTTACAGAATTGAAAACAATGATGAAGGAGCAAGAAGCTCGATTCCAACAGTCAATGCAAGAAATAGAAGCAAGAACGACAGATTCGCAATCACAAATCGAACAGCATAAAGAAATGCTAGTAGCCCAATCAATTACCCTTCAACGAATTGAGCAATATATGTCATCGCTGATGCATAATACCAACGTAACTTTTACTTCTTCTCCTACCGCTCCTATCTTACCAGATCTAGCACCTGTGAATCAACAAAAATCTCCGGCGGACATGGTAGATTCAGATTGTAGCGGAAGACAACACAATTACTGGAACTACACTCGTTGTGCTAAACTTGAATTCCCAAGATTTCATGGGGAAAATTTGAAGAGATGGATTTATCGTTGTGAGCAATTTTTCGAAGTTGATGGTACCCCATCCCCATTGAAAGTGAAATTGGCTGCTATGCATTTGGAAGACAGAGCATTGCAATGGCATCAAATATACATGAAAAATAGAATTACAAGAGATGTTCCTAGTTGGGAGGAGTATGTACGAGCAATATCAGTAAGATTTGGTGACCAACTATATGATGACCCTATGGCAGACCTGATGCAATTACGACAGAATGGGAGTTTGGAAGATTACCTGGATTCCTTTGAGTTGCTGCTCAATAGAGTAAACCTCTCGGATGAATATGCTCTTAGCTGTTTCTTGACTGGATTAGAGGAGGACATTAGCATATAGGTCAGAATGCACAATCCTCGATCAATCCCACAAGCCCAGCATTTAGCCAAATTACATTACGCATTAAAGCTCAAGAAATCCAATTCCTTCACCACATTTCACAAACCAGTCGCCCTAAATAATGCCAAAAATACACCAGTGGCCTTTAAACCCACACCTAGTGAAACCAAGAACAGGGAGCAAAGGAGGATCTCTGGTGCTGAATTGGAGGAGAGACGTGCCAAAGGATTATGTTACTGGTGCAATGAAAAATATACAATGGGACACAAGTGTGCTAAAAAACAATTATATCTCATTGAGATAGACACTGATTCTGAGGAAAGGTCGGTGGAAGCTAGTGAGGAACTGGAAGAAATTTTACAAGACACACCACATATCTCAGCATGTGCTTTGAGTGGAGTACCAGCTTTTCAAACCATGAGATTAACAGGATATATCAAGAAGAGGCCAATTTCTATATTAATAGACTCGGGCAGTACCCATAATTTTTTAGATTTGACTATGGCAAAAAAAGTGGGTTGCCTTTTAACCCCAACAGACCCTTTGAGAGTTGTGGTAGCATATGACAATAAACTTGTGAGCTCCTATACGTGTAAAGGACTGAATTGGACACTGCACAATGCCACTTTTACATCAGATGTTATGGTCTTACCTTTGGGAGGCTGTGAAATGGTATTAGGAGTACAGTGGTTATCTACATTAGGTCCTATTACATGGGACTTCCAGCAATTAAAAATGGAATTCAATACAGGAGGAGTAAAGCATGTCCTTAGGGGAGCTACGACCAACCATATCAAACAGATCAGTGGGAAGCAAGCATCCAAACTTTTAGCAAAAAGGGTTGATCTACACCTCATTCAACTATGTACATTACAAGCAGGAGAAGGTGATATATCAATCCAACATTCTGATAAAATCCAGCAGGTAATAACTAAGGATCTCAAACCCCTATTATCTAAATTTGAAGATATATTTGTTGTGCCCACAACCCTTCCTCCCCATCGATCTTATGATCATAAGATTCCATTAAAGGATGGTACTTCTCCTATTAACCTGAGACCCTACAGACATTCTGCCCAACAAAAAGATGAGATCGAAAGGCAAACTCAGGAGATGCTTAATAATGGAACTATCATACCTAGTAACAACCCTTATTCTTCACCCATTGTCCTTGTCAGCAAAAAAGACAACACATGGAGAATGTGTATTGACTACAGAGAATTAAATAGGCATACTATTAAAGACAGATACCCCATGCCTGTTATTGAAGAGTTATTGGATGAGTTGTTTGGGGCCAAATTTTTCTCTAAACTAGATCTCAGGTTTGGTTATCATCAAATACGGATGCATCCTTCAGATATTTGTAAAACTGCATTTAAAACTCATTCTGGCCATTATGAAATCGTGGTTATGCCCTTTGGCTTAACCAATGCACCATCAACTTTTCAGTGCTTAATGAATGATATATTCCGGCCTTACTTGAGACAATTCATTTTGTTATTTTTTGATGATATATTGATCTATAGTTCATCCTGGGAATTACACTAACAACATCTCAAAACTACCTTTAACATTTTGCGGGCACACCAATTATATGCCAAGATGAGTAAATGTTGTTTTGGAGGGTCTCGAGTGGAATACCTGGGTCACTTCATTTCAGCTGAAGGGGTATCCATTGATCCAAAGAAGATTGAAGCAGTATTACAGTGGCCTTTACCCAAGAACTTGAAGGCATTAAGAGGATTCCTTGGGTTAGCAGGCTACTATCGAAGATTTATTAAGCACTTTGGCATGATCAGTAAAAGTTTGACTTATTTGACTAAGAAAGGTGAATTCCATTGGTCTGAAGCTGCCACTCTTGCCTTCAACCAACTAAAGAATGCCATGAATAAAGCCCCTATTCTCAGATTGCCGGACTTTACTCAGGAGTTTGTCCTGGAAACCGATGCATCCAATACTGGCATAGGTGTTGTTCTTTTACAGAATGGTCATCCCATTTGCTATCTTAGCAAAACATTATCTCATAGATCACAAGCTTTATCAGTCTATGATAAAGAATTATTGGCCATTTTATATGCAATGGAAAAGTGGCATCATTACTTAATTGGGAGGCACTTCCAAATTAAAACGGACCATCATAGTTTGAAGTACTTATTGGAGCAGCGTATCACTACTTCTAGTCAGAGCAAATGGTTAATTAAATTGCTTCCATATAACTATGAGATCGTATACAAGAAAGGGAAAGACAATGTGGTAGCGGATGCTCTCTCAAGAATTCAAAGCACTGAATTGTTTCTCATGGCACTTTCCACCATATCTTTAGATCTATATGATCGCATCCAAGCTAGTTGGGGATCAGATGAAAATTTACAAATGATTATTCAACAACTGGTGCAGGGTACCTGTTCTCACAAACATTATTCTTGGCAGCAAAATCAACTCAGAAGGAAGGTCAAATTAGTTATTGGCAAGGATATGATTCTCAGGTGTGATATCCTCCATTTATTCCATGACAATGCCTTAGGAGGTCATTCTGGCCACCAAGCAACCTGGAGAAACCTTAGCTCACTTTTTTACTAGAAGGGATTATCTAGAGATGTGAGACAACATATCAGAACATGCACAGTTTGTCAAAGGGGTAAAACTGAATGTGTAGCCTCACTTGGTCTGCTTCAACCTCTTCCGATACCTAAGAACATTTGGGTCGATATTAGCATGGACTTCATCGAAGGATTACCTAAATCCTTGGGAAAGAAAGTTATTATGGTAGTAGTGGATCGTTTCAGTAAGTATGCACACTTTGTTGCACTATGTCACCCATTTTCTGTAGCAACTGTTGCTCAAGCATTTATGGATCAAATTTACAAATTGCATGGCATGCCAGAAACAATAATTACTGATAGAGATCCTATATTCACAAGCAACTTTTGGCAATGTCTCTTCAAAATACAAGGGGTCAGTCTCTACCTCTCCACAGCATATCATCCACAATCAGATGGTCAAACTGAGGTGGTTAACAGGTGTTTAGAGGGTTATTTGAGATGTATGTGTATGGAGTGTCCTCAAGATTGGGTAAAATGGTTGTCCTTAGCAGAATACTGGTATAACACCAACTTTCATACATCCACAGGGTACTCCCCATTTACTATTGTTTATGGTGTCCCACCTCCAGTACACATTCCTTATATTCCCAAGGATGCTCGAGTAGCTGCAGTGGACCAAGAGTTAACTACTCGGGAGGAAATCTTACAAAAAGCAAAGGTCCAATTGCAAAAAAGCCACCATCGCATGAAGCAACTTGTTGACTGCCATAGAACAGAGAGCGAATTTGCCATCGGGGACTGGGTTTATCTCAAATTACAAGCATACAAACAACACTCAGTCAATATCCGTTCTTGTCATAAACTAGCTCCTAAATATTACGGACCCTTCCTTATTCTAGACCGTATTGGTTCGGTTGCTTACAAGCTGCAACTCCCAGCTTCTGCACTCATCCATGATACATTTCATGTCTCCTGTTTGAAGAAACACATAGGTACAAATTATTGTACGGGCAACCTACCAGCTGATTTCTCTTGTCCTCAGAAGCCTTATCCAGTTGCTATTTTGGATCGACGTTTCATCAAACATCAAAATCGTGCTATCACTCAATGGCTTATTCAATGGTCGAATACTTCTCCTGCTGATGCTACATGGGAAAAGGCAGACAAGATCAAAGAAAATTTTCCATCACTTGTGGACAAGTGATAATTTGAAGAGCGGAGTATTTGTTATAGAATTTCTGAGTCATGCCACGTGTCAGCTCAATTAAGCTGACGTTGGAATAGTTACGATTAGTTGTCATTAGTTAATTGATTGTAAGATTTGTTAATGACTCTATTTAGCATAAATACTGTATCTTACGAAAGAGAACAACAGAAAAATAAACAAACACATTTCAGACTGCTCTCTTCCTCTTCCTTCGCAAGAATTAGCCTGCAGTGAATAAATCTCGACCATCATTCTCTCCATTGATAGTCCTGATTCATTCTTCCTATATTGTTCCTTATCATTCGACCATCTCATAAATCTTTCAACTGTTTCATCAATCTCCATTTTCTTCCATTTCGCTGCCATCCATCATTCTCCGTTCCTCGACCTCGCATCCGTATTCGGGTTCTGCTCGTCTTCGCCACCGTCTTCTTATCCCTGCTCTTCTCTTAGCCAAACCGAAGCTTACATCCTCCATTACATTCTTTCTTTTTCTACTAATCATCATCGCTCCATCTTCTCCTTCGTTTGTCACCATTTATTCCCAAACATTTCGCCTCGAGCTACTCTGGAAATTAGATGTTAATTAGAGCATTAAACCAGTAAGTAACTCCTTCGTTGACCTTATTTTTTATGTGTATTTGGCCGATTTTATTTCTGTATGGTTTAGGTTAGATTGGTTGAGCAAGCATTCGACTCATGTAATCTGGTTGAACTTAAGTCGATCTTCAACTTACAATGTTGATTTAGTAAGTATCTTTGTGTTCTTACATTATCTTCTAGTATATTATTAGCTACCTTTTATTCATGTGTGTAAAATGGCCGATTTTGGTTTCGATTTTGTGATGTTCAGATTGGTTTGAATGGTTCAAATGTAGATCCATCTACTTAACCTTCTCCTTTGATCAAAGTTTAGTCAATTTAGATTCTGATTCGTTGTGTTCATTTACGTGTTATATTATTGTAGAGTTGATACATAGGGATTCTAGTGCAGAGAGCTGTAGGGTTTTTCAGGTTTGTTTCTTCTATTCATCTTATTTACTTTAGATTGGTGATTTTCTGCTGTGGATTATATAGTAGAGATTGGTGATTTTGTATGTTACAAGTGTATGTATATATGATGGACATATTCAATTGAAATGTTGAGTTATGTGAGATTATTATTAAATTTAACCAAAAGTTCCAGCCATGATATTATGCATTTCTATTCTACAAAATTAAGCATTTGTTTCATATTATCACTGGATTAGATAGTAGAAATAGGTGAAAATCCATATTTGGAATTTTGTTATTAGTTTGATCTTCATATACTTTCTTTCATCTTAATTTTCTTTTGTGTGATAGATTTATTTGTTTTATTGTATAGGCGTTATGAGTGATAAACATGATTCTTCTCCTCTTTTAAAATTGAATGATGTTGATAGCAAGGTGGTCACTCCCTAATCAATACCCCACACATCTCTTGGTGAAACAATAAAGGAATGGATACCCTATTGTTCACTAGAAATAACCCCTATTGTTGGAATGAGATTGGAATCATTGGATGATGGGATTAAGTTCTACAAGAATTATGCATATACGTGTAGTTTTAGTGTTCGTTTGTCTAGTGAAAAGAGAATTGTGAGTAATGTTATCACATTGAAATATCTTGTTTGTATTAGGGAAGGATTTAAGCCATCGAGAAATATATGTTGTGACCAAAGTAGTGGTCAAGGTGTTTCTAGAAGGAGAGTGGTTAATAAAGTGGGATGTAGAGCTATAATGTGTCTTAAGCGCAACATTGAAGGATTTTACATGGTTTGAAATTTTTATGAAGGACATAATCACCTTCTAGCTACCCCTAGTGTTAGGCATTTTCTAAAAGAGGGGAGGAATTTTACTATCATGCATAAGAAGTTCATTATATATAATGCTAGGATGAACATTAGGGCATCAAAATCATTTTGATTATTCAAGGAACATGTGGGAGGGTATGAGAATGTAGGTGCTTCATTACAGGATTTTAAGAACCATTATAGGGATGTGAAGTATTACATTGGATATTCTGTTTCTAATATGTTTGTGGAAATATTTCATAAGAAGAAGGAGGATTGGAGTGGATATTATTTTGATTATATGGTCGATGATAGTGGAGTCCTTATTTGTGCTTTTTGGGCCAATCCTATATCTAGGAAGAATTACTCTCTATTTGGTGATATGATTTCATTTGATTGTACTTATGGTACAAATAAGTACAATTTGATTTTTGCACCATTTATTGGGGTTGATCACCACAAAAAGTGTGTCATATTTGGAGCAGGATTAATAGCTCATGAAAATATTGGGTCATTTCGGTGGTTATTTGAGACATTCTTGAACGCTATAGGAAATATTGAGCCTTATTGTATAATAACTGACCAAGATCCAACAATGAAAATTGCTATAAAGAGGGCTTTCAAGAAGACTCAACAAAGATTTTGCATATGGCATATTATGAATAAATTACCCAAAAACATTGATCCTTAAATTTAGGACTCTGATTTCATAAACAAGTTATCTACATGTGTGTGGAGTCTGCAACTTGAACCTGAGAAGTTCGAGTGTAAGTGGACGGGGTATAATTGTTGATTTTGTTTTGGAGAAACATGAATGGCTTGCTCATATGTTTGATATAAGAAACTTATGGATACCTGCATATTTTAGAGACTTGTTTATGGGAGTGCTTCTAAGAACAACTTCAAGATCAGAGAGTGAGAATATCATTTTTGGAAATTTCACTAATAATCATTGTACTTTAGTTGAGTTTTGTATGTGCTATGAGAGTACATTTGATGGACAAAGGTATAAACAATTGGAGCTAAATAAAGTATCAAACTTGTCATATCCCAAACTCAGAACTCCTCTTAAATTGGAGAAGCATGCACCCGAGGTCTATACCCATACCATATTATTTGAGTTCTAAGTTGAGATTTTGGCTGCTTCATTTTCATGAAGACTTGATGATTTTATGAGGGAATGTGATTTAGAGATTGTTGTGGTTGGTGAACTTAGTATGTCAAATTGTAAAAGTAATTTTCGAGTGGTATACAATACAATAGACCAAGATATTAAGTGCTCTTGTAAGTTGTTTCAGAGATGTGGGATTTCATGTAGGCATATACTTTGGGTTTTGAAAGAAAAAGGAGTAGACCATATTCGTGCATAGTTGGTAGTGAATCAGTAGACTAAAAATGCCCTAAAAAAGTTAATATATGACTTAGAAGGGAACCCATTGGAACAATGTTCCAAAGCTAATGATATGAAGGCTACTTTAAGAAGGTTATGGTCTCAAATGTTTGAATGTGTGAGCCTAGTTGAAGGGAAACAATAAGGTATCCATGAATTTATAAGATTTCTTGAAGATTTTAAGAAGGAATAGAGTGAGAAGAATAGTAGCGATAAGCCTTCAAGCAAATTAGATATCATTGAATCCTTAATTGGGATAAGTACTCTGAGTGAAGTTACCAATCACGTTCCACATCAATCCCAAAACAAAGGAAGTGGAAAGAGGATCAAAGGGGAGAAAGAAAAGGCCATAAGCAACAAAAGAAGAATACAAGAAAGTGTAAGGAATGTGGAGAGTATGCAGGCCATGATAGTCAAAACTATCCCATAAAATTGAAATTGAAATCAAAGATAAAACAAATAATTTTACTTCTCGATCTAAACTTGTAAATTTTTTTAATTCCTAAGTTTAAATTGCAACTAATGTCAGTTTTTTATATGCCAATGACAGATTTTGAAATGAAAGACGGGAGTTGGATGTCAATTTTTTTCAATCTCATGAAGGGTATTCGTCCTTGATACTTTTCGTTGTAGTTTACATGATAGTGGGAAGTTTCTTTTCAGAGTTCTATAAGGGGAAGTTCAAGGAGTCATGACACTTTCGAATCATAGAGGATTTTTTTTCCTGTTATATTGTATAATTAAATGAATGTATATTTCATGAGTATGCTTTATTTTTGTTGGAACATGCACGCCTTTAGATAGAAATTAGAGGGTTTAAAGGGTTTAGGGGTTAGGGTTTAGAGTGTTTAGGGTTAGAGCGTTTAAGAATTAGAGTTTATGGTTTATTGTTTAGGGTTTATGGTTTATGGTTTAGGGGTAAGGGATTAGGGTTTAGGGTGTATGTTTTAGGGTTTAGTGTTTAGAGGGTTTAGGGTTTAGAGGGGTTAGTGTTTAGAGTTGAAGGTTTAGAGGTTTAGAGGTTTTGGGTTTAGGGTTTAGATGGTTTATGGGTTAGAGGGTTTAGATTTTAGAGGGTTTATGGGTTAGAGGGTTTAGGGATTCAAATATCAGGTTTGGATTAGTTTTTTGGTTAGGTATTTATTACATCTTGATTGTTGATCAAATATTAATCTAATAGATAAAATTGGTTCTTATATTTGTATATCAAGAAGGGTTTGTATACGATTCTCACCGTATATGTATATATATTTTAATGTATTTTATACAGTTTATATGCATCTATCTATCTATTTATATACAAAGGAGAAGTTCCTCTAAAAAAATATTAGCTAACTTTTCTATCCATAATTCATGTCTAATTTCAACTAAAATTTAAGGCACTTAATTTCAATAATATTTATATATTAATATCATACTAATTAATAAATTTAAAATAAAAAATAAGATTTAGCAAATATCAACTAATAAAAACTCTTATAGCTCATCTACATTTTAGTAATACATTACTTATCTTTCAAACAAAAAGTTACAAAATAAATAAATAAAATGGTTATTGTCTTTCTCCAATATCATTTTGGTAATGAGATTTTAAATTACTCATCCATAACCCTCAACTTGAAATTTAAAGTCTATAATCTATACTATTTGTCATTTAAATCTTCTCAAATTGTTATATATATACATATACATATATAATATGGGTAAAAATTGATCAGAAAAATTGTTAAAAAATTTCTTCTTCATCTATATAATTACCCACTTTCTACCCTATATTTTAATATCAAATTACCTTTTTTTTTTAATTCAACCCTAATAAATTAAAAATATTTCAAATAAAAAGTTATTTAAGAAATAATTCTCATCTTTTTTCAATCATCGCGTTGATAATGGAAGGCCATTAGATTACTCATCCACAACCTCCATCTTTCTCTCATCCTTTTAGTTAAAATTTAAAATTGAAATTCAAAGATCATAATCAAGTCCATGTATCATATCTTATCAAATATGCACTTACATCATCCTCCATATCATTCCTTTTGGTTTCACTTTAAAATTTCATGCACATAATATTTATAAAATCTTGAACCCACAAGAGTAAAAAATAGTACTCTATATTTCCTTTTCATGTGAAATATATTTCTTCTTCTTCTTCTTCTTCTTATTTTTTTTTTTGTAAATTTCATTTTACTTTGATAAATTTTGATTCATTTAAATATTTAAATTTGAGATAAACCTCCATTGCATGTTTTTAAATTTTCATGTAAGAACATCATGCATTTCACTAACTTTGTGTTATAAGAAAAAGAGATGAGTTAGGTCCTGCAAAGCATTACAATGGTACTTACGAGCTACAAATAAAACCTACAAATGCTTCTTAGAATTTTATTCACTGTCACCTTTATTTCTAGTTATTGTTATTAATTTTTGTTTAGTGTTAGAACAAAATTATAGCTTAAAACTATGATTGCAGGCATGCGATACTTCATTAGGGAGTTACAAAGCTTCTTTCAAAAACCATCATTTTAGGTCAAACCTTATCATCTCCAAGTAACAATAATTTTATTTTATTAATTCATGAAAGTAATTTAATGTTTTTAAAATTTTGATTATATTGAGTTGTGCAATTGATGGTATTTTTTAGGTATAATCTTCTATGATTTCTTAATCTTAAGTTGTACTTTTATATGTTATTGATTGAATGTTCTTTTTTGTATGTAACTATCATATTAATTAATTGAATCCAATTAGCCAATAATTCTTATATAATTAAATTTATCTCTACTCTCTCTATGGTATTAAAAATAAAATATTTTTAACTAAAAAATAGTTTCACCTTTTTGTTTTTAAACTTTCACCAAAAATTGTTATTTTTTTTAATAATTGTAGTCAATTAAAATTTCTTTAATCACCAATGTACTTATTTAATATATGTGGTAAAAAAAAATCCCCCCTTTTTTGCAATTTATTTTGGTAAAACTAAGGTTGGAGATTATTTTTGAGTATGTCTGCATGAAAGGGAGAGCTAAATTCATTTTTTTTCTTTTATCTATATATTTTGTTAGGATAAAATATAAGAAGGTAATAGAAGGTTGGGATGAGAGATACATCATACGAATGGTAGTGTTACTTCAATTGTTTTATTATTATTATAATATTTAATTAAATAATGTTGGTATAGTATTGGGTACTTAATAAAGCAATAAAAATTTTAATAGAAAAAGAGTTAAAAATTAGGATAAATTTTATTTAGATACTTTAACATTTGAATTAATCTTTTTTAGGCTCCATGTATTTTTAATAATTCTACTTAGGTACCGTTATTACCCACTTTGTCCTCTACATTTTAGTATCAAATTACCCATTTTTCAAATTCAACCTCAATAAATTCAAAAAAAATATATAAATGATATTGATTGAAGAAAATAATGTCATATCAATTTTTTTAACAAGTCATGTATTTTATCGTAATTTGATGGAGTAATAAAATAGTGGTAGGATTTATTTTCATCTATAATGTCATATCATTATATATATTATATAACAAAATGGATAATATTTATGTAATGATTAAAAATAAACTAAGTTTACATAAAGATCATTGTTTAATTATATTAAATTTGATTGAATATATATGGACACTACATAATTATTTATTTAAAATTTTATAAAGATCATTATCCCTATGTTTCTATCTTTATTATATATAATAACAAAACCCAAGAACATAATGTGATTGAAAGGGTTAACTACAAACATTTAATCCTTACTATAAAATATATTAATGAAGGCCATCCTATAAGATTAAGAAAGATCATTTCCTACTAATGTAGTAATAGAAAATTAAAATAGATGGTCAATTTTCCAATATATAATAAAAATTGAACCGATAATAAATGCCTAAAAATAATATTATTTGTAATAATTATGGATAAGCAAATAAATTACTTATTTATGTTAAAAGTTTTTATTTTTTAATCAATTTATGATGTATAATATTATGTTATTTTGTGTGTGTATTATAATTAGAATTTATATAGTTATATTCAATCGATTTGTTACTCAATACTATGTATTAATATATTATCATGTTATATTTAGTTGTATATCATTCGCATCTTCAATTATATTTATATTTTTATTTATCACTTCTTAATTATTAAATAGTTAATATTATATTTAAGACCAAATTTATATTATTTATATTATTATTTTCAAACTTAAATTAAATTTCATGCATTACATGGGCGAGATACTAGTTTTATTTAGATACTATATGTTTTTATTTTTTTGTTTTCACTTTAATAACATTTTATTAATATTTTTAGCATTATACAACTGAAATCATAAATGTTTTAATATTGAATATTTTTTGAAAGCAAGTGAGAAAAAATTAAATAATTTGAATATAATTTTATGTTTTGAAATTTTTTAGAAGAAACAACATGAAAATGTTATAAAATTCAAAAAGATAATCTAGAAAATTCAAAAAATATATATATTCAAGTATCCAAAATCATTTAATTCATATTTAAAAAATTATTTAATATTAGAATTTTTATTTTATTTTATTTATATATTACTCAAAATATTAATAAGATAATGCCAAAGTGAGGGAAAAAAAATAAAGTATATAATATCTAAATGGGATTGTTTAAAACACATGGTACTAAAGTAGGATTATGTCACATATTATAGTTCCTAAGTGAAATTTATCTAGAATTCAATTATTTACAAAAACCAAAAAAGTAGCAAGTAAGGTTGTGTACAATCTCACCTTAACACTAAATGATATCATACAATCTGTTGTACAGTTCTGGATCGTGTGATGAATGATGTTTTCTTCTTCTTCATTTCGGTTAGTCGTCTTCTTCTTCAACAATAGAGTATGAATGGCATCTTAAGTTCACTTTCTCTATCCCCTGCTTCTCTCTCCAATCCATCTTCCTTTCTTCTATCACTAATCAATTATTCAATTTTGTTCTCTTTCTTTCACTTTAAGCACGTGCACTTTACCATATCCCCTGCTTCTCTCTCCAAATTCATACTCACTCCTCCAATCACTGATTAAGTTGGTGAAACTACAACAAAATCAATCAAATGATAAAAAAAAGGAAAAAGAAATCAACTCAATGTCAAGTCTAATGTAGTTGGTGATGATTCAAATCAAAGTAATGAAGCCAAACATGAAATTGAATGTGTGTGTGTGTGTGTGTGTGTGAGAGAGAGAGAGAGAGAGAGAGAGAGATGGTTGTCTGGAATGTTGAGTAAATTAGTAGTATCAAGAGAATAATTGGATAATGGAGCAATAAACCATTTGATTCTTAATACAATACTTTCTTTGTGTTGCCATTTTAAAATTTCTAATTCGTTAGTGGTATGGTGGATGTAAAATAAAATTATATCTTTAATTTTTAAAAATTTGGTGAATGATATGTAAGATTATGGTGAAAAATAAGTTCATTATTGGTTAAAGATACATGTTATTGTATTGAATGATTTTTGAGAAAAGTGTGTTAAAATTTCAGTAAAAATTGGTGAAAGATATATAAAATTGTGGTGAGAAATAATTTAACACCCCTGTTTTTTAACACATGTCTTTTTTTTTAAAAAAAAGAGTTAATTGAAAAAGCTAAGCCATTAAAAATGTAGGGTATTACCACCATACTTAGTATAAGTTTGGTTCATCTACATTTCTTATATTAAGTGTTAAGGCTAAAAAATGTATCCTATTTAATTAAGAATAACAATTGATAAGAAACATACAGAGATTTCATTATGATATTAAATTACTCTGATAAAAAATAATGGACAAAAGAGTTACAATTGATAAGAGAAAGAAATATTGAATAGGACATAAGAGTTCAAGGGGGTATCCAGATAAAAAAAATGTGAAACATACATCAAATAGTCCTAACTCTTAACCCTTACCAAAAAACATCAAGTTGTACCCTCAAAGTATTCCTACAAGGTAAAGATTAAGAGATGTGTATTTTATACTAAAATGATTATACTTAACCAATTTTTTATTAGGATGAAATATAAATATGGACACCAAGATAATATACTAAGATTACTCAATGTACTCAAAGTGTCTACTTTTCTTTCACTTTTTCTTTCTTAATTAATCATTTTAATTAATGTCTCTAGGTCTACTCATCAAATGTCATCTAAGTGTCAAAATTATCCATTTTAACTTATTTTATTAACATAATATTCACTTAAGTCTCAAAATTTCTAAAACTTACATGAAATGGTAAAAATGCTCTTATTCACCTAAAATTACCAAAAACTTCTAAAATTCATAACTTACTCAAAAAAACATCAAATCCTATCATATCACATAATGGTAGACTTAAAACTTTGAAAAACAATATGTAATTCCCAATATACCCATGGCTAAGTATGTCTAAAACCTATTAAAAATACATTCCAACCCTAAATGCTTCAAAATTCATAACCTAACTTCTTTACCCTATTATAAATGCAATGTCATACTTAGATAAATTTAAAACAGCCAAAAATACATAAAATAACAAGTAGGAATATTCATCATTACTCCATTGAATATTCATCACATTTCTATAAGACATGAGAACATGCAAAAATCACACAAGTTATTGTCTCATCAAATTTTCATGTTTATACAAATAATATAGAAACATACACATATTATAAAATATTTTCCAAGATATTATTTTATGGTTATAATTAAAATAAAGCAAGTCATGCACACAATAACATATAATACACCTAGTACAAAATCCTATTTGTAAAGGTTAGTTTAGTTACCATAATTCCTAAGCTTCGTAGTAAATCTAAAATAAGGAATATACCAATTTCTTCTATAAACTACTTGATCACCTTCAAGAATATAAGATAAAAGGGCTAGATGAACCAAGATCAATAAATAGGTAAAAGGGAAAGAAAGGAAATGAAATGAAAAGATTACTCTTGAATATGGAGGCTTGAAAACCACCACCAAACCAACAACTACCAAGGAATGAGAAATCAAGATGTTGGAGGGTCAATAGGAAGGAAAATAAAGAGAAATAAGGTAGGAAATGCATGATACTTCTACTTCAACACATACAACAACTACAACAAAAATTCCAAGGATGCTTAGCATGGTAAATAAGAGAGGAAAAGGAAGAGAAAAGGGGCACAAATTCCTTGATAAAATGGGTTCCTAGATGAATTATAACATGCAAGGAACAATACCAAACAAGAATATAAGGTAAGGGAAGAAATTCGAGGCACAATAGTTGCCGGAAGTCACAAAAAATCCACTTTGTTGTAGTTGCACATCTAGTCGAGAAGCAAAAGTTTGGTTAAAAAGAAGCTTGAAGGGGATCAATTTTAGGAAATAAAATGGTATGGAGTTGTATTATGCAATGCAATACTTACACATAAAAAAACTAAGGAATAACGACAACCAGAGAGATATAGAGAGAACAAGGTGTAGGAAGTTGGAAAAAAGTCAACTTTGAACTCAGCTGGAACTTTGTCATTTTATGTGCGTTTTGTAATGGAATGGGCTATTTGACAGAAATAGAGTGAGATCCAATAAGGTGGAGTGTGGATTAAGTTTTTAGTTTTAATTTATACTCACTTGAGAGCTATGATTAGGGGTGTAAGAGAGCGGCTAGACTATGATTGAGTGTGTATGAAAGATGTCATAAAATCATAATTATAATACTTGGTGTACTTTTTGGTTGGGTGAAAGGTAACCAAGTTAAAATCTTATTTGGTTTTTTAGGATACTTGTTAGGATTAAAATAATGGTTAGATTATTTGTTATAATTTATTTTGATTAATTTAATTGTAAAAAAGTCTAATAATGGGCACTTATTAGAAAAAAAATATCCATTGAGTTCTAAAAATTATAAAATTTATGAAAAGGTGCAGAATAATTTTAGAAACTCAAATATATAAAAATATTGGGTATAAGAGTTGGTTTGAAGCTTGAATGATGGAAAATGAGCAAAAATGAAAAAAATGGATAAATTGAAAAAATACGTTTTCCTGCAAATACACAAAACGAATAACGACTGATTTAAATTGGCATGGATTGATGCAAAATATTTTTAGTAAACCAAATATATATAAATTTTTGGTCTCATTACTCATTTAATAACCAATGGATTAAAAGTGAAAAGAGAGAGGCTAAAATCATCTAATTGTGTAAACATATTTTTCCTCGATTTAATGATTTGTAAATAATGGGTGAAACATGAATGAACAAAATAGACGGATGAACTCAAAAATATTGCTGGATAAATTCACAAATTTTGAACAGGTAAAAATGAGTGAGAACATAGGAATCAGAAGAATCGCAATATAATATGTTTTATGATCACGAGAGAAATTATCATCAAGATGTTTAAAATTGACACAAATAGAATGAGATCAAATAATATAATATATATAAGGAGATATGTTACTAGCCCAATCACGTATCATAACTAGGGTTTGAGATAGCATAATATTACATTAATACACTCAACACCATACTTATTAAGAGCAAAAACATGCACAATCATGCTTGGAAATTTAAGGTAAATCTTAGCATGGCCTAATATGATATTTTATATAAAATCACACGGTATCTATAATGTCACAAAATGAGACATAAATATAAACATGCATATCCTAATCATTATTTTCTTGGTAAAATATAGCATGCTATCATGGAAATATAAAATATATTTTACAACATAAACCTTGAGCTAGAGATGTGCATCCTTAAAATCACTTCTAATCACCACCTTAGGATCACCTAAATGAAAATAACACACAATTAGCTAAAAGAGTTTGAGTAAGAGTTAGAATATAAATGAAAATTAAGGGGTGGAAAAAATCCATTAAGCTCAGAAATATGGAGTGGAATAATCTTGCATAAACTTTTACCAATTAGTGAATTTTAACTTTCTTTTGCCTAGAAACAAACTCTAAACAACTAACACTTGTGATCTTAGATGAAAAGAAGAACATATTAGAGAAATGAGAAGCATAAGCTAGGATCAACACAAATAGGCAAGAATAAAGGAAATGATAGAGGAGAGAGAGGAGGGGGCAAAGGTAGGAAAGTAGAAAAATAAGCTAAGTGTAAAAGTGAGCGACCAAAGGGGCATACGTCTTTATTCTTGTCGACTAAGACAAGGAAAGAGGGAGAGAAATTTGATTGGGGGGTTGCTTTCAAGGGATACAGGTGTCGGAGTGTGGAAGAAGGGTAGGGTAGTGTAAGAGCATGTAAGAGAGTAGTTGAGGTGTAAGGTGATTGTATTATGATATAAAAAAATGTGGTTGAAAGAGTAAGGATAAGCAATATAAGATCAAGAGGGGTAAGGGGTCAGATTTTGTGATCATTAATGACTATAAAAGGCCAACAACAATGAAAAATGATTTAGGTAAGGTAAAAAGTCCAATACATGATTAAAATAATAAAAAAAAATTTATAAAATTTTTGTAAAATTAGGAAAGGGTGTAGAATTAATCTAGGAACCAAAATATATAAAATTATTGGGAATAAGAATTGATTTGGAGTCAAAAGACAATAAAAAAAAACAAGTCTAGTGATGATTGCCTAGCTATGGTCGACCGTTGGGTGCTCTAGACAAATGAGTCTGGAACGTTGTGGGCTAATTGACGGAAGATAACGTAAGGAAATTGGTTCTAATCGTTACAATTCAACTTCATATATGTCATAAGAAGATATATTATGTTATATTTCAAAATAATAATAATAATAGATGTCAATATTTATTCATATGATATGATATCCTCAAAAGTCTACACTTTCAAAAAAAATATATAACACACGCGCGCACACACATATATTTTGTTATATCTCTTTTATAAGAAGGTAAAAATATTTTCTTTATGCGGTGAATTGGTACATTTTTGACACTAAGATTTATCTAAGTAATGCTAAAAAGGCATTATCTTTAATTAATACTGTGTTTGGGAATGTCTTTCGGTCTCCGACGATATATTTCTTGAAATATACACAAAATTTAATAAACTTATCTACTAAATATTGTAAAACAATAAATTGCTACTACAAACGACCAACAATTGCACCTAGCTGGTAGGAACCGAACGCATACAGGACCTTAGGGGTACTTGCTCAGTTAATGTAAATATTATAAAATGTTTGTTGTGAATATCGGAAGAAAGTTACATAAAAAAAACACTGTGAGTGAGTGGAGATTTTTCCCTGAACAGGGATCCAACAAAACAAAAGAGGATAACAATAAAACGAATTTTGGCGCTGACTATGATATCGGGTATCGGCTTAGATCCCTCACCACCAGCAGTGTGCGAGATTGAGCATTAACCGGGAGGGAGAAAAGATGAGCTAAAGATTCTCTAACCTTGCGTCGAGTAGCAGTAGAGTAGTAGTAACCTGTGATGCACGGGGACGGCATCCCGAAAACGTCACCGTCTCGGAAATTTTTCAGAAACGTTTCCTCATTAAAAATTATATTAAAATTATATAATTAATTTTTTTTATTTAAATTTAATTAATATTTTATTAAAAAATATTATTTAATTAATATTTTTATTAAAAAAATATTATTTAATCAATATTTTTTTGACGTTTCTTGCCGTCCCCGTTTTCTAAATTTTCAAAAAATGTCGTTTCCGCGTTTCGTTCCGTCCCCGTTTCCCCATCCTCGTTCCCGTCCCCGTGCAACACTACTCTAGTAACTGGATAAGGGAGGAATTCAGAGTCCAAAAGAATCATGGAATTTTTTTAGGTTCCAAACATCAGGCATCAACCCAATTACCACCATCCCATTAATTCTCACGGCCCTCCCATGTTCCAGTGCATTTTGGTGGTGGCCTGGTGGGCATCATCGAATTTTAGCTATAAAAATAACGCAAGTTGACATTCCCTTCCAATATATACCCCCCCAACACCTCCGGTAAGCTCTAACTCTACCTTACTTATATCACCGACTCTCAACGACCGAACACATACGGATTCTTAGAAATCGGATAAAGACTTGTCTTT
Organism: Tamarix austromongolica; assembly: GCA_039764185.1. Lineage (NCBI taxonomy): Eukaryota > Viridiplantae > Streptophyta > Magnoliopsida > Caryophyllales > Tamaricaceae > Tamarix > Tamarix austromongolica. Next base: position 14,774,780 of record CM077819.1, read on the forward strand.
GTCACCGCTGCGTCAGCTAAGAACAAAGTTAGTTGGGAATAAAATTTATTAGCCGACTACACGGCAGCCTACACATCATGGTGTATATTCATTCTCTTTCCGCACTTTTGATTAACTTGGTTTGATTTTTAAGAACCTTATATATATGCTTGAGAATTAGCATCCTGCAACAATGGGGGCAAGATTTGATTTGGATCAACCGGCCTCTAATTATGCTCCTAGAAAATTTGCCTTTTTCCTGTAGTCAGGCGTATAATTTCTTGTACAATCAAATCATGGAAGATATAATAGTAGTTATTTATCCTGAGTCACAAAGCCATTAACTAACTTTTTTTTTCCTATTCAATAATTAATTTCTAAAAGTTATAAGTTAATATATATATATGAGGAGATTTGAGCGTATATAAAAAACATAAGGTATCAAGGCCCAAAACTTTACCACTATATATTATCTAAGCCCTTATCACTAATTCACTATCTAGTATTAGTTAATTAGTGGCTAGTTAGGATATGCCTTTATTTTGATACCCCAATAATCAAGTATTCTTTTGACCAAAAACGATGATTTTGATACATGCTTTTGGGTTATCTTTTGCTATTAAATTTAAAAGAGATTATGAGAGAACGTGATGCACGCATCTGAATGTTTCTTCTCACTCCCATCTCTAATCCCTCCTTCCTATCCCCCCAATAGCCACTCCCATGGCTTATCCACCTCACAACCCCATGCTTTCTAAGAAAGTTAAGAGATATTTGGACGTTTTGGCCCAAATGTTTACATGCAAAAGGCGTTATACAATGGAGTTGAAGGCTAGATTGGCTCGAGTGACATTAGTTTATGCGATCCAATGAACAACGATGACGCCCATAGCCCTCCTCCAAATCTCTAGAATGGGGGTTTGCCTTTTAGTACAATTCTTACTATGCAAGTCTCAAAAGTGAAATATTCAAGTACATATGACCGTGAATGGAAAGAGATTGAGAAGATGGAAGAAGAAGACTATGGTTGAACCACCCATACCAAATTCTCCTTGGACTCAAATTTGTTTATCGGCCAAAAAAAGAACTTGGATGCCCTTGATGGAGACGTCTAACTATTAAGTTGTTGGATAAAATTATTGTAATACCCTAAATTTTATCTAATCCTAATATCAAGTAATTAATATCTTAACCTAATTCTAATGTCGGAAAATTGATATTTCTTTCTTAATCTAATCCTTGATTCTTATTTATAACCTAAACCTAATAGTGGATGATTGATAATTAATGTATCCTAAATACCCTAACATAAAATATTTTAACCTAATTTTAATTCTAAATCCAAACTTAATTTATTCCTTCTTTTTTCTTTTTCCTCTTTCCTTTTTCTCTTTTTCCTTTTCTTTCCCTTTTGCCCGACCTTCTTTTTCTTTCTTCCTCCTGCTCTTCCTACGCGAAGCATTCTCCCAAACCTATATCTTTACCATACTTTCCTAACCTACACCCTACCCTTATCATCACCTATTAACTCCCATGGTCTGCACACATGGTTTGGTTGAAAATTTTGCCCAAATTTCCTCACCCGACTTCCCTCTTTGCATGCATATTTGTGTGTATGTGTGTACCTCCATACCTGGCATATCAAATGTCTCAACCACCTTCCTTCCTCCATATATTTTCAATCAACAACAAAAAAAAGAACACCAAGCCCTTCCTCCTTCTCATTGTTACCAAAAACACTATAACAACCAAGTAGCACAACTCCCCACTACACCTTCCTCTCTTGCACCGACCATCACCACTGAACCACCCCTCGTGCATTGAGCAAAGCCACTGAAACACACCCTGTATCTTTGGTCAAAAATTCTGAAGTCAACCTCAACCCTTTGGCCTTCTCCAACGTTATTACCCCAACTCTTTAGCCATCATTACTGTTGCATACCCCCTAGCAATGGCAGTAGCTGGCGTTTCTATCCCCCAAGCATTGTGTAACACCTCAAAATTTACTATTATAAAATATTACTTTAAGCAGAAGCGTATAATCAAATAATTAGGGTGTTATTGTCATTATTGACATAAGTCTGGTTTATCCCACCATCCTTACGTCAATCATAAGGCAAAACGATTAGAAAATTAAAAACATGATAGTAAGAAATGAGACAACATTTAATAACATCAAATAAGCATTAGGAGATTAACTCCGATTACAACATCAAATTACAACAAAAGGGATCCCATGGAACTAAGAGTCCAAAACGATATCCAAGTAAAACTATTATCCTGATAACACGACTCTACGCCCAAATCCTGATACGAATAAATCACTCCTTCATATATATAGCATCAAATGCTACGAAATCATCCACCTATTCATCATTAGCCAGCATATATACATCTAGGTTGTCTACTCATTAGATTGAGAAGTACCCATGAAACGGATAATCAATATGCTATGTACCGAGTAAGGTAATGGTACAGTCATGCAGGATTACAATAATTATCATAAGAAAATCATACATATGTAAAATCAAAGAATGCCAGATAATTACTGATTCCAGGTAGGGCTATTAACAAGTCGAGCCGAGCCGAGTCGGGGTAGGTTTGGGCTCAGCTCATTTACTAAATGAGCCTAAGAATGAAGCTTGAGTTTGGTTTGTTTATAAATGAGCCAAACTTTTAACGAGTTGAGCCAAACTTTTAACGAGCCAACTCCCGAGCTTTGGTGGTAAACGAGCCGAGCTCATGAACTTTTGCACTGTAAACGAGCTCAAGCCTAAATTTATTGTACTCAAGCTTGGATTGTTTAATAATCGAGCCTAATGTTTAAGCTCATTTAATAAGTGAGTCGAGCCAAACCGAGCTGTTAACAAGCCGAGCTCAAAAAGCTTGCGATCTGGCTTGGTTTGTCAACAACCCTAAATCCAGGTATTTCATTAGATATACTATATTCCAATCTTTTATTTACGTTAAGTTCAAGGACTCCACTACTCTGAAACCGGTGGAGTGGTCTGAAATACCCTCGGAGACAATACACCCAAGCCATTATTATTATCCAGTGGAATGGAGCCAACACCTCTCAAAGTAAAATATTCCTAAGCTACTATTATTAAATTGGTGGAATGGTCTGAAGCACCTCTCGGGGACAACACATCCGAGCCACTATTATTATTCAGTGGAATGGATTCAACACCTTGGTCCTGACTCACGTAGTCTTCCACTTTACATGATTAGTATCTTTCTATTTATACTTTATCTCTTAATTGTATTTTCATATATATTGAGTATAGGGATCCACTATTCTTAATTTGGTGGAATTGATTGATGCACCTCTCAGGGACAACACACCTGAGCCACTATTATTATCCAGTGGAACAGACCCATATAAACACCTCAGCCCGATTCACATAATCTTTTACTTTAAATGATTAGTATCTTATTCATAGTTGATTGTATATTATCATGCTAAACTCATATAAATATGTAATACATACAACTGAACAACATAAGTACAACCACATAATTATCCTCAAATGATCATAATACCATCAAGGTAGCTAAGACAATCGTATTCTCTCAATTTTTTTATGAAACCCAATGCTGATACATATAAATTTCCAATTATTATCTGAAGTATATATTCTCAGTTTCTTGTAGATATCATGTATCCAACATTATACCTAAATACATACTTACATAATTTCATTACTCTCAAGAATATCATTTCATAGAATTTACATAAATAAGTTATTCAACAAAACATACTCAGCACAAAAGCACATACACAAATACATATATCACATAAAAACCTAGCTACGACATGTATCCTTACCAGAAAGAATATTAGACTCTATGTATATAAATCCTATACATCCTCCAAGATCACTAGAAGATCATCGAAGTCAAATGGAAGCTTGAATTGTATGGAAGTGTAGAGGAATGTGTGGTGGAGCTATGGTTAAATTTTGGTGGTGTTTGGATAAGGTTTGAGGGTGAAAATAGGGGTGCATGGAAAAAAATGGGAAGTTACACTATTGAGCAACAGATGGTGTAGCTCCTGGTCGAGAGAAAATAAGGCATATGGCCAGGTGATGCAAGAGTTGTATGGCTATACAAAAATAGTGCACAACAGGCCGAGAGGAGAAAAGACGCACGGTTAGATGGTGTAAGAGTTGCATGATAGTGCAGCAGGCAGTACACAAGCCATGCACTCTGAAACATTGCAACGAGGGGGAAGTTTAGGGTGACCTTGGTGGTCTGTCCACTAGCCAGTGGGTGGCGAGTGGTGGCCAAGGTGGTGCTCGATGGTGGATTGGGTGGTGCAAAGGTCAAAAATAAGGAAGCAACATGGAGAAAGAAGAAGAAAGAAGAAGGGAAAAGAGAAGAAGAGAAGAAGTTCGGGGAGGTGATGGGCGACAATAAAATGAAGGGATGGAGGGGTATATATACTAGTATGGTGGTATGCTATGGAGGAGAAAAATGGTAGGGGAGTGATGGTGTGCGAACGAGGAAAAATTTTCAGAGGATGGTGGAGATGATGGTAGTGCACGAGGGTGACAAAGGTAGCAAGGGAATAAGTAGAAGGTGATGGTGATAGTTTCAGTGAGGGTGGTGCATGAAGGAGACGTGCACGAGATAGAAAAGTGAGGAAGGTGATGGCAATGACGGGCGAAACAGAGCAGTAGCAGGAGGAATTGGAGTGTGATGGCGGTGTAGATCGGTAGAGATGGGATGAGAATAAGGAAGAAGATAGGAACAAGGGATGATGATGATTGTCAGTGAGGGTGGTAGGGTAATGGTGAGAGGATGCATGTGGGAGACAAGGTGATGGTGTCATGGTGTAGAGGAGCAAAACTCCTTCACTCCATAGGAAAAAATGGCGTTGGAGAAGAAGGAAAAAGAAAATAAAAGAAAAAGGAAGAAGAGGTTTGGGGTAGGATTAGATTAGGTAATTTTGGGATTAGCCAAGATCATTAGGATTGGTTAAAATTTTAGCGGATTTTGATTTTGGTTTACGAATTACTATTTATTCGAGTCAAGGTTTCAGTTGAAGTTTTGGGATTAAGAAATTATGTTAGGTCTAAAAATAAAATTTTTGAGATTAAAATAAAATTAAGGAATTAACAATGCGGGATTAGGCTAAGTAAATTTTCAGGTATTACACATTGGCTCCCTCAACTTTCCCCCTCCCTTTGTTGTGCAAGGTTTTACCTAGACAACTTTAAGACTTTGCCATTCAATTTTCCTTTTATTTTTTCACTATATGTTACCTTATCCATTCCTTGGTTATGTCCTAAGTTCTTATTTTATTTTATTATTTTTTTCTTAGCTGATTTTATAGAGGTTCCGGAGGAGGCAAGATAGGATATACATGCTTAGAGACTAGTGCCCTTTTTGGTAAGAATACAAGTTGCAATAGGGTTTTTTTGTGCTAAATTTTATGTATGATTGTGTGTATGATCATGTTGTTATTATTGTTTTTTTAAATTCATGTGGTTAATATTATGATATGATAATGTGGATCATATGATGAAAAGAGAGCAAGAATGAGGAAATATGTGCTTACACCATAATTGTGATGTTTTAAGTCCTAAGTAAATGAGCATGATATATATTATTGTAATGTGGATTTAATAAATATGATAAGTGATAAATGATTATATTTAAGATGTAAAGTGATGTAATAAATTGAGGATTTATAAATAATGACATAAGATTTATAAATTTTTTTATTTATTTTTAAATAAGGGCATTTGGTTGTTATTAAGGGTATTTGGGTCATTATGTCTTAAGTTTGGTAATTTTGGTATTTTAATGCATTGAATGGGTTAAAATATGTCAAGAATCATATGAAATGTTTGAAGTAATTATGAATGAACTAAGCCTAAATAAGATAAGAAAATGGCTTAATTTAGGAATAGTAACCCTAAAAGTGAGGTTGTTATTGCATGCGTAAAATAGTAGAGCTAGACCTTGAATTTTGGATATGTTGTTTCTATTGATATTTTAAGAATGTATATAGAATTTTTTAATTATATGAGTCTTATGGAAAAACGTATACTTAACTTTTGAAATTAGGGTTTTGTAGAGATTATAAATAGTAACTCTCAAGATAAGTTTGTTATCTCATAAATAAGACATTGGATTTAGACCTTGATTTTCATATATGTTGACAAGAATAATATTTTAGGAGTAATTTCTAAACTTGATGAGGAAATGATCAATATAGAAGAAGTTATGCGTGTAATGTGACATTAGGGTTTCTTAGAGAGGTTATAGACCTATTTCTTGAGGACAACCTTGATAACCTATGTGGTTGTGATTTGCATGTTTAAATTATGTGTTATGCATATTTACATGAGTCTTACATAATGGTACAACCAATTATGAATAATATATTAACCATTTAAAGTGAAATATCATGTGAGTCAGGTCAATGTGTTTTATAGGTCTGCTCCATCGGACGATACTAGTGGATTCAGTGTGTTTTTTCTTAATAGGTGCATCTGTATGTTCCATCGGATTAATAATAGTGGGTCCCTAAAATCAACGTGAATAAGACACCAATGGATAAGGCATTAATCATTTAAAGTGAAATATTACGTGACTCAGGATCAAGAGGTAGTGTCCGTTCCACCAAATGATATTAGTGGCTTATATGTATCCTTCCCTTGCTTTAGAATGCTCCACTAGTTTAATAATATTAGTTATGAGCATGCTTCTCTAGTATATATTGGGTTCATTCTGCCAGACGATAATAGTGGTTCAAGTGTGTTGTCCTTGACAGGTGCTTTAGTCTATTCCATTGGATTAAGAATAATGGGGTTCCTAAGCTCAATTTTAAAAAAAGAGTAGAATTTTGTATATCTAATAATGAGTCCTGAAATTAGTAATTACTTCACATTGATTTATGTATGACACACATATGCTCATTCTTTGATGTGAACTTATGTAAATCTTTGTATCATTCTTGACTGTATTGTTACCTTTATCAGTATGTAGCGTACTAATAATCTTTTTTTATGGCCATTTCTCATTCTCATGAGTAGAGGACTTAGATATTATAATGACTCGATGGATGATTTTGTAGGCCAATGATGTTCTTTGTGTAGGCCAATGATGACTCATTGGATGATTTTGCACCTTATAATGTTCTTTGTGTGGAGGAGTGATCTTATGTATAAGGTTTGGGCGTAGAGTCATGTTATTCGGATATTAGCTTTACCCATTTACCTTTTTGGACTCTTATATCTATGGTATTTCTTTATGTATTTTTAGATATTATACTCAGAGTTAATCTCCAACTTGTATTAATGTTTATGAAGCTTCTCTCATTTTCTATTTATCATAAAGTTCTAATTTTTTTTCCTTATGATTGATGTAAGGATGGTATAGAAAGCTATACTTATGCTAATTATGGCGGTAACACTCAACTATTTTGGTATCATGCTTCCACTAAAAATAAAATTTTTCAGTAGTAAAATTTGGGATATTACACTTATTTGTTACAAAATGCTATGTCATAAGTTGCATGATTTGTGGTCCCTTGAAGGAACATATGAACTCATCGACCTAGGATACTCAAACTATAGGTGTCTCCCATGGGTTTTTTCCATACCTAATAGTTGATATCAATGTGAAGAAGCTGCTATTGCTGAAGTTCTATGTTAGTTCCATAACATCCTAACATTTACAATCGAAAAACTTCTTTTAAGAGGAAGCATAAAATAACATAATTGGTTGTTACCGTCGTACTTGATATAAGTTTGGCATATTATGTCATCCTTAAATTGAATATAAGGTAAAATAATTAAACTTTTAAACATAATAAAATTGAGAAATAGATAAATTCATAACATAGATAAGAATTTGGAGATTAAATCTGAATACAATATTCAAAATACATAATGGAATACCTTGGATGAAGAGTTCCAAGAGGTATCCAGGTTAAAATAAAGAATCGGATAACGTGATTCTTCAATCCGAAACCCCATATATAAAATAGAATTATTTGTCTCAAATCAAGGTGTCATACGCAATAAAGTCATCCAATGGGTCCTCAATGACCTATACAAACTTAATTAGGCCCTCTACTCATGGAAATGAGCATCACCTATGAAAAGGATAATTAGTATGATACATACTTAGTAAGGTAACAATATAATCATAACCAAGTTACATAGAAATCATAAATCATATATAAGAATAAAGGAGCATAATAACATGATATAAGATAATACAGATTCCATAAGCATATAATTAGTTAAATCATAATCCATATTCTTAATACATTGAGTTTAGGTACCCCACTATTCTTAAACTAGTGGAATAGTATGAAGTGCCTCTTAAGGAAAAATACACTTGAACCACTTTTATCATTCGATGGAATGGACCCAATACCTATAAGAGCAACATGATCCTAAACACTATTATTGAGCTAATGAAACGATATAAAGCAGCTCTTAAGGTAAAATGCTTCTTAGCCACTATTATCATCTAGTAGAAGGAACACAACACCTTGGTCCTAACTCACGTAATATTTTAATTTAAGTTATTAATATCTTATTCATTATTGCATATTTGAATATTATATTTTGATTTACATTGAGCCTAAGAACCATAGCCACTACTATCATTTGGCGGAACAGACACACAACACCTCAGCCCTAGCTCACATAATTTTTCTCTTTAAGTAATTAGTATCTTATTCATGGTTGTATATCTCAAGATCCTCATACATACATATATCACATATGTATACATAAAAGGTAAATGATAAATCTTAACATAATCATTTAAACACATAAAGTATAACCATATGAATACCGATACGTTTTCCCACGAAAAGGCCACACCCTTATTAGAAAATCATAATTTTCATAAGTTAACCATAAACTCTTCCCTGATACTCATTTCATCACCAAATTCAATATCCATTCTTAAAATATTATTATTAACAGCATAACAAAAAATTAAGGTCGAACTCTAATGTCTTACATATGCGATAATAGCCTACCCTTAGTGTTACTATTTATAATTTCCAACAAAACTATAATTTTACAATTTAGCCATAAATTTTTCCATAAGACTCATATAACTAAAAAAATTTAATACACATCCCTAAAATATCAATATTAAAAATTTAAGGTCAGAACCCAACATTTTACACATATGATAATAATCCCACCCTTGGAACTCCTATTCCCTCTTAATATCAATTTTCTTATTTATTGGATTAAAAATTTTTATATTCTCTCCAAACATTCAACATAATATACTTAAGCTATTTCAAACCATTTATCTCATTAAAATACCAATTATTTTATTTTTAACCATATTGACCAAAAAATTTGTATGATAGTTAAAATACCCATTTTCCACAAAAATCTTATGAGTCCAATATGAATGATTTTTTAACCTCCAATAAATACTATCATCATAAAAATTCATAGCCACAATTATATACATATTTCGTATATCCCAATGCATATCAACTAACAATATACACAAACTCATGCTTTCATAATTTTCTCACCTTTTCTTTCAACATTTAACACCATATATCATATAACACCATTATCATGATAATATCTTCCATACAACAATTCCAAATATGATATCACAAGAAAAAATACACATGCTACACATAAAATACTTAACTATGACATGTATCCTTACCAAAACATCTTCGGTTTCTAAGAATATAAGACTTATGACTCATCATCCTATACCACCAGAATATCACACAGGCGAGAGCATAGCTAGAAGTAGGGCATAGGTTGGGTGTGCGAGGGATGCATGATTGTGCTAGTTGAGTACAGGTTGGGCATGCCTAAAAAAAATGAACTAGGTAATAAGGAGATGAAAAAGGATATGTCTTAGGGTGGTAATGACTAAGTGATGAGGATCATGTGATAACGATTGGGTGAGAAGGTGGCAGTTCTTAGTGGCTGATGATGGTGAGTGTCGTAGGGTTGATGTTGAAAAAACATAGCAAGGAAAGGGAAAATAAAAGAAGAGGAGGTGCATAGATAACTGGATTCTTGATAGGTGAAAAGAAAGGAAAGAGGAGAAGGGAAAAGGAAGAGAATGGAGTATTTATAGGATGAGAAGAGGTAAGGGGGTGGAGATGCCAATAGGTAAGGAGCTTGGCATGGTTGTGTGAAATGAGGGTAAAATAATAGGTGTAGGTTATGCAGATGAGTAGGATCTAGTGTAGTGTAGGGGGTTGGTGGAGGAGTTGATCTAGTGTAGGGGTCACATAACTTGTAAGGGGAAGATAAAAGGACATGTGTGCATGAGGAGGAGGGATGTGTTTGGTCCGAATGGGGAAAAAGAAAGGGAAATAAGATAGGGGTAGGGATAATGCATAAATCAAGAATCAAGAGGAAGAAAATAAAAGGAATGAAAAAGGTAAAAGAAAAGGATAAAAGAAAAAGAAGGAATGAAAAAGGAAAATGGGAAAGAAAATTTTAGGGTTAGGATTAGATTTAAGTTTAAGTTGGAATTTAGGGATTTGGATAAAAATTTAATCCACCAATTACCTAGGGTAAATGTTACTCTAAAATTAAAATATAGATTACCCGAATGTTAAAATTTAGATTAGGTGAAAATATTAACTAATTGATATTAAAATTAAATAAAATTTTATGGTATTACGAGTTATACCCTTTATAATATTGAATATGAGTTTATTAAGATGATATGGTATAAGTGTGGTCATTTTGTCCATCATAGTGATGAGTGGTCTTTTTTGGATTCAAATAGTGTCTATGTAAAATCAAATGCCCCTCTAGAATGTAACATGGTAGTAGAAATAAATGATGATACTCGAAATCCAAAATATGATGATAACCCCTATGGACCCTAGATGATGGTGCATAATAAAGGATATAAGACACAAAACACTAAGGTTTAGCGTCCTCTCTCCAATCAATTTGTTGCATTGATTAAAGTTCATAGTCTAAAAAATCATCTCTACCTATATGGAATAATAAATCTTTGCACTACAACATCCTTTAAGATTTGGAGAAGTACACACTGCTTCACAGGGAGGATTTTTTAGTTACTATGAAAAATAGAGGAGCTAACTCTCTAGTAATTATTCTTGATAAGGTATTGGAAGAAAAAAATGGATCTCCCCGAGGGAAGGAGTTACATAGAAAGTTATCTAGTGTTATTGATATGACCCACTAAAACCTTGTCCCTATTGGTTTTGTGGATTTGGATAAAGAAAACAATGTAATAATAATGAAGCAAACATAAAATTATACTCTCCTTTATAAGTTTCCACACACCTCACTTGCCACTTTATCTTCACATAGCAATGTATCACCCATACATATGGACGTTTCAAAACCAACCACAAAGTCTTCCTCCATGTAAATTAGTAGTAGATTTGGTTCTTCAAACACTTCTTTGATTATTTGTTAGAATAAAAAGACTTTGATTGGTGAAAATGGAGTTGGTGAAAAAGAGGTCTATAGGATACCTCCCCTCGAGTCTTGCTGATTTTTTCCCTAGCATTTCTTTTCTGCCATGTGTTTGCATGGATTTTGTAGATGTGATGTGATTGATAGTTAAAAGGGGTAGGTAACCGATGTTTCTCAAACATTTTAAAGAGATTGTAGGGTCCCATGGGCCTGTTGTGGTGTTATTAGTTGAAACCAATATTAGAGATGATAAATTTAATGAAGCTATTCACAAGCTTTGTTTTACGAGAAATGCTAGGGTAGAGGTTAGAGGCTTCTCAGGTGGTATATGGTGTCTTCAGAATATTGATATAATTTTTGTTGATATTTTAGGTTTTTTGTTTGAGTTAATATATACATGAGTGTCTTCACATATGGTGATAAATTTCTTTTTACTAGAATTTATGGATTTCCTCATCCCATTATTCGAAGGGAGTTGCGAGAAGACCTCGTAAGTTTGTTAGTAAACATGGAAGATCCTTGGTTGGTTAGAGGAGATTTTAATGATGTTTTAGGCCTTATTAAATGTAAGGTGGGGGTAATGTTTCTCATTATAATAATTTTTATCTTTTTGTTAATTATATATAGGAATGTGGCCTCATAGATCTTGGTTTTTCTAGCCCCAAGTTTACATGGCAGGATAGAGCTAATGGACATACCATTAGCTCTCATATTGATCATTTCATAGCAAATGAAGCTTGGGTGCTAAAATTTCCTTCATTTAGGGTGCCTCCTCTTTAATACATGCACTCTAACCATCACCCTATCACATCATAGATAAAGGATGGTGGCTCAAACATTATAAGCCCGAGGAGATTCCATTTTGAGTTGTTTTAGAAGTTTAATTTGTGCATGGTTGACATGGTAAAAGAGGGTCGGGAATATTCATGTAATGTTGTTGAGTATATTTGTATCATTTTGAGGAAGTTATCTAATTGGAGCAATGCCTCTTTTAAGGATATTTTCAAAAGGAAGAAGTGACTAAAATCTCATAATTTAGGAGTCTAAGAATCACTAGAATTCTTAGACACTAGGAATCTAGGGAAGTTAGAAAATAAGTTAATTGCATAATTTAATGATGTCCTTCTCTAAGAACATATCTTATGGTTCTAAAAGGAAAATGTGGAGATGGCCACAATGTAGGATCACAATACTAAGTTTTTCCACTTAGTAGCTCATTAAAGGAAAAAGAAACATAGAACTCTATGCCTTTGAAGAGACGATGGGTTATGGAATAAAAACTAGAATGAGATGATGCAAATGGTAGTTTCTTATTTCCTAATATATATATGGCTACCAAAGCTCCCCAACCACAAACTTCTTTTTGAATTATTTTTAGCCAGATATAATATCTATCTAGTTTGAACTCTATGCTTTGATTACATTGTTGGAAGTAAAAAATGTGATGTTATCTATGAAACCAAATAAAATTCCTAGCTCAAACAACTTTAAACTGATCTTTTATCAAAAGTGTTTATCGATTGTGGCAAATGACTTGTTGAACTTAGTAAACCACATTTTCACACATGGTTCCTTTTTAACTGAGCGTAAAACTACTTCTTTGGGCATTATACCTAAGCTAAAATTTCCTTCATCTCTTAAGGACTAAACTAAAGTGTATCTTGCCAATTCTTATTGAGATAGAACAAAATGAATTTATTCTTGGCAACCAACCTAGGAAAAACTTTATATTTTCTCAATATATAATTCATATGATGACAAACATGAAGGGGGTCTCAGGGTATATGTCCATCTAGTTATATTTAGAGAAAGCCTTTGACTAATTTTCCAAGTCATTTATGGAGGAAACTCTTTTTCTTGCTAGTGTCCTTACTCATATCATTAGCCTTATCTTGTACCGAGTCTACTTTGTACTTGAGTCATATGGAATAGGGAAGTCTCTAACTTTTTCTCACCTTATATGGGAATTAGACAGGGAGATCCATAGCCTCCTCCATTTTTATCTTATTCATAGAGCACCTAAATCATCTCATTAGATAAAAGGGGGTGCAATACTGTGGAAGCTGGTAATAATATCTCATAGTGGTAAAAAAAATCTCATAATTTTTTAGGAAGATTTAATTTTGTTTAAGAATCCCTTTACTTCTAGATGAATAAAAGCCTTCCTTGTCTCAAGAGATTTGAAGCAACAACTAACTAAAAAGTCAACATATCCAAATTGTCTATCTACTTCTCTAGAAATGTAAATAGGAGCTTGGGGTGGAAATCTCTTTGATGTCTGACATACCAAAGGTTTTTAACCTTGGTAAGTACTAGGGTGTTTCTATCTCTAATGGTAGGAAGGGTTTGAATTTCTTCTATCTAGTTATAGAATAAGGTAGACAAAGACTTTAGTTCCTTGGTGGCACTCGCCCTTTACCCTATGTTTTCAAGGAAGTTCCCTAAGTCAATTAATGAGTAATTTGATAGACTCAATAGGGATTTTATCTAGGGATCTTCAAAACATAATCAAACAATCCACGTGGTTTGATGGATCCACATTTGTTTTGAGAAGGATTTATGTGCTTATATTTTTAAATAAAGGGATTATGTGAATTGGATTACCATGATGAAGTTGGATTGGGAGCTAATCCATCACAAAGACGACATTTGAAATAGGGCACTCCATGGTAAGTATATCAAGATGAACTTTGCATTGCCATAAAAACACTCAAATTCTACATCTTCTAAGAGGATTGTAGTTAAACTTCCAAGAATTGAGAAGAAGATGAAATATAGTGTGAGGAATAGGAAAATGGTTAGATTTAGGGGCAATTGATGGCTTGAAAATGCACCCTCATTCACAATTCTAGGTAACATATTAATGAGGACAAACCTTAGATGAACTTTAGATTTTTTGGATGAAAATATAAATAGGAAATGATACCTCTTCCACTCAAAATTGCTGTTACCTTTGTCCAAGGTAAAAAGGACATTGAGGACTAGCTTGATTGGGGCCTCAAAGTAGATGGATCATTCTATATAAAATCAACTATCACACTTCTAGAAAATAACCATATCCCCTACTAGGGTTGTTCAACTCGGTTCAAACAAATTTTTTTAACCAGATTGATCCATTTTTTGGGTTCTAGACTAAAATTAGACTGGTATTTCAATTTACAATACAGGTTTAGGTGTTAAAGTAAAAAAAAAAATCTTTCCTAACTAGTTATATCTAAACAGGTTCGACCCAAAATCTCATTAATATTTTACCTAAAAAATTATATTTTAGCAATCATTAATATGTATATACTAGTGCCATGCAAAGGCATTACTTTTGTTAATAAGGCCAAGATATATGGGCTTATTAATGAAAGACCTGCATGTGTACATGTATGTATATATATATATATATATATATATATATATATATATATAACCTTATACATTGATCATGAAAGAATGGATAAATGAATGAAGCATAATTCAAGTTAGAAAATTGACACAAAAGAGAGTGTTTGATCTTCTTCTTATCTTCTACTTTAATTGAGGGTGTTGGAGGATTGTAGATAGAAGGTAATTAATCTTAGAGTAGATCAACACCACAATCCCACCAAAATACTGAGTTATACATCACCACAAATCAAAATCAAAGTGATATTGTGAAGACTTTTATAACTTGTGGACCGAAAAAAAAGTTCCTAGATTGTGGAAGATTATTTATTGATGATCTTCCACATCAGTTTGCTTACCAATGTAATGAAGATTTGAAAAAAGATTGGCTCAAACCCCTATTTTCCATTTTGTGACCATATCAAGGAAGACATTATGCATGTAATTTGGGATTGTTAGATTGTTTGCAATATCTATAGGAAAATTATACATAATGAAGACTACTCTTAGTGAATGGTTTTGGCCAAATTTGAAGGAAAATTGTAAGTTGGAAGCAAGTGTTATGAGCCATCACTTTCACAGTTGGTTGTTGGATGTTTTGGGATTATAGAAACCATAGAATTTTTCATAACAAACACATTCTATCTTCAATAATGGCAAGCTGGATATGTTATTTTGCTTAAAATAAAGTAAAGGCATGGACCACACTTGCTTTTCCAACTCATAAAAGTTGGGAAGAACCTCAAGCTTTAGGTTGGGATCCCCTTAGGTCAGAGTGGATCATAATTAAATGTTGACAAGAGTGCCCGAGGTAACTTGATCACATTGTAGTGGGAGGTGCTGCCAGAGATTTGACTTATAGGTGGCTTTTTGGCTTCTCCACTAATTTGGGGACCATATTTATTCTAATGGTGGAGATGTGGGCTATTTGGTTTTTCTTGGCAGAAGCTTTGCAATGTAAACATGATTTATTGAGCCGTGATTCACTAGTAGTGGTTCACCTTCTTATGGGGCAGTGACTTGGGGAGCATTAATATGCTAGTTGGGGAGCATTAATATGCTAGTATTGTACATGAGTGCAAGGGCCTAATCCTAAAGTTTTTCTCTAGTGAGATTGTCCTTCATCATAGGCAAACAAATTGTGTGACCGATAACTTGGCTACCCATGGTCACCTGCTGGACTATGGGAAAATAACTTTTGATTCCCCTCCCCCTTATGTTAGGGATAGGTTGCTTTTTGATATTATAGGAGGTACCTCATTTAGATCCACTATTTCATCATAATTTGATTGTCTTTGGGATCTAATTCCTTCCCTGGTAAGTAAAAATAATAATCCAATATTCTTTTAGTTTGACACCAATTCGTAATGAAAACTAAAAACATGCAAGATAATTTCCTTGGCGGTGAAGAGGACTTCATAGTTAAATTTGAATTCAAATCAAAACCCCTTAACCAAAATATCTTGGTGTTCAATCTCTTTCCACCAAGTTAATATCATGTTTATACATTTTTTAGTTATTCATAAAGATTCTATAACAAGGAATAAAAATCGCTGTAAAAGTATAATAATATATGGAAAAAGAAATTTAAACCTAAAACTTTTAGTACTCTAAATATTAACTTTTATTTATCATTACTCTATAACCTCACTCGTATATGCATTTTTATTATCATTGCCTTTCTTCACTTATAAATGGAGCCAAGAATATGTATAATATATACACTCTAATCCTCAATGAATAATCTTTTAACATACGTTAGTTAATTTATACCCTTGGTGGTCGGTGTATCTATCTCTTTTGTCCCACTTTTTTGTTTTTGAAGATTCATGCAGTTTGATAATCTACAGATTAACCCCCATATAATGACATATATGCTGCATGTACGGATATTCAGCAACCTTAGATTGGCTTGATAATGAACGTATGGACTGGTTGGCTAGCTAGCTAGGAGATCTTAGTCGTGCCAAGTGGACCGACATCATTCGGGCTAGCTAGCTCTATCAGCTTGTTTTTCCATCCTCATCCTTAAAAGAATCACCTTTAATCACTAGCTACATCTCCTAATTCCTCCTTTTTTACTTTTCCTTTCGAAGATAAAAGATTTGTCAATCCAGATTCTTTCAATGCATTATAAATTGGAGTTGAGACCCTCAAAGGTCCTCAACTCAAAACACACACTCCACACTCAAAACTCAAGCTAAATTCCAGAGCTTCACCAACACTGGTACATCTTGTCCATACTCCAAAAGCCAGCCAATTCACATTAAATATCGGTGAAAGCCGGTCATCCTTTGAAATCAACAATGGATAGGATTAACGAATTGGCAAAGACAAAAGCAGCAGTGATCTTCACCAAGAGTTCATGCTGTATGTCTCATAGCATCATAGAGCTCTTCCATAAAATGGGAGCAAACCCAGCTATTTATGAGATTGATCGTGATGTTAGAGGAAGAGAAATGGAATGGGCGTTACAGAAGATGGGTTGTAACCCAGCTGTTCCTGCTGTGTACATAGGTGGAACCTACATGGGCTGTACTAAGGATATCTTACGTTCTCATCTCGATGGATCTCTCAAAGAACGGCTTCTTCAGGCCAAAGTTATTTGGTTGTAGCTAGCTAGATACAAATAAATAAATAAATATATGTATGTTTATATATATCTATATATATATATATATATAGATATATATATATATATAATATGGTCAGGTTTAAGCTTGAAAAGAATAATCAGTTATCCTCCTACGGAAATAGTAAACTTGTTATATTCCATCAAAAAGCATACTTTTTGAGCTTTTGATAATGGGAATATATATGATCTATACGTATGTGGGATATGATCTCAGCTTATTGTGTATGCAGAAAGCGACTTCTTTTATGTAACTGTTGCTAGCTTAAAGCTAGCACTTCCTTTATATATTCTACTTGCTTGGTTCCAACTAAATTCCTCCTGTTTTTTTATGTTGGGATGCCTAAATTTCTCTAGAAATCAATTATGATTTCTTTTATATGTATATATTTTAAGCTTCCAACAATTTCCTGCATTTTCTGCTAAATGGATTTCAGTTACTAAGAAAAACTCATGAAGGAAATATCTCTAAGATCTGTACAACTCTCCCTATATAATTCAAGATATCGTCTATACTTATGGGCAAGATGACTTTTTCATAATCTGATATGAACAGCAACCATCTCTTTATCTTTTCTAACTTGATGCTCTTGATCACTCACAATTGTTAGTGAATCACAATTGAAAATTAGTTTGCATCACTTTCTAATTTGTCTATTTTATAGAGCTTCAATATCAATGATTTAGTGGGATAAATAGACAATCAAAGTTTGATCATGGAATCTGTGGACGACCTATATATTAAATCAGGGGGAGTAATCATTTCTCTGTAGTAGACAATGTATATCATGAGTGTGACTACTACCCATTTTCCATGAATACGGAAAGCACAACAGGGTTTCTTCAAGAAGCAAAAATTTACTATTGAAAAATTTCAATTGGTGGATTTTTACCATTGCTTATTATATGGGATACCTTTTCTCATTAATTAGATGCAATAAATATTATTTCTAAATTCGTAGCAACTATTGTTATTATTATTTTTATAAGTGGCCTAGGGAGACCATTTTTCGAGCTGGTTGGGATTACATTAGGCAGCCTCAACCATTTTACATTTGGTGCATTCCCAAGACTCTAATTTGGCACCTGGTTAAGCTAGAAGAAGCCCCTTATCACTTCATTCAAGTTGTTGGGGTCAACTATTGTTATTATTAAAAATACTAAGAAATGCATCATGGTTACTCAAATTAGACATTCTATAATGAAGTGAAGTAATGATGAGACATAAGGAAAGGGAACAAATATAATAGGAGACATTATATAAGGGAAAATACCACAATATCCTTCAAAAATTGGAATTAAACCATAATGTTTCACTTACATACCTCTAGGATTTCTAAGACCATTTTTGCAAAATGTTAATACTTGTGTCAACTATATTAACCCCAAATTAATCACATATCACATTTTAAATCCAATAACACTTACATAATCTCAAATTTCATCTAAACACCTCAAGATTTCTTTCTAACATATCTTGATTTTCACTTAACAAAACCCTAACATATTATATATCAAATTTTATGTAACAAAATCAAGAAACACAATGCCACAATTATTTTCCACAAAACTCAAAAGTTTACCCAAAATACCCCTTGACCTAATATAATACAAAAGTCTCAAATTCTAATTTTCACCCAACTCCACCAAAATCATATGCAGACCCCCCTACATTATTAACATCTCAAATATATAATTAGACAAATTAAAAAAACCTAAGGGACTACGTAGGTTCTAGGGAAAAATCCCTTTAACCTCAAAACACCAAAATAAGCCATCCTCAACCAGCTTCATCAACACAATTCCTAAATCAAAATTTAATACACTCATCCACGATATTAATACTCAAAAAAAATTTAATACGCTTAATCACATGCTTATAAAAGGCAATAGATTACATTAACATGTTTGAGATTTCAAAATAAAGCTTAGAATAACCTAATAATGACATGTTACATAAATAATATAAACACATGTTTTCACAAATAATACCATAATATGAGAATATATACTTAAATAAACTAACCATAATTTGGTAGAATAGGACATGCTATCATAATAGTATAAGACATAAATTGCAACAAAATTCCTAGCTAGAAATATTTATCCTTACTTGGCTACACCAATCTCTTAGCAATATTTAATTTTAAATACTTCCTTCAATACTTAGGATAACCTAGATAATAAAATAAGAGTGATTAGGAAATAATTAAAAGTTACAAATGAAAGGTAAGGAAAAGAAGGGGGATTTAAGAAGGAAACAGAGGTTAAGGGATGATGGTGGGGTAGAGTGACTCAGTTAGAAAAAATAAGAACAACTGGCTCTTGTCACCACTTGAACCACCAAAACATCACCAACTAATTGCAAAAAAAAAAGGAAAAGAAGAGATTGAACAAAGGTAATTGAAGGATGTGAAAGAGCCAAGGAAAAGAATAGGAAGTGGATGCGATTAATCTAAGAAAAAAAGGGACAAGATGTTTTGATGGTAGAGGTTAAAGTGATTATAGATAGCATTAGAAGGTGATTAAGGTGCTTGGGTTGTGCACGAGGTTTGGAAAAAATATGAGGGTGTTATGTGAGGGGTGCACTCTACCAAGTGAGGCTTGCATGATGAGTGCATGTTGGTGGCTTCCTGTTTACATGGTCAACTCACACTTGAGGAGGGGGATTGCACTAAAGGTTGATGAATCTAAGGGTGTAGACGTGTAATGTGACGTTGATATCACAGATGATAGTTTAGTGGCATGAAAATGGAACACTATAGGAGGTGGGCAGCATGAGGTATGCACATTGAGGTAGTGGTGGTAGCATATAATGAGGGTGGTGTAGTTAGTGAACGCTACTAGTGTGACATTATAGTGAAGCTAATGGGGGTTATCTGTGTGGGCTTTGACACTGGTGGTGTGAAGGCAAAGCTCTAATTGAAGGAAGGACAAGAAGGTGTTAGTGTGCATGAATCATGCATGATCTAACAAGAGTGAAGTTGCTTATCAATTATTTACAAGCCTGAATTAGCTAGACATGAGGATGATGGCCAACAACCCCCCATTCACCAATTGTGCAACAATTATAGAATCACAACAAAGAAGTGAATATTTGATATCCCTGTTATTTTCCTTATTTTTTCCTTACCAAATTCTCCATAGCTCATCTCTTAGACACACCTATTGTTGGTATAGGAATCAAGTTGGACTATGCATTATCGTCAACGTTCACTCTAATCGTGATTGGGGGTGGCGGAGTCACACCTAAAGCAACTGTCTATCTTGATTGCTTCAGAAAATACAAATTAGCTAGTGAAGTCTAAGCTTTCTCTTCCATAGGAGTAAATTTTTTATCTGTGCAGTTGCATACACCAAATAGATTGTATCCCCATGAAAGATGTGTAATTTCTCCCAAAACCTTAATTTCCAACATACCACATCAAAGATAACTGCCCATAGAGAATCCTAAAGATCAAGTGCACCATAGGCTCCACTACATTCAATCATTCACAACAAGACTAAGGAATTATTGCCTCTCAACCTTGAGGACAAGTCGACACTATACGAACTTTTCAACTCTACAATCTCGGAGAGCACAAATGATTATCTTACTAAATCCCCCATATAAGGAGTAGATCCCTTCATAAATAAGATGAATTGTATATCTAACTTTATTAGTCAACGGTCGATTGTAGGCCATTAGACACAAAAAGTATGAATTCATTATTGTATGTGTAACTTCCAAATCAAGTTCAATTTTAGTGAAGTAGGTACATCTTCATGATGGAGCAAATAATAGACTAGCTTAGTCAAAAAAATTCCATCTAATGTAAGCGCTTACATATAATCATATTCAACGCCACAACCCTTTGGTGCAAAGGTTCTTGTAATGTCAAAAAGTCACTTTAATGCAATATTTTGCCAAAAAAGATCCAACCTCTAATTATTTTTCTCATCAAACACATCATAGACATGCCCTTAGCATTTGTATCACTCAACTCCATTGTTTCATCTTAACTTAGATGGACTTGGTTAGTCATCCTATAAGCATGTATCTCAAACCTTTATTCAGGTTAAGTATAACTTTCAAAAGTTTGGCCAAAGAGCTGACACAAAAGGCATTGCTTTAACAGAGTAAAGCTCAATATTTTAAAGGTATTATCATGCATACCTTGGGATTGTTAATTAAATCCTTGACCACTTCCATTAATAAGGTTTTATTAGAAAGGTCCACACCTTACTAAGGTAGCCCCTATATTTACTCTAACAAAACTTATTCCAATTTACCAGATGTATACTTCTCTGATGTGCCAAAGTGCCCCAAATAAATGACCTATTAAATCTAACAATTTCCTTTTTTACATGTAATAGAAACTTAGCATATTACATATTATAGATATTTATACCCGAATAAATAAACTTTATGACTCCAACTCTCTAGATAGAGAGAAAATATGTCGCTTCCAAGAGAATAAACTTTTGCAAACTTTGTCCACCACATCAAAATAGAAACCTTTTCCCCATCAATCAGTGTTCAACTTGACCCCAAGGTATTTGACTTATTATACTCCGTTATTTTAGGAAACTTGATCTATTTAGGATTGATATTAATCAAAATTAAATTTTCTTAGTTTGATATTTTATTACACATTATAAGAGTTTTAAAATCCTTGTTGTATTTTTAAAATGTTCTATTTAAGGCTTTTTAGCCTTTCTTATGGTTTAGAGTTTTGTGAGACTCCCAGGACACTTTTAGCATTTTAACTCTTTTAAAAATATTTTTTAATTTGAATATTTTAATTTCTCATTATTTTTTAGTATCCAAGGTTTTTTTTCAAATTTCAAACGGAGTTTGTGGCAACAAATACATTATTTATTACTTTGGTATGCCTTTATCATGCG
Source organism: Tamarix austromongolica (assembly GCA_039764185.1). Taxonomy (NCBI): domain Eukaryota; kingdom Viridiplantae; phylum Streptophyta; class Magnoliopsida; order Caryophyllales; family Tamaricaceae; genus Tamarix; species Tamarix austromongolica. The sequence continues at coordinate 14,797,079 of CM077819.1, forward strand.
TTTTAATCCCACAAAGTCCTTTCGAGTTATTTGAAATTTATACAATATTGAATATTGCTGTATTTTAGTGTTATTGAGCTATAATTGGTTTAAAAATAATATATAAGTATTTTTTAAAAATTTTAAATTTATTCAGATATTTTAAACGCAATATGTCATTATAACCAACTTTTCTTCTTCTGTTAACACCAAAAATTTATGAGGTTTAATCTTAAAATCTCATTTTTTTAGGAGAATAAATGTGAGTACACATCTCCTCCACGTGTCCTTAGATATTTTACTAAGTGTCTACACGAAACTAAACCATTAAGACTTTGTTTTTAACTTAACAATTAAGTCTTTCCATCCTAATTCATTTAGTGATTTTTTTCTCTCACTTTTGTCCTTGGTTCTTCCACTTTCTTATTCTTATTTTCCTCCATTTTCTTAACCTTATGCCTCACTATTCCAACATGTTGAAGCTTAGATTCCTTCCAAACGTGTGCATAAGTTGATCTTTCATTCGCATTTATCCTTTCTTCTTCCAATTAGTTTTTGAGGGTTAATTTTCCTAATATTTTCTGTTGTTCTTTATAAATTTAAACAAGGTGTATTATAGTAAATTACCCTGATATTCTTGTTTCTTCTTGCTTTGAGACTAGAGTTCTTTTATAAGATCTTTTTACTTCATATAAGCATGTAATTTGTGTTCCTTGTTGAAGTTGAGCCATGCTAAACATTTTTTTAAGGATTTTAGCCTTAGGGCTATGTTATTTGATTTTGTTGTTTTGATTCATTTGAATGATAAAATGCTATTCTTTCTTGTAGTAGATAAATTTTGGTATATATCATGCTAGCAAATAATCATGTCTATGGTGATTTAATTATAAATGAAAATTTGGAGCTTTGGGGTTTTGGTTGAGTATTCTATGTGTTCTTGATGCTTTCTTCATTTATTCAAATTATTCTTAGCTATTTACTCTCTAATCACCATGAGTAAGGTTGAAAATGAGTTTAGTTAAATAATTGCAACATAAAATGACATGTATGTATTTATGGTCAATGATTAACTATTAGATTTGACAATAAAAATAATGATTGAGCATAAATAGTAAACCCCAATGAATATAGTAATTCTTGGTAGTATAGATTTTGATAAATTTTAAATGTAAGTTTCTCAATATAAAATGACATTTTCCATTTACTGTAAATAGCATTTTATGTAAATAGTAATTTAAAAAAAATTATCGTTCAACCTTAATTTATGGAAGTCTAGCTTATTATATATATATATATATATATATATATATATATATAGATGATATTTTTGTTAGTTGGTCCTTATGAGGTCTTTTGGTTAAAATTGATAATTTTGGAGTTTTCAACCACTAATGATATGTTGGGTTAATTAATTTGTCTAAGTGTTGAATAAGTGATAATAAGTTGGCCTTAGTCGACTACTAGTTGACTTTTGCATGATTGGAATTAATGGAATAAGTTAGAAATGAATTGGTTGTGTGTAGTACAAGTTATACCGTGTTGCCTTACCTTACATTTTCATGGTTAGTTAATTTTGTGACTTATTCCTTGTCGAGAGGCCTTCGAAGTAAGTATTGATGTATTGGTAAGTGAGTATTAAGTGTGGATTTGAAATGGCTAAATAAAAAATTTAATACATAATGTAGAGTGGTTTAAAAGTGAATTACTCTTTATGTTCATTACCAAAAAGGTTCTCCCTTTTAAAATTTTAAAATAGTGATGTGTTTTAACATTACAATCTTAATGACCCTCTCAAGAGATGATTTACAACTTCACCTATTCTTCTTCTTTAGACTCACTAACTGAATCTCTTAAGAATGATAGACAAATACTAACTAATCCCTTTAAGTGACTTTTGAGAGGAGGTTGTGATTGTAAGTGATTCTCACCATATATAAGTTATAAAAAGAGTTGATCTTTGAATGAGATTTAATCTATCTAGATATAATATGATATTACAATTTGAGAGTATCTCTAGCTAAGAGAAGTAAGTAAAGAATACTTTTTAGTAAAAAACCCAAAAATATGAAAGTTAAGAATTTTGAATGAGTAATTGAATGATTTTTGTGTAAGAGATTAATTTCACAATCAATGATTTGAAAATTTAGTTGTAATAAATGGAAAAGAACCTTATTTATAAGGGTTACCCTTGTATATAGTCTTCAGATAAAAAATTTTAAAAACTCTGTCTCACTTAATAAGAAGAAAATTAGCATTTAATGTTGACTAGTTGATTAGTTTGGAGAAACCAGCCGATCGGTTGTACGACTAGTCGATTGGTTTGTTCTAACCAATCGATTATTCATGTTTAGACAAAAATAGAATGTTACCGTTGTATAAATTAGTTGATTGATTTGTTTAAATTAGTCGATTGGTTTGGTGTTGTATAGGTTTGTCTTAAAAGATGTATGAACACCATCTTGGTATATGGTGAGACCAGTCGATATGTTCTATATACCAGTCAATTGGTTTGTCAAATTATTTGATCGGTTTTTCAACCAATAGATTGGTTTGGCAAAAACCAATCGATGTGTTTAAACAGAGAAGACCTAGGTTTCTACAAACAATGAAACCCATGGATTGGTTGGCCAAATCAGTTAATCAGTTTGTCAAATAGTCAATTGGTTTACATGAACCAATCGATGTGTTTAAACATATAAGAACTATGTTTCTACAAGATTGAAACCCATGGATGGGTTGTCACACCAATCAATCATTTACCTGAACTAGTTGATGTGTTTAAACAGAGACAAAATGGATTTCTTCAAGATTGAAACCTATGGACTGGTTGGTCAAACCAGTCAATCGGTTTTTCCAAACTAGTTGATGTGTTTAAATAGAGATGAACTGGTTTTCTACAAGATTGAAACCCATGGACTGGTTGGTCAAACTTGTTGATCAGTTTTTAAACTAATCGATTAGTTTTTCTAAACTGGTCAATGTGTTTAAATAATGATGAACTAGTGTTTTGCAAGATTAAAACCCATGTATTGGTTAGTCGAATCATTCGATCAGCTTCCAAACCAGTCGATCAATTTGAAGGAAACTAGTCAATCAATTTTATACACCAGTCAATCCGTTTGAGTTTTAACACAACTAGTGGCTATGTTTAAACCTAACCAAATGATTGGTCTAAGGAATAGTCGATTGGTTTCGATTGGAACCAATCAATTTTCTTTAAAAATACTTTTAAAAGATTAATAAAATAAAATCAAGTCAAGTATTTTTCAACAAAGAGTTTTAAAAAGTTTTTATTTGAAATGTGAACTTTGCTCAACTTAACTCTTTACAATATACCTAATACATATCAAATACTTGGCTTCAAGCCTTGATTCCTTTTGCATGTGTTATTTTCTTAAATATGCACACTTAAGAAAACACATTATATACCAAGATCCGTTTGTAATCATCAAAATAAGTATAATGACATTACTTAACCTTTGAGGTTAACAAAGGACTTTCTTAGTTGCTATATGTGTAATTTCATGTTCCTTCGTGATCTTGAATAAAACACTTATTATTAAAGTGGAGATCCTCGAGTTGGGCATGGTTTCCTGTTTAGGGTTAGCTACCCTAAAGATAAGTCAAGAAGTCTCGATTTAGTTTGGTGGTTTGTTGGGTGCCTCAACACTTCAAGTAATACCTAAATATGCTCTTTTTAAGTCCTTTGAACCTATTAGGGGCACACATACTTAAGGGTTTAGGAGATTTAGATATAAGAGAATAATGTGTTGTCTTGTGAGCATTAGTATGACCTAGGTATATAAGCTTCTTCGCATTACATGGTTGGGATGATAATGTGTTACCTTGTGCACCAATATGAAGAGGAACATTTTATGTGTCCATTGAGTTTTTCTTCATGTCTCCTTGAGTAATAAAGAAAGTAAATGAATTCTTGTTGATATTTTGGTAGTTGCATTATGTGCAGTACCCTTATTGTAGAGATGTTGGTAGCTACCACTGTGTACTACCATTATTTTTGTATTACCAATTGCATTATGTGCACTGCCCTTATTGTGGAGATGTTGGTAGTTATCATTATATATTACCATTATTGTTATTTTTGTAGTTTCATTATGATCACTACTCTTATTGTGGAGATATCATTATTTATTGTTGCGTACTAACATTATTATTGTTTGTTAATTGCGTTATATGCATCATCTTTGTTTATTATATGGTTGGTATTGATGTATGTCACTATTGATGTGTACTACCACTATTATGGCATGTAGGTATTTACTATTGTGTACTACCCATGCTATGTGGTTTATTAGCTAGTTGATGTTTGAGACGATTAGTGGTTGTGCATATATATCATGTCAGGATCATCCAGTGGATGTTTTTCATGTGAACTCATGTTGTTTGTATATTATCTTTGATATATCATGCTTCTATGTGAACCATGCTTATATATGATAATTAGATCTTATTTAGTATGCATATTATACCGATACTAAAATTTTTAGTTGTGTTTTAGTGTCGGTGTTCTAGTTGCCCTTGGAGCTTTGGGCTGGTGTTAGAGAGTAGGGATTGCGGTGTTATTGTCCCATGTTGGAATTTTCTAGTTTTAAGTATAGTCAGATTGCTTTGGCTTTTATAACCTTTGTTTGAGACTCTATAATCTATGAAGAGTTTTACTTTATGTGTGGTTTACCCTCTTGTTTGTCATTTTATACCCAACCTTACATTTGTCATAGGTCAGGTGAATTCATGGATGTCTCCTTATGATATATTTTGTGGTATCATTCTCTTTTTATTATTTTAGCTTCCATATTTTTCTTTCAATACTAAAATTTTAAGTTGAAAAAAATGAATGTGTTATAGACCTTATGATTGCTTGCATCAAATACCTGAGGCCATAGAAATTTCCCTAGCCACCAAAGGTGCAACATTTGGTGGGAAATAACTGGATGAATTTTCTATACTCACCTTCTAGTTAGACATTCCTACAAACCTTTTGATGCACTCCAAAACTAGATAAATATGAGGTACAATGGCTTTGCAAGAAAGAGGATTTCATTTGAGGAAAAGAGGTGTAAAAGCTTTAGACCCCCTCTAAAGATCAAAATAGGTTTCAAGTACCCCATGTAAATTTTATGCCTAATGATGTGTGCCAAGCGTTCATTATAGATAACAAACATATGGATATATAGGATCACCTTAACGGATCCATCAGGATGGGCGCAATTCATTTGAAACATCCCCATTCCAAATAACTCTAATAGGCAATGTAGATATACAACATGTATAATCAGCTTCATAATGTTATAAGGGATTTCTAGTAACAACATCTTATGTATAAAAGACCAAGAAAACCAATTGTACACCTTCTCAAAGTCTAATTTTAAAGCTTATTTTACCTTTGAAATGTTATACAGTATGGAAAATCTCCTATGAGATTATAATAGTGTCTAGGGCTTGTCTATCGAGGAGAAATTTGTATTGGTCCTCACAAATCAATTGAATCAAAAAGGGATTTGCTTTAACCTAACATCTCTATGATAATATTTAGTGTAGTATTGAATGCACAGTTACACAAGCCAATTGGTTGAAAGTCTCGAATGGTCATTAAGTTATCTACTTTTGGAATCAAAAGAAAGCAACAAGCTATTTTAGTTTAGTGGGGGAAGTGCTTGTAGAGGAAGCATTGGACATGAGCGAGAATATGTTCTTCCCTCAAAATAATCCAATGCTTATGCTAAATTTAGATCTGACTCAATCCATCTGGTCCAGACTTTTATAAGGTTCCATGTTGAACACTGCCTTTTTAACTTCAACGACAGTGATGAGTTGAGTAAGTAAATCCTTGTCATCTAATAAAATCTTAGGAGAATGAAAAGGCCTAGGATCTATTTAGGGAGTTGTTGTGAGTGTTTAGTGAACTAGAAAGTTCTTAGGGAATTATAGCAAATATTAAGGGAAAAAGTCAAAGGAGAGAGAAAAAGTGAAAGTTGTATTAAATATTTAGATCTCCTAAAATGAGTACAAAACATCGTTTATATATGGGAGAAATGGGGAGAAGAAGAAGGAGAGGAAATATATTGTGTGGTTGAGGACAACCAACCATTCTTACATTACATACTTGACCAGCTTAGTGTGTAATTAGAAGGGTCATTGGAAGAGACGAGCATGTGAGGAGGCTTTTTTAAGTTGGTCTTTATTCTTTGGGCCAACATCTCTTAGACCGAGTAGTATTAGTTTAGAAAAGACATATATCAAGAGCCTTAATACTAGTCGACAAAAAATCAATTCAAAAAACTTAAGTGCTAATTCCTTCAACTCGTCACTATATCATCAATCCATTAGCCTAGATAGCAGGTTCTTTACCTTCAAAATTTTAGCCGGCACAACGTTTCCTATTATTTGCTCCAACTTCAGCATGTTACGGGTGAAATGTTTGGCCAAGGTCTTTCGTACTTCCAGAAGTATTGCCCTCGATCTTCTCCTTTGGAAATGGACATATATCCGAATTTAGTATGGTTCTGATGTTGGATTATTATCCAACGTTGGGCTTATATGTGAACAATAAAAATTGTAAGTTTTCGTGTCGGTTAAGCCCGAATAAAAGTGATCAAATTAAGTTCAATTAAGTTGGGCCTAATGTATCTTATTAGATGTGGAACCATATGTGTAGAGACTATGGGAGTCCTAGATTGTTGATGGACCAAACTAGGATGGCCCAATAGATAACAGGTTAGTTATCTATATATATATATGGTTATGGTCCCTAGGTTACACGTACTTTGCTCCAATTGATTCCCATCAGTCATTGGCAACTAGTGAGCACGTGCGTGATCTAGAAGATCATAGTATCGCCCGTTCGGGTTTGATACCAGATTCGACTGTACCCAATAATTCTATCATTATAGATTCAGGTACGCTTCTGCAATATATTTTATATTAATCTTGATAGACTAGCATTCGATCCTGTCAGATCTATATATATAGATTTTATTAACCTATCAATCCATTCTATCATGTCAGATATATATATATGGATTGTATTAATCTTACAATTGGTATCAGAGCTTCTGCTAAATTTATCAAGATTAAGAAAATAATATTTTGATACTATTTATTATTCTAATGTATTTTGATTTTGTTCAAAAAAATTTCATCGGTATAGTACGTTACAAATCTCAATTTTTTATTCGACACTTTGCTTCGAACAGTCACTGTTTATGGATTCAGATTTAGCTTTGCTTTATTCAGTCACTATTTGTGTTTGAAACTATTCACCTTTGGTACTATTCTCATCCATCACTATTCATTTCGTTTGGCTTTTTCTCTCACATGTGTCTCTCTTTGGTTTTATTTTCTGTCTATCTCTCACCTATGTCAAATGGTTGTGGGAGACGAAGAGTCAAATGGTTATGGGAGACGAAGGGTCAAATGGCTGTGAGAGACGAAGGGTCAAATCGTTATGGGAGATGAAGGGTCAGAGGGTAATTAGGATAAGGAACAAAAAGGGTCAGTAATTAAGAGTATTAATTAATTAAGCGTATTTTATAATTAAAATTAAACCCAGGACCAGACCATAGACATTAAGTGTTCCAAACCGATTATGCTTATTAATTGTTCTAGCTCGATTTTCAGTTTTAATATCTTTTGGGCTATATATTTGGTACTTATTCATTTTTTATATTATTGAAATAATAATTTTAATTTAATATAATTGGCTTGATTAATTTAATTAGATATTTAATTTATTCTTATCTAATAAATTATTATGTGGGCCTTTTATATGTGTTATTTGACATTAATTTTACTAAAATGCTAATAAGGTTAAATTTAATATATTTTTGTGGATGTTAAATCTGAATAAAGTTAGTCTAGATTTTATAAGTTTAAAATTTTAAATAAAATTAAGGGATCAATTTATTTAAATAATTCATTGTCTAATATTAGTAAATAAAGTTAGTCTAGATATTACCATTGTCCTTGGCTGCATGGATCTGGATCATGCACTTAGGCTTCCGAAACCCACTGATCTGACGGCTGAAAGTACCTCTGATGATAAGAGGAACTTTGAGAAGTGGGATCGATCGAATCGCATGAGTCTAATGATCATTAAGCGTAGCATACCGAAAGCCTTTAGGGGTGGGGTGTCTGAGGAAATCACCAACGCTAAGAATTTCCTTGCCAAAATTGAGAAACATTTTGCAAAAAATGATAAGGCAGAAACAAGCACTCTTTTGCAGCGCTTGATTTCAATGAAGTATAAAGGCAAAGGAAATATAAGGGAGTACATTATGGAGATGTCTAACATTTCTTCGACTCTGAAGGTGCTAAAGCTCGAGTTATCAGATGATTTGCTCGTGCACTTAGTGTTGCTTTCACTTTCTGTACAATTCAGTCAGTTTAAGGTCAGTTACAACTGCCAAAAGGAGAAATGGATTCTTAATTAGCTCATTTCATACTATGTGCAAGAGGAGGAAAGATTGAAGCATGATAAGACTGAGAGTGCTCACTTAGCCAGTACCTCTAAGGGAAAGGGCAAGAAAAGAAAGGATGAAGCTGCTCCTAAAGGTCCAGTACAAAAGAAATAGTAGAAGGAAAATGATAGCTGTTTCTTTTGTAACAAGACTGGACATGTTAAGAAGAATTGTCAAAAGTATCATGCTTGGCGCATGAAGAAAGTTACAATCCTTTCCATGGTCTGTTCTGAGCTTAATTTAGCTTCAATACCTAGAAACACTTGGTGGTTAGATTTTGGTGCTATTACTCACATAAGTGTTTCTATGAAGAGTTGCCTATACTGCTGAAAGCCAAGTGATGGTGAAAGAAACATCTGTGTGGGAGATGGCAAGGCAGCATCAGTTGAAGCGATTGTCACTTTTAGGTTATTATTAGAAACTGGTTTTTATTTGGATTTGAAAGACACTTTCGTTGTACCGTCTTTTAGACAGAATTTGGTTTCTATTTCCTTATTGGACAAGTCTGGTTATTTTTTTTCATTTGGAAATAATAAATTTAGTCTTTTATTAAATTCAAATATTATTGGCACTGGTTCATTATGCGCTTACGATAATCTATATATGCTTGAAGTCATCACTTCATATCATGAAACCTTGCACGTAGAATCAAATGGTATTAAACGCAAATTAAATAAGAAAAATTCATCGTCATTATGGCATAAGCTCTTAGGTCATATCTCAAAAGCTAGAATTGAGAGGCTTGTGTATGATGGAGTTCTTGATTCCCTTGACTTTGCGGACTTGAACACTTGTGTTAATTGTATTAAGGGAAAACATACCAAAACTAAAAGAACAGGTACAAATAGATCTTCGAACGTCTTAGAATTGATTCATACAGATATCTGTGGACTGTTCCGTACGGCTTCTTGGAATGGCCAACAATATTTCATATCATTCATAGACGACTACTCACATTATGGGTACCTGTATCTCATTCATGAGAAATCACAGTCATTGGATGTGTTCAAATTATTTAAGGTTGAGGTTGAGAATCAACTCAACAAATGAATTAAGTGCGTTAGATATGACCGTGGTGGTGAGTACTATGGCAGATATAACGGTTCAGGTGAACAATGTCCAGGACCATTCGCTAGATTCCTAGAGGAGTGCGGTATCATCCCATAGTACACCATGTCAGGATCTCCTAACATGAATAGTGTAGCTGAAAGACAAAAAAGAACTCTTAAGGATATGGTGAGGAGTATGATTAGTCATTCTACCTTACCAGAATCACTTTGAGGAGAAGTACTAAAAACAACAGCTTACATTCTAAATAGAGTACCAACTAAAGCAGCTACTAAAACACCTTATGAGCTTTGGATAGGTAAAAAGCCTAGTTTAAAGTACTTTCATATATATTTGAGGATGTCCAGCTGAGGCAAGGCCTTATAAACCACATGAAAAGTCATTGGACTCTAAAACAGTTAGTAGTTACTTTATTGATTATGCTGAACGATCTAGGGGCTATAAGTTTTATAATCCCACACTTAAGTCGATTGTTAAGACGAGAATTGCCACATTTTTTGAGGATGTCGAGCTTGGGGGGAGAAATGATGTTAGAGACATTGTCTTTGAGGAGGAATTAGTCACTATTCCTATTATTGTCTCTAACGATGTGCAAGTCTCCGCACCTGTCATCGATCAAGAGGCAAATCAAGAACCTCAACAAAACAATGTAGAACAACCACCCATTTAGAATGAAATGATTGTTCCACAAGGACAAGCTCAACTACCTCAAGAGCTAAGGAGATCCACTAGAGAAAGGAGAAGTGTTATTCCGGTGAAGTTGGCATTGGCGTGATGGAAGATGATCCGATCAATTTCCATCAAGCCATGGAAAGTTTGAATTCTCAAAGGTGGATTGATGCCATGAATGAGGAAATAAAGTCCATGATGGACAATGACGTATGGGATCTTGTCCCATTGCCTAAAGGAAAGAAGCCCATTGGTTGCAAATAGATATTTAAGACTATGAGGGATTCAAAAGGCAATGTGGAAAGATATAAGGCACGTTTAGTTGCTAAGGGATTTACACAAAAGGAAGGAGAAGATTTCAAAGAGACATTCTCTCTGGTCTCTTCTAAGGACCATTTGAGAGTAATTATGATATTAGTGGCACATTTTAATCTTAAGTTATATCAAATGAATGTAAAGACCGCCTTTCTCAATGGTGACATTGAGGAGACAATCTATATGGTGCAACTGGAAAATTTTGTGTCCGGAGACCCAAAGAATATGGCTTGCAAACTTAAGAAATCTATCTATGGGCTCAAACAAGCGTCTCAACAATGGTATTTTAATTTTCATTAAGTGATCACCTCTTTTGGCTTTGAGATTAATTTGGTTGATGAATGTGTATACCATAAGTTTTGTGGGAGTAAGTACATATTTTTGGCTTTATATGTTAATAACATATTGCTAGCAAGCAATGACATAGGCTTGTTGGGCAGATATATGAGTAATCCAGAACTTGACCATTGGATAACATCCAAACGAGTCATACAGTACTTACAGAAAATAAAAGATTACATACTCACATATTAGCGTCAGGCAAGCTTGAGATCGTAGGATACACTAACTCTGACTTTGCTGGATGCCAAGATAGTATGAAGTCCACATTAGGTTTTGTTTTTTTGATGGCTGGAGGAGCTGTGTCTTAGAATAGTTCCAAACAGATAGTTATGGCCTCTTTCACTATGGCAGTAGAGTTTGTGGCATGCTATGAGGCTTCTAATTATGTTATATGGCTGCGAAATTTTGTCATGAGGCTGCGTATAGTAGATGATATTGAAAGACCACTAAATTTATTGTGTGACAATAAGGCTGCAGTTCAGTATTCCAACAACAACCTAAGTTCTACGAAATCGAAGAATATCGATATCAAGTTCTTAGTTGTTAAAGAAAAGGTTCAGAAAGGATAATTATCTATAGAGCACGTCAATACAGACTCCATGATTTTGGATCCACTTACTAAGGCCTTACCACCCAAGCAGTTTCTTGAGTATGTAGCTCGTATGGGTGTTGTATCAGCTAATGATCTTTAGTTTTAGTGGGAGTTTGTGATTTTATTTGCTCTATGTATAGATTCTTTGGTTTGACTTATGGATATTTTGAACATATGTTTTCTGCAGAAATAAAGTTTCGGTCTATTTCCTTTCTATCGTTAGGTATGGTTTGATATCACTAAAGTTTTAACGTGGACCAGTTGGAAATAGGCATGTTAAAGATCACTTTACATGAAATTTCCATGCTACACATCCATATCTTGATCCATGTCATTCAGTCGTGTCAACATATGTGACCATTGAGGGTTTAGTTACGTAGAGATGTGACGAAAGCCGCATTGATCCTATGTTGATGTGAATGATGGACCGGATTGGTTAAAGATATATTTCATAACGACAACAAATTTGAGCTCATTCGGTTATGTTACAATTGGTAACGTTGCACATATAGCCCAAGTGGGAGATTGTTGGATTATTATCCAACGTTGGGCTTATATGTGAACCCAACGTTGGGCTTATATGTGAACAATACAAATTGTAAGTTTTTGTGTCGGTTAAGCCTGAATAAAAGTGATCAAATTAAGTTTAATTAAGTTAGGTCTAATGTATCTGATTGGATGTGGACCCACATGTGTAGAGACTATGGGAGTCCTATATTGTTGATGGACCGAACTAGGATGACCCAATAGATAATATGTTAGTTATCTATATATATATGGTCATGGTCCCTAGGTCACACATACTTTGCTCCAATTGATTCTCATCAGTCATTGGCAACTAGTGAGTACTTGCGTGATCTAAAAGATCATAGTACCGCTCGTTCGGGTTTGATACCAGATTCGATAGTACCCGATAATTCTATCATTATGGATTCAAGTACGCTTCCGCAATATATTTTATATTAATCTTGATAGATTATCATTCGATCTTGTCAGATATATATATATAGATTGTATTAATCTATCAATCCATTCAATCCTATCAGATCTATATATATGGATTGTATTAATCTTACATCTAAGACATAAATCCACATCCACACCCAACATAGACTGAACAGTGATCACTGTATTTGATGAAGAAACCCAGCTTCAACTAACAGCCTCCCTAGAACTAGGATCAGAGAACTAGGTCTACTCCAGATGAAATCTTCTCAACGAAAGGATGGTTGCGAGGCTCAGTCTACAAGTCAATATAATCGGAGGGTCTCTCTCTCTCTCTCTCCCTCTCTCTCTCTCTCTCTAAAACAATTTATATTTTGAATTCAATGGAGTATTAAGACTTAGTTCATTATACACAATGCGTTACTTTTTCGAGCTTATAATGAGTGAGTTTTTATTTTTAAATACCTTTTAGGTTTTACTATATGAATGAGCTCCAAAACTGACTTATGCAAATCAGACACAGCTTGAACTGCCACTCAGTCTTCACTTTTCCTTGCTGCTAGAATTCGAAGAACTCCTATATATGAAGGGTAATATCAATAAGAGCTTGACTTCTGGAAACGAATTGAGCTAGGAGGGAATTAGCAGCCCAAAGCCATAGAATTAGGGACCATATAGCTAGCTCTATATACAGACATATGCATGGACCAATTCTTCAGGTCCAGAATATGCCATGTCCGTTGTCAGTGATCACCAATACCTTCTATCTCAAAAGTTTGACATTCCTCCGTCACTACAGAATGAGACTTATATTTTACCCAAGAAAAAGGAGAATTAAGTATAAATACACGTCAATATTTGCGCACTCAAGTATAGGCCGATTATGTGCATGCACGTTATCCTCACCGGAATTCTAAAACCTGATCATTTTTCCTCTTGCAGTTATCCTGTCCGCAACATTGGCAGGCATACGTAAGCAGAGCCGCAACTACTTTTATTTGAAGTGCATTTTTGTGATTGCACCACAGTATTAAAAGCTCAAAATTCGGAATGTATATATATACATATATGTTGAAAACCTCCTTTTGTTCCTATTTTTGCTAGCGATAGATATGATGAGGTAACCGAAGGAAATTGATCGTTTGAAAGCGTAAGGTTTTACCACTCCTTGTGAAGTCACAAAAATGAGTCATCCCATGATTCTCCAAAAAAGATTCGACAAATTGGAATATGCATTCCTGTTGCATTTCTCCTCAATGTTAAATGCACATTGAGATCAACTTAATGAAAAACGGGAACACTACGTGATAATATTTTAAAAATTATAAAATATTATCATAGATAAATTATGCTAAAATTATTTAATTATGTTCTTGTTAACCCACGAAAATGAAATAATTTTTATAGTTCAAAGAATAAAGATCGTACTAGAAATTTTTTTACCCTGTTAAGGGCCTAAGCCTGGGGTCATTGGTGAGGATCAAACCCCGAATCTTATGCAAACGTACAAGATGGGTAGTTAGTACCAGTGATGCATAGGAATAGAGAAAAACATGGAAACACCAAAATCTGAAACAAATAAAAACTGGGATGAAAGGAAACACTATATATATATATATATATATATATATATATATATATATATATATATATATATATATATATATATATATATATATTCATGCACAGTACACACTCTCAGAGTGGACTTATATGTAGGCCTACTATCTGAACCTAAATATGTGTTATGGCCCAAAAGATTGCCCAATACCCTAAATAAAGTAAAACCCAGCTCTTTGTTTTTTGAGAAATTAACTTCAGCCATTTGATACGTTGCTCCCATATTCTATATCTTACAAGTCTTTCTCTCTCTTTCCCTCCCCCTTTTTTCTTTTTTGATTTTCTTCTAGTTTTTTGTCAAATTCTTAAGAAATACAATATAATCGGGGTTGTACATGAGATGTGCCAGATCGATCTCAGCTTGACTCATTAAAAGCTCATTGGAGCTCGTTTGTTAATTAGTTAAATAAGCCTTAAGTTAGGGTTGGTTTTTGACTCGTTTATTAAACAAGTTAAGCTTAGCTTAGGTATGCTTGACTTGCCTTTGCTTATTTAGAAATTGTTTAAGGCTCGACTCAAAATCGGTTTGTTAAAATTTCATTTACAAGCTCAAGTTTTAATTTAAAAACTTTGTGTTTTAAGTTAAAACATAGTGTCTTAGTAATTAAAACCCTAAGAATCTAAAATTTTCTTATTCGTGTGACCCATCCCCATCGCCCCACTAGCCACGACCACTAGTCGTAGTCGCCGACCTCTCACTCTCACTCTCACTTTCTCAACTCTAAACTTCACTTTCACTTGTAGTCATTGACTTCCTACTCTTAATCTCAAACTCTCAATCTTCTCCTCTCATTGTTTGTCAACATCCTCCCTCACTCTTTCGACCATCCTCTCTCTCAAGGCTCATTGTTCCTCAACGTCCTCCTTCATCCCTTAACCGACCACATTTCTCTATTTTCATCCTTGACTCCTTGTTACAAGTCCTTCTTCATTATAATCAAGCTTCTTCGTTGCTTTCACCCCTATCAGGCATGCATTCTTTATTCTTCATTCATTACTCAAGTCCTGTAGCTTTAGTTTTAGATGTTTGATTTACATCCTCTCTAGTTGCAAGCCATAAGTTGAGGCCATTTTCCTGATCTAGATCTTAAGATTCAATTCTTTTCTTCTTCAAGTATAATTTCGTTCCATTTTGTTTGATGTTGTTTATTTTGTTCCATTTTATTTGTTGTTGTTATTCATTTCATTCCATTTTGTTTATTTATTTCCATTTTTTTATGCTGATTGATTTTTAATTTATTTTGATTGTTAATTACGAGTGAAGAATATACAAGAAAAAAAAATCTATCATTTATTTTAATTTTGTTCAAGGCAATGTAATATGTCATCTATGCTATTTTGGCCAGATCAATCATCTGCTCTGTTTCGTATATTAATCAATTATGTTCAGCTATATCCTTTGAGTGTGTGTGGAACAATTAAGAGCATTTTTTAGGCATATGTTCTATTTACTATGCTTCACTTCAATTTAACCAAGCATTTCTGGTACAATTAAGAGTAGTAAGCCAGTAACTAGCTATTAGAATTACAACTAGTGATACAATTTATTGCTCTCTTTTTTGTTTGTGGGAGAGTGGACGTGGGGGAAGGTGAGTTGGGAGTTAAGAAAATTATAGCAACTAGAATTGAGTGGAAGCAAAGAAAATTCAAGCTCACTTCATTGTTTTCCCTGGTTAGCTTTGAGTTTGATCCTTTTTGTTTGGTTCATCTCAGTCTCTGGTTTGAGAACAGAAAAAGTACTACTAAACTTTTTTCTATTATGGAAAGCTTGTGCTAACATGCTGAATAAACGGAGTTAGTTGATCGGTGAAATAAATGGCAACCAATGATTATATGATTCCATCTTAGTGCTTATATGATATAAGTCATACCAAGACAACTCAGCTCATTGATATGCCTCTTATCACTATACTTTAGCATTCAATATTCACTGGTTGTAAATTTATTACTTACCATACTCATTGGTTACAATTCCTTTTATATGCTCAAGGCCTTGTTTCCATCTTATCCTTGCATCATATAAGCCTACTGACCAATAAGGGTTAGCTTTTGATCTATGCGTCCCTTGATATCTTGCTAATGGTTACTAAAACTTGGTTAAGCCTATACCGTATGTTGGTTGTCCTTACTCTTCCATTATCATAGGTAAATCCACTACCTTTCTTGATGGCCCATGTCTATTATTAGCCCACTTCCATAAATTGCACTCTTGATATTTGAGAGCATCTTGTCATCTCATAGAGGTTCTCCAATCTTATAATAATCAACATCTTCTTCCAATATGCTGATTTTGGTCATACTAACCTTTGATCTATGTCCATGATATATAGAAATAGAGGATTTATATACTAATGGTTAGATGTCTTATGTGCCAATTTTTTATGGTTTCCACATGGAAGTTCTAAATTTCAATCTTATATTAATATAATCAACATATAATGCTTAAATTACTTATAAAAGCTTGTTTGAATAATATTATTTTGATTTGGTCTTAGGTTAAAGAAGCTTACAGACACTGGTGGTTGAAGAATTGAAGTCTAAAAAAAAACCTTGGACTATAGGTATTACTAGCAACACCTTATTTTTTGGAGTCATTTATTACGCTATTAGTTTTTTATGTTTTCATTTATACTTGTTCTTTTATATCATGTTCTATATATTTTTATTTTGATAAAAAAATTTAAAAGTTTGAGCTTTTCTTTGTAGCTACTTTTTTTTAATTCTATTATTTGTTATGTTATTGTGTATAATAAAATCAAAATTTAAGCCTTATAACATTGAGTTTTTTATATTATTACTCAAATTTAGGATCAAATTACTTTAACTATATATATAGCTTACAAAAGTAGATCGTTTTATTACATTACTAGTCTTATAGGTGTTGCTATTTCTCTTATTGCCAAGTTTCTTTGTTTTCTTTTTCAATAATCATATATAACTTGTGAATATGTCAAAATTAATGTATTCTAAAATTTCTTCCTCTCATTTAGCATTTTCTACTACAAGTCTAGCTATGGAAGAAGAAAATAACATTGCCGTTAAAGCTCAAGAAGAAGAGTCATGTAATGAGGAGGGGGAGCAAGGTATTGAAGCTTGCAATGGAGATGATGAAGATGATAAGCTTTGTGCCATAAAGAAAAAGTTCAAAAGAGAACATCACTCACATGGAACGACTTCAAGTAAGTTGTATTGAAAAATGGAATGAAGAAGATACAGTGAAATCATTGTCATAACAAGATTTCCAATATTGATGGTGGTGCTACCTTCTATTTGAGATGTGTGGTAACACCCCTAAATTTACTACTTAAAATTTACATTTTGTGGAAGCGTTAATTATAAAAATAATGGGTGTTACCACCACATTCAATATAATCCTGGCATCCTCTGCCATCCTTATACTAAGTGCTAAGGCTAAAACATTACTTTACAAATTTATTTTGCCATGACAAATACAAACAAATCAGGTAAAACGGTTACAATATAACAAAAGGAAAAATAACAAGGGATAGAAGAGTCCACAAAATATCTAGATCAAATGATGTCGGAGCAAATATCGGATAGTCCTAACTCTTAACCCTCTATTGGAAGCCATCAAGCTGAACCTTCAAAGTACTCCTACAAGGTCATCACTGCCCATTAGACTAACACTAACATATAAGGCCACATGAGCTACAAAAAGAACATAGCATAGGTATATCAGGGAGACATGCGATCATAAAATTGACACAACTGTTATAGTTAAAAGAAACCCAAATATCAAGGTAGGGTACTAAAGTAACTACCGACACAACCATCTATATAAATTCCAAATACCAAGGTAGGGCACAAAAGAAACTACTAAACCTCATATCACAATATGTAGCACGCAACGGTAACTTCTAAAAACATTAAATAATGATTATTTCCGATTTTAGTTAATTACTCGAAGAGGATATAATAATAACTCAGAGATATATAAGTACACTGGTCATACCAGCGCATAAGGTAACACGGTATCCTCTAATTTAAATTGCTCTAGTGATTTAAAAATAATAGTCAAAAATATGTTGCCATAGTAATTATTGTGTCCGTTCAATATTAGACAAAATAATCAATCTGAAGTCTCGAGTATTAGACAATAGAGAAATAATATTGGTTACCAAAACCATTTCTTCGGTGACAAGGAATATAAAAAAAAACTTTGGAGGCGGTCCAACTCCCATAATGGACGCGGACCTATAATTACTTCTCGGACTCTTTTAAGCTTGTACTACTAGTAGTAGTGGTACTTATAATTGGACAGGACGTCGAACCAATCTCGTTACGGGTTCAACAATTCAAAGGCTGGACAGGTAGTTTAGAAGAAAATGGCAGCTTTATTGATTCATAATATCTCCACGTACAACATTATTCAAAACAATCAGGGGACAGCCCTCTAACCACATGCAGACAGTTGTTCTAGCTCCCGCTGTTACGATCTCAAGCAAAAAGTTAATTATTACTATGGTAATTGTTAATTAAAGATAATGGTTTGATTAGTATATATAGGTATAAAAGTAAAATGAAGAGGACAAACACTATGTAAATTAATGTAAGTTTGGATGGGCGGTGATTATCGGTCGTCGGTTCCTGCGATTATTTATGATAATAATGTAAATGTATTTAGAAAATAAATCAGTTAAAATTTATATAAATTTTTGTTTTAAACCGGAGCTGAAAGTGAAAACCAATGGTCGGGGACCAAAACGTCGGTCCCCAAACACGCCCTTCATCGATGTACGTGACTTGGGATTTGCTAATTCCTGCTTACTGGTACGGTTGGATTTGAACACCATGGATTGGCTAGGCCCATTTATATTTTTACTTTTACATACCGACGTCCAATCTGTCGCGCCTTCCAACGATCCTCTCGCCTAGTGCTTTGGAATGCAGCGATGCAAGAGCCAGCCAGCCTGCCCTGTTAAAGTTGATCAATCTCTTTGAAAATATAGTAAACAAACCGTACCATGTCGGTATAATTTTCAATTACTGCACCTACAAAGAATAAAAAGGATTAGCGGATCGAGCTTTGTTAATAAGTTTGGGATTAGCACTTCCGAAACTGACTCATCGTTTTTTACTGCTGCTGCCTGCTAATCTAATCTAAATACTTATTATAGTCTTATATAGCACAGTACTTAAATGGCGGGGGAGGTGCAGATGGGTTTTGGTGCATTCCAACTTTCATCCCTTCCGTCGCTTAAAAAGGCATTCCCACCATATTCATGAACCTGTCCCTCCGCGCCCGTGTTGGGGATTCGAATCCGGGATGTTTGTTTGTTTGTTTTCACTCCAACAACGATGGATTTTTTATTTTTTATTTTGCCTCTCTCTTTCTAATTTCACTGTAATTTATTTTCATTATTATGGGATTATATGTATATATATATTATAGAATCCTAGTAGACCGTCTATTTTGATTAGTGTCTTAAGAGATGGCCTTAAAAATATATATTTAATACGAATATAATAATATTATTATTATACTATAATATATTATACTTTAAAAAAAATTAATAGTCAAATGTTATCGTCGAAATACGCATGGATACTCTTCCGAGTACTTATAACATATAATTTAATCGGACACATGAATCAAAAATGCTAAAATTAAAGAAAATAAATACCTAAAATAACTAGCATGCCCTTGCATTAATATATTTCGTAGATTTAATCACTAATTAATTAACAAAAGAGATGATAGAAAAGTATAGCGATGGAGGAACGTAAGATTTAATTTGTATAAGGTTAAGTACCATGGCATATATTTCAATACAAAAAGAGAAGGGCAATGTAGTGCGTATGGAGCATGAATTGAAGGGTGCTATATATTGAGATAAGGGATTAAAAGTAGTTTTCTAGTGCCTGACTTCGTTCGTTCCCCTCAAATCTATAGAACTGTAGCTGTACGGCTTCAATGCTTCGGTTTGACCTGCATGGGTGCATTCAATGGCTGTCTGTCTTAGATTCATACAAGGAAAATGCGGTACATATTAGTTTTTTTAAAGAAAAAACAAAATATGTCAGTTTGTAGTTTGTACCATGCAATAACATGTAGTCCTAGCTAGCTGCCTCTTACTTTGTGAGTGTTTGTTTCTGTTTTTGTACGTCTCTGGTGCGTTTGGAATTTTCGTAATTCAAATATATATATCAATGAAACTAGCCCTCGTGTTAGCTGCTTAATAGCTAGTTTAATAACTAACAAGCATCTATTTTTCTAATCACAACCCTACCAGCTAACTCGTCTTCGAATACTGTACTTAGTACGTAGAAAGTATATCAAGCTAGCCAATATATCCTACTAGCTTGCTACTACAAGTAATCTTGCATATAATTTGAAGGAGGTTAGTCAAGATGGACCAAAATTAGCACCTACGCTGTTTGTTACTGATGTCCCGGACAATCTATTTCCAATGAAATTCTTTAATAGAATTAGAGATATTGGAAATGAATATCTATTTTATATTATTAGGAATCCAATGGGAAAATAGAAATATTTAGTATATATGGGATTTTTACATATTTCAAATTGTTTTAGAGATGGAGTTATCTTTCTTATTTGTTTTGATATACATCAAGCAAGAATACTCAATTCTATTTTTATAATTTACACTCATTCCAAATAAATGGTCAGTGGAAAACGGGAAAAAAAAAAGAAAAAAAAAAGAAGAATAAAGAAGCACAAATTACGTTCGACACAAAAATACCATAACACCATGCCAGACCGAAAATGTGGGGACTCACTTTGGTGAGTCGATGTAGTGTGCAATAACTTGTGTGGACCAGACATTTACATTCGATCGTGTTTCTAATCAAAGAATAAAAAAAATACAAACTTATATCTGAGCTCTAGTTCTATCCCATCTAGCCCAAACTAATTCAATCTTTCTAAATAATAGGGGAAAAAAAGCCAATTTCTTAACTAAACATTTTTCAATTATATATATCTATTGCGGATATAAGACCAATGTGCTTTTTTATCCTTATTCATTTGTTAACCGAGTTTTAACTGGGTTAACAACTTTACACATAAGAATAGGCATCTAGGATCATAAATTAATAAGACAAGCTAACTTGTGAGGGTTTTGACTCGGCTACACTCGTTTATTTAGTTAAATCAGCCGAATTCAAACCTTATTTTTTAAGCATATTTAATAAACGAGTCTAACATAAGCATAGAAAATGTGAGTTCGAGTTCGTTTACAATGTAGAAGCTCGCAAGCTTTGCTCGCTTATCATAAAAACTCTCGAACTGGCTCAGCTAGGGTTGGCTATAAACGAGTAGAGCCCAAGCATTATGTCCAAGCTTGTTTATTAAGCAAGCTAAATTTAAGTCCACCTGGCTCAACTCGATTCGGCTTATTTATAGTTCCGTTAGGATTCAAAGTGTTGCACAAGGATGCAGAAACAGAGACAGGAAGAAAAGGAGAACATCAATTCTCAAAATTTTAGGAAATAACATATTTTACATATTATTGTACTTTTATATATTATTAAAATATAATAATATTAAAGTTAAATAACTATTAAAAAAACCAGTAATATATATAATACTGTAAAAATATTAATAAAATAAATATAAAAACTTATTTAGAATGTGAAGTGAATAATCTGTAAAATGCTAGCAAATTGCTTAAAAGACTAACAGAGCTTGTTGGGTCGTGTCCTCCTCGTTAAACCCTTCCCTAGGTGCACGCCATCCTTTATGCCCTTCTCTCTTTCTCCCCTCCTGAGTTTGCTTCCCTACAAGCAGCGACTTAGCAATTGATGAAGGAATTCGGGCTCTAAATCTTATCCATGGCGCTAGTTGAAGATTAATTTGTTTTTGTTGGCCAATAGCAGTACTGTTTTCGGCGGTGTTTCTGTCCCCGGCACAGGAAACGGCACCCCGCCGGCGTTTCCGTGCAATGCTGGGGACTCATGTAGGTATATCTGAAGAAGAAGAAAACTATCAACGACTAATGTTAATTTCCAAGGTAGGGACTAAAGTGTCATAAATGGTGCTTCCTTAGCCTCATTTATGACCGTAGCTAGCTAGCTAACCAAACGAAGACAGTCTGCCCATTCATCCATGTGATACAATAGTGATAGTGGTATACTAGTTGGACTTGTACCAATCATCGAAGCTTTCTGCCTCATATATGTCTCCTGCCTGCGGCCCTCCGAGACAAATATACTGACTGTGGAGATAGATGGTAGGTCATACATTAATGACACAGGATCCACCGAAATATCAACATAACCGTTTCCCCTCCCGCCGGCTATGTATGATCCTTTTTCGGATGCAGAATCACTTCCGATCCAGAACATACGTTTATATATCTACAGGGATATTGAATTCAACTACCGTTACTACTACTGCTACCGCCACCACTTGCTCCGTCACCAACAACGATAATAACTCAACGACGACACGTACATATTAAAGAAGAAAGATTATTGCTATATTATTATTTTTCTATCAAAAAAGAAAAGAAAAGGAAGTATCGATCACAATATATAATGGGAAAAGACAGGAACGTCGAAGACACTATATAACAACAACGATATACCCCCCCCCCCCACCCCAGCAACGAAATTTGGAAATTTGTTGCTCTTAGGCTTACTTTTAATCAATCGAAACAAAAAATTGTTAATTGTTGTTTGAAAGTAAACAGAATGGAGGGGGTATCAAATTGCTCAATAAATGCTTCACATTTGCAACTAAATAATAATCTCAAGGGAGGAGGCAGATCGGACTACGTACGTGCAAAAAGGAAGAGGGTTTATTGGGAGAAAGAAAATATAACGATAGCAAGCATTTAATCAAAAAAGCGTCATGTCAATTACATTATAGTCGAACAACATCTCAATTGAAGTTGTCGTAGCTAGTTTTAATATATTACTTTTAACATTTCATATGCATGTATACATATATTAATTGGCGATGCCGCACCTTTTTTTTTTTCAAATATCAGAAATTGATATATATAATTAAAATTCCCTCAAATAACATAAAGAGGGAACAATACTAGTAAATAGGCTTTTTTTAAAAAAAAAAACACACGCACACTATAAAGAGGAAGAAAAGGATATATAATTAGGTAGCTAGTTGTGGCGCGGAGGATGTACTCTTGGTGGTGCATAGTCAAGATTGAAACCCATACGTGGTACTACTCCTCGTTTCTTGCGAGGCAGACGCCATGAATACTTTGCAACAGCCGGTAGCTTACCGCTCCTTGTTGCAGCAGCTGCTGCACCGCCTGATGCAGCAGTTACTAATCGTGCCTTTCCGTTCTTGCAGTCGGGTGCTTTCTTCCTGCACCTCATCTGTAGGGGCCGCCGCGGCGTCAACGTTTCTTGAAAGTTAGCCTTCGCGTGATATTCTTGATTGTGCACAATCGCAGCTGTCTTGTTATGCTCATCACCACCCGACATTGTAACGTTGTCTGCTATTGATGGATGCGGAAGCTCGTGATGCTTATCATGCTGCAAAAAGAGATACATGGACGCAATAATAATTAGGGTTTCAAAGGGTGTATTTATGTGTGATTGATTTGGATCCTGAATGTCAAAAGTTAAACGCTGAACTATAGCGTAACACAGATGTACAGCATAATTAATAATATAAAGAGAGAGAGAAAGAGAGATTCACTTTACCCGGAATCTCTAGCTAATATGCAACATATAACCTCAACTATAGGCTATGGCTTCGCCGACAGCTTTTCTAGTTTAGTAATGAACTGTATAGCTAGCTAGGTAGTTCGACACCCACCTTAATAGAAAGAAGTCGCCTTTGATCACGAGGATTCTTATCATCTACGATTCGGCGGAGATGGCGAGCATTAGTCGACACACCGATCATTATAATACATAGGACGAAAACCAGGAGCGAACGTACCATTGACGACATGTTAGCTAGGCCAATGGAGCGAGCTAGATCGACCCTAACTAGCAATCAAGTTGGATCGAACAAACTTGATTGATCAAAAATTAAACTCGAACAATTTGCAGATATATGGTGGCACTGGCACTGGCACCTGAACGTAGGCACGCCTAGCCAGCGAGCTAGCAAGCAAACAAGAAATTTCTGGTTGCAGCAGTTAGTTGTTAGTTACTCTCTTTGGCTGTTTAGCTGCATGCACGGCTATTTGTAGTAGTGCGAAGGTGGATAGATGGAAGCTGGGCAGCCTCCAAGTGGGCAATAAATGCAGGTTTATAAACAAACTGAACATGGCTGCATTGAATTTGTTTGGAGGAGAAGGGAAATACCCATATAAATTTCGCAGCAGCAAGATATGGGGTATGGGTAGCCTCACTTTTTGTCTTGTTTGTCCTTCGTATATATCCCTTCAATTTGGGACCCAAAAACACAAAGCTTAATACAGCCAGACCCAATTCAAGAGTACGTAGTAATGGAGAGAAGAGAAAGGAACTTGAGCCCTCCCAACTGTGGTGTGTATATATATACACGGAGTGAGAGAGAGAGGAAAATGGCCAAGGTTGAGATTAACCAACCCCTCTCCAAAGTTTAAACATATTAATTTTTTACTAATGCAAGCTAATTAAGAGCTAAGAAGGCCTAATTAAGATTTTGTGGCATATTAATTACTAGGCTCAGGCTAGCTAGCGAGTATATACTAGTAGTAATTAATTAAACAAGTTAGGGCATGTCCTATGTATTGTTGCGACCGAGAGACTTACCACCCCCCTCCCCAAACCTTGTTTCTTAAATTGTATGTGGAGATCCGCAAGCCTGGCTTTTGTTACCTCTTTGTTTCTTGTAATTCTACAACTTTTAATCTCGTAGACTTAACCATTATTATTCTATATGCTAGTGGGACTGTAGGAGTAAAAAGAGGGAGCACACTTTTTGGAGGTGCGTTGACATGCATGCTAAATACTTTATTTTGTAGTACTTTGTGATCTGAACCTGAAGACACATCTTCCCTTGTGGATGTCACTTTTCTTTGGTGTGCTTGGCAAATTAATTTAAAAGCAGCTTATAGGCTAACTAATAGCTTATTGAATTTAATTGATTTTTTTAAAAAAAAAACTTGGATAGGTAAGTAGTTTTTTAATAGCTTATAATCTACTTTTTGAAATTTTATTTTAGTTGGTTTATAGCTTATAAATTTTCAGCTAACTTTTCAACTAGTTTTGCTACATATACTAATGATAAACTTGTAACAATTTATATAAACAGTTTAAGAAATTGGTTATCTAACAATTATCTACAAACACTTATTAAATCCATCATTTAATATTTCAAGCTAACTTGTATATTAAAATTAATGCATAAGATATACTATTGTTGGCATAAAATTTATTTATAAACAAGTGCGCATGTTAGATGTTCGCCTCAATCCGCAAGCATATGAATGTGAGTATAGCGATACAAGGTTGTATCCTCAATGAATTCATCGTTAATTACTAATTTAAATTATTTGTGGCTATATTAACTAATCAAAATGGCAAGGTCAATAATGACAATAGAAAACAACCTAAACACTAGATGACTCAAATGACAAATTCCAATTAATATAAATAAATAAATAAACTAAGATCGAACCTTAGTTGAGATTTCATTAGGAATGACTAATCAATGATAACTATTAGCCTCTTTCAACAACTAAGCGTCATGCTCAAATCAATCTAACAACCTATTTTCATGGTGCTACATCAAATTAAACCCATTAAGTTCATGTTAGTCCAATACGTTATTGAGAATCACCAACCTAACCTCGTGATTAATCAATTCTTGTTCAATTACTATTTTTCCGCATTAATCTTCACCTTTCTATTCCTTAATTAACAACCTAATTAATTCAAATTAGTGATCAATTGAATTAACTATAAATAATTAAACAATAGCAATTGAATTACATAACCTAGCAATTTCTAAGAACAAGATGAATTCATCAAGTCAACACAAAAAGTGAACTTGATTTGATCCTAAAATGAAATACTACCCACACTTAATGAAATTGTAACACATAATAATAATAATAATAATAATAACAACAACAACAACAACAACAACAACAACATGATAATCAAAGAGAAAAGAGCTTAGGTTGAAAGATAAAAATGTAGTGTTGAAGTTCTAACATTGTATGGATCTCTAAGTTAAGCAATTATAATGTGAAATAAAATCTTCATCTAGAGTTGCTTGGATAGAAGATGAAGAAGAGGAGAGACTAGAGAGGAAAAAACTAAAACAGACCATCTTGAGGAATGACTCGATTCATGCTAAAATGATCTAGAAAGAATTTTCTATATGTAGTCATCTAAGCCTACTTGAAATCATATAGGGAAATAGAATTTGATAGCTAACACAACCATGTTGAAGGTAGAGACATCACTTTTATAAAATCCCCAAATTAGTAGTGGAGTGAAAGCTTGAAAGGATTAATAAGACTATCTATATCAATATGATATACCTTCTTTTCAGGAAACGTATCATTAAATAATTTAATATTTAAAGGTACTGGACTTAAAATAATTTAAGGATGAGTGACCTCCTAAAAAGTTTCTCGAAATGCGTATGAGTGCGGGAAACATACTCAAAAGGACTCGTGTTGATTTGTGGTGGCAAGTATTGATCTTAAAAGCACTTAGAGTAATGTGTGCGGCATCAGGTGTTATAATTTTGTTACCAACTCTTCTCTACTTCAACACCATTATGTTGATGGACATTGGCATATCATGTTGCTTCTCTGTGTGCTCTCTTTTACTCCTTTACTCCAAATACATGCTTAACATCAATATTTTATATATAATACACAAAGAGAGTTGTAAACAAGAACAAATGAGCTAGGTACAAAAGTAAATCACACCAAGAAAAAAACAAAAGCAATTGAGGGTGAGACATGATCAAAATATCAAAAATATTTGAGTTTAACAACTCCCCCGTACTTTAATATATGCTTATCACCAAGAAAAATAGATAGGAAAACACATACACAAAACAAGGAATTTTCAAGTCTACTTTTCATCAATACACATGCATCTCAAAAAAAATTCTAGGAGGTTATCCATCCTTAAATGGATCTAAGTGAAGCATGATAAACTATGTAGTTCTTTAAATACATGCGTCTCAAAAAAATATATACTTTATTGATATAAGTAGTCATATCAATCATTTTAAGCCTCTACTATCCACCACTAGTTTAAGGGTATTACATACACTCCCACTCAAGAATGAAATTTCCTTGTTGCGCCTTGACCAATAACGATCCCATTACAGAATATCTTAAGAATCATCCCACTAGACAACTAACTAGCTCATCTAAGTTAGGCTTGTGGTTGTGGTTTTGCTGTGATACCACTTGATACACCCTAGAATACCAATTGTGGGTATGTAGTTGAAATGCTTTTAGGATTGATGACTGAATCCATAGATCAACACATATTTTAATTTTCAATAATATTTTTAACAACTCACATGCATCTAAGGAAACTTTTCAAGAGATGACCCATCCTTAAATTACTCCAAGTCAAGAATGCTTAACTATAAAGTTATTTAAGGATAAGTTTTCTAAAATGAAGTTATAGCTTGTTGATAAAGGTAGTCTTATCAATTATTTTAAGCCTATACTATCCACCACTAATTTAAGGGTAATATTGGGATTGTTAAATGAGTGGAAGAGAATTTACTAGATCTAAGCTCACATGCATGAGTGTTCCACTCAACCCAAAAACCAAGACAAAAACCTCATATCATGCCACATGTTGGAATGGACGCAATCTGTAAAGGTTTCCATACGTGCATTAGTGGAAGTGACTGACTCTTCAAAACTAGAGTAATGGTATGGGAAAAAAATTCCAGTTGATTCATCATTACTACCTAATTGATGGACACATATCTTACCACATAAAGGAGTACTAGATTCCTTAATATTTTCTTCTATTTTTTTTCTTTCAACAGGTATCATTGTATATAGCACCTACTAATATGGCAGCTATACTTTTGAGGGTGTAATTTCATGTCATCGATGCAAATGACTTTAGGACTTGCTTTTATTTATTTATTTATTATCATTTTCACTCTCTTTTTTTCCAATAAGGTCAACTATTTCTCTAGTAACTAAAAAGTAATACAAGTCCCTATAGGAACCCAAGTACTAAGTATAGATGAACAAGGATCCCATATACTCCTATGTAATGAGTTAAGTATAGATGAATTAGCACTTATATAGAAAATAACCTAACCAACTATACATGAGACAAATATTTTTAATCGAGCCATAGGGTAATGAACTCCAAAACACATTTGATATTTACCGTCTATTTTCCTTTCCTTTTTCTCTCTCTTTTTGATTTTTTCAAGGAAAAAATAGCGAGAATAAAAATACATAAGAAAGAAAATAAATAAAAAAGGAAAAAGGAAAATCACATAAAAAGAAAATAAGCATGGAAAAGGAAGCATAGAAAGTGAAAGTGAAAAAGTAAAACAAACACTCAAAAACACAAAGAAAAACAAACTCATGTACATAAAATACATGTACCACACAACAAGTCCCACCCCCTATGCTTAAAACTGACATTGTGATAAGAATAAATGACAAGAGGATGGTGCATCATTAGCGTATTGATGTAATACCCCCAAATTGAATAGAGTATTATAAGGATTGATATGTTTACTTATATCAACATGGTATCCTATCATTTTAGTGATTCAATCCTAAAAACTCCACAGTTAAGTGTGTTTTCCGTGAAGCAATTTTTATGATGAGTGATCCTCCTAAAAAATTTTGAATTTTTTTTAATAATTTCTTAGGAAGCGTGTGAGTGGGGAAAAACATGCTGAAATAACTCGTGTTGATTTGTGGGGTCAATTGATAAATCTATAAATGCTCTAGAGTAACTACCCACGACTTGAGTGGAGTCGATGTATTACAAATGGTATCAAAGTAAAATCGTGACCGCAAAATGAACTTGGATGAGTCATTCAGGTGCCTAATGGGATGATTCTTGGGATAGACTATAATAAGAAGGTCAGTGGTTGAGGTACAATGAGAAAATTACATTCTTGAGCGGGAGCTAATGTATAACCCCCAAATTAAGTGGACTATTATAAGGATTGATATAGTTACTTATATCAACATTGTATACCACCCTTTTGGTGATTCTATCCTAAAAACTCCATAATAAAGTGTGCTTATCATGGAATTTTTTTTAGCATGGGTGATCCTCCTGGGAAATTTTATAAATTTTTTCAAATTTCTCAGGAAGTGCGTGAGTGGGAAAAAAACATACTGAAAGGGATCTTGTTAATTTATGGGGTCAACCGATCAATACTATAATGCTCTAGAGTAACTACCCATGACCCGAGTAGGGCCAGAGTGTTATAATTGAAGCCATGGACCTTGGTGGTGGGAATGTAGAGGGGATCTATACAATTCAGAAATTAACATCACAAAGGTTGAATTTAGCACAAATTCCACTTAATTATACTTATGGAAAATTAATTGATAATCTACTTTTTAGAAATTATGGAAATTAATCAAGGACAAGTTATACACAATTTTAGGGGTTTTAACCTCAAAGAGAAAAATTGAATATATGCACTAATTTATAAAATCAAATAAACAATTGATTTATGAAGGCAAAAATTAAGAGTGGGAAGTAAATAATTGAAGATTAGGGAACTAATGTAGTGTAAGGCAAGCTCATGTTCATTTTTCAAAAACAAAATCAAGGTAGCATTGAAAGTGGCTCCTATTTCTCATCTAAAGTCGTGAGCTTGACCCCATAAATCTCAACCAACATCGATTTATTAATGAACTCTCATTCATTGAAGTTTGCATTTACCATGCCTTCGTTGCATTTTGTCATCACAACTCTCAACATCTATAGTTGCATCTAATAAAGTCATATTCTCTACATTCATCAAAGGAGTAATTATATCCTTTTTTACCTTCACACTCAATCATCCTCCCAGTTGTAAAACCATATTAGGATTGGGTGTCATAGCACTTGAAACTACTATTGCAAGTGTTTTATTTGGCAGTTTGTCCTACACATAATACCCCTTAACATAACACCTTGAAAATCTAGCATCAAAGTCTTCATTCTCCAGCTTATCCAACAAATTGACCCTGTAATAAGAATAATTTATCGATGGAAATTGCGTGGATAAAGATAAATAAAAATCTACTTTCTCATCCCCTATATTGATAGAGAGATTTCCATTCTTCATATAAAGTGGTAACAAAGAAATTCTTTCTACTATAATGGGGATTTGAGTATCTTCCTCAATATGAAGAATGACAAAATCAACTGCAATATAGAATTTACAAGTATGAGTAGGTACATATTCTAATATACTTACCAAATATGTTACTAATTGATCAACAATTTAGAGAGAGATAGTAGTGGAATTTAAGCCTACCATCTACAATTGTTAAAATATCAAGAAGGACATAAGACTAACACTAGCACCAATATCACAAAGTGCACGGTTAATTAACATAGCATCTATAGTGTAAGAAATAGAAAACTATCCAATATCCTTAGGCTTATGTAGTAACTTATGTCACTATGTTCCTAAATCAAAGCTATTATCTCATACTCCTCTAACCATCTCTTATCTGATAAGATTTATTTCTAAAATTTGGTATAGGAAGGCATTTGGGAGATGAAATTAACGAATGGGATATTAATATGCAACTTTTTAAAGATTTCTACAAACTTCCAAAATTACTTCTCCAACTTAGCCATAGCTTGCCTTTGAGGATAATAGAATGGATGCTCTTAAGGCATTGGTGCAATATATTTATCAACCTTATTCTCTCTCTCCTTAACATGCACCTTACAGTCTATTACCAACTTCTCACCCTCTTCATCCACATCCTTGTCATCACTCATCAAATATAGTCCCTTAAATTCTTTCTCACTTTTAAGTGTGATGGTATTGACATATCCCTTAGGGTTAGTCTTAGGTTGGCTAGGAAACATCTGTGAAGACCAAGAAGGTGAGATCACTTGTTGGGCTACCTAAGTTATTTAATTCTCTCGCATTTTTTTCTTCTAAATGCATAGATAATCAACCTTGGAAACTAGATCTTTGATTACCTCACTCACGTTATATTCTTATGTCATATCCCATTTGTTTTGTTTTTGAACTCCTCATTTTGTCTTGTATAAGTCATCAAAAATGTTTCCATCAAAGTATCCAACTTAGAATTTTAGGGCCTAAGGTAAAGGAACTTAGGGACCTAAAAAACATTGAGGTCTAAAATTAGACTGGATCATAAGGTTCAAAGGTAGATTCTTATAGGAGAAACTATGATGATTTATCCACCCCAGGTTGTAGGTGTTAGAAAATGGCCTATTTTTATTGAAATTATTCACATGGTTCACACGTTCAAACATCAATGAATCATGTTGTAAACATGTCAAAGAGTACGTAAGATAGATAAATACCCACTGACATAAAACATTCATTTCATCACTACAAAAAAAAGGTGCTCAATGATGGTTTTTATTTGTCATCATTACCAAAACCATAAATTTCTAAAACAAAAACATGTGGAAAAAGGAAAAGAGTCATCTTTGAAGGTCAATATATAATAGTGGTGTAAGATAAAACCACAATCATAACTAAACATTATACATTAGATAATTAATTTATCTTTAGTTGAGTAACATATAACGACAACGATTTATTTAAACCACCATAATAACAAGATATTCCACATCAATTACATGAAACTATGTACTATATAGTAGTGGTTTAAAAAAAGGTCACATGTCGCCATATACCTTTACTTTTTTTTATAAAAAGAAAAGACAACATAATGCACCCTATGAACTTGAGCTTAGACCTAATATATAATATAAACCGTACTTTCCACTTTTACGCATTAGATAACCTTTCGTATAAACACTCAAAGTTGTATAGTGTTAGTCCTTAAAGTGTAAGGAGGGTTATTTGATGTGTTACTATCAAAAATAGGGGTTATATGGTGCATTAGTGTTAAAACTTAAGGTTATATGATGTCTTTTTGGAAACTTGGGGTTATATTATATAATACTCCAAAACTCAAGGTTATATGGTACATTTTTCATTTAAAAAATTATTTTACTATTTCTCACCATACAAATAATTACAATTATACCTACATTTTTTGATAACACATTATCTCTTATTTGATCTAATCTAATTCCCACAATATATGCATCTTACAAAAAACATTCATACAAAAAGCTCCATAAAAACTATCGTCACTCTTAATACAACATGTACACAAGCATAATTGATAACATGTATATGTACAAAAAAATTGTCATATATATGTATAATGAATATCCTATTTCATGACATTTACACCTATGAATATAGATACACACACACACACATACCACATAGATGAAGTCAATAATGAAGGTTGGATTTGGACTTTACCATTGAGACATATAATCATCCCCTATATACAAGGAAAAAATGCATTAATGGGTTGATCATCCCATCTATGAATAGTAGTTCCTTTAACAACATGCCAAGTTGTATGTGTGCCTTATCATATGTAGGTATCCATGGTTCCCCAAATGGTATAACCAAGATGACCGACAATTCCTTGCTCCCTTAAGCATTATTTCATACCTTGAATTTAATTTTTGCAAAAGAAGGGGGAAGAGATATTTAATTATAAACAGGTAAATACTTCATATGTGTGTGAAAAAGGAAAATGAAGCTAGTTTAATTATAATTATACATACTAAATTTCACATAATTCAAACATAATCACTCTGCCATTGAACAAATGACCATTTTTAGTCCTCTAAACTATAGAACTCTTATGGAAGGGAAATGATTGATTGGTGATTAAGAAATCATAGATTTAGGCCTTAACATTTTCAGGTGGCAAGGGTTTGTTGTGAATTGTATGATTTCTCTTACTGAGAAAAATAGTAGTATGTGCCATAATATCCACAACTTCATTCATAACCTAATAGCTATAATCCCCCTATGACATTTAAAACTCAAAGATTTAAATATCCTTTTATTTTTTTAGTACAAATAATCATACAATAAAAGGTGTGAAATATTAAAATAACTAGTGTATGTACATCAACAAACTCATTCAAATTAGATGGCAATGACACAACATGCACCTAAGTAAAAAAAATTGTCACCACCATGATCGCTTGACCTTTTACATTGCTCATTGGTGGAATTTGAGTATTAGTGTTTCTCTTCTTCCAACTCTATCACCCTTAACTTCAATCTATCAAATTTTTCCTCCAAGTATTAGTTAGATGATTGACATTAACATTTTCTAATTTTGAGCCGTCCAAAATATTTCATTATACTATCACCCAATATCATGGTGCATATATGTACTTGATGATCTTATATCCTTCAAGGCCCTTTTTAAAGGATCATATCGATCATCATCATCTAAAACTAAAGTACCCTTGGAGACACCCTTTTCAATCATATCTTATATATCATAAATAAAAATGTGATGATGTTAGCATCCTAACTAGCTAGTTAATTATGCTAAAATTAGTGCTAGCTCCCATGAAGCTTATGTAAAAAGAGATGTAAAAGAATATTGTTTTCACACACTTACTAAATTTTCAAGAACTTTCCTTGTATCTTTATGCACATCCTTACCTTCATTGTTTAGCCTTACATTTTTCTATATTTTTATTCATTCTATATCATCATCCACTATTTCAACCTTTTAGGTCTTTTTTCCCTTTTTTTTAATATGCATATACACAATAAATACTTGTGATTTAGGTTTATATATAAATTAATCAACTACCAAAAGATACTTTAAAGTACAAAAAGATATAGAAGGAGTGATATGTTCCTTACAATATCCTCTCTCAAAGGTGTAAAGCCTTTATGAGAAGTCAAGTGCCAATAATAGTTCTTCAGGGCATTACCACTATTCTTTTCACTAGAAATCTATTATATATCATTAAAATAACACTTATAAGTGGCGATGATAAGTTAATAATGAAATATAGTTGAATAAGATTTATCTTTCCTCTAGCCTCCAATGTATCCTTGTATTCTATAAACTCTTTCCCATTGTCTTCATCAATGGTTATAACCCGTTCTTTAGGAACTTTATAATTCAAACTTCCATATTCATTAAATGCATGTTTGAAGGCCATGTCAGACTTCCAATCATACCAAGCCTTTCCCATTCTCTTTAGTAAACAAAATGCATCATA
This sequence comes from Tamarix austromongolica, assembly GCA_039764185.1. Lineage (NCBI taxonomy): Eukaryota > Viridiplantae > Streptophyta > Magnoliopsida > Caryophyllales > Tamaricaceae > Tamarix > Tamarix austromongolica. The sequence goes on from CM077819.1 coordinate 14,831,282, forward strand.
TCATCTAGAAGTTCAAATGTTGACTGGGTATATGCATGAATTACAAGTAATATATTGTCAACATGGGATTAAATTATACATATATCAATGTATCCTTAGAAAAACATTTTAATAATCATAAATATATTATGAAGTCCATATAAAGTTCTTCATCTTTTAAGGGGCATCACACTAGTGTTTGAAGTGAATGAGTACATGAGTTTGGCTTATAAAACCTAAATAGCTACTCAAGATAGGTCGATAGAGCCCTATTAGAACTCTAATGTCGTTGAATTAAAGTTATAATTTTATTCCCTTATATCACAAAGCTAGGATTCTCACCATTTTTGTTCTTCCCCCATGAAACACTCTTAATTCGGTAAAAACATTTTTTTAGGGAATAAAACCTTAGGTATGATTATTTTCTAGGCAAGGAAAAGCTTAGGGATTGACATTTTATTGTGAAGAATCCATGAGGATAAGACATAGAATATAATTTCAGTGATGAGCAATTTTTTGTGTAAGGATCAACATTTCACAGTACACTTACAATCATGGTGAATAAAGGATATGTCTAGCAGTTTTATTATTTATGAAATCTTCTAGGCAACCAATATATATGAAATTCAACATAACTACGGAAATCATGACCTCGAATGCAGAACTGTAACACCCCCAAATTTACTACTGAAAAATTTCGTTTAAGACAAAGGTTTTAGCGGAAGCGAAAGAATTAAAACCATAAACTTGGGGGTATTACCGCGACACTTAGTACCAGACCGGTTCACTCCTACCGTTCCGATACTAAGTGCTAAGGCTAACTAAGCAATCATTAAGTAAGAGTCACCAAAACATAGGTCCATTCACGAAAACCACGTGTCAACAACAGTTAAAATATCGTTAAGATTGCAACTTAAAAGTATGGTTTCAAAGCAAGAAGCGTAGTACAAAATATGGTTAATAAGATGGGCCCCAAGGGACCAATATCCGGATCGCCTACTCACTCAAGTCAAGCCTTCCACCCTAAAATAGTAATCGATCAAACCTGCATAGGAGGTCTGCTCCCCACCATTGGTGGATCATCACAGGACTCATTCAATCAAGGTAGTATCAGTATGGGTCCAATACTGAGTAAGGGCGCTGGTGCGCTAAGGCCAAGCATACAATCATACAACATAACATACGTAGCACAATCATATAGACAACATGCGATAACCAGCAAGATAAGGCCTGAATACTTTTCTGTGACCTATTCCTCATTTCTCATTAATAATACGTTCATTCCACACAGATTCTTTAATAGTCCGTGTAAGTGCGGGAACCCCACTATTATAGCCGGTGGAACGGTCATGAGGGCCATGCCCTGCCACTATTATAGCCGGTGGACCAGTCACGAGGGTAACATACCCTGCCACTATTATTTGCCGGTGGACCGGTCTGGCCCCGACTCACAAGGTGTTCCACTGTAAATGTTTGTATCTTTCCCAGGTCTTATCATCATTCTGATTATTTTGTTGAGCACGGAATCCCCCACTATTATAGCCGGTGGAACGGTCACGAGGGCCATGCCCTGCCACTATTATAGCCGATGGACCGGTCACGAGGGTAACATACCCCGCCACTATTATTTGCCGGTGGACCGGTCTGGGTCCGGCTCAACATCTTTCTTTGTAAGTAGTTAATGTCTTAATATATCTTATTTAAAAGGTTTTCACCAAGGATACGCATAAATCATTCTCTCTATGCTTTACACATCGCAACCAATAAAATTCCGCATTCATAACTACCCTTTAATCGATAATACACATGATAACGCCAAACAACTCTAAGCAGTCATAACCAACCCTAATTGTCCACACCAACCCGTGGTTAACCACTCTCATCCCTATTTTACCATAACCACCGTACTTAGCCATCCCAAAACCTAATTATCCTCAACAGTCACAATTAGTTACTCCATCCCTTCTTAATCACAACGCCCCAGAGTTAATCACTCCAAACCCTGATTCCATACGATCATTAACTCCCATGCAAAACCCTAATACCGCCATACCAACATTAATACCACCATATAACCCATAACACCACCATGTAAACCCTAATACCACCATAAGTCATTAATACCACTATACAATCATTAATACCACCATACGAACATTAATACCACCATACAAACCCTAATACCACCATGCAAACCCTAATACCACCATATAAACCCTAATACCACCATACAACATTAATACCTCCATAAAATCACAAATACCACCATACAACATTAATACCTCCATAAAATCACAATACCACCATACGAACTCGAATACCACCATAAGCCATTAATACCAATATGAAATCATTAGTACCACCATACGAACATTTATGCCACCATACAAACCCTAATACCACCATGAAAACCCTAATACCACCATACAAACCCTAATACCACCATACAATATTAATACCTCCATAAAATCACAAATACCACCATACAACATTAATACCTCCATACGAACATTAATACCACCATACAAACCCTAATACCACCATGCAAACCCTAATACCACCATATAAACCCTAATACCACCATACAACATTAATACCTCCATAAAATCACAAATACCACCATACAACATTAATACCTCCATAAAATCACAAATACCACCATACAACATTAATACCTCCATAAAATCACAATACCACCATACGAACTCGAATACCACCATAAGCCATTAATACCAATATGAAATCATTAGTACCACCATACGAACATTTATGCCACCATACAAACCCTAATACCACCATGCAAACCCTAATACCACCATACAAACCCTAATACCACCATACAACATTAATACCTCCATAAAATCACAAATACCACCATACAACATTAATACCTCCATAAAATCACAAATACCACCATACAACATTAATACCTCCATAAAATCACAATACCACCATACGAACCCGAATACCACCATAAGCCATTAATACCACTATGAAATCATTAGTACCACCATACGAACATTTATGCCACCATACAAACCCTAATACCACCATGCAAACCTTAATACCACCATACAAACCCTAATACCACCATACAACATTAATACCTCCATAAAATCACAAATACCACCATACAACATTAATACCTCCATAAAATCACAAATACCCCCATACAACATTAATACCTCCATAAAATCACAATACCACCATACGAACCCGAATACCACCATAAGCCATTAATACCACTATGAAATCATTAGTACCACCATACGAACATTTATGCCACCATACAAACCCTAATACCACCATACAAACTTCAAGACTCCCATGATGGTTCCCAACTCATATTACCATTTATCCTAACATGCATGTCCTAGTGGGCCATAACATATTACATCATAAACATCATACATATAAGTGTCATGCTCATGTCACGGAAGCACATACAACATACCTCAATCTCCAAGCTGCGCTACACATAAGACAAGTTATACACAAATTATATAATACATGGCATAGCATGGCATACACAACATTCAACACATCCACGTCACACATAGCACAAGGACATTAGCTTCGTCCTTACCTAAGGTGACGCCGGGCTTGGAGCACGCTCCTCTAACTCCTTAGGGCTTTGGTCGGGATTACCTATAAAAGGGGGGGGGAAATGCTAAGTATTAGTTTCCCTTATAAGTACCACAATTCCTCATTCTAGTTTAGGATTAGAGTTTTTATTACTAAAGAGGGTGTTATACAAAAACTAGGGTTTTTACCTTAGGATTAGTATACTAAATATTAGTAGTCAAAATATAGTTATTTATGATACTTATTGTTACACTTATTTTATTAAGCCCATTAGTTCCATTCTTATAATACTAGTGTTCACTAGTCATAGTAAAATAGTGATAATAATAATAATAATAATAATAATAATAATAATAAAAGAATAATAATAATCATAATAAGCATAATGGTATTAATATTAGTTAACTTAATAATAATTATATGGAAATAAAGTTTAAGGCTTGGGATGAGTAGAAGACCACCTAGGGTCGGTGGTGGTCCGGCGGCGGCGATGGGGGAGGAGAAGAGAGGAAAAGATGGAGGTGGTGGTTAGATGGGAGGAGAAAAAGGGGGAGTTAAGTGTGGGGGAGGAGACAGTAGGGAGAGGGGAGTGGAATGGGGGTGGTGGCGTGAGAAGGGCGGCGGCACGCGGTGGTGGACGCGGCGGCCGAAGGAGGGAGAAGGTGGTGGAAAATGGTGGAGGCCGGTGGAGAAGGAATCAGGGGGTAAGGATGGTATGGGTAGGTAGGGGAGGACCTACTGGTCACTTTGGGAGGTGGAACGGGGGTTAATTACGGCGGAGGTGGCGGCAGAGGGTGGCGCAAGGCGGCAGTGGCGTTTTTCGGGGTGGCACCTTCGCACGATTGTGGTGGCTCGTGCGGGGTAGGAACGGGGGCAGCGACGGTTTGGTTGTGTGGAGGGTGGTGCAAGGGAGGTTTTGGTGCGTGGCGGTGGTCGCAGCGGTGGCTAGAGGTGGCAGAAAGGGCGTCTGATTTGGCGGCAGCGAGGTAGGGTTTCGGCAAGGTCCAGAAGGGAGGACTTGCCTTGGACGTTCGGGGAGGGGTATTTATAGGCAATTGAGGAGAGGAAAACGACGAAGGGAAGAAGGAAGGCATGCGGGGGTAGGTGCGGCAGACCGCCGTCCAGTGGTGGCAGCCGGTCGCAGGTATGTGGTTTGGCAGGCTCGTTTGGCGAGGTGCGGGAAAAGGAAAGGAAATCAGGACGCGTGAGGGGCAGGACGATTGTGCTGGGTTGATTCGGGAAAGAAAGGGACGAGAATGGAAGGGGAAGGACGGCCGGACGGCAGGGCTGTCAGCGGTGGCAGGCTGCGAGTTGCAGGCCTGCGCGAGGAGGAAGACGACGGGCGTGGGCAGACCGGCGGTCCAGGGAAGAAAAAGAAAGAAGAAACCGGCCGGTCGGCAACGGTTATAACGTTCCTAATCTCGACGCGTCGTTTCCTTATTTATCAGGTCGAGACGCAGTGTCGTGTCGTTGGCTGGCAACGGCTATAAGGCTCATTAATCGTGACGCGGCGCTTCAGTGGATCGAAGAGCAAAACGCGGCGTCGCACTCAAGCGTCGACCAGCGAACGACGCTGGGCCGCGGGGGAAGGAGAAAGGAAAAGAAAAGAAGGCTGGGCCGCGGGGGAAGGAGAAAGGAAAAGAAAAGAAGGCTGGGCCGCGGGGAGAGGCCCAACCGACGGGGAAGAGGGAAAAAAAGAAAAGGAAGAAAGGAAAATGAGGGAAAGGAAAAGAGAAAATGTTTTATTTAGGGTTTTAGATTTTGCATAAATTATTGAGAATATTTTTGGGCTGTTTAGAGTATTAATATTTATAAAATATTAAATAAATTCCCTTTTTGCTTAGTTAGACTCTTTTAGATAAATTTTCTTAACCTCCATACTAATTAGGAAAATACCCTAATTTTCTTCCAATTAATTTCTTTATTATTTTCCTCTTAACTTGCCTTAGTTAATTCTCTACATTTTAAGTAGATAAATTTAAATGTTTAATTTCCCTACTAATTCCTTATTTGGCCATAATTTCGGAAATTAGGATTTTGGGATATTACAACAACATCTAAAAATAATTTCAACAATGATCAAGAAATAACATATATAATATCTATAATAAACAAAAAGACAACTCTAGATAAAAGGAAAAACTCACAATGAACAACCAAATCAAAATGGAAAGCACAATGGATAACAAGGAAAAACAAAACAAAAATAGCACAAAACTAAAGCAAAATGTTAAAGTAAAACATAGAAAAATAAAGGAACCCACAAGAAATGAAATAACAAATATAAAAGGATACAATTTGTCATATTAGATATTTGAAAAGACAATTAGAATAACACATAAAAATTAATGGCTAAATTAGTCCTAAAAAAGGAAGACTGCTTTTGTAGTGATATGTCAAAACTTTGAAAATGGGTAGGATGGACAACAATGGGTGAGGTTGAAGAATCATAATAGAGTATGGATGATGAACGAATTAGGCAAAGTAGGGATGAAATTAATGGTTGTCACAAAGTGAAAGAATCTTCAATGAGGTGCAATAAGGGTGGTTTTGTTATAAATAAATGTAGGGCATATGCTCTAGTAGGAAACGATCAACAAGGGAGAAGGAGGGAAATAATGTTAGCTCTCTATGATTGTATTACTTATGTGATTACCTTATCAACTTCCTAATATAACCAATGTGGTTATGTTATGACATCACATAATTTTTTTTTATAAAAAAAGCAATGTTTTATCTACACTCAATTTAAAATTTTCAATTTTTTTTGTAGAACTTAACATGTTAATTACAAATAATCATCTTCATAGTATAGTTATAGCATCGAATATATAAAGATAGTTGTAATTGTATTTCATTTCATCTAAAATTCAAAATGTATCGTAAATACTTTCCAAAATTAGTTGAAAGACCATCAAAAACAGAATGCCACATATGATGATGGAGAGTATAAATTGTTATAAATCCCCTAAATTAATTTAATTATTCTATTTTAAAATACTATAATTAAAAGAAGGTCAACCATTGTCTTGATTTATTGCTCTTACGATCACTGACGACCTAAATTTTTTTTAACTCTACACAACTTAATTTAGGATTTCACAAAAATATCAATTTTTTAAATCAAGGCACAAATATAATACATAAACATGAAATATTGAATAAAAATATTTATAGAATCATTAACAAAAGAGTTATTTATTATTATAAATCAAAATAAAAAAACATGCATAAATTTAATTTAAAAAAAAAAGAGCAAACATAAACAACAATCTTAATCACTATAAACATGTGGAGGAAACATCATATCCCTTGATTAAAGAAATTTCCTTGGGTTCTCATGACGAGGAAAAGACATTATTGACGGTGCTGAGTCAATTAGCGACTAATGAAAACTTGAGGGAGGTGCATTCTCACCCTTTTGAGGAGGTGGTTCTCTTCTTTCAGCTTCTCATTCCTCTCCCCCTCCACCACGACATCCTTTTCCTCCTCCATGTCCTCCTTATTTTTCTCCTCTTACCTTTCCCATTCTACTTTCCCTTGTTGGCATTATTTGTTCCCTTCAAATGGCTCAATTGAGTATATGATTTTCTCATTGTTGATTCGAATTAAATTCTCTTTACCCCGTCAAAATGAAAAAAATGTCTTCATCGGTATCACTATTTGAAGTCACAACAATATGGGGAGGATTTTGGTGAGGCAATAAAGCTATCATTGAAAAGAAATAATTTGGTGTGCTGAGAGAAAATTTCATAATGATGTTGGAGTGAATTAGAAACTTAGGGACTAGAAAAAAGATTGTTAGGTTTTAAGAATATATATGTGAGACAATACATGCATTGATTGGAAAACTTTTCAATATCCAAAAAGCGTGTCCAAAAAGGTCAAAAAATTAGTGCCTAAATATATAATGATAGTTAGAAACAACACCATGATGTACTTACAGCAAAGGCTAATGTAAATTGAAGTACTCAAGTTTTCCGTTATAAGGCCAAATACAATGTCAAATGTTATTTATTGTCCCCCTAAACTAATTACAATTGTTCAATGATCAATGTGATCACGAAACAATGATGAGCTACTTTTGATTTTACCTTTGGATAAACATGCTGAGAGTCTCATTTTTAATGTTTCTTGTAGATATACTATATAAAAGAGAATAATATACAATTATGCTACAGTTGCCTTAGAATCACATCGACATAATGCCTTTGTGTACCAATAACAATAATTATGCCATAATTCATTATATACTATATGTTACATGCTCATCACATCAAACTTAACCATATTGCAAAAAATCATCAAATCAACACAAACTAATGGTATCCTATAAGGTAACCACCAAAGTTATACACAACCATATTAGAAAACAACCACTAAATAACTTGTAACCAATAGAGTAGTTCACTAAAGCAAATATTAACAGACATACCAAAACCACCAAAGTTAGTGCACAAAGATAATTATCGAACCACCATACCAAAAATAATTCCAAAAAAAAAACTAAACATAGTGTACAAAGGAAACTAATGAACCAACATACCAAACTCAATCTAATTGAATAAACATATAAGAGGTAATTTATTTTAATTTACTTGAGGGGATACAAGAATAAATTAGAGAAATATAAAGTCCATCAATCATACCGACGCACTAAGGTATTCCTGGAGATGTATAAAGTATAATGGTCATACTAAAGCACTAAGGAAACATAGGAGTCTCTCATTCTAGACACCTAATTCTTGAGTATATATGACATTTAAGAAGTCACAAGAACTAATTAGATTATATTAGGGCCTTAGTTGGATTATCAAGGCATTTGACAGAACCACCAAATAAAAATCGATGGCTCTTACCTCGTCTCTAAAGTAATAAACCCTAAAGAGTAACTTATTTCTAATCTCGAGATCTGACACTTGAAATATATCTTATTAGATTAATCACCAATCACACACAATGCATAGATGATAGCCGATACATATTTATCCATTTTCCTTTATTTTTTATTATTCCAAGTCAACCTTAAGGTCAATGGTCAAGTTAAAGTTAAATGTTAACACTAAGGTCCTCTTATGATCCACTAAGGTCATCTTATTTCTAATTATTCGATGCTTAGGTACATTAGGTTGTGAATGACTAAAATACCCTTATGGGTTAAATTATACTATTTTAGACATATTACTTATAAAAAATTATTAGAATTGAATGAACTCTTTTTCATAGCCATTTTATAATAAATTAAAATCTTAACATCAATCCTCAAATTAAGAAGAATTATAACATTGGAATAAATTACCATTTTACTCCTAACTCATAATTAAGCCTAAATAGCAAATAAAATCATAATCATGCTTCTCTAGCATACCACATTTCAAATGCTTCACATACTCAGCATATCATAACACATATAAGGGGTACATGCTGAAAGTAGAAGACATTTTCCCCTAGGGCACACAAATCCTAAGTTACGCATAAAGATTCATGAAATCACAAGAAGCATAGGATCTCACTTTAAACATAGAATTAATAACACCTAGCACACTACCGTGTGATCTTCACATATTTAGTAAGAGCATAGGTTTACCAACTTTCCAAACACAATTAGAAAAATAAAAGATCAAGGGCCACCAAGAGCCTTAGCTACCAAATTATTCTTTCTTCTCCTCCTCAAAATACAAAACTCAACAATTAGAAATTAAACACATAAAATGATAAGAGGTAAAATAACAAATCGATAAAAAAAGAAGAAGAAGAAGCCATACCTAATAATTAGGTGGCTTTCCAGGAGGAAGAAAAAGGATACATAAACTCTTCAATTTTTCTAAATAAAACACCCTTATATTTAAAGAAAACATAATGTGAGTAGATAAAGGATTAAGAGAAGATAATCAAGAAAAAGAATAGATGAGAAAAGGAGTGGGGAGGCTTGGTTATGCATAACAAGAACAAGGGGAGCTCTCAAACACTTAATCAAAGAATAAAAGAAAAGAGAAGATAGATCACAATGCATTAAGGATTAAATAATGAGGGAAATGCAAAGTGGGGGCCTAAAGAGGGGATATGAGGCTAAAAAATCTACAAGGAAAATAGGAGGGAAAACCAACCATGGTTGTTTAAGCCACTCTTGAATGAAAAAGGTTGGGTGATGTTACAAGGTGTGGAAGAGAGTTGATGGAAGGTAAAATGAGATGATTATGACCAATAACATGGGTAAAGGGAGGAGTGCAAGAAAGAAATATGTTTTAAGATGAGAGAAGGTTATGGATTGACCATGAGGTCAAATGGCTGACCACAAAAGGCCAAAATATATTAAAAAGATATATGAAAAATAAAACTCTAGTTGATTCCCTGTCGTCCACCCAACCCTCCAGTACATTCTTTATCTACCTTGACTCCCAATCATTCAGGCCAAGTTCCTAGTTGATGGTCGGTCTCCAAAACCTAATATATAATTTCTACTATTCTTAATCTAGTTTGCCTTACCCATTTTCACCCTATACCAAACACATAAAATAACATATTAAAGTAACACTATTCACATATTATTTCTAAGATCATGTGTACCTAACATATCAAGTTACTCTTAGGTTCTCAATCAAGATTTATGGAAAAATAGGGTATTACAATCGATATCATTAAACTATTTGTAATTTGTATACATGTTGACCTATGTATATTTTATGTTTATAAAATCTTCATAATATGCTTCGATTTCAATCACATTTTATTTTAACATTCAAAAAAAACTTCAAATCATGTAATACGTAATTGTGAGAAAAATGAAGGGCAATTATCCCCAAATAAATAGTTTGGCGAAGGGGGTTTACCTTTACCTTTTCATGCGCTCAAATTATTTAGTTTCTAAAGTTAAAGAGGCATGTTTAATCGGTTGTACTTGTCTAATTTTATACATTTGATTTCATGGGAACGTAGACCACTTACATGTCTAAATGTACACATTTAAAATTTACAGTAAAGTGAATGTGATAGAGAGATATAATTATTTTTTTATATTCATATAAAGTCATAAAGACATATACAAATCACCATATTATGACAGTACTACAAAAGTGGTATAATACTGAGAGAGATGATAAAAGGATTCAAATTTGAGATATTTGATATCTAGAAGATGATATTTACCACTTTACCAAAACTCATCTGCGGTAGCAAGAGATAATCATATTCTTCTAGTTAATTGCCCTAAATTGATGACGTAATGTAATAAATGAGTTTGCCGTATATAGCGGAGTGGAGTAACATGTGCATCCTCATTAGATTAGCTTAATTAACAACTTGCCAATCATCCACCAAGACACCACCGTAGTTGAACATCCATAGAATCGTACGTACGTAACATCTTCTAATCAACTGCTCCACTGTGATGCACGGGGACGGCAGTCAGGTGCCGTCCCCCCGTCCCGGAAACGTCCCCGTCCCGGAAACTCCTCGGAAACGTTTCCTGATTAAAAATTATATTAAAATTATTTAATTAATATTTTTATTAAAAAAATATTATTTAATCAATATTTTTATTAAAAAAATATTATTTAATTAATATTCTTTTGACGTTTCCTGCCGTCCCCGTTTCCTAAATTTTTAAAAAATGCCGTTTCCGCGTTTCGTCCCGTCCCCATTTCCCCGTCCCCGTCCCCGTCCCCGTGCAACACAGCTGCTCCATCGCTTAAATTCTATCACCCTGAGTTTAATATATACATACGTAGGGGGGCATCAGGAAGATGAGCAAGGGGGGCCTGCGCACATCAGAGTAGCGTGAACAATGTTTTTGGATAGGTGGGGACAATCCTAGTAAACTCAGGCTGTGATGCACGGTCCCGGAAGTGTCTTCCATCGGTTTAAAATTTATATTAAAATTATTTAATTAATATTTTTATTAAAAAATAATTATTAATAATTAAAATTAATTAATATATGAATTAATTTTAAAAAATTTTATTATTTTTTTCTTAATTTTAATAAATCTAATCTATTTTTAAAATATAATATATATATTTTTTTTTTAATATTTTTTATTATTCTTATTTTTTATATTTTTTAAAAATAACGTTTTTACGTTTTGTACCGTCTACGTCCCCATCCCGTGCAACAGTGAACTCAGGAAGCGAAAAGAGAAAAGAAATAGATGACTTATCAGACGGGACGGTAGGACACATGCAAGAGTGTGCGACGTGCACCCCCAAACCGCCAATACCGGCCTATTTTACACTTGTCACTCGTCCATGTGAATTGCTCATTTGCCACGCGGATAAGGTCCCACTTTAACAGCCAAAATTCATGCTTCTGTCCCCTGAAGGGCCCCATAGGAAACGACGTAGACCCCACTGTCATTAATAGACCCTCTCTTAATTTCACAAGTTTGACATTCTTTTTGGTTTCATCTGTTTGGTCATTTTAAAAGGATGATTAATATCCTTGCTCTTGCCTCCAACTTAAATTTGATTTACATTTGGGACCCTTTTTTTATTTTGTTTTGGTCTTATCGTGATGTAATGTCAAGATGATTTTCTGTTCGGAACGCCGGCGAGACAAAGTCGAGTACCGAGGCTTGGATTTGGGGATTAGAGAAGGTTAGTTCGCATTAGTGCTGACATACAGCTTGGTTATTGGGTCCTGCTAAGATCGAGCACTTTTTGTCGGGCTTTGTACCCTGTTGGAGTATTCCTGCTTGTATCCAGTGTTGCACGGGGACGGAAAACGGAAACGGGACGAAACGCTGAAACGATATTTTTTAAAAATTTAGAAAACGGGAACGACAGAAAACGTTAAAAAAATATTAATTAAATAATATTTTTTAATAAAAATATTAATTAAATAGTTTTAATATAATTTTTAATGAGGAAACGTTTTCGAGGAATTTTCGGGACGGAGACGTTTCCGGGACAGGGGGACGGCACCTAACTGCCGTCCCCGTGCATCACAGCTTGTATCTACTGTTTGATCAGTGGAAATATTGCAACTTATTTTTTTTATAATATTACTACTATGCTTAGTTAAAATGAATTATTTTAAATCGTCTATCACTTCTTAAATACATCTCTAAATCCCTCAGGACTCAAGAGCTTTCTTTACTCCATTGTTGTTTTTCCCCCGACAATTCTGATGGAAGAATGAGAAAAAAAATAATAACTATGTTCATTTTTATATTTCTTATTGATAGCAAATATAAAAATAAGTTATTTTTTCCCTTTGAGAACAGTGAGAATGTATAGTAGCTAGAGGTATAGCACAATATTACATGAAATAGTGGTCATAAACAAAGAGAGTAATATCTTTTTACTTATTTATTTATTTAAATAAGCATAACTCAAATTTTATTTTTTACACTTATTTAGTAAAAGAGTCGCACTCAAGCTAAGATTGACATGACCCCTTTGTTCGTAAGTTAACTCGAAATTGAATCGTTTGTATAGGCTTGTGGGTCAATTTGGTAAAGGCTCGTTAATATATTTTTATCACAAATATTATGTATTTTAGGATTTAATTAAAGAAAATTCAAAGTTTTGGGATCTAATTATACATATTAATTGAGTCTTTAGATAAACCATAATAATCAAACTTGTAGTCAAATCTTTTTTTAAGAAAGTTAAATCAACTATGTTAAAGAATATTTGATAATTGAGCTAAATAGTTAAACAAACCTACAAGTGAATAAAGAATAAATTCAAATGAGTTGATTTAGTTTGTTCATCTCAAACAAGTCAAGTCACTAGTGGGCCTTGTGAGGCAGGCTTGAACCTTGAGCTCTAAAATATTTAAACGATTTGACCTCAAATCCTACAAATTTTCAACAAGCTATCAACTCATTTTAATTAACTCATTTACAACCTTGTTTGGTTTCTCCATGAATTTAGAGTTCAACATAATTTTAGAGGCCGAGTGTTGGAATGTGTTTCACTGGCTTCAAGAAGAGGTTTGACACAGAGGCTTTGATAGAGTTGTAGTGTGATGTGACTCTCTTACAGTAGTTTGTTTGTTTAATTGGAAAGTTAACACTCATCACCTTTTACCCCTAGTCTTCTATTATTCAAGATTGTGAGACACTCATGCACAAGTTTCAACAATGTGTTGTTTAGCATTTCCTAGGAAATGAATGTGGTTGCTAACGGTTTGGCTCCTCATAGGATTTACACATTTGGATTCCTAAGATCAATCTCATTGCCACCTTTCAAGTCCAAATATCCATTGAAATTTTGTTTAGGTTATAGTCCATATATAATAACGAAGCCATGGACAATGTTTCATGCTTGGCTCCATCTAGATTTTTGGTTCAAATTTTGGCCCAACTTTTATTTGCCAACATAAGTTGAATTTCAGAAGCGATGAAGATGGCAGCTCGTTAAAGAGAGAGAAATTAAGATTCTACATGGGATTTTTTTTAAAAATGAGAGTTGCAAAAACTACAAATTTTTTTTTAATATTTTCAAAACGTAGATGTAATAAGAGCATCAATTAATTTATTTATTAATTAAAATAAATGATTTTGGTAATTAGCATTCATGATGCTAAAACCTCCAAAAAAAGGTTTAAAGCATAATTAATTCAAGGTCTTAGTGATTTTACTAGAATGTAATCAAGGTTTCGCTAAAAATAGAACTTGTACCAATCTAGGGTATTATAAGTAAGCAATTCACATTTTGCAAGGAAAAAGTAAATTCACAAGCAAACATTTTCTATGCGTAATGTCAACCAAACGAAGACGAAGACTTATTTTTTGATAGAAAAAACTTTCATCCTATTTGATGTGAATTACATATATAACATAAAAAGAAACAATAAAAATATTTTCAGCAAAATATCTATCTCAGTCTAAATAAAGAACTAAAATAAATAATCATCTAAAACAATAAATTTTCCACCACTATTATCTTATAACAAACAAGCACTTAGGAACATCTGATTAATAGATAACAATAGAACTATAATATATCCATTCCTTTCTTCCTTGAAAAAAAAATTTATAAGAATCAAAATTTTCCTAAAATCATATCATTATAACCAAATTGTAGAATATGATCATAAGATCCTACAAATATTACAAAATCATGATCTTGATATACTTGTATGCTATCAAAACTTCTGGTTGAAGATTTTATTTTTATTTTTATTTTTATTTTTTAAAATAGTCACACCAAAGAAAATAAAATGGTGAATTGAAAACTACTTAGAAATTACTATTAAAAAATAGCATTGCAAAGTTTAACACATTTGTCATACTTGCGAGTGTACATGCAGAGTTTTCACTCTTTTATAAATACTTTTTTCCAACAATTGATCACGTTGTAATAGTAATATCTTGTTTGTGTTTCCTTTGTATTAACTAATACTTAATATATTTAGAGTCAAGAAAAATATGGTGGAAATAAAAAAATAAAATTATATTTTAAAGAAAATAGATTAAAAAAATTATAATTAGTATGTAGTATTAGTTTTATAAATCGGATCGGGCAGGCTTGTCCGAATGGTGAATGGATTAGGCCATCAACCATATTACATCTATCAGTTCTCAAGATCTCAAGACCAATGAAAACCAATCAAAAATTGGTCAGACCAGTAATAATTGGTGAACCAATCAAAAAACTGGTAGGGAGTCGGTTAAATTCATATGTAGTTTAATTTTTTATGTATTTCATATTTTTAAACTTAATATGTAATACTGGTCTGATCAGTCTAAACCACTGATCCGACCACTAAACTAATGAACCAACTATGATATCAGTTCGATTACTGGTCTAGTTATTAAACTATAGTTTGTAGAATATTTAGATTCTTTAGATTCTATGTAAGATAGTATGATCCTACCATAGTTTCACTATTTTAAAATTCTACTTAAGATCGTGAATCACTTTGAGATTTTTGGATAATGGAATCGTAAAATTGTAAGATTTAAATAGGGAGTCAAACAACCATCTATCATAAAAAAAATACAAAAAAAATAGTCTTCAATGCCTCGTGCCTATATACTATAAAAATATCCATTTACCTCCACATGGACCAACTTTCATAATTTATCGCTATAATTAATCTAACTACTATATCCCACTTCAACATCACCATTAGAGGTAGAAATCGGGTTGGTCGGGTTGGATTAAAGTGGGTTGGGTTATTTAGGGTTTGATTATATCTGGTTTATTTCCTTTTGCAAGTCAATTACGGGAGTTGAAGTCACAACCGAAGGAGTTGATGACTCACGGGTACATTCTCCAAGTGTGTCGCCATGATGCAGGATCATCCCCCATGCATGATAATAATAACCTATTCATTAATTTTTCTAAGTTAGGAGAATATAATACTCTCCTTACCTGGACTAATATATGACTTGGATTATTAGGAGTCATGCAAGCCATGTAACACCAAATCAAAGCCATCAACTCACCGCCTTTTATTAGCTTCATTATGGGTTGAATATGACTCAAATATGGCTTGGAATTAGCCATATGACACTTGAAGGCCACCATCTTGCAGCAACCATATTTATACTCTCTAAATTCAAAAATCAAGAAGCAAAAAGAGCATACAGGTCTGATTTTGTGCAACAGGATTTGGGGCCTAAATTTTATGATTTTCAAGACCTTAATTAATTTAAATTAAGGAATCAGGATGGCCTACTACCCAGCTATGGCAGTCGACCAAGAAAGGGGCATAGGGAAGGTTTATTTTTCTTCATTTGGTTAAGCATAAGCTAAAGGAGTGTACTAGAATTTTCCTTCTCGTAATTTATATTTCCTATGTCTTAATGCTAGTTTGTAAGCTAATGGTATCAGCTATTATGCATGGGGAAGGGTTGTAGTAGGTTCAAAAAATAGCTCCCAAGCTGATGGGTTTGGGTTAGTTTATTTCCTATCATAGTTAGCTTATATTAGAGTCATGTTTGGTTAAGTTTGTACCCATATAGTTACCTAAGGGTTAGTTATGTCTTTGTAATTTTTTTTATCAACCTCTTATACTCTTTATATGAGTGAAGAGCTGAATGAAATGGGCACCAACCCCCTTAGTAATCTGCAAGTTTTGAGCCCCCCAACAAAGCTTAGTGCATAGTTATGTTGATCTCTAAAAAATCTTACAGTCCTTATCTCAAGTGTTAATACAAAAAGTGGTGATTATAAGTATTTGATCTTAAGGGTTAGTTGAAGATCAAATTCATTCTTCTATTCTCTTCTCTATTCTATTTTTCTCTTTTCTTAGAATTCATCCCAAGTTCCATCATCAACACTTAGCATGACCCAATTTTTTTAGCAATTATGCATCACTCCATAAAGAGCATTAGTTTTTTTGCATAAAAGAAGGTTGGGAGACGCTGTTTATGCATTGATTATCAGTTTTGGAACTAGTTAATGGTAAATAACCAACATCCGCTTCTAAGGTTTGATGAATTATTTGTCCAACATTGGGGGTTTATAGTCTTTTTAAAGATTAACTTGACATTGTGATATCACTAACTAAGCATCGGAGAGGCACAAATCATGAATATGACCTCCAAGATATGATGTTAGAACTATGAGTTCACAACGATACCATTTGAGCTTACCAATGTGTTTTCCATATTTATGAATATGATGATGATGATTTTTCATTCATACCTCAACTAGTTTATATTGTTGTTCATTGATGACATTTTGGTTTAGTCTCAGAGTAGATAGGAGCATGAGCAACATATCAACATCATTTTGTCACACCTTAGAAAACACAATTTGTATGTCAAACTCTCTAAGAGTGAGGTATAGCTTTAGGATGTTGTATTTTTAAGAAATGTGGTGTTAGTTAAAGGATCTGTCATGGACCTAACGAAGATCGTGGTTGTTATGAAGTGGAGAGCACCGACCAACATCTCTAAGGTTTGTAGTTTCCTAGGGTTGGTAGGATACTACTAGTATTTTGTCTAGGACTTCTCAAAGCTACCTCAGACTTTGACAAACCTACTAAATCATAGTACAAAATTTTAATGGAATGATGACTATGAGAGCGTATTTCATAAGTTGAAATAAAATTTGACTACAACACCAGTTTTGACTTTAACATCGAGATCAGACGGGTTTGAGGTCTACGGTGATGTATGGAAGCATGGATTAGGTTGTGTATTGATGCAACATGGTAGGGTAAAGGCTTACACTTCTCATTAGTCGAAGGAACATGAGCATAACCCATAACTTAGAGTTGGCAACATTCAACTTCGCACTGAAGATCTGGAAGCATTATTTGTATGAGACATTAGAAGATTCTTCACCAACCACTATAAACTGAAGTATATATTCACTTAGAAGGATTTGAATAGGAGATAAAGGAGATGGCTAAAACTGGTGAAGGATTATGATATCAAGGTGATCAACCATGAGGGTAAGGTTAACATCATTACAGATACATTGAATAGGAAGGCATCACACACTTTGAGTTCTTGTGTGGTGGCTAGTTTGTTCCTTGAAGTGCTAAGTGAGATAAGGATACTCTTAATCTAGTAACGGGAGTTAAAGGCCAAGATGAGTGTGTTTACTATCATGATTATGTTCGATGAGATCTTAGTGGGATAACATGGGGATATTAAGCTTAAATGAATTCAAAAAAGATATGGGATAGTAGAGCTAAGGGCTTCTAGATTCATGAGTAGGGTAGC
Organism: Tamarix austromongolica; assembly: GCA_039764185.1. NCBI lineage: Eukaryota > Viridiplantae > Streptophyta > Magnoliopsida > Caryophyllales > Tamaricaceae > Tamarix > Tamarix austromongolica. Next base: position 14,849,475 of record CM077819.1, read on the forward strand.
TTCCACTACAAGGGTTGTCTCTGTGTGCCATAAAGTTGTGATAAGTTGAAGCACCATATTTTGCAGGATGTTCATTGTATACCATTTTCCATTCATTCAAGAGGTTATAAGTTGTACAAGGACTACAAGAGGATATATTGGAGGCTTCATACAAAGTAATAGGTAGTAGAGTTCATATACAGATGTTTCACATGTCAAAAGGTCAAGGTAAAGCATTAAAAATCTACATGATTGGTACAATCATTGGGTGTTCCAAGATGAAAGTGGGAATCCATCTACATGAATGTTTTGGTTGTATAACTAAAGACTTGCAGTGGGTGCGATATAATTTGGTTCATCATCGACTAATTGACCAAATTAATAGTTTTGTATTGATGAAGTCGGTTTAGAGAATAGAGAAGTTAGCAAATGTATGCAAGAATTTTTTGGTAACTTAGCATGGTACCCCTGCCAACATAGTCTCTAATAGGGATTCATGGTTCATTTTGTACTTTAAGAGAAGTTGTAAGAGGCTATGGACATGAAATTGACAATGAGTAATGCCTTCCAACCAACAACAGATAAAGAGGCCAAGAGGATGATCTGGACTCTTGAGTATATGGTTTAGGCTTGCATTTTAGATTTTTGAGCAAAATTAGAGGATCAAGTGAGCTTGGTGGAGTTTTTGTACAATAACAGTTATCACACCAGCATCAGCATGACTCCATTTTAGGCATTGTATGGACATATAAGTGTTGAGCTTCGTTGTGTTGGAATGACATCAGTGAGACTATTATACTGAGGTCGAATATGATGAAGGGGATGAAACAACATGTCTGATTGTTTCAGGATAGGATAAGAGCAGCTCAGAATCATCAAAAGAGTTGTGCTGACCATAGACATGTAGTGATGGTCTTGAGGTGGGGGAAAGAGTTCCTCTAAAAGTCTCACCTACCAAGGGGTGTAGAGGTTTGATTAGAAGGAAAAGCTCAGCACATATTTCTTTAAACCATTTAAGATTCTTGATAGAGTTAGAAAAGTTTCCTACCACCTAGCATTGCTACCAGTGTCATTCTAAGTTTACAACTTCTTCTACATCTTGCAGTTGAGGAGACATGTTGTAGATCCATCCCATGTGATTAGACCCGATAGGATCAAACTTGATGATTCATTATTCTACGATGAGGTACCCCCTACAAATTCTTAACACCAAGATTCAACAAACCCCTACAAGCTCGGTTATGCTTGTGAAAGTCCTCTAGAGTTGCCATAAAGACAAGGAGACGACTTGGGAGGCGATAAGAGGCCATGTATTAAACACAACCCAATATTTTTAGCTCATGTGTGTTAAGCTCTCTCTCTCTCTCTCTCTCTCTCTCACTCACTCACTCACTCACTCACTCACTCATTTAAAGGGACAATTATAACACCCTAAAATTTACTGCCTAAATTTTTTGTTTAGCAGAAGCATATTAAAAATATAAATGGATGTTGTTGTTGTAATTGGCATAAACCTATCTTACCATAATATCCTTACATCAATTATAAGGAAAAATACTTAGAACTTAAAATAGGATAAAACATAGAACAAGAGAAATTTTTATAAAACTTAAATAAGCGTATGGGGATTACCTCTAAGCACAATATAATAAAATACAATCAAAAGGGATCCATTAGAACTAAGAGTCCAAAAATGTATTCGAGTAAAAATAACAATTAGATAACATCAACTTTAAGTCTAGCCCCAAGATACGAAGATCACGCCATCCACAGGTTGATTATCCAAAAGCCGATAATCATCTAGGTGTTTCTCATTGATCTATACAATAAATTATGGGTCGTATGTTCCTAGAAATGAGCATCACCCATGAAATGAATGATCGGTATACTACATATTGAAGAAAGGTACAATACAGTCATAACAACAATATACAAGTACATAATGCCATATGAAAGGATAATCATATGCAAAGCTTAAACTATAACACCCCCATTTTTACTACTAAAAGTTTTCGTTTTACGAAAGCGTTAATTACAAAATCAATGGGTGTTACCGCCACACTCAGTATAAGTCTGACATCCGCTACCATTCTTATACTAAGTGTTAAGTCTAAAACAATTCTTTACTCAAATAACATAATGATAAAAGTCAAGATACAGAGAGTAATAGATGAGTATAATACTAGTTTAAAAGCAGCGTCAGTAGTCTATCAAAACTCAAGAGAAAAATTACAGGAAGACATAAGAGTCCAAAATAATTGGAGACCAGATAACAGAAGAGACACCAGATGTTCCTACGCTTTCAAAACTGTCTGGAAGCTTTCAGCTAGACTCAAAAACTGACCTACAAAGTCCACTACCCATTGAATAGGCAGGGGCCCACAAAAATGAACCCTTTAGTACTACGGTACTGAGCAACCCTTTATACCAAACTAATAAAACAAAATAGCATGGAACACATGCAAGTCATACAGTTAACATTGTATAAGACATATACATACACATACGAGGATTTAGATACAGTAGTTATTCAAATAATTAAATTCCATCTTGGTCACAGACTACTCATATTCACTCTTCTGAAACAGCCGAACTTACCAAATGAACAACCCAGAGATACTATCTGAAGTATGATTAGAAGAAAACCCTAATACAATAACCATAAGGTATCATGACAATACATAGTATAAACATTAAGATTTACATAAGATGACCCAAACATAATAATCATAACAGGTAAGTAAATGTCACTAAACTACCTACTGTTCATGCATGCTTAATTAGAATATAATATCACTTATCAACTAAGTATCCCAAGATGCTATCTAAAGTAATAATCAAAACTTACTGTACACCACAATTATAATCTTTACAGCATAATTCACATCTCAGCATTAATCCCAACCAATTACATAACATCACAGGTATGTTCACAAGTAAAATATACTCAGATCTCTAACATTACATGTATAGTGTAATAAAATTCATAACCTCACATGTATACTTAAAGGTACAATATAACAACATACATAACGTCACAGGTATACTACAAGTATAGTATAATAACCAAATACATAATGTCACAGGTATACTTACAGGTATAGTATAACAACCAAATACATAATATTATAGGTATACTTACAGGTATAGGATAACAACCAAATACATAACGTCACAAGTATACTTACAGATATAGGATAATAACTAAATACATAACGTCACAGGTACAGTATGATAAAATCCATGGCATCACAGGTATGCTCACAGACATAATACCAACACAGGTAGGTACAAAGGCTGCTACCGAAACTATAGGTAGGTACAAAGGCTGCTACCCCAAAACCACAGGTAAGCACAACGGCTGCTACTGAAACCATAGGTAGACACAACGGCTGCTATCAAAACCATGTGTAGGCACAACGGCTACTAACCAAATCTACAAGTAGGCACAACAGCTACTACCAAACCAATCCAATATCCAATAATAATCATTCCAATCATATCATTTTCATTTTTATTTACTCGAGAGGGATACAATAATAACCTGAAGACATAACAGTACAACTGTCATACTTGCACACAAGGCAACACAATACTCTCCAACCATCCAACCAAGAGGCATAACAACACTCTGGTTATACTGATGCACAAGGCACACAGTACCCTCCTCACTTTAGACACCTAATCCTTAAGTATCGATACCCCCTATAGGGCTCGTAGGTCACCTGTAGAGTAGACTAGGGCCTTACTGGGGCACAACTAGCACACCAAAAAACCAAACAAATCGAGGACTCCTACCTCGTCTCTAGGGTAGCTACCCCTAGAGATAAACCATTCCCAAACTTGAGGTTTTCCACTTTACATATTAGTATTTTTATAAGGTGATCACAGATAACATGCATTACACATTTATTCTTATTTCCATACTTGTTCATTTTTCCTTTATTTCCATTTATCCAAGTTAACCCTAAGGTCAATAGTTTAACATATGGTCAAAGTCAATACCAAGGTCAACCTACCAAAAGTCTAAGGCCATCCTATGTCCAATTATTTATATTTGGACGCACTAGGCCAAAAATGATAAAAATGCCCCAAAGGCTAATAATTATCATATTATCAACCATTTAGATACTAAATCCATTTTATTTATTAATCTGTTGTGAAAAGGCTAAAACGAAATAATGTATTTATTTATTATGAAATTTAAACTATCAACTATGTCAAAAGACCATTTTACCCTTACATAGGTTTCTGCATACAAACCCTATCATACACTTTTAAAGCGTACAAACCACATGATCATATAATCCACAACAGATAATACATATTAAACATAATTTTCAGGATAGATATCATAATGCACAAAAATGAATAAATTGCCCTAGGGCACAGATTCATAATAATTATTCCATAATTACATCTAAGCATGCTCAACCTATTATTTTACACAAATTATCATATAAAATATTTTTCATCATTAGAATCATTTTTAAAGTATACTTTCGTACCCGAAATATTTTATATCAGATAACGTGCTTGTTTTATCCATTTTCATAATAATAATAATTAACACATAATTATATCAAAATAAATCATACTTAACATATTCCATACACTAAAAACCCTAATCTACTATCACGTAATTTTTATCATTTTAGTAGAGTATAATGGTTACTTGAATTCCAGCAAAAACGTAAAATTAGCGGTATCCACTAAAATTTATTAGGTCCTGCTAATTAAACTTTTGTACCTAAAAATAATACCACAAATACCAAATTAATATCTATCAGATAAAAACAATAATTATAGTATAAAATTATTTATTTTTCTAAAATTATCAAAATAACCTTACATTTGATATTGGTACAAAAAATTACTAACATAGCATACGCAACTCACGCTGCACAGCAGCGTGAGCCATGCATGCGTAGGGGGCTCAGCTGCGGCTGGGCGAGGGTTGGTCGGGCAAGGCAGGGAAAGGGAGAGGGTGGCAAAGGTGGTGGTCGGCGAAGCTGGTGGCTGGCCAACGGTTGTTGTGGGGTGGAAGCATGCAGAGGGATGGGTGTTGCATGCGGCTCGAAGGGGTAGAAAAAGGAAGGGTGTAGAGGGTTGTGAAGGTTGGGTGGTGATGGGCTGGGTGTTGCTGGTTGTCTGCGGTGGTGGTGATGCGGGGCTGGTAGTGGGTGGTGGATGTTAGTGGACGACGGGGCTAGGGAGCTGGGCGACGGGTTGCGACGTGGTGGAAGTGGCAGGGAGAATGGGAGAAGGGGATGGGGTGGAGCGGTGGCTGGAATGGTAGGCTGCTACTCGGGAGGCTACGCTGATTGTAGCTTCTGGGATGAAGGAAGGAGTTGGCAGGGAGGTTGGATGTTGTATAGGCTGGCGGGGGGAGTGGTGTTGTTGGGTGTTGCTGGTTGATCAAACAAGACAGGGGAGGGCTGGCTGCGAGGTGGTCGGGGGTGTTTGGGCGACGGGGGTTGTGTGCTGCACTGCTCAGGGGGCGTTAGCCGAGAGAAAATAGGAGGGGGCTGTTTGTTTGGGGTGGAGTGTGCGTCGTGTGTGTAAGTATATAGTGTAGGGGCTTTGTTTGGTTGGGGCTCAAGGAAGGATGTGCGAAAGTAGTAGGGGAAGCTGGGATGAATAGTGGGTTGGGGGATGTTTGGAGTGTGGTGTAACTGTAACGTGTATATGTGAGTATAAATGTAGAGATACAGAGATGCAAGGAGGTGATGGTTGAGTAAAGTAAGAAAATGAGGGAGACAGGGAGAGAGAAAAATATTATATATATATTCTTTTAAATTTAGTTTGGATAAATTAGGACATCGGATAGAAAAATAATTCGAGAAAAATAATTGGGATTGGGATGGGTTTAATAAAACGAAAAAAGATAAAACAATCGGGAATAAATTTTAGGAATTTTTTTCGGGTTATGGGTCACGGTTATTAATAAAATAATTACGATAAGATTTACGGATAAACACTAAGATTAGAATAAATAGTCGGTTTCTATCAACTTTTTAACCTGATTATTTTTATATGTAAACCGTCATAATAATACGAATAATAATAGCACTTTTGATATTAAATCTTATAAAATAATAATTATAACTAATCATACGATTATTAATTTATAATTAACGTTTCTAAAAATGGGGTATTACATAAACATAATGCGATGCAAGAGAATAATTGATTCGGATTTCCATCATTAGATATAATCACAATCCATTTTATTATTTACACCGAGTTTAGGTATCATACTATTTTTAATCTTGTGAACGTATTGAACACCTCCCAAGACAAAACGGTTTTGATCCACCATTATCGTCTGGTGGAATAAACTCAGCACCTCTCAGGGTATCACTCTCTTGGTCACTATTCTTAAATAAGTGGAACAGTTTGAATCATCTCTCAAGGCAAAATGCCCCTAATCCACTATTATCATCCATTGGAACAAACTCACCCCCTTGGTCATGACTAACATGATATGTCACTTTAAGTAATGAATGCCTTATTATACATTTTTTTTATCTCAGTATCATTATGTAGACATAACTATAAATATGCAAGGCACATAAACCAGACTGAACATAAATAAACAAGGCATAAATGATACAATCCAGATGATGATTGGGATATTCCTTAAGGAAAAAGGTCATAACTCCCCTACAAAGCCCTTATTTCACAAGATAAGCATAACTTCTTCCATATAGAAATGTTAATGGGATGGGCATGCCCATACTCCTATTCATACCTGATAATAAAATCTATACCTAAATTCATACCCGTATGCGTATCCAAATGGATATCCACTAATACATCCATATCCTTATCCGTCGGATATTCGTTATCCAATGGATAACCCATTAATAGATATTATCCAAGGGACAAATCCATTGTTTAATGGATAAGCCCATTTAGTGTTAAGCCAAATAACAATTTAAACCTTAATATTATACTATATTTATTTTAAAATCAAAGGAAAAATAGTAATAATATATCAGTTAAACGAATATGGATATGGATATGGGAATGGGTACGGGTATGGGTACAAATATGGATATTCTTTACCCATTTCCATACCCAAATCTAGAGGGTATTTTCTTCCATCATTTGTATATGTATCTGTATATCTATATTCATTGAAGTAACTATCAGATTTCAGGTAAAATCCTCCTCATTTACATTCTTAGTTTCATTAGACTCATTTCATTAGAAAATTTAATACACCATCCTAAAAAAACATCATTAACAACATATCTGAAAATTAAGGTCTAACTCTAATGTCTTACACATGCAATAACAAGCCTACCTCTAGGGTTACTATTTATGATTTAAGTCATTTTTTACTTTATTAGAATTATATTCCTCACAATTACTTCAAATATTCCACATTTCATACTTAACATATATTAACCTAATATCACATTAAAATACCAAATATTCTATAATTAATCCAAATTGACCAAATTACCCTTTTCTTACTAGAAGGCTTTAAGTCTTATTTTAGATTACTTGTATCCTAATAATCCAATATTTGATCATAACACTTATGAAATAATTTATAAATCTTAATATTTATCATGCCATAATCAATTTTTCACATTATCACAGAAATTTCCAAATACCCATAAGATATCCATAATACCCGAATTTCCACAAAACCCTGGAAATCTGACATTATTAATTTCCCACCTTCAATTTATTACAACACCATATAACTTAAATGCTTTAATTTACTACTTTTCATACTTCATAAAAAATATAGATTGGCTAACACACTTAGGTATGCACAACAAGACTTATCGCAACAATATCATATAAGCGTGTGTTTTTCACATGGTACTCAATTTCCATAATTCGATACCACAATATCATATAGTGAAATTATAACCATGACATTATCAATATAATAATACAATATATGATTTTACATACAAAAATACACCAAAACTTTAAAAACTTAACTACAACATGTACCATTTCCCTAATACCGCCAGTCTTTAAGTAAGAAAAAAGGCTCTAAGCCTCTTTCTCCAAGGCCATCAAAAAACCATGTAGGCCAAGAGAGGAATGCATTGTTAGTGTAATACTCCAAAATTTTTTAAAAACCTAGAAATCAATGATTAATATTCATTTTGGATAATTTAATTTCTTTTTTAGTTATTAATTTAGTTATTTTGTAGGTTTTGATAAAAGTAAAAATCGATAGGATTATTTAATAATTTAAAATAAATATTTTATTATTCGGTCAGACTCTTTTTATGTAAATAATTTTCCAAACCCATATTCTACTAAAATTATCCCATTAAATAGATAACTTAAATTTTTAAAAGAAACTATTTTACTTAAATAATTTATCCATCTAAATAATTAAATACCCTTCTCCCAAAAATTATTTTATCTTATTTTTCTCCTTTTTCCCTTTTCCTTTTTCTTTCCCTTTTCCTTTTCTTTTTCTTCATTTTTCCTGTTTCCTCTTTCTTCCTCCTTTGGGTCACCCGACCCTTTTATCCTCAACTTCTCCCACTGGGTCGCTGGCCCTTCCCCTGTCCTAGCCTAACCAACCCTCTCCCCTTATTTTTCTTTTCTTCCTTCTTTTCTCCTAGTTAGGCCAGTCCAACTGCCCCTTCCTTCTTCCTTTTCCCTCGCACGCGCGGGCTGTCCCACTTTTCTTTTCCCCCCACTTGACTGGCCTTCCCTCATCTTCTTCTTCTTCTTCTTTTTCTTCTTCCTCTTCTCCTTCTTTCACCATACATGTCAAGCCTACACCTGCAACTTTATACTCCTCCCCTACAATTGCATAGCTCTATCCAGCCCTCTCCCTCTCTCCCCCATCCCTTTCCTTTCCATTTTGAGCCAAACCTTCCCCTGCACAACCCCTCTCACATGCCTCTTCTCCTTCTCTTTCTCGTCCCTTGTCCCTGTGAATCTGAACCTCACAAACCCTACGCCAACCTGCCACCACTAGCTGACAACCACCTGCCCCTCCTACTCCCTTGTCCTCATCCTCCTTTGTCTCCTTCTCCTCTCCACGCTTATAAATACCCTAACCCTCACCCTTCTTCCCCTTCTTTTTACCCTACCCAAAAATCCCAAAGCTTTCCTCTGCCACACCATTGATTGCAGCCCCAACCGCTGCTATGTGTCACCGCCGTCCAAACCTCCAACCAGCCTCTTCCCTACAATACCCTCCACCAAACAAGACCATATATTCTGCCCCTAACTCTCCCTACATAGCTTGCCCCAATCATGCAAAATGGGTAGCTTGATCTGCCCTTTGCACACTATCGCTGCCCTATTCATCGCCCTACGTCGCCTCCTCAACCGCAACCAACGCCTCCACTACCTCCTTCTCAACCCAAAAAACCTCTGCTACCTCCCAATACCCTTCCTCTCTCCTTTCTCCCCCTCATTCCCTCTCCTTTCTTCTCCTCCACCTTTAGCCGCCACAGCTACCGCCATCTGCGCCACCACCATGACCCACCACCACCACCACCACCACTACAACCCTCCTAGTCCAAGGAACCAAACACCTCACAACCACCACCTCCCTTTCCCTCCTCTACCCCAAAGTTTAGTCTTTTCAAATAACCACCCCTCCCACCACCACCCTAGCTGTCACCTCCACCTTTGGTTGTGCCCTGACCCTTGCTTCTATTTAAGTATAAATTATTTTGTATTACTATTATTTTTAGTATTATTATTACTATTATTATTATCAGTTTCATGATTATTATTATTATTATTATTATTATTATTATTATTATTATTATTATTATTATTATTATTATTATTATTATTATTATTATTATTATTATTACAATTCCTGTCATTATCATGATTATTATCATCATTACTATTATTAGTCTTGTTATGGTTATTATTACTACTATTATTATTATTAATATCATTAATAATACTAATCCTATTATTATCAAGACTATTATTATTGTTATTACTAGTATTAGTATTTTACTAGCAATTAGTTAAGGAATAATAAAAGAAATAAGATGGAAGTTAACATGATCATTCCACTCTTATAGGTGAACCAAACCCTTCCTACTAAGGATGCAAAGGAGTCATGCTCCAAGCCCGGTGTCGATCTAGGTATGGATATGATTAAGGCCAAATTATGTGCAGTGTTTATGTGTGCTTGGTTATATGCTTGTAGCGTAGCTTGCTAAGCATGGAGTCAAGGCAAGTTGTATATGTACTATGACATGTTTAATAAGATGACATGACTTGTGTTTTGTGTTATGCCTTATGTATGGTTGCCCTATATGACATGCATGCTAGGAGTCCTTAGTAGAATGGTGAAGTTGAGAGGGGATAAAAGAAGTAAAGAAAATGGAGTGGTAAGAAGAAAGTGATAAAGACCTAAGTAACTAATGAATTATGAGTGGACAAATATAAGGATTACATGAATAAAATGAGAGAAGAGAATAAGTCTTGCATGGGAAGTGAAGGGCCTTACATGGGGTGGTAAATCTTTGCATAGGGGTAACTCTTATGTGGGAAAATGTGACTTAAGGGTTAAGAAAGGTGAGGGAAGAGTATCAAGGGTGATTAGAGTCCATGAGTGAAAAATAGTGTGTGGGTTGGTATAGGTGTGCATGGGGGGCCTAACTAGGGTTGTGAGAAATATCCTAAGTGGGGGAAGTGTGTGGAAGGGGGAGTTAATGGCAACGGGTTGGAGTGTGGGTTAAGATTAGAAGGGTGTCACGTGGAGGGGGGAATGAGTCAAGTGGAAAAGGGGAGTGGTGTGTATGGATGATGAATGGATGACATACGTGAAAGGAACGGCACTAGGGTTTGAGGGTGGCCAATTAGGGTTCTCATTATCATATGCAAAGTATGGGAGGTAAGGTTGTGATGTTGGGTGTGGATTGAGTGGAGTGATAGTTTGGAAGTAAAGGGATCCTGGGTTGCATATGATACGAAGAGGTTGGACCACATAGGCTAGATTAAGGTTTTTGAGGGAAACCCTAGAGGGCGATGGTGAGATAAAGCGGAGTTACAGAAAAATGGGCCTTAATAGCACGTACGTGAGAGTTTGGGTTTTCATGGTGAGTAGGGAAAGATGAGGAAGGAGTCTTGGAGTCTTAGGGTGCGTAGAGGTCCCAAGATACATGACAGAGATTTTCAAGAGAGTTGGGGTGATGAGATGAGGATGGAAAGTCCAGTGAGTCATGCATGTCTAGTTGGGGTCGCGTATGAAATAAGACATGAGTAAAACACTAATTAATTAAAATGAAAGATTATCGAGTAGGGCCCAGGTCAGAAAGTATTTTGGTCTACTGGCTATAATAGTGGTTAGGTGCATTTTTTCCTAGAGTGTATTCCGATCCACTGACTATAATAGGAGTCAGGTGCGTTTTGCCTTGGAGTGTATTCCGGTCCACCGGCTATAATAGTGGTCAGGTGCATTTTACCCTAGAAAATATTCTGGTCCAGCAGCCATAATAGTGGTCAGGTGCATTTGTCCTGGAGTGTATGTCCACCGACTATAATAGTGGTTAGGTGCATTTTGTCCTGGAGTGTATTTCGGTTAACGGGCTATAATAGTGGTCAGGTGTGTTTTGTCCTGGAGTATCATTTTCGGTCCACCGGCTATAATAAAGAGGGTTCCAAGCTCGATAAACCAAACCTTGTATAAAATAAATTATGAAAAAGACACTAACTACTTATAGTGGAACACCGCCTGAGTCAGGGCTAGGTTGGGATAATTTTTTCAGTCCACCGACTATAATAGTGTTCAGGCATATTTTTCTTGAAGTATCAATTTCAGTACACCATCTATAATAGTGGGGTCCCTGTACTTACATAGATATACATATATAATCCGGGAGATGAGTAAGACAGGAATAATGGCCTATGTCTTGATAATAAAGTAGAACCTGATGATGTACTATATGCACCTTTTTCCTATTTACACTTATATAGCCTTAGCTATATGGTTACTTTACTCAATAAGTAGCGTACCGATACCCCTTTCATAGGTGTTACTCATTCCCATGAGTAGTGGCCCCTTCTGAGTCGGTGCAGGTATGAGATGTTGCATGTGATGATTTTGATGCCTTTATGCATTGGACGAGGCTGAGTGATGGCTTGTTGGACTTGTCCTGGGGTCCGAGGGAGTGTTTTTCAAACTCATCTTATCCTTTTTTTCCTCACCGTTATATTGATCGCGTTATTTTTCCCATAGGGTCCTCATTGATGTACTCATTTTCTATCTTGTGTTGACTTTGAATTTGCACACTCTATTTTAATCATGAATTGTTAGAAACTTGCATTTTATCGTCTATTCGAAATTATTTTCTTTAAAATTTTCTAGCCTTGTAGTTGGTATGAGATTAGTCAAGGGTTAGTCTTGTACCGATCACGGTGGTAGTACCCTCTTGTTTTAGTGTATGGCTTCTGTACAAATGACTTTTTTTAATTGTGAAATTTGGGGTGTTATGGTTAGCCCAAATGATGGTTGAGAAAATAAATATAAGGGTAAAAGGAAAAAAGAACAAGGAAAAGAGAGATTGAGTGTGCTGACTAAAAATACTAATAAGGAACTAGCAAGCTCCGCAAAGGCAACGATTAGCCGAGATCAAGAGGAAACAAAGGTGGTTGGGTTGTGACCATGGGGAAAGTAAATGATTAGGAAAAGAGGAAAGAAAGTGGTTTGGAAAATGGAAAAGAACTTCCACCTACCTAACGATATAACTAACTTAGTGAGTCCACTTACTCAGTAAGACTGCCTAAAACAAGAATGATACAACACAGCTTGGCCGAAGGGGAGAAAAAGTATAAGGGATGAAGTGACTAGGTCATAAATGGTGGTAGTGACTACAATAGATGAACAATGAACAAAAAAGTGGAGATAGAGGAGGTTAGGATGTGATTGTTTGAGCAAGCCACGAAGTACAACGATGTCAATGCAATAGGGGTGGTGGCTGGGAATTTGCTTAGAATAAAATTAAGGAAGTGAGTTATCGAAGCAACAAAGATGAGAGAGTTTGTTGGTTGCAATTAATTAGGTAAGCATAAAAAAAAATGAGAGGTGTTTATAGGTGATGCAGGGTGTGCAAATGAATTAGATGGTTGAGGGTCTAGGTATAGATGGGTATGGGCAAAGCATAGATTAGGAGATTTAGGCAAAGTTTCCCTGTGACATATCCCTAGAATGAAGAGATGTATAACACCCCCAAAATTTAATATTGAAAAGTTTTGTTTTAAGCATAAGAATATTATCAAATAGCTTATTGTTACCGCCATAATTCATATAAGTGTAGCTTATCATACCATCCTTATATCAGTCAGAACGTAAAACGGTTAGAAAGATAAACATGATAAATAGAAATTGAGGGAACTTTCATAAACATTAGATAAAAGTTTGAAGGTTTACTCCGAGTAAAATAATCCAAAATACAAAAATGGATAGCATGGATCTAAGAGTCCAAAAAGGTATTTGGTTAGAACAAACATCCAGATAACATGACTCTATGCCCAAAAAGTATGATACCAAAATCACTCCTCCACATATAAATAATCAAAGAATGTAAACTCATCCTCTAGGTCAGCCTCGACCTACATAAAGACATATGGATTATCTACTCGTGGGAATAAGCAGCATCCATGAAATGGATGATCAATATGCTACTTGCTGAGTAAGGTAATGGTATAATCGAAATTGGATTACACATAATACATGAGTTCACATCAGAGAGTAAGCATACATGCGATAATATAAACAATGCCATGTAGATACTGGTTTCAAATCTCACTATATAAATATATGATATCCCAATTTTTTATTTACGTTGAGTTTAGGGACCCTAATATTCTAAAACTAATGGAACAATCTGAAACACCTTGTCTGGTGGAGCAGACTCAACACCTCGGTCCTAACTCACGTAGTCTTTCACTTTAAATTATTAGTATCTTTTCCCTTAATATTTTATCTATTAATTTTATATTTATTCATGTTGAGTATGTGGTCCCATTATTCTTAATCTGGTGGAATGAGATGAAGCACCTCTCAGGGACAATACACCTGAGTCACTAGTATTATTCGGTGGAATGAACCTATATAAACACCTTAGCCCGAATCACGTGATCTTTTACTTTAAATGATTAGTATCTTATTAGAGTTGATTGTATATTCAATATTATCATGAGGGACTCATATAGGTATGCCTGACATAAAATTGAATAACATAATTACGACCATATAATTATCCTTGAATGATCATATTACACTTAGGTAGTTAAAAATGCTCATATTCTCCCAAAGCCTAATAAATCCTAATATTAACACATATAAATATCCAATATTCACTTGGAACATATATTCTTAATTATTTACATAGATACCATATACAACATTATTTTCCAAATACATAATTCTAAATTTCGTTACTATCAAGATATCATATCATAGAATTTTCATAAATACATTATTCATATAACATGTCCAATATAAAAGCATATACACATACACATAAAGTTCTAGCTACGACGTGTATCCTTACCAACAAAGACACCGGATTCTATGCACGTAAATCCAAAACCTCCTCCTCTAAGAGTGTAAGAAAATCACCTACAAAAATAAGATAATACACGATTAGCCTCACAAATTATAATTGAGGAAAAATTTAAGGTAAAGGAGGTAAAAATAAAAATAACCAGAGTCAAAGGAAAGCTTGAGTTGTGTGGAAGTGTGGTGGTGCTATAGTGAAAAGTTGGTGATGTTTGGGTGAGGTTTAGGTGTGAAAAAGGGGGTGCATGGCTGAAAAGATAGGGTTGCACAGATGTGCGATAGATTGTGCATGCCCAAGCCAAGAGCCAAGAACTTGCATGACAACACCATGCAAAGAGGCACGGCCGTGCTCATGCAATGCATGCACAGGTAATAACAAACAAGGACGTACAGGCATGCCGAGGCGGTGTGAGAGTCATGTGAGTATGCATTGGTGAATTGTGTTGGCATGCACAAGTGTGCGATAAGAAAAAAGAGTGGTGAAAGACTGTGTGAGAGAGGTGTTCCTCACAAAAACGTGACAGGCACGAAGAAAGAATAGGGGGAAATGGCGGCAATAGACGGCGATAGTCGACGACAATGAGAGGGAGTGATGGGGTAGTTATGGTGGTTGATCCATCAAGATGTGGGTGGCGCTTAGTGGCCGTGGTGATGGTGGTGGTGCTCAATGCTGGAAAATAGGGTACGATCAGACAAAGAAGAAGAAGAGAGGGCGAGAGGTGGCACAGGGTGGTTAAGCTCTTTAGAAAGAGGGTAATAAATGAGGCAAAAAAATAAGGGAGGAAGAGAGATGAATGGTATATATATGTATATATGTGTGTGGTGTGTGAAAAGAAGAAGATTTAGGGGATGATGATGGTGATGAGTAGAGGAGCAACATCAGGGGAAGGATGACAGGGATGTAGAGGCATGAGGGAGAGATGGTGGGAGGTGATGGTTGTGTGTTGCAGGTGATAAGGAAAATACACACAAGGTAGGATAGTTAAGGAATTTAGTGTAAGAAAAAGGTAGGAGAAAGGATAAAGGATAAAGGATAAAGGGAAAAGGCTTAAGGTTAGTATTATATTAATTTTTCATTAGATAAAATAATTAAGATTAAAGATATAAATCTAGAAAAAGTAAGGATGGGTTACAAAATATAATTTATTTGAGTCAAAGATTTAGATTAGGTTAAGATTTTGAGATTAAGGATTTTGGGTAAGGCTAAAATAAAATTTTCTTGAGATTAGAATTGGATTAAGGTATTAATTTTATAGGATTATGTTTAGGAAAAATTTAGGGACATTACAAGGTAAGACAATTGTAATGATGAAATTAGGCTTAGGTAGGCATGTGCTTACAAGAAAGGCCGAAAAAAAAAATTGGTCACGAAGGGAGAACTATGGGCGAAGAAGAAGAAGAAGAAGAAGAAAGTAAAGGAATAGAGATAAAAGGGACAAAGAAGAATAAGAGTAGGATTATGGTTAAAGTTGTTTTATTTAGAATTTTAAGAATTAAGGTGACATTAAAATATTAATCATCTGATATTAAGGTTAGGTTAAATTTGATGTATTACGGCAATACCCAGTAGTATAGTACTAGCTTTCATAAGGTTAAACCATTAAGATCACCTTTCCCTACATTATTCTTCTCTTCTTCCCTAACCCTGACCTATTGAATTTAGCAACAAAGTCTTATTTAAGAAGGTAGAGATGTAATATGTAACACCCCCAAAATTCACTGCTGAAAAATTTCGTTTTATTAAAAAGAATTAGCTGAAGTAAAATAATAAAATTGTGAATTCTAGGGATATTACCGCCACACTTAGTACCAGACCAATTCACTCATACCGTTCTAGTACCAAGTGCTAAGGCTAAAAGAGTAAAATACAACTTACGAGAAACTCAAGCATATTTAAATCAGAGTAGCGTACACAACACTTTACAAAAATAAGATACACCAGTGGTGGTTACAACAAAATGAGGGCCACATAAAAAGTAAGGTTTAAAAAGAGAAGAAGTACAACCCTAGGACTTTCTGGATAGTTCCTTACGCTCTTTCTTGAGGGTCCACTTGAATAGCACATGAAAATGACCTGCAAGGGACACTACCCATTGAATAGGCAAGGGCCCCATGAATGGAACCCTTTAGTACTACGGTACTGAGTAACCCTTTAAAATACACTTAAAGGTAGGCACGCAGTGTAACACATGATGTACCACTATACCATACATAATGACAGGTGTAAACATAATATTCAGATCCATATATTCACATATTTGACAAGTCAATCGGATATTAATGGTGCATAAGTAATATTCACTTTCGTACAATCGCATACTTAACGAGTCAATCAAATATTATTAGGTCATAATGAACAATCGATACTTTTAGGACCATAAAGCCATTAGTCCATCATAAATCAATCATCTCATATTATAAATGTCCATGTGAATGCGGGAACCCCACTATTATAGCTGGTAGACCGGAATGCATACAGGGCAGAATGCTCCTAACCACTATTATTCGTCGGTGGACCGATCTCTAGGACAAAACGCTCTTGGCTACTATTATTCGCTGGTGGACCGGTCTGGCCCCGACTCCACTGTAGGTAATTAGTGTCTTCCCCATGTCTTATCATTATTATGTTTGGTTTGCTAAGCACAAAATCCCCCACTATTATAGCCGGTGGATCGGTTTCTATGGCACCCCGGCTTCTGGCCACTATTATTCGCCGGTGGAACGATCTGGGTCTGGCTCAACAATCTTCCTCTTTAAGTAATTAGTGTCTTATTAATATTTTATTCAAAAGTATTTCACCCTTAACATGCATGTCACCGACATCTACTTCTATCCTCCTGAGAGGGCCCGTCTCATATCTTGAGACCTTTGCACCTCTTATCACACCCCGACACCCATTCCTCCTTACATCTACCCATAATAAAGACCCAACTCCTAAGGGTGTGGGTTGAGACCCGTCACCTTATGACATTCAAATTTTCTCACTACCACTCCCTAGTGTTTTTCCTTTGAAACCCTAATCGGACCTATGTGGCCCCACCTTTTTTTATCATCCCACACCTCATCTCATTTTGATCCATCTCAAATCCCAATTATACATGTAACATTAAAACCCTAGTTGGAAGCTCAAACCCTAGGTCGTTCTTTCGTAATAATCATCCCATGCAAACCCTAGAAATCTCCCATGCAAGAGTTGCATCACTCATTCATTCTATTTAAGCCCCCTTTTATTCATCCACTCATGGATCATGGGTTATTTAGGTCATTCCTACCTATGTTAGCCAACTTACTTCCCCTTGGTTATCTCACTTTCCTATTTTTCCTTTTTCATCCTTCCATCTCACATTACCACATTAAATATTCTAGCATGCATGTCCTAGAGGGTCACATCAAATAACATCATACACACAACAGATATAATCATCATTCACATGCCATAAGGAAGTTACATGAGCATACATCCACTTTATGCTGCGCTACAAATGATTAATCATTTAGCATGAAGTACACAATATGGCATAACACATGGCACACAAGGCACGTAACCCACACATAGTTGTTCTTAGCCGCATCTCTACTCTGTTTGGGTTACTAAGTTATCTCTCACATTTATTAGGCCACTAATCACCCTCCATAATTGTTATATTTATCATATTTCCTATTCGGTTGGTTAGGTTACCGAATTGTCCTTATCCTTTGTTATAATTGCTAAATTGCCCCCCTTTAGTTAGATAAATTACCATATTACCCTTCTACATTATCAAAATTATCAAATTACCCTTTAGTTGGTTAAATTACCGAATTGCCCTTCTCTATTATCATAGTTACCAAATTATCCTTTTCCATCATATAAATTACCAAATTACCCTTTAGTCGGTTAAATTATCAAATTTCCCTTCTCTATTTTCATAATTAGCAAATTATCCTTTTTTACTTTTAAGTCACCATTTTGTCCTTTGCATATAAAATTACCATTTTTCCTTTTCACTTATAAATTAACATTTTTTCCTTTTACATACAAATTACCATTTTACCCTTTAATTGTAAAATTACCATTTTACCCTTGAATTATAACATTACCATTTTTTCCTTTAATTCCAAAATTACCATTTTACCCTTGAATTATAAAATTACCATTTTACCCTTTATTCACAAAATTAACATTTTACCATTTTGCCCCTTTACTTCCAAAATTACCAATTTACCCCTTACTTCCAAAATTATCATTTTACCCCTTAACTTCCAAAAAGTACCATTTTACCCCTTTACATACAAAATTACCATTTTTACCATTTACTCACAAAATTACCATTTTATCCTTCTACTTACAAATTTACCACTTTACCCTAGCCTCCAAAATTACCATAATACCCCTTTTGATTATAAATTACCATTTTGCCCCTTATTACACCACTTATATTAAATTATCATCACCACATAAAATATTAATATTAATACCTCATCCACAACTATTATATTTAATAAAATACTTATTAGTACCCACACATATTAGGCTACATTCTTGTATAAGATATATTACTAAAATACCCCTAAGGCTTACAAAAATATTAACCATGCATTAAAGATCACAATAGCATAATATAACATGGATAATACTTAACATTTTTATTAATAACCAAACTCTTACCTTAAATGATATTTTCATATATAGCATATAATCTAACATGCTTCCTTTTTATCAACCAACACAAGAAACTACATATATTATATTAAACAACATATATCAAGCATAATAACATATCAAAAATGCTAATGTGCTAACATATGTTAATCCATGCGTTTAAGTGGGATTTAACGGTTACCTTAGTTTCCACAAAAATGAACCTTACCGGTATTCCGATTAAAGGTTCCAGCTTTGATAAGAAAAACCAATACCTAAAAATAATATCCATGTTTATTATATTATAAATAAGAAAAATCAAAGCATAAGACTTTATAACACTTAATTAATCAAATACTTAAATTAAAATATTATTATACCTTAAAATCATTAACCAATCAAATGAAGACATGCAGCAACTCATGCTACTCATGTAGCATGAGCTACATGCAAAGAAATGAGGGGGAGGGGCTCAAAGGTGGGTGGAAGGAGAAAAATGGGCTATTTTCGGGTTGGGGTTTTAGGGCTAGGAAAGAGGGCATGCGGATGAGGATTTAAGGTAAGGGAAGGATGCAGAGGTGGAGAAGGGGTGTAAGTGGTGGTCGAGGATAGGTTGACGGTAGCTAGGGGCGGGGGTAGCAGCAGCGAGGCTGCAAAAGCGGGTTGTCGAGGTGAGTCGAGAGGGAGGGGCTGAGAAGGAAGGAAAAGGGAGGGAGAAAATGAAGGTCTGTGGGTGGTGGTTTTGCCCAAAGGAGGTTTGGGGGTGGTAGAGGGGGTTGTAGGGATTAGTTTGGTGGCTCAGGTGGCGGCGGAAAGGGGTGATGCAGGGTGGCTGCCGAGAAGGGAGAAAAAGAAGAGGGGAGGAACAAGGAGGCTGAGGGGTGGCTCAAGGGGTGTTGTGATGGTTCAAAGGTGAGGTAGAGGGTGGCAGGGGTGATGCAGGTGGCTAGTGAGGTAGCGGCAGCTACAGAACGGTGGCGGCGAAGCAAAACAGGGAGGATGATGGAAGGAGAAGAAAGGAAGGAAAAGTAGGTCGAGGAATGCATGAGAAGCTTGAAAAATGGCATAATGAGGCAGGGAATGAAGAAGAAAAAGAATAGGAAGAGAAATGAGGGGATAGGGTGGCTCGGTAGGGTGGTGGTTGGGGTGGTAGGGGAATGGGAGTTGCAAGGAGAGGGAGGAGAAGAGAGGGGTATGGACAAGGAGAGGGAGAGGTGGTGGGGCCAGGATAGGGCAAGAAAACAACGAGAGAGAGAGGGGGGAAGTAATAGGGGGAGCGGGTTGCAGGTGGGGCGGCGGAGACGGCGGAGGATGGTCGGGTATAGCGCCGGGGAAAAGGAAGAAGAAGAAATAAAGGAGAAAGAAGGGAGGTGGGCCGGGCTCCCGCGGGGGAGGAAGGAAGAAAAGAGAGGGGGTGGTGGGTTGACGATGCGGGAGAAAGAGAGGGAGGAGAAGAGTGGGCCTACGGCCCAAGCGCAAGGGGAAAGGCAAGCCGGAGTGCCGGCGGCCCAAGGGAGGAAAAAGGAAAAGGAAGGAAAGGAGAAAAAGGAGAAGGAAAAGGAAAAATAGGAAAGAATAAAATAATTTAATTTATAAAATAATAAAATGTAATATTTTAGGGTAATAAATTTATTTAATAATTTAATTTAATATAATTAAATATATCAGTTTAAAAAGGATAATTTTAGTAAAATAATTGTTTGGAAAATCATTTAAATAAAAAGGGTATGATAAAATAGAAAAATATTTATATCCAATTTTATATACTCAAAAATCCATAAAATCATTATATTAAATAGATTTAAAAGCTAATTTATCCCAAATAAAATTTATTTATTAAATTATAGGCTTTTAAAATTTTGGGAGGATTATATAGTATCCCAAACCTTCCTAACCCTAACTCATTGGTGATTAGTATTATACCTCCAAACCAAAAAAAGTGTTATAAGGATTGATGGATACTTATATTAACATGGTAGACCATCATTTTGGTAATTTTTTCATAAGAACTCCATAGTTAAGCATGATTGCCGTAGAGAAATTTTTAGGATGGGTTACCTTCTTTAAAATTTGTGGAATTTATCTAAAAAATTGTCAGGAAGTGTGTAAGTGAGGACAAAGCATGTTGATAGTAATTGTGTTGATCTATAGATCCATTTTATGAATCTAAAAATGATCCAGGGAAGCCCCTCAATCCTTGTGGGTCCAAGATGTTATCATACGGATACTAACTATCCCCCGCATGGTCAAATTAACTTTGAGTGTTACAATTAATCTCTTAAACCCTTCTCTAATCCTTAAACCTTATGTGGACACTTTATATATACCTCTTAAAACCCTCATTTTACCTTCATACCCCTAAAAACCCTAGTTTTTAATTCAACTAATCGGTGGTCAATCAAGCCATACCTTTGATCAACTAGCCAACAACACTTCAAACCCTATCGTCTAGAGCCTCTGGCGGTCAAACGCTTGCCTCTTTCAGTCAACTATAGCTAGGCAATTTACACCATTCTTTTTTTTTTTTACCTCAGATCAACTCATGTGCCCAATATTTTTATATATTTTGGTTCCTAAATTAGATCCTCACCTTCACCTATATTTTCATGATATTTGGGAATGGTTTGATTATTTTTCCCATTTTAACCATTTATTAAGACTTTTTACCGTACCTAAACTATTTTTATTCATTATTGACTTTCTTGGACATAAATGAAATGCCTCAAAACCTTAATTTTAGAAATTCTACCCAAAAAAGGATTTAATAGGGAAATTAATTAATTAAATTATTTTTATTAAAATAAAATGGAATTAATTAGAGATAATCAAGAAGAAAATAATAAATATTTTAATTAGAAAAAATTTGGGTTTTTTGCTAATTAAAATGAAATTTAGGAAAAACCTTTCAAAAAATCCTATCTTAGCCTACAAAGGAAAGTAAATATTATTTTATTAAATATCCCAAAATACAAAATATTCCAAATAACCCAATTCACTTATTTTTCTTTTTCTCTTTTTTCCTTTTTTCCCTTTTCTCCCTTTCTTTTCTTTCCTTTTTCTTTCTTTTTTCCTTCTTCTTCTTTTGTTTTTTTTCTTCCTTATCCCTGATATGGGCCATCCCGTGGCCTAAATTTCTCCCTTTCTTTTTCTCCTTCGACGCGGCACACTGCACAGTGTTTTGACCCCCTTTTTTAACCCCCTGTCACCTGATCTTATTTTCCTCTTCTTTTCTTTATTTTCTTTTCTACCTGGACTGCCGATCCACGTGCCCACCTTCTTCTTCCTCCTTCCTTTTCCTTCCCCGTCGATTTGCAACTCCCCAACTCCCTGGTTTTTCACCGTCGATCACGCCAATGACCGGCTGTTTCTCTCCTCTCTCCTTCCTCCTAACTCGCCAGCCACTTTAACCCAACCCACTTCACTTCCTTCTCACGCACGATCCCTTCTTTTTCTGCGCAACTACCCTTTGCCACGTTTGAATTTTACTGGCCTCCCATCGCCGGCTGGTGCCTCGCCTAACTGCCCTATTTTCCCGTCACTCATCTGACCAATTTCCCCTTCCTTTAGCCTATAAATACCCCTTTACCAGCCCTTAACTCGAGATTTTCCCCGTAGCCTAGAAAATTTTTCCCATGAGCCACTACCCTTTCAGACACCATTTCTGTCGCCATCGGCCAACCCCGTCGCCCAAGCCTCCACCTGAGCACTCCTTGCACCATCCTCTACCTAACTACACCTCCCTTCTCCCTCGATTTTTTCTACATGAGCTACCCCAGTCGTGCAAAGTAAACTCCCCGATCAGCCATTTCCTCGTCCCTGCCACCCTTCGCACCACCTTCCACCACCACTCCCGCCGCACCTTACACCTCCCAAAAACACCTACAGACCTTCCTCTACCTTTCCTACCCTTATTTTCCTCTTCCTTCCTCTCCTCTTCCCTTTTTTCCTTTCCTCCCCTTTCGGCCACCACAGCCGCCGTCATGCACCGCCACCTTCATTCCACTCCTCTCCATCTAAGCAACCATCAACACCCCCACTTCCACCCTCCTTCTCCCTCTCCTTTTCCCAACACTTAACTCTCTCCCTTTTCTTCACTTTTTCCTACCACCACCGTGTCGTCATGCACCACCGATGGTGCCGCCTATCACCACCAACCCAAGGTGGTACCCTAAACCCTCTCAACCCTTAAACCCTAATTATGCAAGCTTTAGTTATTTAATTTTATTATATTTCTATTATTTGAGTATTACTACTACTACTACTACTACTACTACTACTACTATTATTATTATTATTATTATTATTATTATTATTATTATTATTATTATTATTATATATAGGGCTGAGACCCTATTATGTCATTATTTCGATTATTAGTATTATTATTATTATTATTATCATGTATTATTATTAGTATTATCATTAGTATTTATTATTATTATTATTATTATTATTATTATTATTATTATTATTGTTATTTGTATTATTATTTATTCAATGTAGGGTCGAAACCCTACTCTACATTAATTTCGATTAATACTCTTATAATTATCATCATCATCATCATCATTATTATTATTATGATGAAGGGTCGAAGCCCTCATTTCACAAGTATTTCAAATTATGTCATTATTATTATTATTATTATTATTATTATTATTATTAGTATTAGTATTATTATTATTATTATTATTATTATTATTATTATTATTATTTTATTAATAATATTGTTATTATAGTTATTATTATTGTTGTTGTTGTTGTTGTTGTTGTTGTTAGTATTATTTTTAGTATCATTATTATCATTAGGGTAAAATCTTCAAACCTTATATTATCTCCTTTTTCCAATATTACTATTATTACTTTTATCCTTAGCAAAATTAGTATTTAGTTAGTGTTACTGTAATACCCCGTATTTTTTAAACCTAATTTTATTAAGCTTAATGATTTTATTAGCGTAATCTGATGTAAAAATAATAATTATTATTATTATTTTAATTTTGATTTGTTTTATGGATTTATCGACGATTTTGAATTCATATTTTAATTTAAGTAATTGTTGTCGTTGTGAACCATTTTAGACAAATTCGTTCATGACCATGATTTTATTATATTCTTTTAATTTCGATTTTCGGTTAAAAATATGTATTCCCATTCTTTCTCGTATTTTGATTTTTAATATTTTAGATTCATTTTCGATTATAACTTCGTCGTGTGATTACGACCTTATTTTTGGAGTTATATTTCGTTAACTAAATATATTATTTAAATTATAGAATTTCTGTTTAAATAGTTAAATTTATTTTAATGATTTTATCTGTAGAAAATATTTCCGACTTTAAATTTATTCGTTTTCGGAAATCCTTAATATTTGGGAATTTTTAAATTAAAAAAAAAGGATTTTTGGAGTTTATTTATGAAATTCTTTCTAGAATTAATTCTCTTTCGTTTTATGCTTTTTGGTTTACGAAAAACCGATTTCGGAAATTATTTAAATTAGCTTTGGTTTATCTGAATTTGACTTAAATATTTTAGTATATGTTTTAAATAATTTTTCGGGGTCTTATAATGTATTTCGCATAGTTTTAAAAACCGGACCGGTCATCGAACCGGTCTCATCACTGATTCACTGGTTTAGTGGTCGAACCAGTGGTTTGGACTGGTCGAACCAGTGGTACATTTTAAGTCAAAAAATATGAAATATATAGAAAATTAAACTCTACATAAATGTGACCGGCTCCCGACCAGTTTTTTGACCGGTTCTAAGACCGGTTTTTTTACCGATTCACCGGTTTTCACTAGTCCGACCGGTTTTTGACCGATTTTTACTGGTTTCGAGATCTTCAAAACTGGCATATGAAATTTAACCGGTGACCCGACCGGTTTGCCGGTTCACTGGTCGGACCGGCCGGTCCGGTCCGGTTTTTAATACTAGGGTATTTCCGTAAATAATATAAGTTTTTTTCGTTCGTTGGTAAATTCTTCCGAAAATATTTCCGAAATTCTTTATATAGCTTTTTATTAATTTTAAGCCTTCGGATCCGTTCGAAATAAATTTTCGTTAAATAAATTTTATATAAAATCTTCCAATAATATTTTTATATTTTTAGTATTTTATTTTATGTGTTTTTGTAAAAATAAAAAAAAAATAAAATAAAAACCCGCACCCAGCCCCGACCGGCGCCCCTCCCTTCTTTTTCTTTCCCTCTTCCCTTTCCCCGACCCCCTGTCCCGCAACCCTAACCCTAACCCTAGCCGACCTCCCTCACCCCTCTCCATCTCCCCAGCTCCTCCTCCCTGCTTCTCCTCCGTCGGCCACGACCGCCGCTAGCAACGTAGCTAGCCCGACCACCAAAGGCTGTAGCAACCAGCAACCGCAGCAGTAGCAGCAACCAGCGCCAGCCGCGCAGGAGCAGCAGCACCGCAGCAGCGACGAGCCACGCAGGCCACGACGTCGTCCGGCCACGGCGTGCTCGAGTGATGGTCGGCGAGCACCGGTCAACCTCCGGCGAAGCTTCCCCAGCCCTCCTTGCTCCGATTTTTACTGATTTTGTTTGGCATAATTTCCGAAAAACCCTAACCCTTATTTTGATTAATTGGGTATGAATTAGCTTATAAAAAGCTAAATTGATTGTTTGATTGTGTATATATGTGCTGTAAGATTGATTTGGATAGGTTAATTGTGTGGTTGTGTTGGAATTTTGGAAATTTTGGATTTTTAGCCAGGTTATGCCCAAATTTTTCGGATCCGCCCGTTTTTGCGATTTTGGACAAATTTTTTATACAATATGTTTTAAAATGTATCCAATTTCATTTTGGAATCGTCAATTTGAGAAATTTATGTAGGTTTTATCGGAATTTGATTCCTAGGTCAAATTTTGAGTGTAATGAAATTGGGTCGTATAATTGAGCCGTTCCGCTCAATTGATTTTATAATACCGTTTAAAATGTATTTAATTTTATATTGGAAGTGTTGATTTGGGAAAATTGTGCGTAATTGATTGGAATTGGATTTTTAGGTCAAAACTCCCGCGGATTTAAATTGGTTTGGGTAATCGGATTATTTTATTCAATTGATTATATAAATTACATTATAATATGTTTAATTACATTTTCGAACCGTCAATTGATATATTTTGGCAAGGATTGATCGGAATTGCGTTTCGAGCTCAAAAACCCTAATCGTGCTAAATGGTGTATTTTTTTTATTGGTTTTGAGCAATTGACTATTTCGTATGTTATAAAATGTGTTTAATTGCATTTCTAAACATTCAATTTGATTTAATTTATGGAATTTTAACAAATTGTATTTTTGGGCCTAAAACCCTAGATTTTAAGTGAGATTATGAGATTGGTTATTTGTATAGTTTTTTTGCGAAAATTAAATTTATAAAAGTAGTTGAAATGATCCTAATTGTATTCAAATACCTTTAATTAGGATTAATTGATTTGAATTACCTGAGTTTATGTCGTGGGCTTTAAAACCCTAATTTTGAAAATTGACCATCTGGAATTGATTTATCGGAAGATCGTTTTGTTGAAATTGATTGTCTAGATTTATCTAAAATTAGTTTAATTGTGTTTTAAAACTATCAATTTGAGGTAATCAAAGTGATTTGGCCGATTTGTGGTTTAAGCATTAAAAACCCTAATTTTCGGGAATGATTTTATAAAATTGATTTTGCTATGTGTATTTTATCTAATCGATTTCTGTCTTTGGGTTTTAAATCATTTGATTTATACTTTAATCTTAAATCTTAATAGAGCTATGCTCTTGAGTCCTGAGTTTTGGACATGTTTTCCAAGAAAGGTCGTTGTCTGGATTTTGTTATAATATATGAATTATTGATTGATAAAATAGTTCTAACTTAGTTTTCGATTTCTATCGGATCTAGGAAAGCTTTCTCGTGGATCCACGAGCTAGTGATCTCTCTCCCTCTTATCTCGCTTAGCTAGCTTCGAATCCAGGTAAGTCTCTACTTACCTCTACTTATGGGTAATTAGTAAGGACGTAACTAAGGCCGCTTGTGTGTGTTACATGTTTTACTTGCCTTGGATGCCTCGTACGATTTATATGCTGTATTATGTGTATGTTATCTGTTTTACTGTGTAGCGCAGCATGGAACCGAGGTACGTTCTCATGCACTGGTCTGTATGTGCTAATATGGAAATGATGCAAATATGATGTGATGTGATGTGACCCTAGGACACGCATGCTAGGTGTTTTGATGCGGAGTTGTGGAGTGAGGGTTTGAAAGAGAAAAATAAGCAACTAAGATAACCAAAGGGAAGTACGCTGGTTAACATAGGTATAGGCGACCTAGGTAATCTATAATCTGTGAAATGATAAGAAAAAGGAGGAATTAAATAAATAGAAGAGTGGAAGAAAATAAGGTTGCATGGGGGAAACTAGGGTTTGCATGGGAATGATAGAGTTGACATGGTGGAAATGATAGGGTTTGCATGGGGAGGTTAAGGTCCGCATGGGGGCGAACCTTATGTATGAAAAGTTACTTTGGGATGTGGGGAAAGTAATGGAAGGTCTGTTTGGGAGTCTGGAGGCTCGAGGTGAAAAATAGTACGTAGGGTCATATAAGGGTACCTAGGGTTTAGGGAAGAAACCCTAATTTGAGAAGGTGGAAAAAGAAAAAGAAAATAATAAGAATAAATGAGGAGGAGTGAGGTATGAGGGAGAGTTGAGTCTGAGGGTCATGATTTGGGTTTCCAATGCGAGAAATGTGTTAAGTATGAGAGTTGCAAAGGGTGTTTAGTGGCCTAATATAAGCGCGGGAGATAGCTCGGTAACCTAAACCGAGTAGGGATATAGCTAAGGCTGAATGTGTGACATGTGTCCTACGTGCCATGGATGTTCTATATGATTTATGTGTCGTGGTCTTAAAAGCCATTATTCTAACTGTTTCATGTGTGGCGTGGCTTGGAATCGGGTTGTGTGCATGTGCCCTCATTTGTATGTGATAGTACGCATATACCTTCAATTTTGAAGTGATGTGTTGAGATCTCTGGCCATGCATGACAAAGGTGAAATGCCCTCGAATAAGATACATTAAAATACTAACGACTTACAGAGAAAGATGTTGAGCCGAACCCAGACCGGTCCACCGGCTATAATAGTGGCAGGGTATCTTACCCTCGTGACCGTTCCACCGGCTATAATAGTGGCAGGGCATGTGCCCTCGCGACCGTTCCACCGGCTATAATAGTGGGGGATTTCGTGCTCAACAAACCAAACGTAAAAGTGATAAGACATGGAAAGATACTAATATTTACAGTGGAATACCTTGTGAGTCGGGGCCAGACCGGTCCACCGGCAAATAATAGTGGCAGGGTATATTACCCTCGTGGCCGTTCCACCGGCTATAATAGTGGCAAGGCATGGCCCTCGCGACCGTTCCACCGGCTATAATAGTGGGGTTCCCGCACTCACATGAATTGATAAAGACTATGATGTGAATCGACTATATTTACCAGAGATCTAAAGAATGAGTCTACTCGATCGGGGCTGAGCATGTCCCTAAGTAATGCTCAGGGCTGGACATGTCCCTAAGTAATGTCCGGGGCTGAGCATGTCCCTAAGTAATGCTCGGGACTGGACATGTCCCTAAGTAATGTCCGTGAGGCTAAGTGCCCAATTGGTTTGGTTCGGCATTGCCCATAAATGCCCGTTTGATAAATGCCCGATTCGGCTTGGGTTGGTTTGGCGTTGCCCAAAAATGTCTGGTTGGTTGGATTAACATTTTCCATAAATGCCTGGTTGGTTTATCTAAATCTCTTATCGGTTTAAGATATTACATATGTTTCGCATGTTATTATATGTGTATGGTAGGACTTGTGATGTGGGTTTGAGTATACGTAATATTGTATCCACGTATTGTATCATAATTTAATATGCACTTGATGTTATAGTTTACGTCTCTCCTATAAGGTAGGGTAGCGAGACTTACTCAGTATTGGACCCGTACTGATACTACACTGGTTGAATGGGTCATGTGATGATCCACCGATGGTGGGGAGCAGACCTCTTGTGCAGGTTTAAGATCGGATACTGTGTTGGGGTGGAAGCCTTGACTTGAGTGAGTAGGCAATCCGAATATTGATCCTTCGGGATTTATTTTTGTTTAGCTATAATTTGTATTACGTTCTTGTTTTGAGAAACATATTCTGAGGTTGTAATCCTAAATCGTATTCTAACTTCTGTTTGACTTACCTCTTGTTAAGGATTTATTTTAAATGTTGTCTTGCGTTTTTGATACTTTGTACTAAAGGTTGATCGGATATAGCCTTAGCACTTAGTACTGGAACGGTAGGAGTGAACCGGTCTGGTACTAAGTGTGGCGGTAATACCCCCGAGTTTACGGTTTTATCCTTTGCTTCCGCTAAACCTTTTGATTTAAACGAAATTTTTCAGTAGTAAATTTGGGGGTGTTACAGTTACTATTATTATATTATTATTTTATCTATAACCTTAATCTTAGAATAAATTAAGAAATTATAGTATTTTTGGTAGGAGGAAATCTAATCCTTAGTTTTTCCTTTTATAGGAGAGACTAGTCAAAACCCTAAGGAGGCGTAGGAGCATGCTCCAAGACAGGTGTCGTATTAGGTAAGGGTGTGGCTATGGCCTTATGTATGTAATGTGTTTTGTATGCCTTGTATGCCATGTGTCATGATATGTGATGTATCTTATGTGTTTTGTTATAGCTATTTTATGTGTAGTGTGGCTTAGAGTTGAGGTATGTTCATGTGTTATTTTATGGCATGCGTATAATATGTATAAGCTATGATTATGATGTGATATGATGTGGCCCTTTAGGACATGCATGTTAGGTTAAGTAATGTGATGACATAGAGTGAAAGGATGTGGATTTGACCTAAATGTTGCATGACCATGAGTGGAAGAATCTAGGGTTTGCATGAACGAATCTAAGGTTTTGCATGAAAGAATCTACAATTTTGTGTGGAGGAATTTAGGATTTTGTATGGAGGAATTTAGGGTTTTGTATGAAAGGATCTAGGGTGTGCATGGGAGAATCTAGGATTTTGCATGGGAAAATCTAGGGTTGTGCATGGGAGAATCTAAGTACGTATGGAAGAATCTAGGGTTTGTATGAAAAAGTTTAAAGGGTTTCATAGGATGTATAAAGTCTGCATGGGGTGAATTCTATGTATGGAAAGTTGATTTGGGGTGTGAGGAAGGTAATGGAAGTGTTGTTTGGGTGTTTGAACGATTTGGATGAAAAATAGTACATGGGACAATATAAGGGTACATAGGAGACCGAATTAGGGTTTGGTGTGGCCAACTAGGGTTTGGTGTGGCTACTTAGGGTTTTGTGGTCACACGTGTACTTGGTGAGTAAAGTGTGATGATGAGGATGGAATCTATGGGTTATGATGTATGGAGTGTTAAAATGATCTGGGTTGTGTGAAGTGGATTAGGATGGGCCACTTAGGCCTAAATTAGGATTTCTGGGGAAAATCCTAGAGTGAGGCAGTGAGTGGACTGGAGGTGAAAAGTAGTAGGCCTTGACCCACATACATGGGAGATGGGCTCTAATGTGAGTTAGGGTAAGGAGGTAAAGGATGTTGGGTCAAGTTAGGAGCTGCATGAGTCTCATGATGTGGGACAGGACCTTTTGGAGGATAAACGTAGAAGGAGTTAGTTATGCATATCTAGGGTGAAACTTCTGAATAAGACACTTAAGACATTAATCATGTAAAGTGGAAGATTATTGAGCCGGACCCAAACCGATCCACCGGTAAGAAATAGTGGTTAGGGCGCCCTGCCCTATATGTGACCGATCCACTGGCTATAATAGTAGTTAGGTGCATGTTTCCCTATATGTGACTGATCCACCGGCTAGAATAGTGGGGGATCTTGAGCTCAATAAACCAAACCCCGCATTTATTAAGACACATAAAAGACACTAAGTACTTACGGTGGAACACCATACGAGTAGGAGCCAAACTGATCCACCGGTAAGGAATAGTGGTTAAGGCATCTCATCCTATATGTGACCAATCCACCAGCTGTAATAGTGGTTAGGTGCATGTTTCCCTATATGTGACCAATCCACTGGCTATAATAGTCGGGTTTCCATATTCGCATGGATTGATAAAAGGCATGGTGTGAAATGAGTTCTAATCAGAGATTAATTAATTTATTAATCCAGACTATAAATGGGTATTCATGTATTTAATTGAATGATTGTATACTATTATATTATCATGTTGGACTATATGCTTTTGTATGTTCATCATAGTGCATGGTTACCTTACTCAGTACGTAGCGTACCGATCACCCTTTTTATGGGTGCTACTCATTCCCACAAGCAGAGGACCCTTCTAACTTTATGCAGGTGGGTGATGCTTATTTTGATGCCTTCGATATTCATGAGGCATCAGGTAGGGCCGAGTGTTGAGCTTGTACTTGGCTCGTGGATCGAGAGTGGCATGGCCGGACTTTCCATTTATGATTTTCTATCTTTGTTTTTAGTTTCCTAAGACATAACTTTTATCGTCTGTAACTTTATTTCCTCTTGAGAAACTTTGACTATGTACGCTGGATTATGACTATTTGATTTTGCACTCTGAGTTCTATCTCATAATCATTTAATGCTTATTTAAAATCTTATTTAGATTTGACTTTGGTGATTCTTAAATAATTCTTTTTAGCCTTAACACTTAGTACTGGAACGGTAGGAGTAAACCGGTCTAGTACTAAGTGTGACGATAACATTTCTAAACTTTACAAGTTTTAATTTAATTGCTTCCATTTTTTTTAAATAATGAATTTTTGGGTGTTACAATAAGGGAATCAAAATTCTGACCTCCTTACAGCCCATGATATGATCTTATATGATCCTTTCTTATTTAACCAAAAATCTAACCATAATCACCTCAATCACCTTCCACTAACTCTCTTACACTATCTTAAACATATCAATCACTCCCAACACCTCTCTTACTTGTAAGAAAACTCCCATGATACTTCTATCTTGCTCTCTTGCCCATTCTTATAGCCATAAGGGGTGCATACCCTTGGTTGATCATTTTCCCACTTAGACAATTTTCTACACTTCAACTTTGATCTCTCCTCTCTCATATTATCTTGTCTTTATTTGTGTTTGTTCTTGTCCTTTGCCTTGTGATAGACACCCCTTTTCTCTTCTCTTCATTTTCTTTCATCATCAACTTTAAAAATCTTGAAAATCAACTCTTTGGTTTTTATTCTAAGAAAAAGTGGGTTAATTTCATAGATTGGTAAACGGTTGATCAAGATTGTTTCCAAGCCCATTTTAAAAAACCTTAAGGGTTATTCTCACCTCCTTTAATTTTTTTTTCTTATCTTCTAACACTTACAATTTATCCTTGTTCAATTTCTTTTTTAAGGTATAACAAGG
Source organism: Tamarix austromongolica (assembly GCA_039764185.1). Lineage (NCBI taxonomy): Eukaryota > Viridiplantae > Streptophyta > Magnoliopsida > Caryophyllales > Tamaricaceae > Tamarix > Tamarix austromongolica. The sequence goes on from CM077819.1 coordinate 14,882,026, forward strand.
ATTTAAGGAGTCATGTTTGCATAGAGATCATATCAGCTTCGATAAGAAATATATATCTCTATATTAGGGCTTGAATAGGTTTATGTGCTAATTTGTATGATGTCCATGTTTTTGTACTAGAAAGCATATGCATGTTTTACTTTTATTCATATACCTATATTGTATGGTAAATTCATTATTTTATAAGTTCAGTGATTTTATCAAAAGTTGCTACATTTTGTGTCTTACTAGGCTTTGTCATAAATTTTGAGAATGATAGTATATTATAATTTTAAGTCTATGCATGAGTATATTAAATTATGTATAAGTATGGATATCAGTGTAATATGTTGAGGTTGCCAATTTTTTGGGTTTTATGATTGGAGAAATTATTGGCCTTATTGTCTTTGAGGAGTCATGGATTTTTCTAAATTTTATCAATTTATATTTTTGATATGTTATTTATGTAAGGGAGGTTGTGTGTAAAATTGGTAATATTTGGAGACTTGTAGAATTTTGTGAATTTTGAGGGAGCCTCAACCTTAAGTGTAAATTTGTCTCCTTGTGAGTTATATATATATATATATAGAAAGTAAGTATTCCATTATGTTCCTTTAGGTTCTTACAATAAAGTTAATAGTTAATATTTTAGAGTTTAGATGGGTATGACCTAACTTATGAAAATAATTAAACTAAGGGCATTTTGATCCTTTTAGGTTAAATATGGAATTTTGGTGTTGTATAAATATTATATGGGTCAAAATATGATAAATATGAATTGTGAAGTGTTTTGGTAAATTATGAATAGCATAAACTGTGATTGTATGAAAATGGCCTAATTTAGGAATAATAACCAAAAAGGGTAGCATTAGTATTTTATGTGTGAAAAATTAGAGTTAGGATATGATTTTTGGATATGGAATTTTTAATAATATTTTGGGTTAATATTTTAAATTTGGTGAGTTGGAGATTTTTATAGATGGATTTGTGGTTTACTTATGAAATTAGGGTATTATAAAAATATTATGATATGCTACCTTATGAGATGTTTCCTTTACTCATGTAGTCATGTAATAATTATTCGTATGTCTTACCTTTACTTAATGTGCATATAACATGTTCAATTTTTTACTAGTGATGCACTCTAAGTGTTGGCTATTATCAATTGTTAGAATAAATTCATGATAACCAGAGATTTTGATAAGCAGTTTACCTTATAATAAGCGAATGATAATAAAAGTGAAAGTACAATGACTTAAATAACTCAAGTAACACATTTGTTATATGATAGTTATTGGTTAATGTACTAATAAGGTATTAATACTAAAAGTGGAAAAACACATGAGTCAGAACCAAGTACTTTAGAATTATTGAAATAAATTGTTTGGTCCTTATGGACCAAAAAGGCCCTAGTTTAATCTATATGACCGATCCCCTAACTCATCAGAGGTATGCATACTTAGGGATTAGAGTTTTTAGTAACACAATTGTGTTTTAACCTAAAAGTGAGAGTATTAGTGAATTTAACTACCTATCTCTTGTCTAAGAGGGAAATAGGAGAGTATTGTTACTATTTCTTAACCTCAATATTTTAATTAACTGGGTTCATTATTGACCTAATTAATAATATTTAATATGGTTGCATCTTAGTTAGTTTCCAATCTAGAGGTATATGCATGTATAATTTCCTCCTATGGTGATATTATGTGTTTCATACCTTACCTTGGTGATATTTGTTTCCCTAGTCAATACGTAGGTATTGATCATCTTTTTCATGAAAATTGCTTATTCCCATGAATAGACAACCCTATTGTTGATATGCATGCTTTTTATGAGCATCTCGAGGATTTTGTAAAGTTTAATGCACTTTTTAGAGAGGAGGGACTACATTTGTTGGGTTAAATGTATAGTCTAAGTTATCTAGTAGCTAGTATTGTTATTCGGATACATTATAGACTCTTAGACCTATAATTCTCTTTTGTTGTACTTTGAATTATATTGTACTCATAGTTTATCTCCAAAACTTATAACTATATTTATGTAATTTCTCTTATTATCTTATTTAAACTTGTTAATATTTTTGTCTTGTACCCGATACGAGAATGACACAAAAAGCAAACATATATTTAAATATGATGGAAATATCCGATTATCTTATGTTTAAATTCACCCAAACAAAATAATCCCAAATTGAATCACTTTGGATTATGATCAAATCAAACATTAGCCACTAATATTAATCCAACTTAGTAATCTCATAAACAAGTATTAAGGTTAATTTTATGCAAGCATATAATTAAAAAGTATTATATATTACTACTTGTTTGTTATTATAACTTTTTAATGTTGAAAATTTGTGTGGAAAAATACATGAAATTAGAATATTGATGGCGAATAAGGAATTCCATGGTAAAAGTATAAAAACATAATTAAAATTTATAAAATAATATAGTTTTAAAAGCTTTAAATAATAATAAAAATATATATAATTTTTTATTATTATCATAACTGGTTAATATTAAACTTAGTCTTATCTAGTCAGATTGATATTAGGTTTTGAATTAGCTTGGGTCACGGGTTGGGTTTTGGTCGAAGTCATGGTCAAGTCAATTATATTCAAGTCAAGATTGGGTTGGTTGATGAATTTTTTATATTATAGTAGGTCGAGTTATATGCAGATTGAATCAAGTCAACTTTTATCAACTCTTATTACAATTTATAATATTGTTTATATCCATATCTTACAAAGAGCATGCAACTCAATTGTTATAAACATTATATAGCTTATGTAAGAAATATCATGGTTCAAACCCGCACCATTTCAACGATTGACATATGGTATTTATAAAACCCCCAAAATAGTACATAAAAAATCTTTTTCCAAAAGCGTATGAGATAACAAGGCACGATAAACATGCTATAATATATACGTCACTAAAGCCACATAATCATCAAACAACAAACTTAACCATTTTACATCTACCTAAAAATACATAACAACCATGCCATAACCCATGATCGGTAGGGTAGTGGCCTATAGCTATACCGACCAACCATACCAAGTTAATTCCAAATACTAAAGGTAGGGCAGAAAGGCCACTACCAAGCCTACAATCCAAGACATATCAATGCCATCAAACAAAGTTACTCCATGTTATTTATTTTACTCGAATGGAGATCACATCAACCCAAGAACACTGACATACACCTTATCATATTAGCGTATAAAAACAACACAAAATCCTTATACCTTAGGACCCAGGGACACTGACGTACACCTGGTCATACTAATGCATGAAGACAACACAATACTCTTATACCTTTTAGGTCACCTAATCATTAAGTATTAATACCCTTAAGAAGTTCATATAACTAATTAGAGTAAATATATGCCCTTACTAGGGCATTTGTGGCACACTAGAGAACAAACTAAACAAGACCCAAAGTCAAACCTCGTTCTTATGGTAACTACCACTAAGGAGCCACCATTACCAAACTTGAGGTATTCCACTTTAAATGTCAATATTTTATTCAATGATCAGAAATATCACATAATGTATAGCAATTTTATTTCCATACTTAATCATTTTTCCTTCATTTTTAATTATTCAAGTCAACCCTAAAGTCAACGGTCAACCTAAAATCAAGATCAATACTAAGATCAACCTAACAATCTACTAAGGTCATCATATGTCCAGTTATTCACATTTAGGCACATTAGGTCAAAAATGACCAAAATGCCATTGAAACCCAAATTTCTACGATATTATCTATTTTAAATGCTAATTTCATTTTAATTAAAAATTTGGCATAAAACTGTCAAAATATAATAATTTATAGCACTTTAGCATGTAGCTAATTTCTACGGCATAGCAATTGACTATATTTCCCTTTATGCATGTACCTAGCATTTTATGCATACAAATTATAATCATGCATTTCTAATATGTCATATATTCCATGCAAAATATACATGTAAATTCAAAGCATGATTCAATATTCAAGGTAGCATTTAATATCATGGTACATGGAATAATGCATTTTTAGCTCTAGAGCATGCAAATAAAGATTGACACAAAACTAACCCTAATCATACTCAAGTAGGATCATGTTATGTGTGTGTGTGTGTGTCACACCCTAGCTACAACTCATAAGGATTATCACGGAGCACTTAGCATGGCAGGAAACTATCTTAATCAAACCACATGTTCTAACCAAACCCTATTCATTCATATGTAAACCGTTTACATGTCAAGCATGCATATTTCTCATATTTAAAAACAATTTGAACGTATATGCTAAATGCCGGATATCATGCTTTCATCTTATCACATACTTTCATAATGCTTGCATAAAATAAAATACTAATATGGTTCTAGTTCTAAACAACCTATTATACTCACACATAATTCCTATCAGCTCATGATTGATTAGATTTACCTAAACCTAAGTTATACAAAAGTACAAAAGTTTGCATTATCCGTAGCACCTCAAGGACTACCTAAGCAAGCAGCACACAACAACATATGTTTGTATCTAAATCAATACAACAATCAACAAAAATTAACTAGGACCAAGTGAGGAAGGAACAAAAGATAATAGAGGAAAAGGAAAGTTACACGAGGTAGCAACGTGAAAAGGGAAAACAATGTGGGAAGCTCACACTACTAAGGGCATGCATCATGAGATCTTCACACAGGCAGGGGCTAGCAACTCCCACTGCTCACACAAAGGAGAGGTTGCAACACTAAAGGCTCGCATTCGTAAGCCTTGGCTTCACATGGAATTCACATAGAAGAGTTTTCCCAACATGAGTGATTCACATGGCTAAGGGGAGAGAAAGGTGAGTGCTTCACACAGTCAAAGGTGAGTAGTGTTGGGTTGAAAAAGTTAACACAAGTAGCCACAACAAAAAGAAAAAAAAAACATAAAACAATAACGGAGAAAGATAAGGAAAGTTGTATATGGAAGCTCAGGAGAAGAGGGAGAAGTGCACAATGAAAGGGCATTAGTTTGTGGTTGGATCAAACATAAAAATGAGGGAGGAAGGAGGTGTTATATAGATGTTGATGGCATTAAGGGCAAAGCCTAAGGAGTTGGTGAAGAAGTAAGACGTTCACGACTTGGTATAGACAACCAAACGACAGAGATAGTGTGTAGGAGAAACAACACATAGGAGGGTAGAATGTGGGTTTCAATAAAATTACAACTTGGTTGAGTTCTAGTTACTGAAACCAAACCAAAGAAAAAGAAATGGAAAGATTTGGGTGGTAAGGTTGGGGTTTTATAGCTAAACAAACAAAGGTTAAGGGTTAAAACCATTCACCTAAATTCTATTAAATTTTAACCTAATTAAATTTATAACTTAATTTCCTATAATAATAATAATACATTCAATACAAAATATCTTATAATAATTATTTTCATTAACTATACATAAATATAAATTTTATACTTAAGGTTTCTACAAATAGGATATTACATTATATAACCACATAGATCATGAGTTGTGACTCGTGAGTATAGTATATTCAAGAGGTATTTTAGTATATACAATCAACTCCTTTTTTTTAGATTGTATATTTTTTTTTTAATTTATACTCTCAAAAATATGCCATTATATGTTTAAGATTTTTCTTTATAAATGTATATATTCGGATTGTTATACTTCTAACTTAAAAAATATTAGATAAAATATTATTACATCTTTAATTAACTAAATTGATATTTCACTATTTTTTTATCATCTTTCACTATTATTATTTATAGATATTTCACTACTACTACACTATAATCGTGGTTATATTTTATCATTGTTGTCATGATCGCGTCTCATTATGAAACTAATTTTTTATCTTTGAACTAATCTTTCACAATAAGTTTACCATTATAATTTTTTATCATTGTTAAACTGATATCCGCCATTATACAATTGACATTATGTTTTTATTTTACTACTATTATATTTTTATTTCAGAACTATTATTTTCATATTTTATCAACATTATATTCATGTTTTATTATATTTGCCTTTCATATTTTACCATAAATATTTTCATATTTCAACATATATACTATTTTTCACCAATCGTAGTTGTCAAAAAATTTTAAAAAAATAATTTTCATATTTAACCATAATTAACTACATATTTCACCATAATTATATTTTATTTTATAATTATTTGTTATCATAATATACCAATATAAATCTCCATTTATAAAATAAATTTTAAAAAATATTATAATATTTTGTTTTAAATTATTCATCCTAGCAAACTAGACAATGCACACAACAATACCACTGGTCATACAACAAAAATTAGGCTCTCCGTGCAGTCCTTACCAAAAACAAAATTAAATAAAATTATAGTCATGCAGGACCTACTACAATCTCCAATAAAATATGTAGGAAAAGGTAAAATAATAATAACTAAGAGTGCAAAATCAAATATTTATTAGAACAGATACCCGATCCACATTTCTTAAACTAAATCAAATATTAATATAATATACTATACAATACAATATAGTACAATCAAAATACAGCATAATACTAATACATATTCATACAATATAGTATACTTTTATATATTTGAATACAGAATACTATTTTCAAAATATATTACAATATATTCATACAATGCATTTAAAAAACAAATATTATATTAGTTTGAATAATTCGGCGATCAAATTTATCTGAATTGATGTTTTTTTAATTTGGGATCTCATTATCAGACTCCGGATTTTTATCCAATCTAATAATCACCCATAACTTATCATTAATATTCAGAAGATCTATGTACAGTATTTACGTTGACTTTATAATATAAAATTATTGAAGTCATAAGACATTATTTAATAAAATGCAACAACGTCCGCAACTTGACGATGGCACAGTAGAAGACCACGGCAGGCAGCAGCAACCAAACTACGCTATACCAAGACTATGTTCTCGTCCCCAAATGTATTTTCCCCACTGTAAGTAACATAGAGAAACCCATCTTCGTCCTTCTTTTCATCGTATACGGCGGACATTATTGCTCCTACAACCCATAGCAAATGGAAACTCAAAAATTTAATTATCCTGCGTTACATTGAAGTTTGAAGCTAACAAATAACAGCACTATCACGCTTCAAAATTCTGAATGCAACCTTAGTACCAAAGAAAAGAACATACCAGTAGGAGGAAGTGCATTGTCCACAAAAATGAATATTGCTTTCTCTGCGCTCAGTTTTATCCTTTTCCGAATAACATAAACAAATTGTCCCACAGTCAAATCAGCTGGTACAAGGTACCTGCCAGGGTTCACAACAGTAAGTTTTTGACATTAACCCTAGTCCTAGTATACACCAGGAAAGAACACTGAGTTCAGCGCTATCGTTTCCTTTCCGGTTGATATATTGTTGAGCAAAAATCTGCCTCATTTCTTCAGTTGTTCTCAGAAGGGTTGTAGTGGTTAAAATTAGGCTACCCTGCCGATTCTAGAGGTGGCTCCCAGCACTTGTCCAAAGCCCAAAGGAAGAATACGGTTAAGTATATGATGAGGCCACCTGCTAAATGCACTAGTACATAATTCATATGGCATACGAATTTTTTTGTTTTCAAGGGTGAAGTGCCTGATATTGATAGATGATTAGCTTTGATTTGTAGCACCCTCAAATTTAGATGGGCTAGATTCTCATTGAGTAATAATAGGAAGAATCACAAGTTATCGGATAGGTTTCAACAATCAATAGCTGTAGCGGCTAGGGCATCATTATTTTCAAAACAAAAATATTTGAAGAAACACCCACCTCCAAACAAATAAACAAACCAATATAGGTTGGGAAGGAGAAGAGACTGGGGTTTAAGATTTCAGAACCAAGAAATGCCCTTTTCAAATGAGGATATTCATTCTGAACAATAGTAAACTTTTATAACAAATCCAGACATAAAAAATAAGCAGCAAGACGCTATTTTTGGACTCATGAAATTTTACAGCATCTAATCATCAATAGTTATCTAATTGAGGATAACCTAGTCATACGATGACAAAAATCAGTGCTTACTTCTTTTTGTCGATGTTAGGAATATCACTTCTCTCTGCCTTCTCCACAATCACCTGCAAAAAGAAAAAGATAATAAATAAATAAAATAAAATAAAAAAGAAGCAAAACGTTAATGAATTGACAATCTCCATGTGGCACCTGAACACAGGAAAATAGACCATCATTCGGCGAGGAGGTCTAAGAAGATAACCAGCCAGCTCGTATTGACACTAGCACATGAGGAAGAATAGGAAAGACGAGACAGGAAAGCTTAACCCGGCTACAGTAAGGTGGGTTTTCTGAAGACTAACATTGAGCAGATAAAAAATCAATAACAGCGTATCCCATTTTCCTTTAAGACCTAAAATGCCCAACAGGTTATGGCCTGAAAAACTTTCCGAGCGAATATGGAAAGGTGCAACAGTATACTCATCAGGGATATAGAGTGCCCCGTATTGCAAGCAAATGCAAATGCCCAAAGCACAATATAATGATATGCCTAACAGGTTTTGTGGTCTAGAATTCCTAACAGGTTACAGAAAAAAACTATTCCACATAAATATTGAAAGAGTGCAGCAGTGGCTCAAGCACACTGAACTCCCTTTCTTTCAAAAAGTCATATGAATATCTAACCCATATTGTGCAGACATTGGCGTAATTCATCATAAGAGTACTCAAGCAATCTAGAGGAAACCAAATATCATATGGAACAAAGGTCTTACCACATGGGCATCTCACATCATCTTATCTTTATGAATAAATTATTGCTCAGCTTGCAGCTACACTTCCAAAGTCCAACTATTGGGTCACTAAAATAAGGACTTTGCAACCTTGATTTTAAGTATCAGAACTACTACCCTTATGTACTTATTACAAAGAATGCTTGGAAGGCTAGAGAGATGAATATCACAGGGTTCGTGAGACTTCAATATTCTTTCAATAGGTTTTCAAAGAATAGGGGAATCAATATCGAGCGTTTTAATGTACTTTATAACTAAAGTTGGAACAGAATCAAATGCTCACCCTTAACTTCACAATTACTATCCCCAATGAACATGGGATAAAATCCTCAACTCTTTTCAGTATTTCAAACATCCGTAAAGCCATTAGTTTCAACAGAAAACATGCACATTTGAAGATTATAGGCCCATCTGAGTCAGCAGAGACCTCTTGATGGAATAATTAAATCAAGTTGGAAAATTTTCACAATGCCCATGAAAACAGATTTGGCCATCGAGCAAACAGTTTGATGAATGTAGACCATAATATAACATTATAACTTCTCAACAGCGACACAGGCAACCTCTGTCAAACCACCTAGTCAAGGCTCAATAAAATTCTAAACGAATTCAAATAAAGCTTTTTATCAATTAAAATGAAAAACTCTCAAGTAGTTAGTCAAGTTAATCATTAGTTCAGATATTTCCCTTCCTCCAACCCTGAGAGAGAGAGAGAGTTTAATTCTAGACTTTGATTTCACCATATGACAGATTGATGCTATAGAACAAAAGAATCATATTATCACAACCTCTCCACTAATTACAAGCATGCAGGCTAAATTCATAAATCCAAATAACATACATAAGGAAGGTCATCGCTCACGCCCAGTCATGGCGCAAATTAAATGCTCTGCATTCTAACAACCCATGTAAAGACATTTTTCTCCGTTCATTTACAACCTCTTTGGGAATGAAGCGCAATTCTATTATCTAAATAGTATCGTGTAACAAAAGAAAACATAATATCACAGAACAGACAACACGTCCAATCCAGGACAAAAGTGTAGAAAATAAGATAAGAAATGTATACCGGAATTCTATCAGGGTATTTGTCGCGAATCCTTGCAGATTCCGCACGCCTCTTCTCTGAAGCAAAGGCATCATAATTTCACACGTCAATACGAGAAAGCACCCAATTACAGGACAACAAAATGAACTAAAAAAGGGAGGGAAAACAGCAACAGGTAGCATCATAATTAACAGGATACAAATACATATCCATACCAAGATCATGCTCTTGCTTAAACAAACTTCTCGCCATCTTCGTCACAGAAACTGAACTTAGCCTGCAAGGATAACAACAGAAATCAATTAGTACTTATCGGGCGGTGAGATACACTTGTACGGCAATCAAAAAGGAGGAGCGGGATCAAACGAAAAAGACGGAAACCAATAAAGAAAGAAATTCCAACGACTCCTCAAACTGCAAAACAAAAACGAATTTCAGGAAAATACGACACTGGCCGAAAAAAATCGGATATATACCAAATCTAGCTCCGTAATTTATAAGTCAAACGTGAAGTAAGAAGAGAAAATCCTCAAAAACAATCTAACTTTGACTATTATCGACACAGAATAAACTACTTCCCAAATCAATAAATTAACATCGATTATTGAAGTTTTCCAGACTAGGTCAAGTTCATAATCAGAATCCACGCATATTTGGACTGTAAAACGTCATCGGATAAGGGCCCAAAAAAAAAGAAAACAGGCGAAAAAAGATGCATCCATACGAATAGCCTAAAATTTATGAATTGGATGACGAAACGACTTTCTTTATACACGACGAGGAAGCGTATGCTACGGAAGATAAGGTAGAACGACTACAAGAAGCATGAAACAGCTCAAACTCTCCACGATTGATGTTGTTATACGAGTATATGATTAAGAACTGCTATGATGAAAATAAATAATCGATACAGAAATTTTACTATGGAGGAGAGGGAGCTGAAGGAGGGAGAGAACCTGATGGACGGGTAGAAAACTTGTTGAAGAGAAGATGGAGGGCCGAAGACGCTAAATGATTGATCGAAGAAAAGCTCGTAGCTTCCCTTTATACTATTACTTTGCTTGCTAGGATAATGCTGCTTGCTCTATCTCTCTCTAGTCTCTACTCTTTATTATTATTATTATTATTATTATTATTATCGCCATCTTAGTTGGAGTTTGTTGCTTCCCATCCGATGCGCTCTATCGCCAACCTCCTCCTATTTCGATGACTAAGAAAATTGTTGGGCCGTGGTTACAAAACAAAACCGTTATTGGTCCCAATTATTAACTTGGGCTAAGCTAGGCTACGTGAACCCTTTGTGACCCTTGGGCCGCCGCCCTAAACCGTAGCCGTATAATTATTAGGGTGAATAAAAGTTTATCCGATTTATTTAATCTGATTTGATCAATATAAAATCTGACCTAACATAATTTGATAATTTTATTAATCTGAATCAATTTAAATCCGATCCGATTCTAATCTCAATATAAGTGATTCGATCCGACCACAACCAATAATTCACCACCAATTAAATTCATTAGCAATCCGATACAACGTTAATCCGATCCGAATCGACAAAACCAAATTTGATATTAACTAGCTATGGTAATAATAAAAAATAAAATACGTCTTATTATATATTTAAAACTTTTAAAAATATAGTATTATTTAAATTTTATTTAATTTTCTTACTTCTATTGTGAACTTACTTATTTATCAATAACTAGTTACATTTTTCCGTGCAATGTACGGGTGGTGTATTAATTATTTATATATTATTATATAATAAATAAATAGTTTAACAATTTAATTAATATACAGGAGATGTATAGTTGGTTGTATATGTTCAAATAATTAATTAATTAAATACTTGATTAATATATATTGTTCGACACAGATGAGTAGCTATATGTATGTGTTACATGTAATATATGAATAGTTATGTTGTGTTAATGACAGAAGATGAATATTTATATGAATTTTATGTTCGTATGAGATGAATAGTTGCATTCATATGTTTATTAGTTTGACAATTCAATTAATATGGATGAGATTAATAGTTGGCTGCATATGTTCAAGTCATTAATTAAGAAAATACTTGATTAATATGTGTTGTTCGACATACGTATATCAGATGAATAATTACATTTATATATTTAGTAGTTTTACAACTTAATTAATACGTATGAGATGGATAGTTGGCTGCATATTTTTAGATAATTAATTATGCAAATTCTTGATTAATATATGTTGTTCGACATATGTATAATAGATGAATATCTCAATTAATACGTAGGAGATGAATATCATTTTGTTGTTATGCAGCGTAAGAGATGAATAATTTGACAAATCAATTAATACGCGGGAGTATTTCATCATTTATTTAACCTTATTAATTAGTAATAGTATATGGCAGTGATAATTTATATATTTTATCCCAAAATATTATTATATAAGAGATTAATAGTTTAACAATTTAATTAATATGTAGGAGATGAATAGTTGGTTGTATATGTTCAAGTAATTAATTAATAAAATACTTGATTAATATGTATTGTTCGACATATGTGCAGCAGATAAATAGTTATATGCATTTGTTGCATGTAGGAGATGAATAATTGTGCTGTATTAATGACAGAAGATGAATAGTTATATAAATTTGTTGTTTGCATGAGATAAATAGTTACATTTATATGTTCATTAGTTCGACAATTCAATTAATATGTAGGAGATGAATAGTTGGTTGCATATGTTCAAGTAATTAATTAAGAAAATACTTGATTAATATGTGTTGTTCGATATATGTGCAATTGATGAATAGTTATATTCATATATTTAGTAGTTTTACAGCTCAATTAATATGTAGGAGATAAATAGTTGGCTGCATATTTTTAGATAATTAATTAAAAAAATTCTTTATTAATATGTGTTGTTCGACATATGTGCAATAGATGAATATATCAATTAATATGTAGGAGATTAATATCATTTTGTTGTTATGCAACATAGGAGATGAATAGTTTGACAAATCAATTAATACACAGGAGTATTTCATCATTTATTTGACCTTATTAATTAGTAATAATATATGACGGTGATAATATATGATTAGTAAAAATAGGTATAATTTAGGCGAAAAAATTTGTCTATATATTATTTGCCAAACAACTCTATTTTTATATAATAACCAATGTTGTTATTATATTATTAGTTTTTTTAAAAAATAATTATATTATTAATCATGATAATATTCATAATAGTAATAATCAATTATAATATTATTCATTATTATATTATAAATTATGATAATAGTAATTATCAAAATTATATAAATAATTATATTAGTATTAATTATATTAATAGTTATAATTATTATAGTTATATTAATAATAATAGTCATATTATTAATCATAAATAATAAAATTATTATTATAAACAAGTATTATCATCATCATCCTATTTGATTGATGTTGATCTAACCTTAAAAAAAATACTTCATTAAAATTAGTTATATGTATTTGCTAGTTGCATTGTATTAATGGCAGCAGATGTATATGTATTGGTTGACTGGTTTATGTACTTTATTTGGTATATTAATTATTTTTCAATTATTTATATATTAATATGTAGGATATGAATAGTTTGACAATTTTATTAATACACAAGAAATTAATAGTTGACCGCATATGTTCAGGTAATTAATTAAAAAAATATTTGATTAGAAAATAAACTCATTTAGAGTTAAATCAAATGATAATTTTAACCTTAATTTATATTATATTTATTTTAAAATTAAAAGTAAAAGGATAATTATGTACCTGATAAAATAGCACGGATATGAATATGAGTATGAGTACAGATATTACATATTCATATCAGTATATGAATCTGACGGGTATTTTTTACATCATCTATATTCATTTATCTATATCTATTTAGGTATACGACAAAAAAAATTATCGAATTTTAGATAAAATCCTTTCCGTTTATAGCTCTATATCTGACCTGACCTGACTCAATAAGTTAATTCAAAATAATACAAACTTAATCTAATTCAAATATAAACTATCTTAATCTAAATCTGACCCTAGCCTATAAATTGATCTGATACAATTCAAATCTATAACGACTTGAATTCGAACCAATCCAAAAATTAAGATAACATAAAATAACTCAACACGAACCGCGACTAATCAGCAAAAAACATTAACTTGCAAATAATATGATCCAAAAACGGCCCGAATCAATTACCACCAGCGTCGGCGAATGAGAAGGCTTGTATATGGGAAAAATAGTTGGTGGTCCACTTAGATCAAAATAATTAAAGTTGTACAATCTATTTAGTGTTTAGTTCAGTTTTTTTGGTACTCTAATATACATGTACATATAGAGAATATTATCTGTACATTTATATATAATTAGGTGTATATATTAGTATAATTATATATACATGATATTTTATACTTATAATTAAATACTTTTGGATCATTTTAATTTTTAACTAATTAGTTTTACCTAAATATACTACAAATAAATTTTTTCCTTCTACGTGACTGCGCTTTCTCACTTTCCCACGCCCGATTGCCAATTTGCCACTTTCAAAGAAGCGGGTTACAATCAACAGACACATGGCGAGAAATACGGCAGAATCACAATCTGAGTCGGAGAGCAGTGAAAATTCGAGTTCTGAAGGGTTAAAAACCCCGCCCAGAGAAACCAGAGTTACGGATTACGAGATACAAAGGCAATGGAGGATTGCGGAGAACAAAGCAAAAATAGAAGCGCTAGGGTTACGAAATACGGCGAAATCGGTTATTGTTTCGGCAGAAAACAAGAGAGTTGGAAAGGGAAAGGGGAAACAAAAAGGGAAGAGGATCGTAGAGGAAGACGAAGAGTATATGCCTAATGAAGAGGAGAAGGTTAATGTGGATGAATTAGGTGCTTCTAGCGACTCTTCTGAGGAATACGAAGAGGAGGAGGAGGGTGCAAAAGGTAGAAAGTCTAGGTCTCGTTCTACGAAGGTATGTACCCTTTTCTTTGTCTCGCATTTCTAAATCCATTCTGATGAAAATTCTGTCTTTAATTGATATTTTCATATTAAAAGTGGTTTCTGACTCAATTTCTTATGAGGGCCTAAGCTGTAACCGTTCTGGTGCAAGTATCATTGCTTTCGCAGTTGTTGGCACTCGTTTTATCAATGGCTAGATTAGAATAGAATTTTTTTTATGTAAACTTTTTTGTGAAATTAAGGTAATGTACTAGATTGCTAATTCTGGATCGAAGATTGGGGCTACTGATGAGTCTTGCTCCCAGTATCTATGGCATGCCTGCATTTTTTGTTAATGAATCGATGTGCGGATCCTCTGTTATGCCCTTTGTCTAGTTGATTCGTCGCCTAGAATGTTCCAGAGCTTTCAGGTTTCATCACTTTGTCTGAAAATATATATATCGTCTGATACAATAGAACTTTATGTTGGATCTGTCATTTTTTTTCCTTGTACTTCTATATGCCTTTTTTTTATAAGCATCCACTTGAAGTATTTTTTTGGTATTGAAGAAGAAAAAAAAAAGAGTAAAATTATGGGTGATGTGAGTTTCTGTAAAACAAACAAAAGCATAACTGGGTCTTTAATATCCCCCTGCCTCGTGATCTCGTAGTAAAATATCCTGGAATGAAGCATGTTGCTCCAGCAAAGACTCCTGCTCGCACAAATTGGTCCATAAACTTTATTCATTCTTTCAGCTTGCCACTCTCCGGAACCTGTCTGCATTGGCTGCAGAAAGTTGATCCTAATCTGTGACGTTTTCTTCCTTTTCACTAATCTTTAAACTAAGCTAGTTGATCTTAAAGCCACTTGATGACATTTATGTCATTAAAACAGTTAAACATAAAATACATGGTGGTGTTAGTGTTGGCTATGAGCATATATGGACTCAGTTGATTATTTTACTCCGCTTAGTCATTGAAGTTGGCGACTCATCAACAAAAGACTTTGTATGTCAATAGGCGAGCAGTAGAAAGTCAATATCAAAGAAGAAACCTTCCGCCAAAAAGCTGTTGGAGAAACCTGATTTATTGGATGATGAAGATGGGGCTTTCTTGCAGGTAATTTGTGCCAGTTTATCATTAACTATCTTCCATTCTGTTTTCATGCTACATGTTCCCTAGGAATATATGTAGCTCACCATATTCGTGGAATTAGCGCTGGGAGTATAAGTACGAGAATGTTATTCTGTGTTCGTGGGCAGGCTATTGCTCTTTCGTTAAAAGACAAAGGCTTCATAAAAGATGAAGAGGTTGAAATGCACGGTAGAAGTTCACATAAGTCCAGTGGACATACTAAGAATGATTCAGAAACAAAGGGTTGTGATCGAGATCAGAATGATGTTAGGAAGAGGAAGAAAAGCAAATCCGTGAGTTTTCTGCTTATACCAAAGAAAAATATTTTTCTTTTTTTTTTCTCCCTTTTTTTCTTTTTGGTCGTATAACATCCTATGATCATCATGGTCATCCCGTGTTGCTTGTAGACTGCCAGCCGTATTCAGATGAATGAGGATGATGTGGTTATACACTTTTGTCAGTTTGATGGTATGATGTCTGACTACGCAAATAGCATATAATCTTTTGTGACCTAGCACTTACCTGCCCCCACAAAAAATCTTTGCTTCCGTGGATTTTAATATCTGCTGTGTGTCTGATCTTTATGCAAGATGTGAATGTCTCATTCATAAAGAAGCTAGCTAATGAAGAAGAGAATGCATTATTTTTATTTGTTTATCGTGGTGGCGTATGTCCTTCTATGATTGGTTGGTTGGGGATGGTGTATGATGACAGATCGAAAGTTCTTTTATATTTCTGTATACCTATCTGCTCCTCTCATATTTTATGCCAATGCTCGGTTATAGTTCAAAATGCTGTGCTATCAGGGTTTAAAGGAACAGTTGGCATATTCTGTCAACTGAAATGTTGGGCGATGAAATTTTTGATTCTGTTAGGCGCATGCTTATCGTGATGACTTGCTAAGTTGGTAGAGCTATGTTCACATACTCAGTTTTTAAGATTTTGAACAATGGAATGTGGCTTGCGCTTTATTTATGACAAACTTATGACATGATAATCAAACCCTCCATTGTGATATGAAACACCTAGGTCATGTGTAGGTTTGTGGGAAATCATGAGATCTAGTCTTTATTATTATTATTGATAACATGGTTGAAGAATTTTGATCCCATGAGGATATGTGGTGTTCAGAGACTGGAAAAGGGAGCATAACCCTGAACGACTTGCGACGGATGGCCAGCATGCATGATTTTTCATGGACAGACAAGGAGCTGTATGATATGATTCAATGCTTTGACAGCAATGCGGACGGAAAGGTAATTGCCTTTTTAATGTTAAGATTGTTAATCGCACTGTATCTCATAATGGTGTGCTGTTTTCTTCCGTAAATTTATAGGGCGAGTCCTCATCTACCATTCTCTGAAAACTTGATGTTTTTGTTTTGGATGGGCTTCATCCTGCTTTGTCAAATACATGTGGCACTTGAAGCTGCAGTCTCTAGTTTTAATCCAAGACAAAATCTCGAGCCATCTCAAATAGGGTTTCCCCTGCAGGGTTTTCTTCATTACTTACCATGGCATTTTATATCTTTGTTTGGAGTAAAATGGGTACTTTGCCAAAAAGATTTTTTTATCGTTCTAAATATAGTATACAAGAGACTTACAATAATATGGTATATTTTTCACCCCTTTTACCAATATATCAAACACCCTGCCTTTTCTAAAGACCATAAAATTGGTGTACCCACGTGGTGCCAGCTTTCTATGGTGATTTACGGTTGTGATGCTTCTGTTTATGCCTTTCCTTGTCATCTATGTCTACTTGTTTCTGTTGACATCAAAGGAATCATTTCTCTGAACAGCTTAAGATTTGAAGTTTCACTTAATCTAAGCCTCTTTAAAGTTGTTTAGGCTGTGGCTCACGTTGTTGTTAGGGCTTTGTTGGTAGTTGTAGTTTTGGAGGTGGGTTGACATCATCGCTGTAGCTGCTTAACTATGGATGATGTTTATCAGTTTATGTATCCCTAGTTCCTTGCTGCGGTTCTCGAAATGATTTGTTGAACTTCTTTCAATGCAGCTAAGTCTTGAAGATTTTCGGAATATTGTTATCCGATGTAACGTGTTACAGGGAACTGATAGCGCTTGACGTAATATGTAACTAGTGACTCAACTCGATGCCATGTAATAGACTCCCCAAAGAAATGGAATATGATCATTTTGGTTCCTTTTCTCGGTCCCCGTTTGGCATCTCTAACCGTCTGATTTTTCAAAGCTGTGTGCACGGGATTTAGAAGATTTTCTATTTGACTCGTCTGAAGAGGAAGAAATATCAATAATGCTATATATCTAAATTTAAAATTCAACTGAAAATCAAAATTCTTCTTAAAATATGTAAGTAGGTACACTAATTTTATTGGTTTTTTATAATTAAATAATAAAAACTAAATGACAATATAAAATAAAAGGTGTAAAAAAGTAAATTGATTTTTTGTTTATAATAATGATAATGATTTAACAAATAATATCAATAATAAATATATTGTGCATAAGAAATTAATAGACACTAGTGTATATTATCTGGAGTGACACATGGTAAAGTGCATAAGGTGTTAAATATATATAGAAATGATCGCCTTGTTTAAGTACTTAAAAATTGGCTAAATTTTAAAACATTATATTATTACTCCCTACGCGGCTTATGGGTGTGGTGAATCCCCTTTTTGTTAGTTGGTCTCCCAACCTTTAGCAAAAAAATGCTCCTTGAATTTCACACTGCTCTCAAATCAACAGACTTGTTTAACCCAACAATGTGATGCAATACTCAGTCGACAGACTCTCCATCATACATACCCAATAGTCGTGCCTCCCAATCAACTTGATATTTATTTTCTATTGTTGGAAACTCGATGATGTTTTAATGCTCTAATCTTAAGTGGTGAAGCGGGTGAGATATGTTGTCATTAGGACCACCTATTACTCCAGATATGATATTTATGCACAGATGTTATCGTTACAAAATATACTGTAAATCACAATTTCCTTTGTTTCTAAAAAATTAAAAATATTTTTAGTAATTTATATATTATTTTAGAAGATAATAAATATATCCTTAATATTAAAATTATGCTTTTATTAGAAAACTACATAACAATAAATGTATAATAAAAAAAAATGAAGAAAAAACTTGAGATAAAAATAGAAAATAAGTATTGAGTAGTCTAAAAGATCTCTCTCTTTTAGACAATTTTTATTTCACCTAAAAAAAATTAATTATTTCATAGGTGTAAAGTAAAACTATTGATACAAAAATAAATATAATCATTCATGCATAAACATGAAAATAAAAGGAAACCAAAGTTTTCCAAAAAGTAGGTGTTAAATGCATACCCTTTTTACTTAGTTCACATCCATTAAAAGCCTTTTTTTAATTTTTTTATAGGTTTTCCCTCTTCTTTTCCCTCTTTCATACAAACAAAACAAAACATCAACCTCCTCTCCCTCTTCTCCATCTTATCCATCTTCTTCTGTCAGTTAATTTCACCAATTTTTTATCTTAATTTTATCAATGGAACATTATCTCAACAAAAATGAATTAGAAGAAATCATGGTACTTGATTTTTTTTCCTTAAATTTGAAGGTTGCGGGTGAACCATCCGGACTGAGGAGGCAACAACGGGCGATCGACCTATTGCCAGGAGTCAGTCACAAGCGATCCACCGAGAACGACCCGTCACGAGGGGAGGCCCAACGAGCGATTCACCAGTAACCAAAGCCAAGCCACAGGTGATTCACCCGTCACCTAGGCTTAGCAACGGATGGTCCACCCGGAGCCATGTCGAGCCACGGGTGATCCACCCGTTTAGTTTACTTAAATTTATTCGCTTATATATTTGATAATTTAATATTTATTTTTGTTAATTTCATAACCCAATTGATATTGATTGGTCGGGTTCATTATCTATGGATTGTATTTTCAGTTATTGTGAGTCTCTAATTAAGCATGTTAATGATACCGGAAGGCCACACAATATGATTTTCACTATAGAACAATTAAAACTAGGTAAGGTTTGGCTTTGTTGTGAGAGATGTGGTAAATACAAAAGATAACTTTCAGTTAATTCAAAAAGTGCATGATCCTCCAAATCGAAAAAATGTGACTGTAAATTAAGAATATGCTAGAGGGAAATTCCTTACGGTGGTTGGAAATTGAAGGTTGAATGTGGCATGTATAACTATAGTTTGAGAAATTTTAGATAAAGGTATTCTTTTGGGTAACGGTTGTCGCTAGAAGAACGAAGACTGGTAGAGGAACTAACCGCAATAAATGTGAAACCGATAGAAATTATCAACAAATTGCAACGGGCTAATAGTGATATTGCTACAACACTTAAGACAATTTACAATGCAAAACACAAGTTTAAGGTGCAGAATTTGGTCGGACGTACAATTATACAACAGTTATTGCATTTGATGGAAGCCAACGACTGTCGATATTAGTATCGTAGATATCCAAATTCTGATATGGTTAGTGATATTATATTTGCATATCCTGTTCTGTTGCTATATTGCTTGCATTTCCATAAGTCATTTACTTGGATTGCATATACAAAACCAATAGGTACAACCTTTCTTTCTTAGAAGTTGTTGGTTTTGTGTCTTATGGTAGGAATTTTACTCTTGCTTTGGCATTCATAGAAAGGGAAAAGGAAGATAATTATGAATGAGAACCAAATGTTGTCATTAATAGAGAACTGGGTGTAACAAAAATAGTGCCTAAGGTCTTTCCTAATGCAGCTCTCCTCTTATGCAGATGGTATATTTATAAGAATGTTCTCTCATATGTTACAAAAAAATTAGGAACTAGAACATCCGGATAACATTTCATGATCCAATGGAGGAAGATTGTAAAGGCAACTACATTGCATATATAAAAGAATGAGCTTTTATTGATGCACAATATATGGGGAAGATTTCCTCATCTTATACCATATGTTTATGAAACTTGATTGAATACTTACAAGGAAAGGTTTGTTTTTGTGTGGGTTAACTAGAAGCTTTACTTTAGTACTTATACGACTAATAGGTATAATTATATCAGTGTGGATATTTTTTGTCATTTAAATTGCAATTAAATAACCAACACTTATATTTTAAAATATTAATTTTAGGATGGAAAGTGAACATTTGAGGATAAAGAAATATATAGCATTGTTTCAGATGAGTTTTGACACGTTATGGTTAAAGATCGATACATTGATTTGACTCCAAATGAATGAGTTGAAGAAATATTTGGATCGGACTTGAGTCATTATTCATTATTACTCTACACATAACATGTTGTTTAATGAGATTACATTTGACTCCAAATGAATGAGTTGAAGAAATATTTGGATCGGACTTGAGTCATTATTCATTATTACTCTACACATAACATGTTGTTTAATGAGATTACATTTGTTGCATGTCATAGAGTTCTAGACCTAATTGAGGAGGAGAACAAGATATCTGATTTAGTTGGTTCTAATCCTTTAGGATATAGGTGTTACTTCAAGTTGACACATGTAGAGATGACAATGGGTCGGGTCCAGCCAGATCCAGACCAAGATCAGTTTATATTACCTAGACCCAAACGCAACCCATACTTGTCGGGTCTCAAAATTCCAGACTCAGACTCAAATCCACCGGGTCTAGCGAGTAAACGAATCCTAAATTGATCTAGCTATTTTTTAAAAAATAATTAATAATATATGTAAATACAAATACATTTATGTTTTATACAGGTTAATATGTATCTTTTATTATAAAAAAAAGAGAGAAAATATATATATCATACACATAAAAGGTAAAAGCTCTTATACTTAATAAGTAAACATAAATTATTACCTCCAACAAAGTCATGCAACCATTTGCTTGCACCCAAATTTAAATGCTGCTCTAAAATGCCTGTAGAGATATGCTAATGTAGCGGCTCCAATCGAACGATAGCATAAATTATTCAAATCAGCAACTAATTGCAACACAGACAATGAGGCACAATTGTTGGACTTTTCAACAAAAAGCGTACAAGAAAACAAGTACCACAAATAAAGTCAAGCATAAGATTCATTGTCATCAACTCTCTCAGTCGTAAGTTTATCCATAATGGCATCCAATGCAGCCGAGTTACCCTTCAAATATGTACCCCTAACCATCGTCTTATATTCACCCTACATATGCACAAGTAAACTCACAACATCATTGTATCATACGAACGGCTCGCCCGTACACACATACCCATGACAATTTAGGATCTAATGAAAATACATCATGGAGGGTAATAGTTATCTCACCAAATGGAAGATGGAAACTATTAGTTTCTTAATGCCACCTTTCAACAAAAGCAGATATCAGTGGATAGTTGTGATAGCGAAAGTAACTGTCACAAAGAGCTCTTAACCGTGTGCGGTCGACGAGATTATAAACATTTCCATCCTCAAGAGTGAGCCCAGGTAACCTTACAAGCGTCTTTACCCCTGACTGCACCCTTAATGGTCCACGTGGTTTCTACAAAAAAGATCATAAAAATACAAAATAACATTATTATTTTTTTGAAATATTAATTGATAAATAAATTACTAAAAATTATATGATCATAATTCCATATGGTGTATGTCATATGGCCATTAAAGCTAGTAAGAATATCAAGAATCTTTGGACCACCGCTTGTAGGTCCATTCAACCGCCAATTATCATCGACCGCTGATGACGAAGAGGATCCCGTTGCTTGACTCGAGGTGCTCGTGCCAACATGGACATTGTAGTCATGCTCATATAACATATAGTCAGCGTCAAAACTATACAACATTGTCTCGATAGTGCGTTCTGTCGCAACTCTTGCTCTAACACTCATGAGGACGTCTCTATTAGACACCCTGTCAGCGAGGGTGTCCTACATAATCTCTTTACCCTTTCCTTTATTACCTTCCATTTACCATTTATAATAAAAACATCATTAATACATATTATATGAAATTATAATTGAATATTGTACTAAATTAAATCAAATTATGAGGGTTATGTTTACAGACTATGCTTAAGGTTTTGGGGTTTAGGGTTAGGCTTTAAGGGTTTGGGGTTGGGTTTGGGTTTTAGGGTTTAAGGTTAGGGTTAATGGTTTGGGTATTAGGGTTTAGGGTTATAGATTAGGGTTTAGGGTTTGGGTTTGGGTTTAAGGTATTGTGGTTTGGGGTTTAGGGATCATGGTTTATGGTTAAGGGTTAAGGGTTAAGGGTTTGGGATTTACAGTTTAGGGTATGGGGTTTAGGATTAGGGTTGAGGGTTTGTGGTTAAGGGTTAAGGGATTGGGTTTGATGATCAAGGGATTGAGGTTGAGGGTTTAGGGTTTGGGCTTAAGGATTTGGGTTTTAGGGTTAGGGGTTTAGTGTATGGGGTTTGAGATTAAGGGTTGGGGTTTAGGTTAAGGGTTTGTGGGTTAAGGGTTAAGGGTTTGGGGTTTGGGTGAGGTTTTACAAGCTATTGTTGCGCATGAAGGGGGAGACATATGGCTTATTGCTGCGTACTTGGGTGGGTGCATTCAGGTGGTTTCTCCATAGGGGCGGGGGAAGCCTTCGGGCCATTGGTGCGTTAGGGTGGGGAGGGTTACAGGGTCCTTCTTCGGAGCGTCGCGGCCTCAACGGTTGGTTCACCCATTGGTTCCCCTCCCTTTCGCACTCCTCCCTCGTTCCTCTGCCCCATGTCATTCACAGGAACACATCAATGAACACATAGATCAAACACGCAAAAATCAATGGATTCATTCATAAAATCAATCAAACACACGCATCTCACACACACAGATCTTACATAATAGGTTTAGATATAAAAAAAATTACAAAAATATAACCAAATTACTTACGACAATGGAGAATACTAACGGGAAAAATCTTAGGGGAATAGGCAAAGAGGATCGCGATGAGAGAAGGGAGAACAGGCAAAGTGAAGCAGTTGAAATTTTAGCTAAGTTGGGCAGAGGAGAAAGGGAAAGGAGGAATTTCTTCTATTGGGTACAAAGAGAAGAACGAGATAGTGGAGGGAGATGGTTGAGGACGGTAGTTTGGGAAATTTGGAAAAAAAATTCGGGGGGGTATAGGGGTGTGTATTTAGTATTTTAAGTGTGTAAAGCACAAGCTTTCTTTCATCCTTTATATCAGATTCCTTTGAATTTGGATCATCAACATTTCCAAAGATGGTCATAAACGAACCTGAAAATAAGGTTTCTGCTCGGGTCGTTTATAATATTTTAAAATGAGGAAAAAATATGTTATCAATTATGGCTTAAAGTCAATAATTTGCATAAACATTGCTGAAATCAAAGGAGCCATATACTATAGATAAGGAATTTTCTGGTTATATTTCCTTGAGTTTGCACCCCAAAAAACAAATTAGTGAGAAATGTTGAAGGCTCGCGACAATGGAACTAATATGCCAATATATTGATGTAAATACTTTTTGTTAATTTATTTTTGAGAGATCTAACCCTCCAATCAATCCTATAACTTCGTCAACCAATTTCTTTTCCTGTTACTTAGGAAAAAAAATCAAAAGAAGAGAGCATTGAACGTAAAACTAAATGCTTTCATTCGTTGCCTCAACCTATCACTTTAATACTACGACCTTCATCTTTATATACATATGCACAGAAGCCCTACCCCCTTACGCAAACCCCAAGAGAAAGAGAAACTATGTAAGAAGGTCGTTGATCGGTTAACGTATGAAAATGTTCACCAAGAATCTAGTTGTCGTCCTTTCTTAGATCATTTTTACTTAAGGCGCGGCACAGATTAGCTATGCATGTAGAAAATGCAAACAATTGCTGCATATATTTAGAAAGATACTCACAGAGAAACTTCTTCCGAGTAGAGAATTCAAGAAATCACTGGACTAATTCTTGTACTGCAAAGAAAAAACAGTGCAAGGATATTTATCTTTATGTAATAAAAATATCAATATTTATCTTATAAAATTATTTATAAAATAATGAATCACCTCTATATACATATAAATAATCAATAAAAAAAACTAAACAATTATTTGTATAGATACAAAAATATAATATTTATCATACTAAGTACCTCTACTCTTTAAGTGTTATTTAAAAAAATTGAAGAAATCTATTATTATTAAATTATTAAACATAAATACCTCTTTAATTTGAAAAAAAAAAGTTGACAATTCTACAAAACTGGCATCCCCAATTCAAAAGAAAAAACTTGGTTTCCCACATATGCACCCAAATGAAGGCTAATTAATTTCCAAATAAACTAAAAAAATAGCAACAAGTAGAAAAGAAAAATACTAAAAGCTTGGACAAACCCACTCACCTACTAATAACTACAAAAATTTAGTTCACCCCAACTCACTCCACTTGCACCTTGTTCTCCTCAATCCACTAAGCGCACAGATGTCGTTGTTGCAATGAAATGTCATATCCATAGAGACTTCGTTGTTAATTACCATTTTCTATTATTTTCAACCTTCTAAACAAATCGATTGTCAGGGTATCATGCAAATAAGGAATGTTACCAAACACTCTAGGAAGTACTAGCAACAATTTCAATCTATTTAACAAGTATAGGGTCGATTTTTAGTTGTGATTTGATGTGAATTAATAAATTGCATCTCATATTTCTCTATGTGTTATGAACGACTAACTTATGATAGTCATTAACCTCTTTTAACAACTAAAAGTCATACCTAACTTAGTCAAACAACTTTCATGGTGATAAACCAAATTAAGTCCATTAAGTTCATGTTAGTCCAATACATTTTCTAGGATAGTGTAATACCTCCACTTTCACTAGCTAAAAATTTCTTCTTAAAGTAGTTCCCAGAAGCCAAAAATAATAGCTCAGGATGTTCCACTGCATCCAATATAGAAAAGGTACCCTTATACCCAACCTATGTAGAGTCAAGACTAAAAGTAAACACATACCTAGAGATTGGGTGTGGAAAGCAATTTATCCTACGATGATACAAGATTATAAAATAGGGATAATAGAACAGAGACAATAGCAAATAGATGACTAAAAGTCTAAAGAGATAGATACTCGGATAACCATACGTTAACACCAACCCAAATAATCAATCACCATAATCAATCACATCAAGAGCGTTGATTTATCAATTACCTGTAAAAATAAGGCAGTATTGGCTTATGAGATTGAGTAGCACTCATAAAAAAGATGGTTAATAGGTTATGTATTGTGGTAACAATACACATTAATAGAACATAGTATATAGGAATCATATGACAAGATAGATAATATACATGCATATATGCTCATTACACAAGATAAATCAAGAGAAAACAAGCTAGGGTTCAACATTAAAGGATTACAATATTCCATTTACTTAGTCAAATTGAGATCAGGGAACCATCTGTATCATATACTCTCCTCTTTTCCCCACAAATGAAGGAAAGATAATCAACCTCAGTAATACTCTTGCATCGAGGGTAAAACACACCTGGCCACAAGTAAATCATTAATCATTTAGTACATGTACCCCTATAGACTAGTAGATCAGACTAGCATAGAGTAGATTAGAGCCATCTAACTTCTGTAGGGATGGAATATTTCCATTAAATTAATTACAATCTTTGGAATCACTTGGTTCTTACTCATGTGATATTCCACTTTAATTATTAATGGCTTATTCAATCATTAATCAACATCTAGCACATAACAATGCATTACTTGGCTTACTCATCATCATAACACTTTCGCTTATTTTATATTTATCTTATCACATGGGATATTGTTTATCATTGTAACATGAAATACCAAGTATTACTAAATTAATTCCAAAAATTGTTATTATGAGAGCGGTAAATGAGTCAAGCTTAATTGAACACCTTCGCAATCAGTCTTAGCTTATTTTACTAAACAAACGAGTCAAATCGAGCTTTTAATAAGCCATGCTAAAATCATGAGCCAAAATTTTTTGAACTTGGTGTCAGCTCATTTAATAAACAAGTATGAAAATAAAGCTCGAGATCGACTCATTTAACTAGAAAAATAAGTCAAACCAAGTTTTTAATGAGTCGACTTGACTCATTTACAACCCTTGTTATTACTTAAAACACTTAGAAATGCATCATGGTTAATCAAATTAAATCTCATGAAGTAATGATAAGGCATAGAGTAAGGCAAAAATTACAATAGGAGATATTACTTTGATGAATAAACCAAAATGCCCTCATAAAATCCTAATTCACAACCTACTCACACCTTCATCCACAAAACTCACCAAATCACCAAAACTGACACAATGAGCCAATATATCATAATGCATACCATATCAAAAAATTGGGATTAACTTCAATGTTTTATATATATAATACCGATCAAACACCTAGACTTTATAAAGTCTATTTTAAATCATTTTCACATAATATTAATATTTGTGTTAACTATACTAACCCAAACTAGTCATATATCACACTTATCACATTTTGGTCCAAATAACACTTGCATAGCATCAATTTTCTAGAATCAATCCAAAATGATCATTTTGCCCTTATTTCACCTAAACACATCAAAACTTGTGATAATCAAACCATAACATATCATATATGAAAAATTGAGCAAAAACTCCAAGGAACAGAATAAAATCCTCATATTCCACAAAAATCAATAAAATGGCCATAACCCCTTAGGCCGATTCTATCACAAATTGCCCAAATTTCAATGGTGACCAAACTTCAGTATTTTTTACACAAAATCTCCTCGATAATTGTACAAAATATTTTTTGCCTCAATACGCAAGGGCAAAAATGTTGTTATAGCAATACAAGGTCTTATCCATAGGAACTTCATTGTTAATTAGTGTTTTCCATTATGTTCAACTATCTAATTGAATTGATTGTAAGGTCATTATGTAAATAAAGGAGATTAAAAAACAATTTAGAATGTACTAAAATTAAATATATTTAACAAGACTAAGATCGAGACTTGGTTGCGATTCTAGTATGAATTACTAAATTGATAAACTGCATCTCATGTTGATCTATGTGTTATGAATGACTAACTTATGATAACTATTAGCCTCTTTTGATGATTAAAAATTGTGCTTAACTCAATTTAACGACCAATTTTTATGATGCTAAACTAGATTAAACCCATTAAGTTTGTGTTAGTCTAATACACTCCTTAAGGTTGCTAGCTCAATCAATCAATTCTCATTCAATTACCATCTTTGACATCAATCTTCAACTTTCAATTCCTCAATTAACAACCTAATTGAGTCAAATAAATGATCAATTAAATAAACCCTAAGCAATTAAACCCTAGCAATTGAATAATGAGACCAAGCAATTGCATTCGTTCATCAAGCTAACACCAAAAATGATTTTATTTGAGCCTACAATGAATAACTATACTCACTCCTTATTGAATTAAAAAACATAATAAAATAGAAAAGCATAACAAGAAAAGAGAAAGATAGTATATTAAAAGATAAAACCATGATGTTGAAGCTCTAGAATCATACAAATCTCTAGAAGAAGATAATTCGATGTGAATTGAAATCCTAATCTAAGCGTTACTTGAATATAGGGTGAAGGAGAAGAGAAAATAGGGCGTAAAAAACCTATAAGAGAAATTCAAGAAAGTGCTTAAGACGTCTTTAAAGAAATATGGAGAAAGTTGTTTCCAAGTAACCATCAAAGCTCACTCAAAGTCATGAAAAACAAACTAAACTCAAACATCCAACACGACTGTGTATCTCAACAAGGCCAGGACATTAATTTTGTTGTCATTCCCTTTACACTTACCCTAGTATTGGTGTTCATCGATAGGTCGTGTTGCCTTATCCCAAGCTCTCTGTGATTTCCGCCTTACTCCAAATTCATGCTTAGCTCCAATACTTCCTATACAATATACTAAGAGACCAATAAATATGAACATATGAGCTAAATAAGGCCAAAACAAGGGTAAGTTATACCAATTAACAAGAAATTGAGGGTAAAACATAGTCAAAGTATAAAAAATATTCAAGTTTATCACACCTCATATATTTTCAATTTTCAAATTTTGCAACTATGCAAATTGATAAATTAGCTTTTTACTCTTACTTAATAAAAAATAGGTCACTAAAAATACCAAAATTTGTAATATTGGTTATGAAAGTTATGGGTTAATTAATAGGATAGTTACTTAATAATAAGATATTTTCCTAGTAACTATGAAGCACCCACTTTAAATTTTTTAAAAATTTCTAAAAAAAATTATGATTCTGCTATTCTCCCTACCACCCTACAAAAGTAACTTTGGTATCTAATTAAAATGATAAAAACATAAAACAAATTTGAACCATTTGATAACATATAGATAATTTATAAGAAAGAGAGGTAAAAAAGGAGAACAAGAGACTGACCACTACAAGTATCCACTTCCATTATTCTTAGAGGTGGAAGTTCAAGTTGGCACTCTATCTCCTATTTCTCGAATCAAATGTTAGTAAGCTCTCCTTTTTTGTCATTATCGCTACATGAACATTCTAGGCAACGGATTAAAGACTCATCTTTTGGTTTCTTTTGAGCTAAGGATGTTGGACTATAAATTAATTTTTGGTGTTGAAGGAAATGATAGAGTTGAATAGCATTGTTCTAATTCCTATATGGTTGTCAGCATCAATAAAAAATTTAACGTAATATAGTTTATCTTCCTCTAGGACTACCTTATATTATTATATGCAATCTTGTTCCCTATATTAAAATTTTTGTATTATTTGACTGTAGAATTAGTGTTTGACACTTAATGATCATTTTTAATAGTTTGTGGTTTACCTCACGATCATGGAATATGCTTTCCACTAAATAAAGCTCTTTATTTGTGGAAGATAACCTCTCATACAATCAAATTAACCTTAATTGCAGAGCACGTCTGGCATGGGTTGGATTAATTTTCCTAGGTAGTGAGAATAATGCCATAACTACTTTTTTAACCTACAAGTGATAGTGTTAGTGTTCTAAACATATAATGAATAAACTAAGGCTACTAAAAAAAGTATATTTAAAGAAAATTAAATCTCATTGTTGGATATTAAGTTGGAATGGTAAGTTTGAAATGCTGACACGAGTTGTCGCTGGTGGTGTTGATTTATTCTAAGATCTGTTCAAGTTGTCATCAAATTTAGGAAAAAAAATGAATCCTAAACATGTAGAATTAACCAATAATGGAATGCTATATAGCGGTTTAAATACCCATCAAATATTAATGAGCAGTATATAGGACCTAAAATACTTTGATCCATAACTTTAATTACTAAGCAATAGTAGCTTGACACGTAGCACAAATTAGCAAACACAAAGTAGAATTTTTTAATGAAAAAGTGAATATTATTGCACTTTACTTTCAAACTAGATGTTTACATGTGTCATGCACAAACTTTCATAATATTAATTATAACTAATAATCATAATATACTAAAATAACTAGTTTGTCACTCATTTAAATTTATATATCGCTATGGTGAACTAATAGGTTTTGACAAAGAAAATTAAGTTTATTGTTAGGAAATTTTCCTTTTTATAAATTTGAAATGTTTAACTCCTTTTTCTTTTTTCCCCTTAATGTATAAGTAAGGAAAATCTGGGTACAAATATCCATATTCCAATATTTGCACCTATTCATATGAATTATATTATATATATATATATCTATTACATAAAAAGTTTATACTTCATTTTTGGGGTTAAAATCATAAAGTTGACCTAATCCAAAAGTTTTATCTCCGTGTAACCTATCACTAAACATAATTACCTTCTTTTCCCTTGATAAGTAATAATATTATTAATGATAAAAAATTTATCACACAAACATCATCTTAAATCACTTCCCTCGTGTTCTAGGATGATTTTGAAAAGAATCGTAATCTTTTACCCAGGTTAAGTCAGAAAAACATTCATTTAGTACATTATCTCCTTTAATCATTGTTTTTATATCAGTACACATCTATATTTGCATTCATACAAAAAAAAAATGTTTCTATAAAGTACATACACCTACATTGCAATTCCATACCGCCTTAATTTATTAAACAACACACCTCTAATATATTAATAAATACATTATGATAGCCCCTAATGTGAATGTGGATCGAAAGATCTTCAAGTAAAAAAATGGATCTTATTTATTCTTCAAACAATGAATCTCGAATGGATGTATGAAGTACTCATATATTTGAATGACACTCCAAACACTAACAAGATAGAAACTTTGATACTTCACAAAGATAGTAATCAAAGGATTGTTAATGAGAACTTACAAAGAATTACTCACTAAAGACAATCAAGAGAAACCACACATAGTAATTTTTCCATAATCAAGCAATCTCACAAAGATAAATGAAAAAAAACTCACAAAAAGATTTTTATTACTCGACTCAAATTCACTTAACATCCCATCAATCTCGAAGTGTCAGCATTTTGCCATATATATAGGCATAACCCATGAAAATACCCATCCAATCACCCACATGATATGTTAGAGTTAGGTTTGGGTTACAAAAGTGACACATAAAATTATAACTATCAACAAAATCCTAGCTTATTACAATTGACTCCTTAGTTGTCATTATCTGCCTTTGATGGTTGTAGTTTACTTATTGCAGCTACCAATATGTCACCTTTGACTAGTCAACCAATCAACCAACTCACTAAGACTTCATTTGGTTGTGTAAAAATCTCTTATTTGCAAGATTCTTTAATTTAGAACCATATTTTCAAGATAGTGTCTTTAACTTGGAAAACACTTCCAAGAACCTTAAGAAAAATACTAAATATGTCCAACAATCATGTTTAGATGTATAAACATACTTGCACCTGCATCAGCCCCTGCCCTTAGTAATCTAAACTCATCAAAATAACCCATAGTAATACCACATAATAAATTCTAACATAGAATTGTGACTTAGAGATCATCGACACCTAAGCATAACACCGTCAATTTACCATTACCTGCCCATTGATTTTATGTTAATATTTCATTGATTTTAATATTGACACATACAAAGTAAAGTCCAGTATGATGGAAAATCTACTTTTGTTGTTTTATTTGTGCTTTTCATTTTGTTAATGAGAAAAAAACTTCTTCAAGTTAGGCTCCATTCACACTTCTATTGCTAGACCAAAACAAAAAAAAAACCTCTTTTTGGTTAATAACATGTCCCTTGTTTACCTGCTTCAATGAGCACTTAAATGTTGCAAAAGTAAACAGAAGCTCCAAAGTAACACATGGCCACCTAGATTGATACTTGGTGATAAAAGTAGATGAAAAAATAACTACTTAATAGTATTTTACCTTTTTTTAAAATTCAGTTGATTAGTATGAGATAAGATATATTAGTCGCATTCTCACATCACGTTAGCATAAAGTATTTTACCTTAGATTGAATGTCTCGAAAATAAAACATGGTAAAATATTTTTTACCAAATTCTTACATCTTACTCAAACAATCCCTGCACGCATTGTTTATAAGCTCCATGATTATTTCAATTATTTTTTTATGCCAATCACACGAAACTACCAGCCTTCGTGTGAAGAACCAAATAGAAAAGAAAAATTTTAGCAACTAATATGGATACATGGAACCATGAAACCATTCAATATACCTCATCTTTGCCAAAGAATTTATATATCCACATGAGATATACCTAACTTTCAAGAAGGATCTTCACCGTCTTAAAAGCATAGTTACTCCGTATCAGTAAAAAATATTTTTTCTTGTGATGACAAAATTTCTATTTAGACATGATTACACACAATAGATGTCACTCTCAAGAAGACCCTTCAATGTTTATGCACATTCTTCTTAGAAATAAAATAAAGGATCACAAGAAACAATTTCATATGATGAACCTCATTCTCAAGAAAGCTCTTCACTACTGACATACTTTTTTGCTAACTTTTTTTAGTAGATAGAAATTAGAATTAGCTGAAACATTATGATATTCAAACATTTAAACACACTCGATGTTCTTGCAAAAAAACAAATAGACATTAATTAAGAATTTGAAATATTTTGAAAGCAAAACATTGATTTGTATACCTCCATTACTTACTCATTACCCGCTATTGTGATAAAAGTGTGTATATGAACAGATAAAAATAGAAAAATTAATTAAAAATATTAGCATTATACTAACTTGATTGTTACTGTTATTGTTGTTGTTATTGTGCATAACAAATAGCTAAAATAGAGCCATAATAGCACAATTGTAGACATATTCACACATCATGAGCAAAATCAACAAAAATACACTTAAAATTATACATGTTACATTACTCAAACCACACTAGCTTTTGAGCATAAACATAGAACTCGGTGGACAATTTCCTCTTCAACAAGAAATCATAATGGACTTTACCTTAGGCATATTTTTCATTATTTTTGACATCATAAAAACAAGCACTCTATTATCCATAAAACAGTTCAGATCTATAGCACAAGGATACTTTATGATTTGATTTTCACAAAATTCTAAAAGATAAAAATAATTTCCTAACCAAAACCTGTCAAAGCCATCATTACCCATCCCATGCTCACCAAATGTCCTTTATTTCCTTCAAGATTTGTGTAAACCTGATAAATGCAGTGATGAACAAACCTACTATGTGAAACACCAAATCTTGTAGATTTTCTCATTATCCTAGATTATTGTTTGGCACTACACTTAATGCAAGAAGGTATCAAGTTATTTTGGTGTTCCCTATAAGCACCCTTCTCTTTCCATATGTCAAGGATACAAAATATAGGGTATGAGGATATAAGATATTCATAGATGCTAATCAAAATTTTGAGCAAAAGGAAATAACATTATAAACTTAAATCTTGAATTAATGGTCTCTATCATGATTCCTCCACTACAATTCTTCAACTCGCTTGTCAGTTCTGACTTCTCTATGTCTACTTATTAGGTTAACGGTTAGACCTCCCTCTCTTTTCTAGAAATGAATTAGGTCCTTGGTCTCATACCTGGAAGATTATATTGCAAAACTAATTACTTGCAAAATTGACCAAAGAATCAACCAATAAATGAATAAATCAAGCTGCGTACCTATTAGACCCCTTTTCATTGTCAATTGAATTACATTCCTGATGAGTACATATTTTGACATATTTGTCACCCCTTTAATCTTAGTTTTTGGTCTTTTATTTAAGTAATATATGAGACTAATTATAATTGTATGCTTAAGTAATAATAATCTTATATATTTGATTATTTGAGCTAAAATGATATAAAATAAATGAGTTAAAAGTATAATATTATTTATTAAATTTTTTTCTAATGCTATGTTGAAGGTAATATAAAAAAAAGGTTTGGGTCTTTCGGACCAAAGGCCCGAAATAAAAATAATAAAAGAAGAAGAATAAAGTACAAGGAGCAAGGAACGTAGGAGAAAAAAAAGTTATAAAAGGGAGAGAGGAGGCGATAGTCGAGGAGAAGAGTGCAAGAAAGGAGCAAGCAAGGAGAGAGCAAGGCAAGAAGCCAACTAGAGAATAAAATCAAGGAAAGAAAAAGAGAGAAGAGGACAATCACGCAAAGTCTAACGCACAACAAAATAAAAACACAGAGAAAAGAGAGAGAAGGAAGAAGAAGTGGGCAGCAGGAGTCAACGCCAAAGGAAAAGGAGAGAGATAAAAAACGCAGGCACGAGAAGGAAAGTAGAAAGTCGAACACATCGAAGAAAATAAGAAGGAGAGAGAAAGATCTGAAAGGCATAGTGTTGGTTTTCAAACCGGGGTTCAAGCCAATGTGATGGAGGTTAGGAAGGACCTAGAGTGGAGGATGGTGTGCGTAACTTAAGGAGGGTTTATGGTTAATTAATACATTTATGGCAAACGTTTAATCGGTCTTTACGAAACGGATGGTATAGTCAATTAGAGTATTAATTGACATTTAAGGCCTTTTACCAAAGGTATTGATTGTTTTCGTCCGTTACTTTTACCAAACTTTATGGTTGTTTTTCATCCTTAGGTTTGTAACGCTTCACATTTAGTTCTAGGTTTTTTTTCTAAAGCCTATTTAAAGGCTCTTTTGTATAGAGTCGAGAGATATGCAAAGTGATGCATATGCACAATACAACCCGGGGGTGTGCGATATATCTAGAGAGTAGATCTAGGAAATTCTCAATTAGAAACGGGGTTTCGGAATTGAGTGAATTAATCAAGAGGGTTGTTCTTGATTAATTGGTGAGAATAAAAACAAGGGGAGAGTGTTCTTGATTCTTTTATAGCTTGAAATGATAGCAATAAAGATTCAAGTTTGATAAATTTTTCTTTTATTTGTTATTATTCTGCATAGTGCTTGTGTTCTTGGTTTTGAAGATTTTATTTTAGATCTCAAAACTGAGGTAATCACGGATATTTCCCAACACATAGAAAGTCAGGCGAAAGGAGAGAGAAAAACATATCAGAAGAATTATCTCAAATAAATTTTAGCATTTTGTCATTTGGATAAATTCCTAAATTTTCATCCATAATTAATTTCAGTTATGTCTTTCTCTATTTTTTTATATATTTTTTTAATTCATATTTTTTTGTAATTTATTTATTATGAGTGGCTAAATATTTGTTAGTGGGGAATAGATTGAAACCCTAGATTATGGTTTGAGATATAATATTTTTTTTCTTTATTTCATGAGATTGTTTGTTGACTCTACTTTAATTGTTGTCGTTTACATATATAATTCTGTCAAGTATGATTTATATGGTAGATGTCTTATTCTTGTTTCCTCATAGTAATAGTATGTATGATCCTATGCTTGTTAGGTGGCTATATGGACATGTTAGAATTTATATGTATGATTGCAGCTAAGTTAAATAAGAATTCACCTAATAGTCGTGTGATTCTAACCGGAGTAATAGAACATTCAGATACGTGTGGGTCAAAGGAAATGAATACAACTAGACACGCTTGATGTACTAGTTTGAGTACTTAGACTGACATCCTTCAACTTATGTTTAATGCTTTAAATCTAGTCAAATATAGGATCTTCTTGTTGCAATTATACTACTAGCATTTAATAGAATTTAATATTAGTGCTTCGTCCTATTAATTATTTCAGGAAAGTAATAGAAGGTGTAAAGACTTGCTTTTGGCTTACAACTTGGTCAGTCTCTTTCTTATGATTAAAATATGACTTAGAAATTATTATTATATTTTGACGTATTCTAGTAGTGAATTTTGGTTTCACTAGCATATTTATCATATTTATATTTATCTATTATTTTAATTTAGTCATTATTTTTATTATTTTCTATTTGAAAACTCCAATAATTGTGTTTTTCTTATTATTTCTTTTTATGTGATTTAGAGTTTTTTATTATCATTTGTGAGTTAGCTAAATAAAGGTGAGATCTTTCAATTTTTGGCATAGAATAATACCCTTATTTGTCAATACTACAATTGACTATAAGCGGGTTTAAGTTGGGTGACGGCTACAGCCACACCAATTTTTGCTGTCGTTGCGAGGAATTAGTAACTCTACCTTTATTTTGCTATTGTTTTTTTAGTGTTTTGTGTGTTTTTCTTGAGTCATTATATATATTTTTTGTTTTATTTATAGTTTGTGTGGTTTACAAGAAGGAAACCACAAGGTGATCTTTTACCAATGAATATTAAGTTATAGAAATTCATTCGAGCAATTAAAAAGTTAAATATTTCTAGTTATCCTTTGTCACCAAGAGTCGAAGACACACTTTTTGGTTCTTCATCATTTTAGACTTAGAAGGAGCGGCTTTAAATATCGACACATCATCAACAAAAGAGCCTATCTACTTTGCTCACATGGCAATCAATAGTAGTTTGCAAGAGTTGGTAGCCCACAATATAGCTGAAGCAATCCTTATATGTATTGGCTATCTTGAGTCTATTGTTGGAAAGGAAAAATATTTTGAACTCAAGTCCAACCTACTTCACCAACTTTCTACTTTCCATGGGCTCTTTAGTAAAGACCCCAACAAGTTTCTAAAAGAGTTTCAGTTTGTATGTGTCTCCATGTGCCCCAAGGAGGCAGATCTTCAAATATTAAAGCTTAAAGCATTTTCATTTACCTTAGTGAATGGTGTGAAGGATTGGCTTTATGAGCTACATACATGGCAAATATACTCGTAGGACATTTTGGCTAGTGCATTCTTGGACAAGTATTTTCCTATTTCACATGTCACGATGCTAAGGAAAAGGATCACCAGGATCCACTGAGAGCCTAAAACACATTCCATGTTTACTACAATAGGTACGAGGCATTGTTATCAAAATGCTTACAACATGGGATAAAGGAAGAGAACTTGTGACAATAATTTTATGAGGGACTCACTCCACTCAAGAGGAGCATGTTAGATGCAGCTAGTGATGGCTCTTTCATGGATAAGGACCCCACTTCAACTTGAGCTTTATTAAAAAAAATCAAGCCTCTACCATGCAACAATATGATGGCATTTCCACCCGTGTAAGAGTAAATGAGGTAAGTATAAATTAATTTGATGATAGACTTGGCCAACTCACTACTCTCGTTTCGCAGATTCCCACAAATACTGGAGTCGTTACTACATGTGGAGTATGTTTAGCAATAGGACATCCTAGTGATAAATACCCACAAATGATTGGATGAGAGAATCATGCGCAACCAAATTTCATCAGATTTTCAAATATTCTCATACAAGTATGTTCAACCATCCTAATTTCCTTTGGAAAGATAATAATAATGTTCTTAATCCTCTAGGTTTCAACCAAATGGCACCAAATTTTTATCAAAAATCATAAGGAGGATCTTTTCATCCTCAGGTTACAACCACTAACAAATATAACAAGTTGTTTGAGTTGTTGACAAATGGACGGAGCCGAATGAACATAAATAAAAGAGTGTTAAATTTAGAGCGTTAAATGGGAGTAGTGATAACTTAGCTTAACCAATTACATGATCCAGGGAAACTACCTAGTAGTACCATACCCAATTCAAATAAAAAATTTGAGTCGGCTAATGCAATGGTACCAAGGAGTGGCAAAACATGTGAAAGTACTCCAAACAATACCAAGGATCTTCTCCCGCAACAAAAGAAAGGGAGATCATGCAAAAGTAAGAGAATAGGAGCGAAAACAAACAATCAGTTAACCAACCCACTATTCAACAAAAATTTGAGAGTTCTTTGAATGATAAATCCTCTACCATTCCCAATTTTGCTATAACTAATCCTATTTCTGTTGCTCCTTTTTCTAGTAGGCTATCCAAATCAAAAAAGATTGAAAGTAATCAAGTTGTATTGGATACGTTAAAAAAGGTGCAGATTAACATTCCACTCCTAGAAGCTATTAAGCAAGTGTCTAAATATGCAAAATTCTTAAATGAGTCATGCACCACAAGAAAGAGATTGTGGGAAAAGGAAGTGGTTAGGATGAGTGAGTAATTTTCCACTGTCATACAAAGGAAATTACCCCTAAAGTGTAAAGATCCTGGAATCTTTACTATCCCATGTGTAATTGGTAGCAACAAGTTTGAAACGCCAAGCTAAACCTAGGTGCATCTATCAATGTCATGACATATTCTATTTATGCATAATAGAGCTTAAGAAAGATAATGTTATCATCTAACTTGTTGATCGAGGGGCTTGTAAAAGATATTCTTGTGCAGGTTGGTACACTTATATTTCCGGCAAACTTTTATGTTTTGGATATGGATGAAAGTAGCACGAGTCTAAGGAAGGCCTTTCATAAGAACCGCTCGCACAAAGATAGACGTTCATACTAGTTCTCTCACTATTAAGGATGGAAACGGGGCAAAATTATCCCCGAACCCACCCTGATCCTCGTTTTTACTTATTGGGGAATCCCCGACCCAATACTCGAAACCCGACCCCATCCCCAATACTTGATATAATGCTCTTACAATATATTTTAATTTATATTCTACATAAAAAAAAATTATATATAGAATAATTAATATATATATATATATATAAATTTTGGGGTGGGTTTGGGGATGGGGACCCCAAACCCGTCCCTCGCCTCATCCCTGATAAGAATCCTCGAACCCAAATGCAATTCCCAAAATCTTTCCCCAAACTTGAACCCAAACGAAAAATTTCCAACGGGGCTCCGAACCTGCGGGAGAAATTACCATCCCTACTCATTATGGAGTTTGATGGAGAAGTCATAAGTTTCAACATCTTCAAGGCCATGAGGTACCCTATGGATGACCATTCTTGTTATACTATTGATACCATTGACCTTTTGGCATAGGAATACTTTTAGAAGGATGAGGAAGATCCATTGGCAACCACTCTTATGAAAAGCTTAGGACTAGATGAGAAAGGGGAATATAATTCTTTGGAAGAGATAGGACGGTACTTTTTCCACATCATATGCATATCGTGGCACACATGGAGGAAAACCCACATATCGGTATAGATCCCCTCCTTTTTCGATTCTATTAGCTACTAACAAGCCTATACCTTCTGTGATTTAGGCCCCTACATTAGAGCTCAAGCCATTATCGGATCATTTGAAGTATGCATACTTAGGAGATAGCGAGACCCTTCTGGTGGTCATATCTTCAAAGTTGACAAAGGAGCAAGAAAGAAAGCTATTGGAATTCTTTAAATCTCAAAAACCAACTATTAGCTGGACGTTAGTAGACATCAAAGGGATAAGTCCTACCATGAGTATTCACCGCATAACTCTTGAAGAAGGAGTTAAGCCAACTAGAGAACCTTAACGCAGACATAATCCTCCAATGATGGAAGTAGTAAAGAAGGAAATCATCAAGCTTTTGGATTGCAGAGTCATCTACTTGATCTCATATTCTAAATGGGTGATGCCTATTCAAGTGGTCCCTAAAAAGTCAAGTGTAATACTCCCAAAATTTCTTAGCCTGATCCTGCATCATTAGCGCCCTAATTGGATTCTAATCTCGATAAATCTTATTTTAGCCTTAACCTAATTACTTAATCCGGAAACTTTAATCGAATTTAAAACCTTAAATCGGATAAATCGTATTTTGTAACCTAAAATCAAAACCCACTAAAATTATCACTAATCCTAACCATTTTGGCTAATCTAAAATCACCTAAAATTAACCCCTAAATCTTTTTCTCTTTTCCCTTTTATTTTCTTTCTTCTCCTTTACACCGTCAAATCCAACATTTGAAAAATGTTGCAACTTGCACCCTCCCCACTTGCATCAATCATCACTCTCACCTCTGCACCCTTACCTGACCTGCACACCCCATGCGCACACCCTACCACTTTACACAACCCATACACACAACCATCCCCATCACCTGCCATTGTTCCCAACACTCAACCGTCTTTTCCTCTGCACCACCCTGCACCATTGATCACACGACTCCCTCTTCTGTCACTCTTCCCTTCCCTAATTCACTCCGCACACACACATGACCATATATATATATACACTACACACTCTTCTTCTCTTCTCTTTGTTGTACCTCCATTCTACCCATTTTGTGTCCAAAATCTTGCCCAAACACCCCTCTTCTTTTCTTCTCCTTCTTCCTCCTTTGCTCCCTTATTTTTGACTTGTGTACCACCATCTCCACCACCGTGCACCACCACTCGTCGCCCTTTGGCAGGTGGACTAACCCCCAAGGTCACCTCAAACTTCCTCAACACCATCGCCAGCTATCGCCGCCGACCACTGCCTCTTTTTCCTTCTTCTTCTCCTCGCCCGTAGCATATTATCAAAGCGCACGGCCTCAAGAATAGTCATGCGACACTAAAATTTCCTAGCGCATGCCCATGCAACTCAACACTGCCTGGTCGTGCATAATCTTTTCTCTTGACCAAAGCTGCACCGTCTGCAACACAGCCATGCAACTTCCCAGTTTTTGTCATGCACCTCTATTTTCACCCCCAAACCTTATCCAAACACCACCAAATTTTTACCACAACTCCACCACACTTTCCTCTATTCATCAACACATCTCAAGCTTCCATTTGACTACGGTTATTTCCATTTTTACCCTCTTTACCTTAATTTCTCCTTCGATTAAACTCTTCGAGCCTAACCATGAATTTTGTTATTTTTTGTAAGTGGTATTCTAGTAGCTTCGGAGGATGAAGTCTAGGATTTGTGTGCTTAGATCCCAATGTCCTAGTTGGTAAGGATAATATGTGATGTTGAGGGGTTTTGTGTTATTTGCTTGTATGGTTATGTGTGTTTTTATGATATTGTTGATATATGATGTAACATGTGTTGATCATGATATTTTGTGATGATATGAATATTATGTTGAAAGGAAGTAAAAATGGGTGAGAGGCACCATTATGATTTTGTTGTGATAATGTCATAATTGTGGAAATGTATCTTATGACATAAAATATGAGCTAAATGAGCTTTCATAAGTAGACATAATACTTCTCATGAGGTATGATGGCAATTTGTAGACTTGAAAATAATATGTTTGGAAGGTACAATATCTTATAAACTAAAGGTTATTGTTTGTCCTTAAAGGTAATTTGGTCATTATGGGACAATAAGAAAATTTTGGTATCTTATGTGTTAGGTGAATTAAAGTATGATAATAGTATCATGAGGAATTTTTAGAAGCATAATTGTTGTTTGGGGTCCTTAAATGAATTAATGGGTAATTTGGGGAAAAATATCTTATAATAATAATATCATTATTCCATGTGTTAAATGTAGAGGTTATTCGGATTCTAAATACGTTGTTAATGATAAAATTATGAGGTTATCTATTAGAATTGGTAATCATGTAAATTTTATGGGAGGTGTTATAACAAATATGTGGAATTAGGATTTTGGAGATTTCTGTGAATAATACATTGAGATAGGATTATTAATGTATGTGTATGGGAACTAGACCGTGCATTATGGGTACGATAATAATGATGATATTAGAGAGTGACTTATTGTAAGATGGATGAATAATCAATATGGGAGAATGATTGCTAAATGGAGTGTAATTAGGGTTTGAAAAGGGTTTAAGGACTTGGACCTATCTATACGTATATTTGTTTTAATGTGTTCATTGCCTGAGAATTAACCTTGAATAAGACACTAATCACTTAAATTGAAAGAGCATGTGAGTAGGGCCAAAGTGATCTATAGATATATATATATATATATACACGTGTGTGTGTGTGTGTGCGTGTGTGTGCGTGTGTATATTCCTATTCTACAGGGAAAAATAGTGGCTCAGGAGCA
The DNA here is from genome assembly GCA_039764185.1 of Tamarix austromongolica. Lineage (NCBI taxonomy): Eukaryota > Viridiplantae > Streptophyta > Magnoliopsida > Caryophyllales > Tamaricaceae > Tamarix > Tamarix austromongolica. The sequence continues at coordinate 14,924,088 of CM077819.1, forward strand.
TTTTATCCCGAGAAGATTATGTTTTTAATCTCCGTTCTACCAAAAAGAATAGTAGCTTGGGAGCATTTTGCCCCGAGATGGTGCTTCAGTCCGTTCCACCTAATTAAGAATAGTGGGGGCCCTATTCATCGTGAAATAAAAATTTATCAGTATAACCTATGGAAAATAAATTGATGATTTAAAGTGGAAGAATACGTGAGTTAAGACCAAGGTGTTATTTTTATGTATATATCCCGTTCCACCGGGAAGAATAGTAGCTCGGGAGCTTTTTTCCCTAAGAAGGTGATGTTTTCAAATCTGTTCCATCAAATGATAATAGTGGTCCAGGTGTATTGTCCCTAAGAAGGCGCTTCAAAATATTCCACTAGTTTAAGACTAGTGGGGTTCTTGCACTCATCGTATATAAAAGAATAAAAATGGATTATACTTAAATAAGAGGTCTGGATCATTTTCTTTCCCATGATATGTTTCATTTATTTGTTTATACACTTATTATCTGATGTGAAAGCATGTGTTAATTGCATTCCTATTTTGATAGTATTGTTCCTTTACGTAGTACGTACTACGTAGCATACTGACCACCCATATTATAGGTGTTGCTCATTCCCTTAAGTAGGAGACCCCTGATTCTTTTGTGCAGGTATCAAAAGATCTGCTAGATGATTATGCTGCCTATGATGCCTTATGTGGGGATGAGTGACTCCATCTATATTCAGGGTTGGGTGAAGAGTAATTGTTATCCGGTATATGTATTTATCCGGATACCTTTTTGGACACTTGATTCATGGTATCCCTTCTTTTTTATTTTGTATCGTTAACTTGGAGTTAAGCTCCAAACTCAGTATTGTATTATAAATGTTTCTTTTGTTTCTAATTTTCTTACGCTACTTTAAATGTTTTAGCCTTGTGATTTATGTAAGGATGATTGTATAGGATAGATTTATGTCAATTACGGTGGTAAGCCCTAATATTTTACTTATTTAATTCCGCTGTAAAATAAAAAATTTCAGTAGTAAAAATCGGGGTGTTACATCAGGGGTCACTGTAGTAAAACGAGGAGAATGAGCTTGTCCCACAAATGATAGTAACTGGACACAGGGTATGCATTGACTATGGGAAGTTGAATGCCATGACAAAGAAAGACCATTTTCCATTACCATTTATTGATTAAATGCTCGAGAGATTAGTTTGTCATTCCTATTATTGCTTCCTTGATGGGTACTCTGATTACAACCAAATTCACAAAGTAGAGGAGGATTAAGATAAGACGACCTTTGCATGCCGATTTGGCACATTTGCTTATTGACGCATGTCCTTCGGCCTATGCAATTCCCCTAGTATATTCCAATGATGTATGGTTGGTATTTTCTTTGATTACATTGACAAGATTATTGAGGTTTTCATTGATAATTTTAATGTTTTGGTGATAATTTTGATTCTTACCTTAACAATCTGACTTAAATTTTAAAACTATGCGAAGAAACTAACCCTGTACTTAATTGGAAAAACTTCCATTTTATGGTGACACAATAAATCGTACTCGATCATATTGTTTCATCTAGGGGGCTAGAAGTTGATAAAGCTAAGATAAATGTTGTGCGCTACTTAGCTGATCCCACTCTTATGAGAGAAGTGTGTTCTTTTCTTAGACATGCGGGCTTCTATCAACGGTTCATAAAGGACTTTTCTAGTATTATGCGACTATTAACATGCCTTTTGTAGAAGGATGTGTCTTTCGACTTGAGTAAGAAGTGTCAAAAAACATTTGATGAAAAAAACTCCTAACCATGGCCCGAGTGATGCTACCTTTAGATTGGTTCCTACCATTTGAAATCATGTCTCTAACTATGCGATAGGTGCAATCTTGGGATAACAAAAGGATAAAACCCATGCATCACCTATTACGCTTCAAGGACTCTTAATGATGCTCAATTGAACTACTCCACTACAAAGAAAGAATTGATAACAGTGGTATTTGCTCTTAAAAAATTTAGATCATATTTACTTCAAAACAAAGTTATCATTTTTACAGACCATGCAGCGTTGAAGTACTTATTGTCTAAAAAGGAAGCAAAACCTTAGTTAATAAGATGGGTTCTCTTGCTACAAGATTTTGATGTGGATATTAAGGAAAATAAAGGGAGTGAAAATGTAGTAGCCGATCATTTGAGCCGCATAATTGAAGACGGTGAACCCATACCACTCGTTGAGAATTTCCCGGATGATCAACTATTCGGGATACAGATAAGTACACCATGGTTTGTTGATATTCTGAACTATCTTGTTACTCATAAAGTACCTATTGACATGCCATGATATGTGTGAAATAAGATTATAAAGGAGGCATACCAATATGTTTAGGATGACCCCTATTTGTGGAAATTTGGTGTTGATGATATAATGAGGAGATGTGTGACTAATTCTAAATTTTAGCATATTTTATCATACTGTCATAAATTGCATTGTGAAGGATAGTTTGGTGCCAAAAATACCGCCTTCAACATTCTAGAAGCTGGTTATAATTAGCCTACACTATTTAGAGATGCTAACACTTATTGCATGATATGTGACAGGTGTCAAAGATCAAGTAACATTGGTCCTAAAGATGAAATGCCCTTAATCTCTATTATTGTTGTAGAAATTTTTTTTATGTGTGGGGCATTGATTTTATGGATCCATTTCCATCTTATAAGGACTATCTCTATATTTTTCTTGTTGTGGATTATGTGTCAAAATGGGTGTAAGCAATTGTCACCCATACTAATGACTATTATGTAGTTGCAGGTTTCCTCCAATCTCACATTTTTCCAGGTTTGGTATGCCTAGAGTGATCATTAGTGATTGAGGATCACACTTTTGCAATAGAGAAATCGAAGCTTTACTACACAAGTATAGGGTTACATATAAAGTTTCTACACCCTATCACCCTCAAACTAGCGAGTAAGCAGAAGTCTCTAATCGAGAAATAAAGAAGATACTAAAGAGGACAGTGAGCCCAAATAGAAAGGATTGGAGCCAAAGGTTGGATGATGCCTTGTGGGCTTATAGTAATATCTATAAAAACGCCCATATACATGTCCCCCTTTCGACTTGTTTATAGAAAATCATGACATCTACCTATGGAGCTTGAATACAAGCCATAATGGGTTGCAAAGAACCTGAACATGAGCATAGACTCTGCTAGAATGCACAGGAAGCTATGACTTCATGATCTTGAAAAGATAAGGGATGATGCATTTGGAATTGTTGTGGTATACAAAAAGAAGACAGGTTTTTTATAATAAGATGATTCATGGAGCGTTATTTGTGGTGGGCTAAAAAGTGTTACTCTACTATTATTGACATCGCTTATTCCCAGGTAAGTTGTGTTCTAGATGGGTGGTTCATTTTATTGTTACTCATGTTTTCCTTTATGGTGCCATATAGATCGGAAGCGAGAAGATGGAAAATGATTTCAAAGTCAACGATCATAGGCTTAAACCCTACTATGAAGCATCCATGTAGCATAATGTTGAAGAGGTGCAATTATAGGAAACACCCACCATGATTGAGTAAGCCAAAATCACATCAAGCTGAAGACGTAAAAATAAGCGCTACTTAGGAGGCAACCAAATGTGATAAGGGAGTTTTCTACCCTTTATTCATTCATTTATTTATTTATTCTATCTCTCCGTACTTAAAAGTATATGTTCCTTTTGATATCTACACATTCAGGACAATGTGTGATTTAAGGGTGGGGGTGTGAGTGTTTTTGTGTGTTTTCATGTTTTGGTATTTCTTTGTTTCAAAAAACATATATATTAATATTAAATAAAATTCATGCATATTTTTTAATGAGTTTTTGGTGTGTTTAGAGTCTTAGGAACCCTTAACTAGTTAATGATAAGCATATATTTGTAATCTAACTAAAAGATGATCATAAAATCAAAATAAAGTGAGTGGAGATTTTATGTGTTAATTTAAATATAGGGAAAACATATCTACATAACTAGATGTGAATGGAGCAAGAACATGTATGATTTTCTAACCACTGGCATGGTATGTTGAAATTCATCATGTTCCCCAGTGAGCTTTTGAGTCATATATACCTTCCTTTTTTGAGTGAATTCACATGAAATAATCTACATGTCTTGGATTTAAAAAATTTCTTGCAAACCTCATATATATTTAATTGATTTGATCAAATTACTTATCATAGATCTTATAATGGGCTCTTGAGATTACTAAAACTTACACTTGTGCTAGTCAAAGCTTATAGTCAAAACATACTCTGATTGAAAAAATGATAAAGGCAACTTAGAATTTTCCACCACATGAAAAAATAGCTTAAATCCTATATTTACACTCCATAGAAGCCCATTTGAGCCTATACAATAACCATATATTTTTCTTCATTAACCATATTAAATAACCCTTGGGCATTATCCTTACCCTTGCTTAGAGCTAGTGGAAAGAGATCGATTCATTATATTATGGACATAGAGTGGTTGTGTATGTGATAGTATGTAGAAGAAATATATGTATTTATGTTGAGAAAAGATTTGGTTGTGTTTGGTGGTAGAGATAGAATATATATATTTGTTGTGTTGTCATCAGTTTTCTTTGAAAAAAATGAATGAAAAAAAGAGAGAAGAAAATGATAAGATGTGATGGAAAGAGAGAGATATGGAGATGATTTTGAGAATGATTTATTCATGTTCAATTTTTTTTTATCAATGTTCTAGTTTGGTGTTAAGGTTGAGGTGTACTATTGGTCATCATTGATGTGGAGTTGATGTTTATATTCCATCTAATTATTAGAGTTCCACTAGTTATTGGCTTTTTCAATACCACAATCCTAAAATACTCCATACCCTTCTATTTATTAACCCCGTTACTACCTATAAGTAAGTCCTATTTGATTCTTGATATGGGCAACCTTTGATCTAATAGATATTAGTCACAAGAGTTAAGCATATGGTTCGGTCTATTTAGCAGGTCTTTGATATCCTTTATGAGGTTTTCATCCACAAAATTTATGAGCCTTCTTTATTGATATATGTGAATTGCTTGTTATTTTTATCATCTTATCTCATATATCTGAGTGTTTCTATACATTTACAACCATAAATCTGAGAGAAAAGAAAAATAGAGGGTATCTATAGTGAGGATGGATCGTAGATGTGACTAAGGCATAGTAAATTTTCATCCATATTCTTGCTCTATCCATACCTTTCATGTTTATGTGTAAATCATATGTTGAAATTAATCCTTTAAATCTCCTAATGCTAAATCTTGGTTGATTACTAATCTTAGTGTTATAAAAGTAAGAGATTCTGAGAGAACATTGGTTAAGGGTGTTAGGTGTGCTTTTGAAATACCCCGAAATTATTTATTTTAAGAAATATAATTAAATAAGGATTTATTAGGGAATTAATTTAATTAATTATTTTATTTGGAATATGAAGGATTTATTTAGGGTAAATTAATAAGAATTTATAAATATTTTTATAAAGGAAAAATTGGGCTTTTGCTAATTAAAAAAGGAATTTAGGAGAAATATTTTAAAAGCCCTAAATTAGCCTAAAAAGGAAATTTAATATTATTTTAATTAAATATTTTATTCTAAATACCCAAAATATTCTAATTAATTTATTTAAACCCAAACCACTTAAATTTTCCTTTTTTCCTTTTTCTTTTTCTTCCCTCCTTTTTCTTTCTTTTTCTTTCTTTTCTTCTTTTTCTTTTTTCTCTTCTTCCGATTGGGCCTGCGACGCAGCCCAATCCTTCTTCTTTTCCTTCCTTCTCCCGCAGCCCAGCGCCGTTCTTCTTCCTAGGGCAGCCTGATGCTGTATTTTATTCTTTTTATCCCTGGGACGTCGCGTCTCATCAAAGAGAATTATAACTGTTGCCAGCGGGCCGGTTCTTCTTCTTTTTCTTTTCTTTTCCCCAACTGCCCGGTTCACCCCTTCCTTCTTCCTCCTTCAGCGTTCGCCGTCGACCTGCATCTTTGAGCTCCGAAAATGGCGCCGCCGGCCACACAAGTTTTGACCAGCCTTTTCTTCCCTCTTTATCTTCCCCTTAACTCGCAGATCAGCTTGGTATAATCGGTTTCCCTCATCTCTCACTCGTTTTCTCTCTAATCCTTCGCAAATGTTTGACCCAACCAAAACTTTCGTCGGCCGATTACCGTTGCCGACTACCCCAAACCCTACATAAAATACCCTCCTGCCGACCCTCAAAACCCTACCATTCCCTCTAAACTCTATAAATAGCCTTGGTTGGTGTGATTTCGAAACTTCTTCTCCCCGAAACTCTAAGAGCTAACCGTGAGCCACCGTGACTTCAAACGAGTCGTTCGTCGCCGTTAGCCAACTTCGCTGCCACCTCTGCATCCCAAATTCTTCCCTACACCGCACTCTATCTAACTAAACTCTCCACCTCCTTCGATTCTTCTCGCACGAGCCACCATAGCCATGCGAAGTTCCCTGTCCATCTCGCAAAAAATTTTACCCCACAGCCTTCAAGCCGCCATCCGCCACTTCTATTACCTTCTGCACCACCCAAAAGCTTCTACTAATTCTCCTCCACCTAGCCATAACCTTATTTCCTCTTTTCCCCTTCTCCTCCCCTCTTTTTCTTCATCTTTTTCCCTTTTATCCCTCTTTTCTGGCCAACGTCGGTGCCACCCATCTCCGCCGACTCAAGGTGAAACCCTAGACCCTCTCAGCCCTTCCTTTCTATTTATTGAAATTTATTCTATTTTTATTCTAATTTCCAATATTTATTTGATTATAATTATTATCATCATCATCATTATTATTTTTGTTAATAGATTTAATATTATTGATAAATTTTGTTGGCAAGGTTGATATTATTCTTGAGTTAATTAGATTGTTAGTTTCGAATTTTAGGAATTTATTTGAATTATTATAAGTTTATTATCTTTATTAATATCATTATTAATATTATTATTATTAGTATAATTATTTTATTATTTTTTTAATTATATAAGGAGGGCCAAGACCTAAATTTTTAATTAGGTTTCGCACCCTTGTATTTTTATTACTATTATTACAATTTTTACTACTTCTACTACAACTACTACTGCTGCTGCTGCTACTACTACTACTAGTATTATTATTATTATTATTATTATTATTATTATTATTATCATCATCATCATCATCATCATCATCATCATCATCATCATCTTTATATATGTTATTAATATTATTATTACTATTATTGAATAGTATTTTCATTATTTGGAGGTAGGGTCGAAAACCCCACCTTGTAATTTTAAGCTTATATTATCATTATTATTACTAATATTTTGTTATTATTAAAATTATTATTATTATTATTATTATTATTATTATTATCATTAGTAGTATTATTTTGGTGAAGGGTAGAAACCCTTATATCACCATTCATTTTAAATTACATTAGTATTATTATTAGTTTTTTTAGTAGTATTTTGTATAGTTGATTCTAGTATAGTATTATTTTAATTAAAAACCAAGTCTTAGGATAAGTTAGTAAATAATAGTATTTTTAGGAGGGAACCTAATTGTAGTATTTTTCCATAATAGGTGAGCCCAGTCAAAGCCCTCAAGTGATATATAAGCGTGTTCCAAGACCAGTGACATTTATAGGTAACGGGTGCTAAGGTCATTTGTGTAATATGTGATTTATATGCCATGCATGCCACGTGATATGATTTATTGTGTATTTTATGTGTATATTGTATACTTATTATGAATGCAGCATGATATGGAGTTGAGGTATGTTTTGTGCAAATAATTGTGGCATGAGAATTATGTATATGAGTGTGTTATTATTATGGTATTATGTGGCCCTAAGACATGCATGATAGGGTTGTAAAATAATGAAGAGGTGTGTAACAATATGGTGTTAGGGTTTTTCATGGTGGTAGTAATGTTGCATGGTGTTAGGGTTTTACATGGTGGTATTAATATTGCATGGTGTTAGGGTTTTGCATGGTGGTAGTAATGTTACATGGTGTTAGGGTTTTGCATGGTAGTATTAATGTTGCATGGTGTTAGGGTTTTGCATGGTGTAAGGGTTTTGCATGGTGGTATTAATGTTGCATGGTATTAGGGTTTTGTACAGTGGTATTAATGTTGCATGGTGATAGGGTTTGAATGGTGGTATTAGGGTTCGCATGGTGGTATTAATGTTGCTTGGAGCTAGGGTTTGCATGGGAACTAGGGTTTGCATGGAGTTAGGGTTGCATAAGTGTTATGGTTACCATAGGTTGATGTGGTTAACTAGGGTTGGAGGATGAGAATAGCATGAGTTAGTCATACATGTCTGGGCGAAAGTTTTTGAATAAAATATTTAAGACACTAATCATTTAAAGTGAAAGACTATTGAGCCAGGTCCAAACCGATCCGCCAGTCAAAAATAGTGGTTAGGATTTTTACCCTATAAGTGATCGATCCATCGGTGAATAATAGTAGTGTGGACTTTGTCCCGCAAGTGACCGGCCCACCGGCAATAATAGTGGGGTGACACGAGCTCAATAAACACAAACCAGAATTGTTAAGGCGCTTAGAAGATACTAATTACTTACAGTGGAGCACCATGTGAGCAGGAACCGGACCGATCCACCAGTTAAAAATAGTGGTGTGGACTATTGTCCCGCAAGTGACCGATCCACCGGCGAAAAATAGTGGTGTGGACTATTGTCCCGCAAGTAACCGGCCCGCCGGCTAAAATAGTGAGGTGTTCCTGTACTTACATGGATTTGATAAAAGGCATGATGTGTATCGACTTCCGATAAAAAGATTAATTAAATAATTAATCTGGATTGTTTGGGCCTTTATGTGTGGGCTTGATCATTTATAAGTTGTATACTTATCTGTATGACCTTATGCATTATATATGTGGGCTTAAAAGTGTAAGTTGAATATTATCCTGTATGATTATATGTGATAATGTGTTGGCCTTAGTGCTCGGTTACCTTACTCAGTACGTAGCGTACTGATCACCCCTTTTATGGGTGCTACTCATTCCCACGAGTAGAAGTCCCATCTGACTTGCTGCAGGTAGGAGATGTTTATTTTGATGCTATCGATGTCTATGGGACATCAGGCGGAGCCGAGTGATGATCGGGATGGATCGGTTCCTAAAGTGACGTGGCCAACTTTCCATTTGAGATTATTATTCCTATTTTCTTTATTTATGATTAGCACTTCAGAAACAATTTTATTATTGTAGTTATCTCTTTTCCTTGAAAAACTAACTCTCGTATATTGGATTGTGTAAAGACTTATACGTACCTAATTCCCGTACTTATGAATTTGGATTATTTAATAATGTTATAAGTTATTTTTCTTAGTCTTAGCACTTGGTACTGGAACGGTAGGAGTGAACTGGTCTGGTGCTAAGTGTGGCGGTAGCATCCCCAGAATTTACGGTTTTAATTTATAAGTATTGTTTTAAAAAAATGTGTAAATTTTGGGGGTGTTACAGCTTTTATTTTTTTCCATTTAAATTGTGTGTGATTTTATAGGTATATTATCTATAAAACCCTCATGAAGCCTTACTCATCATTTAAAGGTGACATAGGGGTTTAAAGAGCTTGTTGCATATGATAAGTATAATTATGAGACCTACGAAAGTAGCTGTTAGTTTTACTTTTACTATTTTCTTCGATTAGAATCATAACTTGCTTGAGGACAAGTAAGAAGCTAAGTGTGAGGGTATTGATGAATACAAATTCAAAATATATTTTATACCCCTTTAATCTTAGTTATTTGAGTAATATATGAGAATAATTATAATTTTATACTTAAGTGATAATAATCTTATATATTTTATTATTTGAGCTAAAATGATATAAAATAAACGAGTTAAAAGTATAACACTTTTTTTCTAATTTTATTTTATAGGTAAAAAAAATAATTTGTTTGGGTCTTTTGGACCAAAGGACCAAAAGAAGAAGAAGAAAAGGCAGCGCAAGGAGCAAGGAGAGAAGCCAACTAGAGAAGAAAAGCAAGGAAAGAAAAAAACATATGCAGGCCTAAAGCAAAGAAAAAGAGAGAAGAAGAGAGAGAGAGAGAGAGAGCAGCCAGTGCCACCAGCCACAAAAAAAAAAAAAAAAAAAGGAGAGAAGTGCACAAGCACGAAAAGTCTAACATGCAACTCAAAAAGTAGAGAAAAGAAAGAGAAGAAAGAAGGGACTAGTGGCAGGAATCAGTGCCGAAGGAAAAAGAGAAAAAATGCAGGCAAGAGAAGGAAAGAAGAAAGTTGGATGCACCAAATAAAAAAAGAACGAGAAAGAAAGATCTGACAAGTAGGAAAAGTCAAGCCAAAGGAGAGAAAAAGAGACCAGAAGAATTATTTCAGATAAAATTTAGTTATTTTTTATTTGAATAAATTGCTAAATTTTCATCCATAATTAATTTCGGTAATTTATTTCTCTATTTCTAATATATATTTTTGTGTAATTTATTTTTTTATTATGACTTACTAGATATTTATTGGTGAGGAATAGATTGAAACCCTCGATTATAGTTTGAGATATAATATTATTTTTCTTTATTTCATGAGATTGTTTGTTGACTCTACTTCAATTGTTATCATTTATATATATGATTATATCAGGTTTGATTTATATGGTACATGCATTCTTCTAGTTTCCTTAGAGTGATAGTATATAAGATTATATGCTTATTAGGTGGCTATATGAACATGTTAGAATTTATATGTATAAATTACAGCTAGGTTAGATAATAATTTATCTAATAGTTTTGTGATCTTAACCGGAGTAGTAAAATGTTTAGATATGTGTGGGTCAAAGAAAAGGAATACAACTAGACATGCTTAATGTACTAATTTGGGTACTTTAACTAACATCCTTCCACTTGTACTTAATGTTTTAAATCTAGTTAAATATAGGAGTCGCTTATTGCGACTATACTACTAGCATGTAATAGGATTTAATATTGGTACTTTGTTGTATTAATTATTTCAAAGAAGCAATATAAGATGTATAGATCTGTTTTTGACTTACAACTCGGTCAATTTCCTTATGATTAAAATTTTATTTAGAAATTATTATTATATTTAGACCTAGTTTAATGGTAAATTTTGATTTTTCTAGCATATTTATCTATTATATTTATTATTTTATTTTATTTATTATTTTCTATCTAAAAATCCCAACAATTATGATTTTCTTATTATTTAATTTTGTGTGATTTAGAGTTTTTTAAAAATTTTATTTTATTAGTTGTGAGCTAGTTAAATAAATGTACCTCTCAATATCCAGTATAGAACGATCTTATTTATCAATACTACAACTGACTATCAGAGGGTTTAAATTACTTGCCAACTACGGCAACACCAATTCCTTCCTTAGTTCAAGCTTCATTTCAATTGATGGTGGTGGGTGACATACTTGCTCTGATGCTAACCATCTATCATGATTCAGATCGGCTATTGGAACAATGGGCGAAAGTCCGATCAAGTTGTATTGCTAATAAATTTTATATTTTTCTTGGGGATTGAAACTCTTAACTGTTTGTGTTATTCAACTTTTAATCGTTCCTTCAATCTCAGGCTCTAACTATTCATTCCAGTTTGTGGTGGTTATTTATCGTCATTGTTTCTACTCGTGTCCATTCGGTCTCACAACATCTACATTCAACGTTTGTCCGATATTGAGAAGCTTGTAGTTTTTGTGCTTTTTGTTTTTCCTCTTTCAATTCCTTATTAGCTAAAGTGAGTGATGTTTTAAGGAGGGAATTAAGTGGTTCCAGCTCTGCGTTTTTATATATAGTTAGATTAGATACAGTATGATAGTAGGATTTGAATCTTAGTTTGGTTTTTAAATTTGAGTACAAATCATTATTGAAGAAACGCTAGCTGGGCGTCATGGTGAGAAGTATTGATATGTACTTTTCTGTTATCAAATCATTGGAATATTTTTTTTAATACTATGACAAGTTCATTCTCTACACCGAAAAGTCAGGCAAGGTAGGTGATGGAGTTTAGCACATTACATGATATGTGTTGACAACTATAAGCCGCCAAGCAACCACGGGATCTAGAGAATATGCTGCGAATCACGCCAGGGATACAGAGAAAATATGCTGCGAATCACGCCACCAACCTGGTCTTTTGGTGCGGAAGCTCTACAGACTACATTTCCCCTTTGCACTGATAGCTCCTTTTCTTTCTTTATGAGCTTTTTAAATTGAATAATGAGACTGGAATTCAAGACAGATTAAGAAAACACAGCAGCAACAATCCATTAAAATTGATGTTCTAGATACAGATATCGGCAATACAGCGAATCCCAGCTCCTTTTCTAGATACAACTGAGCATTACAGCAGTAATCAATGAGGCTCCTTACGCTGGCAAGTCTCAAATGGGTGTAACGGAGGCAGCATGAAACCATAAAACGATGAATTCCATCTTTGGGAATAGAAAGGACCAGTACCCAATAAGCATTTAATGTCTGCCTTTTCTACAGCGTTAGCTGTTTTTAATTTCTATCAAGGCGATGTATAATGACAACCGAGCCAATCTACGCTTTCTTGATCAAATACCCTAAGAGGACACCAATCAAGCCAATGATGATAACATATAAAAATGGAATGCCGCCATTGCTTTTGCTGGCTTGACGCCTCAGTAAGTCCTATATCACAATTTAAAATCAATTAGAAACATCATTGCGGCTAAAATATGACAGTAGTTTTGCCTTGACAGCGCGCAGGAAGTGCCATTTGCCAAGGCATGGACACAACATGCAAGCTAGACAGAGTAAAATGCCTTTGGATGTATGCATGTCTGATGTCTGCCACAAGCATGTCCGTGCCAAAACATTGACACAACAAACAAGCTGAAGAGTGTCAGTCTGCCACAAGCAACCCAAAATTACATAAATGCCCGCTAATAAAAGAGATGCTGACACACACCGTGTCAGGGAAATAGGTTCACACTTCACAGTACAAAGCACTGCTTGAAATTCACCAACACAAGCTTATACTAGAAAGAAAAGAACAACCCATGCCCATAAACCAACAGTGGGGCGAATTTTCTGATTCGCTATTGAGGGTGGCACAATCAGTTGAAATCGGATTAAATTTCAAGGTGGTATATGTTCGGTTGTCATTGCTACTTACTTTTAGACTTGGCCTCAATTAAGTGATATCAGGATATGCAGATAATATCAGCAAAATATCACACTAGTGCAAGATATCTTTCAATATCTTGACATTTAGCCTCCTTGGTATCCTTCAATGTTCCATCTATTCTCAATCACATTAATATCAGAATAGCAATTCCAGCCATGCCAGACCAGTTCAAAGACTTTGAAGTTCGCAATTAGTATAACTGGTCAGGGTGATGGGGAAATGCAGATTATAAAGATAATTACAATAAGTCCATACCAAGTCTCGTTGAAGCTTGTTGTTTAGCTGAATGGCAGAATCTCTCTCCTCAGTCAGTTGGGAAATCACATCTCTAGCCTGCAATTATACTACCACCTATTAATAAGAGTTTGCAACATGTAGGCATCGTTATGACAGCACATGTCAATAAATATTAAAATAAATGACAATTTTAGCATAAAGAGTGATTTGTGATTGCAATGCATTCGACATAAAATATTGTAGCTCAATAACACCAAGGAATTCCTTTAATAGTTTTGATTTTGATAGAGGTGGAAGGTCATAGACCTGTAATCTACATTTGTACAAATGAGAAAACTACATAAGTTTTGGTTGACAGGAACCATTAAAATTTCAATGAGACTAGCTCTTTCTATCCCTCTCCTTTGATACACAGCCAAAACAAGCAATAAAACCACGGTCGCGATTGCGGTTGAATCCTCCCGGGCCCAAATAACTCAATTTTCTTGAATGAACTATTTGTGTCAATGGATTAGTTCGATCCAAAACTTGAGATAATGGACGTAAGCCGAAAAAAGATTCATAAGTGGTTGTTAATGGAGTTGAAGTTACCAAATTCTGAGGAGTCGGTATTAAGTTATGCCTAATTGCTCCACTTATAGTTCCTCAAACCACGTTTTCTAAACGAACCAGAGCCAACCCCAATTGATCTTGTAAAAGATCTGCTACCGAACGAATACGTTTATTTTTCAAATGATTCATATCGTCAAGTGTACCCATTCCAAATTTCATTCCAATCAAATGATCTGCAGCTGCCAATATATCTCGTGGTAACAAAAGTATATTGTTTTGAGGTATATCAAGGTTCAGTCTCTGGTTTATATTTCGTTGACCAATCCTTCCTAATTCGCATCTTTGTTGAAAGAATTTTTTTTGTAATTCCTTACATAAGGATTCAGAAAATACTGGATCCCCACCTACACAAGCAAATTGTTGATAAAACTCTAAAATGACATTTTCTTTTGACCTAATTTTTTTTCTCCTTCTCATTTAGAAAAGACAAGAAAATTTCAGGGTAGCAAACATTCTCTAGAAGTTCTCTTAGATTTGAACCCATAGCTGATAATAGAACTAGAATAGATATTTTTTGTTTCCTACTAACACGAGCCCATATTCTCGACTTTCTATCAATTTCTAATTCTGATCTTCCTCCCCAATCTGATATTATGGTGCCAATATAGACTGAAATTCTGTTATGGTCCAATTCTGATCGATAATAAATACCCGGGCTTTGCAGTATTTGATTAATCACAATTCTGTATATTCCATTTACGATAAATGTTCCCAAGGAATTCATTATAGGAATGTTGCCAATAAAAATTGTTTGCTCTTGCATATACTTACTAGTTTTCCAAATTAATCCCATGGATACATATAATTCAGAAGAATATGTAAGTGATTCATAGACAGCATCTCTTTCTTTTATCAAAGGTTCTACCAATTGATATGTTTCCACAAATATTTGAAATTCAATTTCTTGATCTGTATCTTCAATTTTTGGAAACTTATAAACTTCTTCCGTCAAGCCCTGATCAATGAATCGACAAAATCCTTCAAATTGTATCTGATTCAATCCAGGTATTGTAGACATTACCTCATTTTCATCCGGGAGCATTTGAAATTGATTTCCCATTTATCAAAAAATTTCATTATTGGCTTATTCTTGATCGAATCCTATAGATCGACCTCGCGCCAATGGAATTGAGATTCTGTTTACTGAATTACATAAAATTCTACCCAACCTGATGTATCGACATATATGAAATAAGTATGGGGGAATAAAGAAAATTTTCTACTTGAGAGGAAGTGATAAATAAAAATTTATAAAATATTATTGGAAACAGAATTCTGCTGCTTAAATTTATGGTTATGTAAATTTTTTATCGAATATCAGTATTGCGTCGTTGTGAACGATATTTTATATGTTGCAGTTGTTGCGGCATGATTTTTTTTTTCACAACAAATATCAGCAAATATCGGTAAATATTGGCAAATATTTGATATTTTACTGATATGTAATTTTCTAAAATGGTTGTATTTTAGAAATTTTGTGTCACAGCTGACCAAAAAACAGCGCAATTTCAGTACCGATATTTTATTGTAAGAATCAAAGCCTTCTTACCAAAGAAAATATAAAAGGAAAGGTCAGGAAGGGGATAAATAGTAAACAGTGTGATTATAACTTTAAGTCCCAGCAGTTGGATAGAGGAAAGAGGAGAGACAATAGATCAAAGAAAAAGAATGTTAATAAGAAATTGCAAACGTAAAAGGCATGGCTGGGCACATACTAGAAGAAACAGAGAGGACTAATGAATTAGGCAGTACTTCACAAGTGTGTAAGTATTGACAAACTGTGAAAGAGTTGAAAACATGTAGGATTATATCTAAAGCATAGAAAAGGGCCTAGCCAAATAAGACTAGCGAATGAACATAAGAATGAGTATATGACCAGTTCCTAAGAACTTTAGGAATATAATTTTAAACTCGAGCCAAGATGCCAGAATGGTCAAAGCCATGGCTAGCTATTTTTCCTTCTTTTTTTTTTTTCTTCATCCATTTTGCTCACAACTTTTTTGATAACTTTATGAACAACCCACATGCTTGAAACAAAAACATCAACAATAAATAATTCAATGGTTACCATCAAAAAGCCTTCTTCCTGCAAAAAGGTTATAGGCTTATGGACACAAACGCCATACAAATGACTTATGCAAGGAATTGACCTTTAAAAGAACCAGACTCCAACTCCAAATAAGGACAAACCATGCAAAAGTTAGCTAAGTTCTTCATAATTACTTTTACGCTCTCACTAGTCAACCCACTCCTTTGTTTTGCAGCATGATTGCTTGCGGTGTCCTCAATGGTATTCAAAACGAAAGCTCATGCTGGTTATCCCCTTGTCACTTTATATATTGATAGGCAATTGGTCTGCAGAATTACCCCGTCTGCCACCGCATTCGCAAAATACACCTAGTGTAATAACCTTAAAGACAGATCTTCTCATTCAAGGGAAGATTAACCACAAGTACAGCCAGCAAGAAAACCACCCCCTGGAGACCATACATTATCCTACACGTTGACACCTTTGTTTGCATATAATAGTTCTGTTAATTGATCTACTGGCAAAAACCCTTTCGAGATTGTGCATGGTTTTTCTCCCCGTGCCCCTACTGATCTTGCTCCACTTCCACCCTCGGCTAACGTTTCTCAATATGCTGACACCTTTGCTAAACACATCCAAGATTTACACACCGAGATTAGGCAGAATTTTTTTTAAAAAAATACTGAGTATAAATTGTCTGCTGATGTGCAACCACAGGCCCAGGATTTTAATATTGGTGACTATGTTATGATTTGCCTTTGGCCAGAATGATCACCAAAAACGCTATCAAAGAAACTCCACGCACGTGGCATTGGCCCTTTCTCTATCAAGCAAAATTTGAACCTAATGCATATTTACTTGATTTACCTAACCACTTGAGTATTAGTCCAATTTTTAATGTGGAAGATTTATCTTGACAAAGGCAACTTTGAGCCTCCTAGTTGTGATTCTAGCACTTTCACAGGTTATAGTGTGCCCAAATATCCACAGCTACGGCAGAAGCAAATGCTGATTGTAGATGTTTTGGATGATGAGATTGTCACTTCCCCTACAGATGGATTCAGACTCTATCTTCTTCAATGGAAGGATCGTTCAGAAATTGAAGCTACTAGGATCAGTGAAGATGAGTGAGTTCAAAGAGATTGACCCAGCACTTTTGGAGGAGTATCTTCAATCAAACTCTCTAGAGTCGATTTCTTTTAAACTGAGGGGGAATGATGTAGTCACTGCTAAAGATAGATTTGTTAAAAAAAATTATATGAGAAGATTTAAATAAACTATTACGATTTTATTTATCCTTTCAATCTGTTTAGATTTCTCATCTTATCAGTTTATTTAGATTTATTATCTTTTCAATTTTAGATATATCTTTTATATTTTAGTTATTATTTTTTTATCTTCTAGACCAACAATTAGTATCTAAGCATTTGTCCCCTGATTATTGAATTGAGATCTGCTTGAGTTACTAAGAAATAATTAAGGGTGTTATTTCTTCTGCTGTTTCCTTCCTCTCTCACGTCTCCCCATCCTCCACTTCTCTCAATCTCTGTCCCTCTACTGCACTATCACTCAAAAAAGGTCATAAGCTCTACATATAACAATGAACTAGGACTTCGGACCTATCAAATACAATCTTATCCATGAATGAGCTAGCAAAGGTTAGGCAAAGAGATAAGTTATTGTGATAAGCCAGTGATTAAATACACTTACGTTCAGAAGAGCAGGAGTGGTCAGCAGATTGAAAGAGGCAACTGATTCATCATGCTATTTGCTATTTCCTATTTCCTATTTTCATTTCTTATTTCCTTTTTGGAGTCTAGTTGCGTCAGATGAGCATGACCTGGCAGCTGAGTCTGTTACTCTGTTATTTGGTGTCTTTTCTGTTTTGGTGTAGTCGATTAGTATAAATCAGGGTTGGACCGAGAAAAGGGGAGGAAAGGGGAACCGGTGATTGTTGGGGAAGGGACCAGGACCTCAAACACCTGGACTATCCTTGTGTCATTATCGCATTATCAATCTAACACTCTTTCTTTCTGCCTTAAATTCTCCTCTCTATCACCACTAATCTGATATTCTGGTTGCGGAGTGCAGCTCTGTTTTGGTACTTAACAATTTGGTATCAAAGCATCTACGTGACTGAGAAAGATGGCTCAAAAGAAGGTCGACGCATTGGAAGAGAAGTTGGGATACATTCAAGAGGAATGGCAGAAGGAAATAGTTTCTGTCAAGGAAGATACGCAGCGATTACCTGTTCTGGAGGGACGATTGGGTTCCATTGAGAAGTCCGTAGAGGAAATTCTGGAGAAGTTGTCGAACTCAGAAAAGCATGGGTTGGAAAATTCAACTTCGACCAACCCAGTGAAACAAAAACAGGATGACATCATAGCTTCATCACCACGAGCTGTGGGCGAAGCACAAGGAGATCAGGAGAGTGACCTTTGTCGGGCCAAATATTGACCTACCTGCCAGCTAAAATTTCCAATATTCAGTGAGGTAGACCTGGATGGATGGTTGTTCAGGGTGGAGCAATACTTCAACTTGAATCAGTTGACAGAGGCTGAGAAATTGAAATCGGTGGCTGTAGCCATAGAGGGCAGGGCGCTAGCCTGGTTTCAATATGCTGAAGAAGGTAGGAAGTTCACCAGTTGGAGGAGATTCAAAGAGGTATTTCTGACGCGATTTCATCCCAAACACAAGGCCTCGCTATGCGAAAAATTCCTTACAATTTGCCATTTGACCACGGTGGAGGAGTACTTGGAGAATTTTGAGCTGCTAGCAGGGCCACTGCAAGGGCGTTTGTTGGAGGAGGTGCTCGAAGGCACTTTTCTCAATGGGCTGAAACCAGCTATACAGGCAGAAGTTAGGATGATGAGGCCTAGTGGGCTCACAGAGATAATGGATGCAGCCCAAATGGTAGAGGACAAGAATCAGGTGATCCAGGTGGGGCGAATTGGACCGGGCAGTACTGGTGGATCTGGGACAAGGGTAAGTCATGCAACTTATACTACTAGCAGTCCTAACCCAAAAAATTGCAATTCAAACCCAACCAATTTTCCGATAGTCAGGAACCCGCTTCCCCCATACTCCCCCAAGCCCAACCCCACCAACAACCCACCTAACCCCTTCGCCAGAGACCCACAGGCCAACTATCGAATGCCTAGGTTCCGGCGACTATTAGAGGCAGAGGAACCGCGCCGAAGGGAAAGGAGCATGTGCTACCGCTGCGACAAAAAATACTCACCCAGGCACCTATGCAAGAATCGACTGCTCTAGATTATGATTTTGGAAGATGCTAGTGATCCCGAGGAGGAAGGTGAGTTGACGCAAGTCAAACTAAAGGAAATAGCTGAAGGAGTGGACAGGCAAGTTGAGCTCTCTATGAATTCTGTGGCGGGATTCACCTCACCAAAAACAATGAAATTAAGGGGTAAGATATATGGTGAAACTGTGGTGGTATTGATACATTGTGGCACAACCCACAATTTTATTGCTCAGGACTTGGTTAAGAGGCTAAGGATTCTGTTGTCTGCCTGTCTAGCACAGCAGCTTATGGAGTTATCATGGGAACCGGAAATTTAGTTCAAACTGCCGGAATCTGTAAGGGAGTTACTTTGTCGCTGCATGAAGAGGAGATTGTGAAGGATTTTTTGCCATTGGAACTAGAAAGTGCTGATGTTATTCTAGGGATGTAGTGGCTAGAAAAACTTGGGGCTACGCACATAAATTGGAGGACATAGTTGATGAAGATCAATTTGGGGGGCACATCAATCACTCTGAGAGGGGAAGTTGAATTATTCAAAATGCAGGTATCCCTCAAATCACTTGTGCATACGGTATACAAAGGAGGTCAAGGTATTTTATTAGAGTGGTGTGCATTGAATGTGGAAGAGGGAAACAACCACATTGGTGAGATACCATCAGAGGCACTAGCAGCGGTCCAAGGTTTTCCGAATGTATTTAAAGAGCCTGAGGGATTGCCCCCTGCTCGTGAATTGGATCACAGAATTCCATTATTACTAGGGGCCAAACCAATCAGCGTACGCCCTTATAGATATCCACAAGCCCAAAAGGACAAGATTGAATGATTGGTGGGAGAGATGCTAGCAGCAGGAGTGATTGGACCAAGCCATTACCCATTCTCTAGTCCTGTTTTGCTAGTTAAGAAGAAGAACGGTAGTTGGCAGTTTTGTGTGGACTATAGGGCCCTCAACAAGGCCACAATTCCAAATAAATTTCCAATCCTTGTGATAGACGAACTATTGGATGAGTTCAATGGAGCATAAGTTTTTTCTAAGCTGAATTTGAAGTCAGGTTATCACCAAATCAAGGTGAGCCCGGAGGATGTTGCCAAAACTACATCCCGTGGGCACAAAGGGCATTATGAGTTCCTAGTAATGCCTTTCGGGTTAACAAATGCCCCGGCGACATTTCAGGCCTTGATGAACGAGGTATTTAAGCCTTACCTCCGCAAGTTCGTTTTGATTTTTTATTTATGATATATTGGTATACAGTCCTGATATGGAGACTCATCTTGGACATTTACAACTGGTTTGTGAAATGTTAAGAGCAAACGGCTTGAAGGTGAATGAAAAGAAGTGTGTATCTGGACAACGGGTATTAGAGTACTTAGGGCACATTATATCAGCAGCAGGAGTGGCAGCTGATCCTTCCAAATTGAAGTGTATGATGGAGTGGCCCGTGCCTAAGACCCTGCGGGAAGGGGTTTTCTAGGATTAACTAGCTATTACCGGAAGTTTGTCCAGCACTATGGACACATTGCCGCCCCTTTAACTGCGCAGTTAAAGAAAGATAGCTTCAAATGGGGAGAGGAAGCACAAGCAGCCTTCGAAAAGCTTAAACAAACCATGATTTCTATGCCGATTCTTAAGCTGCCAGATTTTTTGCAACTGTTTGTGGTAGAAACAGATGCTTCGAGCGTAGGAATCAGGGCAGTTTTGATGCAATAAGAGTGCCCCATAGCCTACTTCAATCAGGTTTTAGGCCAAAGAGCCTGCCTAAAGTCAGTCTACGAAAGAGAATTAATGGCAATGGTGCTTGCGGTGCAAAGATGGAGACACTACTTGATGGGGCAGCCATGCAATTAAATCGCGGACCGCTAAATCGGTAGCGGCCGCTAATTCGCGGATTTTCAGTGTGCCGCGACGCGAATTAGCCGGTTCGCGACGGATTTCTCATTTCACGTTGTTCTCGCCGATTTAGCGCCGATAAATCGGTTATCGGTATTTATCGGCGATAAATACCCGATTTATCGGCAAGCAAGCACCATCACCGAAAGCAGCACAGAAAGCAAAAGGGACGGAGACAGTGTATTAGGACAGAATTCGCTAGAAATCAGAAGAAAAAACTTGAACTAACCTGCCCAAAAACTAGCTTTCGTTGAGCGTGGAGCTCCGAGCAGGTGCTGCAGATCATCATCTTCTTTTCTCTGTGCTGCTCTTCCGTCGTCTCTGCGAAGCGCTCCTCGTCTTCGACTCGTGGTGGCTGGTGCCTGGTGCTTGGCCTGTGGCTCGTCGTTCGAGTGGTGGCTCGCCGGTGTGGTTATTGTGGACAGGGAGTCGGGATTTGGGAGTGTATGGCTGTGCGGGCTGTTGGGGAAGAACCGAAGAAGAGAGTGACTGAGTGAGAGTGAGGCGCGGGGGTATGAGGACTGAGGTGAGTCTCGTGACTTCTGGAACATGGGTGTGTGAATAGTGAATACAATAACTTCGAACAACGACAAAAAAAATTTTAAGATGGCCGGACCCGGACGGGTGTGAGACAGTGAGAGTCGGTAAGTACCCGTGCGACTTTGGACCGGGTTTAAGGGATTAAGGCCCAATTTTACTACCTAATCCACATATTAATAAGGTTATTATTTTTTAATTTTTTTAATATTATTTAGCTGTAATTAATAGATCAATTATATATTTTTATTTGATTAAATTAAACTTTAGTTTAGTCTCTTTTTTTAATTAAATAATTATACTTTTCTTGAATAAATAATATTAGTTAAGATTTAACTTTTAAGTGGTGTTAATATTAATTTAGTGTGCATATATATAACTTATATAATTAAGATTAATGGATAATAATTTTTAGAATTTTGACCTTTTATAAATCTGTATAAATATAATATAAATTAACAAGCATAAAGTTATGTTATTCATTGATTTCATATCTACCGCTAAATAATACACCTTGTTTTCATTCGAACACAAATATAGTGTTATTAGAACAATTTAACATCTAATAAGCCATTTAAATGCTTCTAATATAATATAGAACACTAGTTTATTAAATAATTACATTTAAATAAATAATTAATAAGAATTCAAGCATTATGTGAAATAAAAATAAAAATTCACGCCGCGACGACCGCGACACAAAATTTATCGTTCGCGACGCTCCGATACCGCGACACCGCGACCGCGACCGCAAACGTGACCGCGACCGCGATTTAATTGCATGGGGGCAGCGGTTCAAGGTGCGAACAGACCAACGAAGTTTAAAGTTCCTGCTAAAACAGAGGGTAATTCCGAAGGAACATATCAATTGGGTCTCAAAGCTATGACGCTATACTTTTGAAATTGAGTATAAGTTGGGCCAAGAGAATAAGGCGGTTGATGCTCTTTCCCAGGTGGGGTCAACTTCCTTGTCTGCTTTCACCACTGCCTGGGTATAAAGTTGGAGCAACCTTCAATCCAAAATCGAATATGACCTACTGTTGGGACCCATAATGGAAAAGTTGCAGCAAGGTTGGGAGGGGGTGCCTGGGTATAGCCTACAGCAAGGGAAGTTGTTATACCATAGTCGGTTGGCGTTACCTGTCAAATCCACTATGGTTCCAAGGTTATTGGCCGGTTTCTATGCCTCAGAGATAGGTGGACACTCGGGTGTCTTGAGGACATACCGGAGGCTGGCTAGGGAGGTTTACTAGGCCGGGATGAAGAAAGATGTGCAGGTGCTTGTGGCCAATTGTACAATCTACCAACAAAATAAATATCAAGCTTTGAGACCTAAGGGGTTTCTCTAGCCCTTACCCGTGCCACAGTAGGTATGGGAAGATATTTGCCTTGATTTTATTGAAGGGTTGCCCAACTCACAGGGGTATAATCGCATTATGGTGGTGGTTGATCGACTAACAAAATATGCACACTTCATTCCCTTGAAGCACCCCTTGATTGCTCAAACCATGGTTGCCATATTTGTTAAGGAGGTGGTACGCCTCCATTGGGTGCTGAAATCCATGGTATCAGATAGAAATAAAATGTTTGTCAGCAATTTCTAGGAGAAGATCTTTAAGATGCAAGGCACCACCCTTCGTTATAACTCGGCATACCATCCACAGACGGATGGCCAAACTGAGGTGGTGAATCGAAGTGTGGAGACTTATTTGCGTTGTTTTTCTGGCAACAAACCAAGGCAATGGGTGAAATGGATCTCTTGGGCAAAGTACTAGTACAACACCTCTTTCCACTCAAGCATACAAACCACTCCTTTCAAGGCTCTGTATGGTTGTGACCCTCCCCCGTTGTTGCATTATGAAACAGGCCAAACCCCCTTCGATGCAGTGGAGCAAGAGTTGTAGGACAAAGATACCGTTTTGACAGAACTGAAGCAACACCTGTTGAGGGCTCAATCTCGATGAAGACTCAAGCAGATACGAACAGAAGGGAGCAAGACCTAAATGTAGGCAGTTGGGTGTTTGTTAAATTGAAACCTTATAGTCACAAGTCATTAATGAGGCGTTCGAATGAGAATTTGTCACCTAGATACTTTGGTCCTTGCTAAGTGGAGGCAAAAGTTGGACAAATCGCATACAGGTTGAAGCTACCTACATTGGCTGCTATTCATCCAGTATTCTATGTTTCAATGCTTATGCCAGCATTACGGGTTGATCAGCCAGCATAGCCGTTTACTCCAGTGCTTACTAAAGACTTGGAGTGGCGGGTAGAGCTAGAGTCTGTACTTGACTTAAGGTACAGTTCGCGAGGCCGGCTGGAGGTCCTAATTAAGTGGAGGAATCTACCTGATTTTGAGGCCTCTTGGGAGGAATTTGACGTGACCAACCAGCAATTTCCTTCGTTTCACCTTGAGGATAAGGTGAAAGACCGAGAGGGCAATGATGATAGGCTAGTGATTAAATACACTTACGTTCAAAACAGCAAGGGTGGTCAGCAGACTGAAAGAGGCAACTGATTTATCATGCTATTTGCTATTTTCATTTTTTTGCTTTTCCTTTTTGGTGTCTAGTTGCGTCAAGTGAGCATGACCTGGCAGCTGAGTCTGTTATTCTATTATTTGGTGCCTTTTCTATTTTGGTGTAGTCGTTTAGTATAAATCAGGGTAGGATTGAGATAATGGGAGGAAAGGGGAATCGGCGATTGTTGGGAGAGGGACCAAGACCTCGAACGCCTGGACTATCCTTGTGTCATTATCGCATTATCAATCTATCACTCTCTCTTTCTGCCTTAAATTCTCCTCTCTATCACCGCTGATCTGATATTCTGGTTGCGGAGCGTGGCTCTGTTTTGGTACTTTAACATATTTCTGAGAACTCAAAAGCTTTACAAGGTCAAACCTTTTTCCTTCCTTACTTAAATAAGAGGCAGGAAGAGAGGAGAGCATCATAGTCAAGAAGAGTCGAAGCACAAAGAAATAATGATATGCAAATAAGTTGAAGAGACAATGCTTACAGGCATTTTCTAATTTAAACAGCTAAGCACCTAGTTGCACGGAAACTCCACTGACCCACTGTTTCCCTGTTTCCTGTCCGGCTGTCCCCATTTCCTCAAAACGCACATCAATGTATATTTTATTTTAAAAAATTATCGTTTTCCTGTTTCTAACATTCCCGTTTTCCCATTTCTGTGCAACCTTGCAAATAACATCTGCCTAGTGCTTGAAATCAAAGATTTAAACGTAACAGAATCCCCTAAGAGACATGACAAAGAAAACTTAAAACTCACCTCAGTTGAACTGTCCTGATGCTCCATATGTGCTTTTGAATTCTGCAATTGTATATCACAATTTGTTATCAGGTCAATGACAGCAACAATAAAAGAAAGAAACAGCACAGAAGATATTCCATGAACTCACAGAACTGAACTCTGATGTATCCAGTGTCGCATTTTCTGAGAAAGAAGCCTGTGGAGATGAAGCACCTCCCTCTGATTCTTCACGGACCGGTGATGGTTGTTGCTGGGGTGAAACATAAACCACCTTTAGCTTGCACTCTTCAACATGCTTCCCAGTTTCCTTATTGAACTAAGAAAGTAAACAAATTTGGTGACTCAATAAAATTTAAATCTTCAGTGATTTTCTTTTTTTCTTATCAAAATCAAATGATTTCAAACAGAGAGAACTTAACTTTAAAGATTTCAAAATCAGTTTGCAACAGATTGGGGTAGCTACCAAGTACCCCATTAATGATTTAAACTACATCAGACTATAATATAGATCATACATACCACAAACAGCATCTATATAGATAAGATTGAACCCTATATGAAAGAACCATATTGGCCTAACTTACCGCAACACCCATCCCCCCCCCCCCCCCCCGCCCTTAAAATCCCACCAAAAGAAGAAAAGAAAAAACTCTCAGACCAATCATCTATGAGATACGAGTATGACCATATCTAGACCCTTGACTTAGTCTCCAAATTGTCACAGGTGCCAACTAAAATTTTAGCACGACAAAATGGAAGGTAAACATTTTTCTGCCTCGAATCATGATAAACCAACTATAACTATTACCTTTCTGCCCCTTCCAGCCTTCTCACTCTAACTGGTGTATGTATTAGCTCTATTTCATGTAAGTACATTAGAGAGAGAATCTTTACCCTCTCTGAGTTGACAACATTTGCATATGGAGAAACAATGCCTAGCAGCCTAACGTTTAAACCAAAGATGATACTGCAACCAACGACATGCTAATTTATTTTATATTCAAATTGACATTTATCTGCTAATGATTTGATTGATTCATTTTCAACACGGATTAATAGTCATTCCAGAATGAAATCATAAACACATTTTCCCTTAAGCAAACAGTTCGAAGGACAAGTCTTCTATATCACGTAATAAAACATTTATTAATAAAGAAAAGGTTACCATTTCAGGTGTAACATCCTTGGTAGTAACACCAGGGCTCGCAACCACGCTTTGAAGAAGAAATTTGTCCTTGCATTGCATGTCGGGAGGGAAGTCCTTCTGCGCTTGCATCGTCACTATACCGCAAAACAGTTGAGGAATTTAATCACATAGCGGACGATTTGCTTATCATCTCCAACGACACGAGATACAGACATAGATAGAGGGGGCGGGGAGCGAGAGTTAGTAAGACCTATAACGTTACAAGCAGAGTGCGGCAACACAACTCCAGTATTAGGTTTTACACAATACTTTTTTGGATTCGTCGTCTTAACCTAAAACCAAGTCAGCAAAAAAGGAAACCAAAAAATCAGGCAGTGAGCCACATGATCACCGGTCAATAAAAATTGAGCAAAAACAGAAGCTGATCATACGTCCTGTGCATAACTAAATGAAAAAATTATTAAAAGAAGAAGAAGCGGTAAATACCTTAAAAGCGACATGATCATCCGTCATATTATTTAACTTCATGGTACAAGAAATCTGCTTCTTCAACTCAACTTAAAAAATTCATTAGAACATAGGCAAATCAGTAAGAATGGCATACGGGAAGACGAGATTCAGCAATACAGAACGAAATTACGGTCGATAGTTGGATAATGTGCGAATTTTGGAAGAAATAAGTGAATTAAGAAGTCGACTTACAAGAAAATTGAAGCTCTTGAGGCTCAACGCTCAGTAACTCGCCGGAATTCATCTTGATACCTTTCCCAATTGCTGCGACGAAGAGAGAGAGAAAAGGGAAGACAGAGATCTACTACAGGATAAAAAAATTGGGGAAGAGCGTGAAAAATTTAGAATTTGAAATCGAAATTCGATGGAGATGCGAGAAAGAAGGAAGTGGGTGAGTGGGGTGGAGCAGAGGGCAGTCAGGTGACGCAGTGCTCCTCTCTGTCACTCGCCTCTTCGAACAGGAAAGTAAAAGTTGGCTCCAACGCTACTGCTGCTTGTGCAATGTTCCCTGCAGTAGTCTTGCGTCAACGGCGGAATTAGAGATTTCTGCAAATTATTTAGCGCGTCTCTTTGCCGTCAAACGCCTGCGACTCTTTTATTTTCATTTTTTTCTTATGCGTCTAACCTGCTTATTAAAACCAACTCAATTCGATACCTGTATACACTTATATGTTTTGACATTTTTATTGATTTGAAAGTGCTTTAAATAAAATTCAAATAAATATCGTTTTAGATTTTCTTAAAAGTTTTAATTCAATTTATTTAAATGAAGTAAAAGTAGTTTATCTACAAATAATTATTTTATTACAATTGATATAACTTTTGATTTTTTGACTCATTGCTTTTTACTATACAGTGATTTTAAACAAATAGGAATGTTTAAATGTTTATATTTAAAAAATTGTGCATTATTTTATCTCATTTAATTTGTTAAATTATTTTGTCAAGCAATGTCTAATTTAGGAAGAGATATGTATGTGCAAAATTAGTATCTCTTTTGTGGATAAATTTTTTATAAGAATGACTTGAGAATCAAAGGGAAGAAATATTAACTCATTTTTTATCTTCTAATTTTTAAAGTATTTAAAAACTATTAGTTATTTCTCATGATATTTATTTAGACGTGGCAAATGAGTTATAAGGATTGTATTAGGGTTGATTTAAAATTGGGATAGTCATGCAATGGAGTGATGACAAGTTGAGTCAAGTTCATTGAGTTTAGGATTTAAGTGGGGTTTGTGATGATTTGAATTAGATTCGAGTTTAGTTGGGTTAAATATCAAGCCTGATAAATGACCTATAAGATTTCTTCTAAGTAATTTGTGAATTAGGTTCACTATTTTTGCCCGAATCAATTTTTGGTCAATTGAGTTTCGTTTAGAATTAATATTGACATTAATTGTAATTAATTTATGAACATAGTTTATTATTGTTGTTATTGGTATGCTTATTACATATATTATGTAACATTAACTAAGTTTAGTTTAGAATTCATGTTGATATTAATTGTTATTAATGTATTAACATAGTTTATTATTATTGTTATTGTATGCTTATTATATATATTATGTAAGAATAATAAAAATGATGATGATAACAAATTAATATCATTGTTTGCATTATTATGAATATAGTTATAACCATTATTGTTGTTGTTGTTGTTGTTTCAATTAATAATAATTATTTTTATTATTATTATATTTATAAATTCAATTATTATTATTATTATT
Organism: Tamarix austromongolica; assembly: GCA_039764185.1. Lineage (NCBI taxonomy): Eukaryota > Viridiplantae > Streptophyta > Magnoliopsida > Caryophyllales > Tamaricaceae > Tamarix > Tamarix austromongolica. The sequence goes on from CM077819.1 coordinate 14,952,456, forward strand.
ATTATCATCATCACTGTTATTAGAATGATAAATTTATTATTGTAATAAGTATATATATAATTATTATTAGTATTATATTTATATTAATAATTTTTGTGCTTGGGCTTATAGTGATACTTTTTTTGTGAGGCATTTGTAATAATAATATTATAATTTAACATGGTATAATCATTACTAATTTGGTTAAAAAAAATAAAGTGAGGTAAACATAATCTTACTATTTTAGGTTTTTTTATATACGTTGAGTATCATATTCATTTACACAAGACCTCAATGATAAGAAATTGTATTGATATTTATGTAGCAATTTAAAATACTAATCAAGTTTGACTTTTGGTTAGGTCAAGTTCATGACTATTTTTAGGCATGGTCAAGTTGATATTAGGTTCTTTTAAGATTGAGTTGAATCCATTCAGATGTGGGTCATTATTAAATTTTATGCTCAAATAAATTTAGATTTTGGTTGATCATTTCAAATTAGATCAATTCAGATATGAACTCTTATAAGATTAGCTAGCTTTAAGCTGATTTAAGTTATTTCAAATTTTAGATTGAATTTGGATTCGAGTCTTAATTTTTGGGTAGGGCCACTCACATTTGATTATCTTTATCAAGTCTACATTAATTAATTAAAAACGAATATATACATTATCATTTTCTAAACCATAAAAATTTGCAAGTTTTTCTCCTTCTCCAACCAAGATGATCATGGAAGCGAATAAAAAAAATAATTGCCAAAGCTTTAGTATATTTTTTATTATCTTGTGCAAAATATTGTAAAGTCATTTGCATGTGAATATATCATAGTTATTTAAGAGGGGATTGTAACACCTCCAAATTTCACTACTGAAAAAATTCATTTTATTTAAAAGGAATAGCGGAAGCAAAATACAAACTGTGAATTCTAGAGATATTATCGCCACACTTAGTACTAGATCGGTTCACTCCTATCGTTCTAATACCAAGTGCTAAGGCTAAAAGTGTAAAATTCAATTTACGAAAACTCAACCATAATTAAATTAGAGTAGCTTAGTAAACAATTTACAAGAATATAATCCACCAATAGTGGTTGCAAGAATACAAGTTACATTTAAACCGGGGTTAAAAGAGAGAGAGGTGAAACCCTAAGAGTCTGAATAATTCCTTAAGCTCTTTCATGTTGCCCACTTAAATAGCACCTGAGATGAACCTGCAAGGGACACTGCTCATTGAATAGGTAGGGGGCCCACAAATAGAACCTTTCAGTACTATGGTACTGAGTAACCCTTTAAAATACACTTAAAATCAGGCCTACAATGCAACACATGATACAAAATTATGTACATATATGATGAGACGTGCATACATAACATTCATATACTTAACAAGTCCATCAAATATTAATGAGTCATAATGCAAAATCAATACTTCCAGACCTTAAGCCATTAGTCCATCATTATTCAATCATCTATCGGATTTTATATCCATGTGAGTGCGGGAATCCCACTATTATAGCCAGTGGACCGGAATACATACAGGTCAGAACGCTCCTGACCACTATTATTCGTTGGTGGACTGGTCTCCAGGATATAATACTCCTAGCCACTATCATTCCCTAGTGGACTGGTCTGGCCTCGACTCACATGGTATTTCACTATAATTACTTTATGTCTTTCCCATGTCTTATCATTATTACGTTTGGTTTGTTGAGCATGGAATCTCCCTTTATTATAGCTGGTGGACCGGTCTCCAGTGCACCCCAACTCCTAGCCACTATTATTCGCCGGGTGGACGGGTTTAGGTTCGGCTCAACAATGTTCCTCTTTAAATGATTAGTGTCTTATTCAAAAGTATTTCACCCTTGACATGCATGTCACTAACCTCTACTTCTATCCTCCCGAGAGGGTCCGTCCTATATCTTGAGACTTATGCGCCTCTTATCACACCCCGACATCCATTCCTCCTTACATTTATTCATAACGAAAACCCAACTCCTAAGGGTGTGGGTTAAGGTCCATCACTTTATGACATTCAAGTCCTCTCACTATCACTCTCTAGGGTTTTCCCTTGAAACCCTAATTAGACTTATGTGGTCTAACCTTTCTTTTATCGTCCAATGCCTCATCTCATTTAGATTCAACCCAAATCCTATCACTCTACTCACCAATTATAAATGTGACCATGAAACCCTAGTTGGCCACTCAAAACCCTAACACCTTTCTTACGTAAGGATCATCCCCATACAGACTCCATCCATCCCATGCAAACCCTAGAAAATTTCCATGCAAGAGTCACATCACTCGTTCATTTTGATCATAACCTCCTTTTATTTTTTCCCTTATAGATCATTAGATAATAAGGTCAATCTTATGTCCCCTTAATCAATTCACTCCCCATTCGTTCCTTTTTGTCATTTTACCCCATATCATATTATTAAACATCCTAGAATGCATGTCCTAGAGGGTCACATCATATAACATTATAGGCACAACATATATCATTATGGTACACATGCCATAAGGAATTCACATAAGCATACCTCAACTCCAAGCTGCGCTACAAGTATTTAGTCATCATAATCATAAGTACACAATATGGCATAACACATGGCACACAAGACACAAAATTGTTCTTAGCCACATCCTTACTCGGTTTAGGTTACCAAGTTATCTCCCACGCTTATTAGGTCACCAATCACCCTTCATAATTATTATACTTATCATATTTTCTATTTGGTTGGTTAGATTACCAAATTACCCTTCTCCTTTGTTATAATTACCAAATTGCCCCTTTAGTTGGATAAATTACCAAATTGTCATTCTTCATTATCATAATTACCAATTTGCCCTTTAGTTGGTTAAGTTAACAAATTGTCCATTCTTCATTATCATAATTACCAATTTGCCCTTTTAGCTGGTTAAATTACTAAATTGTCCTTCTCCAATATCATAATTACCATTTTACCCTTCTCCATTATTATAATTATCATTTTCCCTTTTACTTACAATTACCATTTTATCCTTTTACTTACAAAATTACCATTTCGCCCTTTACTTCCAAAATTACCATAATACCCTTTTACTTACAATTTACCATTTTTCCTTTTACTTCCAAAATCACCATAATACCCTTTTTACTTACAAATTACCATTTTGCCCTTCTCTTCCAAAATTACCATAATACCATTTACTTCCAAATTACCATTTTACCCTTTTATTACACCACTTTTATTAAGTTATCATCACTACATGAATATTAATATCACCACTCCATTCTCATCGTCCAACTCCACCAACTATTACATTTCAACATAATACTCATTAGCACCCACATATATTAGGCCACATTCTTGCATAAGACATTTTACTAAAATGCCCCTAGGGCTCACAATAATATTATTCATACATCAATGACCACAATAACATAATATAACATGGATAAGTACTTAATATTTTCTCGAATAACAAATCTCCTTCCTTAAGCATTTCTTCCATACATGACATATAAACTAGCATGCTTTCCTCTTTATCATTCAATACAAGAAACTACATATAATATACTAGACATTATATATATCATGCAACATAACATATTAAAACCCTAATGTGCTAACATACGTTTATCTATGCATTTAAGTGGGGTTTAACGATTACCTTAATTCCTACAAAAATCGAACCTTACCGGTATTCCGTTTAAATATTCAAGCTTTGATTAGCAAAACCAATACCTAAAAATAATACCAATACTTATCATATTAGAAATGAGAAAACTAAAGCATAAGACTTTATAAAACTTAATTAATGAAATATTTAAATTAAATATTATACCTTAAAACTTATTAACCAAAATACACCAAGGCATGCATCAACTCATACTACTCATGCAGCATGAGTTGCATGCAAAACAAGAGAGGTAATGGCTCAAAATGGCATAAGGGGAAGAAGAGAGAGTCAATTTCGGGTTAGGGTTTTGGGGCTAGGAAAGAAGGTAGATGGGGGAGGATTTAGGGCAAGGGAAGGGTGTAGGGGTGAAGAGGGGGTGTAGGTGGTGGTCGGTAGGGCTGTAAATGAGATGAGCCAGTTCGGTATTCGCCTCGGCTCGGTTCGGCTCATTTGTTTAGTTAAATGAGTCGAGCCCAAGCCTCACTTTTTGGCTCGTTTATTAACGAGTCGAGCTTGAGCTTGAAAAGGTAAGGCTCAGTTCAGCTCACGAGCTTAGCTCCACTCGGCTCATTCGTTTAGTTAAACGAGTCGAGTCCGAGCCTTATTTTAGGCTTGTTTAGTTAAACGAGCTGAGCCCAAGTCCAACGTATTCGGCTTGGCTCGGCTCGGCTCGTTTACAACCCTAGTGGTCAGGGATGGGTTGTTGGCGGCCAAGGGTGGCATCGTCGAGGTTGCGAAGGTGGTTGTCGAGGTGGAGGTGGCTGAGAAGGAAGGAAAAGGGAAGGGATAAATGAGGGGGTGAGGGTGTCAGTTTCGACCAAAGGAGGTGTGGGGGGTAGAGGAGGTTGCAGAGAGTGGGTTGGTGGCTTGGGAGGCGGCAGAGGCGGTGGGATGACAGTGGAAGGAGGAGGTGCAGGCCAACTACCGAGAAGGGATGAAAAAGAAGAGAAAAAGAAGAGGGGAGGAAGAAGGGCTATAGGGTGGCTCGAGGGGGTGGTGTGGTGGTGCAGGGTGATAGCAGAAGGTGGCAGTAGGCGTTGCAGGCAGTTGGTGTGGCAGTGACAACGACGGAGGAGGCGATGGTGCAAAAATAGGGGGAGTGAAAGGAGGAGAAAAGGAGAGAAAAAGAATCGGGGAAGGGGAAGGAAGACTCGACATTATGGGGCAGGAGAGGGTTGGTGAGGAAAAGAAAAAGGAGAGGGAGAAGAGGGGAGTAGATGGCTGGCAGGGGCAGGGTGCAGGGTGCCAGAGGTGGTTGGGTGGTAGGGAGAGGGAGGCGGAGAAGAGGGAAAAGAAAATGGGCATGCGGGCTGGGGTGTAGGGCTGGTTTGGGTTTGAAAAGGGAAGAAAAAGGACAGGGGAGAGAGGGAGTGGTAGGGAGGTAGGTGGTGGTCGGGCATGGCAGTTGCAGAGCGTCGAGGGGAAGGTCGGGCATAGACGATAAAGACAGGAAGAAGAAGAGGAGGGAGAGAAGGGGCACGCCAGGTGTGGGAAAGAAAAGGAGGTTAGGTCGGTTCGGTCAGGGGAAAAGGAGAAAAGAAAGGAAGGCTGGGTCGGTCGATGCGGGCGGGGGAGGAAGGAAAGAAAGGCAGGGGCTGGGCTGCGCGCGGGAGAAGGAGAGGAGGGAAGGGAGCGGGCCGGAGGCCCAAGCGCGAGGAGGAAGGTAGGCTAGGTGTTGGCAGCCCAAAGGAGGAAAAAGGAAAAAGAAAGAACATAGGAAAGGAGGAAAAAGGAGAAAAGGGAGAGAGAAAAGAAAAAAAGGGAAAAAGGAAAAGGAAAAATAGATAAAATAATTTAGGGAAAAAATAGGATGTAATATTTTTGGGAAATAAATTTATTTAATAATTTAATTTAATATAATTAAATATATGGGTTTAAAAAGATTAATTTTAGGAAAATATTGGTTTGGAAATTTATTCAAGTAAAGTGAGTATGATAAAATAATAAAATATTTATTTTAATTTATTAAATATTCCTATCTAATAAAATATACTTAAAAATCCATAAAATAATTAAATTAAATAAATTTAGAAGCTAATTTATCCAAAATAAAAGCTATTTATTATATTATAGGTTTTTAAAATTTCAAGAGATTATAGGGATAGAGAGATAACTATTATACTTTTGTAATACCCCAAATTGAGGAGAGTGTTATAATGATTGATCTGGCTACTTATATCAACATGGTATACCATCCTTTTGGTGATTCTATCTTAAGAAATCCACAGTTAAGCGAGCTGGTCGTGGAGCAATTTTAGGATGGGTGACCTCCTAGGAAGTTTCGGAAATTTTCTGAAAATTTCTCGGAAAGTACGTGAGTGAGGACAAAGCGCATTGAAATGACTCGTGTTGATTTGTGGGGCCAGCCGATCAATTCGAAAGCACTTCAAGGTAGCCCTCGTGTAGTCGTGTCGACTTGGGGTGTTACAAATGGTATCAGAGCGAAACCGCGACTATGAGTTGAACTTGGATGAGTCAGTCAGTCACCTAGCGGGACGATTCTTGGGATGAACTGTATTGATACAGTCATTGGTTGAGGCGCAACAAGGACGTTGCGTTCTTTGAGTGGGGGTGAATGTAATACCCCAAATTGAGGAGAGTGTTATAAGGATTGATCTGGCTACTTATATCAACATGGTATACCATCCTTTTGGTGATTCTATCCTAAGAAATCCACAGTTAAGCGTGCTTACCGTAGAGTAATTTTAGGATAGGTGACCTCCTGGGAAGTTTCAGAAATTTTCTGAAAATTTCTCGGGAAGTGCGTGAGTGAGGACAAAGCGTGCTGAAAGGATTCGTGTTGATCTGTGGGGTCAGCCGATCAATCCAAAAGCGCTCCAAGGTAGCCCCCGTGTGGTCGTATGGACTCGGGGTGTTACAACTTTGGCAACCTTGTTTCTTGTTCATCAATTTTGTTTTTCTCTTCCGATCCCTCAATTTTTCTTCCTCTTCAACAAGTTTGTTCTTTCATTCATTTTCCCTTCATCATCACATGGACTTTCTCTTCCACTTCCAAGTACGTTTGTGTTTTGGCTACATCCTTCCATTCTTCCTCTTAAATTATCATATTTTTTCCTCCTAACTTTAAGTTCATCTTTAGATGAAATGGATTAGAGTCAAACATAGGGAGTAAGGCGATTTATGGTCCGTAACTTGGTGTTTTCGGAGTAGATGCTTGTTGAGGTTCGATTGGGGTGCTAGCTTAGGTAAATTAGCAGAGTGTTTATAGAAGTATTTCAAATGGAGTTTTTGATTAGGGCATTTGCAGAGGTATTTATGTTGTCTGTCTTATGAATTAGGTCAATTGAGACTAAGGTATTTGTAGAGAGGGTTCAACTAGTCTCACCATATGAATTTCAATTTGGTATATACGTCTTAGGTTTTGTGCTTCGGGTTCCTATTATGTTTTAACGACAACACAACAAAGGCTTACTTCCGGCATAGAAGTAGTGTTTGGTTTTTTGGTTTGAGGTTGAGTAATGATGAAATATGCTCTTAATCAACATGTTCTTCAATTTTAGACTAGGTGTTTCATCTTAATCAAGGGTGTTAATTAATCAAACTTGTTTGTTCTTAATTAAGGGTTCTAATCAACTTTGAAAGGATGTGATAAAGGCATCAGAGGTGTTTAGGACATTTTTTTCAACCATGTCAGATTGGCTTGTAAGGAGTTCCTAAGGAATGCCTTTGCAACATTTTTGACTTATGGATATTTGGTTTAAGCCTTAGGTGAGTTCCATCTCTAAAGGAATTCAAACATGGAATTCTGACTTCTTCTTTGGTATTGGGATAATGAGGATGTGGTTCATCGGGTGTTATCAATGGGTGTGGAGAAATTGCTAATTGTAACATGGAGGAGTTTGTAACTAGTGATGGTGGCTTACATGTTTAGATGAAGATGAAGAGGTGGTAGCTTGCAGGTTTTCTTCTCCTCATTTCCTATTCGCCCAACATATGAGGAAGAGGTGTTCTTTGGAAAGTGTAAGGTTTTGGGTGTCTTGAGTTATCACAGGGAGAGAAAGACATCAGGGGTAGAAGGTTTTCAATACACAAAGGGTTTGCATTTACCAATTTCATAAGGTGTGTATAGTCATTTTCAGCTTCTTCTTTATGTTGGCGTTGTTAGGATTTTGTTTAATTTTTCTTAACTTCAAGGGTGGGTAAACAAAATTAATATTTCCTCATCCGTTTCCATCTAGTATGGATTACAGATTGTAATTCCATATTTTAGTGTTGAGCTTCTAATCTTCCAATGCTGGGTTCTTATGTTGGTGTTTTTCACCTTCGCTGCTTAAGACAAGGTTGAATTGTCTCTTTTCAAGGCATGTGTCTTTCCAACTTATCCAAAAAAAATACATATTTTTTTCTTCCTTTATTCCAAAACTCACAAATAACCCTCCACCAAATGGTCTTAAACTCCACCAGAGGAAATATGTTAACCCTCCACTAAATCCAAAATTGTGCAAGACCTTCGGTGATTATACAATTAGATCTCAATAATCCTTTCCCTAAGTAGTGACTTCAAGCTCCTTTGCTTACTTGCTTGTGATAGACATAATGCACATGCATCAAATGGCCAAATTCTTGAGGTCGCTTAAAGTAACTCGGGTAATGAAAGGGAAATTGATGTCTCAAAAGTGCTCCACTTAACCTTATATGGCTTTCGGTAATAAAACAACCATCCCATTAATGGTTCAACTGACTATCCATTGCACTATGTCATGTGCTCGGAAGTTTTGCCCCTGGCGAGGCCAGTATCAAACACACAATCTTGCCGAGCACCATGTTGAATATGTGCAACATTCCGCAATAATAGCACATAGATATGTTTAGAAGGAACACCGAGTCATAATTGAGACATAATATCAACATTAACAACCATCATGCAGCAAGTGAGCACCCATATTCTTATGGCTCATTCGCAAGATGCTTGAGATAAGTCACAGATTGTGACATTCTCCCCCACCCAAAATTATAAATGCCCTCATTTGCACCTAATAGGCATCCCAATATCACTTTCCTGCGCCTCAAGCGTTGTCCCCTTGACAATTCTTCAATACCCGCCTAATGTTAAGAAAGTACCAAACAAGCACCATACGTTACCCGACAAGACTCAAATTCCAACCAACATCTCACATCCAACACAATGTGTTGCGACATATTTGACCCCCCTCGCAGCGACTTATAAAAGCACACCCGAGATCATCTCATCATGCGACTCCCAACAATTCATTTCAATGGCCTAGATCTCATACCAAATCACATCCACCAACATTCCTTGTCAATGGACCAATGCGACACGTACGACTACTCAAATTCACTCCTTCGAAGTTGGTTGTCCCAAGTGTGCTTCAAACAACACGACAAAATGCTTTCTAACTTGCATAAGAAACAAGTTGCTCTAATACCACTCGTCACGTGCTCAGAGGTTTTGATCTCAGTGTCTCTGGTCAAGCCAGCATCGAACACACAATCCACCATGATGAATATGCACAATATCCCATAATAATAGCACATAGAGATATATAGAAGGAATATTGAGTCGTACCTGAGACATAATATCAACATTATCAATCATTAGGTCACAAAGGATCACCTATATTAGTAAGATATTTGGGGCAAGTCACAAACTGTGACAATTGGCTGTAAATGTGTAAAAGAAAATTCAAAGTATCATAATCATTTATTTTCTTGCCAAAGTAATTTGATGTCTAAACCTATGACCAAAAAAATACCGTGAAAATGAACACTATCACAGATTGCATCAGAATTATATTGCGTCAAACACTACAGCCCTACGTTGTAGGTAGAGCCGACAAAAGTTGATCTAACCCATATAATCCAACTAAATCCATACAAAATCCTAGCGGACTTAACCCGATAAATTTATCAACCCAACCCGATTTTACGTTGATCCGAATATAAGTGACCTGACAAGATCCCAACCTAACCTGACACCAACCTAACCAAACCCCAACCTATTACCCGCCATCAACCCGACCCGAATAGATAAAATTAAATTTGATATTATCCAGTTATAATAATAATAATAAATACGAGTGTCTTATTACTTATTTAAAGATTTTAAAAATATATTATTATTTAAATTTTACTTATTTTGTTTACTTTTATTGTGACATTACTTATTCACCAACGATATTCTAATTTTACATAATTTTTTACATAAAAATACAACATTAAAAAGTCATAATAATAATAATAAATAAATAAATAAATAGCAATTAATTATACATTATTAATCACATTCTTACATGAAGTTAAACTTAACGATTGCTTACGAGGTTGATGAGTTAGATTAATTTTAGTAGTCAATATCTAATTTGACACAAATTCAAGTGATTCGATCCAGAATTAACTCGACCTGAATCCAACCCGACCCATCAAAACCTAAAAAGACTATATTTTTCAAGTTAACACAAACCTTGCCCTTTAAATTAACCCAAATATGAAATCACCTGAATATAAACTTGCTAGACCAAAATCTACTAACATATTCATATTTGTATTCATTGGATATTTGTTACCTGGTGGATAATTCGTTTACACTTTAATGGATATTACCCGATGGATACACCCATTTAGAGTTAAGCAAAATGATACTTTTAACATCAATTTATACTATATTTAAGTTAAACTTAAGGGCAATTATATATCTGGTAAATGTGTACGGATATGAATATGGATATTCAATACCTATATCCGTACGCGAACATGATAAATATTTTTTTTTATCCTCCATATCCGTTTAAATATCCGACGAATAAAATTTATCAGATTTTAGGTAAAATTCTTCTTGTTTACATCCCTAGACCTCATCCGACTCGATCTAACAAGCTAACCCGAAATAATCTAAACCCGACCTAACTTGAACCCAAACTATCTTAACCCAAACCTGACCTAATTAAGTAAATTAATCTAATACAACCCGGATTTGCAACTATCCAAACCTGACCAAATCAGAAGATGACTCGAATATAAAATGACCCGACCCAACCCACAATTGATCCGTAAAAAAAGATCTACAAATAATTGGACCTAAAAATAATCCGACGTGCTATAACTCGTCCCACCCGATCCAATTACTACCTATAGTCATAGGTAGTTTATTCAACCCAGACTTCTCACCTTTAATAGAATGCACAATTTCAATTTTACTCTCCAAGGTGTGATTGAGATCGGAGCAACAAGGTTATAAAATAACAGGGAAACCCATTTCTCGTATTTTTTTTTTTATGTTTGAGATTGAGGGTTTTAATGTTAGAGAATTAAGTGTTTGTTTGTTAACCTAATTTTGAATCCAATATAATCTCAAGTAACAATATAGTTGAAGTAATAATTATGTTCGGTAAACATATATAATTTATATATGAAATTTGCTGAAATAATAATGATGTTTGACAACTTATCTAATTTGAAATAAATTGATGTATATTAACAATTTTATATATTTTTTATTTTAATAAAATATATTCTTATAATATATTTGTATTTGTTTATAGATTTAATTTCAATAAGATAAATTAATTAATAATAATAATTACTAAAACATATTTCATATTATTAACAATTAAGCATAATAACTATCAATTATATGAATAATTAATTAATATTAATAATTAACAATAATAATCAATATTTATAAATAATAAAAAGTAATAACTAAGATTAATAATATGAATGATTAATAATTATTAATATTTAATATTTAATAATAATAATAATTAATATTAATTGTTGATTAATATTGATAATTCATAATTAAGATTAATAAGTATTAATGTTAACTATTATGAATTGATATGAATAATTAATAATAGTTATTATTAATGAATTAGTGTTAATAATTCATAATAATAATTGAGCATACAAATAACTCATCTTAATAAACAATAATGATTAATAATTATTTATAAATAATATTAACAATTATTTTCTATACCATATTAATAATTAATAAGTATTATTATTAATAATTATCAAAATGTGGTGGGTAGGTTATATGTAAAAGTATAAGATTATTTAAGTATTTAATAAAAAAATAATAGAACATACTTATAAAATAATAATATTTTATAGATAATATAAAACTAATTACTTAAAATAATAATATTCAATTAATTTTAATAATATGAGAAATAATAATATTCAAATAATTTTAATATTATGAGCTTGAATCTCTATCTACAAGGAAAACATTACCCACCTCATTTTTAACGGATCTGGATCCATAATTTTTGAACCCGACGAATTGGTGTCTATATATATATATATAAAGGGATTTAGATCTTAAAAGGGAAACATTACCCACCTCATTTTTTACGGATCTAGATTCATAATTTTTGAACCCGACAAATCTGCGTCTATATATATCTAAATGGATCTAGATCTGAATTTAGTAGTCTTAAATCAAAATCCATTTAGTACACACACACACACTAATATTATATTTGTTATCTTTGTTGTAATCATATTTAAAATTCTTATTTATTTTTTTTAACTTTATTTCTGTATATCTATTTTATAAATATTATGTATAATATTTTATTCTAAAAATATTAAAATGCTATTTAAAAAGTTAAAATAATTAGTTTAAAATGTTTATCTTTTTACTAGTTTTTTTTAAACAAAAATACATATTAAGCTATATAAAATATAAATATATTTATATAGATTATTTAAAAAAATTTAAAAATAATTGAACCTATTTAAGATTCATTTACCTACTATACCTAGTAAATTTAAATCTAAATCTGAACTTTTAATACCCGATGAATGAAAGTCAGATCTGAATCTGACCAGACCCTAACATAAAAATAGATATAGGGAACAAAAATTCCTCAACAGACCCTCTCACCTCCCCCACAACATCCTCTCATCCACAACCTCCCGATCCTCGCCGTTTGCCATATCTCGCAGCTATTGATAATCAATTTAATCATACTTAATCCAAGGAGCAACACATAATCATATTATCTCGGTCGCCCTTTATCCCACATTTTAGGGCATAATTACTGATTAAGACAGATACAAGTGGTCCAGCACTAATACTGTCTGGTATTCACAGTATTTTGTCCTAGTATTCAAAACAATTGTGCAGCATACTCGCAATTTTACATTTTTTAACTAGTAACAGCATTTGGAACCTCTCGTTCCTGCCTATATCTGGCCCTGGAGCCAGCAAACCAAACAACTCTCATGAGCTGTACCCCAAGGATCAGCACCCAACAACACACCAGCCCTCTAATAGTGTGAACAATCCACGCAGGTGAAGCGAGTTCTGCACTTAACTTCAAACCTCTCATGAGCTGCAACACACGGTACCCTTCATACACAACCGGGGTCACAAGCCACACTGGTGATTGCCATTGCCATGTCAACAGTTCTGTTAGCATCTGTACCGAGAGAAGCAGAAGGTAAGGACCCAGTAGCACCAAAAACGATATATAAGAGAGCTGGGGTTGGAGAAAGCCCTTCTGTGAGCTCCACAACAATGCCAGTGGAATAATGTAGCCTGTTACGGATGCTAAAATGTTCCAGAACTTGTAACTGAAAGGAGCCTGGCTTTTGTAGGGTTGTGTGGAGCTTTTTGGCCTGGCACAAGAATGAGCCATGAGGAGGAAAATCGTAGCTCCAAGATTAAATATGCAATCAAGTCCGACCAGAGAAAGGAGACTGGCAATGTTGGCCCCAAGAAAGATGGAAGATATGGGCAGCCACAAAGTGGGTACCATTCCAGTGGCAAGAAGAAGTGATGGACCAAGAATCCACATCGGCCATTTTTGCCACTGAAGCTCCACCGTTGGATTGGTGCTTGAATTTGGCACATCTTCAGTACTCGAGACTGGGACAGCTGCTGTATCCTCAGACTTCAGAGTTTCAAAGATGTTGGAAGAGTTCTCCAGAAACTCAGGATCAACTTCATCAACTGGAGCATAAGTCACAGGGTGTGGTTCCCATGGATTCAATTTTGTGCAGCAAGTATGAAGATGTCTGATGCCAATATTAGGGAGGTTTAGTCCAAAGTAGAGGTTTGCAGAGTTCGTTGAAGGTAGATTTTTAGGTTGGATTTTAGCAAAAGCAAAGGTTGATGCAGTGCGTGGGAATGTGGCAAGAGATGCCATTCCGCATGTATCAACAACAAATTCAAGAGCTCACAGTTGAGTAAACAACCATCTGTAAAACAAATGTAACAGAGTAATTAAAAACAATGTCAAGAAACCAACACCAGATAAGCATAAAAAGGTACAACATAAACCACATGTACTTGATCCACTGATGAAACATGCATTCAAATTAGTTAAGTCAAATCTTTAAATTTGATCAACATTCTAAGGAGCCGGAATGCCACAAAGCCCAATACAAAAGATCTAACACCAGCTGGAATGAACTGATTATCACTTTACAGGGTATTGTCACAACACCACTCAGATAATTGATTGTAAATAACAAAATATAAGTAGTCTTCCGGGACCTAGCTCAAAGAACATAAATTGAATAAGACAAAGAACAAATTCTAATAATTAAAAACACAAGATATTCACTATATAAAGAGAGAACCCAGCATGTAACCTACATGTTCTTCCCATAAACAGAAACGAAATTCCAATGAAGGAAGCAGCATTCAAATACTCCTCTATAATTAATAAAAGAACTTCATAATCAGGCTACATCAAACATCAAATGTCTACAGAAGAAACACACCAGGAAGAACAAATCACGCACAGATAAGACTAGTGCTTATATGGTGATTATTGTGCCTACTGAAAGAGATGAGCTTCTAGTTGTCTTCACCAAAAGAAACTGCTACAACTATTATTTGTTGTCAGCTTGTGTTCCCACTTTCTAAAAATGCTGTCCAGTATTGTAATATGGAGATTGGGGTCCCTTGGAGGTTTCTCTTTTCTGAATTTTATTAGGGAGATAAAGAGTTCCAGGTGGAATATTGAGACTGTACATAAAGGAAGGAAGTCTAATACGGTTGCGGATGGTTTGCCTTAGCAGAGATAGAAGAGTTCCAGGCAGAATATTGAGACTGTAGGATAGAAGCTTTTGTTGCTTGGGTGTAAGCCACACAGGCACTTTTGTAAATGTTTTGCTGGGGAGCTGAGACAGTGTGCAGCATGGCACAAGCAACCTTTTCAACTGTTTCACATCGTGAAAATTGAATCCTTTCATAATAGTATAGTTATGTACAATAGTGTACTTAAATTCAATGTCTCCAATTTAAAGCATAAGTAGGATAATAGAGTAAAATTGTAAGCGACTTCTTGCGTCACTTAAGCTCGTATTTAAACTTATATCTATGTAAACATCATTTCACTTAAGCAACACTTTGGCTAAAGGACCAGTTCTCTGCCCCCCTCATATGCCACTTATCACTGGAAAAGTAGGGTGTGCATCACATTTGATTTCAATGTAATCTTGGAAGCATCCCTCAGCAATAAACAGCGAAAAACCTAGAAGCAGTCTTAGTGGGTTCATCAAGTACCAAGGACAAAATAGAGAATCAAAACCAGTAAGCCACCACAGACCACTTTTCTGTTTTGCATCTGCCATGTAAAAATTCAATTCAGCCTTATTATGTAAGTGCAAGAAAAGAGCAGGCAAGAATAACGGTGTCACATTGCCATAGACATCAACATGGATGTCTAGATGAGGACAAAACTGCATTCATTGTCCAGACAGCACTCAGATACGCAAAAGATATACGCAAGTATTTCCAAGAGGTAGCTCATTGTAAGAAGCTGATTTTCCCTTTACCTAGGAGCTCACAAATTTCTAGGAACCAGAATCTCCAACTCCATCATCCCATTATCAAACAAGATGAGACAATGGAAAATATCAGCCACGTTATCATGCAGAGAGATTTATCAATACAATTGTCATTCAGTGGCATGTCCTCACAAAGAGCCATAAGCTGGGATTCATATGAATAATATCCTACATCATATTACCATAATCCATTCACAGAAAAATAAAAACTTCATTGTTTATATTATTTACCCTTTCTCCGAAATTAACTTCCCCATATACTTGCCCCAAGTATCAGTGTTCCACTAATAATAAATTGAATTTACCACAAACATACTTGAGTGGACTATTGCTTCAATAGCAATTTTGGAAGCCATAGAGCAAGATCACTTCCCACTGAAACCTTGTTACGTTAAATAACCACCACAATTATCCAGCTGCACAGTCTTTCTACAAGTTCAGCAGCTCATACATGAGTTACCGCTCTTATCTTCATTTTAAACTTTTTATTTATTTATTCCTACCTTTTCATTTCTACACCCCGCCACACAATTTCCTACAAATTATGAAATGAGCAAATTTATGTACGAAGGATAGTAACCACTTTCAAGCAGTGGTGAAACTCCAGAATGAGAAATAAAGAGGGAAAGAGATTTTAGACAAAGGTGGAGAAACTTTTCATTCATTCATTCATTCATTCATTTCCGCATCGTTTACAGTTGTATATATAGCCAAAGCCTAGAAGTAATGGCGAAAGAATTCTGTTAGGCTAGACTACTAACATAACGTAGAAGATAACACAGAATATTCTGGAGGCTTTAACTAAGCTATAATCCAGTGTTATTCAGCTAATGATATAGACTAATCACTCAATACACTCTCTAGGATGACTGTCCTTCCCCATTTGGCATAGTGAGACCCATGTGATGATCTCCAGGAGCTGGGTTTGTATCATTGCCCACCTCTTCGAAACAACCTTCTTCAAACCAAGCTATCATCCAAAGACCCGGGGGAGGGGGGCTAAGTTGTATGTCCTTTATCTGTATGGCATCACCACTGGATTCTTTGTAACTACCATGGCAACTACTCTTACCTCTGACAAGAAAAATGTAGTACCAGAACTTATGACCATCCAGTTGCAGCCACAGAAAAGACCAAACTTACAATCAGATGGTATTAACACTTCAACAGCACTAATGGAATAGCAGGTAATTGCAATTATTTCTTCCTGCAAAGGCCTTAGCATCAGTGTGGCTGACAAGGGATGGCATAACAACTATCAATTGCTTCCAAAATGTATGCAGAGGTTCGGTGGCCTAGACTAAAAGCACATTCAACGTTCCAGCAACCAACTAAAGCATTAGATACTTTATTAACTTGAGACAACATCCAGCCGGTAGTATAATATTTTCAGGATAGTTTTGTATGAAAATATGAGACCTTGACTGTTGGCATGGTTCCAACTCCCTCCTCATACGTTCCAACATCATGATAGGATGAAATTTCCAATACCACAGGGATAGTACCTTGGATGATCATGTAAAGAAACTCTACAAGTATCTTCCACTTCCTATATTTAACACTAGCACATTCAAAAATATCATGGAAGAATTTATTCAAATTAAGAGACCCCAGCATCATAACACTATCAATTTCATCTTCATCTCACGACATACCACTTTACTATCATCAATATGCCCAGGTTTAGCAGCAACCCACACATTTGTATTCCCATTTGACATTTCATCAACCACCATTTGAGCACATTTCGTAGATACATACTCACATCTCAACACTACATTGTGCAACCCAAGCACATTATTTCTTCCAATAGCAACATTTATAACTTTAAGAACTGAGAAAGAGGTGTACAGATTTAACATGGCATACCTCAAACTTTCATTGTACTCTCCTTCTTCCACCAATTAAAAGATGGTGAAACACAAGGGTTAATTCCCTCTGTAGATACAGTAATACGGTAGAGGCTCAAAACAAAAGTAATATGCTGGCATTCCACAGGAACAGGTGTGGGGATATCAACAAAGCCATTACTTGCATAGAGGTGGAGGTTAACTTTTTCATCAAGCTGATGTTGGGTTGCAATAATATGGAGCTTTTGGACCATCAAATTTTCAGCTCCACCAACAATCTCTTTAGTAACAAGCACCCTAACTACATGGTCTTCTTGAATTGTAGTTGCACCATTTAATTTTTCCCGTAATGCATGTGTATTCATCATCTAAATATGGTCTCCCATGATCATAAAATATTTCCGACACTCCTTCGACTCCAAATTAGAAAATACATCCCTACGAAGACCTTCAATCTTATGAAAATTAAGTTTGAACATGGACACATACCTTTAAGGAGGCATCCCACTGTAAGTCATGAAAATGGAGGTCCAGGAGGTTGTATAATTATTTGCAAGACCCTCAATATCACACTTTGCAGTCCGACGCTTAATTCCCTCCACTTTCTTCTACTGAAAAGCAAGCCGATAAATGAAGTCACCTAATGACAGAGACCATCTGCCACCGATTACCCATTTTTCTATTCCATTAGCATAAAAACATTGAACACCGATAAAATAAACGGTGCTAAAAAAGAAATTATTGTTTTCAACATCAACTTGATCCAAATCGGCTTCAATATCTGAACCATCATCGCCCTCGACCAACATTGGCATCTCGTGTTTTACTAGAAAAAACGGATTGAAGGAAGCTCAAAGTGTTAGTGATATGCTCTCTCAGGATTTGATTAGATCCAGCTGAGGTTTGTTAGGCGGTCGAACGTAAGACAGATCAGGTAGCAAAGGCTGTGAATCTGAGTTTTGTGGCGGCAATGTGGGTAAATTTGGGTTCAGGAGGACGAATGAGAGCTCTATGTCTGATTTTGATGGCGGGCCTTCAATTTCATTTACAAGAAGTGAGGATGGTAGGGACGATAGAAGAGTTGGCAGTAGTAGTTGCCCGCAAACCAGAGATTGGAAATCTGGGCTTCCAATTCCGTCTGGTTTACAGTGTGCAATATCAACTAATGGTTCTGGGTTTTGAAGAGAAGGGATCGGATTGGTTTTTGTGGGTGGAAAAAAGTGAGCCGGAAGTTTCCGTTGTGTTGATAGCTGAGATGATGGTGGTTCTGGTTTTTCCAAATCTGGAGTATAAATTTGAGAGGGAAGCTCGTCTGGTGGATTAGTTGATGGTGATGTATGAAGAAGCGGTGCTAGAGTTTCCATCTCCTCTTTGGTTTGAGCTTTGTCAGGCTCAACAAGAAGGTATTGGGTTTGATCTTCATCCTCAATAAGAACATAAACCGGAGAAATTATGCACTGGTGATTAACCTCACCTTTCTTATTGCAAAAGATGCATAAATCTTAAGCTCCTGGATCATAAAATTCACTAGCTGATATTCGTCTAATAGGGTAAGAATAAGAAGTTGAGTATTCATAACAGCCATGAAAGACAACTACCCTCTCAAATAAAGCACCAATTGATATGACCCAAATTCTATACGAAGGATAGCAACCACTTTCGAGAAGTGGAATGAGAAATAAGGAGGGAAAGAGAACCTAGACAAAGGTGGGGACTCTTTTCATTCATTCCTTCATTTCCTCATCGTTTACAGAAGTATATATTGCCAAACCCCAGAAGTAATGGCAAAACAATTCTGTTAGGCTAGACTACTAACATAACGTAGAAGATAAAATAGAATATTCTGGATGCTTTAATTGAGCTATAATCCAGTGTTACTCAGCTAATGATATAGACTAACTAATCACCCAATAAACTCTCTAGGATGACTGTCCTTCCCCATTTGGCATAGTCAGGAGCTCGGTTTGTATCAAATTATATTTTTCCTGCGCAATTCACATGAAGCTACCTACAGCTACATCGCAACCTATATGCACCAAACGAACTTCCACTGATTCAACTGCCTGCGCATCCGTCCACGTACAGAAAGGAACGAATGCTAGCGCGAGCACTATGATGCGAAACTACAAGAATATGCGCTTCCTATATGCAGAAGTCTGAAGCTGAAACGTGCAAGCTACTACTGGACATACATACAAAAGAAAATAGAAAAAAAAATTCGGAATTAAATCTCGTAATTCATTCAGTGGGAACTAATACAGTATTTTTGCACATAAGTACAGAATAGTAATTTAAGATCGTGAAATTGAATCGAGAGGACAAAGTTAGGCGAAGATGGAAACACACCTGTAACTCAAGCTCGTCTCCTCTCCAACGGTGGGTCTAATTTGCGATTGATTGACCGGTATCGAGACTTGAGAGCAAGGAATTTCAATATTGCGAAATATACCAGAGTCGGAAACGAATGTTCAACCTTGATGCGTTTTCATTTTCACTAAATAGCTCGTTTGATTTTTTTATCAAGGGGTCCCTCTCCCTACCGAATACCGATCGACATGTGTTAGGGATTAGAGGTGAATTTTACTCAGGTTAAAATTTAATCTGTCATCTAATCAAGTCGGAATCGGTTTCGAAGTTGTTTGATTTCAGGTCTAATTCGAATTAGAATTATATTAAGGCCTCGTCTAGTTAGGGGTAATAAGATGTCGTGTTTTTATTATAGAATTTTTGTTTAAATATGAATAAGATTTTTTCTATGTTAGGTTATTTTGGTTTAGAACTATCATTGGGTTGGCTATATTCGGATATATAAATGTTATAATAATTATAATTATCATATTAATTATAATAATAATTTTTGTTATTATCTTTAGAAATATAATAATTATTATTTTTATTAGATATATAAATATAAATTTTATGGCAATAATAATAATAATAACAATAACAATAAAAATTTATATGGTATAATTGGATTGATGCTAATATTAATATTTATGTAGTAATTTATATGATATAAAATATTATATTTATAGATTGGATTTGACTTTAGTTTAAAATTATATATATACATGTATGGATCGAATATAAGTCGGATTATGTGTGATTGAACGAGCTCAAGTTAGATTATTATTAAATTTTTGTCTGTCTATATATGAGTAAGGTTTAATTCGGATTAAATTATTTTGGTTTGGATCATTGAGGTATGAGTTAATATGGAGTCAGTTAACTACGGATTCAATTTAGATTAGTTGGAATTGTTTTAGATTTTTGTATAAAGATTGGGTTAAAAATTTTTTTTTTTATAGCTCAAATCCAATTTCGATATATAAATATAAATAAACCCGTTATTACAAATTCCTACTATACACCGACAAGAAGCATTTCACCTGCGAAATAAGAGTACGTGGAAGTAGATTTTAACCAAGCGCCCGAATCTGACAATTACTGAAAGCAAATATGTCTGCTGCTACAAAACCTTGACGCAAAAATTATTGCTCTTTATAAATGAGTCAAAATCCTTTATGCATGCGGCAAGCAGCACTATTGCCAGCCAACAATAATACTAATCAACACAGCAACCACAAGATATATATATATATATCTTATACGGAATATGTTGTTATAGGTATAGGGGAATTAGGCCGATGAAGGTTCGACCGTTGGAGGGTAAGGTGAGAAGAATTACGGTCGGGAGGAGACAAATTAAGAGGAGGCAAAGAAAAATGACTATAAGTAGAACTCCCTTTCCTAATTTCCTTCATAGTTAATAAAGCTGCTACCGTATTCCTAAATATGCCTTCTCCTAATGAAGCTCCTGCTGCTGCTACCCGTGGTTCGCCTCCGTCTTCTTCTTCTTCTACTATGCAGCTGATTTTATTGCAGGTCGTCGTCGCCCTCTCTTCGGCAGGAAAAACTTCATCAATGGTACTCTCGCATTGTTTTACGAGTTTTGAGATGAGATCCGTCGTAAAGAAAGGTTGTTGTAGTACTTTCTCAATAAACGGCGAGCGTAATAGTCCTCCTGTTCTTTTGTCATACTTCTTCAATATCTTTGCCAATCCTTCATATCCCCACAGACAAAAAAAGAGTTGAGGACAAAATTAGATTTATGTAAATAACTATTATACATATATATATATATATATTGTTAATGGAATTAGTATTTGTTTGATCGATGGGTCAGGAGAGGTGAGTAACTCATATTACCAATGTAATTGATGTTGCTGTAGTTGAGGAGGAGAACCATTTCTCCATGGAAATTGACCGTGTCTTTTCTAATATATGACATTTCCTCCTTGTAGTCTCCTTCACAAGGCTGAGCTCCATTAGGTCCCCGCAGCTCAATTGCTCTCTGTATTCTCTGCTGCAGTTCCTGCACCCCCAACGAAGTTATATTTCAGGTTCAATAATACTACCCTACTTACGAAATCCGGCGTACGATAATTAAGAACGATGCAACTTACATGGCCGGATCACGGGCCGCAAATTCATGCTAGTTTAGGAACCAAAGTCGAAGTGCAGTCTAAGGCTTAAGACCTAACCGAATTGGGCGTATTTTCATGGGTCGAGCTGTATCTAGTACTCGGGGCTCGTCGTGATATACAGAGTCGAGCCGAACCGAACCGAGAAGCCATTTCCGGCTTTCTTTCAGCCTACTGCTACTCTCTTCCTTTTTCTTTTTTTTTTCTTTTTTCTTTTTCCTAGTTTTGAGAATACGATTCCTTGAGTCCTTCGCTCTTTGTTTTTTCCCCCTTCCTAATGTTATTATTCATTCAAAAGGGAATAATGTTTAATAAATCAAAACTAGACACCATCTGTTTTGTTTGCCACTTAATCACTCATATTATACGTCATCTCGTTCAAAGTTTCCAAACTTATACTTACATTTTACTCCAATTTACACCGAAATACTTGTTAATAATTAAAAAAAAGGATTTTTTTTTTCTATAACAACAGTCAGTATGGCTATTGATGAACATTTAACTTTATTCTTAAAATAATATTATGTTAGAAATGCATGCCATATGCATAAGTGAGGGGATGTTATTTAACGATGCGTAAATATTTCTATTTTTTTAATTTCTAAACCATAGCCCTTCCTAAGGACTATTGTTTAGGATTGGCGCACCGTGCAGGCTGGATTATCCAAAGGTTTTTTTTTGGGGGGGGGGGGGGAGGGTTCAGGTAATAAGTTCATACGATGTTTTATGGTTAAAATTTTTTTAAAACATATTTAATTTTAGTTATGACATTTTATGCCAAAATATTATAGTTTATGTATCGGGAGGAGGGGAGGGTGGTGGTGGTTAAACTTTAAAGGGAAGAGGAGCTTTTCTCATCACAGTTCTCGGCCCCAATCTTTCTACGCGACCTCACTTTTATATATTAGGAGTTAGGATCAAATAAAAGACTACGCATATTTTAGAAACGTTCGATAATCAAAAGAAATAATTATCGATTAACGTAATGGGAATTACCCCTGGGCCCTGGGTGGCTCTAACCATCCTTGGAAATGGCAGCGAAAGAAAAAATATGAGGTGGTTGATTCACTTAGGTGTGGGCAAAAGTCAAAGTCAACAACCTCAACGTTTGAAAAACAAAAAGGCAGACATTATTATTTATTCTCGATCGTTCGAACAAATACGGCAACCGTCAAACTCGATCAAAGGGCAAAATGTACGCGCACAGAGGGATATTAAAAGGGGGATCGCAGCCTGCGGAAGCATCAGCGCCATCGTAGAAAAATCAGAGCAATGCTGATGAGTTAGATGGAGCATCTTCATCACTCATCAGGAAGGGTTTAATATTTGGGATGCAACATATTTTTAAAAGGAAAAAAGGAAAAAAAAAAAACTAAAACACACATTTAACTTCTTCTTCTTTAAAAAAAAAAAAAAAATCTTCCTCGAGAACGAAAGGTTCAGCATAATAGAACAATAAAATTAACTAGCTCATGATCTCATCCAATATGTACCACACCATAATTAATCAAAATATATTGTTAAATACTAATCATGTTTGTTGTTAAATTATAATTTTTGTTATTAAAATGGTACCTTATTTTAGCGCATGCTATCATAATCATAATAATAATAATAAGATGGGGTAGGCTTCTAGCTACCTCCGTTTCGACATATGAAATGAAGCGTTTATTGGAAGAGGACGATCGAGCACGGGCAGGGCCAGGCTCTGATCTATAGGGCCGCATGAATGGCTATGCATCACTTTTGCTAATTTCCGGTACGACCCTCGATCGTAATCTATGCATCGAACGCACAGAGCCGGCCCCTTGGTCGTACTCATCAGCCTTTAAAAAGTGCCGATTGCGTAAATTGAAGCTGCAGTGCAGCAGCAAACAAGGTGCGCCTAGCCGGCATATTCTTTGTTTTATCCCTTGCTTTCTATGGAAATTATTAGCATATTCCTTCCTTCCTCTCTTTATTCTCACTCTCTCTCTCTCTCACTCATATATATATAGCGAAGAGAATACAACTCAATAAGGCCAAACAAGCAAAATATATATGAGTAGAAAAATCATAAAAATAAAATAGAATATATATATATATATAGAAGTAATCTTTACTCATAGAATTAGGGTTGTTGACAAACCAAACCGACTCGCGAGCTTTTTGGGCTCGGCTCGTTAATGGCTCGGTTCGGCTTGGTTCGCTTATTAAACAAGCTTAAAAATTTGGCTCGAGCTCGGTTCGATTATTAAACAAATCAAGCTTGAGTCTAATAAATTTAGGCTCGAGCTCGTTTAGAATGCAAAAGCTCGTGAGCTCGGCTCGTTTAGCACCAAAGCTCGAGAGTCGGCTCGTTAAAAGTTCGGCTCGACTCGTTAAAAGCTCGGCTCGTTTATAAACAAACCAAGCTCAAGCTTTATTTTTAGACTCGTTAAGTAAATGAGTCAAGCCCAAACCTACCCCGACTCGGTTCGATTAGGTTCGTTAACAGCCCTACATAGAATGATACTCCGTGTTTCTTGTGTTAGAGTCTTTACGCTTGTAGCTAGCTAGGTCCCACGCTGCATGGAAGTAGGAAACTTCGTTTCCCACGCGTAGTATAGCTTAATTAATATTAATTAGTTACTCGTCTGTCCATTTTTACGACCAGTCAGGTCAGGCCCCTAAAATCAAACATTACGCATGAAAAATCTACTCCAAATCTTTCGTACAACCGAAGAAATTGACCGTTTCCCCAGTCCAGGCCAGAGTGAGTTCTTTTTTCTTTTTCTTTTTCTTTTTCTTTTTCTGAGCGGGAGGCTACTGGTGGGGGGGGGGAATTAAGGTTGCACCTTATGCCTGATGACAAAGTTCTCAATAAATAAAATAAGAAATTTCTCAATAAAATACCTAGGATTGTGGGACTTAGAGGAATCATATAATACTAATGATGAATGAATGGATGGACGGATGGGATGGGATGGAGTACGCACCTTATGCCTGATGACAAAGTCCTCTTCTTTTTCCATGAAGAAGGCATTGAACTTGTCGATCTCATCGTTCAACAAGCTAACAAAATCAGCCTCGGCTTTGGCAAACGAATCCGAGTATGGTACCGACGAAGAAACCGATCGAACAAGCTTCTTTAACTCCTTGTATGATAAGAACTTGTCACGCCATTCCGGCAATGTCTCTTGTATCTGCTGCTTCAATCGTTTCCCGAACTTCATTCCGATCGGTCGGTCGGCCGGCCTGCTAATTAGTAATCATTAAAGTGGATCGGGGAGGAGGGGGTGCAATAACAGACTTCTTCACGATCGATTAGCGAGCGGGACATGCATGTTAATTGCAAGGAATCAGTGGGGGGAGGGGAATTAAGATGGGTTGAGGCGATTAAATATGAGTACGTACGTAGGGTTTATATTAGGGGGAAAGATGGGTGGGACTGGGAGGGAGTAGTAGAATATTAGAAAGCATATGCTCGCAATTCATTGCCGTAATCAAAGTGGCAGGTTAGAAAATCGAAGTGCTACTAAAAAAGGGAAATTAAGATGGAGGGAGAGAGGAAAAAAGGAGGGGCTGAGCGTAATTATTGTATGTAAGAAAAAAGGAATACTCGAGCATATTCTTATCAGTTGGTTCGGTATACTGCTACGGAGCTACCTTCCTTTTTACTATACTCTATAGTCATGTACTGTTTATTGCTATGTCATATGTGAGAGAGAGAGAGAGAGAGAGAGAGAGAGAGACTCAGACGGCCGACTAATTAGTTTTTGTTTTCGTTTTTGTTCCCTCCATACATTAAACGGTTCATCGTATTATAGTATATATATATATATGCGTGCTTGGTATAAATTTCCTCTCGACCATGTGAATGAGCAAAACATACGACATAATCTCCCTCCATCTAAACTCACAGTTGCCCGTCCCTTAATACTTACTCAGTCAAGAGCCTCTCAACATGGGTTGCCCCCTCCCCAATCCATCCCCACCCGTTGAAAATCTTGACTGCCTTTTTCTTCCCGTCATGGCCAACTAACCAACTAGAAACTCTACATAATCATCGTATTGGTAGGTAGGTTTAGGTTCCGTCCGCATACATACACACACACACACATATATATATATAATACTGTGGTACAATATTATTATCCCTTAATTGCTTGTTAAATAATCGGAGGAAGAAGCGTTAATTGAATCCCTTAACTGTGGTGCAATAAAAATGTATGTATATGTTCATCAAATATTGTCCTACTTTTTGTTTGTCTACTACTCCTTTCATTTTATAATATAAGAATTATTCAATTTTCTTGTACAAAGTGTTAAATTCTAAATAAATAAAAAAGTATATAAGGTTAAATTTGTAAATAAACTATTTAATTGCTGACATTTTTCGTAAAGTAATTTATATTATAAAATCCAATCAAAAGCCTAATATATGTGTGTGTATATATAGCCAATAAATCAATTACAAATATACATAATGGTTAGTGATTCTACTTATTCTCTCTCTATTTTATTTATTTATTTTGTACCTTAATAAGTTTTATTTGACATTTTCCAGAAAATCGTTCAAGTTATCAGACACAGAGCCGGCCAGAAAATTTAAATCCATATATAGGCTCCTAACATATTTATCAAAATTTACCAACACTAGGTTTAAATATTATAGGTCTCACAATAAATAAAACCCTAATTTAAAATTAATTTGCAATAACCAACTAATTGACTGAGCGCACACACGTAAGAAATATACAATCAAATTGTGAATACATGAATCGACAAAACCCAATTCAAAATTCAAACACATCAATCAAAAATTCATATTGAAACTTATTGGAAAATACCTGTAAAAATTATAAATCAGATCATGGATGGTAGGAGGGGATGAATTTTTTTTCTCGTCTAGTGGTCGTTCAAGCATATCCACAAAGAAGAAAAGAAGATGAAGGGGGAGCAGTGTGCAACACAAAAGTTCGGACAACCCAATGTATGAGAGAAACTAGAGCGAGAAAAAAAAAAGAAGGGGGTTATGAGATCTTCGACACATATTTTTTTTTTTTAAAAAAAGTAAAGGGAGAAACTCAATATATATAATTTTTTGTTATGTTTATATTTATATCTAATATATGTATATTGAAATTTTTATGTGGTATTAGCAAGCTTTATTTGTACAAATTATTATATCATTTAAAAAATATTACCAAATTTTAATAAGTTTTACGGGCTATATTAATTCGCTGAAGAGACAAATATATCAAATGGGGTAATTATACAACTCCTTGTACGGCTATATAATTTAATACAAATCTTCATGGACGCTTGAGGAGAATGTTCAGTTGGTATGTGCCGAATGATGAATTAAAAAAGAAAATAAAATAAAATAAAGCATGACATCTCCAATATCTAAACACAATCTTGTCCATTGACCGGCAGCCTAGGAGTAGGCGGGTATATGCGAATGGGAAACAAGATTATACCCTCCCTGACATCACCAATTAAGGCACATTGTATGGGCATGAGATTCCGCGTCTTGAAGAAGGTTCCGTATAATCTTCTCAGAATCTATCTTGGTTGAGTAAGGCTTTTACACAAATGGAAAAGAGACCGGTAGTATGAATGACATAAAATAAACCCCTTCTTTTTTTTCTTTTTTCTTTTTTCTTTTTCTTCTTAATTTTTCCTAGAAAAAGCGAGGCTCCACAGACGGCCCCGTGTAGCACTTTTGGTGGTGCACCCCCTTGCCTGTCCGCGCCAGTTGTTTTCGCCCTGTTGATATAGTATTTTTTTATCCCCCCTCCCCAATCCCCTTTATATGACGGTGTCTTGTCCGTATCCATTTTATATTTTTCCTAGATCGATGCTTGCGAGATTAAATTAACTTGTCGTTTGAACTTTTGATCATTAAGACACTTGGGTAGGTGATCCAACCGAACGGAGTCGAGCCTCGTGATGGTTTCTGGAAGTTTGCTAGACTTCTCCAATTTATTGTGTGCATTTTGACTCTTAGGTAAATTACTAGCTTTTACTACTAATTTATTTAGCTCGTTTGATCAATTTTAACTGTTATTAAATGACGAGTTTATTGTGGTAGAAAACGTCTATAATAATATGTGGATGACAAAAAAAAAATTTATTACTGTTGTTATTATTAGCTTATAAACTTTTTCTTCATAAATTTGTTGATAAATTTTTACTTGAAGGACAATTATTATCATTAGCTTTCAGCTTCCAATCAATTATTAACTAATTGGGTCAGACGCATCCGAGATGTGTCCTCTGCTAGTCTACTACGCAGCTTTGAGCGGCCGGCAATAGTAATTCATAACAGAATTTATTCAAGCACATTTGTGCGGCAATATTATTATTATTATCACAACCAGATGTTAGGTATAACTTATATCCTTAGAATTAAAAGGCAAAAAGGTGGTGTGAATATGTTAACGTGGATGCATTAATACTCTCCCCCTAAATTATTAATTTAAGAAAATTTCGTTTTATCCGGCATTCCTAACTTAATTTATTTTTCTGTCTTTAATTTTCTATATATATATATATATTAAAAATATGTATTATTTTTTCATTTCTTTGTATATATTGTCTTGAATTTTTTCTAATCTTAATATCAAACATTTAGTCTCTTACTCTCTTTTTTAATCCTTAATCCTTATGTTAACCCTAATCATTGCTTAAAAATTATCCTAACCCTTAAACCTCACCCCCTCTCTCTTGTGATACTTCCCCTTTTGCCCCAACCGGTTGCATTTTTTCCTTGCTCTGTTACTCCAGTTAAAAACCTTAACAAAACCAATCTAAACTAACCCAACACTCTAACCTTCACATCTGAAATAAGACAAAATATCAACAATAAAAATCATCACTAATAAGAAAAAAAAATCAATAATAACTATTATCAATAATATTTTATCATTATGAAATCATCACTATAAGTGGGTCGGTAATAACATGTATTACAAGCAATATTTTTATCAGAATTAAATTTATTAACAACAATTTTAAGATGTTAGTTGTCTAAAATTTTAAATTTAAGACTCTTATTATCAACGATAAAAATTTTAAATTAGCAAAAGTTTAAATTCAAAAATACTTACTACTGGCGATTTTATCCTTAGTAATAACCATTTAACCAAAAAATTTAGGTAAAATTAAAAACATAATATTAAGAAACCTTACTACTTTGGTTATACTAATGATTTCAAGTAAAAAATAATTAAAAATTTTGGGAAACCTTATTACTAATGATTTTATCTTTGGTAATAAGCTCCTTTTTTTTATTAAAAAAATGTAATATATGTAATAATAATCTGAATATATTATATAGAATCAAAAATATTTTTTTCTTTTCAAAAATTGTTGTAGTTTTATCTAATCTTTTTTTAATATCATAATAGTGATAACCTATAATATAATCTTTTATATGCTTCTTATGATTGTTGTTCTTAATTATGTAGAATAATAGTTTAGCCTTAGTACTTAGTGTAGGAATGGTAGAGAATATGAGACTTGTACTGCGTATGATAGTAACAACTTGCATTTTTAATGTTTCACGATCGCACATAACTCTTTTAAACAAAATTTTTAAGTTCTAAAAATATGTGTATTACATTCTATACCTAGAGGTTTCATCTAGGAAAATCTCAACAATGAACAAAAATTCTTTAATTATGTGAATTAATCAAAAGTGTTGTTCTTGATAATCCTGGTGAGGATAAAAGTATGGGTTTGAGTATTCTTGATTCATTGTAATTACTTAAGTGAACATTAATAAAATATTCAATTTTGGTAATTCTTGCTTCCTATTTTACATAGTTTATTGTGATCATTGGGAATTTTCCCAACAAATTGGTATCAAGGTCAAGGTTCTTTTCAAACACCTACCTAGAGGTTCAAGTCAGATTGAAAGATAGATAAGATCTTGGAAGGAGAGAAGTTTGTGATGGAAGTGTTCAATAGGAAGAACATATTTGCTTTATGACAGAGGATGGTCTAGAATGATGTTATTTACTAGGAATTGCACGCTACCCTAGAAGATAAGAAGCCAACAGATGTGGTTGTTACCAAGTGAGATGATATGAAGTTGTGTGTAATGAGTACTATTCAATTGACCCTCAATTTATAAATCAAGCACAATGTTCTTTAGGAGACAGGTCCGAAACAATTATGGGGAAAGCTAGCAAAGATGTATCTGCCAAATTCACTGGTAAATAAGTTGTTCTTCAAGAAGAATGATTTTTGCTTGAGATTTCAATAGAAGGTGACTTGTAAGATCAATTGAATATATTCAATAGAATGATCACTGGGTTGAAGAGTTTGGATGAATCTTTTAAGGATTAGGATCAAACAATCATGCT
Source organism: Tamarix austromongolica (assembly GCA_039764185.1). Lineage (NCBI taxonomy): Eukaryota > Viridiplantae > Streptophyta > Magnoliopsida > Caryophyllales > Tamaricaceae > Tamarix > Tamarix austromongolica. The sequence continues at coordinate 14,982,560 of CM077819.1, forward strand.
CTTAGTTTCTCTCCCGAAGAGGTCTAGTTTTATGGTGGCAAACATGTTGATAGGGAATAAGACGATTTCTCTATAGGAAATTGTTGAGAATTATAAGAAATAAAGGGTTATATTGGTAATTAGGAATATCTAGGGTTTATTATGTGTAAGGCTATATAAAGGCCAACTTATTAATCAATAGATAACTTTTTTGCTCAGTGAAAATCAACTTGGTATCAGAGCCACTACAGAATCTAGGGTTAGCCACAAAAAAAAAAGGTACTGTAGCACCGGTACTGTAGCGCGCACTGTAGCGCTGCTACTATAGCGCTGCCACTGTAGCAGAGCCACTACAGAATCTAGGGTTAGCCACAAAAAAAAGGGGACTGTAGCACCGGTACTGTAGCGCTGCTACTGTAGCGCCGCCACTGTAGCGCTGCTACTGTAGCGCCGCTACTGTAGCGCCGCCAGCCAGCGAGTTTTTCCTTTCTCTCCCTCTCGGCCGACTCTCTCCCTCTAGGCCGGTCACCACCTCTCCGTTTTGATCTTCTATTGAAGGGAGCCCGTGTGGGGGGGGCGATACCCCACGGATCCCAAAGAAGGGTAGAGATGAAGGGATAGAGACCTAGACTTTGATGTGAGGAGAATCAAGAGAAGGGTCAAGAAGAGAAAGAAGGGCAAGGTTGTGATCTAGGCACTTGAATACGAATCGGATTAATGGAGGCTAGCAAGAATCCAATGGAGGAGATCGTGAAGAAGTTAGGTCCTGCAGACCTTGCGACCTTGATGCAGTTTATGAGGATGTCGATGGGTGAAAACGCCACGAGGCCACCGTCTGTGAAGGTGGAGCTTCCACCTATTGATCTGAAACTCGATGGGCTAGCCACATACTTGAGCTGGTCACGTCGGGTAAGGTATATTCTGACAGGAAGAAATCTAGAGGGTTTTCTGACGGGTGACAGAGTAGAGCCGATTGAGGGTGCTACAGGGAGAGATGAGTGGAAGTCTACACACATGTTGGTGTACATCTGGCTTCTGAACTCAATGGTTCCATCTATTGCTGCCACCGTGGATGGTATTGAGAAGGTAAAGGATGTCTGGGAGAAGTTGAGGAGGACTTATGATGGGGTGGGGAATAATCTGAAGGTGTTCCAGATCAAGAGGGAAATTTATGCTGCAGTCCAGGGAGATAGGACGGTGCAGGAGTATTCCATAGAGCTGGAGCGCTTGTGGTTAGAGCATGATCATTTCTCACCTCGAGCAAGCTGCAAAGATCCTGAGTGCAAAGAGAGAGAGGCATTGGTTCAGGAGCGGACTATGTTATTTCTCCAGGGGTTGGCCCCAGCGTTTGAGCAGAGGACTGCGATGTTGTTAGCCCAGACGAAGATTCCCTCACTTGAGGAGGCAGTATCAGCTATGATACAGGAAGAGAGCCGTATTAAGCTACAGGCGGGGACAGGTGGACCTCCGGGAGTGAAGTCTGCTTTGGCTGTCTCCAACTTGAGAAACACAGGAGCCAGGGTTGAAACTCGTGAGTGCTACAACTGCGGCGAGGTAGGCCACTTGAAGCAGACATGCACTAAGCCTCCGAAGGAGAGGAACTCGGGTGGTCGTGGCCAGACTGGAGGTCGTGGTCATGGGCGTGGAGGTCGCAGAGGTGGTGGAAGAGGAGGCTACCGGGCAAATTTGATGGTAGCAGATGATGAGGGAGAGGCAGATGTGGTCTTTACAAATGAAGATCACGAGTTGCTGGAGATGTTGAAGAGGAAGCAGAGAGTGGCAGTCGATGGAGACAGGAAGGGTGCGAGTGAAGGCGCATCCACATCCACATCATCCAGGGGTAACTTCGCTTCCTATGCTCACTCAGCTAAAGGTACTCACGATACACATGCTCTTGCCTCTATATCCACCTCAAGATCACCAGAATGGATAGTAGATTCTGGTGCATCTCGACATGTGACAGGAACTGCTAGTGAGTTCTCGTCTTATAGTCATCTAGCGGTGCCAGAGAGCATCCAGACTGCTGATGGTACAGCACAGCCTGTGGTTGGTAAGGGTACTGTGAGATGTACCGATTCTATGACTTTGTCCAATGTTTTGCATGCTCCTTCTTTTCCAGTGAATCTGTTATCCATTAGTGCCATTATTCTCCACCTAAAATGTGTTGTTATTTTTGATATTCCCAAGGTGATCTTCCTGGAGAAGGGGAGTGGCCGGAGACTTGGGACTGGCATGTGGCATAATGGACTGTGGTACCTGGATAGAGAGGGGATGGACGCAGCCTTGACATCCATGGTGGAGAGTGTTGGAGTAGGAGGAGTTGGGCAGAGTGTGGAGGATGTGCTACTGCTACATCACAGGCGCATGGGACATTCTTCTTTTAGTTTGTTGAGTCGTTTGTATCCGTCTTTGTATGAAAAAGCAAATAAACAGAAACTAGTGTGTGATGCTTGTGAGTTTGGCAAGCTTACTAGAAGCTCTTATGTTAGTTCTGGGAATAGGAGTTCTAGTGTTTTTGATTTAATACACTCTGATGTTTGGGGACCTTGTTCTGTTAGTTCTATGCATGGTTATCGTTATTTTGTGTCTTTTATTGATTGTTTCTCTCGTGTTACTTGGTTGTATTTGATGAGAAACAAGAGTGATGTATTGAATTGCTTTAAAGATTTTCACAAGGCCATTCAGACTCAATACGGGGCAGTAGTGAAGGTATTGAGGTCCGATAATGGGACGGAGTATACCAACAAGGCGTTTGGGGAATACTTGTCGGCTCAAGGGATACAACACCAAACCACATGTCCATACACACCAGCACAGAACGGAGTAGCAGAGAGGAAGAATAGACACTTGCTAGAGGTAGCCCGCAGTATGATGATTTCAATGAATGTTCCAAAGCACTTATGGGGGCAGGCAGTTTTGACAGCCGCTCAATTGATCAACAGGATGCCCTCAAGAGTGTTGGAGTGGAAGTCCCCTTGTGAGATACTGAAAGGAGATAATGGTGGGATCCTTCCATTAAAGGTGTTTGGGTGTGTATGCTTTGTGAAGGATAACAGACCGTCGGTAGGAAAGTTGGATCCCAGGGCGGTAAAGTGTGTTTTTGTGGGATATTCTGCTACCCAGAAAGGATACGTGTGCTGGAGCCCAGTTGAGAAGAGGTTATTTGTGAGTATGGATGTGACATTTAGAGAATTCGAGCCATACTACATGTTGGACGTGAACTCACCCTTTGGCGACTCGCCCGATACTTCAGGTATGAGGCGAGAGGGGGAGAGCAGTAGTAGCGATGGTGAGAGACAGGTACATGTACCCTGTACTGTTGTGGTGGAGGAATCGGTTGAGGAACCGGAAGATGAGGAGGAGGAGATTGAACCCGAAGGGGGTGAGACTCAAGCTCAGGGGGAGTTAAGGGTGTATACGAGGAGGAGGAGGCAGATGGATATAGAGGTGCCAGTAGTGCCAGTTGTGCCCGCAAGTCCCTTGTCCCGGCCTACCCCGACTCCTGAGACACCTACACCATCCACCTCAGACTCAAATTACACAGGTGATATGATTCCTCTGCCTTCTCCTGACCCCACGATTTTAAGGAGGACCTCTCGCAGCAATGCGGGACATCCTCCTGACCGTTTTGGTTTCCCACATGATATTGCTCAGTTTGTCTCATACTCTAACATTACATCACCTGTACATGGATCATTCATTACATCATTGGACATTGTCTCTATACCCAAGTCTTGGCAGGTTGCTAAGGAAGATCCAAAGTGGAAGACAGCTATGCATGAAGAGCTTGGGGCCCTTGATAAGAACAAGACATGGGAGATAGTACCATTACCAGCAGGCAAGAAGGCGGTTGGGTGCAAATGGGTCTTCACAGTGAAGCAAACTCCAGAAGGGAAAATTGACCGCTACAAGGCACGATTGGTGGCAAAGGGGTACAGTCAGACATATGGCATCGACTATGATGAGACCTTTGCACCAGTGGCAAAGATGAGCACAGTCCGGACCCTCGTCTCCCTTGTTGTGAATGGGGGATGGAAGTTGCACCAACTGGATGTGAAGAATGCATTTCTCCATGGGGACTTACTGGAGGAGGTGTACATGGAGATACCCCCAGGCTTCGGCACAAAACAAACAGTAGGCAAGGTATGTAGGTTGAGGAAGTCACTGTATGGATTGAAACAGTCTCCTCGAGCTTGGTTTGACAGATTCAGGAGAGCTATGATAGGTATGGGCTATCAGCAGATCAACGCAGATCATACAGTATTCTTCCGACAACATGGAGGTCACACCACGATGCTCGCTGTGTATGTTGATGACATGATCATTACTAGGGATGATGAGGGAGAGATTGCTCAGCTGAAGGCGAGACTGGGCAAGGAGTTTGAGGTGAAAGATCTAGGGCAGCTAAGATACTTCCTTGGGATTGAGGTAGCTTGTGGAGAAGAGGGGGTGGTTCTGTCCCAGAGAAAATATGTGTTAGACTTGCTCAAAGAGACGGGCATGCTGGGATGCAAACTGGCTACTTCTCCGATTGATCAGAAATTCAAGCTGAGTGCAGAAGCGGGAGAGCCAGTTGATCGCGAACGGTACCAGAGGCTGGTAGGCCGGTTGATCTATCTGAGTCACACTCGTCCCGACATCTCATTTGCAGTAAGTGTGGCGAGTCGTTACATGCATGATCCGAGGAAAGGCCACATGGAAGTGGTGTACCGAATTCTGCGATATCTGAAGAGTGCACCAGGGAAAGGGCTAATCTTCAGGAAGAATGGACACTTGGGCATTGAGGGATATTGTGATGCTGACTGGGCAAGTTGTGCTGATGATAGGAGGTCAACATCGGGGTATTGCATGTTTGTAGGGGGCAACTTAGTCTCTTGGAAGAGCAAGAAGCAGTCGGTAGTTTCGAGATCGACTGCAGAGGCAGAGTACAGGGCCATGGCTTTAGGAGTTGCCGAGATGCTGTGGTTGAGAGCCCTATTGGTAGAGTTCAAGGTGGACCAAGGAGCCCAGATGAAGTTGTGGTGTGATAACGAGTCGGCAATCAACATTGCTAATAATCCAGTACAGCACGACAGGACTAAGCATGTGGAGATTGATAGATTCTTCATCAAGGAAAAATTGAATGACGGACTACTGAAGCTAAGTCATGTGACTACTGGAGATCAAGTGGCTGACTGCCTCACCAAGGGACTTAGTTCAGTAAATTTATCTAGGTTGTGTGACAAGATGGGCTTAGTGGATATCTTTTGCCCATCTTGAGGGGGAGTGTTGAGAATTATAAGAAATAAAGGGTTATATTGGTAATTAGGAATATCTAGGGTTTATTATGTGTAAGGCTATATAAAGGCCAACTTATTAATCAATAGATAACTTTTTTGCTTAGTGAAAATCAACTGAAACCATGTTTTTTCCCCTCAAAGTAGAAAATTTGGATGGTCCACTTTAGGGGGTGGGTCTAGTCTATATATAGGAGGGCGATGCAAGAAAGGTAATTTTTTTAATAAAAAATTCAGAAAATCTTATTACTAACGATTTTATCCTTGGTAATAAGCATTTTTCTTACAAAAAAATGTAATATATGTAATAATAATCTAAATATATTATATATAATAAAATATAGTTACAAATATTCAATACTCCTAATAACATTTTAGTGTTGAATGTTGTCATAAAAACATAATTTACAAAACAAATATAATATTGTTACATCTAACTTGTTTGAACTAGTATAAAATTGTAATATCTTATCCATTGAAACCTTGATTAAGTATGTATAATTTTTAGGGATAAAGATACATTAGCTAAATGTTCTATTACATCTTTCCAAAGGATTTAAAATCCTAGTTACATATTTGAAACATTCTATTTAGAGTTTTTTAGTCGTTCATATGAATTTTATTTCCGTAAAACTTTTAAGCTACTTTTGAATTCTTAATTCTTCCTAGGCTCAATTTTGACATGGATATTTGAAATCCTCGTATCTGTGATATTTTTTTAATGTCAAACGTGTAGTTAACTAAAAAAAAAACTATTCAAAATTTTGAGCAACATTGTATTCACTTACTTGCGCTCCCCTGCAAAACCTAACAATGGGGGACAAAAAATAAAGGGAAAAAAAACGCACCTACGAAACAACGACGGAAAGAAGATACTTGATGGGGACTCAATCACTGGGAAGACAAATGAAACAACGATTGATCTAAATACGGCATAATTTGAAGACAACAAGATCTTAAATAGTGAAACTTTAAACCACAGGGATGGGGATTTGAACTCCGTGTTCAAGATTACTCCGCATCCACCCCGGTGGGATTGACAGACCAAAAACAATCCTCTATGCCAGAGCAATCGAAGAGTGCGAATTCAACTTCCCTTCTCTTTGACCATAATCTCCAAAACCAATCTCAAGATTCTCAACCCCTACCCCAATGAACTGGAAGGGCACATTGATCGTAAGCCTGAACAAATTGATGATCGTAAGCCTGAACAAATTGATGCCCTTTTCATATGTGCGGGCTTCATTTATTGATGGCTCTGTTGTGCATAACCAGCACACGGTAAGCCTAGCTAGCATATCTGTAGCGGCTCAAATTTGTGTTTGCGTCTTTGAGTTGCAGTTTGCAACCACTCCTCGGCAACTTGGTGCGGAAAACTATAAAAAGGGTTTGGTGGCACCAAGGTGCAACATCTTTTTCACATTCCTACGTTAGGCACGTCTGTTTTGCATGGAAATAGTAAAAAAGGATGAACTCTTGGTAATTTTCCATGGAGTCGACGATGAAGACAACGTATGTTGGAAAAGACCTGTCGTAGTTTTGTGAGGTTAGTTGTTGATTCAAAAAGCCCCACCGAAAAATATCTATAGCTCGATCAGTACATAGACGATGGTATATATTCGCATTTAGGAATCCTCTAGGAAGAAACGAACTGATATATATATATATATATATATATATATATATATCATGGATGATTAGATTTGTAAATTTACAACAGGAATAAAGTTTCGTGAAAGAAAAATATGAAAAGCCATACAGGCGGGCAGTGGTGATACAATCCGTTGGAAGCAACTAAAACGGAAGGAAACATCAAACAACCAAAGGTGATGATAATCAATGTACGTAAGCTCCAACTATATATATATATATATATATATATATATATGGATTTGGAAACGTTTATACAGATTCTTAGTTGGTCACCTAAGGCAACATCTCGCTTCTAGCAAGACCATCAGCGGTGGCATGGATAGCGCCGGTGCAGAAGAGTTGCGTTCCGCTCAAAATGATAATCACTACTTCTAGTGTCCTCTGCATAGCCAGCATCAGCATAATAGCAAAAGATGTCATCATTTTAAGGCAAAAAAAAAAAAAAAAACTTCCGTAAGCAAAAAATGTTGTGCTTTTTCTTTCTTTCTTTTTTTTTTTCTTTTTGCCCCCAACGATAATCTATCAAACAACTTTGATGTCAAGTATTATATCCCTTGTTGCTTACCAGATTTGAATCGGTATACCCGTTGGCAATCTCCTTTGCTGCTATTCTGCAGATCAAAACAAGACGAGTGTTAAGCAGATAAAAGTTCCTGAAAGCAGAACACAACAGAAACGGAATTTAAACCAACACAAGCATATAAGAAGAAATTAAGATTGAAGCGTGTTATATAATGTTACCCCATGGCAAGGAGCGTGAGAACCCAAGTTCCAAGAGATGAGGCGGCGGCAGCTTGCAAATGAGCAGCAGTCCATTGCGTGACATTATACAACCCCATTAATGATGTTGCGATGCCTAGAACACCCACGATGAGCGAGAAGATTATTAAGAAACCGGTTGCCATGTTCCCCATCGGAAAGTATATTGGAAATATCCTTGCCGGGAGTGCAAGAACAGAGGCTGCACACAGAGACACAGGTTTGTATCTCAATCTATACATGTCAAGAATTATGGTACTGATTATAGCATCTGAGTTCCGGAGGTTTACGGATTACCTGATTCATGAGATCTTTCGATACCGTGATTGGTAGCCCAAGCAGCAATGACCATGACCATGAAATAGAGAAACAAGTTGAGGACTAATAGCAATTGAGCTGCTCCTTTGGCCTGTCCATTAGCCATGTCGCCTTTTTAATTAGAAACACAAAAACGCTAAACACAAAACAAAAAGGTCGGTGTTTTGATCAATTTTAGCTTTCTGGTATGACACGTTCAAAGGACAGGCACTGGATCATAACATTATATAAGCATAGAAGAGCGGTTCTTTTCTTCAAGTTTGTTCCTGCAAAAAAGAATTATGAAGGCTGCAGGGAGGGTTTGGAATATCTTGGTTTGTATTTTTTGGATTAATTAATCTAGTCTTAAGGCATAGATGATGAACCTTAAATTGATAGAAATAAATTGAACAACCAGGTCAGTGTTTGATCTTTGCCTCATAAGAAGGAAAAGAATCAATCTCCTGTTTTGTCGCAGAAATGAATCTGGCCGCTTTACTTTTTATTCCTTTCTGCACCCCTATCTTTGGTTTTCGTGCTTTTACCCGATCCAATAGCCTTTTTGGCTTTTAGGTTTTACCATCTCATCTCATCGATCTGTAACAGTATATTCGTTGAACTAACAGGTAACGACGTCAGGCACGGAGGAAATTTATAGTCGTGCTAATGTACACACCAACAAGAGAGAATTTTCTTGGGTATTATATAGAAATGATAAAAAACGTGCGAGTACACACGAGTCCTTGATATCCAAAAAGATACTACAACAACACGTATTTCTTTGGTAACAACAGGGGGGAGGGGGAACAGCTCAAAACCACAAGTTTGCACAGCGAGTAAGCTCAGAACCGCTTATCTACACAGAACACATTTTCTGCAGTAGACCTTTTCTGAACTATGCAACCCAGAAAAGCATGGGAAAAAGAAAGGAATGAACTTATGCCCAACTTGTGGTTAGAATTACCAACAATAAGCTTCAGATCTAGTAGGCAGGCATTAAATTTTCTGCATCTATGAATTGCTTGAGCTTTTAGACTTCAATGCAAGTTTTTCAGCATCGAATGTTGGCTCCCACAGTACTGTGGTCTCTGCTAGTAAAGAGGTCACGACATAAGGGTCCATATTTGAAGCTGGACGCCTGTCTTCTAGGTAGCCCTTGCCTTGTTTCTCAGTGTCACGACTGACACGGATTGAACAGCCACGATTAGCCACTCCCTGCCATAAAATAATTCATTCATTTAGTACATCACGGAGAATTAAAACCACAGCAGTGCTAATGTGAATGGTAGGGAAGCATACCCAAGAGAATGTGTCGATATCAGCAGTTTCATGCTTCCCAGTCAACCTTCTCTCGTTTCCCTCTCCATAAGCGCCAATATGATCTTTGTGGCGAAGTGATAGATTCATTATTGCCTTCTTTATAACTTCAAAACCACCTTCTTCTCTCATGCTCTTTGTACTACAAAACCAGGAACCCAACCCATGTCGATGTCAGGGCCATGAACAAATGTGAAAGATGTGGATACGTAGAATGTCTTTTCATTGCATTGCATTGCAGAGGTGATATGGAAAGATACCTGTAGTTGGTGTGACATCCTGCACCATTCCAGTCTCCCTATCCACAAAGCGGTGTGCAGTGAATACTGATGTCTGTTACTCTAGTAAGCAGCAAAGGCAACTGAATATTATGATTAACATCAAATTACCTCAATTGGTTTTGGATCTAGTGTAAGAACGACACCGGCTTGCTCAGTAATTCTCTGTAGAATGACCAAAAGTAAGGAAAAGTATGTCTCCTGTTAACCTGTCTGTGTTCATATGCGTGACAGAACTATTCCAGAAACACAAGCTGTTGCAGACAATCAATATTAAGAAACGTATCCTAGGTGACTAGGCCAGTTGACCATAAGAACATCGATGTGCCAACTACTAACAACGGCCACAGTTCGCACCAATACTCGTACGAAATAAGCAGTTACCAGAAACTGTTGACTTCCAACTACAATTAGTATCAGGCTATCAGCACAGAGTCGACATGCAGAAGCTTATTTTGAACCCTGTACAGCTTAGAAGAAGGAATTACCTCGAGAATGTATCTAGAACACCAGACATGATCTCCAGCCTCGATCCCAACACTTGGACCCACTTGAAATTCCCACTGCAATGAGACCATGAAAAACTTGTTCCTCATATCTCTGTTTCTACTCGATGTATCTTATGCAAAATGAGGGCGAGCGAGACAAAAACCTGGCCAGGCATGACTTCCCCGTTGGTACCACTGATGTTGATTCCAGCATACAGGCATGCTTTGTAGTGCGCGTCAGATATGTCACGACCAAAGGACTTATCAGCACCAACACCACAATAGTAAGGACCCTACACACACAGGCGTCATCAACAAAAAGAAAACTTCATGAGTTGCCTCTGTAAGGTCCAGCAACATATGCCGTTCGGGTAGCATTAACTGAAGACATGATTAATGACTACTATAACAAAAGCAGATGAACCTGAGGACCGGGATAAGCTCCAACTGGCCAACCCAATGGCCATTTCACATTTGGCTGCATCAGCGTGTATTCTTGCTCTATCCCAAACCTTCATTGACATAACCATATTACATTAGGGGGGGACCAATACAAACAGCAAACCTCATAAAACAAGACTAGAATCAATTAGTTCCACACTTCCACACCGCCATATGAGGAGAAACTTACCATGGAGTTTCAGCAACCACCTTTGGGTTGGTGAATATTTCAGCAGCTCTTTGTCTCTTGTTTGTTGGGATTGGCTCACCTTGTGGGGTGTATGTATCACAGATGACCTAGGTTCATAGTGAAGACCAGATTGAAATTACGTATAATCAACATATGTAATTTACTATCATTATGCGTTCACCAACTGATTAGCTAGTTAGACTCACCAAGATGTGATTACCACCACGGAAGGGGTCCTTAAAAATTGCTTGAGGGCTGAAGAAATGTATCAATGGAAAAATATGAGACAATAATACTGTAAAAAAGGGGATGGGGCGTCATAAAAATTGTTTCAAGAGCTTACTATAGAATAACTTCACTGTCTTCTCCAGGCGCCTGTCCTGTACTGGACCCATCATAGTTCCACTTAGGAAGCTCGGATGGATGTTCTACAGGTCCAGATATTGTCTGAAGTTTTCAAACATAATGATCAGCATATAGAAATGCAGAATGTGTAACGCAACAGTGGGAAAATCATTGTGTCAAACATAATAGTCATTGACACAATACAGGGAATAGGGATGCTGTGTAACACACACAAGTGGGAAATCATTTATCAGCAGCATCATACCCTTGATTTGCTACGAAGATCAACTCCCGAACCGCCAATCCTGTTTCACAATATATAGTACCTCATTTCATAAACCCAAATAGAACAAAACAGTGAATAACAGATTACAAGGTTTTCCTAAGCTTCAGCTAGGAATACCAAACGTAGAAACCAATGATCATATCAATATTATACCAAATGTATTCTGCGATAATCTTATCCGTATATGGAGCGACATCCAGATTTAATAGCTTCTCTACACGGTTAACAGAATTTTTGTCGGAGCTAACAGCAAGTACCCTGAATTTTTTGACATAGCCCTTTCTGTTGTGCTTAAAAAGTACAGAACTCCAGGTATTTGGTGTCATTGGACTGGAAACAGTTGAGCTTCTTGGGATGTGGATCTGCATGGAAGGCGCAAGGATTTGTGCCATGTCTGGTTCGTTACTTCTTCCTGAGAAAATCGAATGTGAAAAGCATTCGAACTTTAGGCATCTATGGGAATGACAACAAATACATTGTGGCATTTGCAAGTAATAAGTTTGTTGTATGATAAAGACGTTCGATCAAGAGAGATTATACGTAAAAGTAATACTACAAATTATCTATCAGGAAGTAGTGATTGACGATTTTCAGGAGTACCACATCAAAAAGAAAACAACAATCATCCTTAGTCAACAAACTAAACCAAGATTTCTGTTAGTTGGCTAGTAAATCTCAAAGATCTCTGCATGTGAACTGAAATCAACAAGAAAATACAAGATCTTTTTCCTTTTTTTTTTCTTTAGATTCTAAATTCAATTAAAATCTACGAGACTTCAAGCATGCAGTCTAGGGTACTGATCTCTTCCCCCCCCCCCAAAAAAAAAAAAAAACTGGATAATAGTAAGTAGTGACCCCGGGGGGGCCATCATTAATGTCCCAAGATTCAAGCAATTTTTTTTTTCTTGCTACCCTTTGCACAGAGTGAGTACTTACCACTGAAACCCCAACCAATCCCCAAACAAAACAATCCAATCTGAATATTTAATGCAAAAGTACTTAGAACAAAATACTGCACTTTTCAATAATGAGATCGAGCCCAACATATTAACTATTGTTAATCTAGCTTAACTAGTCGATCCCAAAAAAGTAAACTTAAATAATCAAAGTGGAAGATGATGAAATGTTTACTAGTAGTAATTAAAAGGTATGCATCCCATTTTAAGGTACAACTTTTTGTTCCCATATCCCATTAAAATAAAGCAAACAAAATCTTGTAATCAGATAAACCCACAAAGATGTTTTGATCATGACACACTAGGTGCCAGCTAATTTAATTTAGATACACGGAAGAAGAGAGAAAAGTATTACCTCTTTCTGAAGTCTTGATCACCAGAAACGAGATGGGGAGGGAGGGAGAGAGAGAGAGAAAGAGAGAGAGAGAGAGAGAGCCAAAAAGGAGAGATTGAATGATGTGCTCAGATGGACGATCTGTTGTTCCTTATAAATATAATACTCGAACTAATAATTCTTCTAATAAAGAAATCAAGGTATCTGGGGCGTTGACAATGGCTAAAAGCTAAATTGGCTTTTCCATAGCAGATAGGGGTGTGCTGCCATTGAGCGGCGGGGACACGTTTATGTGGATCACCGGCTAGATTAACCGAAATTTCAGTGCCTATGTCAAATCCAGGCACCGCCAGGGTTTGCTAATTGTGTCAGAGGACCAAGGTTGTCTGATGCCACTTTGTCATGCCATCGTTGCCATAAAATGCAAAGAGATGTCTCAAATTCAAATTAGATAAATGCCCAAGACCGGCAGTTGCAGCAGCAGTACTTAATACTAAGCACATAAGTTTAGAAAGAATCCTCTGAGATAGAAGTAATAGGATCAACTTGCCAGAGCGTGACAAATTGGGTAAACACTAACGTATAGTTCAAATTTTGAGGAACGACTGGTTCTTACTATAAGATAAATTACCAGCCTACCCAGAGTTTCGGATTCCAATTGAGATAGTCGTGCACGAGGAAGAACGCTCGGATTATCCTATACAAAAGTACAAAACTAGGTCAAATCTAAAACCTTGTGGTTTTTTTATTTTCTTGACAAGAACAATTCGAGAAAGATACCGAGGTCCGAGGCCATCCATTCAACGCTAGCAGATGGGTGATCTGATCCCCAACCACTAAAGAGGATACATTATCAATTAAAGGCAACTTGGTCATACAAATGTACATAACATCAGATAAATGGCTCCAAAGCATATCATAAATCTCAATAGTGTTCAGTTCAGTATATCCAAAGTAGAATCCAATTCCCAGCATGCTTGATTTCGAGATCGAATGAACTTGAGAGACAACTTCCCCAATGCACCCGAACAAAAGATGGCGAAACTGTGAAGGAAGAAACTTCAGCCCAACTAGAAGGCCAGTATCTCCTAATTTTCATTAACGCCTTCCGGATCCCCACCCCCCATCTACCTACAGCGAATTGTTTTTTTAAACCTTCATGGCAAGCTTCTGAGCAGCAAGTGCTTCAGCTTCAAGTGTTGGCTCCCACAGAATTGTGGTCTCGGCGAGTAAAGATGTCACGACATAGGGGTCCATGTTTGATGCTGGACGTCTGTCTTCCAAGTAACCTTTGCCTTGCTTCTCAGTGTCACGACCAACACGGATTGAGCAACCTCGATTAGCCACTCCCTGCCCGAAAAAAGGAAAATCATTCATTAGGTAGAGAAGTTTCGTGAAGAAATTTTATCATTTAGTATTTCACGAAATTCAAATATGCAGACTATTATGAAACATAGCATACCCAAGAAAAGGTGCCAATATCGGCAGTTTCATGCTTCCCAGTCAACCTTCTCTCGTTTCCCTCCCCATAAGCACTAATATGCTCTTTGTGGCGAAGAGACAGATTCAATATTGCCTTCTTTATAACTTCATAACCACCTTCCTCTCTCATGCTCAGTGTACTGCAAAGTCAACAATCAACCCACACATGCTGATAACCACTACAGAGGTGGAATATGTTAGAACGGACTTTTGTTTCCAAAGATGGCACAGTTAGGTACCTATAGTTGGTGTGACATCCTGCACCGTTCCAGTCACCCTGTTGGCCAAAAGGAAGTGCAAATTAATGCTAGTATCCATTCTCTAGCAAGTAGCGAAGAATTATGATGAATCTGATGGGAAATTTAGTTACCTCAATTGGCTTTGGATCAAGTGTCAGAACCACACCAGCTTGCTCAGTAATTCTCTGTACAAGGGAAAAAAGGCGGGGGGATGAGGCCGCTTAAGAATTTTCTCAAGGTCTAGCACACCACCAGCAAAATAACACACAACAACAAAAGTAAAAGGACTCGACCAATGCCTACAAGAAGTGCTTCGTCTAGAAATAACTATAAACTAGCATATTACATACAGAAATTCGCTATGAACACACATTCTTATAATAACCAAAGAACTGCCATTTTAAACGTTAACTTCCAAAAGCAGCAAGAAAGGATGTACTGTAGATGGCATAAAGATTGTATTGCAAGTGGCATAGTTCAGTTATTGCGTAGCTACAGTAAGAAAAGTTACCTCAAGGATGTATCTTGCGCACCATATGTGATCCCCGGCTTCAATTCCAACACTTGGACCCACTTGGAATTCCCACTGAAATAGAACATGAAAATGACCATCAACTTCGCTCAAAAATAGAAAATGATCAAACATGTCATTAACTTGATGACATTTGTTGGTTTTATTATCGACGTATTCATTTAATAGATTTAGAGAATGAAAAGAGGAAACAACCTGGCCAGGCATAACCTCTCCATTGGTACCACTGATACTGATTCCGGCATACAAGCATGCTTTATAGTGTGCATCAGATATATCACGACCAAAGGATTTATCAGCGCCAGCGGCGCAGTAATAAGGACCCTAAAGTTACGGAAGACATAGTCACAAAATAAACTTTCACAGTCAATCCTTAAGATTATGCGGTGTGGTGCTGAAAATAAAAAACCCGGATTCAATTAAGCAACAAAAAATAAAAATTGCACCTGAGGACCAGGATAAGCTCCAACTGGCCAACCCAAGGGCCACTTCACATTTGGCTGCATCAATGTGTACTCCTGCTCTATCCCAAACCTGAAAAAGAAAAGGGAAAAAGGAGGGAGGGAAAAAATCAGAAGAAACCAAAATAAACATCGAACAGACAAGTAATGTGAAGGAGAAAAGGAACTTACCATGGAGTTTCAGCAACTACCTTCGAGTTGCTGAAGATTTCAGCAGCTCTGTGTCGCTTGTTAGTTGGAATTGGCTCACCTTGTGGTGTGTAGGTATCACAGATGACCTAAGTACACAATGCAGATATAAAATGGCAATCAAGTCGAATTCACATATATCTAGCAATTATATACATCCTCCAGCTGAACGGCAAGGGCGGGGCTCACCAAGATGTTGTTACCACCACGGAAAGGGTCCTTAAAGATTGCTTGAGGGCTGCATAAATTAATCAGTGACAAAAATGTGAGATAAAAATAGTAAAGACACGGAAGTGTCATAAAATATGGCCAAAAACTTACTATAGAATAACTTCACTGTCTTCTCCTGGTGCCTGCCCGGTACTAGACCCATCATAATTCCACTTAGGAAGCTCAGATGGGTGTTCTACAGGTCGAGAGATTGTCTGAAAGGAAGAGAAAAACTAATATCAGAGTCAAAGTCAAACACAATGAATATAGAAGCAGGAGACTATAGTATCAGCCATATCATACCCTTGATTTGCTACGAACATCAATACCGGTTCCTCCGATCCTGTTTCACAGTAGCAAAAATCGAATCTAGCTGAACTATCTTACACCAAAATCGAGCTAGAGTAAAATGCAAATAACAACTCCATAGATTCCCTACAACTCTGCAAGGAAGTACAAACCGAAATCAAAGGATCACACACCAGATGTATTCAGCAATTATTTTGTCTGTGTACGGAGAGACATCCAGATTTAATAAATCCTTCATCCGGTTGGCAGCAGTAACGTCAGGTTTAACGGCAAGCACTCTAAACTTAGCTGCAGTTTTAACGAAGCCCTTTCTGTTCTGTTTAAAGAATAAAGAGCTCCATGTCTTTGGCGTCATAGGACTTGAAATAGTTGAGCTTTTAGTGACTTTCATCTGCCATAGCATAGACGGTGCAAGGGTCTGAGCCATCTTTGGTTACTTTTCCTGAGAAAAATAATGGTCGCTTCAAAAGCATTAGAACACTCCATTCTAAAGCAATCAAACACTGACATTGAATTTAGACTTCAGCAATGGTAAATAAATCAAAACAAATTGGTAAGTATTCAACTAATCAAGACTACCCCAAGAAGGCCGTGTCGAGAAGTGCACAGAATGATGATAATCTTTAATGTCGTTTATTTACAGCATCTGCGGATCATAGCACAGGGTTGATCTTATCGTGCATGTTTTGCTATTATCAAAAACTACATCACATAGGCAGCACTTAACCATTTTAATCACAGTTTCTGGACCATGTGGAAGCCACCAACACTCGAAACAGAAATGATTCAGAGATCAAAGAAATGTAATCTTAAAACTGGCACCTCTATCAAAATCTAGTCACACCACAACCAAAGTTCCATAAAATACAAATATTTATGATCCGTTAGGGTTCGTTTGGATGGGTAGTTTTAGGAGGGATTTCACTTTGAAAATTGATTTGTAATGTCTTTTTGAAAAGTTCGTTAGCCTAAACTTAACAAATTTCTTCTAAAATCCGTCCTAAAACTCTCATTCAAAAGAAGCATTACTGAACTCATGGTACCACAAACAACGAGCAGGCATTCCTTCTCTTCTCATAACCTCTAACCTTCTAATAATTCAAATACATACATATAAACCATAACAGAGTAAGCTCAAAAAAAAAAAAAAAAAAACTAACAGACTTAATGTCAAAAGATTGAACATCTAAAGGACCTGAGTTTTTTACCGCAGAAAAACTTAAACCTGGGGAGAAAGACTAACCACAGAAGGGCTAATCAGCGTACCAAAAATCAAAGAAACATTTTGTACTTTTTAAGCATTTGATCTTGAATCAACCTTCCAACTCCTTGGAAGTTGTAGCAAACCAACAAAAAAGAGAACTGTAGATTCCAACGTTCACAATGGGCATGAGATCAAATAACTGACCCATGCTGACCAGACCGCCACAAGTTTACTTAACTGCATTACTGATCAGCATATCAGACCAAATCCTTCAACCGGGGGGGGGGGGGGATACAGAAACAAACTGTCCAATCCTTTCACAGTTTTAACTTTATTGCTAAAACAAAATCAAGGTTCAACCGTTCAAGATGATGAAAACCGTATTCGGTTACAAGATTCCTTCTCACACTCTTTCACATCAAACCAAAGTATGGAGATTCACCAGTCATAGGGAATCAGATCTGTTTCTGCACATGTCATGACTGCATTGGTATAATTAAACTTACTAAATTCAGAAAAGCAACAACAAGGAGGGAGGGAGGGAGGGAAAAAAAGGTGACAAGACTATATTACCCGACTCTGCACTTCAGTGAGCCGCCAATGGCTGAAAGACGGAAAAAATAAGCGTTGAGACTGAACGATGAACAAATGCCAGAGATAAATAGAATAAGAATATAGTACAGATAAATAAGAAACGAATAAAAGGTTACAAATGTGGGAGAAAAAAGAAAAGACACGAGAGTCTTTTCTTTAGTTGATAGGGGTGTGGCTACATTGGATGGCGCACATTTGTTTACAGCCATACTAGATAAAATCATAAGAGCAGAGGGGACCCTTTAAAATTTTGACGATAACATAGGGCAGTAGGTGATGTTATATTGTCATGTGATGTGAGTGTCAACCAACAACAATTCGAATGCATTTTTTATTCAAAATACCAATTGAGTCCACCCCCTTGTTCATTCTCGGAATGTCTCTCTCGGGAGACCTCAGTCCCGCCCTCCCTCTCTGTCTCTGATCAATGGCCATGATGACGATAGAATGCTGCTGCCGTCGTCTTCTGCCCCCGTTCGATAACCAGCGCCCCGAGCCGTGCGCACCATGTGTGCAACAATGCTTATCACCTATCTCTTGGCTGCAAGGTTCCAGTCTGGTAGTAGGGTCAATTGCGATTAACGGATTCGTCATCGATTTCGTCGCAGTCGTGATTGGCTGGTACCGAAAATTCATAATGGTCGATCTGAGGGTAATGGCCTAATAGAGTAAATTACACCATAAATCAGGCAAGATGAACGCGGGGCGTAAAATAACAGTATTCTTACTATTTATTAATCCGGAGAGCATAAAACTTATATTCCTTTTTCTTCTATTTAATATTTATAGGTCATTTTTCTTCTTCTGTGCCCCATCTTATCTCTTTATCAATTTTATTTAATATTTATTTGTTAAGAGATAAAAATTCTGATCAAAACTTGGAATATTATCAATTAAAAACTATGAAATTTGAAATTCAACTTCATATTTAATGAAAATAATTTGATAGTAAAAGTCTTAAAAATAATAAACATAAATTTATGTGTACCGATTATTATTAATTGACTAAAAAGTAGATGAATAACCTAATAATTTTGCTATACGAATAATAGAGTTCGATGTCAATAATGGAGCATTTTGTAACTCCTTATTCCACTCGGTTTGTATAAAATAGTACTAATAATTATCGCTTCAAAAGACGTCAAATATAAATAATCATCATCATTTTGTATGTGCAAGTAATTAATATAATTATGTAATTATTGTTATTATAATTGTATGTTAATAGCTATAATAAATGAAATGATGAACAAAAATACAATATAAAATGATCATCGTCATTGGTAGAAATAATCATTGCTCCTTAATAGCATAATCACCAACTATACTACAAATAATCATCAAGTTAGTAATATGATGATCGCCATCACCACAAGAGATAATAATCATTCTATTAATGATAATCACAAGTTATTTTATAATAATCACCAACTTCATTACAATTATTAATAATAAATTGTTATTATTATTATTATTAGTAGTAGTAGTAGTAGTAGTAGTAGTATGACATGATAATTGTCAAGTAGTTGTATGATAATCACCCTATCATATTTGGTAATTACCTACTGTTACTACTACACATATGGATACTAAAGCATGTAAATAACTATTTTTTTTGTAACAATAACCCATCATTATTAACTTATAATACTGCACCTCAACTTATCTGTGTAGCTGATATGCTCAAATATTTTTAATATGTTAATCATATCTTACCCTCATTTGCTTGTTGTTTGGTGTGATTTTCTCACACTTTAGCCTAGTTTAGCTCATTGGCTCGTGTTACTACTTTCTTGATGTTTTATGTGGGGAATGTTGAAGCTAATGAAGGAATTAGAGCAAAGCGAGAGTTAAGAGAAGCATAGGAAGAAGATGCACGGTCTCTCAACGTCCAAAAGTGTGGGAGTGTTGAAATGTGGAAGAAATTGCGATGAAAATGAAGTTTCTTGTAATCCCTAAAAAATTTTAAAAACCTATAGTTTAATAAATAACTTTTATTTGAAATAAAATTAGCTTTTAAAATTATTTATTTTAATTATTTTATGGATTTTTGAGTATATAATTTGGACGGGAGTATTTAGTAAATTAAAATATATATTTTTCATTATATTTTATCATGCTATTTTTATTTAAATAATTTTCCAAACTAATATTTTACTAACCTTATCCTTTTTAAACTAATATATTAGATTATAATTAATTAAATTATTAAATTAAATAATTTATCAAGAATATTACATTTTATGATTTTATAAATTAATTTACTTTATTTTCCCTATTTTTCCATTTCCCTGTTTACCCTTTTCCCCTTTTTCCTTTTCTTCTCTTCTTTTTCCCTTTTCTCCCTTCCTTGGGCCGCCTGGCCTAACCAGCCCCTCCCCTGCACGCTTGGGCCAGGCCTGTTTCCCCTTCTCCTCCTCGCATGCCCGTCCAGCACACCCGGCCCGTCCCTCCTTTCTTTTTCCCCCTGGACCGACAGTCCTACCTTTTTTCTTTTCCCGCGTCGATCCAGCCGCTCGCACCTCCCCTCCCTTTCTTTCTTCTCCCACGCCCGACCAGCACCCCTCTACTATGGTCGAGCACGCCATGCCCTCTGCAACTGCCGCCACCTGCCACCACCACCTACCTCCCTGCTACTCCTCCTCTCTCCCCCATCATTTTCTTTCCTATTTCGAGCCAAACTAACTCTGCATCCCTATCCCGCATGCCCTCTTTCTTTCCTTCTTCTTCTCCCCTTTCCCCTGCCAACCGACACCTCCCTGCCACCCTGCGTCCTCTCGTCGGCCAACCACCTGCCCCCTCTCTTCTCCCTCTTCTTTTTCTTCATCTCTCCAGCCCTTCATTCCTCATATTTTCGAGCCATTCTCCTTCCCCGAGCTCCCTCTTCTCTCCTTCCTTCTTCCCCATTTTTTTCCTGTTTTCTCTCCACACCGCCGCCAACCGCCGTTCCAACCATCGCAACCAGCCCCTGCGCCGCCTCCTGCCACCACCCCCTACTGCCCTTCACCATCACGCCACCCCTCGAGCCCCCTACACTTCCTCCCTTCTCCACCCCTTCCCTTTTCTCCCCATTTTCCCCTTATCGCCAAGCCACCTGCAACCGCCCCGTTCGCCACCTTCCGGCCACCTCTGCCGCCACCCAATCCACCGTTCGACACCCTGCAACCCCCTCTACCACCCCCATACCTTACTTTCCCGAAAACAGCCCCCTTAACCCTTCATTTTTCCCTCCTCTTTTCCTTCCTTCTCAGCCCCTCCACCTCGACAACCAACTTCGCCGCCTCACCTCCGCCGTCTCCGCGGCTCTATGCCGCCGTGAAACCACCCTTATCCTCCACCAACACCCCCTCTTCACTCATGCACCATTCCCTTGCCTTGAAACCTCCCCCACCTACCCTCTTTTCTAGCCCAAAGACCCAAACTTGAAAATAACTAATTTTGCCTTCCTTCACCCTCCTCTTCGAGACTCCCCTTTTTATTTTGCATGCAGCTCATGCTGCATGAGCAGGATGAGCTGCTGCATGATTTAGTATTTAATGAAAAATTTTTAAGGTATAATAGTATTTTAAGTTAAGTGTTTATAAATTAAATTTTATAAAGTTTTATGCTTGGATTCTTATTTCTAACATAATAATGATGGATATTATTTTTAGGTGTTGAGTTGCTAATTAAAGCTTGAATCTTTAACCGGGATACCGGTAAGATTCGATTTTTGTCGGATTAAGGTAATAGTTAATCTTTACTTAAATACATGGAAAAACATATGCTAGCACATTAGGGATTTAGTATGATTTTATGCATGTTTTGTGTGCCTAGCATGATATATAGATGGTTGTTTATATTGATTGATAAAAAAAAGGAAAAGTATAATAGCCTTTGTGCCATGTGTAGGTATGATAATTAAGGAAGGAGTTTGATTATTGATGGAAATGTTAAATGCTTGTCTATGATGTATTATATTGCTCATGCATGAATAATATTATTGTCTAAGGGTATTTTAGTGATATGATTGTGAAGTATGTGATCTAATATTTGTAGTTGCTAATGAGTATTATGTTGAATAATGACAAGTTGGTGCACTTAAATGATAAGAATGAAGTGCTAATATTGGTATTTTATGTAGTAATGGTAAATTCATAAAAGTGGCATAATAAAGGGCTTAAGTGGAAATTGTATAAGTGAAAGGGGTATTTTGGGAATTTTGGAGTAAAAGGGGTAAAATGTTAATTTTTGTAAGTAAAATTGCATTATGGAAATTCTAAAAGAAAAGGGGCAAAACAGTAATTTTATAAGTAAAAGGGCATTTTGGTAATTTCAAAAGAAAGGGGTGGAATGATAATTTTATAAGTAAATGGATAAAATTGTAAGTTGTGAGAAAGAAGGGTATTATGGTAATTTTTGGAGAAAAGGGTAAAGCGGTAATTTTGGAGTAGAGGGGAAAAATAGCAATTTCATAATTAAATGGTAATATGGTAATTTTATAAGTGAATGACGAAATGGTAATTTTATAAGTAAGGGGTATTATGGTAACTTTGGGAGTAAAGAGGTAATATGGTAACCTTTGGAAAAGAAGGAAAAAAATGGTAAATTCGTAAGGAAAGATAAAAATGGTAATTTTGGATGTAAAAGGGTAAAATAGTAATTTTTAAAGTAAAATGAGTGTTATGGTAATTTTATAAGTAAAAGGGTATTGTGGTAAATTTTGTAAATAAAAGGATATTATGGTAATTTGGAAGTAAGGGGTAGAAGAGTAATTTTGTAAATAAAAGGATATTATGGTAAACTTGAGAGTAAGGGGTAACCTGGTAATTATGATAATGAAGAAAGATAAATTAGTAATTAAATTATGATTATAGAAGGGCAATTTGATACGTATGATACTAGAGAAGGGTAATTTGGTAAATTAACTAATTAAAGGACATTATGGTAATTTTAATAATGGAGAAGGGTAATATAATAATTATAAATATGGAGAAGGGTAAATTAATAATTCTAAATATGGAGAAGGGTAGAATGGTAATTATGACAATGAAAAAGGGTAATTTGGTAATTTAATCAACTAAGGGGCAATTCGGTAATTATGATGATGGAGAAGGGCAATTTGGTAATTTATCCAACTAAAGGGTAAATTGGTAATTATAATCATGAAGAAGGGTAAATTGATAATTGTAATTATGAAGAAGGGTAATTTGGGATTTATGATAATTGAAAAGGGTAAAAAGGTAATTATAATAATTGAAAAGGGTAGAATGGTAATTATGGTAAAGGATAAGGGCAATTTAGTAATTTATCCAACTAACGGGGCAATTTGGTAATTTAGCCGACTAAAGGGTAAATTAGTAATTATTTAACCAACTAAAGGGGTAAAATGGTGACTATGATAATAAAGGAAGGTAATTTGGTAATTTATCCAATTCAAGGAAAATTTAGTAATTATAACAAAGGAGAAGGGCAATTTGGTAATTTAACCAACCAAAAAGGGAAATATGTTAAGGTTAATAATTATGAAGGGTGAATGGTGATCTAAAAAGCGTAGGAGATAACTTAGTAACATAAACCGAGGAAGGGGTAATTTGGTAATTATACAACCTTAAGGGTAATATGCTAATTTATCAAGTAAGGAAGGGATGACTTAGCAATTATATAAGTAAGGGGTAAATAAGTAATTTGTACCTAACATGTCGTTGTGACTGTGGAATTTCATAAACTGATTTAAATAATATTTATTAGCCAAGTAAGAGTATTTGATAATTAGTATGGCCTTAATAATTTCTCTGTATTATATTGGATAATCATCTGAATAAGAAATGACTAATGATATCGGAACGATTGAAAGTGAATAAGTATCTGATTATTGTGCTTTTCGTGATCACTTTAATTAAGACACTATTACTTAAAGTGAAAGAACTCGAGATTGGGAATGGTGACTCCTTAGGAGTCGCTACCCTAAGGACGTGGTTTAGTCCATGATTATTCTGGTATTTGCTGGTGTACCTTTGTGCCCCAGCCAGGCTGTAACACCCCCAAAATTCACTACTGAAAAATTTCGTTTTATTAAAAGATAATAGCGGAAGCAGATAAACAAAACGTGAACTTTGGGAGTATTACCGCCACACTTAGTACCAGACCGGTTCACTCATACCGTTCCAGTACCAAGTGCTAAGGCTAAGAAAATGAAATACAATTCGAAAGACATTCAACATGCATAAATCGGAGTAAACTGCAAGCTTCAACATATTTAAATCAGAGTAGCGCATCAAATCGTTTTCAGGAATAAAATCCACCGATGGTGGTTACTTTAACAACGTTAACATTTAAAACCGAGAAATTAAATGAGAAAGAGAAAAAGTCATGATACCGAAAAATTCCTTAATCTCCTTCCCGTAACCCACTTGAGTAGCACCTGAAAATACCTGCAAGGGCACTGCCCATTGAATAGGCAGGGGCCCCATAGAGGGAATCCCTTCAGTACTACGGTACTGAGTAACCCTTTAATACCACACTTAAAGATAGGCCCGCATACGACACATAATGCAAGCCACACACATATAAATAATGAGAGATGCATACATAACAATGACAACGTAATACTTTATAAGTCACGATCGATACTTTGGGCCTTAAGCCATTATTCTGTCATTAATCCAGCAATATCATATTTCATATCCATGTGAGTACGAGAACCCCACTATTATAGCCGGTGGACCGGAAGTCAACACACAGGGCAGAACGCCCCTGACCACTATTATTGCCGGTGGACCGGAAGATAAACACACAGGGCAGAACGCACCTGACCACTATTATTTGCCGGTGGACCGGTCTGGCCCCGACTCACATGGCGTTCCACTATAAGTGATTAGTATTTTTCCATAATCTTATTCACATACATAACTGATTTTATTGAGCTCGGGACCCCCACTATTATTGCCGGTGGACCGGAATATATATGTAATCATCATCCAGGGCACAACGCTCCTGGCCACTATTATATCCGGTGGACCGGTACTCATAATCACACACCAGGGCAACACGCTCCTGGACCACTATTATAACCGGTGGACCGGTACGCAATATCACATACCAGGGCAACACGCTCCTGGACCACTATTATAACCGGTGGACCGGTACGCAATATCATAAATCACTGGGCCCGGCTCATTAATATTCCACTTTCAATTATCGTATCTTTCCTTTCGTTAATCAGCACATCAATCATATTTATTTGCCTCGATTGGGAGATCGATAACCCGGGACACAAAGGTACACCGGTCGTACCGGTGCATATCAGCTACTCAGTACCCTTTAACCATGAACCCAAGGACGCAAAGGTACCCTGGTCGTACTGGTGCATAAAGCTAACTCAGTACCCTACCGACAAGGACACCTAATCCATAAGTATGCATACCCCCTAACTAGGTCCGTAGAGCTAGGAATAGTAAGATATAGGGCCTGGCTGGGGCACAAAGGCACACCAGCAAATACCAGAATAATCGTGGACTAAACCACGTCCTTAGGGTAGCGACCCCTAAGGAGTCACCATTCCCGATCTCGAGGTCTTTCACTTTAAGTAATAGTGTCTTAATTAAGGTGATCACATACAACACGATAATCCGATACTTACTCACTTTCAATCGTTTCGATATCATTAATCGTTTCTTATTCAGAGGATTATCCAGGATGTCATAGAGAAACCATCAAGGCCATACTAATCATTAGATACTCTTACTTGGCTAATCAACATTATTTAATCATATTAATGTTCCACAATCTCAAGGACCTATTAGGTACAAATTACTCATTTTCCCTTTTCTTATATAATTGTTAAGTATCCGTTCCTTACTTGATAAATTACCACATTACCCTTAAGGTTGCATAATTACCAAATTGCCCTTTGTCCGATTTAGGTTACCAAATTATCTCATACACTTTTCAGATCATCATTCACCCCTCCTAATTACTATACTTATCATATTTCCCTTTTGGTTGGTTATATTACCAAATCGCCATTCTCCTTTGTTATAATTACTAAATTGCCCTTGAGTTGGATAAATTACTAAATTACCCTCCTTCATTATCATGATTACTATTTTGCCCCTTTAGTTGGTTAAACAATTATCACTTTATCCTTTTATCGGCTAAATTACCAAATTGCCCTTTAGTTGAACAAATTACCAAGTTGCCCTTCTCCTTTATCCTAATTACCATTTTACCCCTCTCAATTATTTTAATTGCCATTTACCCTTTTTAATTATCACAAATCCCAATTTACTCTTCTTCATAGTCACCAATATTAATTTACCCTTTTTCATAATCAAAATTACTATATTACCCTTCTCCATTATTAAAATTACCATAATGCCCTTTAGTTGGTTAATTTACCAAATTACCCTTCTATAGTATCATACTTATCCAATTGCCCTTCTATAATCATAATTTAATTGCTAAATTATCTTTTGTCGTTATCATAATTACCAAGTTACCCCTTACTCCCAAGTTTGTCGTAATATCCTTTCATTTACAAAATTACCATTTTACCCCTTACATCCAATTTTACCATAATATCCTTTTATTTACAAAGTTACCACAATACCCTTTTATTTATAAAATTACCATAGCACTCCCTTTTGTTTTACAAATTACTAAAATACCCTTTTGTTTACCAAATTACCAAAATGTCCTTTTTCACTTGTGAAATTTCCACTCAACCCCTTTATTCAACATTTTATGAATTTACTAACCCTACATAAAATAACAATATTAATACTTCATTTTTGTCATCTAAGTCCACCAACTTATCATTATTCAACATAATACTCATTAGCAACTATATACATTGATTCACATACCTCATAAGCATAATTACTAAAATACCCTTAGACAATAACATTATTCATGTATTAGCAACATGGTGCATCATAAACAAGCATTTAACATTTCTATCCATATTTCCAACTCCTTCCTTATTTAACACGCCTACATATGGCACAAAAGTTATCATGCTATTTCTTTTTAACAACAATATAAGAAACCATAAACATATCATGCTAAGCATACCAAACATGCATAAAATCATACTAAACCCTAAATGTGCTAGCATGCGTTTTTCATATATTTAAGGGAGGATTAACGGTTACCTTAATCCCGCAAAATATCAAATCTTACCAAGCATATTTAGCAACTCAACACCTAAAAATAATATCCATCATGTTTATGTTAGAAATAAGAACCAAAGCATAAAACTTTATAAGTTTTAATTAATAAAACACTTAACATAAAATACCATTTTACCTTAAAAATTATCCAAACAATTTTTAAAACCAAGGGGAGCTCACGCTGCATGGGCAGCATGAGTTTCATGCAAAAATAAGGGGTGGAAGGGTTCAAAGGGGGGTGAAGGAAGCAAGATTCATCATTTTCGGGTTAGGGTCTTTAGGCTAGAAAAGAGGGTGGTTAGGGGAGGTTCTAAGGCAGGGGAATGGTGCAGGAGTGTAGAGGGGGTGTAGGTGGAGGCAAAGGACGGTTTCAAGGCGGCATAGGGCGGCGGAGACGGCGGCGGCAAGGCGGCGAAGGTGGCTGCCGAAGTGGGTCGAGGTGGAAGGGTTGAGAACGAAGGAAAAGTGGAGGGAAAGATGGAGGGGTGCAAGGGTTGGTTTCGGCCAAATAATGGATGGCGGTTGTAGAGGGGGTTGCAGGGTGTCGAACGGTGGGTTGTGTGGCGGCAGAGGTGGCCGGACGGCGGCGGTAGAGGCGGTTGCAGGTGGCTCGACGGTAAGGGGAAAAATCTGGGAAGAAAAAGGAAAAGGAGGAGAAGGGAGGAAGTGTAGGGCTCGAAGGGGCTGTGTGGTGGTGCAGGGTGGTAGTAGGCAGTGGCAGAAGGCGGCGCAGGGGGTTGGTATTGGTGGTTCGAGCGGCGGCGGGCGGTGGTGATAAAAAACCGGGGGAGAATGGAGGGAGAAGGAAGGAGAGAAAAGGAAGCTCGGGGGAGGATGATAGGCTCGAAAAAAAAGTGCGAATGAGGGGCTTGGGAGATGAAGAAAAAGAAGAGGGGGAAGAGAGGAGGCAAGGTTGGCCGATCGGTGCTGTAATGGCAGGTGGTGGTCGGGTGGCAGGGGAAGACGGGGAAGAAGAAGGAAAGAAACCGGGGCACGCGAGGCTGTGGTCCAGGGCTGGTTGGGTTCGAATGAGGAAAGAAAACGACGGGGGAGAGAGGAAGAGAGAGGGCAGGGAGGTAGGTGGTGGTCGGGTTGCAGGCGGTGGTCGGGCGTGCGTAGGGATCGGGCATGGTGGCAACGAAAAAGGAAGAAGAAGAAGAAGAAGCCGGCCGGTCGAAGGGAAAGGAAATGAGGCTAAACCGGCCGGTCAGGGAAATTTAAAAACGAAGGAAGGCTGCCGGGCTGTGCTGGGCGGGCGTGCGAGGGGCAAGGGAGAAGCCCGCGCGAGAGGGGGAGAAAGATCGGCTTGGCCCAATCGTGCGGGGGAGAGGGGCTGTGCAGGCCGGGCGGACGGCCCAAGGAAGGGGAAGAAGGAAAAAAAAAAGAGAAGAAAAGAAAAAAAGGTAAAAGGAGGAAATGGAAAAATAGGAAAATAAATTAAATTAATTTATAAATCATAAAATGTAATATTCTTGATAAATTATTTAATTTAATAATTTAATTTATTATAATCTAATATTTTAGTTTAAACAAGGATAAAGTTGGTAAAATATTAGTTTGGAAAATTATTTAAATAAAAAAAATATGATAAATAGCAAAATATTTATTTTTAATTTATTAAATAATTTCATCCAAATTTACATACTCTAAAATCCATAAAATAATTAAAATAAATAATCTAAAAGCAATTCTATTCCATATAAAAGTAATTTATTAAAATATAAGTTTTCGAAATATTTGGGGTATTACACAGGCCCTATATCTTACTCTATCTAGCTCTACGGACCTAGTTAGGGGGTATGCATACTTATGGATTAGGTATCCTTGTCGGTAGGGTACTGAGTAGCTTTATGCACCAGTACCACCAGGGTACCTTTGCGTCCTTGGGTTCGTAGTTGAAGGGTACTGAGTAGCTTATATGCACCGGTACGACCGGTGTACCTTTGTGTTCCGGGTTCTTGATCTCCCGTTTGAGGCAATTAAATATAATTGTTGTGCTGATTAAAGAAAGGAAATACACTAATTACGAAAGTGAAAGATTTATGAGCCGGTGTAACACCCCCAAAATTCACTACTGAAAAATTTCGTTAATTAAAAGGAAACTAGCAGAAGCAAATTAATAAACCTTGAATTTTGGGAGTATTACCGCCACACTTAGTACCAGACCGGTTCACTCATACCGTTCCAGTACTAAGTGCTAAGGCTAAAGGAAAATGAAATACAATTTGCAAGAATTTCAACAAACTTAAATCAGAGTAGCGTACCAAACGTTTACAAGAATGAAATCCACCCATGGTGGTTACAGTATCAACATATACATTTAAAACCAAAAATTTCAAAGAGAGAGAGAAAAACCCTAGTAGTTCTGGATGAGTCCTTACTCTCTTCCCCGTTGCCCACTTGAGTAGCACCTGAAAAGACCTGTAAGGGACACTGCCCATTGAATAGGCAGGGGCCCCACGAATGGAACCCTTCAGTACTACGGTACTGAGTAACCCTTTAAAGTCCCACTTAAAAGCAGGCCCGCAATGCAACACATGAAACAAGCTACATACATATATAAAATTCACATAATTAACATTCACATAGCATATCATTATATCGTTACAAACAATCGGTACTTACGGTCTTAAGCCATATCATAACGCAAACTCAAAACAATTAGGCCTTAAGCCCTTGTTCCACTATAAGTGATTTGTACTTCCCCATAATTTTATTCACATACATAACTGGTTTTATTGAGCTCGGGACCCCCACTATTATTGTCGGTGGACCGGAATATATATAAAATCATCATCCAGGGCACAACGCTCCTGGCCACTATTATAACCGGTGGACCGGTACTCATAATCACATACCAGGGCAACACGCTCCTGGACCACTATTATATCCGGTGGACCGGTACTCAATAACACATACCAGGGCATGAGGGCAACACGCTCCTGGACCACTATTATAACCGGTGGACCGGTACTCAATATCATAATCATCTGGGCCCGACTCATTAATATTCCTCTTTCAATAATAGTATCTTTTCTTTTCTTTAATCAGCACATCAATCATATTTATTTGCCTCAAACGGGAGATCGATAACCCGGGACACAAAGGTACACCGGTCGTACCGGTGCATATCCGCTACTCAGTACCCTTTCAACCACGAACCCAAGGACACAAAGGTACCTTGGTCGTACTGGTGCATAAAGCTAACTCAGTACCCTACCGACAAGGACATCTAATCCATAAGTATGCATACCCCCTAACTAGGTCCGTAGAGCTAAAAATAGTAAGATATAGGGCCTAGATGGGGCACAAAGGCACACCAGCAAATACCAGAATAATCGTGGACTAAACCACGTCCTTAGGGTAGCGACCCCTAAGGAGTCACCATTCTCGATCTCGAGGTCTTTCACTTTAAGTAACAGTGTCTTAATTAAGGTGATCACGAAAGCACGATAATCCGATACTTATTCACTTTTAATCGTTATGATATCATTAATCATTTCTTATTCACATGATTATCCAGAAATTCACAGAGAAATCATTAAGGCCATACTAATTATTAAATACTCTTACTTAGCTAATCAACATTATTTGAATCATATTATAATGGTCCAAAATCATAACGACATGTTAGGTACAATTTACTCATTGACCCTTTACTTATACAATTACCGAGTATCCATTCCTTACTCGCCAAATTACCATCTTACCCTTTAGGTTACATAATTACCAAATTACCTTTTATACGGTTTAGGTTACCCAGTTATCCTCTACACTTTTTAGATCACCATTCACCCCTCATAATTGCTACACTTATCATATTTCCCAATGGTTGGTTAGATCACCAAATCGCCCTTCCCCTTTGTTATAATTACTAAATTGCCCTTGAGTTGGATAAATTACTAAATTACCCTCCTTCATTATCATGATTACTATTTTGCCCCTTTAGTTGGTTAAACAATTATCACTTTACCCTTTTATTGGCTAAATTACCAAATTGCCCCTTTAGTTGGATAAATTACCAAATTGCCCTTCTCCTTTATCATAATTACCATTTTACCCCTCTTAATTTTTTTTAATTGCCAATTACTCTTTTTAATTATCATAAATCCCAAATTACTCTTCTTCATAATTACAAATATTAATTTACCCTTCTTCATAATCATAATTACTATATTACCCTTCTCCATTATTAAAATTACCATAATGCCCTTTAATTGGTTAATTTACCAAATTACCCTCTCTATTAGCATAATTATCCAATTACCCCTTTTTAATCACAATTTAATTACCAATTTATCCCTTTTCATTATCATTATTACCAAGTTGCCCCATATTACCGGGTTTACCATAATATCCTTTTATTTACAGAATTACTCTTCTACCCCTTACTTTCAAATTACCATAATATCCTTTTATTTATAAAAATTACCACCATACCCCTTTTACTTGTACCATTATCATGACACCCCTTTTACTTTACAAATTACTATTTTACCCTTTTACATCCAAAATTACCATTTTTATCTTTCCTTACAAAATTACCATTTTGCCCTTCTTTTCCAAAATTACCATATTAACCTTTTACTCACAAAATTACCATAATACCCCTCATTTATAAAATTACCGTGTCGCCATTCACTTATAAAATTTACCATATTACCACTTACTTATGAAATTACGATTTTGCCCCTCTACCTCCAAAATTACCACTTTACCCTTTTCTCCAAAATTACCATAATACCCTTCTTCTCACAACTTACAATTTTATCCTCTTACTTATGAATTATCATTTAACCCCTTTCTTTTTAAATTACTAAATTACCCTTTTACTTATAAAATTACCGAAATACCCTTTTTACTTATAAACTTTCCACTCAACCCCTTTATTCACCATTTTAATGAACTTACCATCGCTACATAAAATAATGATATTATTCTTATCATCTAAGTCCACCAACTTGTCATTAATCAACATAATAC
Organism: Tamarix austromongolica; assembly: GCA_039764185.1. NCBI lineage: Eukaryota > Viridiplantae > Streptophyta > Magnoliopsida > Caryophyllales > Tamaricaceae > Tamarix > Tamarix austromongolica. Next base: position 15,014,514 of record CM077819.1, read on the forward strand.
TCATTAGCAACTACATACATTAGATCACATACTTCATAACCATAATTACTAGAATACCCTTAGACAATAATATCATTCATGCCTTAGCAATATAATACATCATAAACAAGCATTTAACATTTCCATCAATAATCAACCTTTTCCTTAATTATCATACCTACACATGGCACAAAGCTATCATGCATTTCCCTTTTTCTTTCAATAAATATAACAACCATTTATATATCATGCTTGGCTCACAAAACATACATAAAATCATAATAAAATTCCTAATGTGCTAGCATACGTTTCCATGCATTTAAGGGAGGTTTAACGATTACCTCAATTATGCAAAAATATCAAATTTTACCAAGCATAATTAGAAACTCAACACCTAAAAATAACATCCATCATTATTATGTTAGAAATAAGAAATTAAAAAGGATAAAACTTTATAAAAAATTATTTAACAATAAAACACTTTAATTAATTATTAATATACCTCAAAAATTTTCCAAATTAAATCCAAAACAAGGGGGAGCTCACGCTGCATGAGCAGCGTGAGTCTCATGTGGAAATGAGAGGTGAAAGGGTTCGAAGGGGGGTGAAGGAAGCAAAATCTATTATTTTCGGGTTAGGGTATTTAGGCTAGAAAAGAAGGTGGTTGGGGGAGGTTTCAAGGCAAGGGAAGGATGCAAAGGTGGAGAGGGGGTGTAAGAGGTGGTCGGGGATGTTTTGATGGTGGCTAATGGTGGCGGAGGCGGCGACAGCAAGGCTGCGAAGGTGGCGGTCGAAGTGGGGTGTCGAGGTGCAGGCTGGCGATGAAGGAAAAGAAAGGGGGAAACCGAAAGGGTGAAGGGGCTGGTTTCGGGAAAGTAAAGTATGGGGGTGGTAGAGGAGGTTGCAGGGAGGAGATTGGTGGTTTGGGCGGCGGCAGAGACGGCCGGACGGCGGATAACAGCGGCGTTACAGGCGGATGTCGAGAAGGGTGAAAACAGGGAGAAAAATAGGAGAAGGGAGAAAGAGGGCTGCGGCCCGCGGGATGGGTATGGGGGCGGTGCAAGGTGGTAGTCGAAGGGTGCAGGAGGTGGTTTAGGGGATGAGTGCGGCGGTTGGAGCGGCGGAGGGCGGCGGCGCATGAAATCAAGGGGAGAAAATGGAGGGAAGAGGGTTGGGGGAGGAGGGTTTCGAAATAATGGGGCAGGGAAAGGTGGAGAAAAAGAAGAGGGAGAAGAGAAAGAGGGAGAGGGAGAGACAGGGTGGCAAGGTGGCGGTTGCAGGCAGTCGGGCAGCAGCAAACAGGTCAGCAGCTGTTGCCGCCTGGGGAGAAGAAGAAGGAAGAAGGGAGACTGCGGGCGGCAGGTCGGGGAAAGAAGGAAAAGAAAAGTGGGGGGGGGGGCGGATCGGCTAGGTTAGACACGCGGGAGAGGGACCGAGGGAGGAAGAGAGGGTGAGGTGGGCCGAGTGTGTTGGGCGGTGCGCGAGGGAGAGAAGGGAGGGAAGCAGGCCGGTGCGGGCGGCCCAACGCGCAAGGAGGGCTGGCCTGGCGAGGCAGCCCGAGGGAAAAGGGAAAAAAAGAAAAAGGAAAAGAAGAAAGAGGAAAAAGGGAAAAAGGAGGATGAAAAAAAAGGAAAAGTAATTTAATTAAATTTATAAAATCATAAAATATAATATTCTTGGTAAATTATTTAATTTAATAATTTAATTTATTATAATCTAATATTTTAGTTTAAAAAGGATAAAGTTGGTAAAATATTAGTTTGGAAAATTATTTAAATAAAATAATATGATAAATAGAAAAATATTTATTTTTAATTTATTAAATACTCTTATCCAAATTTACATACTCTAAAATCCACAAATTAATTAAGTTAGATAATTTTAAAAGCTAATTTATTTCAGATAAAAATTATTTATTAAATTATTGGTTTTCTAAAATTTTGGGGGATTACAGCCGGGGCCAGATGATTTATGATAATGAGTACCGATCCACCGGTTATAATATTGGCCCAAGAGCGTGTTGTCCTGGCAAGTGATATCGAGTACCGGTCCACCGGATATAATAGTGGACTAGGAGCGTTGTGTCCTGGATGATGATTATATATATATTTCCGGTCCACCGGCTAAAATAGTGGGGGTCCCGAGCTCAATAAAATCAGTTATGTATGTGAATAAAGTTATGGAAAAATACTAATCACTTATAGTGGAACACCATGTGAGTCGGGGCCTGACCGGTCCACCGGCAAATAATAGTGGTCGGGAGCGTTTTGCCCGGGAGACCGATCCACCGTCATATAATAGTGATTAGGTGTGTTCTGCCCTATAAGTGACCGATCCACCGGCTATAATAGTGGGGTTATCGCACTCACATGGATATAAAATATGATATTGATTGAATGATGATGGAATAATGGCTTAAGGCCCGAATGTATTGATTTTACACTATGACATGGCTTAAGGCCCAAAAGTATCGATCGTGAATTATAACTTGTTATATGTGTGTTTGTTATGTATGCACCTCTTATTTCATATGTATATAGCTTGCGTTATGTGTTGCATTGCGGGACTATTTTTAAGTGTGGTATTAAAGGGTTACTCAGTACCATAGTACTGAAGGGATTCCCTTCGTGGGGCCCCTGCCTATTCAATGGGCAGTGCCCTTTGCAGGTCTTTTCAGGTGCTACTCAAGTGGGCTATGGGAAAGAGAGTAAGGACTTATCCGGTACCGTTAGGCTTTTTCTCTTTCTCATTTAAATTATTGGTTTTAAATGTTAACGTTGTTAAAGTAACCACCATTGGTGGATTTTATTCTTGTAAATATTTTGATGTGTTGCTCTGATTTAAAAATAGATTGTAAATTGTGTTTTATGCTCTTAGCCTTAGCACTTAGTACTGGAACGGTAGGAGTGAACCGGTCTGGTACTAAGTGTGGCATTAATACTCCCAAAGTTCAGGTTTTATTAATTTGCTTTCGCAAATTTCCTTTTAATTAACGAAATTTTTCAGTAGTAAATTCTGGGGGTGTTACATTTCTAGACCCAACACCGCTTGTTAGTGTTAATCAACATAGTCGTGTAGGGATGTAGACTGAAATGTTACTTCTAACTCTAGCACGGTTGTGTTGGAAGTCAATTTTTATTTTTTCCATACAATTTTGAGCATTCTAACTGTTACATTAGAAGCATTCTTTTCCAAACTTAAATTAGCACATCCTAGAAATTTTAGAGGGGGTGATCATTCATCTTTGCTCTCTTTCTCTTTGGATTATTTTAACTTTTATGCAAAATAAAGTAGGTTAAATCTTTGCTTTCAAGTTGTAAACATAAATTTTGGAGAATTAAAGCACCGTATTGAACTCTGACTCTACTATTTTAACTATTAAACTCTTCTCTTTTGCTTCTACTGTTATGTATTTTATTTCACTATTGTGTTTTATGATTTCAATTATGCATGAGTAATCTTTTATTTTATGATCGAATTAAGTTCTATTCCATTATTGATTTGATTAACTAATTAAGTTGTTATTAGAATTGTTTGAATTATTTTATTCAATTGCTAGCATTTAATTAATTAGGGTTATAACAATTAATCAGTAATTTAATCTAATTAAGTTGTTAGTTATAGTTGAAATATTATAATTAACACCATAACTTAAAAATTGAATGAGAATTAATGCCTCAGCGAAAATAGATTGGTGATTCTTACAAATTGATTGAATTAGTTTGTTCTTGATGTGTTTAATTAGGTCTGTAGCCATGAAAATGGGTTGTTATATTAAATTGAGCATGACTTTTAGTTGTCGAAGAGATTAATTGTGAAAGTTGACTAATTATTCCTAACGTATTAAACAATTCAATACATGGTTGATTGATTTATTAATTTACATTGGAGTTGTAACTAAAGTTCAATCATAGGCTTTGTTTCTAATTGATTAAATTTATAACCTCTTGTCTCCATCACTTTTGTCATTTTTTTTTGTCTATAGTTATCATCAATACATATTTAATTAATTCATTTAGATAGTCATCAGTATTAAAAATTAATAATGAACACTAAAGTCTTTGAGGATACGAATTTGTTTTACTACTACGATATATGTACATTTACATATTTAAGCAAACAACGACCTTAACCAAGCCAACTCTTGCAATTAGTAAGTTTCTTAACTCCAAACTTCCCTTTTTGTTGTTGTTTATAACAAGGGTGGTTAGTTACCTACCCTTGTTTTAGTTCATGCCTCTAAAAAAGAGTCATTTTTTGTTTGATAAAATTACTCATATAATTTCACACATATCTATAATCTATTTTCTCCCATTTCCTTCTTTAATATTGAATCTTAAATCCTCAACATTTCAATATTCAATACACAATAATTAACCCCTATTCAATAATAAAAAACTACACAAAATAGTATTTTGGAATGTCTTTTTTTTCATAAATTTTATATCATATGGGCGTATCACTTATATTTGCCTCCCACCAACAAGCAAGCAACACGTATAAGCCTACCTTCAAAAGGTAAGTTGCCTAGATAATGCCTCTTTTGACATATCAATCACTCTTTAGTAAGACACCCTAACTGGTCTTTCACCTATAGACATATCCCTGAATAGTCCAACCACCTAAATCCCCATCCCCACTATTATAAATATATTATTATTAGTTATATATTAATAAATGATAGCATTAATTACCATGAATACTTATTGATAATTGATGATTATTATTATTAACCATTTATAAGCATTACTAATAATAACAATAATGATATTATTAATGTATTCTAATGATCATTATATAATATATAATATATAATAATTGATATTTCAAAATATATTATTATTTTAAATTATTATAAATATAATAAATATTATTATGAATTAATATTAAAATGAATAGATATTAATAATTAGTAATTAATACTTTAAAAAATACTTGAAATAAATTTTAATTATTATTAATATTGTCAATAATAATTAATATTAGTAGTAATTTTTATAAATATTAATATGAATACTAGTTCATAATTAATAATAATAATTAGCATTATATTATTACTCATTGTTATATTATTATTCATAATAATTATTATTATTAGCTATAAATAATAACTACAATAATAAAATACTAATTACTATTAATAATAATATAATTCATAATAATCAATAATAATTTTCATATTATTATTAATATCTTAGTATTCATAATTAATAATAATAATAATAATAACTAATATGAATAATTAATAACATTTATTCATAATAATAACTAACATTAATAATGAATAATATTTAATAATTGATATAAATGTTAGTTATTATGAATATTAGTATTAATACGAATATGATTTTTTGTTAATAGTATTAATAATTAATAATGTATAATAATAATAATAATAATAATAATAATAATATGATTATTATTATTATTATTTATATTATTATAAATAGTTTTTTTTATTTTTAGTATAATGCTAATATTGATATTAGTATTAATAATGTTAATGATAAATATAATTATTATAATTAATAATAATAATATAATAATAATAATTCTAATTAATATTATTATATTGCTTATTTTAATTACAAAATAGTTTTTATATTATTGTTATTATGCAAATAATAATAATTATATTAATTACAATATTCATGCAAATATTAATATAATAATTTATTAACGGAAGAAAATGGACTATCCAAGATGATAATTAAGTGCATTACATATACTAGATAGAAAAGCCCCGAGAGAGTTATTTTTTGAGCTAAGCATTATGATTTTGAAGAATGCATTAATAAATAGTTATTTGGTATGTTAAAAACTACCATATGATTATTATTTTTTGACGTAATACTTCATCCTAAAGATTGTATATGAGCTCATTATTCCCTTATACAATATTATTAGTCATCAAAACAAGTCTACCTTATTCTTGTTATTCGTATGTCAAAAATGTCAATATTGATATGCTACTATTTCTTTCAAACTATAGCAATAGAAGGGTTTTGGCATTTTTGAGGTTTCAAGCCGTGAATGGTTGAATCTTAACCCATATAAGCGAACCATAGATGGTTCAGAAACTTACTATCTTACTCAAGTGTTGTATGATGGTTTTTTAATTAGCAATTCTTTTTATTGATAATCTGGGTAATTTAAGTTGATGATTTAGCTAAATATGCTAGTTTTGTCTTTCTAAGGTTGTAGAGGGCACACGAGTCATGTAAATATCATATAATTAGTATCGAGCAAACAATGGATAATGGTAACTAGGAATATCTGGATGGCAATTATAATGATTATGAAGTTTTTAGCTTTGGAGAAAACATTGAACAACAAGAAAAGAAGAAAAAAAACCAACCATAGAGTTCAATAAATCATGTAAACATCATATTAGTATTTAACAAAATTTGTCTTGTTCTCCAAATAATAACAAGATTTTGAAGTTTCTATATTTAGACCAAACTCTAAACAACAAGATTTCTCGGACCAAGAAATAATAAATCCTCTTCTACAATACTAAATGAGTTCTACATTTGTTAAACCTCACTTGTGTCAGAAATTCTAATTGGTGGAATGATAAACTCAAATACTTTCAATATTTTAATTATTTGTTTCCCTCGTTTGCTTGTTCTTTGGTGCGATTTCCTTATATTTTAGTCTAGTTTAGCTCCTTAGTTCATGTTACCGTACTCTTGATATATTATGTAGGAAAAATTGGAGCTAACCAAGGAATTGGAGCAAAGTGGGAGTCAAGAAGAGCATGGAAAGAAGTTACACATGTAACACCCCAAAATTACGACTTGAGAATTTCGTTTAAATTTTGCTTTGCGGAAGCGGAAATTAAAGAACGGTGGGTGTTACTGTAACACCCCAAAATTCACTACTTTTTTTTAAAGTGGAAGAATTTAAATTAAAACCCGTAAATTCTGGGAATGTTACCACCACATTTAGTACCAAACCCTATATTCAAACCATAGAAAACTCAAAGATTTGTCCATATAATACAATTGATTAGATTCTCCCATTCATAACCACAACTTATATTCTCCCATACAAGACCATAAGTTAGATTCTTCCACATAAAATCATAAATTAGAATCTCCCATATAAACCATAAATTAGATTCTACCAAGCAAAACATAAATTATATTCTCCCACACAAACCATAAATTAGTTTCTCTCCTACAAAACCATAAATTAACTCAAATTAGATTCTCCTACATGAAACCTTAAAATTCTCCATTTTAGTCTTCCACTCATGAATCATTAAAATAATTAGGTCAACTCACCTCCCTTGGTCAACCTCTTCCCCATCCTCCCTTTTCATCCTTTCTCCCACACAAACCACATCAACATCATCACATGCATGCCTTACAGGGTCACAACACATATCATCATATATAAATAATACACATGCCATATAACAATACCAGAACATGCTTGAACTCCACGTCATACCATATACGGAATAATTACAATAATGAACATATGATACATAACATGCGAAGCACATAATGCATATAAGCACACAAAAGGCCTTAGCACCCCTTACCTGAAACGACACCGGTCTTGGAGCACGCTCCTACGCCTCCTTAGGGCTTTGGCCAAATAATAACATACTAATAAAATAACATTAACAAAATTCTAACTTTGCTGAAGATATAGAAATAATAGAAATATTATAAAAGTTGATAATATAAGATTAAAGACTTTACCCTAATAATAAAAATGATACTAAAATAATAATAGCAAAGATACTAAAAATAATATCAATGAGAATATAATTAAGGATAATAATAATAATAGTAACAATAATAATAATAATAATAATGAGGATATTATTCAAAAACAAAGTAAAATAAAGGCTTTGGCCCCTTTACTAAAGTAATACTAATAATAACAATATTAGTAAAATAAATAACCAAATTTAGTAATAATAATAATAACAACAACAACAACAACAACAACAATAACAATAATCATAATAATAGCAAAGCTAATAGTATAGTGGTTTTAATAATGAAATAATAATAACAGTAATTCGAAACAGTAATAATAAAAATAATAATTATAATAATAATAACATATTAATATTAATAATAGTAATAATAGAAATAATAAGAATAATAATAATAAAATCGAAATAAAAATTACAATAGGGCTTCAACCCTCAACAGAAATAATAATCAAAACATTAATACTAATAATAATAATACATATTAAATAATATTAATAATAATAGTATTTATATGCAAATAATTGAAATAAAATAATTTAAGGGTTATAAAAATAGGAAAAAAGGATTGAGAGGGTCTAGGGTTCAACCTTAGGCTGGTGGGGATAGGCGGCACCGGCGGTGGTGCACGACGGCGGTGGCGGTGGCCGGAAAAAGGGAAGAAGAGGGTAAAAGTTGGATACTGGGAAAAAGATAGGGAGAATTAAGGTGGGAGTTAGGGTGTTTAGGGTTGCCCAAAAGGAGAGGGACAGAATAGAGGTGGTGGCGCACAGCGGCGGCGGCGGTGACCGAATGGAGGAGAAGAAGAGGAGGAGAGGAGGAGAGGGAGAAAGAGGAAAATAAAGGTAGGGGAAGGTAGAGGATGGTATGTAGAACAATTTGGGCGGTGAAAGAAGAGGTGGAAGCGGCAGAAGAGGTGGATAAGGGTGGCGCAAAGGGTAGCGGGGGCTGGAAAACAGGTTGGTCGAGAAGGGAAGTTCACACAGTCGGGGAGGATTGTGCAGAAATAATCGAGGGTGATGAATGGTTTGGTTAGCTAGAGGGAGGTGCAAGGAAGATTTTGGTGGCCATGGATGGCGGCGAAGTTGGCCGGAGGAGGTGGAGGAGGCGTCTAAAGAGTCGGCTACGAAAAGGGTCAAATTCTGGGTAATGAAATCAAAGGTTCGATACAGGTTATCATGGGGGCTAGTTATAGAGTGTAAATGATAGGTTAGGGTCTGTGGATCGGCTAGAGAGTTGGGCAAGTAGGGTTATGGTCACCGGCGGCGCTGTTTGGCCTGTGGCAGCAATTCGGGGTAGGGGTTGCGCAGGCCAGGGGAGAGAAAAACGCACGAGAAAGGGGAGATTTGGTTGGGTCAAATGGTTGCCGAAACAAATGGGAAGAGAAAGGAAGGAAAAGGCCAGTCAAAGGAGCGAGATCGGCGCCGGAAGCTTCGAATGGGCGGCAGCGATGGCAGGTTGGCGGCGTCGGGGCTGGGAGGTGCGAAGGCTGGGGGAGAAGAAAGGGGTTGGGCCGGGCAGTTCGCGAAGGAAAAGAAAGAAAAGAAAAGAGGGGAGACCGGGCGGTTCGGCGACGCAGGTAGCGTTTAAATGAAATGTTGCGTTTTGTTGGAAAAACAATCAAAATGTGGCGCTGGAAGGGACATGAAGGGTGCACGGCGCAGGCTGGGCCGAAGGAAAGGAAGAAGGGAAACTGGGCCGCGAGCTGGCCCAGTTTGGGGAGAAGAAGAAAAAGAAAAGAAAAGAAGAAGAAAGAAAAAGGAAAGAAAAAGGAAAAAAGGGAAAAAGGAAAAGGGAAAAATAATTAGGTTAGGGCCAATTAAATTAATCTAAATATTTAGGATATTTAAAAATAATAATATTTAAATAAAATAATCTTTAAATCCCTTTTAAAGCTAAATTAGGATTTTTAAAAGATTTTCCATAAATTCAATTTTAATTAGCAAAACACCCTAAATTTCTCCAATTAAATTATTTATAAAATTTCTATTAATTTGAAACTATTTTCTTCTTCTTATTTTAAATAAGATAATTTATTTAATTAATTTTCCAAAATAAAATCCCTAATTACCTAAAATACCCAAAACTTTTCTAATAAAAATACTTATAAATTTCTTCTTAATTTTCCCTAATTAATTATACTTTTATTTTAATAAAAATAATTTATTTAAATAATTTTTCTAATAAAATCTCATTTAAATTTAATTTATAAAATTAGAAATTTTCGGGGCATTTTAATTACCGCCACACTTAATATAAGTCCGGCCTCCTCACCATCCTTATGTCAAGTGCTAAGGATTAAAACAAGTCAAACCAACAAAAAGACGAGAGAAGTACAATACATAATCAGGAGTTTTACAAAAGAAAGATTATCCATAACGAAGGACCATTTAGATAATAAAATAGCTAACCATTTTTAGAAAATGAACAAAAGAGCACATGAAGGTGCAACAATAGTTTGCCTTACACTCATTCGGTCCATCAAAGTTACAAGGAAAAGGGGAAAAGGGGACGGGGCCCACTCACTCCCTTAATCTAACTATTCGTCGGGGTGACGCTCCTCATAATTCTTCAACCATTGCATGCCATGGACGTACTCATCTGAAAAGTGATAGTATCAGTACGAATTCCTTGTTCTGAGTAAACCACAACGCCTTCGGAGAGGTAGCATACCCACGTAGCAATCATCATACAAATACGGGATTCAAATAAAACATATGATCACATGCAAAGTCACAAGTTCATAACACGAAATCACATCACAATTAACAATACGAGTTAGATCAAGATCCCGAGCAAAAGCATTTAAAATATGCTTATAATTTCACAACCATCTTAACTTACCAACGACCATATAATAGGAAGAATTATTGATATTCCAAACAATCTAACTAAGGTCAAGTCACTCCTAATCCAATTATTACAGAAGTATTATGGTGGGTGTCTAATCCGGTTATATAATTTATATAACAATTCTCAAGTGGAATAAAATCCTATATCCATGACAATGATCGTCAAGGAGTGTGGTACCAAAATAATTTTCTCGATTCCAGGGCAAAGCTCGCCAAGGAAGCTACACGACATAACAGTCGTCCATACTAAACCTCAGAACTCAAGTCCTTAAGTACGCGTACTCCCTATAGGGTGTATGCAATACCTATAGAGCAGAACTGAGCCCCTTGACCCGAAGGCCCAAACTATGCACTCGGCGACCAAGTTCGAGGCACGAGATTCCTTTCCAAATCAAGTCTTTCTCTTTAAGTAATTAGTGTCTTATGAAATCCTAGGTTATTATTTTTAGAATATCGAGGTTCATAATATTCAACTTATCCATTAATTAAACAACCAACGTCACATTCAAAAGACCACGAGGGTCGTAACCATTCCAAGCCAACACGACCTAGGGTTAGGCATCATGCCATAACTCGAATAATTATCCGATTCAGTTGTTCAACCCAATTGTACAATTATTTCCAAAATTATCTTAAGGCCAACACTTAATTCAACTAGTCCAATTATTTACTTTGGAACACCTTTTTTCCATAATGACCAAAATACCCTTCAACCTATAACTACCACATTTTCCTTTACTTTATTATCAAGTTTACTTATATAGGATGCCTGCCATAAAAATGCTAGCATAAAATAGCTAATGATACTTAAACATACGATAATTTCTTTGATACGACAAAAGACCATATTATCCCTAAACGTTCACCATACATAGTACACGTATACACTCCTAGCATGTATTTCTAATATCTCATAAATTCATGCAATTTTCATGAATAAATTTCAAATACGAATCATGGTATATAAAATTTACATTTTTACCCCTAGAACATGCAACATATAATAATCACCATTTAAACACATTTATACTCTAAGTTAACATGCTATACGTTCAATATTATCTAAATTATCCAAGGGACACATTTAATCCATTTATGAGTCTTATTACGAAACATGACAATTTTCGATTGGACTCTAATCCTAAACATGCATGTTTCTCTTTTAGCATAAATCCATATATGTTGTCATAAGCATACACTCTTCAAATTTTAGAAAACTACTTAGACATATACAAATTTGCATGGTAACATATATTACTTTACACATCATAATATTCACATAGAAACAAACTACAACATGCTTCCATTTCCCACAAAATACAAATCATTTGATATCCTCAACCTAGCATGATTTTTATCCTAGAAAAATAACCTATCATTTTCACACAAAATTCTACCGTCTATGGATTAGTTGGATTTACCTAGAGCGAAGAAAATATTAACACCATGAAGCTTCTTCCACAAATACCTTAGGCGGGGTCGAGGTTACTTAGAAATGAATAACACCATCCACAACTATGAGCATTAGTATTTATGCTAATTAAAAAAATCAAAAGACAATCTATGTGAGCTACTAATCGAAAAACGATTAGGGAAAATAAACAAGGCGGCCAGTGCATGAATTTTCTAAGCACTAAGCCCACAGAAAGATAGAATACTTATGTTGGGAAAAATAGTGGCTGCTTGGAGAGGTGAAACACAAGGAAAATGTTGGGTTATTTTTGGGCTAAATTTCGGTGAAGGGAAGGGGGAGTTTGGGGACTGCAAACCAAAGTTTAGTTGCTGGAATTAAGGGAAGAGAAAGAGAGGGCTACAAGGGGATAATTAGAAGACTTCAAGGGAGACGGAAGGAGGGTGTTTTCTGTAGGTTGAGACTTAATAAAAGGAGGGGAAAGAAGGGGGAGGAGTGGCTGTTGCGTGGGTTAGTGGCCAAGGTGCTGCTAGTAGGTTCTTTTGGGGGTGAGGGTGTCGAACAGGTTGGATGGGAAAGGGGCCTACAAGGGCAGGTTGAGGCATGGGGAAGGGAAGAAAATGGAGGGGTAGATGGCTAGAAAGGTTGGGTAGGTGTGCAGGTTGAGAGGAGGGAAAGATAAGGGTTGCAACTTGGTGGATGGCTGGGGTTACGTGCAACTATGGCTGCAAGCTGCTGGGTGACGTGATGGAGGATGGCTGGGTTGAGGGCTGTGGTTTTTGCAGGGTAGAGTGGCATGGGAAAGGAGGAAAAATAGGTGGATAGATGATTAGAAGGTAAAGTAGTGGTGCAGGTTAGGGGAAAGGAATGATGAAGGCTGCAACTTGGGGGAAGGGGTTGGGTTTCGAGGGTTTGGGCTACAGGTTGTCGAGTGGTGTGAGGGAGGGTGGCTAGGTTGGTGGCTGCAATGTGCAGGGCTGGGGGTGTGGCATGAGAGGGTGGTACTGTAGAGAGGTGATGGGATGTGTTTGGGGTAGAGGGAAAGCTGCAAAAAGGGAGTGGTTGCTGGACAAGAAGGGACACATGCATGGAGAGGAGAAAGGAGAAGATGGGCTGCATGGGGAAGGGTCCTTTGCTTGACAGGTTGGGGAGCTTTAGCTAGGGTTTAAGTGGGGAAAATGATGGGGGTTTGGTTAGGAATTGATTAGCAAAAGTATCCCAATGTATTAGGCTTTCAAGTGTATGGTTATTAGGAAAAGAATCCCACTTAAGCAAGGTTTTATTTTCACTAAAAATGTCACTACTATTATTTTGATAATCATTATTATTATTTGTGTTATCACTTCCCCTATTTTATTTTTTGTAATTATTTCTAACATTATTATTATTCTTACAATCCTTGTTATCGGTATTATTATTAAAAGCGTTATTCATAATAAGATTATTGGTATTACCATCCCTTCTATTTTAATTACTCTCTTCTTATTATCGGTATTATTATTGTCATCAATTTTTACCTTCCTCTACTCATTCTTACATTTAATCCGGGTTATTTTCATAACTTAACATCTCAAGACAACAAGGCGATCGCTTAAAAATAATCTTACGGTTTACTTCGCCTACTAATCAAACTTTAAGTCTTGCATATCTAAATTAAGGATTTATTAATGTGGGGTATTACAACACGTCATCCCAATGTTGAACAACATGGGAGTGTTGAAGTACAGAAGAAATTATGGCAAAAATAAAGTTTTTGGACCAAACACCGCCTTCCAACGTTGATCAACATGGTCGTGTAGGCTTTCCGTGTGAATACTTGATCTTTGACCCCAGCACGGTCGTGTTGGGTGTCAAATTTTGTTTCTTAGAACAATTTTAAAGGGAAAATTGTTAGATTCGATGGCAGATTTTGCTAGACCTAATTTAGCACAACCTAAGGCATTTTTTGTTACATTACGAAAGACTTTTGACATCATTTGTGCCCGTCCCAATTCCCAATAAGTGATCATCGTATTTGGTTCATGGGGCTTTATCAATCACCCATTCATGATTATATTCCTTTTCCTTCTTCATAAATGCTAAGGCAATTGTAATTTTTTAACCACTACATACACAACTAACAACCTTCGAGAAAGGAATGTTGTACTTATTGGTTTTGTACATATGGAAATGCATGTAACTAAGCAATTGAATTTGAGTGCGCAAATAAAATATCACTAACCACATCAGAGTCGAGCAACTAAAGATGCCATAAATGGTATTCGTTGGTTTTTATGAAGTGCAATAATTGTTGTATGACTGTTTATGGCCCATCAAACTTTGTACCTTGAATTTATGGCTAGTATTGTAGATTGTTCTAAGCGTTACAGTATTATCCTCATCACCCCATATCAACTTGTCGATAATCTCCATTGGCTTAGCTTGTGCATCAACTTATATTCTTCTAGAGATAATTGATAAGTAAACGAATCCCCTACAAATACTTACCTAATATATGATTATGCATTCTATATTCTACCACTAATCTCCAATTACCACAAGTATCTTCCTTTCCACTAATTCTGAATTCACAACCACATTTTTTTTATCATAGTAGATCGAATACTTTCCGGATTTACAAAATGTTGTCTTCTATAAGTATCACCTATCTTACAACGTATCCAAACTCTACATTTTTTTGACCTCTCAATACCTAAAACCATATTATATAGTCTTCTAATTTCTTTAACCTACCCGATTAATGACTCACAGTCACTAAAAATCTCATTTGTAGTAAATAATTCACTCCAAGTACAACCTATTTCTTGGATAATTCGTTCGCTACAGTTTAAAATTAATGAACAAATGTCCTGATAGATATTACCTATTGCCGGGTAAATCGTTCATCAATGAGGACATTTGACAGGTGATGTACCCGTCAATCTTCCCTTCTGATCGGTGAATCGTCTATCAACTTTGAGTTATGACCGGTAACTTTTCCGTCATGTCCAAAATTTTTAGAAATTATTATTTTTACTATAATTTCGTCTAGTTCATCTTAGATAAACAATGGTTAGATTTATTAAATTCTTCCATGTTTATTTTATTCAATGTTCAAAATAATTAAATTTTATGTGATTAATTGAGAAGAAGATAAAACAAGAGCTGTACTGTACACAAATAAAAATAATTAAGTTAGTTAAAAATAAAAAATAAAATAAAATTTTAACAGACGCGAACTCGACAATTTGAATGTACATATAACGACGCGTTTTTCATCGGATTAATGCGAATAACATATCCCGCACAGGCCCAATTTATGTCCTTATATGCTAAATCAGTCACCGAGTTTTATCTTCTGATGCAAGCCCAGCCCGAATAACTCCCGCTCTTTTTGTCAGCTTTATTGAGATGGCTAATATTCTGATCCCACCTGCTAGGTTACTAGTTACTACTTACTACCGTCTCGTTCTTCCCCTTGCCGTCCGTTGGCGGCCATCGCTTCTGCAAGTTTTCTTTCTCATCCTTCAGTCTTCGGGTTATATCTCTACCCTCGCTGTCTCCCTCTACTCTCCCTCTACTCTCCCTCTTTCTCTACCCTCGTTGTCTCTCTGTCTCTTTCTTCCATCAGATTTGTCGTCCTGTAGAGCAGCGAACGTAGGCTGGGGGAAATCCTTTTTGCTTCTATCTTTCAATAGGATTCTTACAGGACAAGATAATTTATGACGCTCTGCTTCATAAGGTGAATTAAGCTCCCCACCCCCCGGTTCTTATATAGAGCACCTTGCGGCATGTATAAGGTACCGGAACCAGATTGGTCTACTGTTTGTATTTTTGATTGTCTGTATACATCTGTGATTATCCTGCGTCGTGCGTATGGTATGGATCTCACCTGTAAGGTAATATTCTAATGAGAGTTGTCTTTCTTATTGCTTGGTTAAACTATAAATAGGGTTTCATTTGGTATTTCTCACGATATTCCCTTCACATCAAATTTTCCGGCTTCCAATCGAAGCCTAATTCTGCTCCAAATCCCAAGCTTGTCATATCGATGCAGCGCTTTGTCTCATACTCTTTCAGTCCTCCATCTGGATCTCTCATCCCTCCACTTTGTCTTTATCTAATCCTAAAATGTTAGTTTCTTTGCTGTATGTTCAGTTAATTTAATCCAAACATAGGTTTGTAACTTGAATTGAATGATGACGCAGCAAGACTATTCGCCTCAACTAAAACCAATTGAACTATTATTGTTCTTCATTATAATTGTCAAGGATTTTAATCTGTGGCAATGAGGTGCAAAGCTAATGTTTGCAAATGATGCTTTTACACTTGATCTCTGAACTTCAGGTAAGTTCGCATGTTTGACAGCTTTTGGTTTATCTGATGCTTTATTAGCTTGGCACCTCCTCTTGCTCCAGAAAACTTTATTTCTTCTTGAGTTGTGGACTTTTTGTAATTTTATTCAGGCGTAAAATGTGGAGATCTGGTTTCTTACGTTGAATTGTCTTGAAGTTGGCCATTTGGCTAACAGCATCCTTCACTCTTATTACCTTTGTCTGTTTGTATTCACTCTCCTGAAAGCTACTAGATTTAGAACCTTGTTTGTGGTTAGGAACTATTGCTATCGTCATTTAAAATATTTGCTCGTTGGCTAAGTCGCTCGTTTGGAGGAATAAAGTCCGTTCTAACATGGAGACATTAACTGTGGGTTCCGATTGCTAGACGGTTCACCTACCGAGTGCTCGGAGGAAATTTGGATGGTATTTTGTGTATTCAATTATCTAGATTACGGTTCTTTTTCACTTGTGATAGTAGGAGAATATGGAAGCAGACTCTTTGAATTTTGTGATAAGACACATGGATATAAAATTCCATAAGGGAATGGACCGCATTGCATCTTTGACATGAGCCCATGGTTTTATTTATTTATTTTGTTCAAGATGCATGGTGCTGGCTTATGTCGAACCCATAGCATCTTCAAAATGGTCAGATGCGTGCTCACGCTGACTGAGCTTACACCACATTGAGGAGACGTGATCCCTACCGTAGCTTCAGGGAATTTACACGCTGACAAAGGAGGCAGACATGGATTTGTTTCCCGGGGAGTGATCTCTACCAATATATTGCACCGTCGAGTCTTACGGCCGATGAAGATTGTAACTTAAAGTTTATGATGAGGAAGCAAGCATTTTTTTGGAAACGAGATGAGTATGAAAATGTGAACTTGAAGACCTGGGAGAAGATGCTTTGAAACTGAGTCGGCATGGCTGCACTTCTAGTCTACTAGTATGAAAATTTGTGCCCGCCATGAATGACTAAAAAAGACTTGATGTTAGATGGAGTTCCAACTCATATTGTTGATGTTTGAGTCCATATGTGGAAGCTAAAAGGACCTAGAATGGAGAACAGTGAATAGAAATGAATTGTTCCAACGTGTACATAAGTGAATAGCCTTGAGGAACACGTCCATGTCAAAGAAAACCAAAAATGGAGCGAAACTAAAGTTTTTCATCAGCACTCTTGGGCAGTATTGATGAACACAAATCCCATCACCCCAGCGTGTTGATCAACACATCATGTGATGCTCATATTTCTCGTCGTGGTTTATTTGGTTTGTATTTTGTCGTGGCTTATTTCTTAGGTCCTGCCTTTAGATTTTTGTCAGTTTTGGGGGTTCAATGAGCTTATATAAAATGGTCTTTTGTTATAAGTAAATAATAAAGATATTTATAAATTTTAAAAATAAAAAAAATATTACATGATTCAATCTAATAATGATATTTATCATTTATTTGATTATTTAAAAAATCATAACTTTATAAAATAAAGGTGATTATAATATGACTATATAATATATAATTATTATTTATTATATTGTAAATATTATAGGTAATTATAAAATTACTAGTACATATATATATAATAAGAATATTAGATGTATTTTATTTTCACAAGTAAATAATAAAGATATTTATAAATTTTAACAATAAAAAATATTGTATGATTCAATGTAACAAAGATCTTATCATTTATTTGATTACTTAAAAAAAGATACTTTTATAAAATAAAGGTGATCATAATATGACTATACAATATATAGTTATCATTTATTATATTATAAATATTAGAGAAAATAACAAGATTACTAGTACATATAAATAAAATAAAAATATTAGATCAGTTTTATTTTCACAAGTAAATAATAAAAATATTTATGAATTTTAACAGTAAAAAATATTGCATAATTCAATCTTATAAAGATATTTATCATTTATTTGATTACTTTAAAAAAGATAATTTTATAAAATAAAGGTGATTAAAATATGATTATTAAATGTATAATTTTTATTTATTACATTGTAAATATTAGAGACAATATTAAGAATACTAGTACACATAAATAAAATATCAATATTAGATGTGTTTATTTTCACAAGTAAATAATAAAGATATTTATTAATTTTAACAATAAAAAATATTGCATGATTAAATCTAACAAAGATATTTATCATTTATTATTATTTATTTGACTACTTGTTTATTAAATTATTATTATTATGACTTCTTAATGTTGTAGTTTTTATGTGGAAAATTTTATTAGGATATCATTAATAAATAAGGATGCTTAGGGTAAAAGTATGAAAAATAAGTATAATTTATAAAACATTAAAAGCTTTAAATGAATAATAAGATATGTGTAATTTATTGTTATTATAATAGATTTTTATATCTGGTCGGGTCAACATCGGATTAGGTTTATGTCGGGTCGGGTCTATATCGGGTCGGGGTTATGACGGGTCATGAGTTGGGATTGGGTTGAGGTCAGGTCAAGGTAGGATTAATTGGTATAAGGACAGTGTCGGGTCGGGTTGTTAAACTTTTTAGGTTTTATAGAGTCGGGTTAGGTTGGATTGGTCGGATCAACTTTTGCTAGCTCTAAATATGATGAATAAAAATTAAGAAAGTTTTTGTATTCTAGATCTAGAGGAAAAACTTCATTGAGTGGGTTAATCAAAATAACTATTCTTAATGATTTTGGTGAAAAAAAAATAAGAGTTTGAATATTTTTAGTTCTTTATATTGTTTGAGAGGATCATAATAAAATATTTAAGTTTGCCGATCATTTATTGGTTCATATTTTGCGTACTTAATTTTTTGTTTTGTTTTGTCTGGCAGGTGACAAAGAGGTTATGATACCAGATTATTAGGTTCTATTGTCTTTTAAGTAAAATATGTGATTCCCTAGTTATATTAGGGCATAATTAGCTACTACAGGCTATGTCATACCTCATTCGGGCGAGCCAACGCCAGGAATATTTATAGGAGAAATTATATCTCCAACCTTGATATATATGTAGGCTATAGTTTTCTAATTTTCACTGGGTTACATTTTCTCATGGAAGCATATGATGTCTTCATGTTGCAAACATAAATGTGGTTCATTCTATTTCTATATAATGAACACATGTAGGTTAATAAAAAAATTCCAATAATTTATTGAACTTAATTTCATTTGTCCTTTTTATTTATTTAGTATAGGCAACTTGTAAGAGAAAGTATAAAATACTATATAATTGACTTAAATGATCATAAACGTAAAATGAAGCGGAATTTGAATTTGGAGCTTGAAATCATGCTCTACTTTTAACCACTAATTTTACCGTTCAAGGAATTTAAAATTTAAATATATTTTATATCCTTGTCTTTATGATAATGCAGTCATTGTAATTGGATTTTTTATCCCCTAAAAGAGCAATATGCTCTTTATTTGTGTCACCTTACAAAATTAAGTTATAATAGTAATTATCTTTGTCAGATTTAAGTTGAAACTCATTCCACCAATAATTAACATCTTCATATGCGGTTGTATAAGGGGAAAGAAATTAAATTAGCCGCCCCCTCCTCTTGTGTCGACATGCAAACTACACTAATTAATTAGCTTGTATTAAGCATGGGACATTGAAACTTGAAATATAAGTTTATTTATATTAAATTAAGGGTAGTGATAAATAAAACAACAAAATTTATGTGCATAACCAAATTCTAACTTAGCTTTCCCATTTTACCTTTTTTTTTTCCTGTTCTTAACCTAGTAGTCTCCTTTTCACTAATCGACAGAATAATTTATTAATTCATATAACTTTAAGAAATTGTTCATTTTGGAATAATCGATAGATTGTCTTTAATATATCTATATATTACTCTCTCCGTATAAAAAAGGAAGTCATTTTTATCATTTTGCATAATTTTTAATAAAGTAATAAAAGTAGTTTTGAAATTATACTAACATAAATGCATATATAAGTAAAAAAAAGAAAAAAGAGTAAGGGTAAAAATAAAAAAGAGACTTTTACTTTTTTAAAATGACTTTTTTTATTAAAAAATTTGATGATATAATGAATTCATTTTCAATATAAAAGAAGTAATAAGTTAATTGGTTGTCTCTCTCATAAATTGGTTCATGGGTAGAGTTTAATTTCATTGATGCATGGACCAACTACTTGATGAGTTTTGATATATGCAAACAAGACCTGGTAATTTTTTTTCTAGGAAATATATCTAATTAATATTAATATATGCAAGATCTAGAAATCTAGAAGTTGTATTTAATGTAAATTGAGTCAAATTGATTTATGAGTCAGTTTGTTTCATTTGCAAACTTACTTATTACTATTTAAAATCAACACAATATAGAAATATAGAAGTTGTATTTAATGTATATAACCACTCATGTACACGAAGCATATCCTAATCAAGATCAATTAATTTAACCATTTAGTTTTCATCATCTAAACTCAAATTTCCTACTAATAACATCAAGACTTATATTCTTATTTATTTTAACTTATCATTTATTTCCCAGACATGCGTTGCCTATCATTTTCATATAAAAATATATAGGTACCATTATGATAAGCTTATATGTAATACTCTGAATTTTTATAACATAAAATTTGAACGTTTAACCTTTTATCAGAAAAAATTTAATCTTTAATTATTGATTTAATTATTTTTTGTGAACCTTTGACTTACAAACATAGATAAATTATTTAATAAATTAATATAATTATTTTAATTATTTTAATTATTTTATCCTTCCCTTTTTAATTTAAATAAACCCTAAACCCATAATTTTATCAAAATTATTTTCTTAAAGTAATACCTTACTCTTTATATAAATTAGTATAATATTTTTTCAATAGCCCAAATTTAATCTAATTTCTAATTATAACCCTAAATCTATTTTCATTTTCTTTCTTCCCCCTCTTTTTTTGTCTCCCTTCTTTTTCACTCGGGCCAATCTAAGCCTTCTCCCCTCCTTTCTTTTCATTATCCCCTGAGGCCAGCCCAACCTCTCCTCTTTCTCCTTCTTCTCTCACATGGATGACCTAAATTCTCCTTTCATCTTCTCCCGTGCAGGCAGGCCCACTTCTTTCTCTTTTCTTTTCTTCCCGCGCGACTCAGCTCCTTTCCTTTATTTCCTTCCTTCCCCTGTTTGCACCCCTGCCAAACATGCTCCAAGCCCCCTGCACACTCCTTCTTCTCCTCCTGCGTGCAGTGTGCCTTCTCTGCACGCCTGCGTCACTACCTTCCCCTCCTAGCCAAACACCCCCTGCAACATCTCCCTTATGTCTTCCTTTTCTAACCTTGAAACCCTCTAGTCTCCTCCCTCGTGTTCCATCTTCCCTTCCATTTCTACACTTGCCACCTCTATCCATGCCTGCCATATCCTGCACCACCCACTTGCCCATCGCACGCCAAACCATCCCCCCTTTTCTCCTCCTCCTTCTTTTCTTCTCTTCTTCCCTTCCTCTCTTCTCCTTCATGGTTTGCTCTCTCCTCCAACATTCCCCTCTTCTTTCTTTCTTCTTCTCCTCACCCTTATTTTCCGTACCACCTCCTCCTACAGCAACCCCTGTCACCTCCACCACCAATCCAGCCTCCACTGTTGGCCACCACCCTTTTTTCCCTCATTCCCTACTTCTTCCTTCTCCTCTATGACCCTATCTCCCTTGCGGCAATTCCTGCCGATTCTCGCCCCTTCCATCATCCACTCTCCTTACAATGTCTACGTCCTCCACTACAACCACCACTAGCTCCTCCACCTTACAGCTCCTTGCATGACCCTAGATAGAAGCCATAAACTCTCCCTTCAGCTCTACCTCCCCCTCTCCCCTTCTACACCCACCTTGCAATTGCCACCTCCACTCGACTGCCCATCCCTTTCCATTTCCTCCACCACCGCAGTTCCTCCTAGTTGCCTACCACCAACCACAACCATCTCAGCCTCCATTCTTGCACCATCACCTGCATCCACCCCAACACCACCTATTTATATAGGAAAAATATTAACCACATCTATTAATATTTGGAAGACGAGTATTCAACATACTTTTTCACTTATTTATTATTATTTTTTAATTCATTCTTCTTTTTTATTTTTTGTTAGTGGTTCTTTACAGTCAACAAATTGAAGAAGGAAATCAAATAAATGTCACGATTAATGCGGTTTGATTTTGAATGTATAATCAGACGCATAAAGATACACCATTTAACTATATTAGGGATCTGCCCATCTAGTTGAATACTTTATGTATTTAATGATATATTTTATGATGCAATGCAATTAATGTTATACTCTTAATTTATATTAACGTATACTATTAATAAATATACTATGAAAAAAAGTTTTTAAGTGAATGCTGGAATCATTTGATTTATCATGAACTGTTAAAAATTGATTATGCAACACCTCGTTTATTATTAGTCCGCTGCATCATAAATGATAAAACTTGTAAATTTACTTGAGTAGTTTAATGGACACACCTATAAGCTAAATTACTATAATTAACTAATGATAAATGAACATTAATTAAAGAACTTTATTATACCTATATATAGTCTAAGCAATTTAATAGGTGTTGCTTAGTGTATACGTCAAGATTTATAATTGCATCATTGAATTGTTGTAACCAAATTGTTATATTGAATAACCAATTTATAAGTAATAATTGCTATAATTGGGTGGATTTTTTTTTGCATATTGTTTGCCAGAAAACTTCGTCGTTATATAATTATAGATATTAATCTACTAAAAGTGACTTCCAAATAATAGAGCATTATAACCAATGAGACAATTCTCTCATGTATTGTACAGGTGAGATGCTAGTAAATTATATACAAATAGAAGCAATGTCATATGTTGCTTTTTTGCCTAAATTAGAAGATGTAATATAAATTGGGTTACATACAACACTAATAAATATTTTCTTTTTATATAGTTCCATAGTTATTTTGTTAACTAATTATAAAAAAAAAAATCAAAAGCAATTCTCACAGCCTTCTCTCCCGATGCCAAAGTATCATAGAGGAGCATAATCTCATGGAGTCATAGCTCGCTGGAAGGTCATCTCAACCGTAACTGCTTGAGATCCACTAGAGCCATCCTCAGTCACTCTAATTAATCTAGTTGACACAGAAAACTCATCATCCAGGGAAACGATTGAAGATCAAGAAATTCAAGAATCATCTATTCCGCAAGATAATATATCATCCGACAATTGTATAACAAATGTTAGAAAATATCAGACTCTAATGCAAATCGAAGTTCAAAACCCTATGAATGGCCATAATAATCCCGTTGAACAAATATCCCATTCAAATTATGCTCTTCCTCAAGATACATAAAACCTAATTGAGGACTGAAAATCCTAGAGGGATTAGTACTATTGAATAAAAGACGAGATCAAATGATCCCCTTAGTTTATACCCCACCTGTGATCTATCAAGGGGAAGTGTTGGCTGAAATCTGATCGGAGGAAGTTGTGAAAGAATCCAACTATTGGAAGAATTCTATTGTTGGAGTCATTTATGGTATGAAACCATCCTTCACCCAAATGTGCAATTATATACAAAAACATTGGAATCATGTTAAAATGTTAAAAATTATGCTCTATGAATCAGGCTATTATCTATTTCAATTTGAATCAAAGACTGATTGTATCACTATCTTGGATAATGCTTTGTGGACATATATGAATAAACCTCTGATATTAAAGGTCTAGCATCCTGATTTCATATTTCAACCTAAATACTTTCAGTTCATACACACTTGGATCAAGCTCACTAATCTTCTCTTAGGCTACTGGTCAACTGATTCCTCAGGCAAAATATGCAGCTATGTAGGAAGACCATTGGGAATTGATAGAGTTACTATGTACAATGAGAGAATTTCATATGCTCGATTGATGGTAGAGGTGGGCATCCAAAAACTTCTCCTAGATTTTGTCTCAATTAAGAAACCAGATGGCTCAATATTTTTCCAAAAGATAGAGTATGAATGGAGACCAACTCTATCCCTAACCTGTCATCAAATTGACCACCTAGCACCACACTGCCCATCATGTATAAATAGAAATGCCAATCAAGAAAAAATTTGGAGGGCGGTAAATAATTGAATGTTTCAGAACCAGTAACAAGACAAAAGCTTAATCAAGATATCCCATCACAACCATTACTTCAACAAATGTAAGCATCTCCTAGTGTGACTAATCTCACTACAATCAATCCTATAACACCTAACCAGAATGGCTCAACAGATTTGGTTTATCATGAAAACCTTCAAGGAGAACTAAAATACCCAAGGTTTACAGTGGTTCGAGGGAAAAAAGTCATGGAGGAATCATATGTTCCTGACTTTGACATTCATCTTTGATGAAATTAGGTTGCTAGAATGTTAGGGGGATGAATGACCCTAAAAAACAAAATGATATTCAATATTGGATAAGGAGTACTAAGTTGTCTTTAGTTGTTTTAGTTGAAACAAAAATCAAAGAAAATAAAGTAGTAGATGTGATTAGTAAGTTCCCTTATGATTAGCATTGGAATCAAAATTGTGTAACCCATCATTGTGGAAGAGTATGGCTGGGATGGAACTCAACAATTTGGAGAATTGATGCTATCAATCAGTTTGCTCAGGGTATTTCATGAGTGGTTATAGATATGCATAAGGAAATTAACTTCAAGATCAATATTGTCTGTGGGAAGAATACAGGGATGGGAAGAAAAGATCTCTGGGATTGGATTCTTAAAAATAACCAAAATAACCTTCCGTGGATGGTGATGGGAGATTTCAACAATTTTCTAAAACAAAATGAGAAGCCGCAAGGTAATCAAATGAACTCTCAAGATGTTGAAGACTTTAGAAAATGTGTCAATTCCTTATAGCTTTCTAATATCAATTACACTAGTGCCTTTTATACCTGGTGCAATAATCAAGGAGGTCCTGATAGAATATACTGCAAGCTTGATAGAGTCATGGGCAACCTCTTATGGTTGGATACTTTTCCTAACTCAATTGTAAACTTCCAATCTCCCATTATTCCTAATCATACCTCTATGGTGTTAAGCATTCCTCACACCACTAACATAGGACCAAAGCCTTTTCGGGTTTTTAATATCTAGACTCTTACTACATAATTCACTCCTTTGCTACAAGAGTATAGGATAAAAATTTATCATGAGGACCTTACTTCTACTACTATAGCTAAACTGAAAGCCTTAAAACATTCTCTAAAACTATTGAATAGAATACATCTTGATCATATTTCTAAAAAGGTGAATCAAGCTCGTATTCAGTTATCAACCATACATCTGAGCTTAAACTCATCTCCTCTTGATACTAAGTCGATAGAACTTGAGAAGAAGCAGTAGACCCTCTATACTCATCTAGAAAAGTATGAAGAAAGCTTCCTAAGGAAAAAGGCTTGGATCTCATGGTTAAACCTTGGGGACAAAATATTAGATACTTCCACAATATACTCAAAAGCTAAAATCACACAAACCATATTGGTACTATTAGAGACGAGATAGGAGTTCTTCATACAGAACCTGTTAGGATTTAATCTATTCTCACAGAGTTCTTCCATAATCTACTTGGAAAAAATGAGAAGATAACTAGTCAAATTCCCCTAGAAGTTATAAACAGAGGGTCAAAACTAGCAGTGAAGTATCAACATGATCTACTTAGACTTATATTCAAAGAAGAAGTCCATTAAATAGTTTTCTCCATTCATTCTGAAATCTCTAGGTGGAGATAATAATCCATACCTTTTCAAGTATTCTTGTGAGGTAATTGGAGAAGATATTTGGAAAAGTGTCTATGAGTTCTTTCTGTTAGGAAAATTGCCACATAGTCTCAACATTATTACTCTCAATCTCATTCCAAAAGTTCCAAATGCTAATAAATTAGGAGACTTTATACCCATTACGTGTGTTAATGTTCTCTATAAAATCATTGCAAAATTCCTCACTATAAGACTCCAACCTATAATGGCTTCGATTATTGGAGGTACTTAATTAGATTTTATTAAAGGAAGAGAGATTGGCGAAAACATTCTCCTTGCAACTGATTTGGTGAAAAGATATAATTAACATAATCTCTCCCCAATATGCATGATAAAAACGATATGAAGAAAGCTTATGATATAGTAAATTGGAACTTTTTAGAGCAAATGCTACTTACATTACATTTTCCTCTCCACATTGTCAATCTTATGATGACATGTGTATCTATAGTGAGTTACACACTAAAGCTAAATGACAGACTTCTTCCCCCTTTTAAAGCCAAATGAGGAGTGAGACAAGGTGGTCCTATATCTCCATATCTATTTGTTATAGTCATGGAATATCTAAATAGAGCTCTATTGGGATTGTGGGGAAATTCTAAATATAAAGCTCATCCAAAGTGCAACAAAGTGTAGCTAGTTAACTTGATGTTTCCTGATGACCTGCTGCTATTTAGTCTAGGGGATGTAAATTTAGTAAGGGCCTTAGTGAATATTTTCAGCTACTTCTCATTCCTATCTAGATTAAAGCTTAATGTAATAAAAAATACTATCTTTTATGGGATAAGGTATCTACAGAAACAAAGAAAGTTCTTCATTCATGACTTCATCTTCAAGTAGGAGAGTTCCAAATAAAGTATCTAGGGGTACCATTACTTGGATTTACCCTAAGAAAGCAACATTACAACCTTCTGATGCAAAAGCTAATTGGAAAGCTTAACCAATGGCAAAACATAACTTTGAGCTATGCAGGAAGACTCTAACTTATAAATTATGTACTTATAGGGATACAGGCCTACTGGAGGCTCCTTTTCATGTTACCTAAGTATATTCTACATGATATTAATGTTGTTTGCATATCATTCCTTTGGACAGGGATGGAATTCTCATGCAAAAGTTCTATTACATAGGAAACAATATGTTCTCCTAAGTAAGAAGGAGGCTTGGATATATTAAATATATAATGGTGGAATATAGCATTTATTGGAAAATAAATTTGAACAATTATTAAGGAGAAAGTAGTACTATAGATCAAATGGATCCATGCATATCACATTAATGGCTGAGATTTATGGAATATTAGTTCTCCTACCAATTCTTTATGGGTATTTAAGAAAATCATGGAGATAAGAGCAAAATTTCATCCTCTTTTTGATCCAGTATAGGTCTCTAAAATCTGCTTGAAAACAGGAGAGTATATCATATCCAAATTCTATCACCTATAATGCCCAAGGAAAACAAAAGTTCCATGATCCAACATGGTATGGAATAGACTTTCACCTCCTAGACACCAAATCCTTCTCTGGCTAACCATTTAAGGCAAGTTATTCACAAGAGACAGAATGCTACATATGGGCTTTAGCACATCTCCAATATGTGAATTATGCCAACAATAAGATGAGACAATTGCTCAGCTTTTCTTTGAGTGCACATTCTCAAGATTAATATGGCTGTCTATTATGAAAAAAAAGAAAAGAAGCTGACAACATCTAGCTACTTGGGAGAGCATTACTCATTGGCTTATAAAAGGAGTAAGGGGACCTTTACTTCGTCAACAAATTTTTTGAGCCTTAACTATGGAAGTAGTATATCATATTTGGCAAGAAAGGAATAGAAGAATTTTCTAAAGAAAAACTAAGTCTCCAATCTAGATTATTAAAGCCATTGTATGGAAAATGGCAACTAGGGTTGAATTCTTTCATCAATGTAAATCTTATAGGGATCTTATTGGACTTGTAGATGCTCTAGTTTAAATTTTTTCATTCCTTTTTTAATGGTTGGAACTTTTGTAATATTATTTTCAAAGTAATATACTATTCAATTTACTTATCAAAAAAATATTAATGAACACGTGTTAGAAAAAGAGAGCCAAGAAATAAATAGATAATCAATAATATTTAACTGTTAGAATACTTAAAACTAATAAATGAAAGGAATGGATAATAGATTTTTCAAGCCTCGAATATTAGTAAACAAATAGATGATTAATATTTGAATATTAATTGTAACTTTTAATATTTTCAAAATTAAACAATTAGGTTTCATGTTTTCCCATATTCTATTATCATCTATAATAAAATAAATGTTTGTATAAGTATCCATTCACATCAAAATTATTTTTATTATTATTTTAAATCATCATTCAAGAATCAAATGATCATGCTTTTAGTTACCTATTCTTTTTTGTTGTTGGGGTATGGAAAATGAGGCTTCATGTACAATGTTCTCAACATTTTCTACTATAAGGTTCATTTATTTCTTTTTTTTAATGAATGTGACACCGATGTTAGTTTTTTTATATAATTAAAAATTAAAAACCAAATGTTCTATACTTAGTTTAGGAACCTCCACCTTTAATGGAGGTGGGTGAGTCATGATATGATGTTATTAAATCTTTATTTTTTACAAAGTACTTGGATATTTACACGTATTTAAAGTGGTGTAATGTAAATGCTTTGCATGCATGCATCGCATGGAGGTAATACTAGTACCATACAATAATACAATCACTTTATGCCATAAATCCCGCCTAAATTAGTCCCCTCCCCATTACATCGGCATGCATATCACCATAATTAATTAGCTAGCAAATTGAAAGTTGATCTATAACTAGAAGTTTACAGTTAGCATTAAATTAATCAATTAATTAATATAGTTATATAGGAATTACAACTTGGCCGAAATTTATATTCTACCATTAATTGTGGATGGTGGAGAAAACATGATATGTTAATAATTAAGTTGCCATAGAATATGATGAGTTGATCCTTCTGTTATTTCTTCTATTATTCTTCAAGCATAACCTTAATTGAGCTGGTGGATGAACATTCAATAGCTTGAGCATCGGTGATGATGGTGGGATGCTTCATATCGATTTATGTCTATTTTGTTGCCTTACAGTTGTGACTTGGAATATGTGGCATTATATGCACCAAGAAAAATGTAAAGTGGATAATAAAGTGTTGAAATTGAAATTAAATTATTATTTGTGTTAAATACGTAAATTGAAACTAATATAAATATGTGTACTAGCTATTCCGAATACAGTATGAATTTGGTAACCTAAATAGCAATCAAAACTTATGTTTATTTTGCCTAAAGTTGGAATGAAGATGGAAATTTATAATTGTCACATTAATCCAGTAACATTATGCATGTGATAATATCTTGCTTGATTTAGACTGAGAATGTCACTTGGATAGAAATAGTTATTGACACCTTCATCTCATTTAACATCAGAATTGTCTATTACTAATGAAGTTGTGATAATGCAATTAAATATCAACCTCAATATGCAATATTGGTTGATATTTATCTAATTTTGGGTTAGTTGATAAGCGAAACTAACAGTACCCTATAGTTTTAGCACTTTACATATTTGTCAGAAATATATTGGTTGTCGATTGATATTTGCTGCTATTTTATCTATATTTACCAGTATATTCTGATATTTATTATGAAAAAAAAATAATAAAGTCATGATGTGACAACTGCAATACATAAAATATTTTTTGTAACATCCCGATACCTTAACACCATGACCGTAACCACAACCATAGTTTTATTGCTACTTGTGACACCAAGGAAGCTTTTTATCTCTCATTTTACTTGTGATGGTGGTGCCTGTGATAGCTCATAAAGACAACATCATGTGGAGTTGAGTAAAATAAGTTCTAATAAGAAACAGAGTTTTGTGGTCAAGCTAGAGAATGATGATAATAATATGGAATAGTGTTGTTCTTTGATGGAATTTGTTGGGCAAGCAACAAGTTTTAATGTTATTACTTACATATTTTTTGGTTGGAAATTTATGATTTTTCGGCATGCTTTTGGATCAAGTATTCCTTTGAACA
This sequence comes from Tamarix austromongolica, assembly GCA_039764185.1. Lineage (NCBI taxonomy): Eukaryota > Viridiplantae > Streptophyta > Magnoliopsida > Caryophyllales > Tamaricaceae > Tamarix > Tamarix austromongolica. The sequence goes on from CM077819.1 coordinate 15,044,669, forward strand.
TATCCTTGCCCATGTGCATTTTACATCTAATTATTTCCATACTTATTAAGGATTTATTTTTATGGTTGTTTTATTGTCAATTAATGCTTGTTTTGTTGCCTTTTAATTATTATTGGCATCTTTTTGTTTGTTACGAGTTCTTCTTTTTAGAAAGTTGTTTTGATTGCCATATTGATGCCCTTAAAATTCATTATGGAAGTAGAAAAAAATATATAATTACTATATTAATTATTATTAGCATTCTTTGCTTTCTTGTTATTTAACATGGTGTGTAGGATCACTATTATTTGTCATTGCACTGCCCTATGAAGTCATCAAAGAAGGAACATGAGCTTGTCATCTAGAATCATTCATTTTTCAATTCAAGTATATATGTATATATATTGGAACAACAAACTAGTGACATAGACTCCATGAGATTCAATTAGAGAAAAAATTGACTTATGCATGAAGTGATAAAAATCACCAAAGTTTTAGAGAAAGAATCGATACGTATAAGATGATCATTTGCCAACTTAAACAATCTCAAGTCAATGTTGTAAATGATAGGGATATGAGGAATTGTAGAATTTTTATCTTTCAATTACACAGAAACATTAATAGTATCATTTGTAACTTTCCACATTTTTTTTGATAAGTAGGTGATCAATATATTAAAGACAATGTCGTAATACTTTTGATTGTTAAATAAAACTACATATATTTTGTCCTACAAATTTAAATGATTCAAGTTATTCATTGAAATAACATGTTTAGAATTTCATTAATGAATACTCTATTTATTTCATAATACGAGATCTACAATACCTAACACACATTGAGAACTAATAAATTTTAGAATCTTTAACACTTAAGTTTACTAATATATCCTGACATTAATTGTGCTCTTCTAATGAATGTCCTAATTCTACTTGTAATTGACAATAAAAATAGTGAGATAAAATGGATAATATCATATTTAATGGTCTATACTATCTGTAAAAGGATTTATATTATGATATATATAATTTTTAAACTATGTGTCTTATTTTGTGAAACTGAGTATAAGAATCAAGACTTTTAGATGCTAACGTTAATGTTTGTTCTTTGCAATTTTCCACTTTAATAATTGAACGTCTTGCCAAAAGAAATGATTGTATATAATTATTTGTGAACCATGTAGTAGAAATAATTTATTAGAACTACCACCACTGACCAAATCTTACTTGTAGACCCCAAGTAGTTTTAGTGGTTATAAAAATAACCCTACTACAAAGACAACCTAAGGACCCCAACAATGAATGTTGTTAGTGTTCCAAAACATTTCATACATTTTTCTCCCTTCTCTACACATTATTTTTTCCATTGTAATATAGTTGTTTAAAATTTTTCTTATTAGACTAAGATATGGACGATCTTACTGAGATTTTCCATCATGCTTACAAAGTTTCATCTTTCATTTCTCCTTCCACTTAATTTTTTTTGTTTATTTTTCCTTTGTACTTGCTTATGGATGTAAAATTTGTAAATGTGTGCATTGCATGAGTCAGCATCTAGTTAGTTGAGTGTGATTGTATGTAAATATGAGTAATAGTTTTATAAATATGAAAGAAGAAAGCAAACAACCAAAATTTGCATATCGGGTGATATATAACTTATAAAAATGTCTATAACCATAAACGCATCACAAAATGAAATTAAATAATCTAATCATAGTCAAATATTGTTATGTCATTTGTAAAATGAGGTAATCAGTTACATTTTACATTTGTATTTTATGTGAATTCAAATGTATTTCATATCAAAAAGTTTATCCAATTTTGGTTTAAGTTAGATTTGTATGGGTTTACATTTTATTTGAAGCTAAAAACTACTCCATTTGTCTTAAAATGTTTGTTTAATTTATAAAATTATGGATTTTAAGAATGTAGTAATATATATATATATATATATATATATATATATATATATATATATATATATATATATATATATAATTTGGTAATCCTATTTTTAGTCTAATAGCCAATTTTGTGAATTTGAACAAAAGTTATTATATTAAAACATTAATTATCTCATTATCCATAATTAAATATTACCCTCATATATTTTTATGCCTTATGGAATTCACCAGATAGGTAATTATATCACGATTAAATTCATACTACTTAATCATTCAAGTATTTGACTAGAGGAAGTGAAATTGCATGCAAAAGTAGTATCGAAGTAAATGAAAGTTCTTTGGAGATATATCATTAAATTATATGTCAAGAATAATAAATACTAAATAAGTAAATTTATTATATAATAATAAAAGCATGTAAATAGTATGAGATATTTCAAAAAGGAGTAATTAATGAAAAAAATCGAGACAGAGGAAGGATATAAGTAAAAGTTGCTCCAGCTATTTACTATTATGTTATAATTTTTCCTTTTGGTATGCTATAAGAAAAGCCTTAAAAAAATCGATACAATTTTGTTTTAAGATGTTATTTTCAAAGAGGGAATTATGAAAAATTAGAAACTTGTAATCATGTGCATATTTCTTATAGTGGACTAGAAAAAAAGTCTAGCAATGAGAAATTATTTAATAATTAGAGCATTTACATCGAAGATCTCCAAAATTGATTCTGTAATATTTTTCTGATACAAAATGGTATTGTAGAATCTACTAAGGAATCACCCTAAATTTACGTCCACATTGATGAATCTATAAAATTTCAATCTATACTTTGTATATTTTATTTTAAGAAGAAAATATTTTACATAATAATATTTTTTCACATCGGAAGTATATCAATATGGGTATATATTAGAAGAAAATAATATCATAAATATTTTGATATTTTTATTTCATTTTTTTAATAACTTATATTAAAAAAAATCTAATATGAAAAAATAAACAAAAAAATTTATGATCCCCCCCTTTTCATGTGTAAATCCCTCTATCTTTTACTCAATTTTTAAAGAAGCAATCTCATGACTATAACCAATTACCTTTGGCTCCTAATTTTTATAGAGCACAAAACTCCAATATTTATAGTTTTTTGGTTCTTTTAGTTCAAATTTTCTTCTTCCATATGCCACTACTTAAAGTTCTCATAGAGTATTTATAATTAAGATCCTCTTTTTAATATAAAAATTTATTATATAACCAACCAATGAGCCTACCCAATTTCATTTCCACATTAATAGTTCCATAAACATTAAATTTATACATCACATATTTCATTAAAAAAATTTACAAAAAAAAATTTCTCTCCCCTCTCCCCTTCCCCTAACCCTAACCCTTTTCCCCTTTTCTTTCTTCCTTTTACCCATGTGAAGCCCTAACCCCTTTGCCTGTTTACATTTTTCCCTGCCTTTTTTCTTTACTTTTTGTTCAATTTTTTAAAGATTTGGTTATACAACATAACCAATTGGTGTTAATCTTTAATTTTTATAGAACATAGAACTTTATTATAGTAATCTTTGTTATTTAAAAAAAAAATTATAAATGGTCTTAGAATTGTGACTCTTACATGTCTAGCTATTTGAGTACTAAGTTTGAGGCTTATAGGATGGTTTGTAGCAAAAATTGAAACACCATTAGGAAGCAAACACCACTAACTAGTGCTATAAGCCTATGGATTAAAAAAATACCAAACTTCCAAACCGATATTTGATCGTGTTTTTAAGGGTGTTGATAGATGTGGCAACAAAACTGATGTATAAAACAATACATTTATACCTCATCCAAAACTTAGAGTTCACTTCATCACCCCATCCACCATGCGATATTTTTTTGTTTGTTATTCTTTATTGCCTTCATAACATAACTTCTATGAATGATTCTTTGGATTATGAAGCATTTAATTAAAGAATATCCTAATTTTTATAACAATAAATAGGATGATAATAAACCTAGTGGCAACTAAAATTATACTTTTAATTTGATTCTCGATACAAAATCATAATTGGCAACTAGGTACTCCCTTCATATGTGAAAGAAAGTCACATAAGCCATTTTCACACTTTGTAAGGAATTCATTTAATTTAGCTTAATCTTACAACTTTACCCCTAATTAAAGTAATTAAAAATACTAAAAATACAACAATTAATAGATTTTGAAAATGAAGAAGCTAATGAGAGGGGTAAATATGGAAATAACTATTTGACTCTATAGAATTGACTTCCTTTTTTGATACAAAAAATTAAGCATAATGTGAATTTTTTTTATACGAAGGGGGTATTTTTTTGTATTATGCGAATCATACTTCCTCACACTAAGTTCACAACAATTAGTGTTTCCACATACACATCGGGCAAAGTCCCCTGTGTCCACATGTGCACGACACAGTACATATGCATTGTCACTTCCTATCGACACACGTGCACATGAATGCCACACACAACATTACAAGACATGCACAATTTTTACTTTCATTTAATTAATCAACCAAAACAAATTCAAAGCACAACTGTTATTTGTTGTTAATTTCAACCACATACAAGCTTATGATGTAAACATTTATCCTGAACTTGGTGCTGATATAAATCAATCTCTATACTCCATTAATTTCATCAGATAATGTTAGGTTTTTTCATGAAACTTTATAGATTTAGCATTTCGGGTGGGTGGTGTATAATGCTATTACTTCTAGCAGCATATGCATGTAGAAATAGGAATGAAAAAGAAGGTAGTCATGAGGGAGAATGGAGGGGTCACGGGTAGAAAGGAAGAGATAAATAAAATGTTGAAGGGTTAGACTATACGAGTAAAATAAGAAAAGAATGTTAATTTTTTATTTTATATATCAAATTGATTGTTTAAATAACAAATTTTTTGTTAAAACATAACTTATATATATGAACATTAGTGTATAATTTTTACAAGCCTAGGGTGATTAACACCCATGTAATCATCTTTCAAAAGTTCTAACACAAAAGGCAACCTAACATTAAAAAGATATAATTAGAAGGCATGCGATGTCCAAAACAAGAAATTTTATCTATTGCCCTATTAGCTTCCCTAAATATGTGCTATGCACTCATATTAGATAAGTGATAGAGTGTCACCCTAGAATCATTGATGATACCAAAGCATGAGTGAGATGTAGTACAATTATGAAGAAGATAAATGACATAAATGATATTACATTCTAAATGTAGGTTCCTGATTCCTAGGGTTCGAGCAAGCTCTAACCCATCTCTTAGAGCTCAAATTTTGGCTACTAAACTATCAATAGCACTGATATTTCTCACAAATCCACCTATCCATTACCTTTAATAGTCTTGAAAAAGACCACCAAACCTTGTGTTGAGATTGTTTGCAGAAGCAAAGCAATCTATGTTAAGCTTAACTTAATCTTTATTGGGTAATTTCCACTTGCTAAAAATATCTTATTTAGCTAAATAGTTTGAATATTAACTCTTAGAAAGACAACACCACTCGAAAACCACTTTGAAACAATGGTGAAGATGTTGTGGGTTTATTTTAATTTGAAGGTGATCATGTTTCTAGATTACTTAATAAATGACAATGAATAATGTAAGTGTAACCCTAAGGAATTTTCCAAATCCTTTATACTTTGTCATTTTAGGTACTAGATATCCTATGAATGAAGCCTCTTTGGTTTGAGAAGTTCTAGATTTCAAATGTTTTCAACTATTCCCCTACCCTTGATGATGTTGTGTAGTTACTATGTGTAGCTTTCCACTTCATTAAGGTAAATTAGGCAAGTGTTATCTGGAATGATGTGTCTATTGAATAATGACTCATTTAAAGGGGCACTTCTTTTTTAGATAAACTATGTAATTAATTATGTATGAGGAGGCCCATGACTCTTCTATATCTACTTCCAGTCTCCTTGAGAACCCTCATAATTTTTACATTAAATATATTTGTATGTTGATCTTGTACTAAAGAAAATGGTGCTTGAGAATTTCCATACAAGCGTGTATTGAAATTCATGTGACTCCCTTGGTGGGGTAATTACTCTAATACTATTTGTAATATTGGTTGGAAGCTTTAAAAAAAATCTGATCAAGCGTCCATTCTCCTTCCAAAAAATGTGTTCAAATTGTGCTCGTATCTTCATCGCTTTGAAGCAAAGCTATGATCATTTGTCTTAGATTTATGTTGCTACAAAAGGAGTATTTCCAAATATTTACATTTGACCCATTGAAGATTTCCCATCTTGTTCCACCTTTAAGTAGTCGTAGAAGGTTTTGTAGTGTTTTCCATGTGGTAGAAAGGTTACTTTTTAGGACCTTGTTGTCACTAGCTAGGTATTTAGCCCTAAAAGTTTTGTTCTAAAATCCTTCATTTTTTTTGTCTAAGGCCTCTAACCAAGGCTTAGAAAGTGGGATGTGTTGTTTAAGCTTGTATTTCAAAGACCTAGTCCTCCCTTATTTTGGGCTAGTGTTATTGTAAACCAAAAGACATGACATATTCACTTTTTTGACTCATCATCACCCTAAAGAAAACATCTCGTGATCTTGTCAATCTTATCAGTAAATTTTTTGGGTATCAAGTCCACTTACATATGGATGATAATTAAAGAGTTGATTTAGCAAATATAATTCTTTTTGATAAAGATAGAGAGTTACTCTTCCATTTAGCTCAATTTAAGTTTCTAGATTAGGTTATGGAACTTGATAAATGAAGATCTTATGCATGTTTTTTTGACATTCCAAGTAGTTACCAAGGTCTTTAACCTATACAATTTCTATACTAACCAGTATTCTTATTATTTCTTCTGAAGGAATGTTAGTATAATAGAGAATTTTTGATTTGTTGATGGTGATTAGCTGATATGAATCTTCATAAAGGTTTGTGAGAACTTCCTTAAGTGTTGTGATATCATTATCTTTGTCTTACAAGAATAAAATGATGTTGTTGGTGAAAAGAAGGTGTGATAAAGCAATTTCTATTTTAGCAATGAGAAGCAATTGCCAAAGTTTTTCTTCAAATGTAAGATTGATAGTTGCAGATAAAACCTCCATATACATGATGGAGATGTAGGGAGATAAAGGGTCTCCTTATTTGATGCCTCTTAAATGCAAAAGGGAGTTTGTATTAGTTCCATTGACAAGTATTTGGAAGGAAGCAATTGAAATGAAAAAAATATGATTAGATCTATCAGAAACTCACAAAGGTTGAACCATCAAAGTGTTTTCTTAAAAAAAAAAACTCTCAATTAAGTCTATCAACTGCTTTGACAAGTTCTAGTTTGATTGTCATGCAGTATTCCTTTTCCCCTTTTTTATGTGAGTGTGTGTGTGTGCATGCACGTGTATGGATTAACTCTTGTGAGGATAATGTTATCACTAGCTATTCTCCTAGGGATAAAGGTTCTATGCATAGGACTAATAAAATTTTAATAAGATAGGTCTTATTCTATTGAGGATAACCTTAATGATCAACTTATAATAATTGTTGCAAAGATTAATCGACTTGAAGTTGCTTATTCTATCAGGAATAAAAACTTTCATCATTAAAGCAACAAAAGGAATGATTGATTGTAATACCCTAAAATTTTATATAATTTTAACCTCAAATAATTAATATTTTAACCTAATTTAAATTCTAATTTTTGGGTCACTTTTATTTTTCTTAGCCTAACCCTAACCCCGTATATTTGATAGATTAAAAAATTTAACCAATTTCCTAAATTCTAAATTTAAATCTAATCATAATTGTAAACCCAAAATTTACTTCATCTTTTCCTTTTCTTTTCTCCATTTACCCCCTTTTCTTTCTTCTTTTTCTTTATCTTATTTCCCTTTCCTAAACCTGTCCTATGTTTCCTTTCTCCTTTACATTGATCAACATATTCCCCTTCCCCTTATCCTTTCCCTTTCTCCTTTCCCCTTATGGACCAAACACACCATCTTTCTGATGCATGCATGTCTCTTCCCCTTCCCCTTCGCTTTCCCCTTCATGTCCATGAGCACCCTACACTACACCAACCCTAAGACTAACCCCTTTCACGGTACCAACCCTTGCACCCACAACCTGCACACACACTTGCCCCAAGCCATGCCTAACCTCAAGTCTATTGCTACTAGACACCATCATTTCTAAGCTGAATAAGGAACTTAAGTAGATTTATTGGTGTCCTAGCATGAAGTAAGAGGTAGTGGAATTCTTGGTAAGATGTCTAACCTATTAGAAGGTCAAGATAGAGCATCTGTTGATCTGTAGGGATAGTCCAACCTTTGGATGTGCTGGGATGGAAATAGGATTCCATCTCCATAGATTTTGTGAATGGACTATTGAGGAATCACAAGGGGTGCAACGCAATCTGGGTCATCATTGATAGGCTAACTAAATTAACAATCTTTATACCAATGAAGTCTACTTGGAGTATAGATTGGTTGGTTAATGCTTACATGAGGTTAGTGGTGAACAATCATGGTACACCTATCGACATAGTCTCCGATAGGGAATCAAGATTCCTTTTACACTTCTAGGAAAAGTTGTAAGAGGCTATGGGCACAAAGTTAAGGATGAGTACAACCTTTCACCCAAATACAAATGGGAAAAATGAGAGGAATATTTAGAAACTTGAAGACATACTACAAGCTTATGTGATGGTTTTTTGAGGTAGTTGGGAGGTTTGTTTATAATTGGTGGAGTTATCATATGACAACACTTATTACGCCAGTATAGGGATGACACCCTTTGAGGTACTATATGGACATAAGTGTCAGATACCTTTATGTTGAAGTGACATTAGTAAAACCGTTGTACTTAGATTAGAGATGATCGAGGAGATGACTTAACAGATTTAATGGATTTAGGATAGTATGTAGGAAACTTAGAGTACATAGAAGAGTGATGGTTTTAGGGGTAAAAGATAAAGTTTTATTGAGATTCTTTCCCACCAAAGAGGTGGATTGATTTGTTAGTAAGGGTAAGCTGATCTTAAGGTGTATTGGTCCCTATGAGATCTTGATGGAGTTGGTAAAATTGCTTGTTGTTTATCATGTTTGCTTGAGTTAGCCCAAGTTTATAATGTCTTCCACATCTCACAATTGAGGAAGTACATTACAAATCTTTCCCATGTGATCGGACCTAGTAAGATTGAGCTCAATGATTATTTATTGTATAGAGAGAGGCCCTTGTAGATTCTTTACACTAAGGTACACCTAACTTAGATAAGCTTGGTTCCACTCATGAACGTTTTCTAGAGCTGCAATGGAGTAGAGGAGGTAACCTGGGAGATAGAGAAGGATATGTGTGAGACCATCCCGAGCTCTTCAGCATAGGTATGTTAGATTGTTGGGGTTCTCTCTCTTTTAAGAGGATAGTAACCAATATCTTAGTATCAACTTCATTAGAGCTAACCACCGAGGTCACCATTCCTTATATAATTTTTATATTCTTCTCCAACCCTAACTTTTAACTTTGGGAACAAAGTCTTTTTTGAGGGGCAGGGATGTAATACCCCCAAAAGTGCCTAATTTTAACCTAGACTAATTAATATTTTAACATAATCTAAGTTCTATTTTTAGGCCACTTATATGTTTCTTAGCCTAACCACAAACTCGAATAGTTGATAGATTATATTTTTAACCAATTTTGTAAATTCTAAACCTAAATCTGATCATAATCCTAACCCCAAAATTTCCTTCCTTTTTTCCCTTTTCTTTTCTCCTTCCCCTTTTTTTCTTCTTTCCCTTTCCTGACCTGTGCCCTATTCCTTTTCTATTTTCCCTTAATCTACACAACCCTTTCCTTATCTCCTTTCCACTTCCAGACCAAACACACCCTCTCTCCATGCATGCACATCCTTTTCTCTTCCCCTTCCTCACCATACAACCCCCCCTACATTACACCAAACCCTACACCAACCCCTCTACCTAAAACCTACACACACATATGCCCCAAGCCACATCTAACCCTAATCTCTTTATTGATTGGCACCCTCACTCTAACAAACTCTCTCACTTCATTTTATCCTATAAATTCCCCCTATTCTCTTCCTTTATTGTAATACCCCATATTTTTTTTGGTAAATGGTTGAATGAGAACTATGCCTATTTTTGGACCTTTGATTTTGATTTAATGTTATGAGTTAGTTTGATGCAAAGTTTGATCTGAAATAATGTTGAAAAATAGAGTTTATTGAGTTTTTCAAGCAAACTATTCGAATGGTTCCATGAAATAATCGATTGATTGGAAGAACTAATTGATTGGTTTATAGAATAGTCGTCTAGTAGGCCCAAACTGATAAACTGGTTTGTTAAGTTGGACATATTTTTTGAACTTGATTTTTTTTAAATCTCTTATAGTGAATTAGAACCTTACCAATCCATTCTAAATTATCCCTAAGAGATTCCTAACCATTTTCAAGATGGATTTAAACTAAAATATTGCCTTAGATCGATCTAGAGGTCGACTGAGACAATTGAGGGGGGAGAGATGACCTTAACCTTATCTCCTTCCTCCTCTCTCCTGTGCACGTTTCTAAGATCCATTAATCTCAGACATGACTCTGAGTAGCTAGAAGATTTCTTCCATGATGACCTCCTATTACTTCTCTTGTGTATATTAATTCTAGCCTAATTGACTTGTATTCTCCAAAAGCACCTTTTAAGATCTAGATAATAGGTCAGCATTTGGACAAAAATCATCCATTTAGCTTAAATAAAAATGGTAATTTATAGGGTTTTGAGTTGATTCCTCAACCCTTTGTTATCCCTCTCGATTAGTTAGCTATAAATAGCCCCAATCATCCCTTTTATGCACCTTTTGTTTCAGCCACTCAAATCTCTAAGTCTTATATTCACCTTCCCTCTTTGCACACTTTGATCCTTACAATTAATTTTCTTACACTCTTCTAATCCTATATCTATCTCTCGCTTGTTTCAATTGTTAAGCAAGGAAGAGTGGTTTAGCTAAGCATTTTCCTGTTTTTCCTTAAGTTGGTATATTCTTCTTTCCTTCTATTTTAAGTTCAAAATTTTGATGAGGTTTGGTGTAAGTTTTTGAGTTTAAGATTTACGGTTTTCAGGTTGTGAAAGCTAAGAATTTCATAGCTGAAATTTCTGGTTTAAAGGGCATTTTGCTTGCATCAAATAATTGATTATTGCTTCTGAAATATTTGATGATTATCCTTTCATGTTATGAGTTCTTTTAAGTTGATTTTGTATGTTTGCATGAATGAATATAACCTTTATAAGTGATTTGGATGGATAGATGGTATACTTTGAGTAAAAATCATGAATTTTGGTAAAAATAGGATATGATGATTCCATGTTGTGAAATGCAATTTAATTTGGTTGAAAATGTGTTAGACTATGTTGATACATGTTCTAATGTGGTTAAAGATGATTTATATGTAAGAATCTGCATGAAATATAATGGTTTGGTATTTTGTTAGGGCAAACCGATCAACTGGTTCCTAGAACAGTCGACTGGTTAACCTAACCTATCGACGGGTGAGACTGTAGAGAATTTGGTCTTGCTCTCTACTTAAACCCATTGACTGGTTGGGCAAAACCTATTGAATGATCTATGAATAGTCAAATGGTTTTCCCAAATTGATCGACCAATATGAGGAAAATCATAGTTTGATTGAGTTAAACTAATCAACTAGTTAATCAAAATCGATTGAATGGTTGGTTTAACCAATTGACTGGTTTGACTAGTTTGCATGGTTTATTTCCTTTTGATTTGGTTATACTTTGATGCTATATTTAGGACTATACTATGATTATTAATGGGATAAAATATATAATTTATCATGGATTATTATCCTAATGAAAGGATTAAATGGATCATAAATCTATGATATACTCTATGAGTAATGTGAAGGTTAGATGTATATTCCACTTATGATACGTGATGTAACGAGAAAAGAGTAATGAAACTCAATATGGGCTTGAACAAATGATAAGATGGATATGAATAATATGGTACAAGAATAAATGGAAACCCATATGGTTGGAAAAATAGAAAGAAAAGGATTGATATGAAACAAATATGGAAATTGCCTTGCTTGCTTTTGTATGGGCGTTGTGTGATCACTTATTCTTATGAATAATATACTAATCACGTAAAGTGAAAGACAATTGAGTTGAGTATGTTTTTGGGTTATTTAATCCTTGATTAACTATCGGGGGTTAGCCTACCTTCGGGCGTCTTTGGTGCCTTCGAGCGGGATCCCGAGAGGTACTAGTGCCTTACCTACTCTAGACACTAATGATGTATTTGGAGGTATTAATACTAAAGGATTTGGTTATCTAGGTGGTTTCTTTGGCCTAGAATTATGTCCATATTGGTTTGCTTTGCCAAAACTTAATGTCCATTCTGGTGATTGGCTTCGGCCTGGACTTTATGTCCCTTTTTTGGATAGGATTCCATGGTATGTGAGACCATAGGGTGATGCATAGTCTATCACTTGATGATAATAAAATATGGATGATAAGTAATTGTTTGATAAAATATAAATGATAACCAAGTAAATGGTTAATAAATAGGTAAGGATGGAAGTATTGGTATGAATGACCAAAAAGGGGATAAAATCTGGTTTATATACTTGGTAAATTACTTAAATAGCCTATTTGCTATTTAATGGAATATTGACTAAATGATTGTCCTATCTCATATATGGCTAAGGAAATGGTATAGACTAAAGGATTGAGTAATTGGAAATAAACCCTAGAGGTTGCTTGGATGATATCTGCTATTACATGTGTGAGTACCTATGTGATGATAATATGAAACCAAACATGATATATTCTATATTTTTTGAGTTATGCATGATAGCATGTCCTAATGTAATCTTACCATTATATATATGGCTTTATCATGACGCATGTTATAGGTTATATCCATGTACAATAGATTGACATACTTTTGCTTACATTAAGAGAGCAACTTAGCTTACTCAGTAGTTAGCGTATTAACGTGTCCATTTGCTTAGTCACTTGCTCATTCCCATGAGCAGAGGTCCATGTGCAGGTCTTTGGGGATGGCTAGTAGAGTGCCTACATTGATTGGGTCGAGGCTTGAGAGCAAGGACAACTAGATATTTTTGTGGGGTATGTGGCGGACCAAGGTCTTGATTTTGGATTCATACCCTAATTTCATTTTATTGCAGTCCCGTATTATTATCTACAAGTATTTTGTAATATTTTGGGTGGGGCCGTTAACATCCTTTGATGTAAACAATCTTTTAATTTATTTATGTAATTTTTTATTCATGCACTCTTTTATTCTAAATCTCTTGGTTGGTTTTAGCCTTGTATCTAATATATGGTAGGCAATGGGCATATAGCCTATATCAGGTATGGAAGTAACACCCCATTTTTTCTAGGTGTGTTTTCAACTCCTACAATGTTTTAAATGAAAACTTTGGATCGTGGATCGAAAAATGGAGATGTTACATGTATCCTCTTTCCTTTCTCTTCTATATCATCGAGAAGTTAACCACATCCCCTCTTCCTTTCCTCTTTCTCCTACTTTGTTTGTCGCCTCCCAACACCACACCCCTCACCACTAATGAACACTAAACACCGCTACCTTCTCGCTAAACCATTGCCACTCATCCCCACAAACCTTTCTCACCATTTCCACCCTAGGTGATGCTCTTTTCCTCTTCTTGTGCTACCTTATTTTTTTTTTCCTATCTTGTGTGCACTTAGCACTGCCATGCACCCCCTACACACCCAGCCTATGCACCATTATTCCCTTTGACCCACACATACCTCATTTGTGACCTCCTTCACATGCCTTAGTCCTATATATGAGCCATGTCCCTTAGCTTATGCACACTTCTTCCCCTACCGTGCCACCTTGCCTTCTCCTTAGGGCACCGTCGTGCCCTCCGCTATGCACCACCCCTTGTCGAGCCTCCCACTTTTGGTTATCTCCATTTCCCTCCTTATACTTTGATTTATTTTACTTATTAAATTTTCCTATGTCTAATATTTTTTTTATCATGATTTCTATAAGATATTTTGGTGGTATAGGAGGAGGAGTTGTAGGTCTTACGAGCTTAGAGACTAGAGATGGTTTGGTAATGATATATGTCATAGCTAGGCCTTTTTTGTTCAATAAGTGTATTTGGATTTGATATCATGTTTGAAGTTGTTATATGGATAATTTTGTTATGATAATGATGTGTATGTTATATCATATTATGTAAAAATGAGAAAGCTATGAAAGAATTCATTTTGTGCATATTGTGGGTTGGCATGAATTAGGATGTGTGGAATATGTATATGTATAATTGTGGTTATGCATATTTTTTTTCCTTTTTTCTTCTTTATGATGATAGTATGTAATGGAGGTGGAAAAATCATTTGTTCTGGAACTCATAAGGTTTTAATTGGAAAATGGATATTTGAGTTGTCTTAAGGACAATTTGGTTAATATAGGTTAAAAATAAAATATTGGGTATTTAAATGTGATAATCGGTTCAAAGTAGTTTAATTATATTTTGTGAAATGTTTGGAGTGAGTATGAATGATAGAAGTCCAATAAATGAGAAAAATGACTTTAAGTAGGAATAATAACCATATAGGTGGGTTTATTATCACATGTGTGAAATGATAGAGTTTGACCTTAATTTCTAAATATAATATTGATATTGAAACTTTAGGTATTCATATTAAATTTATTTTTCATATGAATATCATGGAAAAAGTTATGCCTTATTTGTGAAATTAGGATTTTGTGGGGAAAGGAAGGTAGGCTATTATCGCATGTGTCATACGTGAGATTTAGACCGTGATTTTTGGGAAGGTTGTCAATAATAATATTTTGAGGATAATTATTGAATTTGGTGATGAAATGAGTAACGAGGGAGGAGTTATGGTAAATTTATAAAAATTAGGGTTTTCTAGGAGGGATATGGCATTTTTCTTTAGGAAATATATTAGTATTCTCATGGATGTATTTTATGTTTTTCAAATGAGTGTTATACCATGTATTATATCTCTTTCATGTCTACATATGCATATGTATGGGGATCTTGAGATATACAACCACGAATAAGGTATTACTTACTTAAAGAGAAAGATTATATAAGGTAGGGCTAAGGTGTTATTTGTCTATTCTACTGAACGATAATATTGGCTCATGTGTTTTCTTCTCTAAGAGGTTCTATAGACCATTCCAATAGTTTAAGAATAGTGAGGTTCCTCAGGGTTAATATAAACCATAATATGATCTTGAGACGAGTAATAATGAATAAGATGATAATCACTGAAAGTAGAATATTATATGAGTTGGGACTGAGATGTTGTGTCTATTTCACTAGAAGATAATAATAGCTTAGGTGCATTTTTTTTCCTGAGAGGTGTTTTAGATAGTTCCACCGATTTAAGAATAGTGGTCAGGAGCATGTTGCTCTGATAGGTGTTGATTCTATTCCACCGGATAACAATAGCAACTCAGGTATGTTTTTTCCTAAGAAGTATTTTTGACCATTCCATCATTTTAAAAATAGTGGGGGTCCCTAAACTCGGTGTAAATATGAATATAGATTATGATTGCATCTAATGATGGATTTTGGAAATCAATATTTTTACCTTATGCTAGTATGCTCGTTTATGCTTTTATCTAACTTATGTTTTCTTTGTAACCTGGGTATGATTGTATTGTTACCTTAATCTGTATGTAGCATACTTATCATCCTTTTTTATATCTTACTCATTATCATAAGAAGAGGCCCATATGAGTTTGTATAGGCCTTTGAGGACCTCTTGGATGACTATGCTACATATGATGCACTTATTGGGAGAAATTAATGTTTTGATCTTTAGGACTTGGGTCGTAGAGTCAAGTTATGTGGTTGGAACTTTTGACCTAGATACCTCTTCTGACTCTTAGTTCCCAATGTATATATTTATGTACTTTATTTTTTGTACTTAGAGTAATCCTCTTAAAAATTTGTTCAAGTTTATGAAATCTATCTTTTTCTCTATTTTATTATGTTTGATTGTTCTGTCTTATATTGAATGTAAGGATGACATGGTAAACCAGACTTATGTCTAGTATAGTGGTAACACCTAATTATGGTTGCTTTATGCTTCCACTTAAGCGAACATTTTTAGTTGTAAAAATTTTAGTGTGTTACATTGATTTTCTTCTCAAAACTAGCAGAAGACAAAACATCTCTAACTAATTGTGACACCTCCATTTTGGGCTTAGAAATTTCATATAAAGAACTCATTTATGTAAGTTAAAATAATAAAAATTCAACGTGTTACAACTATACTTGGTACAAATCTGGTTGCTTCTACCATTCTTATTTCAAGTGATAAGGCTAAAATATTACCCCTCTTAAATAAATGACAAAATTATAAGAACCAAAATAGATATTTCAAAGTAGATTAATATCATTATGATAATACATATGGTTAACGGTTTCAAAATCTAACTAAAAGAAGAATATAAAAGGACATAAGAGTCCAAGAACATGCAAATCAAATACACCGCGTAAGGTACTAAATAGTCCTAAATCTCAATCCTAAAAATACTAGCATTGAAACTAATTTTACATGTTAACTTGCAAGATCACCATTGAATAAACAAGGTCCATGAAATAAAATCCATTAGTACAAAGATACTAAGTAACCCATTATACAAAACTAACATAAAAATCTTGCATGGAGCACATAGAAGGCATCACAGTAGGATATGGTATAAAATATTGAGTTATACACGTGAGACCAAAATATGATAACCGTATCAAATAAAAAAAAATATCACTAAAGCCACATACTTTTCATACCCATACATTTAAAACATAATGAAACATACCTATCAAACATCCAAAGGATGCTTTTTAAAGTAATGATTAGAACTAATATCTACCCCATCACCATAGAATTCACAATGTACCTCATATCTTAACATTAATACCAATAAATTTCATAACATCACAGGTAAGGCTTAAAAGCAACTACCGACCACAGGTAGATATGAAGGCTACTACGAAACCATAGGTAGGCATGAAGGCTACTACCGAATCAATCCAACAATCATTTCAAACCAACAATTATCATTTTCATTTTTAATTTTCAAACCAAAAATCTAGAGACACTAAGGTAATCCGGTCATACCCGTGCATAAAACATCATTATATCCTATTGACTATCAAACCAAAGACACTAAAGTACCGTGGTTATATTGGCATATAAGCATAGCACAATCGAGACACCTAATCTATAAGTATGCATATCCTCTAAAAAGTTTGTAGAGCTAAATAGAGTAAGATATAGGACTTGCCTGGGGCACTAAGACACACCAACAAAAATCCATAACTAACTATGGGCTAAACCATATTTTTAGGGTAGCGACTCTTAAAGAGCCACACTTATCGATCTTGAGGTTTTTCACTTTAAATATTAATATTTTATTGAGGTGATTATATATATATATATCACATAATAAACATGTAGATTTTATTTCCATACGCAACCACTTTTACCATAATTACTACATTATCGTTCATTTTAAATACTAATATTATTTTATTTAATAATTTATCATGAAAAGACTAAAACACAATAATTAAAATATGTGGCATGCAAATCAATTATCAGACCCAACAAATGACCAGTTTTCCCTCACACATGATTTAACACCTAAAACCCTAATATGCGTTTCTAAAATATCAAATCACATACCTTCATACTTAACAATAAATAATACATACCAGGTGTACTTATCGAAATAAATATCATGATATGCTTAAAAAGATTAAAATGCCTTTAGGGCATACAATAATAATAATCATGCTAAAAATACACCTAAGCATGTTCAACCTATCATATTACACATACATATCATAATATACGAAATTTATTTATGACATTAAACCCATTTTAACATGCTTTTGTATACATAATACTTTATACAAATCAACACACTCTATTTTATTAAATATATTTATCCAACTAATTACAATGTAATGGAAATGCTTAAATTAATTTATATATCAAAACCCTAACATGATATCATGTGATATTTATAATTTTAGTAAAGTATATAGATTACCTAATTTCTAGCAAAAAAAAATAATATTATATAAACAACCTATTAAGAATCATTGAGCTCCACTAATAAACCTCTTTTACCTAAAAATAAAAGCAACATTAATTAATAGTAATATCTAACTCATAAAATAAAAATTAATATTAAATATTTATCAAGGTAAAATTACCAAAATGCCCTCAAATCCATAAGATAAGAAAATGAGTAATTGACGTATGTAGAACAAAAAGGGAAAGGTTGGTGATAAGAATTATGGGTGATTTTTCAATAAGAGGTGCGTGGAGAAGAGAAATGAGGGTGGTGGAGCTAGTGGTTAGTGGTGGTGTAGGCAATGGTAGCTAGAATATGTTGTTGCCCTTAGGGATGGAAATTTTTCCCGCGGGTTCGGGGGCCCGTCGGGGATTCCCCGTTCAGGTTCGGGGAGAGAATTTGGGGACTGGGTTCGGGGATTCTTAACGGGGATTTTTTTGGGGATGGGGGGGACGGGTTTGGGGTCCCCATCCCCGAACCCACCCCAAAATTTTATATATATATATATATATATATATATATATATATATATATATATATATATATATATATATATATATATATATATATATATATATATATAATTTTTTTATAAAATATAAATTAAAAATATGATATAAAAAAATAGTTTGAAGATCGGGGATGGGATCGGGTTCGGGGATTATTTTTTTTATCGGGTTCCCGTCCCCGACCCGCCCCGTTGCCATCCCTAATTGCCCTATAACTTGCTCGATAATGGATTGGGGTATGGTCAAGCTATGAATAGTGGCAATGGTGGTTCCTAGCATAGCTTCTCATGTAGATGCATGGGAGGGATAAGAAGTTGCAAGGTTTTAGCAGTGGATGAATATAATGAAACCCTAAGGGGAGAGATAGGGAAGGTGGACTATATGATAAACAAAATCCAAAAGGCATAAAGGAAAGGGAGATAGTTTTAGGGCCACGTAGGTAGCTAGAAAATGATGGGGGAAATGCAGGGTTAACAAGGGTCGAATAGTGAGAATAAAAAGAACTAGATAAGTGGAGAGGAATGAAAGGGAGTGGAGGATAGTGGGTGGAGCTAGTAATGGCGTTGTAAGGAGGGAGTACCATGAGCAGCTCACGCTACATGGGAGGTGGTAGCATGAGGCTTCGACACAGTAGGGTAAAGGGTTTAGTGGAGGTTGATGTAACATGAGCATGGAAAAGGGAAATGAGAGGCAATGGTGAATGGTTGAGGGTGTTGCAAAGGCAAGATTGTGTAGAGGATGGACTTAGAGGGTGGTCTTGCGAGAAATGGGCATAGTAATGAAAGAAATGGAGCACAAATATGCACGAGAGTAGGCACGACTATGCAAAGATGAAAAAGGAAGGGGCGCCAACCAAATAGGTTAGAGGAGAACAAAGAAGAATAAGCTAAGAAGAAGGAGAAGAAAGTGAGTGGTGGTCGGGGTTGGTTTGAATAAAAATGGAGGGGAGTAGTGGAGTATATATATATACAACCGACTGAGGGGTGGTGAGGCTTGACATAGATGGTTGTGGCATGGTGTTGGAGTAGGGCTGACACATGCTAGGTTGTAGGGAGTAGGTATAGGTGCAGGGGTGGTGGTGGAAGGGAAGGGAAGGGAAGAAAGCATGCGCGAGGGATGCATGGGTCAAAGGGGAGAGAGCATGGCAGTTGAGATAGGGGAGAAGGGAAAGAAAAGGAAAAAGAATAGAGAAAAAGTAGAAGGAAAAAGGAAAAAAATATAGGGTTAGAATTAAAATTAGGTTAAATTCAAGATTAATAAATTAGGATAAAATTAATGTATCAATCATCCGAGGTTAGAGTGCCCGACTAGAAAAAAATTAATGTAGTTTAGGGTGGGTGTAATAATAAGGGAAAAAGATAAAATAATTAGGATAGTTTATTTAATAATTTATCTCGATTGCGGATCAAAGGTTAATAAAAATAATTAAGCTAAGGTTTTAGAGTTAGGTTTCGCTTAAAAGGCTAAATGTTAAAAAATAAGTGTTACAAAGTTTCAGGGTGTTAAACTAATGTACAACAAATATTTCCAACAACATCCCCAAGTTTTTGAAAAAAAACAATGAATTCCATCCCAAAAACAAGTGTTACAAAAATTCAAGGTGTTAAACTAATGTACAACAAATAGATGCTTATCTTTATTAGAGAAACAAGCTAGTAGTTGGGGCTTAGAAGATCTAAGGAAATGCAAAGGCTATTGCGTTTAAGTGAAGATCAAAACGAAGTGATTGAGGAAGGTTTCCTTGATATCAGATGTTGAGTAGACTGTTGCTCCCAAGGAAAAAATAAAAGATAGGATGCCATTTATTTTTTTATACTTGATAGCAAAAATATTAAAGTATTTAGTAGTTTTTTCCCAAAGAAAAACTTATCAAGGTGTACCTTATTACTCCAAAATTCTTCCTCCACCAGCAGGCTCAACTAAAGCTCTTTATGGAGCTTCAATTCATGGTTGTAGATAACATCTAAAGGTCTTCCGACATGTGGCGTTGATCTCAAAGAATCAAGGCTTTCACATTCTAGATGTTATTGAAAAGTAGGGTTGTAAACGAGCCGAGCCGAGCTGAATACCCCTAGGCTTGGGTTCAGCTTGTTTAACTAAATGAGCCTAAAATGACGTTTGGGCTCGACTCGTTTAACTAAACGAACGAGCCGAACTGAGCTTTTAACGAGCCGAGCCGAGCCGAGTTCACGAGCCAAAGCCAAAAAAATGAACCAAGCCTTACTTTTAGGTTCGTTTAACTAAATGAATGAGCCGAATAACGAACTGGCTCAGCTCATTTACAGCCCTATTGAAAAGGTTACCCAATTCTTCCTTATAGTAGATGCCAGTAGCTTTTGGTAGCTTATAGAGAAAAAAAGAGAGAAAGTTTTCATGTCTTAATGCCCAAAGGGTCATGATCATAGGAAAAAAAAACTAGCCATATTGGCTCCATTTTGAAATGTTTATTGCTTGATCATCTATTGTCATCTATTAACAAAACAATGAGGCAATGGTTGGAGTAGATTCTAGTGAGATGCTAAAATTTTGCATCCAAAAAACACATGGCTCATTCCCTATTTGCCCATAATTTATTTAGTTAATGTTAGATAAGGAGGCTTGTACTTCTTTTACAAACCCAAGTGAATTTATGGCCCTTAAAACCTAGGTCCAACCCTTAAAACCTAGGTCCAACATATTGCAGTTATTCATGCATTCTAGATATATATTCATGCGTCTATGGCTAGAGCTATCCCCAACCCTAACAACCCTTTTACTCTCATGACTAATGTCATTAAAATCACGTATGAGTGCCCAAGGACCCTAGAGTCTCTACTCAAGCTACCAAGATATTCCCAAATAACAACCCTATCAGCAAATTTTGGGAAGGCATAAACACATGACAAGTGCTATTCTAGAGGAGAGATGTATATGCGAGTGTACCATGACTGCACGGTATGCATCTTCAACAATATGGATGAAAATATCATCCGAGAGGAGCCAAATTCCACCTGAGAAACCGATAGCTTCCTGGCGGTAGCTTTTGTTTAAACTGAGGTTGTCAATAATTTCAGTGGCACGATCACCGAATGTCTTTATTTGTAGCAACACCACCATCGAAGGCTTTAGTGGCTGGAATATAATCAGAAAAGCGGCTTTTAACTGGGTCATTATAGTTCGATTTTATGAAAAACAACATACATGATACAACCCACTTAGTCCACCCCAGCACATCGTTTATTTGCTGGGTAGACCTGTTTCCTTGGCTTAAACCTTAAACGACAGACCCCATCAACTTGTCCCCTTGCCCCATCTGCTCTCCCGCTCATCACTTTGCGCTTTGCATCGGTGACTGCGGCTTAGCTCTCACCTACTCCTACGTTTGGTCTTCTTTCTCTTCCGTCAGGTAATTACTTTCTCTCGTTGTCTTTACCCTCTCTGCTTCCGTTTTTCTTCTTCTTTCATATCTAGTCTTGCACAAATATAATTTCTGGCTGCCACCCATTAAATGAGACAACATTACATATGAAAATTGCAAAATCAAGCAGATTAAAGAACTCTGCAACACCTCTTAAACTATTGGAGTTGAGACCTGACAGCTATTCCATTTATCACTCATTTATTTTCCTATGATTCTTAACTTCTATAAATTCAATGTATTTCAGTAAAACTCATTCTTTAAATATAGATACGATTAAAAAAATTGGTTAGGTGCGGTTATATGGTTATATTTGAGTTTATTGTTTTGTGTGTTATGGGATTCTCATTCTATCGGCCTTTTTTTTAATGATTCAGAAATGTGTAGTATCATATTATATATCTGAACAAGCGATTCTGGTTGAAAACATATCAGTTTTTCTTCGAAAATGAAATGAATATCAACAATCTTAATTCATAATGAAAATCACATGCCTTATTGTAACCTAATTATTGTCTTAGGTTTACGCTAATTATGTTATCATGTCTACTTATTTATATAACCATAGCAAACGTAAATTTGTTTTTAAGCATATCCACTTGGGAAAGCTTACCAATTTAACTAGTTTCTTACCCATGCGATTACAGATTTTGACTTAAAATTTTTTTTGTTCACCGAAAGAAAGCAATCGATAAATAGATAATTAAAAATAAATGAATATACAATGGAAAATAATATTTAGCGAGTTATAACTATACATGGTAAGTGGTAACCACCTTCTATTTAGGCTTTTATTTTTTTTATTAATGGGGAGGATACAAATTCTTTCATCAAAGAGTATAACATGGGTTCAATAGATGTAACACACAATGGTAAATAATAAGAGAGATTGAAAATGAAATTTAAAACAACATAGGATAAAACATAGTAGTATCAAATAGAAAAACAACAATTAGCTTACATCTATATCATCATATAATAATCAAGGCTCCATCAAGAATCCCTATAAATCAAATTTTAGAAAAAAAAATCTCCAAAATCAAATCCCTTCATTTCCTTTAATACATAACACGGGACCAAAAAATGATATACATGAAATTGATAAGTTTAGAGATGCAATTTTAGTAATATAGGGGAAAATACTCTCGTATTAGTAATGGGAATTGAATACTCCAGGTTATTTGAGGACCTGATACCTCCCACTCGACTCTTTTTCTACTCCCCCTCCTCTTCCCTTTCGATCACATATATATTGCCAATTCCCCCTGAATAGACACTTACCTAATTGCTAAGCCAAATAAGAAAAAATAAAAGAAATATAGAGAATTTGATATTTCCTCCAACCAACACTAAGAGACTCTTAGGGAATAGAAATAATAGAAATTATAATGATTCAACATTCAAGGGACTTACTCAATGCTTGCCAACACTCCTCCCCATGTGCTTCATATGCCTACCTCAATTTGCCCTATTCTTTCTCCTTACTTAGGGGTTTATCAATGCTTTCCTCCTAAATTTTTTCCTTGTCCTCAAGGTAAAAATAAGGAATTTCTCATTGAAAACCTCGAACCCCTTTCATGATGTTTCAAAGGAAGTTAACCCCTACTACTAAATTAGAACCTCCAATTTCCCCTTGGATTTATATTATAGTCCTTAGATTGCTTTTGGTTGGGCCATCCACTCTAACACTTCAGCGAGAATATCAGGAATAGGCTAGGCTTGGTGACCTGCCCCTAAAGCCTACTTCAGTATAGAAACCTGGAAGATTGGGTGGATCGAAATGGAAGTTAGTAGATCCAATAAGCCACATTGCCAACTCTAGACTTCACATGGTAAGGCCCAAAGTATCGTGGTGATATTTTTCTCATTATCATTTTTGGCTAGTGACTTCTACCTATAAGGCTTGACCTTCACATACACCCATTCTCAAACTGCAAGCTCTATATCAGGCATCCTCCTATTAGTTGATTCCTTCATCCTTTGCTGGGATTTTTTCAAGTGAACCTTAATTTCCTCTAAAATCATATCACATGCCTTAAGCTCCTTATCCACAGTTGTGACTAAAGCAATACCCTAGTCATATCTGACCAGAGGTGGTGGATCTCATTTATTAAGTGCTGTGATTAGGGTGGTGTGAATGGAAATATGGTATGAAATATTGTACTAATACTCTATCCAAGGTACCCACCTTGCATGTTGCTTGGGTTTCTTCATTACAAAACACGACTTGATGGTTCTATTTACCACCTTGAACTGTCCATCTGTTTGAAGATGGTAAGTTGAACTCCTCTTCAAGGTAGTAGTACCCTACAACTTAAAAATTTTTACGCAAAAATTACTGATAAAAACCTTGTTTTGATCAAATACAATTAAATGAGGCATCCCATGGATGTGGATTACTTCTTTCACAAATGTAACAACAATGGTGGGAGCTGAGAAGGAATGTCTTAGTGGAATAAAATGAGCATATTTTCTCATCCGGTCCACTACCACCAATAAGCAATTGTATCCCTTAGACTTAGGTAGTCCTTCAATGAATTCCATAGCAATATCTTCCCAAATCTGCTTAGTTATAGGGAGAGGCTGCAGTAGTCCAGCTAGAGAAAGGGTAGAGGCTTTATTTTGTTGGCAGACCGCACACACTGCCATATAATATTAGATTTGTTTTGTCATCCCCTACTAATAACCTCACACACTTCCATATAATATTGGATTTGCTTTGTCATCCCCTACTAATAAACTTCCTTTGTGATACACTGATAAGTCTAAGTACTCCTAAATGACCCCCAACTTTTCCACTATGAAAGTCTGGGAGAACTAGTGGGATGTACTTGGACCCCGCTGGTAACACTAATCGTTACTTAAAGAATTATTATTCTTGATGTATGCTGAAGCTATCCTTCGCTCATGATGTAATACCCCCAAATTTACTACTGAAAAATTTTGTTTAATATAAAAGAGTTTAGCGAAATCAAAGAGATAAAACTGTAAATTCGGGGGCATTACTGCCACACTTAACACCAGATCGGTTCACTCCTACCGTCCCAGTACTAAGTGCTAAGGCTTAAATAAGATTTATCATCAAATACGAGTCATTAATAAAACACCATTCATTAGAAAAACACAAGTCATACAGGATCAGAGTGCGAAAATCAAAAGGGTACAACCCAAAGTACAGTTTTAAAGTACCAAATGTCAGAGGACATAATATAGCGGAATAAAACAAAATACAA
The DNA here is from genome assembly GCA_039764185.1 of Tamarix austromongolica. NCBI lineage: Eukaryota > Viridiplantae > Streptophyta > Magnoliopsida > Caryophyllales > Tamaricaceae > Tamarix > Tamarix austromongolica. The sequence continues at coordinate 15,069,816 of CM077819.1, forward strand.
TAATACAGGGAAACGGAATGGAGGATGAACTCCGGCCACGTCACTCTCGACCCCCAAGCTAGGTCCAGGCTCAACTCTTAGCCCTGCCCGATGCCTCATAAGCATCGTAGGCATCGAAGACATCGCCCCTACCTGCACAAACTCAAACGGGTCTTATGCTCGTGGGAATGAGCAGCACCCATGAAACGGGTGATCAGTACGCTACGTACTGAGTAAGGTAACAGATGCACTAAGGCCAACATACACAGAGATACATGACATAGGAGACATGGCATAATTACGTAGATAGCATGCGATAACATAGATAAACAATACCAGCTATGGACCGGATAACTTATTCATTAGATTTCTGATAAATATAATCAATTCACATTATAGTCTTTATCAATCCATGTGAGTGCGGGAACCCCACTATTATAGCCGGTGGAACGGTCACGGGAGTACATGCCCTGCCACTATTTTAGCCGGTGGATCGGTCACGAGGGTAACATACCCTGCCACTATTATTTGTCGGTGGACAGGTCTGGCCCCGACTCACAAGGTATTCCATTGTAATTATTCGTATCTTTCTCATGTCTTATCATTATTATGATTGGTTTGTTGAGCACGGAAGCCCCCACTATTATAGCCGGTGGAATGGTCACGAGGGTAATATACCATGCCACTATTATTCGTCGGTGGACCGGTCACGTAGGGCACCCGGCCCTAGCCACTATTATTCGCCAGTGGACCGGTCTGGGTCCGGCTCAACATCTTTCTCTGTAAGTGATTAGTGTCTTAACGTATCTTATTCGGAAGAATTTCACCCTTGATATGCATGGCTAAATATATCCGCGCTTAGCCTCCCAAGAAGGCTTGTCCCATATCTTAAGACTTCTGCACCTCCTAACTCGCCTCGACATCCTTCCCTTAACCCATTTTCTCACACCGAAAACCCAACTTCTAAGTGTGTGGGTCAGGGCCCACCACCTTATACCCCAAGGTCCACTCACCACCTTACTCTAGGGTTTTCACCAGAAACCCTAATCTGGGCCTATGTGGCCCTTCCTTTCCTGCCTCCCACAACCCACTTTATTTTAACGTCTCACGTGTCATGACCCTCAGACTCAACTCTCCCCTCATACCTCGCTCCTCTTCGTTTATTTTTATTATTTTCTTTTTCTTTTTCCACCTTCTCAAATTAGGGTTTTCTCCCCAAACCCTAGTTGGTCCCTAGGTACCCTTATATTATCCTACGTACTACTTTTTACCTCGAGCCTCTAGACTCCCAAATAGACCTTCCATTGCTTTCCCCACGTTCCAAAGTAACTTTCCATACGTAAGGTTCGCTCCCATGCAGACCTTAACCTCCCCATGCAAACCCCTTGATCTCTATCATTCCAAACCCTAAGATTTCCATGCAAACCCTAGTTCCTCCCATATAACCTTGGTTTCTCCCACTCTTCCATTTTATTTAATTCCGCTTTTTCTCGTCCATTCACGGATCACAGATTACCTAAGTCATCCTTAACTACGTTCAGTGGCGAAGCCAGGTATTTTACTCCATGGTGTCCCTCTATTATAATAATAATAATAATAATAATTTTTTTTATAACGAGTTTACCATTCAAAATAATATAACATCCCTTTTTTATCAACCAAACTTTGTTTTTGATTTATAGCTTTTCATGATTAAAGATATTGAATTATTATTATTTTAAAAATCTCACTAAAATATTATTTTTTCATTAATTAATCATATACTTTTAAAATGTATTATTAATAACATTATAAATAAAAAAATTAGCTAGTTGTATTATTATAATTGCTAGTAACATAATTAGAGCCAAATAAACAAGTACATTGATTATGATTAAAAAAGAAGGATTACAACAATTTATGATACATAATACCTATAAGTGAAAGATATCAATAATCAACATTTGGATGAATGGTTGAGGTGTGTAAGGTATACTTTGGTGGTTGTGGGTTTGAATCCTTATGCTGTCATGAGGATTGTTTTAATTTTATAGGTCCCAGCTGAAGTAAAAATTAGGATGTCATAGAGATTTGATCCCTTGACCTCCATCCCACCTATTATGGCACAATTCCCATGGTGTTCTCCACTACACCAAGTTGATCTTTATGATATATAGCCATATCAAAATATACTTAATATGAAATTGCATGGTGTCCCGTGACACCATTGAAAAACCCTAGCTCCGCCACTGTCTACGTTAGCCAACTTACTTCCCCTTAGTTATCTTAATTTATTATTTTTCTCTTTCATGCCCCCATTCCACAACACCTCATCAAATAACCTAGCATGTATGTCCTAAGGGTCACATTACATCACATCATATTTGTAGCATATCCATATTAGCACATACCAGACAAGAGCACGAGAACATACCTCGGTTCCAAGCTGCGCTACACAATAAAAACAGATAATATATAGAACATAACATATGAATTGTACAAGGCATCCAAGGCAAGTAAAACACGTAACACACATGCGACCTTAGTTACGTCCTTACCTAAATCGGCGCCGGGCTTGAAACACGCTCCTACGCCTCCTAGGAGTTTTGACCTGATTCACCTATAAGAGGGAAATACTATGGGTCAATCTCCCTCTACCAGAATTACCATAATTTTCCTATCTTACCTCTATCATGGCCTAATACTAAGGCTAATATTAATAATAGTAGTTTATAAATAAAAGGTAGGGTTATTATTATTCTCAAGATAGTTAAACGAATCACCACTAATCAAAGTAAGTCTTAGTAAAATCCATAGTATTAAAGTAAGGGTTTCAATATTACTAATAATAACAATATTATTAATGATACTAATAATAATAATAAGAATACTAATAATAATAAGAATATTACTAATAATAATAATAATAATGGTTATAATGATAATAATGATGATATTAATAATTGAAATCGTAGTATTAGTAATAATAATAATAATAATAATAATAATAATAACAACAACCATAATCATGATAATAATAATAATAATAACAACAACAACAACAACAACAACAACAACAATAATAATGATAATAATAATAGTAATAAGGCAAATAATAATAAGAATACTAATAATAATGATAGAGATAATAACAATGATAATAATAGTTAGAATAATAAACATAATAATACTAATAATAATAATAATAATAATAATAATGATAGTGATAACGATAGTAATAATAATAATAATAACAATAACAGTAATAATAATAATAGCGGCAATACTAATCATAATAAGAATACTAAAAATAAGATTATTAAATAATAATAATAAGGATAATAATGATGGTAATAATAGTTAAAGTAATAAATATAGTAAATATAACGATAATAATAATAATAATAATAATAATAATAATAATAATAATAATAATAATAATAATAATAATAATAATAATGATGATGATGATGATGATGATGATGATGATGATGATGATACTAAGAGTAAGAACAATAATAATAATAACAATAACCACCATAACCATGATAATAATAATAATAACGATATTGATAATAATAATAATAATAGTAATAATACTAAAATAATAATAATAATAGAGGTAATAACGATGTTAGTCATAGTTAGAGTAATAAACATGATAATAATAATAATAATAATGAAAATAATAATATCAGTAATAGTAATAGTAATAATAATAGTAATAATAATAATAATAACACAACAAGGTTTTAGTATTAATTAATACCATTAATTAGAAGTTCTTCAGGATAAATGTTAGGACATAATAGTAATAATAGTAGTAGTAATATTAGTAATAATAATAATAGTAATAATAATAATCATCATAATAACACTAATAATAATAATTAATAATATTAAAAATCATTAACACATTTAATAAACAGGGTTTAGGGGTTAAGGAGTTGGGGAACAACCTAGGCTAGGTGGCGGTGGCGGTGGAGGAAGGAAGAAGTGGAGAGGTGGATGTGGAGGCTAGGGGAGGGGGAAGTAGGGGAAAATGGAGGTGTGGGGTGGTAGGGCAGGATTCCCTGGTTGTTTTGGGGGGGGGGTAGAGGTGGCACTGTAGGCGGTGGAATCAGCAGTAATCGGCGGCACGAAGGCGGCGTGGGGTCGAATGGGGCTGTTCGGGGAGGCAGTTTTGCACGGTCGGGGCGGCTCATGCAGGGTAAGGCAAGGAAGGCTGATGGTTGGGTTGTGTAGAGGGCGGTGCAGGGAGAATTTTGGTGGCCGGAGTGGGTGGCAGAGGCGGCCGATGGCGAAGGAATGGCTGGCTGAATAAGGGGTGGCGCACGATTTGTTTTTTTGGGCTCCAAATTCCAAACGACAGCCCTCAGGGCTATTTATAGGCCAATCAGGAAGGGAAAATGACAATGATGCGTGACAAAGTAGGGGGCAGGGTTATGGGCTTCTATCCGGCGAGAGTGGCCGGCGCAGGTATGCGTGTGCAGACTGCAAGTTGTCGGGGAGAGAGAGGGATGGCGTGCGGGAGAAGGGAGGAACAGTCTGGTCGAAATTGTAGGGGAGTCAACGGGGAGGAGAGGGGAGGAATGGCCGGTGCAGTTGGATGTGGCTGTTGTAGCCTTTTTCCGGCAAAAATCTCGATTGTAGGGTGTCGAAGGTTGAAGATGAAGTGGAGCGGTGGACCAGCGGTCCAGGGGAAAAGAAAAAGAATTAGAAGGAAGGGCCGAACCGGCCGGGAGAGGGGGGAAGGAAGGAAAGAAAAGAAGAGGGAGACCGCGCAGTCGGGCGACGCTGCATAATTTTTTTTATAATCAAAACGCAGCGTTCCATGGGCAGAAGAGGTAAAATGCGGCGTAGAGAGGGAGAAGGAGGGAGGTCGGTTGCGCTGCGCGGGCTGGGCCGAAGGAAGGAGGGAGGGGACTGGGCCGCTGGGACAGGCCCAATTCGGGGAGGAAAAGAAAAAAAAAGAAAGGAAGAAGAAAAAGAAAGAAAAGGAAAAAAAAAAAGAAAAAAAGGAAAAATAATTAGATTGGATATTTAAATTAATTAAAATATTTGGGATATTTAAAGGTAATACTATTTAAATTAAATAATATTTAAATCCCTTTCTAGGCTAAATTAGGATTTTTAAAAGATTTTCCATAAATTCCATTTTAATTATCAAAACACCCTAATTTAAAATTTTAAAATATTTATAAAATTTATATTAATTTGAAACTATTTTCTCCCTCTTATTTTAAATAAAATAATTTATTTAATTAATTTCCAAATTAAAATCATTAATTAGTTAAAATACCCAAATTTCCTCTAATTAAAATATCTATAAAATTTCTTATAAATTTTCCCTAATTAATTTCCTTCTTCTTATTCTTTTTTTATATAAAATAAATTATTTAATTAATTTTCATAATAAAATCCTATTTAATAATAAATAATAAAATTAAAATTTTTGGGGTATTTCATATGAGGCTTAATCAAATCTCTTTTCAGCTTCCTTGAGTGTAGATCTCAATCAATCTCTTCAAACATCTCATCCCAATCCCCCATCCAAGTTACAGCTGATACCATAACCAAACTGCCCTTTCTAGTCTTGGTAGAACATATACTTCTCTCAATATCAAACTAATAACTTTAGGGCTTAGTAATCCATTTCTACCACCCCTTAGGCAGTTATCTCTACTCAAGGAGGTATTGAAGGCTCCATTGATCTGTTCGTATCAAGAACCTCCTCCCTAAGAGGTAATGCATTAATGAGAGAACTATATCAATTAATTTTTGCTCATAAATGACTTATGGTGCATCCTTTGGCTTTTATAAGCAATGGGTCGCTACTCTTACATTAGTGAAGCCCCTATTCCTACCCTAGAAACATCTGTCTCAATGGCAATATTGTTTGAGAAATTAGGAAGAGCTAATATTGGTACTGAGGACTTGGCTGATATTAGTGACTCAAAGGCTTGTTGAGCTAAGGGTTCCACCCATACAATTAAATAGCGGTCCCGCTATAGCATAGCGGCTGCTATTATCATTTTTAGGTTGGCCACGATACAAAATTACCGATATACTGTGCTTTTAAAATTTCACATTTATTGGCCGATAAATCGGTGATTTATTGAGAATTATTAAATCTATTGAAAAAAGCATGCATGATAGATTTGTTTTTAATTCATTTACAATATATATTTTGGACCAAGTTACTATTGAATTATAACAAAGTATTAATATTTATTATAGGCACATTTACTATTAAAGAGCATGTCTTTTTTTCATTCTAAGGTAAATTTAGGGTTATTAGAAAAAATTAGCATATAATGACTCACTTTAATACTTTTAATTTAATATGAAACACTAGTTTATTGAATATTTATATTCAAATGATCAATAAATAATAATTAGAGTGTATGGTGAAATAAAAATAAAAAATTACGCCGCGATGACCACGACACGCTTTGATACTGTGACACCGCGACTATGACTGCAAATGTGATCGTGATCGCGATTTAGTTTCCTAGTTCCACCCGAGTTTATCCTTCTTGAGTTGGTCAGTCAATGGGGCTATAATTTGGCCATACCTATGCAAGAAATTTCGATAGTATCCTATCAACTCGAGAAACCTTCTCAACTCCTTGAGGTTTCTTAGAATAGGTTACTCCTTCATCACCTTGACCTTTTCTGAGTCGATTTCTACCCGCTTCCCTAAAATTATATGCCCTAAGTATTCTAGTTCTGGTTGACCAACATACATTTCTTCCCATTCACAAACAAATCATGTTACCTCAATAATTTCAAGGTCATTCGTAAGTGTTGCTTATGCTCAACCTCAGATGAATTGAATGCTAGGATGTCATAAAAAAACACCAGCATAAATTTCTACAAATAAGGGTTAAATACATGATGGATAGGGCTTGGAAGGTTGCTGGGGCATTAGTCAATCAAAATGGCGTGACCCAAAACTCATAATGGCTTTTATAAGTATGGAAGGCTGTCTTGGATATGTCAGTTGGGTTTACCGTTTACCCTAATTAGTGATAACCAGAACAGAGATCTAGCTTTGAAAAGATCATTGTACCATAGAGTTAATCTAGTAGTTCATCGAAAACATTTATTGGGAACTTAGTAGGGATTGTAACCTTATTCGATACCCTGTAATCTAGCAGAGCCACCAACCTTCATCCTTTTTCACCAATAGAATAGGATTCGAGAAAGGGCTCCTATCAAGCTGCATTATCCCTACCGCCAACATCTCCCCCACTAGGTTTTCAATTTAATTTTTTGATCATGGGGGTACCCGTAGGGTCGGACATTTACTAAAGCTATCCTTGGTTGTAGGATGATCTAATGATCCAACTCCCTCGCTATTGTAAGGCCTTTAGGTTTGGCTAAGATATCTGAGAACTCCTTCAACAACTCAATCATTTCCTCTAGAGTTGTCTACTCTGACATTTCCTTCCTTGGTGCCTCTACTAGACAACACCCAAGGAGGAGCCTCTGCCTTTCCTTGGTTATGGTTCAGAGCATGGATTTGAGGGAAGCTCGGGCACAACAGAAGCTGGTTCCCCCATAAGCTTACCGGTGTCGAGCTCACTATAAACTTCATCACTAGTTTTCCTATTTACTTGCATCAAAACCAACTTCTCTAGTCATTGCATTCCTAATACTACCTCTAAACTTCTTGGTTTTAGAGGCAAAAAATCCTCTACCATCTTGACTTTCTGCAGAAACACCTAAACTACCTTGCAGACCCCAGTAGTAGTGATTGAATTCCAATTTCCTAGCAAAACTCCAAATAGGGATGTAGATGATATAGAAAGCAAGAGTTTTTTTTTTTTTTTTTTTTTTTTTTTTGCGATCTCCCTAGAGGTGAAGTTGTGGGTGGCTCCACAATCAATTAGGACCACCACCCTTTCCTCCTAAATCTACCCGCACAACTTTATGGTATAGGGAGAATACTGATTCCAACAACATAATTCAAGGAAAGCTCTACTACCCTTTCAACCTCCCTTAGCCCTTCTTCCTCAATCTACAGTTCCTTACCTGATACCTATCCTTACCCCACTTCTTCTTTGTTTTCCACTTGAAGTAAGCAATTCCTGCACACATGGCGGGGGTGAACATCTCTTCACATTTGAAGCACAACCCCTTCTCACGCCTTCGTTGAAGCTCTTCATCACTCAGTTGTCGAGAGTTAGGGGGCTTTCGAACCACATGTTCTCCTATTTATTTTACTAGAGCTACGTAGTTTGAGCTTTGCCCAATCCCTGAGAGCCTAATGGGCTTAATTCTAGCTCGGGTTGACATTGTTTGGTGGTTGAGGTTGCTGATTTCCCTCGCTCAATTACCTAAGCCTCCAGATCTAGCTCAACTATTATCCAATATTACCCGGTTCTTGTCATCCACCATTTGAGTAGCTTCCATGAGCTTGATCAATCCCCTCGGTCGCATCATTTTCACTTCTACTCGAATCTGGGGTTACAATTCGTTGAGAAAAATATTTTCCAAGACCTATGGTGTCAATCGACCTTGAAGCGGCGAGGCTGATAATTCAAACTACTCAATATATGCCTCCACCAACTCAGTTTGTCTTATAGCCAGAAATTTCTTACAGAGTGCACCTTCATGGCATGACTGGAATCGGGTCAGTAGTGCATCCTTGAAGCTCAATCGTGAATCAAGACGAAGTCAACTATCCTTCGCATACTGTAACCAGACTAGTGACTTCCTTTCCATGGTCATGGCCACCGCCTCTAATATTTCCTCATTGCCCACTTGATTCATTGAAAAATATCACTCCTCCTTGAAGATCCAACCAGTTGGGTCCAAACCGTCAAAGATACGGAACTCCAACTAACGTTAAGGTTGAGTCTATTCTTAGTTCTGGTGTATCGGTAGGCATAATAGAGTTGTTCAAAGCCTCGACTCCCTCGACCTTCTTCTGTTGCCTTGTACCATTGACAGACAAGCTAGAGCCACTAGGTTTGAAATATTGGTCTAGCCTCCTTGCTAATTCTCCCATCCATTTTTCTATAGAATCAATTCTCTCTCCCATTTTCATATTCTCACTTTAGGACTCTCTCCTTTCAGTTACCAATTCCTTTACATCTTGGCAAACTTCTCTTCTAGTGCCTCAATCTTGCTTATAGCCATTTTTTTGTTTGGAATGAAGGGAGCTTTGATAGATAAGTTCAAAGATGTAATTTTAGTAATAGAGGAAAAATACTCTCGTATTAGTAACGGGAATTGAATGCTCCAGGTAAATCTGAGGACTTGGCCCCCGCCTACTTAGACTATTTTCCTCCTCCCCCTCCTCTTCCCCTCCAATCACATATATACTACCAATTCTCCTCCTAACAGACACTTACCTAACTGCCAAGCCAAGGAAGAAAAAATAAAAGTAATCAAGAGAATCTGATATTCCCTCCAATGGACTCTAACAAACTCTTAGGGAATAGAAATAACAGAAACTACAATGACTTAGCATTCAAGGGACTCCGCCAGTTCCTGCCAATACTCCTCCCCATGTGCTCTTACACGCCACCTCAATTTACCTTATTCTTCCTCCTTACGTAGGTATATTTAATTAGGGGTTTATTAGAAACATCTTATTCATTCTTTCCAAACGACGTCATTCCTGAATAATGTCATTCTCAAACAGTGCAAATGTTGAAACTAAGAGATCAATCACCGAATCCTACTCCTTCAATTCTAATTAAGTGCAATCAACTTCTTTGCCCTCTTCACAATCACATCAGCCTTTTCCATTACTAAATCCCTTAACTATCACAGGAGATACCAAAATATTCAGAGGTTTAATCAACGCATATTAATGGCCAAATAGATCTTGCGCAAATCTCTTAAGATATGGGCAATGACATATTGGGTTAGGAAATTTGAGAAAGAGAATTTCTTTTTGGCAAATTAGCACACACTAGGAAATGAGATCTTATGAACAACTTATACCAATTTAATATGTTTGGATGCATCTTTCATTTGGGATTTTTACTTTCAACTATTGTAAGCCAGAATACGAGATAAGTATAGCACTCTCTAGTCTCTATGTAATCTAAATTAGATTAATTTTCCTTTAGTTTTGTTCTAATATTTTTGGTTCCTTTAATTCAATTGCAATGGAAATCACTCCTATTTATATGCAAGATAATTTGACTCAACAACTATATAAAACACTAGTGATATTGAACATGGGATTAATATCTTCACTTAATTGCTCCATATGATACCATTATTGTAAATTAAGAGTTAAATAGGATGCTAATGCATTTATATGCTAGAGGTGATGCTGCTTTTGGTGGGAATAAGTTATATGTTATGGTTATTATTATTATTATTATTATTATTATTATTATTATTATTATTATTATTATTATTATAAAATTTTCCACCCTTATTATCCCGTATCAAACAAGGCCTAAGGGTTAAGACTCGTATCGTATCGTTGTCCGGCTCTCAGGGCATTGAAAGCAAAGACGATCAATATGGCTGAAGGCTCCGAAGTTTCGGCGCCGCAAGTACCTCCGACAACAGAAATGATTTCCGGAAGTAGGACGAGGGTTTATATTGGAGGGTTGGGCGCGAGTGTAACAGAGGAGGATCTGAAGAAGACTTTCTCTTCTTTGGGTGATGTTGGGGCAGTTGACATGGTCAGAACCAAAGGTCGCAGCTTCGCATACATTAATTTTCTTCCTTCCTCTGACAAAAGTCTGATGAAGCTGTTCAGCACGGTAATCCTTCTTCTCATGTTGTTAATATTTGGACTTGCAACTGTTGTAGCTTAAGGCAATTTCTTTCTACGAGTCCTTTCCTAAGGAGATGTTCTTCATGTAATAATTTAGGTGATATTCCCGGTTAAGTTGAAATGAGAAATTCAATGTGGCAACATTTTGATTCATATTATTCATGTTTTGAAGTTAATAATTTCCGCGTGGTACTGTCAACCTTCTGTGATTTTTCCAAACAAAAACTGAAAGGAAGATAACTGTTTGTGATAGAGATAGTGAAGATTTTGAGGATTGGTTCACTTCTATTGAGCTGATTCATTGTTTGTTAATTCTATGAATGGAAATTGTTACATGAAGGTATCTGTTTTCTCAACTCGTGTAAGGTGGGCAAGGGCTGGTTTGTTTCTTCTACCTTCATGTTTACCTCATATTCATGTTCGTTCTAAAGAACAAGCCCGCCTACTTTTATTTATGTTGCGAAAGGTTTTATTTTAAGGGAGGTGGTGGGAACAATCTGGCTTCAATTTCAGGGGTGCTTAATCTGTTCAAAGTCGAGAGTTTTAGGAAGGAATGCATTATTTTCTTTAGATTGGGTTATCAAGAGCTGAATATTACTAATAGAAGATCTACCTTTACCAGTATTTGAAAAGGTGCGCCTAAAGCACTAAGGCACGAGGGTTTGGGGCTTCTTTCATCCTAGGTATTTGAAAAGGTGCGACATTGGCAAGGCTCTCTATGGTGCATAAGGCTCTAAGGTGCATGCCTTACTAAAATTTACTTACTTTTAGGTTTTAATTTCATTCAAAAAAATCTGCAATCAATTCAGGGGGGAATGGAGGATGAAAAAAGGTCATATGAAAGATCAATAGACATAATTTTGAATGGAAAAGAAAAGATATGCATTTAGTGTAGAGAAATAAACTCTCATTAGCTATTTTGGGGTTTTATTTTTATAAATACAATAACTAAATTTCATGTTGGAAAGGAAAGGGAGAGGAAAAAGGGTCATGGGAAGATGACTGGAGAAAATATTATATATTTTAGGATGATCAAAAGCAATATTAGACTGGTAATATTGGCGCCTTACTTCGCTTAGGTGCACGCCTTCACCTAGTGCCTAAACTCTAGGACCTCTATTGCTTAGGTGTGCATATGGTCTTTTCAAATACTGACTTTTACAAAAGATTCCTTATCACAGCTTACTTGTCTTGGTAGGGAGAAAATATGACCTATATAAATGCCTTTAATAGATTATCTATATCTTAGGCTTTGTTTGGTGAATTAAACTTTTCTGAGATAAGTTAATAATATCTGATTATTGTTTCTCAGAACAAGCTGAAGTGTCTGGTGTAACAAACAAGTTACAAATGTGGTTGTGTGATCGACTTTGTTTTGGTGGGATGTATCAGGTGGAGTATGGAGGTTGTTTTTGAATTATAGTTTATCATTTGTTCTTTTTGTGGCTGTGTGATCTTCTTCCTCAATATCTTATCTGAGGGATAGCTGAAAAACAAATAAAGCATTTTGAAAGTCTTCAGCAGAACTGAGAATATTGGAACTAATTGCCGTATTATGAATCATTTAATTAAGTTTTCTGGTAGATGAAAGAGTATCCACTATCCGGTGCTAGCTATATCACTAATTTACTTTAATTTATAAACTTTAAAGCCAGAAACTTAAAAATCTATTTGTTAACTAGTGAATCTGTTACATTTGCCATTTTTTCCCCTTATTGGCAGGAACTTTAGTTGATTGAAGGGCACTTGGTTATCTATTTGTTCTTCATCTTTTTCTTCCTGATATTGTTCTACAGTACAATGGCTGCTCTTGGAAGGGGGGTAAATTGCGACTGGAGAAAGCAAAGGAGCATTATCTTGATCGCATGAGGCGTGAGTGGGCAGAAGATGCTGAGCTTGCAATTAGTAAAGAAAATAACGATACTGATGCACACAAAGCTGCTGTTTCTCTGGCAAAACCCAAGAAAGACCTCAACTCTGACAAGATGCAGATTCGAATTTTTTTCCCAAAATTAAAGAAGGTAAAGTCCCAATATCCATTTTTATTATCACATATTCTTTTTTTTTCTTTTTGGTAATTAATTAAATTTTCATTGCCAAAATGAGCAAATATGTACATTCATCACTCGATCAATCCCAAAAAATAGCTATCACTGTTACACTGTATTATATCCCTCTCCATAGCACCCTATACACACGTTTTTTCTATACCCTGCATGTAATGGAATTTCAACAGATATGAATTTGTGTTGAAATGTGAACATATTCATCTAGGAAGAGGTAATTTTCTTAATGGAAGAAGGTGGAGCTGTGGTTAAACATAAAATGATTAAAATGGTAGTTCATGTGTGTATGAATTAAGGGACTGCGTCTCTTGATGCATGATCTGGTAGGCTTTGTGTGCAACCCAAGTTTCACATGCGATCATAAGACTTCTAAGTCGAGTGGAGTTGTGCCACTCCGTATTCTGGAACACATTATAAAAGACGGTGGCTGTGGCAAGCAGTTACTTTCATGGTCTAACACCCTAACTCTTATACTCTGTCACACACTTCCCTTTATCTTCCTCTGTGCTCGGTTACTTTTGTTCAATTTTTGGATTATCTTCTCTGAGGCAACCTCTTTAGTCCAGATGAAATCTTTGCCTGTCAGTGGTACTGGCAAGCACAAGTACAGTTTCCAACGTGTTGAGGTTGCATCACGTCCAATTCATGTCTGCGGTTGTTGTGAGGCGTATTCTGTTCCTTCCCAACTGGTCAAAGCGTCACATAATTGTAATCCCAGTTTGCAAGATGGTGGAATGCATGAAGAAGAGATAGATATGATGCAGTCAGTCATGATCAAACTCTTTGAAAGGGAAAATGGCTCGACAGCTATAGGCATCAGTTCTCACCGTTCCCCTGAAAGAGAGAGTGATTTGCCAGTTCAGGATGGCAAAGTAGACGCTGATGCAGATGATGCTGATACTGAGGCTGATGCTGATGCTGAGGCTGATGCTGAGGCTGATGCTGCTGAAGATGATGATGAGGATTTAATAATTAATGTGGTGGGTGGATACAAGAAAATATCTTTGCTAGATAGCTGGACGCAGGAAACAGCTTTAACAAATGAGGTATGACTAAACATAGAATACGTGTCTAATTCTGTGTTGGAATGTTTAACTAGAATGAGGAGTTGAATGTAGATTTTTCTGGACTTCTCTTAGCTGACATCGCTACACAGCTGACAGGATCAAGCAAAATAAGTGGCCTTGAGGATGTGCATGCGAAAAATCTGAATGCAACCCATAAGGAAAAGTTCCCAGCCTCCAAAGAAAAGAGGAAAGCAGCACCAACAATTCAGAACACAGAGCTGGTCTCTCCATTGAAAAGGACAAAGTTGCAAGCTGAATCAAATCAATCAGAAGCGCGCATAAATTCTTCAATCAACAAAAGAGAGCCTACTAGTATGCGGGATAACATGAGCTCTGCTTCTTTGCAGAAGTCTTCATGGAAGAATTTGGTGGGTGATGTAGATAACAGTACTTTTAGTCTCTCAATTCTTAGGCCCAACAATCTTTCCAACGATAAGGAACCCATTGAACCTGTAGAAAGATTGTCGGGTAAAACAGAGACAGAATCTGCTGACAGTGTGGAAGAGGCAGATAGACTGCCAGTTAAAGACGGGCCTTCTGAGAAAATTGCGCCATCTGGTAAACCAAGTATTGGAAGTTCATGGCTACAGAAATCCCCATGGACACAACTTGTTGGAAATGGAAATTGTTGCTTCAGTCTTTCACAGATCTTGCCGAAGCAAGATTCACAGAGGCCTACTGGTCACACTACTAAAAGAACCTACAGCACTAAATTTGATGCCATGAAGCAGAAAAAGAGCAATGTTGGTGGCGGTACTGATAAAGTTCCAGAGTCACAAAATGAAGGTGAAGGGCCTGTCACTGTTCAGAAGTCGAGTGCGATTTATCATGATAAGCGAGAGCTAGAAAAACAGGCAGAGATTCACAACACTGCTGACGTACAGGACGTTACTGGTGATGAGGGACCTTCTACTACGGCCCTGCCGGAGAGACGTTCTGCGGAGCCTACTCAAGCATGCAGCGTAGTTGAAGCTGATGGTGAAATTTGCCCTTTTATGAGAACCGCTGCTTCTATAAAAGCATGGAAGCAGGCTAAAGCGGCCCTTACTAAGAATAAGAATAAGTAGGTCGTATATGTGAGACTTTGCTACTCTTTGATGCGAAACTCCTCGGTGTATTGTAGCTGAAGTTGGCATAGTTTTCGCTTAGTTTCCTTTTGTTGTTGAGTATGTGTCGGAAGATTTTTTATTTTTTTTCTTTTTTCCCCCCCTTCCTTTTTTACTGGGATGTTGTATCTGCGTGTTGACCCACGCCAGGTTTCTCTCGCTTCAAAATTAGATCAGATAATAGTAATAATAATAATAATAATAATGATGATGATGATGATGATGATAATAATAATAATAATAAATATAACTTTAGCTTCATACACGCATATTAATGGCTAAAGTGAAGTGACTAATATAATCCTAGTAAATTTTAAATATTTAATGAAGGTTAGAGGAAAATAAAAATTTAGGGATAAATATTTAGCGATAATTGAGGGTTAAATTAGTAAAACTATTTAATATTTTAATATTTTATGATTCTATGATAAAGGATTTATTTTGGTTAAAGATAAAGCATTGAAATGATAATTTTATGATTCTATGATAAGGGATTTTTTAAAATGTACATTGTTCTTACTAAGTGCTAAAAAAGACTTGACATACAATTTGAAAGGGACTTATGGTATAACGAAATAAACAATTTAGATTTTGTTACTTATAAGATTAAAATGGTCTTTATCTCTTTCCTTTTGAGTCACATGGCTTTTATATGAGTTAGACATGTGCTAGGTAAGTCATCATATTTGAAATATGCTCAATATTCTACCCATGACTGAAACTCATGGTTGGAATATTAGGTGTGTTTCTTCCTTTGTTTTATCTTAAATTATATGTATTAGTTGGCTAAGTTATAAAATTTAATCCTGCACTTCTTCTATAAGTATCAAAGATAGAACGAAAGAGAAACGCACAACTTATTGGTTGCATTTTCTCTCTAGTATACCGAGATTCCTTCCCTTTAAAAGTTAAGAGCAAGAGTTTAAAGTTTGCAAAAATCTTCCAAGCTTTATCCTAAGAATTTACACCTTAGGTAATTCTTATAAGTATTGATTCAAGATATTATCAATAATTAATTTTATTCTTTCAAATCTTTCCCCCATTCTTCTCATTGTTTCGGTTGTTCTAAGTTATCTTCGAACACCACCTCCTAGCAAGACTCAAATTGGATCTCATATACATCAACAGATTGTATAAAAAAAAGTTGACCATGAAAACAAGTTCTAACTATTTTTCTTCATTCATCTCTTTCTCTATGAGAGATTAAACACTTGGGTGTTTGGAGGGAAATCCATCTTTTATTTTGACATTCTTGCATCCAAGCTCTCCATCGATTCTCTGATTGTGAAGCTATCTTGCTAGGTTCTTTCTTACTTCCCATTGATGCTGATGAACCTCAACTCGTGTCAAAAAGATATCTATCCCTTGAAGATGATAGGATGCTTTTTTTTTTCGTCCATGTAGATGCACTAACCCATGGCCAAGGGTTAAGGTATTTCCTGAACTCCCTTTGTTGTTGAACCTATGGCAAGGGCTATACTGCGTGATCGCGAAAGAAAACAACACACTTAGGTGGCTAGCTATTTTGGAAATTAAACATCTCATGATATCATTGCTGTTTTTTAGCATGGAACATGTTCATGGAGAAGGTAATGGTGCATCTTACACCCAACTTAGTTAAACATGCCAATAAACACACAAGAAATGATCTCTCATCAGGACAACCTTCTAGTCTCTATATGTTCCTCACGATACAATTTGCTAGTTGATGAATGAAACTCTAGAAATGATGTACTATGATGAAATAAGCTATCAATCAATTTAATAGTGTAACATTAGAATTGTTGTGTAGTATTTGTAATCATACTATAAATCAATTATCCTATAGTCAACAATATGATGTTTGGTATAGTGGTAAAGAATAACTTATAGGTACTAGAGGTCCTAGGTTCGAATCCCTCTCCTCTCTCTCTCGATGGTAGTGTTAATAATAATACGCACAAAAACAAAGAAATATACTATATAAAATCATATCACTCCTCTTTCTCTATTAAGCTAATTATATTAGAAACATTGTACTACCTTGAAATAGGCCATCAAGTGTGTAACAATAAGATTGTTGCTTAGTAGTTTTTTTTTTGTTTTGTTTGTAATCTTACTATAAATCAATCGTCTTATCGAACATATATGAAGAACCTGATGAACGGAATTTTTATACCTATGATATCAAAATAATATTAATGAAAAATAGATATATAGTTCAAAACATATTATTTTTCTTTCTCTATTCATCTAATATTATAATCAAATTTTATTATGGATTTTTCCTTTCCACATGAAAACCATTATTAATCTCTCTCCTTGTGCATATAATATCCTAAAAATAATAGTATACCAAAGATTTATGCAAGAGATACTGACATAACCTCAATGTTAGTACATATCAGATACCAATACATCATTCACTCAAGGAGGGGGAGGGGGTGTCCTAGCATCTCTTGTGGACATCTAATATTTGCCCACTCATTTATTTATTTATAATAAATCATGAAAGTAATTACAAATGATTATACATGTAGTGATATTATAACATGTTATAATATAAATAGAGGAAGAGAAAATTTTGAAACAAAAAGATTTGATACCTAAAGGCTGATATTTACCATTAGAATAAATTTCATTTGATTTAAATTGCCCTTGCCCCCCTCCTTGAGAACCATCAAAACTTATACACATTTGTTATAGCATGTTTTTCATTTGACAACTTATTGCTCCATGTGACCACATTTATCTTCTATATGATCTCTACCAACTCACTTAGGTGGTCGACAACTATAAGAAAATAGAGCTATCTATGTCCCTTATACTTGGTAATTGGTTATAATGATAGAGAGTGGTGTATGCATGAAACTATTTATTTTGGCCATTAGGTTATTTGGAGTTAATTACTAAAAAAATTATTTATTTTGTACAAAATTTAGCCTAATTTTTTTAAAAATAAATAGGTATCTTGAATAATTACTTTTTTATAAGGTCCAAACAAGGGGTAAATTATGATTGCTTTTTTATTCTATTCGATTAGAGTGATGTGGTAGTATTTTTGATATATTTCTAGGCACTTAAGAAGCATAATTAAGTAGACATTGTGATTTGTGAGCACAAACAACAATACTAATGATGCATCACCCTCATGTTGTGAGCCTGCGACACATGATAAAATATCTCACAACTGCACGTTGGTAGCAATTTGACCACCGTACAAATAATGATCTACAGATACTAACCAAGCCTACTAGTGTGCTTTAGTCTCGCATTTGCAAAGAGGGATACTATTCCATGTACCCCATCTAATTGATCCCCTCTTGTAAGATGTCCTCATCCATTTGTTGCAAGTATCAAGAAATCCTAACTCTATACAACATCATAATATAATCTAATGAAATAAGGATGAGAAGAAGGATGATTAGAAGTTGAAAGTGAAGGATCTCAGAGCATAAAGTGATCAGCTACTGAGATCTAAACCAACTTAGATAATAGTAGAGGTGTTCAATGGGTTTAATTAGCCATGACTTATATAATCCAACATATAAAAATAGGTTTATGGGTTAGATGAGTTGGATTTATATTTTACAAAAGTTCACATGGGTTAACCCATAGTGGGTTACAAACATATATGTATTAGCCCACAAGTTGTCAAGGGTTGTAGTGGATTGGTGAATATAACCTTTACTATACCAAAATCACCACCATCACAACCCTATTTTAACTAAGCCCTAAATGGACCGATTTTATTTAGGTCTTCTCATACAGAATCGACTCCGCTTGATATCACCCAACTCTATCCTACCCTAAAGTAATTTTTATCGGGCCCACCCTAGTAAGGTCCATCCAACTCTTGCCAACCTTGAAATGACTCTACCCAAGCCTATCCCACTAAGACCCAACATTATATATGCCCACTGTGATCCAACATGACTCTACCCAATCCTGAAATCACTTGAACAAGAACTAGCTCATCCCAAACCTGACTCGGTCCATTAAGTTAACCGAAAATAACTCAAAATCGATCCAACCTAACAAATTAACTTAATATGGCCTAGATCTACAATGATCCAAAATTGACCTGGCCATTAAAAAACTTGAAATGATCCAACCTCGAAATGGCATAGCTCAACCTGACCTATAACCAACCCCAAAAAGAAAACATGGTATGTAAATAATTTGACCCAATATCATACTCTTTTTATTTAAATAATTTTTCAAACCAATATTTTGCTAAAATTATCTTTTTAAAACCCATATATTTAAGTATATTAAATTGAATTATTAAATAAATTTATTACCCAAAAATATTACATCCTATTATTTTATAAATTAAATTATTTTAATTTCCCCTATTTTCCTTTTCCTTTTCCCCATTTTCCTTTCTTTCTCCTTTTTCCTCCTTTCTTTCTTTTTCCTTTTTCCTTCTTTTTAGGTCTCCATGCCAGCCTTCCTCTTCTTGCGCTTGGGCCATCAGCCCACTCCCTTCCCCTCCTCTCCTTCTCCCACGCAGCAACATAGGCCCAACTCCCTTACCTTTCTTTTTTTCCCTTCCTCCCTCGACGACTGGGCCGACCTAAATTTTTTTTCCTTTCCCACGCCCAGCCTGCCCCTTCTCTTCTCCCCTCTTCTTCTTCTTCCTTCTTTGTCGACCACCCCGAGCACTCCCGACCACCGCAGCCTACCACCACCTGCCACCACTACAATTCTCCCTCTCTCCCTCTCTCCTCCATCCTTTTCTTCCCCATTTCGAACCCAACCAACCCCACACCCCCAGCACGCATACCTTTTCTTTCCTCTTCTTCCCTTCCCTCTCCTTGCCACCCGACCACCCCTTCCACTCTACTGCCGCCCTGACTGGCCACCTACTCCTCCTTTCTCTCCCTCTCCTTTTTCTTCTCCTCACCGGCCTCTCCCCTTCCCATTTTTTAGCCTTCCTTCCCTTACCTTATTTATTTCCCTTTATTTCTTCTCCTTTCATTTCCCTCCCTATTTTTGTACCACCGCCCCCTCTGCCGCTTCCTCCACCTCAACAACCGCCTACACCACCTTCTGCCACCCTCTACCTCATCTCTACACCACCACAATACCCCCAAGCCACCCTATATCCCCCTTCTTCCTCCCCTCTTCTTTTTCTCCCTTATTGGCAACCTCCCTACACCCCCTCCTTCCGCTGTAGTCATGTTGCCTCTATCGCCTCCTAAGCTACCAAACCACTCCCTGCAACCTCCCCTACCACCCCCACATCTCCTTCGGCCGAAATCAACACTTGCAGCCCCTCATTTCCCCCTCCTTTTCATTCCCTCTCAGCCCCCTCCACCTCGGCAACCACCTTTGCAGCCTTGCTACCGCCACCACTGCAGCCCTTGGCCTCCAAAAACCTATCCCTGACCACCACCTACACCCCCTCTTCACCCTTTCACCCTTCCCTTGCCCTAAATCCTTTCCCACCTACCCTCTTTCCTAGCCCCAAAACCCTAACCCAAAATTGACTCCCTCTTATTCTCCTTATGCCATTTCGAGCCCTTTTCTCTCTTGTTTTGAGTAGTATGAGTTTCTGCATTCTTGGTTTAATTTGTTTAATAAGTTTTAAGGTATAATAATATTTAAGTTAAGTATTTCATTATTTAAGTTTATAAAGTCTTATGCTTTGGTTTCTCATTTCTAATATGATAAGTATTGATATTATTTTTAGGTATTGATTTTACTAATCAAAGCTTGAATCTTTAACCGAGATACCGGTAAGGTTTGATTTTTGCGAGAATTAAGGTAATCATTAAACCCCACTTAAACATATGGATAGACGTATGCTAGCACATTAGGGTTTTGATATATTATTTTGCATGATATATGTTGTTTAATATAATATATGTAGTTGCTTATATTGATTGATAAAAATGAAAGCATACTAGTTTATGTGCCATGTGTGGAAATATTTCTTAAGGAAAGAGTTTGGTTATTAATGAAAATGTTAAGTACTTATCCATGTTGTATTATCTTATTATGACCATTGATGCATGAATAATATTATTGTGAGCTCTAGGGGAATTTTTGGTAATATGTCTTGTGCAAGAATATGGCCTAATATGTGTGAGTATTGATGAGTATTATGTTGAAATATAATAGTTGGTAGAATTGGATGTTGATAATGGAGTGTTTGTAACACCCCAAAATTTACTATTTTTTTAAAGCAGAAGAATTTAAAATTTAAAAACCTGCAAATTATGGGGATGCTACCGCCACACTTAATACTAGATCGGTTCACACCAACCGTTCCAATACCAAGTGCTAAGGCTAAAAAGATTATTTTCAAACTTAACCGAGATTTCATAAAATGAATTAAAAATATCATAACATAGAAGTATGCATAAGAGTTTATAATCAATAATAAGATAGAAATCAGAGTGCGAAATCAAAATTCCTCGGAGGGAATACTCTTACAATTGATAAAAGATTTAATTGAAATACTCAATACAAGGTAATAAATCATAAAAGGGTAAATACGATACAAAAGGAATACATAAGGAATAAGTCACATAACGAGTAAATATGGCCACGACACTCTCGAACTTTGAGCCAACCACAAGCTCAACACTTAGCCCCACTTGATGTCTCGCTCACCTGCACAAAGTCAAAAGGACCTGCTCCTCATGGGAATGAGCAGCACCCATGAAAAGGGTGATTAGTACGCTACGTACTGAGCAAGGTAACCGTGCACTAAGGCTAACACAAAAATCACATAAACCATGCAGAAGAAATAACAAAAGCATAGAGACCATTATGATAACATACTATCGTACAATCATTCGGGTAAGATACATAAAGGCCCATTTATAGTCTGGATTAATTATTTAATTAATCTTTGATTATAACTCATTTCACACCATACTTTTTATCAAATCCATGTGAGTACGGAAACCCCATTATTATAGCCGATGAACCTGATACATACAGGGCACATAGCTCCTGACCACTATTATAGTTGGTGGACCGGAAAACACAGGGCATACAGCTCCTGACCACTATTATAGCCGGTGGACCGGAAACACACAAGGCATAAAGCTCCTAACCACTATTATTCACCAGTAGATTGGTCCGGCCCCTTTTTCGCACGGTGTTCCACTATAAGTACTTAGTGTCTTTCCCATGTCTTAGCACAAATAAAGTTCGATTTTGTTGAGCATGGAATCCCCTACTATTATAACCGGTGGATCGAAAATGCATAGGTACAAAGCCTGACCACTATTATTACCGGTGGACTGGTCATATATAGGATATCATGACCTAACCACTATTATTCGCCAGTGGATTGGTCTGGGCTCAGCTCAACAATCTTCCACTTTAAATGATTAATGTATTACAGTATCTTACTCATGAACTTTCACCCTAGACATACATGAATCACTCCCTTTACACTTATCCTCCAACCTACCCGTATCACTTCATGATAACCCTACACCTCCTATCTTACCCAACAACCTTTCCTCTATACTCAAATTCACACTAGTATTCCAACACCAAAATATGTGGATCAAGGCCCACTACTACACACCTATAAATCCACTCCATATCTCACTCTAGGGTTTTATCCCAAAACCCTAATTTAGACCTTTGGGGTCCATCCTACACCACTTCACACGACCCAAATTATTTTAACACTCCACACAGCACAATCCCATAGATTCCACCCCTCATCATCACATTTTAATCACCAAATACACATGATACCACAAATACCCTAAGCAGCCACACCAAACCCTAATTGTCCACACCAAACCCTAGCACGGTCTCCTACGTACCCTTATATTGCTCCACGTACTATTTTCATCCAAAGTGTTCAAACATCCAAAAAACACTTACATTACCTTCCTCACATCCCAAATCAACTTTTCATACGTAAATTTCATGCCCATGCAAATGTTACACATCACATGCAACCATTCGAATTTTTCATGTAAACCGTAAGCTCCCACATGAAACCTTAGATTCAACCATATAAACCCTAGATCCATCCATATAAAACCCTAAATTCTTTCATGCAGAACCCAATATTCCTTCATACAAAACCCTAAATTCAATCCACACGAAACCCAAGGTTTCTCTATACAAAACCCTAAATTCAATCCATACAAACCATAGATTAGATTATCCTATGTTACACCATAGATTAGATTCTCCCATGTTACACCATAGATTAGATTCTCCATACAAAACCATAGATTATATTCTCCTATATGAAACCATAAATTAGATTCACCCATACAAAACCATAATTAAATTCTCTCACACAAAACCATGCAAAACCATAAATTAGATTCTCCCATACAAAACCATAGATTAAATTCTCTCACACAAAACTATGCAAAACCATAAATTATATTCTCCTATACAAACCTATAAATTAGACTTTCTCACTCGTGGATCATTAAAATACTTAGATCAACTCACATCCCTTGGTCAACTTATTCCACTTTTGTCAACTTACTCCCCTTAGTCAACCTCTTTCCCTTTTGGTCAACTTACTTCCCTTGGTCAAACTCTTTCCCCCACACAAGCCACATCAATATCCTCACATGCGTGTCTTACAGGGTCACAATACATATCATCACATCCCACAATATTTCATCACATACATATAGTACACATGTCATGTAAACACACAAAAAACATACTTCAACTCCACGTCATTCCACATACGAATTAATACAATAATAAACATAGGATGCATAACATATAAAGCATATAATGCACATCAACACATAATAGGCCTTAGTAACACCCTTACCTAAAATGACACCAGTCTTGGAGCACGCCCCTACGCCTCCTTAGGGCTTTGACTGGCCTCACCTATATGAGGAAAAAATAAAAAATTAGCTTGTAATACCCCGTATTTTTAAAATCCAAATTATTAAGTTTAATTATTTGATTAACGTAATTTGATGCAAATATTTAATTATTTTAATTTTGATTCGTTTTATGGATTTATCGACGATTTCGAATTCATATTTGAATTTAATTAATCGTTGTCGTTGCGAACCATTCTAGATAAATTCGTTAATGACAATGATTTTATTATATTCTTATGAGTTCGAGTCTCGGTTAAAATATATATTCCCGTTCTTTCTCGTATTTTTATTTTTAATATTTTAAATTTTTTTTTATTATAACTTCGTCATGTGATTACGGCTTTGTTTTGAAGTTATATTTTGTTAACGAGATATATTATTTAAGTTATAGAATTTCTGTTTAAATAATTAAATTTATTTTAATGATTTTATCCATAGAAAATATTTCCAACTCTGAATTTATTCGTTTTCGAAAATCGTTAATATTTTTGGGAAGTTTTATATTTAAAAGATTTATTTAAGAATTTCCTTCCGAAATTAATTTTCTTCAGTTTCATGCTTTTCGATTTACGGAAAACTGATTGTGGAAATTATTTAAATTAGTCTCAGTTTATTCGAATTTTACTTAAATATTTTATTATATGTTTTTAAATATTATTTCGGGGTCTTATGATGTATTTCCGTAAATAATATAAATTTTTATGTTCATTAGTAAATTCTTCCGAAAATGTTTCCGAAATTCTTTATATAACCTTTTTAATTATTTTAAGTGTTCGGATAGTTTCGAAAATAATTTTCGTTTAATAAATTTTAGATAAAATCGTCCAATAGTAATTCTTAAATATTTGGTCTTTTATTCTATATGTGAATTCAAAAAAAAAAAAACAGCTCGACCGGCGCCCTTCTTCTTTTTCTTTCCCTCTTCTCTCCTTTCTCTTCTCTGCCTTTCCCGAGCTGCTCCCCGTTCGCAGAAACCCCAGCCTCCCTCACCTCTCTTCTTCTCCCCAGCTCCTCCCTGCGCCGCCACGCTAGCCATGACCGATTGCTGCCATCGACCACCGCCACAATAGCTACCAGCAGCAGCTACAGCCGCAGTAGCAGCGGGCGACAGTTGCAGCGCAGCAGCAACAGCCGATTCAGCAGCAGCAGCAACACGCAACTCACGCCACCGCCCGGCCACCGGAGATCCTTGCCGATCACCGGCGAGCAGTCATTGGCCTCCGACGAAGCTTCCCCGGCCTTCCTTTGCCCCGATTTGTCGGTTTTTCGTTTGGTATAATTTCCGAAAAACCCTAACCCTTGTTTTGATTAATTGGGTATGAATTAGCTTATAAAAAGCTAAATTGATTGGTTGATTATATATATATGTGCTGTAAGATTAATTTGGATAGGTTAATTGTATTGTTATGTCGAGATTTCGGAAAAATTGGATTTTTGGCCGGGTTATGCCCGAATTTTTCGGATCCGCCCGTTTTTGCGATTTCGGACAAATTGATTATACAATATGTTTTAAAATGTATCCAATTTCATTTTGGAACCGTCAATTTGAGAAATTTATGCAGGTTTTATCGGAATTTGATTCCTAGGTCAAAATTCGGGTGTAATGAAATTGGGTCGTATAATTGAGCCGTTCCGTTCAATTGATTTTATAATATCGTTTAAAATATATTTAATTTTATATTGGAAGTGTTGATTTGGGAAAATTGTGCGTAACTTATCGGAATTGAATTTTTAGGTCAAAACTCCCGCGGGTTTAAATTGAATTTTGTAATCGGGTTATTTTATTCAATTGACTACATAAATTACATTAGAATATGTTTAATTACATTTCCAAACCGTCAATTGATATGTGTTGGCAAGAATTAATCGGATCTGCGTTTCGGGCTCAAAAACCCTAATTGTGCTAAATTGCGTATTTCTTTTATTGGTTTTGAGCAATTGATTATTTGATATGTTATAAAATGTGTTTAATTGCATTTCTAAACATTCAATTTGATTAAATTTATAGAATTTTACCGAATTGCATTTTCGGGTCTAAAACCCTAGATTTTAAGTGGGGTTATGAGATTGGTTATTTGTATAGTTGTTTTGCTAAAATTAAATTTATAAAAGTAGTTGAAATGAGCCTAATTGTATTCTAATACCTTTAATTAGAATTAATCGATTTGAATTACCTGCGTTTATGTCGTGGACTTTAAAACCCTAATTTTGAAAATTGATCATCTGGAATTGATTTATCAGAAGATCGTTTGTTGAGTTTGATTGTGTAGATTTGTCTAAAATTAGTTTAATTGTGTTTTAAAACTATCAATTTGAGGTAATCAAAGTGATTTGGCCGATTTGTGGTTTAAGTATTAAAAACCCTAATTTTCTGGGATGATTTTATAAAATTGATTTTGCTATGTGTATTTTATCTAATCGAATTCTATCTTTGGGTTTTAAATCATTTAAATTCGGTTTTAACCTAATCGGTTTGGATTTGGTTCTATGTAAATGGTTAGATTACCTAATTAGTTGTAAAACCTAATAAATAAGTTATTTTCGATAAATTAACTTATGATCGATTATTCTTTCTCGGGCTTTCCAAATTAAGTTGGAATGTCCCAAGTGATATTTGTATTAATCCGTTTTGATTTAGTTTTAACCTTAAATCTTAATAGAGCTATGCTTTTAAGTTTTAAATTTTTGGACACGTTTTCTAAGAAAGATCATTTGTGTCGTTTGTGTTTATTTAATTAGAATATGTGGATTATTGATTGATAGGATAATTTCTAATTTATTTTTCAATTTCTATCGTATCTAGGAAAGCTTTCTCGTGGATCCACGAGCTAGTGATCTCTCTCCCTTTTATCTCGCTTAGCTAGCTTCGGATCCAGGTAAGTTCTCTACTTACCTCTACTTATGGGTATTTCGTAAGGATGTGGCTAAGGTTCCTATGTGTTGTGTGACTTGCATGCCTTAGATGTTTTGTATATATACCATGTCCGGTTGTGTATCGTATGGTTGTCCTTAATGTGTTTTATGTGTTGCGTAGCGCAGCTTCGAGTTAAGGTATGTGGTATGCGTTTTCTTACGACATGAATGTGATGTCCATATGTGGTAATTATGATGTGCTGTGATATGATGTAACCCTCTAGGACATGCATGCTAGGGCGATTATTATTATTATTATTATTTTGACATGGAGATAAAAGGGCAAAAAGAAATAATTGGGAAGTGAGTTGCTAAAAGGGAGTATAAGGGACCCGATTAGGGTTTTGGGAAGAATTAGTAATATGGAAAAGGCGGAAGTAAAAATGATTAACGGTGAGTGAGGTGCGGGTTGAGAGTGAGAGTTTATGTTATGATAAATGATTATGGGTGTTTTGGGAGAGAAGAAATATTGGGTGAAAAGGAGATGTTACTTGTGGGAAAAGAAAGGTACTAGGGTTGAAGTGGCCAACTAGGGTTTTAGAGTCACAGGTGGAATCGATGGGTAGAGCGATATGATTTGGGATTGGGCCTAAATGAGAAGTGTTGAGGATAGATGAATTAATGGTAGTGAAATAAGAGGAAGTTGGGCCACATAGGTCCTATTAGGGTTTCGAGGGAAACCCTAGAGGCTAATAGCGGGTGGAGTCTGATGTCACGAGGTGTTGGGCCTTAACCCACACCCTTAAGAGTTGGTTTTTATTATGTGTGAGTATAGAGGGAAATTGATATCGAGGTGTGATAAGGGGTGCACGAGTTCCAAGATATGGGATGGGCCCTCCTGGGAGGATAAGTGTGGATATAGTTAGCCATGCATGTCAAGGGTAAAACACTTTCAAATAAGATACATTAAGATACTAATCACTTAAAGAGGAAGATGCTGAGCCGGGCCCAGACCGGTCCACCGGCGAATAATAGTGGCCAGGAGCCGGGGTGCCCTGGAGACCGTGCCACCGGCGAATAATAGTGGTCAGGAGCGTTTTGCCCTGTATGATTTCCGATCCACCGGCTATAATAGTGGGGGTCTCCGTGCTCAGCAACCCAAACGTAAAATTTATAAGACATGGGAAAGATACTAAATACTTACAGTGGAACACCGTGTGAGTCGGGGCCAGACCGGTCCACCGGCAAATAATAGTGGCCAGGAGCGTTCTGCCCTGGAGACCGGTCCACCGGCAAATAATAGTGGTCAGGAGCGTTCTGCCCTGAGTGTATACTTTCCGGTCCACCGGCTATAATAGTGGGGTTCCCTCACTCACATGGACTATTAAAGAATATGTGTGGAATGAATATATTATTGATAAGAATAAAGAATGAGTCACAAGCACTTACAGTGAAACACCATACGAGTCGGGGCCAGACCGGTCCACCGGCAAATAATAGTGGCCAGGAGCGTTCTGCCCTGGAGACCGGTCCACCGGCGAATAATAGTGGTCAGGAGCGTTCTGCCCTGAGTTTATATATTCCGGTCCACCGGCTATAATAGTGGGGTTCCCGCACTCACGTGGATTGATAAAGACTGTGGTGTGAAATGACTACTTTTAATAAAGATTCAAAGCAAATAAGTCTAATTGGACTATGGTCAGCTTTTATTATCTGTATTACTACATGCTGATTACGTGAGTATGTCACGCGTTGAGTTTCCAATAATAGGGATTATTCCTACTTGAGGCGCATGAGCCACTTTATATTTCGGTTATACTACGCTTATATGTTTAAATGGGATGTTATATATGTTTCATATGTTACTATAGGTGTATGGCAAGATTCCTGCTGTGGTTTGTGAGTATGTATGATATTGTATGAATGTATTGTATCATAATTATATATATTTGATGTTATCGTTTACATCTCTCTCATAAGATAGGGTAGTGAGACTTACTCAGTATTGGACCCGTACTGATACTACACTGGTTGAATGGGTCATGTGATGATCCACCGATGGTGGGGAGCAGACCTTTGATGCAGGTTTTGATCAGTTACTAAATTGGGGGTGGAAGGCTTGACTTGAGTGAGTAGGCGGTCCGGATAATTATCCTTCGGGATTTGTTTTGTTTAATTGTATTCATCTTTGGAAGTTAAAGTGTCGTATTTAAATTTCCAAGGGTTTTGTAATCGACTTTTAATTTCTCGTAACGCTGTCATGCTTTTAAAATTCGGATTTAATTGTTTGACAGGTTTTAGCCTTGCATCTAACATGAGATAGATGATTGACATTTATCTTATGTTAGATGTGGCGGTAACATCTCTCAAATTCTCTCCTAGCTTCCGCTTATTTCGTTCAAAATTTTTTTTTTCAGGAGTGAAATTTGGGGGTGTTACATAGATTCCCTCCTAACAAAAATACTATTAATTACTAAATTATTCTAAGACTAGGCTTTTGATAAAATAAATAATAATAATAATAATGATAATAATAATAATAATAATAACCATTAACTAATTACTAAATCTGGCTAAAAATATTAGAAATAATAGTAATATTATAAAAGTTGATAATATAATGTCGAAGACTTTACCCTAATAATAATAGTGATATTAAAATAATAATGATGATAATAGTAAAAAAAATAACGATAATAATAATACTAAAAATACTAATAATAATATTAATATGATTCAAATCGGATGGTGAGATAAGGGCTTCAACCCTTCACCAAAATAATGCTAATAATATCATTAGGACATTATTAATAAAAATAGTAATAATAATAGTAATGAAATAATAATCAAAATTGTAAAATAATAATAATAATAGCTTTAATAATAATAAACATTAATGATAAAAATATTAATAATATTAATAATAATAAGACTTGATATTTATAATACTACTACTAAAATTCAAAATAAGTACAATAGGGTTTCAGCCCTATATAGAATAATAATACTAACATTAAAAAAAATAGTCGCATAACAATAATGATAATAATAGCAACACTAATAGTAAAATAGTTGTAATAATAATAATAATAATGGAATAATAATAATAATTTTGAAATAGTAATAATAATAATAATAATAATCACATATTAATAATTATAGTAATAATAGAAACAATAAGAATAATTATAATAAAATCAAAATAAAAATATAATAGGGCTTCGGTCCTCAATATAAATAATAATAAAACAATTAGTAATAATAATAATAATAATAATAATAATAATAATAATAATACTAGTAATATATTTTGAATAAATGAAATAAAATAAAATAAAACTTGTAAAAATATGGAAAAAGAGTTGAGGGGGTTTAGGGTTCAACCTTGGGCTGGTCGTGGCAGGCGGCACCAAGGGTGGTGCACGGCAGCGTTGGCCAAAAAAAGTGAAGAAAAGTTGGATGTTGGGAAAAGGAGAGATGGAATGGAGATGGGAGTTGGGGTGTTTAAAGTTGCCTAGAATGAGAGGAACAGAATAAGGGTGGCGGCGGTGGTGGCCGAATGGGGAAGAAGAAGAGAATGAGAGAAGGAGAGGGAGGAAGAGGAAAAGAAAGGTAGGGGAAGGTAGAAGGTGGCTTGTAGAATAAATTGGAAGGTGAAAGGAGCAGCGGCAGCAGCGGAAGTGGTGGCTAATGGTGGTTCGAAGGGCGGCGGAGATGAAAAGGAAGGCTGATCGGGGGAAAACTTTGTACAGCCGGGGTGGCTCGTGCAGGAAGAATTGAGGGAGAAGGGATGCGTAGTTAGTTAGAGGGCGGTGCAGGGAGTACTCGGGTGGCCAGAACTGGCAGCAATGTTGGCCATAGGCGGCGGAAATGGCATCTAAAGGGGCGGCGGTGGCAAGGTAGGAAAATTCTGGGTTGTAGGAAAAAAGTCTTGAGATCGAGCTAATGAGGGGTATTTATAGATCTTAGATGAGAGGTTAGGGTTCTGTGGGTTGGCGTGGGAATAGGGCAGGTAGGTTTTTGGTCGCCGACGGCGATGGTTGGTCGGTGGTAGTCAAATTCGGGGCAAAGGTATGCGCAGGAAGAAGGGGGAAACTGCACGGGTTAAGGGGAGATGTGGCTGGGTCAAAATGGCTGGCGAGTAAGCAGGGAAGAGGGAGAAGCAAAACGGCCGGTCAACGACGTGATCGGCGGTGAAAAATCAGGGACATGGAGGCAGTGCAGGTCCTCAGAGTGGCAGGTGCGAAGGGCTGGGAAAGAAGAAGGTTGGGGGCGGACCGGTTGGCCGAGAAAAAAGAAAAGAAAGGAAATAAAGAAAACCGGTCGGGCGCGAGGGGGAAGAATTAATGAACCACGGCGTTTTTATGGTGGGCTGCGTCGAAAAGAAGAAAGCGGGCTGCGGGAAGGAGAAATGAATGTGTAGGTTAGGCCACGCCGAAGAAGGAAGAAGGGAAAGGATCGGGACACAGGCTGGCCCAGGTCAGGGGAGGGGAAGAAGAAAAAGAAAAGAATAAGAAAGAAAAAGGAAGAACAAGAAAGGAAAAAAGAAAAAGGGGAAAAGAAAAATAGTGGGTTGGGTTAATTAAATTAATTAGGATATTTGGGATGTTTAAAAATAATATTATTCAAATAAATAATATTTAAATCCCTTTTTAGGCTAATTTAGGATTTTTGAAAGATTTTTCATAAATTCTATTTTAATTAGCAAATCACTCTAATTTTCTCCAATTAAATTATTTATAAAATTAATATTAATTTGGAACTATTTTATCCTCCTTATTTTAAATAAAATAATTTATTTAATTAATTTCCAAAATGAAATCCTTAATTAGCTAAAATACCCAAAAAATTTCTAATTAAAATACTTATAAATTTCTTCTTGATTTGCCCTAATTAATAACATTTTATTTTAATAAAAAGAATTTATTTAATTAATTTTTCTAATAAAATCTTATCTAACTATAATTTTTAAAATTAGAATTTTTGGAGCATTTCAGTATTAATATTAATGTTTATGTAGTGATGATAATTTAATAAAAGTGGTGTAATAAGGGGGCAAAATGGTAATTTTAGAAGTTAAGGGTATTGTAGTAATTTTGGAAGTAAAGGGTAAAATGGTAAATTGTAATTAAAGTGTATGATGGTAATTTTAAAAGTAAAGGGTAAAATGGTAACTTTGGGAGTAAAGGGTAAAATGGTAATTTTATAAGTAAAAGGGTATTATGGCAATTTTGGAAGTAAATGGAAAAATCTTAATTTTGTAAGTAAAAGGGGTAAAATGGTAATTATAATAATAGAGAAGGGTAAATTGGTAATCATAGTAATGGAGAAAGGTAATTATAATAACGAAGAAGGGTAAAATAATAATTATAATAATGGAGAAGGGTAAAATGGTAATTATAATAATGGAGAATGGTAATTTGATAAGTTAACCATATAGAGGTGTAGTTTGGTAATTATGATAATGGAAAAGGGCAATTTGGTAATTTGACCAACAAAGGATAATTTGGTAATTATAACAAAGGAGAAGGGCAATTTAGTAATCTAACCAACCAAATGGGAAATATGATAAGTGTAATAATTATGAAGGTGATTGGTGACCTAATAAGTGTGGGAGATAACTTGGTAACCTAAACCAAGTAAGGGGTAATTAAGGATGTAAATGGGGCAGATTTTACCCAAAATCTGACGGATATTTAAATGGATATGGATACAGATATGGATGATGGAAAAAAAATACCCGTTGGGTTTGGGTACAGATACAGGTATGAGATATCCATATCCATACCCGTATCCATATCCGTACCCGTTTATCCGATATATAATTACCTTTTTACCCTTAATTTTAAAGTAAATATAGTATAAATTAAGGTTAAAATTGTCATTTAGCTTAATTCTAAATGGATTTATCCATCGGGTAATAGATTTATCCACTGGATAATATCCATTAACGGGTAAACAGATAATTTGTTGGATAACGGATATCCAATGGACACAGATATGGATGTGTTAGCGGATATGAATTTGGGTACGGGTACGGATTTGGGTACAAATTTTCTTATCAGGTACTGATACGGGTATGGGTATACCCGCCCCGTTTACATCCCTAGGGGTAATTCAGTAATTATGCAACATGAAGGGTAATATGGTAAATTAGCAAGTAAGGAAGGGATGACTTATTATACAAGTAAGAGATAAATCAGTAATTCGTATCTAGTATGTTGATGGGATAATGGAGCTTCGTAATAAGACTCAAGTAACACAAAACAGTAAGATAATGGTGTTTGACAATTACTAAGTATCACAATGACGAATCCTAAATCATAATTGGATGAGATTATGATGGCATTAATGATTCCTCTATGTTATCTTGGATAACCATATGAATAAGAAATACCTAATGATATCAGAAGGATTGAAAGTGAATAAGTGTCTGATTGTTGTGCTTTTCATGATTACCTTAATTAAGACACTAATAATTAAAGTGAAAGACCTCAAGATTGAGAATTGTAACTCTTTAGGGGTCGCTACCCTAAAAACGTAGTTTAGCCCACGATTATTCTAGTATTTGCTGGTGTGCTTTGTGCCCCAGCCATACCCTATATCTTACTCTATCAAAGCTCTACGGACCTATTTAGGGGGTATATATACTTATGGATTAGGTATCCTTGTTGATACGGTACTGAGTAGCTGTGTGCACCAGTACGACCAGGATATTTTTGCATCCCTGGATTGATAGTTGAAGGGTACTAAGTAACTTGTATGCACCAGTGCCTTTGTGTCCCAGGATCTTGATCTCTCGTCTGAGGTAAATAAATGGAATTGTTGTGATGATTAAAAATGAAAAGCACTAATCATGAAAGTGAAAGACAAATGAGATAGGTCTAGATGGATTATATTATGAGTACCAGTCCACTGGATATAATAGTGGCCGAGGAGCTTGTTGCCCTGGAAGATGATTATGAGTACCGGTCCACCGGATATAATAGTGGCCCATGAGCATTTTGTCTTGGAAGATTTTTATGAGTACCGGTCTACCAGTCATAATAGTGGCCTAGGAGAGTTTTACCATAGATGATGTTTATATATATTATAATCATAATTGGGTTCCGAGCTCAATACACCCAATTATGGATGTGAATAAATTATGAAAAATGTTAATCACTTATAGTGGAACACCATGTGAGTCGGGGCCAGACAGGTCCACTGGCGAATAATAGTGGCCAGGAGCGTTCTTCCATGGAGACCAATCCACCGACAATAATAGTGGTTAAGGGCATTCTGTCCTGTATGTATTCTGGTCCACCGACTATAATAGTGGGGTTCCCGCACTCACATGGATATAAAATTTGAGAGATGATTAGATAATGATGGAATAATGGCTTAAGGCTCAGAAGTATTGATTGTACATTATGACCTATTAATATTTGATGGACTTGTTAAGTATGTGAATGTTGTGTATGCATATCTCATTATATATGTATATAGTTTTTGTATCATGTGTTGCATTGTGGGCATGCTTTTAAGTGTATTTTAAATGGTTACTTAGTACTATAGTACTGAAGGTTCTATTCGTGGGGCCCCTGTCTATTCAATGAGTAGTGTCCCTTGCAGGTCCTTTTCAGGTGTTATTCAAGTGGGCACCGGGAAAGAGCATAAGGAATTATCCGGACCTTTAGGGTTTCCTTCTTTCTCTTTTAAATTCCTAGTTTAAATGTAATCTTTGTTCTTGTAACCACCATTGGTGGACTCCATTCTTGTGAAATGTTATTTGCGCTACTCTGATTTAAATATGGTTTGAATTTCTCGTAAATTGTATTTTACTCTTTCAGATTTAGCACTTGGTACTGGAATGGTAGCAGTGAACCGATCTGGTACTAAGTGTGGCTGTAATATTTCCAAAATTCACAGTGTTGTTATTTCGCTTCCGCTAATTCTTTTACTAAAACAAAATTTTATAATAGTAAATTTTGGGGGTGTTATAGTTAATTAGTATCATTAACTCCAAAAAGGCTTGAAGATATATAGATTTGTATGTTTAGAGAGATTTTTAGCTATGTATGGTGCCAATAACATTGCTTATTTTGTGACGTGGGGGATTTAAAATCCTAGCTACCCTTTTTCTTATTGGTTATATATGCAAATATTCAAGTTTTAATACTCGTTTTCTTACTGTGTGATAAATGTTTTTATTTGTTTGTGTCAATTGTTTTGTTTTATCATCATCCTAAACACATGTTCTATTTATTTTTTAACCAAGCAGCCACATGCACTAGATGAACATGATTATCTTTGGAACGCCACACAAAATCTTCCTTCCTACTTGTTGATTGTGTTTACTTGTACATACACTTGAGTATTATTCCATTGTATGCATTAATGGTGGTTTGGATATTATACCAAATTATTTCTACCAATCCCTTATTAATGAAGTTGTGCAACACATAGTCCCATTAAAGTTGATTCTCCATTCCACTACACAAGGTACCCACAATATTCATTAAAGACATGTAAAAGTACTTGTTAACTGATGCAACAACAAGTCTTTTTGATACTACTTTATCATGTACTCAAAATTCTAAGGCCCTATGACATGAATAACATTTTAAGCATAGTATCAATATGTCGATGTACCAAGTAAATATAACCTCCCCTATAGATGCAACATACAAAACATAGGGAATGGTATAGGTATGATTAAACATATGATACATACAATAACATGCCATCATGGATTATAGGCACACTCAACATTGAGAAAGATTGAATACATACTTGCATTGCTTAACCCACACTTGATCACTTAAAATAATACCGCAATCACAACCACAGCCACATCTACCTCAAACAAAGATGAACTATATACAACTAATAGTTTACCCAACTAATAGTCAATACAACAATTACCTCGGTCAACCAATTCTTAAGTATCAAAATCCTCTAAGAAGTTTGTGGATCTAAATAAAGTAGATGTGGGTAAGGGTGTACATGGTTTGATTAATCTCCTTAATAAAACCAAACCATACCATATTTTGTGGTTAAATATTTTCCTCAACCAAACAAAACTATATTTTAAAATTAATTTAAGTAAAATAAACTATAATATTATGATTTGGTTTGGTGCAGTTAATGATTAACCAAAACATTGAAAAGAACACAAATTGTTGTTCTATGCTGATATAGATATATCTTTGTCATTCACAAAAAAAAAAAGAGAGAGAAAATCTCATATATATCCAACTATTAAGTGACTAACAATTATCTTGGATAAACTATCTATAAGAACATAAGATCCATGATAATATATTATAGTCAATTGTTGGATATATCCAATAAATCTACAACAATACAAATTTTAAAAGAAATAAAAACAACACGATAGAAACAATCCAAAACAATCCAATTTTTTTTCTTCTTATAAATATAATATGATTAAACAGTTAACTATCATGAGTTTGTCGATTAATGGGAAGACACTAATAGCCTAATGAACACCATTGTTTAATTTTTTCCCAAATGTCTTGGGGCCAATTCCTATCGGATGCACATATATTCCCCCCACGTAAAAAAGAAGGACAAAACATTGTTGATTACACCTAAAAAAAATACCCATTTAGAATGTTTTGTTAATATAACTAAACACAACATATCCAATAATTTTTGTTTCAAAAGAAAAATATATCCAATAAATAGAAGTATAATTAAACATGTGACATTTTAAATTTTACTCAAGTTTACACCATTTTATTCATTTAAAACAATAAGAAACTTAACTATAACTAAACATAATATATCTAATGACGTTATAAGTGTGATTAAATGGACCAATATTTGAAATTGACTTATGACTAAAATGATATATATATATATATATATATAACATTTTATTCATTTATAACAATAATAAAATTCACTGAAAAACCTCTATAATAGTCTGTTTAGATTGAGGTAAAACTAAGTTATACCAAAATTAGGTAAATGAATATATATTTGATGAATATGAGTGAATGCTTTAAAATACTATTTTGATATCTATTAGGTTAGTATAACTTAATAAGGCATGTGATTATTTGCATTGAGATGAATTAAAAAGGTTAAAAGTTAATTTAGGTAACAATTTCATACTTGCATTTACTATAGTAGTTATGATAATTAATAACTAATACAATTAAAGGAAAAAATTGTTAAGAATTTCAATATTTCACTAAAATATTAACATTATCATACTTTGATAACCAATATGAAAATTAAATGTTATTTGGATCCTCTAGAATGAAGGTTTATCTAAATGATGGACCAATTTTTCTTTAAATGGTATATATGATCGGTCAAATAAAGTTAAATCTATCCATGTGTTTTATCTTAGTGTCTCCGTAATTACTCTTTTTCTCTCATATCCCTTGTTATACCATTAAGCAAGTAAATATTTTGAAAATGAGAGAACATATGGTAACAATTTTCTTTATCGAACATCTAAAGGGTTAAGAAAATATTATGGAAAGATGATACCGAATGAGATAGAGATAAGATTAAGTGAATGTATGAGTAAATTTAGCTTGTTTGATTAGTCAGACCATTTTCTATTAATCCATTCTGTCGATGTGGTCACTACTCTTTCAACTTAGTGAGATGCTTTGACTAAACAAGTGGCTAACTTGAGTGCTTCTGGTGTGCAGGTCCCAATTGTGAGATGTGACTTATGTGGTGGACCTCACACTAGCACTCAGTGCCAAGTGGGTAACCCTTTTGTACAATAGTCTAATCAAGTTAATTTTATTTCAAATTTTGGCAGATTCAACAATAATGCTTACTTGAACACCTATAATCCTGGTTAGAGGAATCACCTAAATTTTTCTTGGAGAAATCAAAACCCATTTTAGGCTCCATGTCAATTAAGACGCCTCTAGGATTCCAAACATGACCTCTGAACCAAAACTGAGTTTAGAAGAATTTCTTACTAATTTCATAAACCAAAGTGAGTCTAGATTCTAAAATCAGGACACTCAAATGCAAAATCAGGAGGCTTCTTTGAAGAACTTGGAGGTGCAAGTAGAACAGTTGACAAATATGATCTCTAAAAGAGATCAGGGAACCTTACCTAGTAATATAGAAAGGAACCCAAAAGAGGAGGCAAAGCCAATCACTTTGAGGAGTAGTAAAGAATTATCTGATATACCATCTCCGAGCTTGGAAGAAAAGGGTAAGAAAAAGGCAGTTGATGAGCAACCCATAGAAAATTTTGATTCTCAAAAGGAGGTAAGAGATGACCCCACACCTGGTGAGGGTTCACGTCATGAGGTAAAACCTTATCATCCTCGCATCACATTTCCCCAAAGGTTGAAACAATAGAAATTGGATATGTAATTTTCTAATTTTCTTGAAATTTTTAAGAAATTGCATATGAATATTCCATTTGCTGAGGCTTTAACCCAAATGCCTAGTCATACTAAATTTTTAAAGGAAATTTTAGCTACAAAATGAAATTAATGATTATGATATGGTTAAGCTTAATGAGGAGTGTTCTGCTATGCTCAAGAACAAACTACAACCTAAGCTAAAAGATCCACATAGTTTTACTATTCCTTACAATATCGGTAGTTTACATTTTGATAAGGTTCTTTGTGATCTTGGTGCAAGCATTAACCTCATGCCCTTTTCCATTTTTAGGAAGCTTAGATTAGGTGAACCAAAGGACATGACCATATCTCTCCAACTAGCAAATCGATCAATGAAGCATCCATGTGGTATTATTGAAGATATGTTGGTAAAAGTTGACAGGTTCATCTTTCCTGGGGACTTTGTCGTTCTGGAGTTGGAAGAGGACCATGAGGTACCTCTAATTCTAGGGAGACCATTTTTGGCCACAGGTAGAACTCTTATTGATATTCATGAGGGTAAACTAATTTTGAAAGTTAATGATGAAAAATTTATTTTTAATGTATTTTATGGCATGAAACACCCTCACGAAGAAGATACTTGCTTACGCATTGATTCTATTGATGAGTGAGTTAGTGAGTATTTTCAAGTAAACATGTCAGATAACCCATTAGAAGCATGTCTCACCAATGGACTTGATGAGTATGAGGAAGATGAAAGCCTTACTAAAACAATCCATTATTTGCAGGCATCTCCTTAGTATCCCAGATCTTCAAGGCCACCACTTAGAGGCTTAGAGCACGATGAGATAAAAAAAATTAAAACTCTCTATCAAAGAGCCTCATCATCTTGAGCTCAAATCTCTCCCCACTCATTTGAAATATGTGTTTTTAGATGGTTCTGCTTCTCTTTTAGTGATTATTTCCTCTTTTTTTGAGCAAGTTGATGGAAAAGAATCTAATGAGGGCGTTGAAGGAGTACAAAAGAGTTTTTCTATGGATCATTGTAGAATTTAAATGAATCACTCCATCTATATGCATGCTTAAAATTTTGATGGAGGAGGGTTATAAGCTAGTAGTGCAGCCTCAATGATGACTTAATCCCCTGACGTAAGAAGTGGTGGAAAAAAAAGGTGATAAAATTACTTGATGTAGGAGTAATTTGTTCCATATCTGACGGTGCGTAGGTTAATTCGGTGCAAGTGGTACCTAAAAAAGGGGGCATTACTATTATGACTAATGAAAATTATGAATTGATCCCTACACATATCATAATAGGCTAGAGTGTTTGTATGGATTATAGACAAGAAAATAATGCCACTAGAAAAGACCATTACCCTCTTTTCTTCATTGATCAGATGATAGAGAGACTGGCAAGCCACTAATTCTACTGTTTCCTATATGGGTATTCGAGGTACATACAAATCCCTATTACACATGAGGATCAAGAAAAAATAGTATTCACATGTCCTTACAGTATATTTGCAAATAGGAGAATGCCTTTTGGATTGTGCAATGCTCCAGCTACTTTTTAGAGATGTATGATGGCATTTTTTTTATGATATGTTGGAGGATTTCATAGATGATTTTTTTCATGTGTGGATGTTCTTTTGATGCATGCCTAAATAAATTGGGCAATGTGTTGAAAAGATGTGAAGACACAAATTTAGTCCTTAATTGAAAAAAATGCCATTTTATGGTCCAAGAGAAAATTGTTCTAGGTCACAAAATCTCTAACAAAGGGATTGAAGTTGATAAGGTGAAAATTAAAGTAATTTAAAAACTTCCCTCTCCCTCTACTATCAAAGGTGTCAGGAGTTTTTTGGGGCATGCTGGCTTTTATCAAAGGTTTATTAAAGAGTTATCAAAAATAGCTAAGCCCCTATGTGAGTTGCTTGTTAAATATGCTACTTTTATTTTTTATGATGAGTGATTGCATATGTTCAATACCTTAAAAGAAAATTTAATTGCTGCACCTATTACGGTATCTCCAAATTAGATTTTTCCTTTTAAATTAATGTGCGATGTGGATGATTTTTCTATTGGTTTTGTGCTGGGTCAAAGGAAAGATAAACTTTTTCCAAACCATTTACTATGATAGTATAATTATGAATTCTACACAACAAAATTATGCTACACCTAAAAACAAGAATTGTTGGCCATATTATTTATGTTTGATAAGTTTTGTTCTTACTTGTTGTTGAATAAAGTTATTGCTTACACTGACTACTCTGCATTAAAGTATTTGTTTGCTAAGAAAGATGCTAAGGCTAGGATAATAAGATGGATATTTTTGTTCCAAGAGTTCAACTTAGTGATAAAATATAAAAAGGATAGTGAGAATAGTGTTGCAGATCATCTCTCACGGCTTCCCCAATCTGTCATATAGAAGCCAATAAATTTAAATGAAGAATTTCTGATGAACATCTTTACAACTTTCAAATCACACCTACTCCATGATATGCTAATATAGCTAATTTCTTGGCAGGCAACATCTTACCCACTCATATTTCACATCATTATAGAAGGAAGTTTTTTCTAAGATAAAGTATTATTTTTTAGATGATCCGTACCTGTTTAGAATTTATGCTAATCAAGCAATTTGGAGGTGTGTGAATGATAAGGATATTTATTCCATCCTAGAACATTGTTATAGTAGGGAGGTTGGAGGTTAGTTTGGACCAATTAGGATCGTAGCTAAGATTTTACAATGTGGCTTTTATTGGTCTTAATATTTTTAAGGATGCTCATACCTTTGTTTCTACTTATAATAGGTGTCAAAGGAGAGGGAATATATCTAGGAAACATGAATTTCCCTTAACTAATATTGTAATACCCCAAAACCCTATTTTAGGAATTAAAAATAAAATAAGGATTATTATATAAAGTATTATTAAATATATCAATTTTAATAAAACAATGATATTATAATATTAATAATTAAGACCAAAAAGGAGGAAAATAATGTAGGGATCAAATTAGTGGATGCTAGAATTATTTACCAAAATAAAATATATTTTAAGTAAATAATAATAATAAATTTTAAATTAGTTATTTATTATTACTAATTTTATTATTCCCAAAATTTAAAAAAGCAGACCCAAAACACTCCAACCACCTCACTTTTCTTTTTTCTCTTTCCCTTTTTCTTCTCCTTTTCTTCCGTTTTCATCTTTCTTTTTTCCTTTTCTCCCCCTCCTTCGCCGGACTGGGCCACTCCCAATGCGGCCCAAACTCTCTCTCCCCTCCTCTCCTTTCCTTTTTTTCCCCGGGCCCACTCTCCTTCTTCTTTTTTTTTTCTTTTCCCTCGTGCAACCCAGCCCCTAATTTATGACACCCCTTCTTTTCCCCTTTTCTCCCTTTATTTCTTTCCTTCTTCCCTTTTTACCCTCATCTTCAACCTCCCCCTGACCAACACATCGACCATGGTTGCTTCACAGCCCTAGTTCTCTCTGTCCCTTCACCTTCCCCTCATCCTGACTTATAGGACATGTAGCTAGCACTACCCTACACTAGTTTCTCCCTCCTACAACCCCAACTTAACCCCCTACGACCCTGCCAAAACCCTACCCTATCCCCTGGTTGTGCAAGCGGTGCTAGATTACACACTAGTCGGCAGCCTATCACCCCTCCCTTTGTCTTCTTCCTTCCTTTATCCACTTCCCCAAACTATATCCCCCTATTTATACCCCCTATGCCTCAATTCTCCCTCTTTTCTTCCATTCCAGAAATCTCTCCCAGCCTCATCGTACCCCTTCTTCAGTTGTCATCATCACTGCTATTGTGCCACCATCATCACACCCACCCTTCCTCTTCCATGCATTACCCTCCACCAAACAAGAATTCCTCCTTTTCCTAACTCCCCTTCCTCTCCTCTCCCCAACTGTGCAAAGTAGGCAGCTCGAGTTTCCCTTTTGCACCCTTCTCTGCCACCAATGCTGCCCTAATTTGCCACCACCACAGCAACCACCACCTCCATTGCCTCCCTTCCTGCCCAGGAAACCTTCCCCTACCTTCCCACACCACCAATTCCCCCTTTTCTTTCTCCTTTTCTCTCCTTCTCTCTCGATCACCACCACTACTACCACTTGTGTTGCTGCCGTGAGACACCACCACCACCACCATGAATCCCTCTAACCCAAAAACCCTATCACCTAAGAAAACCTAACTTCCCTCCTCTTTTCCAATACCAAAAACTCTTCTTTTCTATCGCCACCGCCACCGCCACTACCACTGTGCATCGCCACCGCCACCCTTTCCTGCCATTCCTTCTCTAATTGTACCATTAACCCTTATATTTATTTAGTATAAATTATTTTAAATATTTTTCTATTAGTAACCTTTTTATTATTATTATTAATCTTATTACTAATATTTAGTTAGGAAAATAAAAGAAAAAGGAAAAAGGAGTAGGAAGAATGTTTAATAATTAATGTTCCATTTCTTATAGGTTGTGAACAAAACCCTTCCTGTAAGGAGGTGTAGGATTCATGCTCCAACCCTAGTGTCCTATTAGGTAAGGATATGTTTAAGGCTTTGGTTTGCTACGATTTATGTGCTAATGGGTGTAATGATATATGTTGTGTATTTATATGTGAATGTGGACTAAATATGTATGTAGTGCGGCTTGCTTTGCAAAAATCTAAGGTATGTTGTGTATGATTTATGATATGTGTAATATGGGTGACATGACTTGTTATTTATGACATACTCTTATGTATAGTTTTTATGGTATGACATGCATGCTTAGAGGCCTTAGGTGGTTTTGAGAGGTTGTGGGGATATAAAAGAAATAAAGAGGGTGGAGTGAGTAAGAAGAAGTGGGGAAAAAGCCTAAGTAATTGTGACATATGGGAGATAAAATAAAAGAAGAAAATAATAAAATGAAGGGTTAGAGTAAAATCTTGCATGGAAAGTGTAAGTCTTACATAAGGGAAGTTTACGTGGAAAAAGTTAGTTTAAGGTTTAAAAATGGGGAGGAAAGAGTATTTTAGGTGATTGGATTCTTTGGGGAAAAGATAGTACGTGGGTTGGTAGAAGTGTGCATGGGAGCTTAATTAGAGTTTGGGGGGGGGGGTAACCCTAAGTATAGGGGTGTTATAGGAGAATTTATATTGGTTGGTTGGATTATGGGTTGTGATTAAGAGTGATCCATATGAAGGGTGAGGGTTAAGTGAAAAGTTGGGTGGAGTTTGTGAGTGAAAGGATAGTGTAAAAGAAAAGAGGAGTATTAGGGTTTTGAGGTGACCAACTAGGGTTCCTTATCTCATGTGGAAGATGGAGAGTAAGGTTATGATGTTTGGAATAGGTTGAGTGGAGTGATAGTGTTGGAATAAATGGGGAGTATGGACTATATATGAAAAAGAGAGGCTAGGGCACATATGCCATAATTAGGGTTTTAAGGGGAACCCTAGTAGGTGATAGTGAGCTTGTGTGGAGAAATGGGAAAGTGGGCCTTGACCCACATGTGTAGGGGCTTTTGGATTTATGATGAGTAGGGGAAGGTTAGAAAGAGGTCTTGGAGTCTTGGAGAGCGTAGATATCCCAAGTTATGGGATAGGGTTATTTAGGGAGTCTAAGGTGGAAGAGTGAGAGTGGGAAGTCCATTGGGGGCATGCACGTATGGTTGAGAGTTACTTAATGAACAAGACATGAATAAAATACTAATAATTTAAAGTAGAAGACTATTGAACCAGGTTCAGACCGATCCACCGATGAAAATATTGGCCAGGTACATTTTGCCTTGGAGACCGATCCTCCGA
The DNA here is from genome assembly GCA_039764185.1 of Tamarix austromongolica. NCBI lineage: Eukaryota > Viridiplantae > Streptophyta > Magnoliopsida > Caryophyllales > Tamaricaceae > Tamarix > Tamarix austromongolica. The sequence goes on from CM077819.1 coordinate 15,113,587, forward strand.
TGAATAATAGTGGTCAGGTGCCTTTTGCCTTGGAGTGTTTTCCGATCCACCAACTATAATAATAATGGGTGATCTGAGCTTAATAATTCAAACCTTGGATGATAACAAATCATGGGAAAAATACTAATCACTTATAATGGAACACCATGTGAGTCAAAGCAAGACCTATCTACCGGTGACAATAGTAGCCAGAAGCATTTTGTCTTGGAGACCAATCCACGAGCAAATAATATTGGCTAGGAGCGTCATACCTTGGAGTATTTTTAGATCCATCATCTATAATAGTGGGGTTCCCGTACTCATGTGGATATAATTCAAGAGATGTGTAAAGATGATATTAATGGCCTAAATTCTAATAATGGTGATGATTTGAATGACTTACTGCATGCCTTATCTGCCTTTTTCATGATATGCTCTATCTTAGCCATATGGTTTCCTTACTTAGTATGTAGTGTATTGATCACCCCTTTCATGGGTATTGTTCATCCCCATGAGCAGTGGCTCTTCTTAAGTTTCTACAGGTAGGAGATGATTCCTATGATGATTTCAATGCTTATGATGCCTTGGGTGGGATTGAGTGATGACCTGATGTACATGGTGTAGGGTCCAATAAGATGTTCTCTAGAATTTTTGTTTTTTTTTTCCTATTGTTCTTATTTCCCTTGTAGTGGGCGTTGTTTGTACTTAATTTCCATTCTATATTAGCTCTGACATTTATGTACTCTAGTTTTATTTATAAATGTTGAACTATTATGGTTTTTTATTGATTATTCATGTTAATACTTTAGTACCTTGTGGTTAGTATGAGATTGGATAGGGGTTAATCTTGTACTGATCACGACAGTAACACCCCTATTTGTAATGCATGGTTTTCTATAACAAGCAAAAAAAGTTGAGCTATAAATTTTGGGGATGTTATGAATATCATGGTTTGTGAGTTATTTAACGTTTGGGGTATATACTTTATGGGATCGTTCCCTTTTTCTTTTGGTAATGAGTATATCCTTGTGACTATGGACTATGTATACAAGTGGGTAGATGCTATGGCACTTTCGATGAATGACACCAAGGTGGTTGTCAAATTCTTGAAACAAAATATTTTCATACGATTTGGCACACCTAAAGCTATCATTAGCGATGGAGTTAAGCACTTTTGCAATAAACAATTTCAATCCCTCTTACATAAGTACGGAGTCACGCATAAATTGGCAAATCCCTTCCATCCTTAGACAAATGGTCAAGTCCAAGTAACCAATAGGGAGATTAAACAGTTTTTAGAGAAAAATGTAAGTGTAACTTGAAAAGATTGGTCTATCAAATTAGATGACACACTTCGAGCTTATAGAATAGCTTACAAAACACCAATTGGCATGTCCCCCTACCGTCTGGTTCATGGGAAGGCATGTAACCTCCCGATCGAACTTGAACATAAATCATATTGGGTATTGAAATTCCTGAATTTTAATTTGAATGATGCAGATAAGCACGGGAAACTTCTACTGAATGAAATGAACGATTTTCATTTTGACGCTTATGAGAATGCAAAGCTTCACAAAAAACGTACCAAGAAGTTACATGATAAACATATTTGAAAGCGTAATTTTTTCAAGGGACAACAGATGCTTCTCTTTAATTTTAGATTGAGGTTTTTCCCTAGAAAGTTCAAATCCCAATGGTCCAGCCAATTCTCGATCTTAAACTTATATCCCTTCGGTGCGATGGAAATTTCAAATCCTAAAAAAGGAATGTTCATGGTCAATGGTTAACAATTAAAACCATATAATGGTGGTGATTTTGAACAACTCAAGACTGTTATTCTCTCAATAAAAAAAATATAAATGAAGGAGTTGAGCTAATGACTTTAAACAAGCGCTTCTTGGGAGGTAATCCAAGTCTATGCTTTCATTTACTTAGATTTTTTTTTCTTTTCACTTTGATTTTTTTAGCTTGTACTAACTCACAAATATTTTGTATTTATATTGGTCTAGGTGATAAAATCTCAAAGAAGATGATGTGGGTTCCAAAGAATAGGAGGAAGAAAAGAAAAGAAAAAAGAAAAGCAATAAAGGAAAAAGAAAAAAGAAGAAAAGTGAGGTGGTTTGGGATTTTTTTGGAATTTTAGGAATAATAAAATTAGTAATAATAAATAAATAATTTTTTTATTAATTTTTAAATTATTATTATTATTATTTAAATTTATTTTAGTTTAGTAAATAATTTTAGACTCCACTATTTTGATCCCTACATTATTTTCCTCTTTTTTTGGCCTTAATTATTAATATTAGAATATCATTATTTTAATAAAAACGGTATATTTAGTTAAACCTTACCTAACAATCCTTGTTTATTTTTAATTTCTAAAATAAAATTTTGGGGTATTACATACCACGCTATCTTATATACCGGTATGAATAGTGTACTTTTATGTCTCCATGCCATTATTGTTCCCCCTTGAGCAATTAAAATTGGACACAATTATTGTGTGAAAATATTAATGGGTTATTTTGAATTACTATTTTGGTAGTTTCTATTGTGTGCTACATGTTTTGGTTTGTCGTTTGGTAGTTCCCTTAGCACCCTACCTTGGTATCTAGAGTTTATTTGGATGGTTCGATATGGTAATTGCCTTAGTGTCCTACCACATAATTAGAATTGATATGGATTGTTATTTCGGTAGTTGCCTTAATGCCCTACCTTAATATTTGGGTTTCTTTTGATTATATTAGCTATGACCATTTTATGATCGTATGATTTCCTTAATATATCTATGCCATGTTTTTATATTGTGCCCCATATGGTCTCGCATGTTAATGATTTGTAATGGTTTAGTCAGTACCGTAGTACTAACGGGTTCCGTTCACATTACCTTGTATATTCTATAGGTAATGTTTACCTTATAGGAATATGTTGAGGGCTCGATTTGATGGATTTTAGTAGAAGATTGGGAGTTAGGACTATCTGGTGCTCACCTTGACATCTTTTGATCCAAAGATTTCTCAAATTTGTAAGTCCATTTCTATTTCTCCTTTTTTCATATCAAAATGGATTTGCATGATCTTTTGTAATTACTAAGACTATGTAATTTATAATAAAATCTCTATTTTGTTCTCATGTCATAAATGTTTTTTTATGTACTGTAACATTTTAGATTTAGTGTAACATCCTTGTTTTTACTTCCAAAAATTTTCGTTTTGCGGAAGCATTAATTACAAAATTAATGGGTGTTACTGCCACACTCAATATAAATCTGGTATACGCTACCATTCTTATACAAAGTGATAAGGCTAAAACATTACTTTACTTAAATAACATACTTACAAGTCAGAATACAGAGGGTAACAGATAAGTACGGTGCTAGTTAAGAGCAACATTAGCAGTCTACCAAAACTCAATCGAAAAATTACAAGAGGATATGGAAGTCCAAATACCATCGGAGACCAGATAACAAAAGAGATACCGGATATTCCTACGTTCTCAAAACCACCTGACAACTTTCAACTGGACTCAAAAACTAACCTGCAAAGTCCATTGTCCATTAAATACGCAGAGGCCCATGGAAATGAACCCTTTAGTACTACGGTATTGAGCAACCCTTTATACCAAACTAATATGATAAAACAACATGAAACACATGCAAGGCATATAATTAACATTATATAAGACATATACATACCCATACGAGAATTGAGATACAATAGTTATTTAGATAATCAAATTCCATTTTGGTTATAGACTACTCATATTCACTCTTCTGAAAAAACTAAACTTACGAAATGAACAACCCAGAGATACTATCTAAAGTATGATTAGAAGAAAACCCTAATACAATAACCATAAGGCATCATGATAATACATGGTATAAACATTAAGATATGCATGAGATGATCCAACACAATAATCATAATAGGTAAGCAATAGTCACTAAACTATATATTGTTCATGCGTGCTCATTTAGAGTATAATAACACTTATCAACTAAGCATCCCTAGGTGCTCTCTAAGGTGATAGTCAAAACCCACTCTGCACCAAGATTATAACATTTATAGCATAATTCATGTCTCAGTATCAATCCCAACCAATTATATAATATCACAGGTATGTTCACAGGTATAATATTATAAGATCCATATCATCACAGGTATACTTACAGATACAATATAATAAAATCCATAACATCACAGGTATACTTATAGGTACAATATAATAAATTCATAACTTCACATGTATACTTACATGTACAATATAAAAACATATATAACATCATAGGTATACTTACATGTACAGTATAATAACATCCATAACGTCACAGGTATAACATCCATAACCTTACAGGTGTACTTACAAGTACAAGATAACCACATATATAACGTCACAGGTATGCTTACAGGTACAGTATGATAAAATCCATACATCACGGGTATACTTACAGGCATAGTATAATAAAATGCATAACACCACAGGTATTCTTGCAGACCTAATACCAACGTAGATAGGCACAAAGGCTGCTACCCAAAACCACATGTAGGCACAATGACTACTACCCAAAACCACAGGTAGGCACAACGACTGCTACCGAAACCACAGGTAGGCACAAAGGCTACTACCAACCCAATCCAATATCCAATAATAATCATTCCAATCAAATCATATCATTTTTATTTTTATTTGCTCAAGAGGGATACAATAATAATTCAGAGACATAACAGTACACAGGTCATACCGGTGCACAAGGCATCATGGTACCCTCCAACCATCTAACCCAGAGGCATAACAACACTCTGGTCATATTGATGCACAAGGCACATAGTACCCTCCTCACCTCGGACGTCTAATCCTTAAGTATCGATACCTCCTATAGGGCCCATAAGTCACTTATAGAGTAGATTAGGGCCTTACTGGAGCACAACCGGTACACTAGAAAACCAAACAAATTGAGGACTCCTATCTCATCTCTAGGGTAGCTACCCTAGAGAGAAACCATTCCCAAACTCTAAATCTTCCACTTTACGTATTACTATTTTTATAAGGTGATCACAGATAACACGCATTACACATTTATTCTCATTTCCATACTTATTCATTTTTCCTTTATTTCCAATCATCCAAGTTACCCCTAAGGTCAACAATCCAAGATGATGTCAAAGTCAATACTAAGGTCAACCTACCAAAAGTCTAAGGCCATCTTATGTCCAATTATTCACATTTGGGCGCACTAGGCCGAAAATAACCAAAATGCCCCTAAGGCTAATAATTATCAGATTATCATTCATTTAAATACTAAATCCATTTTATTTATTTATTTGTCATGAAAAGGCTAACATGAAATAATCTAATTATTTATTATACAATTTAAACTATCAGTCATGTTAAAAGATTGTTTTTCCCTTGCACAGATTTCTGCATACAAAACGCTATCATATACTTTTGAAACATACAAAACAGATGATCGCATAATCAACAATAGATAATACATGTTAAACATGATTTTCAAGATAAATATCATAATACACAAAAATAACTAAACTGCCCCTAGGGCACACGTTTATAATAATTATTCCACAATTATATCTAAGCATGCTCTACCTATTATTTTATACATAATTATCATACAAAATATTTTTCCGTCATTACAATCATTTTTCAATCTTACTTTCGTACCTGGAATATTTATATCAGATAACATACTTGTTTGATCTGTTTTCATAATAATAATAATTAATACATAATTATATCAAAATAAATTATGTTTAACATATTTCACACACTAAAAATCCTAATATGCTATCATGCAATATTTATCATTTTAGTAGAGTGTAACAGTTATATGAATTCTAACAAAAACGTAAAATTAGCAGTATCCACTAAAATTTATTAGGTCCTACTAATTAAACTTTTGTACCTAAAAATAATAACACAAATACCGAATTAATATCTATTAGATAAAATAATAATTGTAATATAAAAATATTTATTTTTCTAAAATTACCAAAATACCCTTACATTCAAGTAATCCGAGCAGCACCCACCATCCACTATCCCAGCAGCCCCTTTCTCCTTCTTTCTGCCTCCCCATTATAGCCCCTTCCTCTTCTTCTTTCTCCATCTCCAACACCCCAGCGCAACACCCAGCCTTTGTAGCCCTACACATCCCGATCCAACCAGCCAACCACCATCCCACCATCCGGTTGAGCCACCTAGCAGCCTCCACCGTCACCCAACAACATCTTCTTTACTACTAGAATTACTTAAGTTACACTATAAAGACTCTTATTATATTCAAATTCATCATGTGCAAGTTTTATATCCCAATCCTTTGTACTCTTATTAACTAATCCTAGTAGTAAAGTTCCCAAGGTCTTATTAGCCACTTTGGTTTGACTATCTGTTTGTGGATGATGGGATTTACTAAACAACAACTTAGTACATAACATATGCCAAAGTGTATTCCAAGAGTAACTCAAAAAATTTACATCTCTATTCGACACTATACTTTTGGGAACACCATGTAACCCTACTACATCCTTGAAAAATAAATCTGCCACATGATTTGCATCATTTGTTTTATTACAAGGAATAAAATGTGCCATTTTAGAAAATCTATCAACCATTGTTATAATAGAATCATTGCTCCTTTGTGTCCTTGGTATCCCTAGAATAAAGTCCATAATAACCCCTTCCATGATTGACTAGAAATTGGTAAAGGATTATACAAACCTTTATGGAAGAAACTCTTACTCCTTTGACAAGTCACACATCTTCCAATAATAGCTTGTACTAATTTTATCATTTATGGCCAATAAAAATGCTCTTGTAATATTTTCATTGTTTTATGAACACCAAAATAACTAGTTATACCTCTCTCATGTACTTCCTTAACAAGTAGATCACGAGCACTAAAACAAGGTATGCACAACTTATTAAATTTGAAAATAAAGTCATATCGAAGCACATAATTACCATAATTATGAATATTTTTACACAAATCATAAATCTCAAAGAAATCTTCATCTTTTACACATAATTCTTTCAACATTTTAAAACCTAATAATTTAGCATCTAACATAACAAGCACCCAAGATCTCCTTGATAATTCTTCTGCTACCATGTTTTCTTTAACATCAAATTATTTGATAGAAAAACATAAAGGATTATAATAATAATAAAATAAAAAAGCTAACCCATTTTGCATGACTAGGATTAATTTTTTGTTGTCCATGAAAATATTTTAGACTTTCATGATCTGAATGCAAAACAATTGGTTTAGGTTTAAAGTAATGACTCCATGTTTCTAATCTTATTATGATGGCATATAATTTCTTATTAGATGTATACTAATTCAAATTGGCACCATCAAATTTTAAAAAATTTGTCAAAGTTGGGAAAAGATAATATCAGTGCATTACATAGCTTATCTTTCAATGTCTTGAAGGCTTTTGTTACATCCTCTCCCTATTCGAATTCACCTTTCTTCATGAGATGTGTAATTAGTGCAACAATAGTTTAGAAGTCCTTAATGAATTTTCTATAACAACTTTCTAACCCATAAAAATGTCTCGCCTCATGAATATCCTTAGGTGTAGGACAATCTTGAATATCTTGAATCGTTGTGGGATCCACTTTCATACCTTCATTACTTACAATATAAACAAGGAAAATAATACTCAAAGGTATAAAATCATATTTTCCATTTTACCGTAGAGTTTAGCATCCCTTAGCTTACCAAATAATCTCCTCAAATGAATAAGATCATCATACACATTATTACTATACATAAGTATATTATCTAAGTATTCCATAATGAATTTTCCAAGAAAATGTTGAATAAATTCATTCATTATTCGCATAAATGAACTAGGTGTGCTGCACAATCCAAATGGCATCACAATCTATTCATAAAGACCATATTTCATTTTAAAAGCATTTTTCCATTCATCCCCTTATCTTATTCTCATTTGATGATATCTACTTCTTAGATAAATGTTAGATAATACTTGTGATCCATAGAATTCATCTAACATATCATTTAAGCTAGGCATAGGAAATAAATATTTGACAGTTATATTATTCACAACTCTAGAATTAATATACATGCACCTCATACCATCTTTTTTAGGAATAATGCAAGTGCATAACATGGACTCATGATCTCTCTCACATATCCTTTCCCTATGAGCTCTTGTATTTTTCTCTTTGATTCCTTTTCCATATTACATCTATAGGCAGGAAAATTAGGTAAAGACATGCCAAGCATTAAGTCTATAGTATGTTATATTCCTCTTTATGTGGTAATCCAGGTAGTAAATCATTAGTAAATACATCTTTATATTCATCAATAATATCATTTAATCAAGGATTAATTTCATTTTTCTCCCCTTGTATGGATTCCTTAATAATCAAAGTATAATAACTACTTACTTCCTTAATACATCCTATCATACCCTTTTCATATAAAAATAAGCTCTTTTTATTTTTTACTATGCAATCATTATCACACTTAGAAGGTTTAAGTTTGTATTTTTTTCTTATCCTTTTCAATAAGATAATCATTATTAATACCATTATGAATATCATATCTATCATACTTTCATGGTCTACCTAATAAGACTCCACATGCATACATAGGCAAAACATGACATAGCACATCATCATGATAATTACCTATTTGAAATGAGATTAGGGTTTGTTTGGTTACCTTGACTCCTTTGTCATTGTTAATCCATTGAAGAGAATAAGACTTAGAATTTAGTGTTGTCTCTAATCCCAACTCTTTCACCATCCTCTCATTATCTACATTTGTACACGATCTACTATCAATGATAACTCGAAAAATTGTGTATCCCACTCTTCCTTTAGTATTGAATATCTTCTCTCATTGATTAGATTGCTCATTAGCTTGAAATTGAAGAGATATTTGTAGAACATAAAAAGCATTACCCTCATCCTCAGACTCTCTTGAAATTACTTTATTTGGATCAAACTCATGATCTTCTTCACAAGTTTCCATAATTTCAATATCTTATATGGACAAAACTCTCTGATTAGGGAATTCTTTAGTGAAGTTTCTATATCCTTGAAATTTAAAACATTTATTTTTAGAGACCTCATTGACCTTATCCTTACCTTTCTCCTCTCAATTGAGTCCTTGTTTCTTATCAACATTTGTAGATCTTGAGGTACCCGTCTTATACTTTGTAGCTTGTGTACTCAGGCAGTACTTCTTTTTGAATAAGGCTTATTAAAATTTATTTTATTTTCAAATCTTAAAGATAGCTTAATCAAATCATCAGGAGAATCATATAAACAAGTTTTAACTTTGTCTTGGATCATCATGTTAAGGCCACCTAGAAATATAGTATACATTTGTTCCTTTTTCTCATGGATTTCAAGTATAATTGTGAATCTCTCAAATTCCCTAAAATATTCTTTAAGAATTAGAATTAATTGTCCAATAGTATCCAATCTAATGTAATTATTTTACTCATACTCTTTAGGTAAAAAAAAATTCTCAAATGTTTCTTAAGCTTATTCTAATATTTGATTTTAGATTTACCTTATCTTTCTCTAGCATTTTTCAAGTTATCACACCATAACCTAGAAACTTCTTACACTTAAGAGTAGCTAATTTAATTTTTTCTAATCATGATACTCCTTAAATTCAAATATAGCCTCTACCTCATGTAACCAGTCAAGAAATAAATCGTCGTCAAGTTTACCATCAAAATCAAGAATATCAAGTTTGATACATTTATCTTCTCTATGATGATGCTTTTATTGATGTTCATAGAACATTTGATTGCTTCCACTCCTTTGCAACTCTTTTTCATATTCCACACATGAGTTCAAATATCTCCCTCTTGCTGGGTTGGTTAAATTTGCTATATCTCCCATTTCATCTCCATAGAACTCCCTTTTCTCTTGATTATTTTGGATTGAATTTTTCTATACAAATCGAGACTCCATCATGCGCAATCGAGTTTGCATTGCATGAAGTTCATTAATTTAAGAACCCGTTGCATCTAGGTTGGTTGAAAGCCTTTAGATTACCTCAAATATAGCTTAAAAACTAAGCTCCCCTTCCATTGAAATCAATTTGTTAAGACCGTCGATGGTGTGTTTTACTTGACTCCACTTTGAAGATGAGTTTTCTTCCAATGAAGGTCAATCCCAAAACCAACTTTGATACAAAAAATTAATGTGCAAGATAATGTATAATTGATCTTTCACAAATGCATCTTTTTTTTTGGTTTTGGAAGAAAAAATTGAACCTCAAGTATGAAGATATAGTCCACAAAGTGATAGTCATGGGTTTGTACTCCAATGAAGCCACTCAATTCTAAAGATACATCGTCAAGTTTTCTCTAAAGAACAAAACTTAAACTCTCAAGATAATCCTCTCTTGAATAGAATGACGAATTTTAAAAATTCTAAAATTTATTTTCTCATTGATCTCATGGAATATTGTTATAAGGTATAAGTCCACACACACACACACATGTACATGAGGCCTTAGTTCTATTTTTTATTAACTAAGCCCAATCCAACCAGTCTAACTTAGCTAATTAAAGAGATAAACTAATGGTTTACACGCCATTATGTATATATAATGGTCTACAGTTATAAGTTACAAGAAATTATAAAGTTTACATAAAATATCAAAGCCAAACAAAATCCGATTCATGAAATACATTCAATAATCAATTAATCAAGTTTTGTGTCTTGTAGATTTTTCATTTATGCAACTTTATAACCCTTGTATTGTACACAAGATGTATTTGGTGAATTCCTCTTCTTGCACACATATATAATACCTATAATAATTACTAGACAAAACATTGTTAGAATTATCAAAAAAGTGTTCAAGAATTTCAAGAACAATTGGAACCACATCCAAATATGCTAACTCTTGTCCTCTAACAATAGAAGAATGATATGAAGATGCTCCTACATCAATTATTCTCACCTCCTTGACTTTTCCTTTCTCTTCTAACTCTTACTATTTTCTCCTTATCTAATTGTGGTATTTTTTTTATATTTTTTTAGGTGATTAAATGGTAGATTAAGGAGTCTAGGAGATTTGTGTGCTTAGAGACCAAAGTAGATTTGGAAAGGAATATATATCTCTAGGTTAGGTCTTGTTATTTTTGTGTGTTCATTTGTATGATTTTTGTATTTTCTGCTAGAAATCGTGTTAGGCCTTATTTTAAATTTATATTGTATTCCTTACTAGGTTTTTCCATAAAATCTTAATCATGATATTATAATATATTATATTTTTAAGTCATGGAGTGAGTAGATTAAATTATTTCTAAGTATGGTGATGGGTGTACTATGTTGAAATCTCAAATTTGGTGGTTTTATATCTTGGTGTGGGTCTTGGTCGTGTGGTTTTGTTGTGTTATGGTTTTTTTTTAATGTTTCAAATTATAATTTTAGGATAAAAATAATGTAAGTGTGGTTGTGTGTAAAATTGATAAGATTTGAAGATTCATATAATGTTGTAAATTTTAGAAGAGTCTTGACCACAGGGGTAAAATGACCACTTTTGTAAGGTTTTGAAGAAAATAAATATGACAATATTTTCATTGAGGTTTTTAAAATAAATTTGGTATATAAAATATTAAGTTTTGGATGATAATGACTTCAGTTATGAAAAGAATAAAAATTGAGATTTTAGCCAAACTAAGGGCATTTTGGTTACTTTTTGTTCAATATGAAATTTATTGTTGTATAAATATTATAAACCTAAATATGATAATTATTATTTATAAATTATCTTGATAAATTATGAATATCATAAGGTAGGATTTTATGATAAAATATTTAATTTGGGAATAATCACAAAAATGGTAGCATCAGTATTTTATGTGTGAAAATTTGGAGTTAAGTTATGATTTTTTTAATAATATATTAGACTAGTATGTTAAATTTGGTGAGTTAGAAAGACTTGCAGATGAAGTTGTGGTGTACTTGTGAAATTAGGGTTTATAAGGGTTTTGTGGTCTTTTACCTTGTAAATTGTTCCTTTATGTAGTCAATAATTATTATTATGCCGTAACTTTACTCCTAAAATATGTTTAATGTGTCATCAATAATACACTCTAGTGTTGTTTGCTATCAACTATTGGAATAAATTCATAATAGTCGAAGAGCATAATGGGAATTTTATTTTATATTAAACTAATGATCATAAAAGTGAAAATATAATGACTTAAAGAAATGCATTTGTTATATGCTAAGTGTTGGTTGAGGCACTAATAAGAGAATAATACTTAAAGTGGAAGAACACATGAGTTAGAACCAAGTAATTTGAAATTATTTGAAATAATTTTTTGGTTCTAACAAAACTAGAGAACTCTAGTCTACTCTATCTAACCAATCCACTAGCTTATAGGGGATATGCATACTTAAGAATAAGATGTTTACTAGTGGATTAGGAGTATTTTACCCTATTTGCGAGAGTATCAATGAGGTTTATTACCTTTCCCCCATCTGTGAGGGAAAGGGGAGAGTATTGCTACTATCAGTTCATTGACCTCAATATGTTAATGAGATAGTTTCATTGATCACCTAATTATAAAAATTTAATATGGAGGCATCTTAGGTAGTTCTTAATCATAAGTAATATGCTTGTTAATTTTCTCTTAAGGGGATCATATGTGTTTTGTTCCTTACCCTAGTTATATATATTGTTACATTACTCAATATGTAAGTATTGATCGTCATTTCTATAGGTGTTTCTCATTCTCATAAGTAGGGGTGCTGACGAACTAGACCTACTCAAGAGCTGGCTTGGCTCGGCTCACTTGATTAGGTAAGCAAATAAAATCTAAGCCTTAATCTTAGGCTCATTTAATAAATGAGACAAACTCAAGACTCGTTCAACTCGACTCTTTAGCTTGCGAACTGGCTCAACTCGAGCTAGGTCAAAGTTAAGCTCATTTGCCCATTTATAAAATAAGTTTTAGAATATATAAAACACTCTGTCTTAATTTTTTTAAAAATTAAAATTGTGTGTGGGAAAAACCCCCTATCTTGGAAAAAAAATAAAGTTAAAAAAACTTATGATTCAAAAGTCATAACTCATAACTTAACTCTATATTTTAGGTGACCTATTACAATAGAATTTAACAAAGATTATTATCATAAGGTATGTTTTAATTTTTTTTTACTAAAACACAGTGTTTTAATTTTTTTTCATGATACGGTATTTTAAATTTGATAACGCACATAATAGGATTGAAGTTGGAAATTTGAGTCACGTGACTAGTATTTCATTTTCCAATCTGTTCCAGTCATGTATTATTATTTTGTGACTCTTCAGTCTCCACTCTCATAGTCTCCTCCACTCTCCATTCACATATTTCATTTCAAAGGGTAACAATTAACAAAATACTCCAGTCTGCCGCCCATTTTCCAACATCCATTCTCCACTCCCTTGACTATCGCTAGTATCGTCCCGTCTGGCATCGACAGTCTCCTCCATCTCCAAATTTTTGATCACACTGGCCACTTCAATAGTGTATCCTTTTTCCCTTACCCCTCGCCACTCTCCCCGGTCACCTCTCACCATTCACCCCTCACCAAGTCACTAATCGCTCCTCGCCCTTGCCACTGTCACCCCTTACCCCTCACCAAGTCACCAGTAGCCCCTTGCCCCTTGGTCTACCTCACATGGTCACACCTAAGACTCCCAACTCTCCATTTTCCATCTCCAATCTCACAACCTTAGGCAATCGATAGTCAACACACCTACAACCACATGCCACACAGTCACATAGTGTGACTCCCTACTCAAGGTGTGTGACCATGAGGCCAGCCCTAACCCCCACCACTCCTCTCTCAACTCTTAACTTCTCAAGTCCCTGTGACCATGTCCTAACTCCTCAATCCTCCATACTTAAGTCTTGACTCTCCATATCCAATCTCGTTATAGCTTGCCACCCTTCATATGCCTCATGTATTGCCTTGTGTAGTTGTTGCCCAATGTCTGTCAGCTTTTGTGACTTTTGTTTTCCATGTGGTGTCGTTCTCCTCACTACCATAATGTCATTGACTTAAACAATGATGTAACACTCCCAATTTTCAAACTATAATTTTTTTCTATTTAAGACAATGTGGAAGAAAATAAACAAAATTGGGAAGTATTACCGTTGCACCAAACATGCGAGAGGTGTGGCCATCCACCTAACCCATGCTCGTTGTAAGGCTAAACTATTTAACAAAACTATATATGAGAATTAGAGATAGCGCGAGATAGATAAAAGAGAGAAAAGGAAGAGAAAGAAATATGATATGACATGAATGGTTTACAAACCAAATACAGGAATACAGCTAAGAGTTTAGGTCGCAAAAACAAAATAAGAGAAGAATCCTAATGTAGTGGGGAAAATAACTGAACCAATTAGCCTAACTCTTCAATACCATAAATATTTCCCAAGAAAAACCATACAAAGGCTCACAAAAAGTTGATCAAACCTGCAAAATGTTACCTGCTCCCCAGAACAAAAGTCAAATAATCACAGTGACCACAAAAGGTAGTATTAATACGGTGAAGTATAGGTAAAACAAGTCTGAAAGGGAATCTGGTTGCACCTAGAAGTCACATTAACTCATGATATAAAAGATATACTAGAGCACATAGACATGGAATGAGAGTAATAATAACATGATGATCGTATATATCACAAGCATAAATAAACCATATTATTATTATTATTATTATCCCATTATATAACCACACAATCCACTTATTAAGATATCTGTATGACACACCAAGCCTCCACCATGAGCAAGGGTTATGGTAGCGACACTTGGGTACATAAGTCCCTCACATGGGCATATCCTCCCAAGCGGAGCACTTATCCTAATATGGGTGTTTAGATAATGATACTAAATGCAAATGAGGCAATCTAAACCTCCAAGATGGGTGTTTAGGTGACAACACCAAATGAAAATGAGGTAATCCAAGCCTCCTAGATGGGTGTTTATAGGTGACAACACCAGATGCAAATGAGGCAATCTAAGCCTCCCATATGGGTGTTTATGGGAAAAACACTTACCGCAAGGAATAAACCTTCCCATCATGGCATACCCTCTTTCTGAGCACTAATGCCAAGATGGTCTATCACAGTATTACTCCTACTCCCACGTACATGCCACAACCTAGTAGTACAGAAAAGGTATTGCATAAAAGGAGATGATACTCCACCTATCATGGTGTATCCTCTATACGACTACCTACACCATGATGGCCTACCACAATATTATTCCTACTCTCACATACAGGACACAAGCTGCTAGTACGGGAAAGGTACTACATTAGAGGGGGATGAAACTCCACCAATCATGGTGTACCCTCTATATAAGTACCTATACCATGATTGCTTGTCATAATATTATTCTTACTCTCACATACATAACACAACCTAGTAATATAGGAAAGGTACCGCATGAGAGGGAGATGAAACCCCACAGATCATGGTATACCCTCTATATGAGTATCTACACCATGATGGCCTGCCATTATATTTTTCCTACTCCCAAGTACCAGCCACAACCTAGTTGTACGAGAAAGCTACTACTTGAAAGGGCGATGAAACTCAACTGAACATGGCATACTCTCAATGAGCACTGACCCCATGATGGTTTGCAGGCCTTAACCTGCTAATACAGAAAGGTAGCGCGTGAGAGGGAGATGAAACTCCATCGAACATGGCATACTCTCTATGAGCACCAACCCTATGACGATCTACCATAATAGCAATCCTAATCTCGCATACAAGCCTCAACCTAGTAATACAGAAAGGTACTACTTGAAAGGGAGATGAAACTCCACTAAACATGACGTACTCTTTACGAGTACCAACCCCATGACATCATGTCGTAGTAGTAATCCTACTCTCGCATAAAACCCTCAACCTGGTAATATGGAAAGGTAATGTGTGAAAGGGAAATGAAACTCCATCAATCATAGCATACCCTCTATACGAGTACCTACACCATGATAGCCTGCCACAATATTAATCTTACTCCCACGTACCGGCTACAACCTAGTAGTACATGAAAGGTACTGTATGAAAGGAGAAAAAATGTCATAATTATAATTTCATCCATAACTAGATGGGTGTTACTCAGCAACAATGGCAAACACAACATAAGAAATATAGTTTTTCTACTACTACTACTACTATGACCACCACTACTACGATGACGGCTACTACTATACTACCACCAAGTAATATCACAAGTAAAAATTACACTTTCCTCAATAAACAAATAGGATTTACCAAGCAATAATGTTCACACATCACACGACATACAAGCCACCCCTTTGGGCGCCTAGAAATAACACCAAGCTTAGCCACTTAAGGCATCACAATATTAGTTTGGTCTATATTAAATCTAAGTTCAAGATTGGTTGAAATCATGATTAAATAGTTATAATTACATGGAACTATTATCACAGAATGCCTAAGAGAATATCAACACTTAAAAATGAATTAGGAAACATTTAATTGGACCAGTCGATCGGTCCTTGGGACCGATGGACTGGTCTAGTCCTACTAAACCTAGAACAAAATAATACTAGAGAACCAGTCGGCTGGTTGGTCTCACCGATCGATTGTTCATAGGAATCAATCGACTGATTTGATCCAATCTATTGATGGGTCTAAGCAAAGACCAACCCATTTTGGTCTGTAGAGAAATCAATTAATGGGTTTGACCAATCAATCCATTGGTCATAGAAACCAGCTAAATGGTTTGATCAAACCGATTGATAAATTTAAGCAGAGATAAAACCATTTTGGTTAGCAGGAAAATCAATCGATGGTTTTGACAACTGATCAACTGTTCATTGAAACCAGTAGATTGGTTTATCAAACTAATCAACTGATCTCATGACCAACCTATCCAAAACTCCAAACCATTCAACTAGTCTGGGTAAAACACTACCTAGAACTACGATACTTACACCAAAATTTAACACAATTTTTCATATTAATCCTAGCATAATTCTATGTCATCACACCCATAAAAATACATGCCACACACTTAAAATCACATGGATACATGGTAATGTACATACTCAAACTAATCATGCTCAAATGGCTAACTTATGCTTAAAATCAGATAATTCCATCCATGCTAACTTAGGAAGAATTATACTACATGCTCATATTACATAATACAAATTAGATCACGCTCACACATACACCAAACACATGGAAACCCAATAAACCACATAACCCTATTTATGTTAAAGATAAGAATGCCTTACGTCAAAATAAACCTAAGCAAGCCCACGTAGTCACTTGTAAGGGGAAATCAATGAGAGTTATGGAAACATTAAAAATTAAGTTTCATGATATCACATGTAATACCAACCATTCACGAATATCATAAATTCATCAAAAAGCCTGAAAGTCCACATACTACTAACTTAAACATCATATGATTTGTGGTTAGAAAGCTAGAGTCATGGAAATACCTAAGCATATAGGCATGTTTGATACATTGAACCTCCATAACCTAGTTACTAAGCTAACTTATGATGTAAAAACATAATTCACACTTATGACCAAAGATCCATATGATGCCACATCTCATACTTGCAACCATCATTATTCACAACACATATCTTAATATAGAATAGAGAATTATCTTACCTCAAGTCAAATCTTCTAGTAAAGAGAAAATACTCCTTACTCGATGACTCACTATAAGATCCTTAATTATTTAAGAAAATCAAGAGTCCAAAATTGGTAAAACATACTTTCAAAATTTTTATTTAAACAATACAAATAGAGAAGAAAGATAAAGGTGTGAATTCTCAACTTATTTCCCACAAGATAGATAATTGAGAGCAGCAAGGAGCAAGAAATATTTAAATCTCTCAAAATTTTAATCTCCCTTTATTTATAGAAAACAAAGAGGAACTAAAGTAAAGATTATAAAGAAGGGAAAATCAAATTCATTCGAAAGAATAAAGTTCAGGGGCCTTGGCTCTCTACTGGAACAAAAAAAGTGAATGAGAGGAAAAAAGTCCTCCACACTTAGCAAGGTATGACAACGGAAGAAGAGAGGAAAGGAATAACAAGAGTTTAAATGGTGATAAGGATTAGGTTCTAAGACTAAGAGGAAAAGGTTGGTTTTTCATACCAAAATGAAGCTAAAATAGAACACTCAACACTTAGAAAATTTTCAGGAAGGGAGAGCAAGTGAAGAGGGGTTAAATGAGTGTATGTAGGAAGAAGAAATAATAAAATAAGGAGAGATATAAAGGTCTACTGGTCAACTAGAAAGGAAGGGGAGAGAAGATAGGAAGTTGACTTCCAAGGGTGGAGTAAAGTGTTATATATAAATGTGTAAGAGGAATACATGATGCAATATAGGGTGGGAAGGGAAAATTCAAGCAAGATTAAACCAAGACAGAGAGCAACAGAATGAGAACTTCTACTCGAGCTTGAGGTGAGAAGGAAAAAGGTAATAGAAGAAAAGGAAAGGTGGTAGGTGAGGTGAAAGTACCTTAAAAATATTTTAGGGGGACTTTTAGCCAAATAAAATCATATAATGATCTAATTAATATGAAAATAATTCAAAAGCATAAAAATATTCTAATTAGCATAAAGAGACTCTGATTAGGAGTTTTTATGAACATTGGAAAGAGAATAAAAGTGAAATAGAAAAGGATTCTAGAATCACGGCCTAACCAGTCAATGGGTTTGGAGAAAACAGTTGACTGGTGTGGAAAATGAAAATGAGGATCGCTGAACGTACCAATCAACTAGTTTGGGTAGCTAGTTGATTGGAATTACACATATTTTCCCAATTCCAACTCTTTTCCAAAACCAAAACCACTTTATTTTATATCAACATAGTTTTAAATATATTTTTGAAGAATTTTACGATTGGGTGTTACA
Organism: Tamarix austromongolica; assembly: GCA_039764185.1. Classification (NCBI taxonomy): domain Eukaryota; kingdom Viridiplantae; phylum Streptophyta; class Magnoliopsida; order Caryophyllales; family Tamaricaceae; genus Tamarix; species Tamarix austromongolica. Next base: position 15,132,507 of record CM077819.1, read on the forward strand.
AACGAAGCCTCAAACTTGCCAATTCCGTCATTGCATAGGTATATTTGATTATTGATTTTCATTTTCAAAATTTTTTGATAAATCTATGTCTTACTTATCCATATATATGTAATGCTGATTAACATTATAACCTGCATTGTTGAATTAAAAACAAATGGAGGTTGTAGATTTGTAATATTGATGATTGAAGTTTTATTTTGTGCACATTGTGGTTCTTATGTGGTTGGTATTGAAGATTTTTAGAAAATTATGTTCTAAATGATGTAACTTTAATCTTATCTATCCATGATAATGGTGGCCGGTTGCTGAAAAATGGAGGCTTAGGCTTTGTGAATTTCTTTCTCTATCATACTATACTATTGTAGAACAAGGATTTTGATGTTTGTGTAATTGTGTTCATATGGTTTGAGATCGTAGTTTCTTGATTGCTCTGATTGTGGAAAAAATTATTTTGAGAAAGAAGCTTATAATATTGTGAAATGACAAGAGTTGATAGTCTATTGATATAGGATTAAATTAGACAAAAATTATTCATAAGGAGAATATAGACAATAGTTTATTATCCAACTAAAAGAGGGGGTGAGGCTAGTAAAGAGGTTAGACATTCATATAGAACAATAAACAATAAAATTAATAGAAGAAAGACTAAGACATAACTTCTAAATTTGAGTAAATTAAAGTTTGTTGGTTAATGATCAATAAATGTTTTTGTTTTCTTTTTGTCATTGTACTATCCTTCTATAGATATTATCAATTTTGAGGAAAATTATAGATTAGTTGATTATACACGCTCTTATTGGATTATGCTATTTATGTTCCAATCTATAAATTTTGATCAACTTATTGAGAAGTTTCATTACTTTTGTTTCTAACTTTTTTCTGATTTGATTTGAAGCATCAAAACTAGGGGTGTTCATGACTTGGATATCCGATAAAAATTTTCTAATATTTGAAAGATCGAATATCCAAAAAAAGTCTTTGGATACCCGACACTTCGAGTATCTGGAGTTTTGGATCGAGTAATAAATAATTTGTCAAATATCCTAAACTTTCAAGCAAGCCACTATTGAAAAATATTGGACAAAAAATTCTTCAACCAAAAAATTTAAAAAAAATGATTTAATTTGAACAAATATAATCTTATGATTTGATTTGAGCATTAAAAAACATTACATTCAATTAGTAATTTTAATTTTTGGATAATGATTAAATATTTAATCAAAATCATAATTAAAAAGTATAAAATTTACTTACAATAAATACTCATTTCAAATTATACACACATACATGATTATATGAAATAAAATTTTATGAAAAGTAAATAGTGTTTAAAGTGTATATGTATATAATTTATCGGATTGGATATTATTTATATTTGTCAAATTGAATATCTAATTTATTTAAACTTTTATTTATCATATTAGATATTTGATTTTTTTTTTAAATATCATATTGGTTATTTCATATTTCGAATCGGATCAATTCGAATATCTGATCAAATCATCATATATTGGATCAAATCATCAGATATTGGATAACATGAACAACACTAATCGAAGCCCACTGATATTAAAAAAAATTAGGCGATGAAATGAATGGATGAAATAATTTAAGTTATGTTTTGTTATTTTCATTTCTATTTCATATTCAAGCCATCAATTTGCTTTTAATTCACCGTTTGCTTGTTTAGCTCTAGATGCTTATTTGTTTCTCTATGCTAGAGGAATTGTTGTGAAGGAGAAAATGTTTAATTTATGTTTTCTATGAGTTTGATTGTTATATAGAATTTTTTAACAAAATGACCTCAATACTAAATAATGTGTTGATTATTTATGATGTATTACATTAAGTTGGAGATGTTTTCAAGCTCTACTTGGCCAGTAGCTAGCAACACCTTTCCTACTAAATTATTTTATAAATAGTTTTTTTTTCAATTTTGTCTTTTTAAATTAAGCAATAGCATTATTATTTTATTGTACTTGTTCATTTTGTTATCTAATGACTTTAAATATTTTCCAACTTGATACCTAGTTATCAAGTTGTTTTTTAACATGATACCTATGTTTTCTTTTATATCTTATGGCTTTAAATATTTTTCTTCTTTCTTATTTGGTGTTATCATGAATAATTTTATTATCATGTTATACTTAAAAGTCACATATATGATCTGTTTTTAATTTTGTTAAAAATGATTTCGACATTTTGACTTTGAAGGTTTGCATTTTACATTTTTTTTTCTAAAAGTTATTAGTTATCAAGTTGTTGTATTTGTATACATTAACATATCACACATTTGACCTTTTATTTTTTTCTTTTTACAAATACTTGGAATTTTTAAATTTTAATGTATTTTTTGATTTATCATGATGTTTTATTTTGATTAAAAAAATAACAAAACAATGGTGGTGTTTATTAATTTTCCTTAGTTTTAGGTGTTGTTTTTTCTACTACTTACTGCTACCTTATGTTTCTTTTTGTTGTTTTTAGTTCAAACATGTAATTATGTCAAATTTGATAACTTTTGATTTTTCTTCCAAACAAGGATTTACATCACTAGTATCATTGCCATCTATGTCAACAAGAAGTCTAAAAATAGCAGACGACCCTAATATATTTGAAGTTCCCGAAGATACTTACATTGGTAATCATGATAAGGAGAATGATTTGGAGCCTACTAACGAGCTTGATGAGTAGAGTAATGAGAAGAAAGAGGTGAATAATGAAAATAAAGATGATGATGATGTGTGTGCAATGGAGCAGAAGGTTTGTAAGAAAATTTCACATATTTGGGAAGAGTTTGAAGTGGTTACTTTAAAAGATGGGACTAAAAAGGGTCAATGCAAGCATTATCGTAATCATCTATCAATTCTTTATGGGGATGTAACCAGTCATTTTATCAAGCATTTGGAGCGATGTACTAGCTAACTATCAAAAAAACAAAGGGTATTGTCTCTTTATAAGTCCATTGGTATTAGTGTTGCTCCTGCATTTAGATATGATCATGAAAGGGTGATGGAAAAGTGTGATCATATGATATTCATGTATGAATATCTATTTAATATGATGGAACATTTGGGGTTTAATGAATTTCTTTGGGCCATCTCTGATAAATATCAACGGATTACTTGCTATTTTTCTAAAAATGCTTATTTTACTGTTTATGATTTTGAAAAGAAGAAGGTAAATAAAATTATGAATGATGATAATAAGATTAGAATAACAACATACCTTTGGAAATCTGATGCTCAGAAAATACATTACATGGTTGCAACAACTCATTTGATTGATATTAATTGGAATCTCTAAAAGCATGTTTTGAATTTTTTTTACTTACCCCCTTTTGGTAGTGGATTAAATATATACAATGCTTTATGTGGTTGTTTGGTGGATTGGAAAATTGAAGATAAATTAAGCACCATTGCGTTTGATAATTATAGTGCTAATGATGTTTGTGTGAGGCATTTGAAAGATAACTTTATTTTGATGAAGAAGATTTCTTTTACTGGTAAAATCTTTCATGTTCGATGTTGCCCTCATAGTGTAAATTTGTTGATGCAAGATGATTACAAGGAGATCAGTAATGTTTATCACTAATATTCACACAAGTGTGAAGTATGTCTAGTTCATATGCTTGTTTGATGAAACTTAGTGAGATTGCTAGATATATGAAATTATCTACAAAGAAGTTTATTCTTGATGCTTGTACACATTGAAATTCTGTGAATGCTATGTTTTTTGTTGCATTAGAGTTTAAGGATGTGTTTCCAAGATATGTAGAGTAGGATCCATCATTAAATGGGCCCCTTCCGCTAAAGAATATAGACAAGCTGAAAAAATATGTGAATGTTTGGAGGTTTTTAGTGAGGTGACAAATATAGTTTCTGGAAGTGAGTATTCAATAACAAATATGTATCTTCCTAAGGTATGGAGGATTAAAGCAATATTAGATGAAAAGGCAGGTTCTTTAGAATCATTTATCTAAGGGATGGTTTCAGTAATGAAAGAAAATTTTGATAAATATTGGGCCAAGTGTAATTTATTTATGGCTATTACAACTATTTTAGACCCTATATGCAATATGTCTCTGGTTGAATATACATTTTCCAATCTTTTAGTCACGATGAAGCTAAAAAGCATATTGAGCTAGTATATGATACCTTATGAGTCGTATTTGATGATTATGCTTGAGAGTATACAAGTAAATTGAAGAAATCTTTGGTGGGATTTGATATAGGTGAAGGGTCATCATTTGTTGTTAATATTGGGGCAAAGAAAGGCATAGGCTTAGGGAGGATGGGATTTAAGAAATTTATTGGACAAATTAGCACACAATTTCCTTCAAAATCAGATTTAGATACATACTTGGATGAGAGTGTATTTATTTATGATGATAATTCCGAATCTTCTTTTAGCGTCTTGGAGTGGTAGAAGTCAAATGCTTTGAAGTTCTATATCTTGTTGCAAATAGCATGTGATATCTTACCCATACCTATCACCACAATTGCTTTATAAGCTTCTTTTAGTGTTGGGTCAAGGGTCATTGATCCCTATAGATTATTACTAGCTACTAATACTGTTAAAGTACTCCTTTGTGCAGGTGATTGAGTTCATACAAAAAAAGGCTAAAGAAGAAAGTGATCATCTTTTTTTTTGTTTTCTTTATATTCCTTCATTATTAATTTTTTTTATCTCCTAAAATTTTAGGAATTTAATTCTAATCATATTATTATTATTATTATTATTATTATTATTATTATTATTATTATTATTATTATTACTTCCTTGATATAAACAAGATACAGATGCTCCTAGCGTGAAGATCATATATCTTCCATAACATGGTATATTTTTTGATTAAATTTAAGATATAAATCTAATTATAATTTATAGGATTGAAGTCTTTGTCATATGCTGATCATTGCCTTCTATGCAATTCTATATGTGGGGGGATCCTCTTCAAGTGAAAGTCAAAAAACCTTTACCCACTAAGACTGTCTTTCCTTTTGACTAATATTATTTGAAGTTGAGTTTTGATATATCTCTACATCCCTCTGGGACGACTCTAGTTTATTTTCTTAAAAAATATCTTTCATGCTTTATATGTGCACATACCATACTGTGTCATTGATTAGAACAAATTCCCTCTTCCTTTCCTAAGTTGTATGTTAGTATGTTATCACATGACTACATGAGGATCAAAATCATTTGTATTTATTTTTTTGTATATTAGTATGCTAGTAGAGACATGCTGGTTTTATCAAATGTGAATGGAAAAAAAAATAAGTATAGAGGCATTCATTTACTTACTATAGTGGCTAGTTAATAAAACCCTTTGTTATATATTAAAATATGCAATATATTGTTAAAATCACTCTTTGTGATCCAAAATTACACGCCCTATATGCTTCATATATATTTCATAGTTGTTAATAGAATGTTAATTAATCTTAGAAATAGCTATTTGTTATGTCTAGTTAAATGAAATTGAATGAAAAATTAATATTTTCTCTAATCAGGCATTGTACTTGTAGGTTAATAAATATATCATGTCTAGGTTAAAGGTTACTCTTATAATCATGTTAGCTAGATAATGAGGCATTGTATTTGTAGTAGAAGGTTTAGGGTAGAAATAACTATATGGCTTGCCGAACTAGCATTCAAGGCTAGCTTATTCTATACTGATGTTGTAGAATATTTATAGATGGATGCTAATAAAGTGTTTACAAATAAGAGTTGCTTTCCTACTAAATCTGGGGTTAATAAGTATAAAGTGTTTTGTGCTGCTCTTTTATGAAAATGATAAAAGCTATATTGTATATACATTTCTAATATGACTCTCTCTCTCTCTCTCTCTCTTTTATTAATAAAATTATTGACATGATATAAAAGTCAATGGATGTTGGTGCGTTATTTTGGGGTTTGGACTAAAAGTGCTTATGACGTAAAGATTGGATGAGAAAATGGCTGCAATATTTTTCTACCATATTATTCATGTATAATGAAGTTTAGTTATAAATTATAATTGGTCTGATGTTATTTGTATAATTGTATGGTGGCTTTATTTTGTATAATGAAGCCTAATTCTCAAGATTGGAATTGAGGATTAAATAACATGGTTTTGGGTAGGGATGCTAATTATTTTGTTTTATGAAAGAATGTAGGGTTAAAGGCTTGATCCTTGAATATTTTGTATGAAGGATTTGATATCATATCGACTTATTTCAATGTTCATGGTGATATTTTATAAACAAGCCAAATAGATCTTTATTTTATATTTGATTTTTGTTAAAAGATATAGGTTCAATTGGTATGAATGTTTAATAAATAAGCCAAACAAATTGAGTTGATTTGGCTTGTTTAAAAGCAAATTAAATTAAGTCAAATCGAGCCAAACAAATTGAGTCGAGTTGGCTTGTTTAAAAGCAAAATAAATCAAGCTAAACTAAGCCATAAATTGAGCCATGAATTGAGATTTTTCAAACCAAGTTGATTTGGCTCATTTAGATTAAATAAAACTAAGTTGAATAGCCTACAAAATTTTCTCAAACCAAGATCGTGCCTCAAATACCTGACTCAATTCTAGCTCGAGCCATAAAAAAAGTTAACGAACCCAATTGAGTTAGGGATGGTTCGAATTGATTCAATTCATCAACGGCCCTATATATGGTACACCTTAAGTACCCTCGGAACTTCCGAGGGTAGAGTCGTGTGGTAGATTCCTTCCTTGTGATTTTGTATGTGTTGGGGTGATAGTGTGATAGTTAAACCCCCCTCTCTACTCTATAGTATAACATCCCATATTTTACTACTGAAATTTTTTATTTTACAATGGAAGCGTATAAGTAAAATATGAGGTGTTACCATCGTAATTGAGGTAAGTTTGATTTACCATACCATCCTTACATCAATCACAAGGATAAAACCATTCAAAGTAAAATAGAGTTATTAGAAATGAGAGAAGCTTTATAAATATAAATATGAGCTTGAAGGTTAATTTCAATATACAATAATAAAATACAACAAAAGGGATAGGGTGGATTGAAGAGTCCAAAAGGTATTATGTAGGGTTGTAAATGAGCCGAGCTGAATACCCTTAGGCTTGGGCTTGAATTTTTTAACTAAATGAGTCTAAAATAAGGCACAGGCTTAGTTCGTTTAACTAAAAGATTGAGCTGAGTCAAACTCACAAGCCAAAGCTATAAAATGAACCGAGCCTCACTTTTTTTAGCTTGGGCTAGACTTGTTTAATAAATGAGCCCAAAAGTAAGGCTTGGGTTTGGCTCATTTAACTAAAAGAAAGAGCTGAACCAAGCTTTTAACGAGCCGAGTAGAGCCAAATACCAAACTGGCCCTGCTTATTTACATCCCTAGTATTCAATTGAAAACATCATCTATATAACATGACTCTTCAACTAAACACCTAGTACAGGAAAAGTCACTCCTCCTCATATAATACATCAAAGGGAGCAAAATAATCTAACTAGTCATCATATACCATACAAAAGTATCAGGATCCTTTACTCTTAGGAATGAGCAGCACCCATAAAAAGAATGGTCAACATGCTATGTATTGAGTAAGGTAACAATACCATCGTGTCAATGATACAATTAAATTCATATATCCATAGCAGAAGATAAATACACATACAAAACATATAAAGTATCACAAGCTAAGTAATGATCTAGACCTCTTTATAGATATAGCCATTTTCATTCTTTTAGTTACATCAAGTTAATGGACCCCACTATTCTTAAATCGGTGGAATAATTTGAAATATATCTCAGGGACAACGCACTTGATCCACTATTATCATCTGATGGAACGGATCCAATACCTCTTAACGAAAAATGCTCTTAAGATACTATTCTTAAACTAGTGGAATGATCTGAAGTACCTCTCAGGGATAACACACCTAAGCTGATATTATCGTCTGGTGGAACAAACCCAACACCTCGGTCCTGACTTACACACTTTTCCACTTTAAATAATTGATATATTATCCATTAGGTTACTTATCTCAAATTTTATTTTTATTCATGATGAGTATAGAGCTCCACTATTCTTAATTTGATGGAATGGACTGAAGCATCTATAATGGATAATACACCTAAGCCACTATCATCATTAGGTGGAATGGACCCATAAAACTCCTCTTAAGGCAAAAGTATCTTGAACACCTATTCTTAAACCAATGTAATGATCTAAAACACCTCTCAAGGACAACACACCCGAGCTGCTATTATCATCCAGTGGAATAAACCCATAAACATTTCAGCCTGATTCACTTGATCTTTCACTTTAAATGATTAATACCTTATTCATGTTTGATTTGATAGTATATAAAATGTTCAAAATAGATAAGGTACATCACGAGATCATAATTCCATTATCTAGGATTAAGACCTTTATATTTTTTCTGAAACCTCAATCTCATACTTATATCATAACTCTTCTTATATTACTTTTTTAATCACCAAACTTAGTACCTATAAGTTAGGCCTTAAAATTTGAGTGTTGTTATCATCATCGTCGTCGTCATCATCATTATCATTATCAATGCACTCAAATTTTAAGGCCTAACTCCAAGGTCTTGCGCATGTGATAATAACCCTATCTCAACAATTAACATTCTTGGGGCTTATAAACCCTAATTTTAAAAATCTGCCATAACTTTTCTTGTAGGTCTCAAACAATCACCATATTCAATATAAATTTCCATAATATTGATATTAATAACATATTTGGATTTTGTGGTCTAACTCTACCAGTTTACACATGTGATAATAGCCTTATTGCATTGGGGTAGTTATTCCCAAATCAAACAATTTTTATACTTTATCAAACTTAGGTCATTCACAACTACTTTAAACACTTCATATAAATTCCTTAGCATACTTTATAAAATATAAAACCTTGAAATTTTATGATTCTCATAGCTAACCCACATAGGCCAAAATACCCTTATTGATAACAAAGCTCTAATTTCATGCAAATCTTATATGTTTGGTAACATTATCCCCAAATCCTCCATTTATATCCACATACTTAATTATGCTCATTTTATATTCACCATACGTTACTTAAAAAATCCATGTTACAACCTTATATCACACTGATGGTTTTTTTTTCTACATAAAATAATGATATCACAATAATCTTCACTTACCCATTTCCTATCATATAAGATCGACCACATATCATAACATTGACAATAATATATTTAATCACATGATAACAATAACATGGTGCAACACAAAATCATACATAACTCTTAGCAAACAAAAACCCTAGACTACGACAAGTATCCTTACGAAAAATGACCCCAGTCTCTAAGCACACAAGTCTAATTTTGCTTCTTCTAAAACCTTGAGAAGAATCACCTAATAAATCATAATAAAACACCATTAGTATTAGATGATATACTTAAGGAAAAGGAAATGGAAGGTTGAAAGAATAAAGAATATAGAAACAAACCATAAGGATAACTTGCACAACCAAAGAGAGGAGGAATGATAAGGTTGTGTCGAGCCAAGGGGTGGTAGCAACAACACGTTGCTATGTGGGGTGGAGCAGTGATGGAGGCTGAAACGACAAGGGATGGTTGTGGTGGAACTTGCTGAAGAGGGATGTGTGATTGTGGTGTATGTGGCTGCAACACAGGAAAAGAAAGGGAAGGAAGGTGGCTACGGTATGTTTGGCCAAAGGGTGGAGTGGTGCACCGGTTGTTTTAGTTGGTGGTTAGGGCTGGGGTTCAACCAAAATGGACGAAAGGGAGGGTGATGTTGTGGTGATAATGGCTGAAGGTGGACGTAGGTAGTTTCGATGATTGTTGTTGAGTGAGGATGGGCGGTTTGGGTGCAAATGGCCAAAGGTAGGGATAAAAAATTGTGAGGTTGGCTGGTGGTAGTGATGGTGCCTCGGTTGAGCTTACTTGTGGTGGGTTTTTGTGGTTTTTTTGGCAATGGAAATGAGGGAAAATAAGGAGAGAGGAAGGATGTGCTGGTAGTGTAAATTTTTGACAGATTACATAGGGAGAAGGAGGTAGTTTCAAACATTAAATGTGCCTTATATACACATGCACGTACGTAGGAAGAATGAGAGACAGGTGGTGTGATAGGCCAAATTTTCAACCCCAGACCGTTAATTTAAGAAGGGGGAGTTGATGGGGGTATAGGGTAGGCTTATTAGGGGAATTCGTGCACGCAAGGGGAAAGGAGGAGAATCGGTAGGGGGAAATATGAGGGTAAGGAGAAGAAAAAGAAAAAGGAGAAAAGGGAGATGGTGTGGGTTTAGAGTTGGGTTTAGGTTAAAAATAATTTATTTTAAGGTATTTGAATAAATTAATTAAATAATCATTAGGGATTAGGTTTAGGTTAGAAAAGATATTAATAACCCAAAATAAAAATTAGGGTCAGGCTAAGATTTAGGATTAGAGAGTTAGGATAAAATAGAAAAATAAAATTTCCAATGTTAGAATTAGGTTACACTATTAATTACTTGGAATTAGGGTTAGCTAAAATTTGAGGTATTACATATAAGTAACCTACTAGCCCTATAGAGGGTATCGATACTTAAAGGTTAGGGTGTCTTGAGTGGTCGTGTAGGTCATAGCCATAAAGCTATAGGTCATAGTATTTGCCATAATCTTAAATCTATAGATGACATGTTGTTTTGGGTTCCTTCGTCATCATACCCTATATGTGAATAATATTATATTTTGGATATGGATAATATTATATTTTGGATATGAGAAATACTATGTATTGAAAATGGATAATTAAAGTAAGCAGAATAAGTGAAACAAATGAAATATGATATCATATACAAGGAAATGGGTAATAATGTGAATTGAAATATATGATGTAATATCTTTTGGTGGAATAGATCAATAAATGGTTCTATGAACTAAAGTAAAATAATTATATGGAAATCAGTGAATAATGTAATGGAATTAAATAGAGTGAATAATGGTGTGCAAGTGAATATGCCATGATACGTTGTGTGAGCGTGTAAGCATACCCGGTATCTCCTCTAGAAATACATCTGGGAACTCTTTAGCTATCAGAATGCTGTCTAAGGCTACCAAGTCCTTGTTCAGCTCTTGTACGCTGCACAAGTATAGGGGATACCCCTTCTGAATAAGAGAGTGCATAATCACTGCCGATACCACCTTGGCAGCAGGCTTAGGTTGGGTCCTTCGGTATGAAACCCTATTCCCCTTCGGGCCTCACAAAATCACGCGCTCCTGGGCACAGTCAATGACGGTCTTATATCTCCCCAACATGTCCATCCCCAGAATCACGTCAAAATCCTTCAAATCCATCTCGATTAGGTCCACTAGAAATTCTACCCCGCTTACAACTAATGCCACATCAAAAAATAACTGGCTACATTCCACTTTATCACCGGATGGCAACATTACATACAGTTCTATTCTAACAAAAGGTAATAGTCCAACCTTTGCTGAAAAAGTAAACGAAATAAATGACATGGTAGCACCCAAATCAAATAGCACATTTATCGGCAATGAGCAGACGGTGAACATACCCGTGATGACATCAATATGGCGATTAGCCTCTGCCTGGCTGATCACATTCAGGCGTCTGCCTGACGGGCCTCCCCGCTGAGGAAAATTCCTGGGTCTCTAAGGCCTTCCCTTGGCCTCTCTGGCTGCAGCACTGGCTGGGACAAGTGCGTGCTGAAAATGCTGCGGGGGTGTGGTCTGGAGATGCTGCTAGTAAGCTTATTGTTGTGGCATCAAGGCTCCCCCTTGTGGTACCCATCGAGGCTGGTACTGCTGAGCAAGCGGTGGTCCTCGACACTCAAATGCTTGGTGGCCCCATATAACACATTTTAGGCACGTGATAAGCCTACCTCCACAATCTCGATCGGGGTACTGTGGTTGTAGCGTCTGCATGCGAATCCTCCCGGGGGTACCTGGCCCCTACTGTGGTCTCTCGGCGATGGTCTTCTTAGCCCCTCTGTGCGTGGCTAAGTTTTGCTCCCTGAATTATGTCCCTTAGGCTTCCTCTTCCCGGTATGCTCCTGAACTAGGGTAGCGGCGAGGCAATCCTGCTCGTAAAGTGTAGCCAGGTCAGTGAAGGGCACTGCACCCATCATTCTTTGGATGCTAAAATTAAATCCTTGCTCGAATTGGAACACCACCGTGGATTCATTGGCGGCGATCCTGGGGGAAAAACTTAATAGCTCGGTGAAGCGAGCGTAGTACTGGCGTACAATCATTGATCCTTGGGAGAGCTGCATGAATTCTTGAAGTTTATCCCTCTATAAGCTCTCAGGGTAGAACCGGAAGCGGAGTGTAGTCTTGAATGCTTCCCATGCACGGTATTTAACCCACCAGGCATTTGCCACGCCTCTCAGGAAAAAGGCCGCTATGCTGGGCTGCCGAGCTAGGGGCAGTCCATTGCCTCAAAGGTGCGATCTATATCTCGGATCCATCCTTCGAGGATCACGGGGTCCTCCTAGCCTGAGTACGTTGAAGGATGGTGCCCGGTAACCCTCCTCATCCAATATTCATCGATGCCCTTGGGGTGGTGGGGGTGCGGCACCGGTACAACAGGTTGTCGCTGAACAAACTCCATAAAGGGTTCAAACGCCCTTGGGGTAGTGGGGGTGGTGAGTGGATGCTGCATAAGAAAAGGGACGTTAGGTTGGACCCCTTTTACAGTTTGAAACATTTATTTCACACTACAACTCTTCTTCAAACTATTTCTAATCTACCCCTTTGTTTCCTCACAGTGGCCCAAACTCAGAAAATTTAAAAACATGAGAGCTTTGTCAAGGCGAAAAACACTTTAAAACTTGGTAAAAACTTCGCAATTCAAATTTGGTTTGAAAATTAGGTGTGGTTTCAAGAACCGACGCTCTGATACCAACTTGTAACACCCCCAAAATTTACTACAGAAAAATTTCGTTTAAATACAAAGGTTTTACATAAATGAAATATTAAAATCGTAAATTCAGGGGACATTACCGCCACACTTAGTACCAGATTGGTTCACTCATGTCGTTCTAGTACTAAGTGGTAAGGGTAAGCAGGGTTAACATCAAATACAAGTTAATAATAAAAACACGAGTCGTTCATAAAACAATGAGAGTCCATGAGAGGACTGCCTCATAGTCATACAGAGATTAGAGTGCGCTTTAGAATTACAACCCAGAGAATAAGTGACAAGAGTTTTTCAAAACATAAAATACCGTACGACATCACATACTAGAATAAAACGAAACATGGTCAAATAAGATGGAAAAACAAAGTCTGGCTGAGTCGCTCTCGATCCCCAAGTCAGGTCTAGGCTCAATGCTCAGCCCCACCCGATGCCTCGTAAGTGTCGTAGGCATCGAAGACACGATCCCCTACCTGCAGAAACTCAGATGGGTCTTCTGCTCGTGGGAATGGGCAGCACCCATGAAACGGGTGATCAATATGCTATGTACTGAGTAAGGTAACCATGTACTAAGGCCAAACATACAAAAACATACAACAAAGCACACATAGCACAATCATATAGGCAGCATGCAGTAACACAAATGATGAAGGCCTGCTACGGTCCGGATAGACTTATTCTTTAGATTTCTGGTAAATATAGTCGATTCACATCATAGTCTTTATCAATCTATGCAAGTGCGGGAACCCCACTATTATAGCCAGTGGACCGGTCATGCAGGGAAAAATGTTCTTAGCCACTATTATTTGCCGGTGGACCGGTCATGTAGGGCAAAATGCTCCTGGCCACTATTATTCGCTGATGGACCGATCTGGCCTTGACTCACATAGTGTTTCACTGTAATTACTTTATATCTTTCCCATGTCTTATCATCATTACGTTTGGTTTGTTGAGTACGGAGACCCCCACTATTATAGCTGGTGGAATGATCATGCAGGGTAAAATGCGCCTGACCACTATTATTCACCGGTGGACAGATCATGTAGGGCGCCCCGGCTCTTGGCTACTATTATTCGTCAGTAGCCTGGTCTAGGCCCGACTCAACAATCTTTCTCTTTAAATGGATAGTATATTATTCGTGTCTTATTTGATAAATATTACACCCTTGACATGCATGTCACCAACATTCTACTTCTATCCTCTCAAGGGGGCCTGTCCCATATCTTGAGACTCCTGCGCCCCTTATCACACCCCAACATCCATCCCCCCTTATGCTTACACATAATGAAAAACCAACTCCTAAGGTATGAGTTAAGGCCCAACACCTCATAACATCAACTCCACTTACTATCACCCTCTAGGGAGTAATGTTATACACCCAAATTTCAAACCCAAACTCAAACCCAAATTTCCTTAAAAATATATATATTAATACAAGAATTTCAATGTTTATTAATAATTAAGTAATATAAATTAATAATAACATAATATAAAAGAAAATTATGACATAACAATACATTAAATTTATTATTAGCATTATTTCTACTATAATTATCATTATTATTGTTGTTATAATAGAAAAAAAATGATTTATACTTTTTTATAGTATATATTTTTTATTTTGTATTATTATTAGTTTGTATTACTTAATTATTAATAAAAAAAAATAAAATTAGTGTATTAATATGTATATTTTAAAGAAAATTTGGGTTTGAAATTTGGGTAAATAGTATTTTCCCCCTCTGGGGGTGTTCCTTTGAAAACCCTAATTTGACCTATGTGGCCCAACTTTCTCTCACTTACACTACCGTTACTTCATTTATCGCCCCATACCTTATCTCATTTAGATCAAATCCCAAATCATATCGCTTTACCCCTCAACTCCACATATGACCGAAAAACCCTAGTTGGCCACTTCAACCCTGGTACCTTTCTTCTCCCACAAGTAACATCTCTCTTTTTCACCCAATATCTCTTCTCTCTCATGGCACCCATACTCATCCCTTATAAAATAAATTCCCACTCTTAACCCGTACTTCACTTTCCCTTAATTATTTTTTTACTTCCACATTTTTCAGATTACCGCTTCCTCCCAAAACCCTAACCGGGTCCGTTATACACCCTTACACCAACCTACGTACTATTTTTCATCCCAAGTCTCTAATCACTCCACAACTCTCCCCTTAGCTTATTTACATCCTAAAACAACTTTTCTCACATAAAGATCATCCCCATGCAAGTTTTATCCATCCTATGCAAACACCCAAAGTCCCTATGCAAATTTTAGGATTCCCATGCATGGTTCCCATCTCTCATTTATTTTGGTCATTTATTCCTCTTTAATTTTCTCTCATGGATCATGAGGTATTTTGGTCAACCTCGTATCTCCCTTAGTGAACTTACTTCCCATTTCTTTCTTTTTGTTCTTTCATTCCCATATCATATTATCAATTGTCCTATCATGCATGTCCTAGGGGGCCATATCATATCACATCATAATCACCATATATACATATCATACTCATGTCATAAGAAAACATATACAAACATACCTCAACTCCAAGCTGCGCTACACATAAGACAAGTTAATGACAATCATAGGATATATGACGTAGCATGATATATAGCATCCAATACATATAAGTCACACAACACACATGGGCCTTATCTACATCCTTAACTAAAACGACATCAGGCTTGGAGCACGATCCAACGCCTCCTTAGGGTTTTGGCTTGATTCACCTATAAGGGGAAAAACTATGGGTTAATCTCCCTCTTACCAAAGATTACCATTATTTCTACCCTACCTTATCATACTCTACTATTAAGGCTAACAACGGTAAGAATAGTTTTATAATTAAAAGTAGGGTTATTATTCTCAAAATAATTACTCATGCTACTACTAACCAAAATAATTCTTAATAGTCATCATGACTTATGTTTAAGTAGTCATAGTGATATTTATAGTGTTAGAGGTAATAATTTTAATATTACTAATAATATTATTATTATTAGTTTTAGTGGTAATACTAATATCAACCCAAACCTAGTAATAATAATAGTAGTAGCATAAGTAGTAT
This sequence comes from Tamarix austromongolica, assembly GCA_039764185.1. Classification (NCBI taxonomy): domain Eukaryota; kingdom Viridiplantae; phylum Streptophyta; class Magnoliopsida; order Caryophyllales; family Tamaricaceae; genus Tamarix; species Tamarix austromongolica. Next base: position 15,148,496 of record CM077819.1, read on the forward strand.
AAAGGTAATGACCATAGTAATTCTTATATTACTAATGTTAATAGTGACAATATGTTAGTGGTTATGAAATATTTACAAAAGACAAGTTAACAATAATAATATTTATAGTAGTATTAAATGATGATGATGATGATAATAATAATAATAATAATAGTGATAATATTAATGATAGTTCTCATCTTAAGGATAACACTAATGACGGTCCTAGAAATCATCTTAGTAGTAGTCTTAGTGATAATGTGGTCAAGTCTAATAGAATAATAACAATAATAATGATGATAGAAATATTAATAATAATGTTAGTAGTAATATTAATAATAATATTAGATATAATAAGGATATAAATCGAAAAGGGTAATAGTAACGTAAGAGTCCCAACATTTACACTAATAATAAAAGTAACAATTGTCAAGTTAGTATTAATAGTATGAGTAAGATAATAACAATAATAATGATGAAGATAGTAGTAGTAGTAGTAGTAGTAGTAATAAGGATAACTATATTAATACTAAAGTTGTAGCCTTTTAAATGATAGTACCATAGTTATAAATATTTCTTAAGTTAGGTTAGATTAAAAGAATAATAACATAACAATAATAATAATAATACCACAACATTAGTAATAATAATAATAATAATAATAGGATTAATACTATTAATACTGCTAAAAATCATTAACAGTTATGGAAAAAGATTTTAAGGGCTGGGGAAAATTAGAATACCACCTAGGGTTGGTGGTGGGACCAACAGCGGTGCATGGCGGCGACAGCGGCGGTGGTGGAGGAGGAAGAGAGGTGGAAAGATGGGGTTATAGGTTAGAGAAGAGGGAATTAGGGGGTGTTTGAGGTGGTGGAAGGTGTAGCAGGTGGAGAGGGGTGGTGCAGCCGGAAGTGGCGGCGCACGACGATTGGTGCGATGGCTGAAGGTGGTGGAAGGTGGAGAAGGTAGAAGGAGAGGGAGTCAGGGAGAAATGGAGGTATAGGAAGGTGGGGTGGAGTCCCCTGGTTGTTTTGGAGGGTGGAGGAGGTGTTGGTGGCGGCGAACGGGGCCCGAGGGGCGGTGCGGGGTTGGTGAGTGCTGATCGGGGTGGCACTTTTGCACGGCCCGGGAGGCTCGTGCAGGGCAAGATAGGGGAGGGGGTGGTTCGGTTCTGTAGAGGGCGGTGCGGGGAAGGTTTTGGTGGGTGGCGTTTGTGGTGGTGGTCGTCGACGACCGTAGAATAAGGAGCTGATAGGGCAGCGGCGTACGGTTGGGGTTTATGGGCTGCGAAAACAAAAGCTCCATCATGGCTGCCTATAAGGGTATTTATGGGTTAATTGAGGGGAAAAACGACAAAGGGAGAAGAAGACAACCGGGGGCAGGTGAGGCAAGTCGCCGACCAGTGGTGGTAGGCAACGCATGCCTTGCGAAATTACAGGGTACATTTGGATCGGGGTAAGGGAAAAATGAAGGGATGGTAGCATGCATGAGGAGGGAGAACGGGTTGGTTGGGTAAAAAATGGAAAGAAAATGATGGGGGAGGCAGGGAAGGACAACCGGACGAAGTAGGTGGCCGTCGACAGGTGCAGGACTGCAAGTCGGGGTTGCAGTTCACGTGAGGAAGAAAGAGACGGGGACAGGGGTGGACTAGAAGGTCCAGGGGAAAGAAAGGAAAAGGAAAAAAGGGAGAGGACCGACCGGCTAGGGGGAACGGGCGAAAGAAAGAAAAAAAAGGGGTTGGGGAAGGCCTGGCCGCGCGGGACGGGGATGAGAAGGGAGTCTGGGCTACGGGCTGGCCTAAACTGGGAAGAGAAGGACAAAAAAATAAGAAAAGGAGAAAGGAGAGGAAGAAGGAAAAGGAAAAAAGAAAAAGAAAGAAGAAAAATGATAAAGAAAAAAGGGAAGAAAGAAAATAAGTGGGTTGGGATATTTTTGGGTATTTGGTATTTTAGATTATTACCTAAAATAATAATATTTAGAAAATAATAACTAATCCCCTTTTTAGATTAATTTGGGCTATTGGAATACATTTTCCTTAGCTTCCATTTTAATTAGTAAAATGTCCAAAATCTTCTAAATAGTTTATTTATTATTTTCTCTTTATTTTCCTCGATTAATTTTCCCTTTATTTTAATAAAATAATTTATTTACTTAATTTTCCTAATAAATTATTATTTTGCCATAATTCCTAAATTAGGATTTTGGGGTATTTTAGTAAGTCATCATACTAATACTATGCTTGCATAGATATTTGTATGCAGGTACTCTAGTTTAATTCATATATGATTTGGACTTGGACTAAGAGTTAGGGCTACTCGAATTTTTGTCCCTCAACGACACTTGTAATTATTTGTAAATATTTTAGAAGTTAAGTTGTATTGAAAATTTTAAGTTGGTGTTGTAAATGACCATTTATAGTTCTATTGTTTGCTTTAGTTTTTGGAACATAGGTTTTCTATTGATTTATTAGCAATGATTTTTATAGGGTTTTCCATTGTTTTTATCGGCAATAATTTTTGATTTAGTTTCTATTTTAGGATTTAATAAATAGGTTTTTAACCTTATACCTATTAGGAGATAAATGACGTACATCTATCTTATAGTAGGTGTGATAGTATCACTCCCCATTCTCTTGTGTTTACTTTCGTATTATGTCAATCTTAAACAAATTTTTTCAATAGTGAAAATGGGGGTGTTCCAATGTATTTGTCATCTCGCCCACATTTTACCTTCCTGAATTTTCCACTAACAAATTATACAAGTAAAGAAAACAAATAATTTGCCTCTCCCTTTGAAGTACACATACTCAAACACATTCCCCAACCTTAGTTTTACCAAAATGAAATGCAAAAAAAAGTAGAATTTTTTACCACAAATATTAACTAAAAATAACATTGTTTCATAAAAAGTCTAAATAAATTGACTACGAACACTAAAAATAACATTGTTTAATAAAAGTCTAAATAAAAAAAATATTTTTTTTAGTTAAAAATATTTTATTTTTAATATCAAAAAAGAGTATAAACAAATTTTATAAATAAATTTAATTACATGAGCATTATTGATTAGCATTTGGATTTAATTAATTGGTATGATAGTTACCTAAAAATAATGACGCTTAACCAATAGCATATGAAAGTATAACTTAAAATTAAGAAATAAGAGAATATTATGCATAAAAAATACCATCAATTTCATAACTCAAAATGATCAAACTTTTGAAAGCATCGAACTACTTTCATGAATTAATAAAACAAAATTACTCCTAATTGGAGAGGATGAGATTTGACATAAAAGGGGTGGTTTTTGAAATAAACTTTACAACTTCCTAATGAAATACCACATGCCTACAATTATAATTTCAACCAATCATTTTGCTCAACTGCTAAACGTAAATCAGTTAAAATAATGGGAAAAAGATGACGATGAATAAAATTCTAAGAAACACTTTAGGTTGTATTTATATCTTGTAAGTATGGTTGCATTACTTTGTAGGATGTAACTCATATCTTTTATCCCATAGATAGATGATATTATTCCATAAAAATTTAAAACCTTCAATGGAGGTTTCATTACAAAATAAATCTTTAAATGAATAAAAACTTATAAAAGTAAACAAAATTCAATAAAAAATCAAAAGAAATATGTATAATACGAGAGGGAAATATATTTTATTAAGTTCGGTATGAATATTATGTGCATGAAATTTTAATGCACAACCAAATGGAAGTACATAAAGAATAATGCAACTATAGATTTTTTAAAATATGAGGTCGAGAGAGAGATTAGTTTAACTTTTCATTAGTAACGTGGTGATCGGAAAAAGATGATAACCATTTACTTATTAATTCTTTTGTAATTTTTTGTTTGAAATATTTTAAGTTTATTATGGTTGAATATGAATGAGGGGTAATTTGATACTAAAATGTAGGGTTGAAAGCGGATAATTGGATAGACGAATGTTGTATGCTTTTTTTATTTATTTTATTTTTAATCTATGTTATATAGATTTCATATAACCTTTTTAATCATTTGAGAATATTTGAATTACGAACTTTGTCATGTAGTATATATTATAGATTTTGAACTTTAAAGGGAGGATTGTGAATGCATAATTTAACCCCTCATTACCACCATGCTAATTGGAGAAAGATGAGAACCATTTTTTTTATAATTATATGTTTAAATGATTTTAAATTTATTAAGATTAAATTTAAAAGACGAGTAATTTGATGTAACAATATCAAGGAGTTGTGAAAGTTTTTATCGATTAATATTTGATGGATTTATCTTTTATTTTGAATTAAGTAATTAGTAGTATAGTAATATATAAATATTACTATGATTAATTACTTTAATTTTCAATTAAAAATTAGACATAGGTTATAGATGAGAAAGTTCTTTAATGTTATTTTTGACAATAATTTCTTATATATATTATGTTTTGATATTAAAAATCTCAAATATAGATAATTAGGTAAAGATAGATAGAAAAAAATGATATCATCCCTTATTTATTTATACGTATCAATTCTCATATATATATATATATATATATATATGTATACAATTTATCATATCCCATGTACTAGTATCCATAATTATCACATTAATTATGAAAGGAAATTAATGAATATAAAAGGTGATCAAAGAGACACAAAATTAAAAAGTTAAAACGATAATGAAAGAGATTATTACAATTTGATGGAAATAATTAAAATATTAAACCTAAAATTTAATACCATATACCTTTATAAATTATTCATTTACAATATTTAAATAATATATTCATAACATAATATAGATTATACCTTTTTTTTATATGGATAAAATAAAGAATTATAAGTTTTAATATAATAAATATCCAACATTAGAGTCAAATAAAAAAAAATATTGAAAAATGCGTTGCCCAGGAACCGCAAACACATTAAAAACTATATCTCGGAAAAGAAAAATAGTAAAATAATAAATAGCTTTAAAATTATAAATTTTATGAAAATTTATATTCATAAATTGTACTCCAATTTTGGAGTAAAATCAACAGTAAAAAGGATCCTCTAAAAAAATAAAAAAAAAGGAAGAATTATGGCGGCGGGCCATAGCGGGAGACATCTCCCCGTACGCCCACTGTGTTTATAACCCCGACGTCGCAGCCACCATTGCAGCACCTGAAAATAATTGAAAATGGACGAGAAAGAAGTGACATCGAAACCCAAACTGTCCGACAAACGCCTCAAACTACCTCTGTCTTCCCCATTAATGGATACCCGGCAGTTGATCGACGCTCTCCCCTCTTATATCTCTCTCTACAATAATTCCACATCCTCCAGACCTAGCTCCAATTCCAATCTAGATAGGCCGTCAGTTCTCAAATGGTTCTCTTCCCTCACCGTTCACCAACGCCTCTCTTACCTCACAATTGTCGATCACAGCTTTGCTCAGCTCCTCCTTCAAATGCTCTCAAAGCTACGTTTATGCGGTGGCCATGGCTCCTTCATCATTCTCCCTGACCTTCCTTCCTCAGAGTCACCCTACCTCCCAACCCTCTGCTTTCGGAAATCCCTAGGCCTCTTAGCTAGAATTTCCGACTCTAATGAGTCGAGCCGGTTGATCCGCGATTCAGTAAGGTTTTTCAACTCGAAGGAGGGCGAGAGTGTAAGGGACTGTAGCTGTGACGTGAATTCTATTGATACCGTTACATTCAGTGATGAATTTGTTGTAAATGTGGATCGGTTTGTGAAGGCTATGGATGGAGTTTCGGATTCTGGTTTTTTGGGTTCTGATTGGGTAGAAGTGGGTATGGATTGGGTCGAATTTGGCTGGTTGAAGGCAAAAGGGTATTATAGCTTGGAGGCTTTCGTTGCTAACCGAGTGGAGGTGGCTTTGAAGTTGGCATGGCTTAGTAGCAACAATGGTAAGAAGAGAGGCGTGAAGTTGAAAGAGAAAGCAAGTAGCGTGGGCGTAGCCGCTAATGTGTATTGGAGAAAGAAGGGTTGTATTGACTGGTGGAATAGATTGGGCAGGGAAGTAAAGAGCAGAGTGTTGTGGATGGTCCTTGGGAAGACTACCAAACCATTGGTATTTCTACGTTCTAGAAAATTCTCTTCCTGTGAGAATAGTTTATGTGATGTTTTGTTTTATAATTCTCATATGATATTGTTTCTTCAACAGAACATGCTAGTTGTTTTTTTAGTGTTTTTCAATATATAGTGAATTTCCTATTACCATGAAACAAAACAGGGTGGCCTATAATCTATCTTGCAGACTAATGACATACTGAAAGGTTTAATCACCCTTCTCATCATAGGAGAAGTTGTATTATAACTTCCACAAGTGGTTTTGGTTGGGAAATATCTATCATTTGATTTTTTCACAGCCTTCCCACTTCCCAGGGAGCAGGGCCTATACTATTGACATGTGGCAACATATGTGAAGATAATGAATATTTCTGGAAATTATATCTTGTTCCATTCATTGTGTTTCGTTGCTTCTCCTAATCTGGGTTCTGAACTGTTCATAACTGAATGCATTGTCAGAAGACTTTATAGGAATCAGTTGGTCATACAATGATTCTCTTGATCAAGGTGAAATTATTCTGCTTTGTATTGTGCTGATGTTTTGTTGGAGTTTAAAATGAGTTATTTGCATGTGAAAAATAGTAGCTGATATGCGACATACAGTACGAGTGGAATGGTTTCTGGCAATATTTTCTAAATATGTCATTTAGGCCTCCACCTGAATGCAGCCGCAGAAACTTTTGAGGAGTATCTTGGCAATTCGCATTAAGTTCATCAGTGGTTCAACTTTGTTTTTACCCGGCCAAATGTTTTCCTGCCTAAAGTGAATTAACAACAAAGGATGTATCGGCGGTTTAGTAAAATGAAACCCACCAACACATTAGATAAATTCCAAATGAAGAGTTGAGGATTGCTTCTATTTCCATTGAGCTTACCAACGTAGTAGTGGCTTGTACATGTGAATGTGATATTTCCACACTTGATTGTGGTTTCAAATGAAATGCATAGTAATGTTTGGTGATGGCTTGTACATGTGAATGTGATATTTCCACACTTGATTCTAGCATCATAATAGATGTACCATAGATTCTCTCTCATCATTTAGGGCAATGCTTGACCGAATATTTCCCAAGTGGGCTTAGTGTGGGCATACTTTAGATGTGACATTGATGTGGAACTTAATCTTCTCGTTCTCTCCTCCCAAGACGGAATTTGATCAAAATATGATACTTACGTGTACATTTTATTTCCATAAAAGTGTGGAAGCTACATATGGCGAAAGTTCTAAACCTATTGAAAAGGGAAAAAAAGAAGAAGTGTTGAGGCTACATGTATACTTAGGGAATCTCCTCTGAGTGCTCGTAAAAAAAATGCATGTGTTGATCAATAATATATGTACCAGTAATCCTATACCTGCGTGAATCACGATACTATATATGTGCCTAAGTGAGCTGTAATAGCCCAACCTCTATTTTGGTTGCTATTTGTTATGAGATCCTTGGTAGTTCTTAATGGATTGGCGACTATTCTTGGAAACTACCACTAGCCATCTAGGTTGCTATGTCCTCAGTTGTTCCCTGATGAATATCCTAGGAATTTACCCATCTTGATATTGCAAAAAAGGACTCATGTCTAACTATTGAGTTTCCTTAGGTACAGTCCAACCCTTGGATCCTCTTTGTGGTGCATGTGCTAAATAATTGGGTCTTGCTTAAGGAAGATGATGAATTTTGGATAAGAGTTCCAACAAAAGAAAAGCAAGAAGGGGGGAGGAGATAAAATCTGATCTAAGAGTTACCCTCTAGATCAAATACTCACAATCACCATCCAAGATATTCAACTCTTACAATAAATAAGGTAAGATTTTGGGGATAAAATCAATCAAAATTTTCACTCAAGGTTGAAGGTGCATCTCACCAAAAGGAAAATATGAGGAAACTAAATTTGATCTTTATTCATACGTGACTCTAACATTTATAATTAAATATTAGGTCTTTTGAGTTGCAAAAAGACCATAATGACCTTCTATAGACTGATTTAATTACACACTAATTAAAACAAAGAGCATAGAACTTGGTTATGAAACAAACTAGTGGTCACCATTAAGGACTAACTTATCTAGTTTGGTTCTAACCATGAATCAATCAGCCCATCGACTTTTAGGACTCATAAATTTCGACCATACAACCCCCCGTGTTACCCTACATCTGATTATGTTGTTTCGTACAAGTCAAGATGCTAAACTAGTAGCTAGGTATCATTAACTTAACAAAAAGCAACCCTAGGCTTTGGTAACTGTCTTAAGATCTTATCTTCCGAGTACAACCAACATCTAAAAGTGTCATAAAATATCATAAGCCCCTGCCAACAAGCCTTCTGTGCGGCTGCTGCTCTTGAATTTCAGTGCCTGAATTTGCCCTTAAGCTGGTCAATCATGTTGCTACAGGACCCTATGTTTTTGTGCCAAATCTTGTCTAAAATTGAGAGATTGAGTGCTGTTATACCTGTAATGGTTGCTGTTGAATGTCCTTCACTTTGTGCCAAAAAAAATGTCCCAACATTTGGACAAAAATGTAGCAATAGTTGATGTGGTTGGCTGTTGATTATCTTTGAATTGTGCTACCCAAACAACATTCAAAAGCTGTAGAAATCTGCTACCTTGGCTGCTATTCGTGTGGCTTGGGTTCGTCTTCTTGGCTGGTAGGTAAGCAGTTTCCATCGAGCCAAATTAGAGCCCAAAAAGGGTGGTGGTTTGGGACGTGTGTGCGTGGCTTGTATTGCTCCCTAATTTAGCATGTTAATTCTGTCCAAATAAGAAGGCATTTTTTTGGTTGACTTCAAATTTAGGAAAAATTAATGACCAACATATTATCAAAATGTTTGGGACATCTTTTGAATACTTGAGGTTTGTTTCTTTAATTAAGATACTTGCAATTGATGACTTAGAAACCTCTGTAGTTGCTGCATCATGCCTCATTTTGTGTCTCACAAAAAAAATCAGTCCTAAAGAACTTAAAGGCCATGAACAAAATAAGCCATTAAGCAGTTTAGTTGGTTGAGACTCATTTTGGTTCCATATGAACCATGTTGAGCCACTTGAATCTTGGTTGATCGATTCGAGTACCTAATGGGCTGAGGTTAAAGTGGTGGAGTTTGATAATTGTTTTAGAGTTGTTTGAATGCCGAGGGAGCCTTCTTGATGCAAGGTTGACACATTCAGCATGATACAATCCTCCTTGAATGAGTTTGAGGCTTTGAGCTTGAATAAGGACCCTATATGTGCACTTAAGACAACAACCAAATCATCTCAACTTTGATAACAAAATTTTAAAATGATAGTGAATGCTCCTGCATCACTCTGCAAGGAGGCCCTCCTAGGTTCAACTTGTGGCTTTTACATTGGTGTTTGGCTCCACAAACCACCACAAGTTTTTGAACATGCTTTATCCTTATTCCATGCTCCTGTGAGACTTTCCTTACCCTTCTCAATATTGTTCCAAGGCAAACCCGCTTAAGTGTGTAATTTCTATGGATAATGGATTTTGGCAAGGAAGATGGACTTTGTTGATTTAGGTATTCTCAATCATATCGCACTTCAACCTTGGGTCTTAGTAGACGTCTTCATGGACCTATAAGTTTCTAGCACAACATATATGTACCTTTTTGATTTGAAATGTTCCTAAAATAGCTTTGAGAAATTTATGATGATTGATCCTATGTATTCGGTACTGTCAAAGCTAGTGTGCAATCCCTTGGACCATGACCATTTGACGGCCCTGTAACAATTGCCTATGATAAGCTTATATATTTATCTTAAACTTATTCTATATTCGCATTTTTATATTTCTTGTTAACTCAAATGAAGATCATTTGTTAGTGTTTGATCGGTCTCATGTACTGTTGTTTTTTGCTTCCTTTAGTGTCACATTTTAGGCGACTATGGATTAAATTGGCTAGTAGAGGTCATTTAAGAGGAAGAAGTTATGAAGAAGCATGTTAACTAAGAGGTGGACGATTTGATTATAGCTTCCATCAGATAACATTCTTTCTCCTGTTAATATCTTCTATGAATTGGCATTGCAGTTTTACTAAACCTAGGGTATCTGAAGATAGTAACTTTAATTAAAGAGGTTGGTAACTGCCTAGAGCTATAGAAAGATTTAAAGGTAGGAAGAATAAGCTCTTTGTTTGTAGTTGAATCTATTGAGATACTACGTGTCTTTGAGGCAAATGCAATTGTCAAGAGTTGGTGAGAGTCATGATCCATTTGCCTTGGTGACTGGATAAAATTGCAGGGAAGAGTGGTCCTTTTCTTTAGTTGATCCAAATGTGTATGCTTTTGGAAGGAAAACTCAACTCAGCGTATAAAGTTGTTTACCTATGCTTTTAATCCTGGCATATGGAGTCTGTTCCTTGTTGGATCATATAAGATGTTATAATCTCTACACTCCTCAACCAAAAAATAAAATAAAATAAATAAATAAAATAAAAAAATAAAATAAAAAAATAAATAAAAGGAGGAGGGAAAGGAAAGTCCATCTCTAAATCGTTTGCTATGTTTGCATAGCTGTATCTTTGAAACTATACATATCCTTTTCTTGGTTTTGCTTCTGAAAAAATTCAGGTGTTTTCATAAATATTTTGAAAGTTTAACTTTATCAATTTTCCTAAATAAATGAATACAAAAAGAACAGGAAATATTGTGTCTCCAAAGCTGCTTATTGGTGCTTTCTTAGCATGTTATGGCTTTGCCCACAGTCTGTTCTTAGGTTACAGTATAAGTTGCCCACTTGCTCTCATCTTATCATCCAGATTTATTGTGAGGGCAAGTATCAAACATAGAGAAATTCTGTGTCGGTTCATACTCATGCATGCAGTATTTCTGAATTACCCTCTGTTGGAGTAAAACTACATGGAAAAGCATTCAATATGGCAATGCATTATAGAGGTTGATATTATCTGACAGATCATATGTGCTCCCTCAATTTCGGAATATGCCTTTTATTTTCAGGATGATCCAATTGTCCATTTTAAAAGTAGTCATAATATTAAAATTGTGTTCCTAAATGCCATCTTTTATTATCAATGTTAAATGATCCCAACACAACTTTAGTTTTGTTTATTTGTCATCCTCTTATTTCATGCCTAAGATGGTAATTTTGTCATAATTATACATGCTGAAATGTAGTTTTTGAAACTCACATTTACAATAATAGGAGGGATGGGATATTAATATTGGAAGAGTATGTCGCTTAAGTTGCTACCTAAACAGGCTGTCCATATTTATAAGGGTGTTTTATCTACTTCTTTTACCACTCCATTTGTCCCATTTCGTTTATTGGTTTGAAAGTTGTGTATCAAGAAGTTAGTCGAAAACAACAATAAGTGAATTATGATGCATCACCATTTATTCATGGCATGCCAAAGCAATGTTCTAAGGGTATAATTTTTGATAGACACAAATGAATGAAGGTGACGGAAATGAACCTTACGATCGTATTCAAGAAGACAATGATAATCGAGGCCATATGAGCGCCTGGTACCTCCCACAAGTCTACTTTCCCCAATGTCTTCCCTCTATCCCCTGGCTCTCATATATAAACAATACTCCTTAACAGCATCATAATAGAAAGGAAAGAAAAAAATAAGAAAAAATCTCCAATAGATTCTAGTAACTAACAATAGGTGACTCAGCCTTCTTTCCTTCAGCCGGCGTAATTCTCCCCATGTGCCATATCCCGTCCCATTTCCCTTACCCAAATCCGCCCTTAGTCCTCCTCACATAGGTGCGCCTCATTAAGGGTCTGTCAATTTTCTCTTTCCACCTTTAGCACTTCAAAACATTTGGGGCCACTCTAAAGATGAATGGCAAGCATGTTTTCTTTGTCTCTATTATTTTATGCTTTTTGGATGTATTAAGAGATGCGACTGACTTTAATAACAATTTAATATTTGTGTTTTTTTTTGTCTGACCTTTTCTTTTGCATCTTGGGATGGTAAATGAGTTTGGAAGTTGACTAAGGTCGGTCATCTTTAAAAATAAGTCCAATTGTAAATTTTAATGTTGAGTGTGGCTGTGGGAGTTTGGTTTGGAGTAATTGATTACAAGTTCTATGAATCAATTCTTTGTAGATATGCTGCTGAGGCTTTGAGTGCTACTTTTCTCTCTAGTAGGTACTAGGATAAGCTATCATTTATCTTAAAGGCCCATTAAAGAATGCCAAGAATGAAAACTGAAGTTGAATGTGGAAAAATGCACTTTGGAATGCATTAAATGATCACTCTAATGCCCTTTAATAAAAGAACACTTTTGACAGTTAAAAATGGGAAATGTCATGGCTAAAGCTGGTGAAGAGTCTAAGATAGTGAGATATTTGCTACAGAGTGCTTCCAGTTCTAGTATTTTCATAATTTCTTAGGTCCATGAATTAACCTTAGAAAACATATTTGTCTGAAATGTTCTTAATGCATTATGAAATGGGTGCTCCAATGGGTTTCCAAACTGAGTTTGGGTGCTTTAACCTTTTAGCCATTGATGCCTGGTATTCAATATTTTCACATGCATGGGCTGTTTATCTTTCAATATACCTTTATGTGGTTATTATTACTTTTTCTGTTTTTATTGTTGTTGCTATTATTATTATTATTTTAGTATTATTAACTTGGATTTGGGTAACAGAAATAACTATATAATACTGCAATTCTGTGCATCTTAACTTGGTTGCTTGCACTTTTCTCTGTGGAAGCCTGGACACTTTGATTGTTAGTGCTTTGGATTATTTCCTGATTACGGAGCTTATAGATGTAGGAGATCTGTAACTAGCTATTATCTGACTTCCTACTGTTGCAATTTTTCAGATTGGTGAACTTTTAAAAGGTGCTGAGGAAACAGTAGGAGATAAGATGCAGTTTTCTTGCAAACCATTAATATTGGGTTGCAATGTAGATCTTGGCTTGGCTTCTATGAATCATTCTCCATTGCTGGATATTATTTATCGATTGGCTGTGCTTCAAGATATTGTTGCAATGATGTCTGCGTGGCAGTGTGATGATTTTGATGGAGAAAAATTGTTTCTTAGCTCACTGAATAGTGTCAATTCCATTTCTGACTATGTTTCACGGAAAATGAGAGCACTACTTATGGTTATTTCACTTGATTCTACAAAGCTTGAACTATTTGAAGAGAAAGATCTAAAAGATCCCCCAAATAAATCAAAGAAGAAGCTTGGTGCAACTGGTCGCAAAAAGAAAGGGAAAAGTCAAAGTGTGAACAAGTTAAATTCTGCCACCAATCATTGCAATGATAAACTTTCCAATGGAAAGAGTCCCAAGGTTCTGTTTCTTCTCTCTCTCTCTCTCTCTCTAAAATGAAAATGATAAAAACCTGCTTATGAATGCTCAGAAAATTTGGTTTTAATGTTCCAGGATAATGAATTTGGCTGTGCCTGCAATGATACAATGGAATTTGTGAATTGTGTTAAAAGGGTTATTCCTCAAGAAAAGGATAAGAAAGGTCATTTATCCATAGCTGATAAGGTAATCGTGGATTTGGTACCTTACTGGAAATTATTTTATTGGTTTTTGTTTCTTTGTTATCATTCATGCAGCCTTTATTATTATTTTTATTATTTGCTTGGCTGTTAGTTGGTATTCATTTCATTTGTTTTATGGCATTAGAAAATGGACCAAGGATCCACCAATAAGAAGGTAGAAGTTGCTTCAAAGAAGTATAAGAAAGATAGCCGTAAGAAAAAGAATTCATGTCGAAAGATCCATGCTTCAAGTTCATTCCAGGATTCTTCATCTGTACCTGGGGATTCTGCCTCCTCTCTTGTTGCTGTGCGGGATGACCATAAGGATTTGCATCGGCTGTCTGATGATTCTGGAGTTCAGGAAATGGATACTGCTATAGGTAATTCATTGTCCATACAGAAGTTAGATATTACCTGCTATTACATGTTTCGATTGATTGAAGATCACTTGCTTACTTTCAAAGCAGATAAGGTTGCAGGTTCAGCAGAGGGCAGTCACAGACCTTTCACAGAATGCTGTCTGCCATCTAATGAAATAAAGGATGAAGTTGCACTCCTAGAAACAGAAAAAGAAAATGATAGAGTAAATTCTTGTGGAGTTTCTCCTGAAACAACAGGAGTTCGATTTGGTAGTTCGCCCATCATTGATAATTCTCACAGTGACTGTACGGGAAGCACAGTTCTAGATTCTTCTGTGTGTAATAAAGCTGATGACATCAAAATTGAAGCTGCTCTTACACATGGGATAGGCAATAAGGGAGCGTGCAATGGTGAAGCCATATTCTCCTCTGGAGGCCCTTCATATGAGTGGCCTAGTGTAGCTCCTCTTCACTTTCCAGGTTACAACTCACAACATCTTCCTCCAGCCACTGATAGATTGCATTTAGAGGTTGGACACAACTTGTACAATCACTTCCAACATTCCACCATACAGCAGCTACATCAGGCCAGGAACTCCCTGATGGATGGGGCATGTGGGAGGATCCTGTCTAAGTTACCAGTGAGTTTAGATTGGCCCCCTTTGGTAAGAAATATCAATGGATTAACTTCATCTCTGACTTGTAACTACGATCCTGGATTTATTTCAAGGAGGCAATGTGCATTGCAGCAGGGTTTCACGAAGAAAAATGCACATTTCAGTGCAGTAACTAGTGAGGACGATCGGAAGTATTCTGCAGATTTTGTTGATGTATCCGATCGGTCAATCTCACAAGAATTGGCTGATGAATATGATAGCCATTGGGTATCAGAAGAAGAATATGAGATGTGTGCCATGCCTTGCATAGACTATAATCAATATTTTGGTGGTGGAATTATGTACTGGAATCCTTCGGATTACCCAGCAGCTGGTTTTTCTCGTCCACCTTCTATGAGTTCCGATGATAGTTCATGGGCTTGGCGTGAAGCAGACATGAATAGGACTGTTGATGACATGGTTTCCTTTTCATCATCTTATACTACTAATGGTTTACCTTCACCTTCTGGTGCTCCTTTCTGTTCTCCTTTCGACTCTCTGGGCCCCGGGCCCCAAGCACTTGGTTATGTTAGGCCAGGAAATGAGATTTCCGCTAAAGTACTGCAGAGTTCCTCAACAGTACCAGACTTGGAGTCTGAAGAAGAAGCTGTTGTTGATGGAGATGCAAAGTCTGGTGATTCGCTTCCTTATCCTGTGCTGCGACCAATTATTATTCCAAATATCTCTAGGGAAAGATCAAGATCTGAGTTTAAGCGTGGTCATGATCTTAGAAGTCCATGTGTTCCACCAAACAGGCGGGAGCAGCCTCGTATTAAACGGCCACCATCACCTGTTGTACTTTGTGTTCCACATGCTCCTCGTCCACCTCCTCCTTCTCCTGTAGGTAACTCCAGAAAGCATAGAGGTTTTCCAACTGTTAGATCTGGTAGCTCGAGTCCAAGGCACTGGGGCATGAGAGGATGGTTCCACGATGGAACTAGCTTTGAAGACACTTGTGTATGTGTGGATGGTGCTGAAGTAGTTTGGCCTTCATGGAGCAATAAGACCTTCTCTTCCCATCAAATAATTCAGCCCATAGCAGGAGCTTTGTTGCAGGATCGCTTGATTGCAATCTCTCAACTGACACATGATCAGGATCATGTAAAGACATATTCTTGTAGTTCTATTTTGTTCTGGCTTATTTTTTCTTTGGCCACTAACTGTAGTTCATTACAGCCAGATGTTGCCTTCCCCCTTCAGCCGCCTGATGCACTGAACTGCCCGGCACGCAAGGCATCTTTGCCTATGATGCACAACCTTCTCCATGAAGAAATTGAGTGTTTCTGCAAGAAGGTATTGGCCATTTGCCATGGTTTCCTGGCTCTAAAAGCTCACACATCCTTTTTCTTTGAAGATCTGATTTTTTGCTTGTTCCCTTGCATGCTTCATCATTGATGTTTATGTTGCATGATACCTTATCAGGTTGCGGCAGAGAATTTTATCAGGAGGCCTTACATCAATTGGGCTGTAAAGCGGGTTACACGTTCTCTTCAAGTTTTGTGGCCTAGATCAAGGACAAATGTTTTTGGTTCAAATGCCTCAGGACTATCTCTTCCGACAAGTGATGTGGATCTTGTTGTCTGCCTTCCTCCAGTTAGGAACTTGGTAAGAATCAGTTCAATTTACCTCACAAGGAGTTAAATCATTGGTAACAATCAGTGAATTTTTCTGATATATTATAAGTTCTTTTTGTGCATCAGGAACCTATTAAAGAAGCAGGAATCTTGGAAGGGCGTAATGGTATTAAAGAAACTTGCTTACAGGTAGATTGTATTTATATTTGGCCAGGAAAATATGGTTTTTTATCTTGCTTCTGCTTGTGCTAATTTAACAAAAAATTAGCTTTGAATATGCAATGATAATTTTGATCTCTAATTATAGGATGAGAAATGAACGGGACTGTTGTGAGTCATCTCTTGCAGCTATTTCATGGGACATTTTCATCTGCATTGATATTTGCTGTGCAAGCTTATTTTTGCATCAATATTTCCATTCTTGTATTAAGGATTTTTTGTGGGCAAAAAACAAAATTTCCCCTGGATAGCATTGTCAGGGACTTCCCTTAATCAAATTTGATGAGGAAATCAGCATTTTTGTAGGACATACAACATTCATCCAAATTGGTCCAATGAAATTTCTGGAGTTAATAAGTTCTGTCTCCCTTGCAACACGCTTAAGCTGTCATCCATATTTTATTTTTCCTATTTGGATAATATTCATTGTCTGCCTTTTTTCTTCCTGCATCTTGTATTTGGCTGTCATGATGCCAACCTGAAATTGTTGGACAGTGTGCTTTTCTATCCTGTTGCTCTCTTTCTTCTTTAATGTTCTTTATATACTTCATTTGCCAAAACATTCCTGTCCAGTGAATTTTATATTCGATGCCTTGAAACTGTTCTTGCTTGGTAGCTTTGACTTCTCTGGTACCTCTAAAATTAGCATAATTTGTGGTTGGTCTTTCAGCATGCAGCCAGGTATCTTGCAAACCAGGAATGGGTAAAAGCTGATTCTCTTAAAACTGTTGAAAATACAATGGTAAGTTATCTTATCTTGTTAGAGATCTGTGGTCATAATGTATTTTTTTTTGGCAACTCACAAAATAGGTCAATTTTAGTAGTATTTTTCTATTAAATTTTCCCATTTTTTAAAATAAGATTTTCGGTCATTGTTTACATCTATGTGCTCGTTTGGTATGGGGGACATAGGGGTGGAAAAATTATTCTCGTATTTTATATATCTTGTATAATCTATTTAAAATTAAATATTCTTATTCTAATGAATACCCATTTTTATATTTTAATTTGATCTAAAATGGTTATTTTATTAAAAATAAATTTATTATTATTAAATACTTAATATAAAAGATACAAACTGGGGGAGAATTTTTTCCACCCCTATTACCCCCATACCAAACAAGCCTTGTATCTTCAATTATACTCTTTCACTTTATTTGCATACCTAATATACCGTCAATTTACATAATCGTACTATCAATGTTGAATAATGATATTGTGCATTTCAGGTTCAATTACTTCGGGTTTGGATCAATTCCGATCAATTTATTAAGTTGGGTTAAGTTTGGGTTGGGTCGTTTTGATATTTTGTCAATTTATTGGTTTGCTTGCGTTAATTCAGTTCGTGTTTGTGATGGGCGACTTTGTGTTTAGGTCATTTTGATGCCTATATCTTCAATTTGAACTTGGGTTGGGTGACATTGTGTTTAGGTTTGCTCAAGTTTTTGGTTGACTTAGGTCTACTCCAATCATTTTGGACTCATTTTCTCTCTAGTCAACATATCAACTAGGGTAGAGTTCTGATCGAGTTTCCTTGGGTTAAGATTTGATTGGATTTTGAATTGACTCAAATTATGTTATGTTGGTTCGGACTACTTGAAATTATGAGTCAATGACCTAGTAATTGTTTCATATGACTTATATTAATTCTATACTCCTTGTCAAGTTGAATTCGACACGATTAAAACCCAAACCGTCTTGACGGAATTCTCCTCGGTTTTTATATATATATATTTTTTATATTTTGATATATAAAAATGAATTATAAAACATGTGTATTTATTGTTATTATTATAATGGTAATATTGAATTTAGTCTTTTGGGGTCGAGCTACTATCAAGTTGGGTTGATTTTGAATATTTTGATATCAGGTTGGGTTAGTTCGGGTTTTGGGTTGCCTTGGGCCATGAGCTAGATTTGGGCTAGGTTAGGTTTGAGTAAGGTCAATTATTACCGGGCTAGTATTGGGTTGGGTTAGTAATGGATGATGAGTCGGGCTGGGCTGATGAGTTTTTTGGGTTTTATTGGGTAAAATGTGTCGGGTTGGGTTGAGGTAGCTTTTGTTAGCTCTAATTATGACAGCTCATATTATCAATGCTAATCAATGATACCAACCTTATAAAATCATACTTTATAACAACAGAAATTATAGTGGAATGTGGGATATTAAATTTCCTAATTAAGTTTACAATATATTGTCTTTTAGGATACTATAGCATCAAGGGAAATATTTGGCGATTTGTTTTCAAAGTTACGCTTTCATCATGGTACTTTGAAAGTAGCAAATTTTTAAGTATGTGTAGTTGTCATCATTAATTAGCATAATAATCTCTTTATTTACTTGATGGCAATTGATGTATATGTCTCCACTTCTATAATACAAACGAATCTATTTATATGAAAAATGTTACGAACCTAAAATAATATATTAACTTCAGAATTGACCTAAACTAAAGTTTACCACATTTTTTCTCTCCCCTCCTGTGTTGTAGATTCCTATAATCATGCTTGTGGTGGAGGTTCCTCAAGATTTCATTGCTTCTGCTGCTTCTAATATGCAAACACCACCTGCAACGAACCACTCGGCCGGAGAACAGTGCATTTATCCCGATGATGATGTTAGCTTGGGAAGGTCTTCTGTTGAGCTCTCAGAGTTGAACAGCAATTCTAAGAATGCCAAATCAGTTCGCATGGATATCAGTTTCAAGTCGCCTTCTCATACAGGGCTCCAAACTACAGAACTGGTAATCCTGTATTTCATGCTTCAATTCTGATGCTCATCCATTTTGGCATTTGTAGGTCAAATATCGTTTAGTATTTGTTGGTTGAGCAAAAGGTGTGTATCTTTGTGTGTGATTGTGATAAGTTGCTCCAGTTATTTGTAAATGTCGTGTTATGCAATGCAACCCTTAGAGCCTTGCCAAGTAAGGTTAAGTTTAAGCTTTGCTTGGAAATACATTTCTACCTTATATTTTGTTGCTAGATTATATTATGAGATATTATATGTGATATACTAGATTATTATATTATTCCTAGAATATCATTTACATGTTTAATTAGTCTGAAGTATGTTAGGTTAAGTCTTTCGTAACAATTGGGCTGCAAGCCTTTAATTGTTGGTATAATCCATTATGAGGTAATAATTATTTAGGGAGATTTAATTATAATTTATCCAAGAATTTGGTTACCATTATGGTAACTTGTATAAATGCCCCTAAGTATTAAATGGAAATCAAGCTGAGTAATTAACAATAATTCTCAGCTATTTAGCCTTTCTCCCCAATTTTCTCTCACATCACATGATCATCCATCACCAGCATCTGTCACATACATTCATCCCAAGTGGAAATCATCCATTATGAGGTAATAATTATTTAGGGAGATTTAATTATTATTTATCCAATAATTTAGTTACCATTATGGTAACTTGTATAAACACCCCTAAGTATTAAATGGAAATCAAGCTGAGTATTTAACAATAGTTCTCAGCTATTTTGCCTTTATCCCAAATTTTCTCTCGATCATCCGTCACATACATCCATCATCTTTTTACACTCCCATATTCATTGAATCACTCATGGATTGCATATGTAAGGAAGGGAAAAAGGGACCTGATCTCAATAATATCCCCCAAAACTCTGACTCTGGGTCTGTGACAGGTTCCGAGGGCCCACATTAATTTCTGTCTTGAATGACTTGACCCAGATGCTAGAAACACTAAGGGAACTAGTCAGGTTATCCAAAAAGGAACTGGCTAAAACTGTCATAAGAGTCCAAGATACTCAACCGACTGATCGATAAGCAACACTGATGACTTCAGAGTCAATTAGAGACTTATGATCATATGGACGAAGCTATACAGATGATTTTAGGCTCAGAATTGTCAAGCAGCAAAAATATTGCTCCCTACCACTTTTGATCATGAGCTACAGGCCATCTGAGGAAGATCTGTCAAGAAGTGTTTAGCTCCTTACCACTTATCCAGAAGTGACCTAGCCCTTGATATTTGCACAAATTGAAGTTCCATAGTACAAGGATGATGATCGCTCAATGAGTATCCTTGTCAAGGTTAATGGTCATCCTATGCCTGTCCGTGTCCGTGTACATCCCAGCAGCCTTTATAACTTTTGAGTCCTACAACACTTCTGGTCTAAGGGTTGCTCTGGTGACTGTCATGTGAATTTCACTTGAGGGACTTCAATGGGGTGTCATGGTATCTGCAAACAAGCTTCCCACTGACGGACAAGAGCATGTGTTCACATTGAACCTATATGTTAGTCTTTGTGAGGGTGTTGAGGTCATATTAGGTAGACCCTGGGATGCACCATTTCAAGCAGAGCTTGAAAGTTCTGTTGCATATCCTCTGGTCACGCAACAAAATGGTATCACTAAAGCACTAGTTTCTTAGTAGGGCATTTTGGAGAGGCGATCATGGATGAACACTGTTGATTGTGCTTGTCCTTAATCAAACAAACTTGATTCTACGGGGTGTATTGTTATGGCTTGTGGTCCTTATAGCCTTATCGAACAAGGCTGGCTATTAACCTTGCTTGGAAAGGCTTATTTACCTTATATTTTATTCATAGGCTATATTATGATTTATGAGATGAAATTATATTATTTTAGCTATAATTTTGTATTATCTCTAGGATATTATTTTTGTTAAATTAGCCGAATAAGTCAATACTTGTCATTGGTAATAACCTGGCAGCAAGCCTTTAGTCGTTAGGTAACAATCTATTATTAGGTAATAATTATTTAAAAAAATTAATATTAAATAATTTGGTTACCATTCTACAATAACTCTTTTTGGTAACTCTATTATTGTTATACAGGGCCCTCAGAATCAAATGGAAATCTAGTTAGGGAATAATCAATAAAGTTAATTCTGGCCTTCTCTCTCTCTCATCACAAAATTATCTGTCACCACTAACCCTAACATACCTTTATCACATCCATCATGCTCTCACACTCCTATATTCATTCAATCGCTTATGGATGACAAACATAAGAACGTGATAAGGGGGAGTCAGTAAGTGGCAGAGCTAGGGCTTCATAATGATGTGTTGGGACAGCGTAGAATCAGTCATAAAAGCTAATTTATACTGGTACATGACAGACAGCTTCATTCGGTGGAGTGGGGAACACCACTGGATGGGGTTTCGTTTGGTGTTGTGGACATGGTATCATTTCCCGTTTGTGTCATGACTCATGAGTGCTTGTATTTCCCCTGCTCCCCTTCATCTTGATTTTTAACAGTAATGTGCTGCCCCCTTCTTTTATACACCAATGTTTGATAGTGAATTGCTTTGGAACTATATATTGTATACTTGATAACACGCTTTCCGTCCTTATAACATTACTGCATTTTACATTTATGTTTATTTTTTTCCATATTCAATGTAACTACTTTATTGTGCTATACTATTCTATACAATCAGTACTATGCAAGAGATTAAAGTATTTGTTTTTATCTTTTCCATATTGAATAATATTTTATTCATATTTAATCAATATTATTTTCCATAAAATTATGAATAATATTAATTAGATGTCAGATTGATAAATAAAATATCTAAAATGTCTTATATTTTACCGCTTTTAGTTTATGAATGAATGCCCGAATTCTAATTATATTAGTCATTTACTTGACTTTAATTATGTTTGTAGCAACTATAAGGGTCCAACTATTGTCCTTTTTGTTCATAATTTTACCAAGAGCAAGTTATAAAGTTGTAAGATTAATCAATGAATATATTTTGGTGAGATTTTACATAAATATAAACTAATATCTTAGTTATGAAACATAATAAAAATAGCGGCAAGACAAAAGACTAATGCACTATTTTTAATGGCACCTATATTATTGGTAATTAAAAAATTAAATATTTTATTTATTTTATTATATTGTGACACCATGGAGGTACCAGTCTGCCTCCGTCACTGGACTCTGTATCAAGAAAATTCTTCTAAAGTCTGAATTTGGGTTTGTGAGATTCCATAACATTGTGCATGGCATTAATCAAAATTAGGAAAGAGGCTATGTAGCTGTACATCTCGTTAGGAAATATGGTGGTACATGGCATCAACAAATTAGGAAAGAGGCTATGCAGCTGTACATCTCATTAGCATATATTTGTATAAAATGCAACATATGATTCAAATATTGAATTTGAAAGCTTGATTTCGTGTTATGAACTTTAAAGCACTCCAATTTTTCTTTTCTTCCGTAGGATCCAAAAAACTTCCAAATGGTAAAAGCACTAGTTAGAGCTCCTGTTAAGAACTATATCTATTTAGAATATTGTGTAGAATCCATAAATTTCAGAAAAAGTGAAGCTGGGAAGTGAAGATATTTAATTGTATGGTTTCAACCAACCCCCTTTACCTGTCGTGCTCAGAATGAAATTATGACTCTCTCAAAACTTACTGAACCATTATGAATGCTATCTGAATTTAGTAATTATTAGAAAGGATGATCCTAGGCCTTGCATTTTTCAATTTTGGTCAATAATTTTATGTTATTTAATGCTCTCATTTTTATAATATTCACTTAGATTGTTAAGACTGTTGGATTGTCCAGTAGTTGATGGAACAATGTCTATGTTAAGGAGAATGTATATATGGAAGTTCTCAAATACCGTTTAGCATTATGAATATTTTTTTATTGCACTTCATGGAATGTTCGTATTATCTAATCATAATTGTTAATATGTGCTTTCTGCCATCTCTTGTACATTATTATTATTATTATATAAGTTAAATATATGATGACTGTAAGATGATTCTTGTTTGTTCTCATCCAAGTTTGTCTGCTCTCTCTCCTACCTCTGCATTGAACAACTTCCATCTTCTCTAATATCTTTATTATCTTCTCTTCACAGGGCCATACAGCCCAAAATATTTTGCATTAGCTCCTTGATAGAAAATAGTTTCCCTTCCCTTTTTGGATGCTTCTGTTATTACAATTTGATCTGTGAGTTTTGCATCACCTCACTTTGTTCTGCAGGTGAAACAGCTGACTGAACAATTTCCAGCGGCTATTCCACTAGCATTGGTGCTCAAGCAGTTTCTAGCAGATCGGAGCCTTGATCAGGCCTACTCTGGTGGATTGAGTTCCTATTGTTTGGTAACGGCCACTTAACATGCTAAAATGCAAAACTATCTGATGTTCAATTCAAAAAATAAATTCTTCTTGTGTTTACATTGCTTATCTTATTGACACTTTGTATTATATGGTTGACTTCCTTTTAGGAAAAGTGGTACAGGTATTAGATAAAGAATAAGAGTGGATAATGTAGTTGGATAATAAATATAATAAAAAAGTAACTAAAAGAGAAAAGTTTTTAAATGGAAGATAAAAGTTCTAAGAATTTTAGTCAAGCTGAAGACCAAACATGGGATTTCTAATAATAGCTGTCCCTGTTTTAGCCTGTAAAGCCACAACATTGTGACAATCCTGCCAACAGTGATCTTCTGTTATCCCTTTTAGGCCCTGTAAAGAACTCTCTAAATTTTCAAAGGCCTCTTCGCTTCATATACATATGGCTTTTTCTCTACTAGTCATTGTAGGACAGCATCCACCACATGCTGGGCAACACTCAGGTATCATTGCAGTAGAATAATTCTCTATCAGCCTCTGTGATTATCAGCTCACAGTTGCCTGACAAAGGGTGTCATGGCAGATGCACATTAGGTCCACGTGTGCTGCAGATACAAAAAAGAGTAACTGCCCTGGGTTTGCTTTAATGATGGCTTGGCTTGCTGTGGGTTTTTGTTGAGGAATGATTGGATGACTTTAAGTGAAGGCCTATTGGGATCTCAACTCTTCAAGCCTGTAATAGAACTTTAAGTTACCAAGGCTTGGCCTGTAATGTAATGCTGTGGTATTTCATCCTCTCCTACTCAAATGTGTGACAACTCCTAGTGCATCTTGGTTTATTAATGAATGCATGATATGATAGATAAAGTGCTGAGAATCAAGTATTCTGTATCTATTACCTGCTTTATTGTTTGATGTGTTACTTCTGTGATAATCTGGCTCCTTTTCCCCTTACTTTAGTTGTTGGTTTCCCTAGGCATTTTGAAATCATAGTATCATACAAGATGTGGGATCTGGCATCCATCCTAGTGGTATCAATTTTAGTACTTTTATTTGTAAACCTACGTGCAGATCATAGAACTCCTATAAATCGACAGTGTGGGAACCATGGTCCTAGATTTCTGGATATCCTAGAAAAGACCTTACTATTCCATGAAGACTTTGTAATTGTTATTGTCTGTGGAACTCAAAAAACTGTAATTCATCTGATCATTTACCTTCTTGCAGGTCTTGCTTATCATACGCTTTCTTCAACATGAGCACCATCTAGGCCGTTCCATCAACCAGGTATGTCTGAGGACAACCTATATATTAAAATCTGTGCTAAATGATTCTGAAGTCATGCTTATTCATAGCATATATTTGATAATCCTTGTAAATCAGCACATTGATGTCTTAAATCTTTGTTCTTTAAATGTCAAGAATGTTTCGTCCATTGTATGCTGTTGGGGCTACTGAAAAAGGGGAATGTTGTCTAATTTGTGATGTATGGTCTGCGGTATATGTTTCACAAATGTAAATTTGTAATCAATGACCTTTTAAGGTAGTGAAGTTGTGACCTTGTGTCTTGAAGAAAAGGAAGGGGAAAAAAAAGATGATGTAACAAAGAAGAGATAAATTTCTTCTAATAAATATTCAAGAATACAAGGAAGCCATATGTTTATATGAGGGGAGAAACAAAGAGAAAAAGGAAAAAAAGGAGGAGAAGGAATTAATGGAGAAAGAGGAAACTTGAAAAAAAAGGAATGTGAAGTTTGCCCAAGTGTATGATACGAGTGTGGAACATCCATAAGAGTATAAGACACTGATGACAAAACTGGTGATATTAATTAAATAATAATATACCTTTTATATTGACGATGGATGCATACTGAATTTTCCAGTTTTCATGGTTAGAGTAGATATAAATTGTTGCAGTTCTTCATCCAGTCTTATGTATTCTTGGTGACAATAGTTATGGGTCTCTCCTCATATTTACTGCTTGGATGAATACTCTGTCCTTCGTAGATGATGGAGTGATTCTCATTCTACTCCTCCAATAGGAGTCTGAGGCTGCATTAAGGTGGCGGCCTCTAACTACCTGCTTTGTCCTTCCATCTATATTGAAAGGAAAAAATATAGGTTCTAACTTGATTAAATAAAAATGTTGACCAACTCTAGTGTCTTTTTAAATATGTGAATGTGTGCGCATGTGTATGCTGTGTGTTTAGACTGTTGAGTAGAGTTCCTGAAAATGTTTTACCTAGGATCTATGTTCTACCGTCACCTGTAGTGTTGGAGTTGGAACAAAGATATGTATCACGTTTCTTTTATTCTTTCTTTAGGTAAGTAATGCTGTTGCATGTTTGTTTCTGCTAGTCTTTTTCATGCTTTCTAGTATTTAGTTGTACAATTTTTATTTTTTATTTTTTATTTTTACTTTCCCAGAGTATGACATCTATAATCCATTAGAAGATAGCAAGGGGCAGAATACATAAGATCTTTAACATCAATTTGAACCTAACAAGAAAACATACTAGGATAATTTACTGAACTATACTACATGAAATATGTGGACAACATTCCAAAACCTTCTATGATTTTGTCGACTAGTTTGAGACTCCATAGAATTGAGTTAATTCTTGAACGAATGAAAGTAAGAAAGATGAGCGTGTGTGATAGGCCTCTTATAAAATTTACATATGTTAGAAGGGGCAAAAAGGGAAATCAGGGGGGTACCTAGCTGGGAACGGGGGTAGCAGCAGAGAGTTTTTTATAGCAGGGGGGAATAACAGAATTCGGGTGGGTTTTCGACAGTCTATGCTGAGTCATAGACTAAGGCAGGAGTTAGTTATTTTTCCCTTGTCTATTTTCTGGTATTTATAGGAGAGAGAGAGCTGAAGGGGGAGGGGGCATCGAAGAGGAAACAATTGTGCGGGGAGGCTACCAGGTCCTCGAACTCCTGGCTCTGTCATTTTTCTCTGTTCAATATAATTGTCTTTCTCTTTCAATAATTTTCTCTGAGTTGAATTACGATTATTTCTGCTTCGTTGTTTGCTGGGCTAACAGTGTGGCCAACAATCTTTTGCAGTCATGTGAAAATAAATAACTGATTCTATCAGTATCACGTACATTAGCAGGAATTATTGAAAGGATGTGTTAAAAGGCAATCTGTGCTAGGTTTTAGATGTTATGTTCTATCTTTGGAGTACCAGGGGCCTGTGAATATCTGGTTGCATCATCCACTGTAGTCTCTCTGAACATTGCTTTCTTCTATGATGTACTTTTGACCTTCGTCTATCTTTGTTATTTTTTCTTTTCCGGTTAGACTGCTATTGAGTTACCATATGGTCCAACTAACCTTTGAATAATTCTTTGCTAGAATCTTGGGAGTCTCTTCATGGATTTTCTTTACTTCTTTGGGTAAGTCTGATGCTGTAGATTTGATGGAGACTTTATCTTAGTCAAGTTGATGCTGATAAATCTAGTCATGTTTTTATTTATTTACATGCATGAAGCAGTGGAGATCAAGATAATCAGAATAATGATTAACTCATACTGATCACAGGAATGTATTTGATCCTCGCCAAATGCGTATTTCGATACAAGGAAGCGGCATATACATAAACAGAGAAAGAGGATACAGGTATCAATTGCGACCATATTATCATCGTTGTAGCTCTCTGTGTTTTATACATATTGATTCTGATCCAGAGGGAAAATGCACATATGTGATTTGGTTCTTATGCTTGTAGTATTGACCCAATATATATTGATGATCCCCTTTTTGTGACAAATAATGTGGGGAAGAATTGCTTCCGGATACATCAATGTATCAAGGTCAGTTCCATCTTTCTTGTTCTTATAATTATAATTATTTTTGTAGGATATTAATCAGTTCAAGTTTTTATGGCAGCAGCTTCTTGGTTGACTTCTTTGCACGCTGAAGTCAAAATTTGCCTTACCTTAAACTGTGAATGAGAAATGCCAAAACCATACTAATGTATGAACAACTGCAAGTTAAATAAGGGGTCATACTCTATGCTATACACTTTGATGTATTTAAATTTTAGGCGACACAGGAATTTTTTGCATGCTCCTTGTCTTTTGGTGGCTTTCTAGGGTTACGACCCTTTTCCTTTCTTTTGTCCTACCTTCTGTTTCGATTTTGGAAGAGCCAAAGATTCTTCCTTAATGTGGGTTTTTGTTTATTATATAACTGGTAGTATTCAATAAGCAAATGTTCTCCATCACCAAAAGAAAAAGGAAAGGGAATTTTGCTTGTATTCCTCCATCAAGTCGTTTGAAGTCAGATCCCATTACTTAGCCTACATTTCACCCATAGCTACTACACTGTTTTCTTTGATGATTCTGGATGTTGTGCTCTAAAGGAGATACCAGTTGACCTCTCTCGCTCTTTTAAGAACAGAAAACCTTCCTCTCAAGTGACCTGAGCTGTAGCAGGATTTCTGTTGTTTTGCTACCCAGTTTTGTTTGGCATACTATTCTCTGCCTTAATCCTAAAAGGCTTTGTATTTAGACACCCACAGTTCTTGGTTGCCCAGCTTTGAATTCCTTCATCCCACACTGCAGTGCAGTAAATTCACCCAGAGTTCGTAATTGTTTATTCCGATTGCATGAGTGTATTTTGTTTATGAAGTTCCAATTTTGTTGTGCACCATCACCTTGAAAAATGCATCCTGCTTGTCCCTGCTTTTTACGTTTTTGAATGCTTATGTTGCTGGATATTTTCACTTAGACTATATTACATGATGCTTTGGAATAGTTTAGTTTATGATGGAGTAAATCACGTATGATTATCTTACTCTCCATGTTATTACCTGGATACTGTTTGCACAGGCATTTGCAGATGCTTATTCAGCTTTAGAGAATAATCTTACTTCTCTGTTAGCCGATGACGTACAGAAAGGAAAACATTACCACTTGCTTCCAAAGATCATACCAAGCCTTGGTCTTTCAGAGTGATATTTGCTATGTTCTTTGCAGGTAGGCTATAAATTCTTGTAATCATGAAATATTTCTTCTTTCAGCCTATGTTCCCACCTGGAGGAAACCACATTCCACAAATTGAAAGGAAAGTGCCGATGGCCAGACAAGATAATATTGTTTGCTGTCATAGCTGTTAGAAATGTAACATCTTGCTCCGCTTTGTCCCTACTTTGTTCATCTGTGTTTGCTTTGTGGAAGTCATGAATGAAAATTTGCTTACTCAGTCTTATTTGATAGCACCCATCCTGTCTACATGTTTGATTGTCTCATCATATCATGACTACAAATTTTGTTACAATTAGAACAAAAAATGTTGCCAAATATTGGCACGTGCTTTCTCTCTCCCTGGTTATGTGTTGATAGACTAGCGTTTAAGCATTCTCTCAATGTGCATTTCCACTTCACATGTCTATCAGGCGTATGTCAGTTGAATCTTGGCACAGGAGCCTATATCAATGTTCAGTACGACATAAATCCCGGGTGCTTCAGAAGCTTGTAATGTTCAGATTTCTCAGCTGGCATCTATATGCTCTAGTTCTAAGCCTCTTCTGTTCTGGCAGATTTCTCAAGTGTACATTATGTTTCATCCCCCACACAGGTCAGTTCGTTATATCTCCGGACACTTGCAGGTCTTTAGTCCATAAAAGAAATTAATCTATCAGAAATTATCAGGAAATTATCATTTCCCTCGATGTAGTGTTAGTATAAATGCAGATGATTGCCAGTTCAATAGACTGCTTGCAGCAAACTTATTAAATATCTAGGCGGTCTGACATCAGTTGAAGTCCAATTCTCATAGAGTGACTGCTTTTTCTGGGTTCATTGCTGGTAAATAGTAATATTATTATCAATTTTGCTTGTTTAGCTGGTTTGTGCAAGATTTGATCCTTGAGAAGCTTTTTTAGGCGCCCTGTGCTGCCCACTATTTTTGATGTTCTTGCCGTAGAGGAAGAACTATTGTACTTGTTTCTCCCATATTGCACAAAACCCATGATTCTGGCAGTTTCATTTGCTGCCCGGGATTGGCTACTAGCGTCCTTTGAGTGGCCCACTTTATTCCAACATTTGTTTTTTCTCCTTAAATTAGGAGCCTTGTTTAGGATTTATTACACACTAAACTATAGCAGGTCAGGAAGAGGGTCGAACACGAAGCAAGAGAAATCTGGTTTGTGCCAATCTGGACAAACAGGAAGAGGGTCGAGGTTATCTACAGACAATCTACTAGAGTGCTGAACATTTGCTGATCTCCGTGGGTATGGCACGCAGAAAACTCTTCAGGTATACACAGCATATTGATTGGTAATGTTCATGCATACTATCACCACCACTAATTATTAATAGTTATCTTTGTTTTTATAGGAGCAATATCTTCACATCGTAATGTTCCTTTCCTTATGGTTCTGCCACCATTTACGACTTTATCATTTTTCTTACAAACCACAGAAGAATGAAGCAAATCTACAGCCCACTTATGGCTTTTGCCCCACACACTGGCCACTAGAGGGAGCCTATCTGCTATCTTCCGACAGGATGCAATTGTTTGGATCCGCAACAGAAGATCAGGTATCCCAAATGATGCCAAAATATTAGAATCTGGATCTGCTTTCAATATAGTAAACTTATGTGATATTATGGTTTCTCATATGGAAGGGAGATGGGGGGAGATTTCAATTTGATGGCCTAATGAAAGAAATCTATCTATGATGATGAGTTCTTTTTTTTTTTTTTGGGTCCCAGGCTTTGTACCCTTGTCTCGGTGATGGTCTATAAGCTTGATTTGTTCTACCGACGAGTCATACATGATCATTTTGTCCCAAAGAGAAAAACAAAAGAAATAATACAGGGGTATGGCAGTCGACACACACAATGGAAATGCTACGAGCCTATAAATGACAGCTGCTATTTTAAGCAAAATCACGTCAAAGCAATGAAGACAAGTAGAAAACATTGGTCATCATGTGGACCAATTAATGAATTTGGGTTTCTTTTAAAAATTAACATCCAATTACAGGTAATATGAATATGTGGCGCCCTGAAATGTTTCTAAGGTGAGGCTATTTATCCAGCAGCAAGGTTGCAATTGGGGAACGACTCCACGTAAGCTTCAGCATGTACTGGTGCATTTGCTTTTGAGCTGGCTAGTTTATAGAACTGTCGAATTAAGAGGTTGATGCCTCCGAAGGCATGACTATGTTTGAAAGATTTTCAGCTGTTGGAATTTCTCTGCAATATCACAACCACATCTTCTTGCATTGATAGGCCACATCTTCTTGCTCATGCAATTGTCGCAACAACCACTCAAGAATGACATCCAAGGGTAAGGCTTCGCCTTCCAAGATAATGTGCATCATGCAGATGAAAACTAACAGAGGGCATGATTTTGGTATACTTTGGCAAATCATTCTGATAGAGGCAAGCAAGACATCAACTTCATTATTATTATTATTATTATTTGTTGGATAAAAGTGATTGTATACATTCCCTCAGGCTTTTTATTAGCTTCATAATGAATCATAAATATTATTATCACTTTCCCTCATAATGGTATACTAATATTTATTGTAACTCTTTACTTTTCACTCTCTTTTCATGTATTATGAATAAGTGGATTGTGAAATGAGAAAAATGGTAGAAGAATTATATTTTTCTTTTATTATCAACCATCTAGTTTTTCTTTTGAATATGTTACATATTTTCTCTTATATTCTTACACGTTATCAACACAATTATTTTAGGTGAGAATATGTTAAAGTTTGAAATTTATTTTTCGCTTCTTTGGTTACCACCAACATTAACATCTTTCGATTTTAGTCATATTTTAGTCATTTTAATTTTCTTGTATCGTACATACATGTTATTTTAATATATTATATATATATATATATGGTGATATATATTGTTATTATGCACGTTAATTTTTATTTTATTTTTCATTACATGTATTTTTCTTTCATAAAGGTATGATGTATGATTTCTATTTTTATATTACTGATTGTATTATTTTGAGATTATAGTATCATGATTTATGATGGTCCATTTACACGTCACAATTGTATCTTATCATATGTATATATGTATAAAGCTAATATTTTGTTGTGTATTGGTCATATTGTATTACTTTTCTCGTGGGATGGTTATATGAATCTATTAATATTTTGTAATTTTTAACCGGCAATCAACATAGTTTTAGGTTCAGATTACGAATAAAGCATAACTTAACCAAGCTATGTATTGTTTATGTGATTTTACAGAATATGGTAATATTACAAATATGAGTTTTATTTTAGATTTAATACTAACATTTATTATATATACGATACTATATAATATTACCGCATACATAAGAAACGGGATGGATTGACAGTCTCATCGTCTATCACCATATACATACTTTCATCATCGGAAGTTGATGAGATGAACACTTACTGTGATTATACAATTTGATATATGCAAACCTCCATTATCTTCAAGTAATGGAGGGGCACTAGATGTAACTAACTTTTTTCCATTTACTTGAAGTAAGGTTGGGTGATTGTATAAATGTTGCTAGAGACATGAAGCAACCAACCAACTATTTTATTCTTTTGTAATTTATTTTTCAGTAATTTACTTTCTTTATAATTTTTATTTCTTGTTATTTATATTTTGCACTTTATTTTTGTAGTTGAAAAAAATAGGAAAAATAACCAACCTTTTAAAGTTGGAATTCACCGCATTAGACGTGACCGAAAAGAATTATTTATCCTATGTCTTAGATGCGGAGTTTCATTTAACTAGTAGTAGTTTGGGTGAAACTATGAAAGACTGTTCAAACGCGTTCAAACAGGACGACGTAAAGACGATGTTTTTGCTATGCCATCATTTACATGAGAGCGTTAAAAATTAATGAGTGTCAAGAGCCCGTAAGAACTTGGAAGAGTGTTAAAGATTAATTTGAACACTTGAAAACAATTATCCTTCATCGTGCCCAATATGAGTAGATGTACTTGAGGTTGCAAGATTATAAAGCAGTCAGTGAGTATAATTCGGACGTATTTAATATTTATCTCAAATTTGAGGCTATATTGGTAACATGTCACAAATCATGAGATCTAGAAAATACCTCTACTTTTCATGCTAAAAATATGGTCCTCCAGCAACAATATAGAGAGTGTAATTTCAAAACTTACACAGATCTCATTTCATATTTAATTTTGACAGAGGAAAATAATCAACTTTTGTTGAATAACCATCAAACACGACCCACTGTTTCAACACCTCTGCTTGAAACTTATGCAATATTTCCTGAAGTGAATGTTGGTTTCTATAGGAGAAGATAAAATAATGGGAGAATGTTGCTTTCTCTAGGAGAAGACAAAATAATGGTCGTCCACGTGGTTGTGGGCGTGGGGGGTGAGCGTAGGTATGGTTGTGATCATGGGTTTAACAATACATATATCAACTCGGATATTTAGAAGAAAAAATGTAAAATCCACAAAAAATTATTCACCTAAGAAGTCTGAAACTCTTGGTAGAAGTGTTTGTCATAAGTGTAGAGTATCAGGGCATTCGGCTTGTGCTTGTCATACTCTCCCACACTTGATAAAGCTATACCAAGACTCCATAAAAGGAAAAAGGAAGGAGACTAATCTCTTAAAAGCTAGAAGCTCGGAGAATATCCACCTAGATACATCTGATTTTATTCTAGATGATATGGCTCATGCTATGAATCTCCCCGATATTGGGTTCCATTTTGGTGATATTTTTTATGGTGGTTGTTTACTTGATCAGAGAGTTTTTAAGTCATATTGTGTTTTTTTTCCTCTTTCAATACTTATGTTGTAGTTTATTTCCTCTTCTAGTATTATGCATGATATGCATTTTTATTATTACAAATAATAGTATGATGATTCTAATTATGTATTCTTTACACTTTATTAGAATGGCTCGAGTTAATCTCAAGATGAATAGTGGAGATTTATATCTCGTGGATAACACTATTACTTGTACTATTCTTAAGACTAGTAGATTCTTTTATACTCTGTAAATGAAAAAAATGCATGTGGCCACCATATTTGGCATTACAAATATTATAGAAGGCTCCAGCATATATTCTATTTTTCTCCCTACTGGGACAAGATTAGACATAAAGAATGCTTTATTATCGAGTAAGTCACGGAGGAACTTGCTCAATTTCAAGGATATTAAATAAAATAGGTATCACATAGAAACTACATGTAAGAATGGTATCAAATACCTTTACTTGATGTCTTATAAGACTAGTCAAAAGTAAAATTTAGAAAAGATGCCGATGTGCACATTTGGACTATATGATACTTTTATACATCTCATTGAGTCCTATAGTGTTACTTCCCAGAAGGTAGTTGGCTAAAAGACATTTATTATGTGGCATGATAGACTTGGTCGTCCAAGTAAAAGCAATGATACGTAAAATTATTGAGCATTCATATGGACACCCACTAAAGAATTAAAATATTTTTTCTATGAGTGATCTAACATGCACGATGTATTCTCTTGGTAAATTGATGACAAGGCCATCAGTAATAAAAGTAAACACAGAAACTCTTATGTTTCTAGAACACATTTAAGGATATGTGGGCTAATAACACCGCCATGTGGATCATTTAGATATTTTATAGTATTGGTTGATGCGTCGACTTGATGGTTTCACGTAAATCTATTGTGCACAAGAAATGTGGCATTTGCAAGGATTTTAGCCCAAATAATTAAATTAAGGGCTCATTTTCCTACCTATCTAATTAAGAAAGTCAGGTTGGACAATGTAGGGGAATTCACATCCCGAAGCTTTGATAACTATTGTCTATCAGTTGGAATTACAGTAGAGCATCTGATGCCTCACATTCATAGTCAAAGCGGCTTATAAAGTCATTAATTAAGTGATTGAAAATGATAGCTCGATTGCATATCATAAGTATTCCCCTCTACAACTTATCTCTAGCAGAGAGCTTGACATTTCTTATTTGAAAGTTTTTGGATGTGCGGTGTATATCCTTATTCCTGCTCCAGAACAATCTAAACTAAGACCATAGAGAAGACTGAGAATTTATGTGGGCTATGAGTCCCATTCTATCATAAAGTACCTCGAACCTAAAACTAGTGACTTATTTACAACTAGGTACTTAGATTGTCATTTTGATAAAACAGTCTTCCCAACCTTAGGGGGAGAAGAAAAGGAAAATGAGATTGTTAATAAAAATATTACATGGTATACCACCTCTATGCATTTTTTAGATCCTGTTACTAATAAAAAAGAACTTGAATTTCAAAGGATCATACACTTACAAAGTGTAGCCAACAAGCTACCAAAAACATTTACTGATGCTAAGAAAGTGATGAGGTCATATATACCAATTGAAAATACTCCAACTCATGCAGAGGTCCCTATAGGGACTTCATCCCAACCAATAGCAAGTGAGTTACAAGTAAGATGAAAGCATGGTAAACCACTTGGCTCTAAGGATAATATGAAATACCCTAAAATCATAATTTAGAAAATTATGGCAAAATAAGGATTTATTAGGAAAATTAAGTAAATAAATTATCGTATTAAAATAAAAGGGAAATTAATTAAGGCAAAACAAGAAAAAAATAATAAATAAATTATTTGAAAAAAAATTTGGACATTTTACTAATTAACATAGAAGTTAAGAATTTTTTTTTTCCAAAATAGCCAAATTAATCTAAAAAGAGATTTAATTATAACAAATATTATTAATTTTAAATATTCAAAAAAATAAATAATAAATAATAATAAATAAGAAAATACCAAATACCCCAACCCATCCATTTTTCTTTTTTTTTCCTGTTTCTTCCTTCTTTTCCTTTTTCTTTCTTGCTCTCCTTTCTCCTTCTTTTCTTCCCCGAAATGGGCCAGCTCGCTGGTCCAAATCCCTTCTCCCCTTCCCCGTCTCGTGCGGCCCAAGCCACGTCGTCTTTCCCCTGCACCCAACCGCCCGACCAGACCATTCTTTTTCTTTTTCTTTCTTTCCCCTAGACCGTCGGTCCACCCCTTTCCCTTTCCTTCTTCTTCCCCACGCGACTACAACCCCGACCTATAGTCCTGCACCTACCGGCAGCCACCTGCACTGTCCGACCGTCCTTCCCTACCTACCCCCGTCGTTTTCTTTCCAATTTCGACCCAACCATTTCATCCTCCCTCCCCACACATGCTTCCATTCCTCCCTTTTCCCCCTTACCCGACCAAACATACCCTACAATTTTGCAGGGCATGCGCCGCCTGCCACCGCCGGTCGGCGACCTGCCTCACCTGCCCCCGATTGTCTTCTTCTTCCTTCGTCATTTCCCCCCTCAATTAGCCTATAAATACCCCATAGGCAGCCATAACAGAGCTTCTGTTTTCGCAGCCTAGAAACCCCAACTTTGCGCTGCTGCCCAAACAACTCCTTATTTTGCCTCCGTTAACGATCACTACCACAAATGCCACCCACCAAAACCTTCCCCGCACTGCCCCCAACAGAATTGAGCCACCCTCCTCCCTTATCTTGTCCTGCATGAGCCATCCTAGCCGTGCAAAATCGCCATCCTGATCAGCCCACTTCAACCTCTTACCGCCCCTAGCGCCGCCGTCCGCCGCCAATTCCGGCGTAACCATCACCTCCTCCATCCTCCAAAATAGCCAGGGGACTTCACCCTACGTCCCCATACCTCCATCTCCCCCTACCTCTCTCTCCTTCTCCCTTCTATGCCTTCCACCACCATTTGACCACCGCTCCCATCGCCGTACGCCACCATTTCCGGCTGCACCACCACTTCCACTCCACCCCTCTCCACCTGATACATTTTCCATCACCTCAAACATCCCATCATTCCCTCTCCTCTAGCCTATAACCCCATATTTCTACCTTTCTTCCTCCTCCACCACCGCCGCCGTCGCCGCCATGCGCTGCTGCCGGTCCCGCTACCAACCCTAGGTGGTGTTCTAATTTTCCCAACCCTTAAAATTTTTATATATAAGTGTTAATAGTTTTTAGTAATATTAATAGTATTACCCTTATTATTATTATTATTATTATGTTACCACTCTTACAATCTAACCTAACTTCGGAAATATTATAACTATGGTATTATCATTTAAAAGGCTACAACTTTAGTATTAATATAGTATCTTTGTTATTATTAATAATATTATCATTACTACTACTACTATTATTATTATTATCATTTTCTTACTAATACTATTAATACTAACTTGGCCATTACCACTTTTATTATTAGTATAAATGTTGGGACTCTTATATTTCTATTACTCTTTTCGATTATTATCCTTATTATGTTTAACATTATTATTATTATTACTACTACTATCATTACTACTACTACTATTATTATTATTATTATTATTATTATTATTATTATTATTATTATTATTATTATTATTATTATTATTATTATTATTATTATTATTTCTATCATTATTATTATTATTGTTATTGTTCTATTATACTTGACCACATTATCACTAAGACTACTACTAAGATGATTTCTAGGACCGTCATTAGTATTATCCTTAAGATGAGAACTATTATTAATATTATCACCACTACTATTATTATTGTTATTATTATTATTATTATTATTATTATTATTATTATTATTTAATATTACTATGAATATTATTATTGTTAACTTGTCTTTTGTCAATATTTCATAATCACTAACCTATTATCACAACTAGCATTATTAATATAAGAATTATTATGGTCACTACTTTTATATTACTTATGCCACTATTATTATTATTATTATTCTTATTAGGGTTTGGGTTGATATTAGTATTACCACTAAAATTAATAATAATATTATTAGTAGTAATATTGAAACTATTACCTCTAACACTATGAATATCACTATCACTACTTAAACATAAACCATGATGACTATTAAGACTTATTTTGGGTTATTAGTAGCATGAGTAATTATTTTGAGAATAATAATCCTACTTTTAATTATAAAACCACTATTATCATTATTAGCCCTAATAGTAGAATATGATAAGAGTAGGGTAGAAATAATGGTAATCTTTGGTAAGAGGTAGATTAACCCATAGTATGTTCCCCTTATAGGTGAATCAAACCAAAACCCTAAAGAGGCGTAGGAGCGTGCTCCAAGCCAGGCGTTGTTTTAGGTAAGGATGTAGTTAAGGCCTATGCGTGTTGTGTGACTTGTATACCTTGGATGCTATGTGTAGCGCATCTTGGAGTTGAGGTATGTTTGTGTGTTTCCTTATGGCATGAGTATGATATGGATATATGGTGATATTGATGTGATATGATATGACCCTCTAATACATGCATGCTAGGACGATTGATAACATGATATGGGAATGAAAGGAGAAAAATAAATAAAATGGGAAGTGAGTTCACCAACGGGGATATGAGGTTGACCAAACTACCTCATGATCCATGAGAGGAAAATAAAGAGGGAGAAATGACCAAAATGAATGAGAGATGGGAACCATGCATGGAAATTCTAGGGTTTGCATGGGGACTTCGAGAGTTTGCATAGGGTGGATAAAACTTGCATGTGGATGATCTTTACATGAGAGAAATTGTTTTAGGGTGTAAATAAGTTAAGGGGAGAGTTGTGGAGTGATTGGAGACTTGAGACAAAAAATAGTACGTAGGTTGGTGTAAGAGTGTATAAGGGACACGATTAAGGTTTTAAGAAGAAGCACTAATCTGGAAAAAAAACTTGGAAGTAAAAATAATTAAGGGAGAGTGGAGTACGGGTTAAGAGCGGAAATTTATTATATAAGGAGTGAGTATGGGTGCCATGGGAGAGAAGAGATGTTAGGTGGAAAAATAGAGAGGTTAATTGTGGGAGAAGAAAGGTACTAGGGTTTGAAGTGGCCAACTAGGGTTTTTTCGGTCCCATGCGAAATTGAGAGGTAAAGTGATATGTTTTGGGATGAGATCTAAATGAGATAAAGTGTGGGGTGATAAATGAAATAATGGTAGTATAAGGGAGAGGAAACTAGGCCATATAGGTCTAATTAGGGTTTTCAAGGGAAAACCCTAGAGGGTGATAGTAGGCGGAGTTGATGTCATGAGGAGTTGGGCCTTAACCCACACCCTTAGGAGCTTGGTTTTCCTTATATGTAAATGAAAGGGGGAATGGATGTCGGGGCATGATAAGGGGCGTAGGAGTCTCAAGATATGAGACGGACCCCTTTAAGAGGATTGAGGTAGAATGTTGGAAATATGAATGTCAGGGGTGAATCGCTTGTCAAATAAGACATGAATAAGATACTAACTATTTAAAGAGAAAGACTATTGAGCCAAGCCCAGACCGGTCCACCGACGAATAATAGTGGCCAGGAGTCGGGGTGCCCTACATGACCGGTCCATCAGTGAATAATAGTAGCCGAGTGTATTTTGCCCTGCATGACCGATCCACCGGCTATAATAGTGGGGGTTTCCGTTCTCAATAAACCAAATGTAATGATGATAAGACATGGAAAAGATATGAAGTAATTACAATGAAACACTATATGAGTCGGGGCCAGACCGGTCCACCGGCGAATAATAATGGCCAGGAGCATTTTGTCATGCATGACCGGTCCACCGGCGAATAATAGTAGGGTTCTCGCACTCACATGGATTGATAAAGACTATGATGTGAATTCAACTATATTTACCAGAGATATAAAGAATAAGTCTATCCGGACCATAACCAACCTTCATCATCTGTGTTACTGCATGCTGCCTATGTGATTATGCCATATAAGCTATGTTATATGTTTTTGTATATTGGCCTTAGTGCATCTGTTACCTCACTCAGTACGTAGCGTACTGATTACTCATTTCATGGGTGCTACTCATTCCCACGAGCAGAAGATCCGTCTAAGTTTGTGTAGGTAGGGGACGACATCTTCAATGCCTACGACACTTACGAGGCATCGAGTGGGGCTGAGCGTTGAGCCTAGACTTGACCTGGGGATCGAGAGTGACTCGGTCGGACTCTGTTTTTTCTTTTGCTTGGACCATATATTGTTTTATTTTAGTTATGCGATATCATACGAAATTTTATGTTTTGAAAAACTTTAGTTACTTACTCTTTGGATTGTAATTCTAAACCGCACTTTGATTTATGTATGACTATGAGGGAGTCCTCTCACAGACTCTAATTGTTTTATTAATGAATTATGTTTTCATTAATGACTTGTGTTTGATGTTAACCCTGTTTAGCCTTAGCACTTAGTGCTGGAACGGTAAGAGTGAGTCGATCTGGTACTAAGTGTGGGAGTAATGCCCCCCGAGTTTACGGTATTATTATTTCACTTCATTTTCATTAAAACAAAATTTTTCAGTAGTAAATTTTAGAAGTGCTACATTATAATCCTAAAAAAAGGAAAGAATCAACAACAAAAATTATTAATGTGGCAACTAATAATGATAAAGATAAAATCCCTGAAGATGTTTTATTAGAGGATCATGATAACAAATGTGATAACAGAGAAAATGACAATTATGAAACATCAATTAATTATGCTACTATCGGAAGTGTGTGGTATAGAAATAAAATTGCCATCAATGATGTCTTTGTATACAACATCGTTGTCGATATTATAGTTAAAAATGACTACAAGCCTCAATCAATCGAGGAATGCCAACAAAGAATGATTGGGATAGCTAAAAATAGGCCATACAAGCAGAGCTGGACTTGCTAAACAAGCAAAGAGTGTTTGGAACTGTTAGTCCAACAACTGTAGGTGTCAAACTAATCGGCAGTAAGTGAGTGTTCATACGTAAACTTATTATATGTAATGAGGTTGTAAGATATAAAGTCAGACTGGTGGCCCAAGATTTTACAAAAAAGCCAGGAATTGACTTTACAAAAACCTATTCCCTTGTAGTGGATGCAATTATCCTAAGGTTTCTAATTTGTTTGGCAAGAACCAAAAAAGTAAAAATACACCTCATGGATGTAATCACTACATAACTATATGGTTCATTGGATACCAATATCTATATGAAAATACCATAGGAATTAAACATACCCGAGGGATGTAAATCAAAACCTTATCATATGTACTCAATCCAGTTACAAAAATCTCTATAAGGACTTATAGTCTAGGTGAATATGGTACAATTGCCTAAGTGAGTACTTGGTAAGAGAAGGATATACAAATGATTCCATTAATTCATGCTTGTTCATTAAGATGACTAAGTTGGATTTTGTAATCATAGTTGTTTATGGCAATGATTTAAATATTATTGGGACTATTGATGAGATTCGACAAACAATTAATTGCTTCAAGAGAGAATTTAAAATAAAAGACTTGGGAACCATCAAGTATT
Source organism: Tamarix austromongolica (assembly GCA_039764185.1). Taxonomy (NCBI): domain Eukaryota; kingdom Viridiplantae; phylum Streptophyta; class Magnoliopsida; order Caryophyllales; family Tamaricaceae; genus Tamarix; species Tamarix austromongolica. The sequence goes on from CM077819.1 coordinate 15,189,264, forward strand.
GTCTCAGACTCCAATTCAAGCATATCAAAGATAGGATATTTGTCCTTAAGATGAATTATGTAGAAAAGGTCTTAAAGCACTTTAATATGGATAAAGTGCATTCGTTAATTACACCGATGGTAGTTCAATTACTTAATATGGATAAAGACTCATTTCGTCATCGACAAAATAATGGGCAAATGCTTGGTCCTAAAGTACCATATCTTAGCGCCATTGGCGCCTTAATGTATCTTACCAATAACACTATACCAAATACATTATTTACAGTAAATCTACTAGCTAAATATAATTCAACTCCCACATAGAGACATTAAACTGGCATAAAACATGTCCTTTGCTATTTACGTGAAACAAGTGATATAGGATTTTTTTTTTTAAAAAATACGAGAAAAATAATGTCAATTTGGTTGGATATTCAGATGTAGGTTATTTATCTGACCCACATAAAGCCATTTCCCAAACAGAGTATGTCTTCCTTTGTGGCGGGACGACCATTTCTTGGCATTCAACAAAACAAACAATGATAACTACGTCATCAAACCATGTAGACTTGATCACACTCTATGAGATAGGATGAGAATGTGTGTGTCTTACATCATTAATATACTACCTACACAAAGCATGTGGGCTGAAAACAAATAGAGAAGGTCTAACATTAATATATGAAGATAATGTGGCATACATCATACAAATCAAATAAGGATACATCAAAAGTAATAGAACTAATCATATATCATCAAAGTTCTTCTCAACACACGAGTTAAAACAAAAAAGGGCACTTAAATGTTTAATAGATTCGATCAAGTAAAAAATTAGCATATCTATATACCAAGTCATTACAGATAAGAACGTTGTGTCAACTTATACGCAGTATAGAAATATATAATATAAAAGACGTCTACTAAGTTGAGGGGAATTATATTGTACTATTTTTCCTTAGTCATGATTTTGTCCCACCGGATTTTTCCTGACAATTTTTTTTAATGATACAATAATTGTATGTGTATATTCAAGAGGGAGTGTTGAATAAAAGTTATTGTATACATTCCCTAAGGTTCTTCATTAGCCTCATAATAAATCATAAATATTATTATCACTCCTATTTACCTCTCATCATATAATAATAATATTTATTATAACTCCACCTTTCACTATCTTTTCTTGTATTATAAATAAGTGAATTATTAAATGAAAAGAATGGTAGAAGAACTATATTTTTCTTTCATTATCAACCATCTAGTTTTTCTTTTAAGTGTGTTACATAATTTCTCTTATATTGTTAAACTATTATTATTATTATTTAATTTTTGTCATTCATAGACTTGTAACATTTCCATTTTGTCCGTCAATTGCCATCTACATTAGAATCATCATTCACATTTATAGTAAGGACTACTTTAACTTCCATGTTGGAACAACTATATCAACAATGCTAATTGGTATACCTTCAATCCAATGCCATGTCCTTGACTACCATACACCCTCGCCGCATGATTTACATGAACTAGGATATAGTGTATCAAATGCCAAGTGTGTAGGAAAACCAAGTCTCCTCCAATGTCTGGCTCCTGTGATCAAATTTTCAACAATAGATTGAGTTGTTTGGAAGATATATCTTGATGTTTTGGTCTCATGTGCAGCCTCCTCCAACACAAGAATTGATGTTACACTAATCCCGAGTAATAAACAGGGCTTTAGTCAATAATAGAGAATCTTCATGACCGAATTTAAGGAATTGTACAAGGCAAAACTATAGTTTTTCTAAGGCAATGCACTAGGCCAATCTAAATGATAACGCATGATATGGATTTCATTTACACTAGCCTCCACAATTTGAAATTCTATAAGGTCCTCTTCTATGACTCAAAGAATGAGGCTATTTAAACAATGCATTAAAAGATGGAATTTTTATTTACCATAACACAATGTGCAAATATACACTCATCCCAAGTAACCAAAGAGTGTTGATCCCCCAAGGACTAAGGTAGTGCAACATTGCAAGATAATTATAAGATGAGACAAATGATGAAATACTATAAGGTAAGGTTAAGTATGCACTCAAAGGAAAATGAAAGATAGATACTAAAAAGAAGAAAAATAGATAGATAGGGTAAAAAATACAAGGAAATAGGATTGCGGGAAGGGAAATCTTGATTCACCCCATCAATATTAAACCATCACACTCTAGCATGCAAGACTCTAAAGATAATATCAAGGCTCCACTCTAGGTGAAATATACTCCCGGGTAGTCATCATTTAGATACATGAATCCGGACAATGTTACACAATGAACTTCTTAATGCTAATGCATAACCCCAAACATATCTCTATGTTGGATTAGACAACCTTTTAGCATTTTCTATTAAGCTTATCCCTCTTGGGCTTCACCCAACAAAATATAAGTTATTTGTGATCAAGATAAAACCATAAAAAACATTCAATGAACTAAAGATAGAAACCCAAAAATTGATAACAAAACACAATATTACAATATTCAAGTCGATACAAGTTTGGGATACTTGTGTGACCTCCTCCACAAAATACTTAGCTCATGTTGAGAATTAATCCTAAATTATAAAAAAGATAGAATGAAGAAATACAAAGAATAAGAAATAGTACATCCTAAAGGTTACTGTCGTAGATAAGGTGGATGATCATCTTCACCTTAAGCCTTTATGATTTCTCTTTTTTTTTTCTTTTTTTTAAGGTTCTTTTTTTATTTTACCTTTGATTTTCTGATATGATTTTTCTTGTAAGAATAGTGGTGTTTCTCCTCTTCATTCATCATCTATAAGGTAGATAAGGTGGTGTGTTAAAAGCTACATGGCTTGTGACAAGATATTTAGTTCTAGAATTAGGGACCACTCAAGGACAAAGAGAATCTTTAATTCCTATCATTATCAAAAATGGTTGCAGACATGATTTGTGATTTTGAACTACCACCTTGTGATTGCCCTATCGAGGGCTATCCACCTTGTATTACCTTGTAGGTCTACCTTGTAGCATCAACTACCCTATAAGGTTATCTCACCTGACGATACTATCAACCATCATATAACATATTCTCACCTTATGGCAACCCAGTAGAAAAATTGAGTTAAATTGGAGAAATGAGAAGGATGAAAGACATACATGACATTAAAACTATGTTGGCCTATTCTGCAAGGTGCATTATCCTATACCCTTACATCGTTTTGCACAACAATTCCATCTTACAAGTCACCCTAATGACATTAGAATAAGATTTTCTTCAAATGCAAAAACAATCATTATTAGGCTACAAAACATTGATTTTAGATTGTTTAGTACACAAGTTCCCACCATTCCTATACTCAAGAGCCGTAACCCTAGAGGGTAGGATCCTACATTCCCCCGTAATGACATCAAAACATAATTTTCTCCAAATTAAAAAGCACGCATTGTGAGGGTACAAAACACTAAATTTATATTGTTTAAGACACAAATTACCACTTTTCCTTGTCATAAACTTGGAGGGAGGGGAAAGTTGGTAACATGCCACATCCTACAACATATTTGCAATAAAAAACACATGAAAATATATCATACATAAAGCTAAAAATATGCCCTTTCATATTATTATCAAGTTGCATGGCCAACACAACCAATATGCAAAGATAAAATAAAATAAAAACAAAAAAGAATTACCTTCTCATAAACTACCTTGTTTGGAATTACTTAAATGATAATTTTTTTTTAAAGAGAACTTCCGGACTATTTTTTTTTTATAAAAAAAACAAAAGTACTTCTTTACCCTACATCATTTGCTATGTTTCTTTTTTTTAGAGACTAAGATAATAGACTTTAACTATTAATTTCTATTATTATACACGAATAAAAAATTATTACATTAAAAAAAGTCCTACAACAAATTAAACAAAAGTGTTTCTTTGTTATAAAGTAAATTAATCTTTAAGTAGTCAATGGTTAAGTTTCACTATCTTTGACCGCAAAAATCAAACCATTTCGAACACAAACCATTTCGAACAAAGAGGGGAGTAATTATTTTTCCTTTTTAATAAAAAGTTCTCACATATCCCGACAACCACCTTTTGGGCAGGATTGTCATGACACACCTCATGGGAAAGGGGGCAGCCTCACAGTTCTAGTGGTGATCTGATCCTTCCTCTACTCTTTGTTTCGATGTCATTAATAACTTGGTTAACGAGGCACGGATCTGAATACAAACAATGCTGGAATGTACACCCATGCGACATAAGCACCACATAGACCTTGGAAACTTTCCTGAACTCAAATGGTATAAGGTAAAAACCTTTATCTGAAAAGTTTCAAAATATATTTCACCAACATGATGCTCGAAAAGTCGATGCCCAGGCCCCTCAAAACAAATCACAAAACAATATTTATTATAAAAGTCAATGCCGGTTCAAGGTAAAACAGCTTTCACTCCTTCAAGTAGATACGAGTGTAAGCCAAGGTAGGTAACCGCAACACTGAAGACTATCGCAATCTGAAACAACTCATACTCTGCATCCTAATAAAACTAACAAGCACAAAAACCAACATGTATCATAAGACATTGACTACAGCCAACCACAGCCGACAACAGCGCTGATCTCTTCTAAAATAATCATCAAAAACTTAAGCAAAAGATTCCCAAATGGACAGACAATTTTTAAAACAAATGAGGGGACAAAATGAAGCAACCAACAATTTGGGGGATGCCTGAATCATACTGATTTTCAATCTTTCTTTGAACTGCAACCAAACAGTGCATTACTTTTTAACATGTCATCTACATTATCAGCCATTAATAACATTTAAGGACGCAAACCTCAGTCACACCGCAGAGTCAGAATAAATGTTTCCCAAGAGGCACAATCTGCAAGGAACAGATCAAGGAAGAATAATCGATATCATTACAGGTAAGAGGCCTAGGGAGTTTTTTTTTCTTTTTTTTTTTTTGGGGTTGAAGAAACTGCTTTGTGAATTTACAAAGCCCTCTATGCTAAGTAATAAGACTTCAACACAAATTCTTTCCCATTGACTGGATCTAATGCAGCTACCGGAACCCTCACAGAACGTTATAGAGTCAAGCAGAAGAGGAGTCACTCAAGGATCTTTCATGGGTCTCCTATCTAGTTATAAATGAGCCTTTTTCCTCTTTGCAATATTCACAGTGCTAAAGAAAAAACAGTTCGGACTAGTGGCATCAAGCCACGACCCTAGGTGACGAGCACTTCACATAACTATCCAAAACATTTTTACATTGAATAAGAAACCAGCCACTGTATCAACCCTGTGCCCTGCAGTCATCTTCACTATCACTTCAGCGTGCTCCAGAGCTGGTGTACAGAAAAAAGTATTATCAATTTATATAATAACTTCTTTCCACCAGCCCCTCTAATATTATACTCATAGTAATTCATGTGGACACAATAATGTTTACATCCACCTCTGAAATAGTGTTCAATTGATTGCAGGAACCATAGGGCATCACTAATGCAAAATATGCCACCAGCAACAAAATACTCATGAAGCTTACTATGATTCATGTACTAGGACATGTATAACATAAAAGAATCTGAAATCAATTACGAGCAGAGCAGAGAGCAGAGCAGAGTTTCTTGATACCTCGATGTTACTCAGTATCTATAAAATTGCACCAAGTCGGCTACAAACTCAAAACTAATGGAAAATCGAATCAGTTACCTCCACCTCATGTAATAACAGAAGCTATCAAGCATCTCTTCATGGTCCTAAGTCCTGTAGAGCATCTCAGGAACTGTCAAAAAAAGGCTGGATCCTCCCCCTTGCCCACACATCTGGCACCAGTCCCAAAACACAGGACATGCAGAAGGCTGATCAAATAATTGTATTGATATTGAGAATCAGCTGTTGGCCTGGTGCAATCTGCCGGAACCAAAAACCCATGCAGACCAGGCTATATAAGACTGCATGGATCAGATCTTAGCCAGGATGAGGCAACAAGCAGATTAACATGATGGGACAGCCTTAACAAAGGATGATGCATGCCTTGATAGGAGGGACAATCACACCATCAGCACTAAATAAGTGATGCACAAGCATCATGGTTCAAAAACTTGAGTCCACTAACCATGGAGGAAAGCATTGATTTGATTAGGATAGCCCTGCCAGGTTGATCCAGGACAGAATCTGCCAGAAGCAAGAGGTAAGATGATGTGAATCTGATGTCCTGCCACATCAGGACATTGCTAACTCATTATAAAGATGTCCATCAATGTCTGGGACAAACCCCTTCTCAATCATGTCCTCCTTGACAATACCATAGGTGATTTGATTAGGAATTAAACCCTTCTCCAGCATCTCATTAAGAAGCCCATTTGCCTCTTCCAGCTTGCCCTTACTGCATAGGCCCTTTATTAACAAGTTGTACGTCACCACATTTGCCCGTTTACCTTCCCTCTGCATTCTTGTTCTCATGTTCATTGCTGCCTTAACATTCTCTTCCCTACAATATCCATCAATCAAGGTGTTATAAGTCACGTGATTAGGACTTAAACCTGCCTCAAACATATCATCCAACAGTCTAACTGCCTTCCTCAAATTACCTTTCTGGCACAAAGCATTAACCATAATGTTATATGTCACAACATCAGCTTTCAAACCTCTATCATTCATTTCATTAAGCATTTTCTTGGCTGCATCCACATTGCCATTTTTGTAGAAACCACCAATCAAGCAATTATATGTAGACACAGTGGGGTTAATCTTGCTTTCTAACATGAAGCAATGCAAATTGATTGCTTCATCCATTTTTTCAGCTTTACAGCACAAATCAATTAGGATATTGAAAGTTGTAACGCTAGGAGCCAAACCCTTTCTCATAGCATCATTGAAAAGCTCTGTAGCTTCTTTCACCATTTGTTTCTTAGCATAATATCTAATAAGCACATTATATGTCAGGATATTAGGCTGCAAATCTGAATCCAACATTTCATTCCACATATGTAAAGCCTCATCAATTTTTCCATTATAGCATAACCCATTTATCAATGAATTATAGGTGATGGTATTAGCTTTCAGGCCCTGCCTTTGCATTTCTTTAAACACTCTCATCGCAGCTGGCAAGTTTTCATCCTTGCAAAAACCATCAATTAGGGTGTTATAGGTAATTTCATTTGGACATATATTCTTTGACAGCATTTCCTTCAAAAGAGCATCAGCTTTGTACATCTTTCCGACCCTTCCTTTCTTGCAATATCCACTTATAAGTGTATTATATGTAACAACAGATGGACTGAAACCCCAGACTTTCATGTCCTCCATAAGATCACTTGCTTTCTGCAACTTCCCAGCTTTACACAGCCCGTTAATTACTGTGTTAAATGTGATAAGATTAGGCCGAATTCTTCGCCTAATTATCTCTCTGTATAGTCTCACCGTAGAATCAAACTTGCCTTCATCAACTAAAGCACTCAACATAGGATTGCATGATAGAACTGATAACTTAAACCCATAATCCCCTGCTCGCTCAAACGCCTCCACTGCTAAATCAATCTTTGAATTCCTCACATACGACAAAATCAACATATCGATAATAATTGAATTAGCACAAAACCCATCGCCACACAAAGAAAGGGCATGGAAAATTGACATGACTGATTGCTTGTGGTTCTCAACAAAATCATTCAACAATTTCCTGATCCTTGGGTATAATTTGGCCTTAGCTAGCCAATGGAACATCCTACAGTACAGTTCCAGGCTATGTGAAACACCACTACCCCTCTCCAAACATCTAAAATGCCTAAGTATAGCATTTGGGTCATCCTCAGATCTTAGTAAAATTTCAAAATCCTGAATAGGGTTTGATTTTATTACTCCGATGGTGTCCTGCAATTCATGCCAATGTTTTTAACATTGCGCTTGGAAATTAGTACCCCCAACTGGAATTAGTATTAAAAAAATATTAAACGCAACTCACATCAAACGCCTTCTTGAATTGGAATTTGTTGGCATCAAATGCAGCTGGTCCAGAGTCTTCTCGCCTCAGATAGCTGAAGTCGACAGGACGCTGCAAAGGGAAAAAAAAAACAGATGCCGGAGCATGATCAAAATGACGAAAGAAAGAGAGAACGAAGAATCACAAGCTTCATGCTATAAAATCCATCCCTACGCAGATTTAAGCAAGTAAAAGCACAGAAGCACTTACTTGGCCAAAGGACAAGCATAAAATAATAATTCAAGCACGAGCAAAGACATGATATGCATATTGAGGACACAGAAGGCATTATAAACGGAAAAACCAAATGCAACGTTTTTAAGAGGATGTAACACATTTTTAAGAATCACAATCACAACGAGTTATAAAAGAGCTAATTCGCATGCATGTTCGAATAAAATTCAGTGAGAAAAATTCCAAGAGACGATGTAAAAACAATAATCCTGAAGACAATAGTGCCGGCCTGAACAGACTACAACAATATCCCTATTTTAATTTTTACACCTCTAATCGCACACCATAAAAACTCGCATCCAGAAACATTTGTCGCCGGGAATCAAATCTAGAACAGCCAGAAATGCATCATTAGGTCAATTACATCAAACTCAACCAAATAGCAAACATTAATCCTTCACAATAAGTCTTAGTTATCACTCAATGAAAATTATTCTAACGGAGATTACAAACCAAAGCTATCGCATGCTCCCCTAAAGGATCATGGAGAGTAAGCGAGTGAGAGAAGCACCGTAGAGCACTTCTCCGGTTTCAAAATGACAGAGGCAACAGCCGTCGAAGGCTTTGACTCAGCCTTATAAGCTTCAGCTTCGGTTTCCTTCGCCGAGACGGATTCAGTAACCAGCTGGGAGCCATCGGAACCAGAGAAAAATGTGGATGAATCAGAACAGAATCCCTCCCCGAGTGGAACCAGGACTCGGATTAGGGGACGGTTAATCGACTCGGTAATCACAAATCGAATGACAGTGGATGGCAGTAAGTGAGACCTGTACGACGAGTACAGTATCTTCAACATATGGGTAAACTAGTTTGCAGACGAAGTAAAACCTACGAGAATGTAATCATCGAAAATAAACGGCCGTCGATGAGAACTTTGTCGCAGGACCCGGGGAACATGAAATGTTTTTGTTTCAGTCTTTGGGAGCCCACCGCAAGGCGACTCTCACAATTTCTTCGGGCTTCACGCGATCCGAAATAGCAAGCGGACAAGCAATAGCATCTCTCTTGCCCTGCCGTGCTGCTATCCACGGACTTTCCTTTATGGTTCGTTTGGTTACGGAGATTAGAAGTATTTGAATGAAAATTTTAGCAGAGATTTAAGTCCCTTATTATTTGTTTTAAGGAAATGAAAAATAAAATAGAATTGAAAATAAAATTTAACAGTGTCAATTTCTATATATTTATTCCGAAAGGGAAAGCTGGTATTATAATAGTGGGAATTAGACTTAGAAAATAAAATTACCAAAATAACCTTGTAGTATAAAAAATATGTCTGCCTTTACTTCTACAAAAACTTCCAGCCCTTTCTACAAAACTTTCGGGTGGAGGGATGCTTTACTTCTACAAAACTTCCAGCCCCTTCTTCATTACAACTTCTTGTACTACTAGCTTCCATGCTCGTATAAGCTTCATATTGATTGCCTCTTCATATCCTCCTTCCGGTGCTTTTATGAACCAGGTAAATTTCTTCATCTTCTTCTTCCGTTCATTTTTCTCTGTTTTCTCAATTGAATTTTGGTGATTTATAGACCATAATAATCCCTAAATTAAATGGTATCAGCTTCCGATAAGCAATACTTCCCATTATTATTAACAAATTCATTCAATATTTCATTAACATTGATGGAACAAAAGAAAAGGATGTAAGTTTCCAATATCAGTTTGTTTGAATATAGGAACAAAGAAGAGGGCTTTTGTCTTAGGAACAAAAAAAAACAGAAGGAATTAAGACCTGGATTAGGTGTAGTAGTTCTTCATTTTTTTAAGCTTATTATTAGTTTTATGTTTTTATTAGTTTGCTTATGGTGCTCTATTTGATATTAGACTGGTTCATCATATTACCCACTAGAGTCTATTATGTTGCATGTTTCAATTAATTTGACATTTGCAGGTTTAATAATTTCATAATTGGTGTTTGAGTTATTTTTATTTCAAAAAAAATTGATCGTATTATTGATAGTATTTATTAAGAAAAAGAAGGGGCGTGACTAATATATGCATCACAGTTGCATGTATGTTAATTTCGATTGATGAATTAATTAGTGGTATCTAGCAAGCAATAGATCTTAAACTCAATTCATTTTTACTACAGTGTTCTTAATTTTTCTTCCTTATTCAGCTTGCATAGTACTTAGCAGTGTTCTTAATTTTTCTTTCTTATTCAGCTTGCATAGTACTTAGTTACTTAAATATGGATAAACTCAATCAATTATTAATATTATTTAGCTTGTATGTCACTTACCATTACACATGTAGCAATGATCTTTTATGCAAATTTGAAATTAGAGAGTATAAACTTTGTTATTCCATCAATAGACTTAATCACAATTCTAAGCTAGATTTTTTTCCCAAAAATTCTTTTGTCGCCATTCATTACCTAATATATGACATGTAAGAAAGACAAAATAACTTGTGATAGATGATAACATCGTTGACATTAAAATGATTATGGTAGTTTTGTTGGTTCCATCTCATGTGATTTATTCATATGGTAGTTTTGTTATTTGACATAGTATCTTCTCATTGTTAACTACTATGCTGAAAATAATCATGCATATTTGAAGCATGTGTGTGTGGATTATTTTAAGTATATATTGATTTGGTTCATTTTAATGACAGATGTATATAAGATGGATGGAGGGTTGTTCACTATCCGAATGCATCATGGGGGTGCTTTTTCGGAAGACGGTGTATTAATTTCTGTTGGAGAGTAGGTCTCTTTCTTTCGAAATAATGACACCGATAGAATCTCATACTTTGAAATAGTAGATGTAACACCCCCAAAATTTACTACCGAAAAATTTTGTTTAATGATAAGTGTTAAACAAAAGCGAGATGACAAAACTGTAAATTTTGAGGGTATTACTGCCACACTCAGTACCAGACCGGTTCACTCCTACTGTTCCAGTGCTAAGTGCTAAGTCTAAACAGGGTTAACATCGAACACAAGTCATTACTAAAATAATGAGAGTCCATGATAGGAATCCCTCATAGTCATATAAAAATTAGAGTGCGATTTAGAATTACAACCCAAGGAGTAAGTGACTAGAGTTTTTCAAAAACATAAAATACCGTAAGATGTCACATAACTAAAATAAAATGATACATAGTCAAGTCAAAAGAAAAATAGAGTCCGGTCGGGCCACTCTCAATCCCCAAGTCAGGTCTATACTCAATGCTCAACCCTGCCCGATGTCTCGTAGGTGTCGTAGGCATCGAAGACGTTGTCTCCTACCTGCACAAACTCAGACGGGTCTTCTGCTCGTAGGAATGAGTAGCACCCATGAAACGGGTGATCAATACGCTACGTACTGAGTAAGGTAACCATGTGCTAAGGCCAAACATACAAAAACATACAACATAGCATACATGACATGATCATATAGGTAGCTCACAGTAATACAGAGGATGAAGGCCAACTAAGGTCCAGATAGGCTTAATCTTTAGATCTCTGGTAAATATAGTCAATTCACATTATAGTCTTTATCAATCCATGCGAGTGCGGAAAACCCACTATTATAGCTGGTGGACCGGTCATGCAAGGCTAAACGCTCTTGGCCACTATTATTCGTCGGTGGACCGGTCATGTAGGGCAAAATACTCCTAGCCATTATTATTTGTCGGTAGACCGGTCTGGCCCCGACTCACATGGTGTTTCACTATAATTAGTTCGTGTCTTTTCCATGTCTTATCATCATTATGTTTGGTTTGTTGAGTACGGAAACCTCCACTATTATAGTCGGTGGAACGGTCATGCAGGACAAAATGCGCTTGGCCACTATTATTCGTCGATGGACTGGTCATGCAGGGCACCCCGGCTCTTGGCCACTATTATTCGCTGGTGGACCGGTCTAAGCCCGGCTCAATAATCTTTCTCTTTAAATGGATAGTATCTTATTTGTGTCTTACTCAATATGCATTTCACCTTTGACATACATGTCACCAACATTCTACCTCTATCCTCTCAAGGGGGCCCGTCCCATATCTTGAGACTCCAGTGCCCCTTATCATGCCTCGACATCCTTCCCCCCTTATACTTACACATAATGAAAACCAACTCCTAAGGGTGTGGGTTAAGGCCCAATACCTCATGACATCAAAATCCACCTACTATCACTCTCTAGGGTTTTTCCTTGAAAACCCTAGTTAGACCTATGTGGCCCAACTTTCTTTCATTTATACTACCATTACTTCATTTATCACCCCACACCTTATCTCATTTAGATCTAATCCCAAATCACATCGCTTTACCCTTTGATTCCACATGTGACTGAAAAACCCTAGTTGGCCACTTCAACCCTAGTACATTTCTTCTCCCACAAGAAACCTCTCTCTTTTCACCCAAAATCTCTTCTCTCCCATGGAACCCATACTTACTCCTTATATAATAAGTTCCTACTCTTAACTCGTACTCCACTCTCCCTTAATTGTTTTTACTTCCACATTTTTTTCCAGATTAGTGCTTCCTCTTAAAACCCTAATCGGGTCCCTTATACACCCTTACATCAACCGACGTACTATTTTTCGTCCCAAGTCTCCAATAACTCCACAACTCTCCCCTTAACTTATTTACACCCTAAAATAATTTTTCTCAAGTAAAGATCACTCCCATGCAGGTTTTATCCACCCCATGTAAACTCTTGAAGTCCTCATGCAGACCCTAGAATTCCCATGCATGGTTCCCATCTCCTTTTCATTTTGGTCAACGCCACCTCTTTATTTTCCTCTCATGGATCATGAGGTATTTTGGTCAACCTCATATCCCCCTTAGTAAACTCATTTTCCACTCTCTTTCTTTTTATTCTTTCATTCCCATATCACATTATCAATCATCCTAGCACGCATGTCCTAGAGGATCATATCATATTACATCATAATCACCATATATACGTATCCTACTCATGCCATAAAGAACACATAAATATACCTCTCAACTCCAAGCTGCGCTTCACATAAGACAAGTTAATGACAATCATACGATATACGACATAGAATGATATATAACATCCAAGGCATACAAGTCACACAACACACATGAGCCTTAGCCACATCCTTACCTAAAATGATGCTGAGCTTGGAGCACGCTCCTACGCCTCCTTAGTGTTTTAGCTTGATTCACCTATAAGAGGGAAAAACTAAGGATTAGTTTTCCTCCTACCAAAAATACTATTATTTCTTATTTTAGTCTAAGATTAGGGTTACTATTATTAAAGAGAGCTTTACAAGTGAAAACTAGTGTTTTTATCCTCAAGTTAGCCTACTAGATATTACTAGTCAAAATATGTTTATGTTAATATATATAGCTATATTTACATTATTAAACCTAATAGCTTTATTTCTTCTAATAATAGTACTAATACTAGTTATAGCAAAATAGCGATAATAATAATAATAGTAATACTAATGCCCCTAGTAATAGAAACCTTAGAATTTTTAAGGCTAAGGCTAATAATGGCTTTAGGGATAAAATAATAATATAATCTTAGTAATACTAACAAAGTACTAATATTGCTAAAGATAATACTGATAATAGTTATATTTGGAATAATAAGAATATAAGGGTTCGAATGTTTTTATTACAATAATAATAACAAAATAATAACAATAATAATAGTAATAACTAATAATGATACCATAGTAATAATGTTAGTAACAAAGGCATTAGAAATAATACTAGCAATATTTGAATAATAATAATAATAATAATAATAATAATGATGATGATGATGATGATGATGATGATGATGATGATGATGATGATGATGATGATAATAAGGTTGAGTATTCTTCTTCTATAGTAACAAAATGGTAACATGCCAATTTCGGTTTCAATAACATTAATCATAATAATAATAATAATAATAATAATAGCAATAACAACAACAACAACAACAACAACAACAACAACAACAACAACAATAATAATAATAATAATAATAATAATAATAAAGTTAAGCATAATAATAATAATAGTAACCGAAATGGTAATAATAATATAAGGATCTAAATATTTATATTAATAATAATAAGTGATAATGGACAAAGTTAGTATTAACAATATTAGCAAGAAAATAATGATAATGATAATGGTAATACTAATACTAATAATAATAATAATAAAGATAATAATAATAATACTAAAATGTAGATCTCCATTAACAGTAGCATTAGTTAGAAATATTTCCAAAGTTAGGTTAAGTAGTAGTAGTAATAATAATAATGGAATTAATAATAATAATAATAATAATAATAATAATAATAGTAATAATGTTAAGAATAATGCTAATAGTAATGATAGTAAAAATGGTAATAGTAATATAAGGGTTCAAATATTTACCATAATAATAATGATAATAATAATAGGCCAAAGCTAGCATTAGTATTAATAGTAGGAATAATGGTGAGGGTAATAATAGTAATAATAATAATAGTAACAATGAGGGAAAGTCCTAATCATATTAACACTAAAGTTGTAGACCATTAATAATAATAATATTATTATTACTAGTTAGGAAAATCGTAAAGTAAGGTTAAGTAGCAATAATAATAATAATAATAATAATGATGATAGTAGTAGTATTAGTAATAATAATATTATTAATAATAATAAAGATGCTATATTAATACTAAAGTTGTAGCCTTTTAAATGATAATACCATAGTTATAAACATTTCCGAAGTTAGGTTAGATTGTAAGAGTGGTAACGTAGTAGTAGTAATAACACAACATTAATAATAATAATAATAATAATAATAATAATAATAATAATAATAATAATAATAATGGTAATACTATTAATATTACTAAAAATTATTAATACTTGTAGAAAAAGAGTTTAAGGGCTTGGGAAGCTAGAATACCACCTAGGGTTGGTGGTGGAACCGGCGGCGGCGGTGGAGGAGGAAGAGAGGTGGAGAGATGGGGGTGTAGGTTAGACTTCATTTGGTTTCTCCATTGACCACTGGCAACACCATCCCTTACCTTTTTTTTCATTTGATAATTCCTAGCATAACCACCCTCCACCATCATCGAGTCTCCTCCTCCTCCTCCTCCTCCTCCTCCTCCTTTCTTCCCTACCCCTTCTTGACTTTGTTTGGTTTTGTAGAAACCACCATCATTGCCCGTGTGTTTCCCTCTACACCATTAATAATGCACGTTGCTAACACTACAACAATCAACGTCCCTCTTCTTCTTATTCCCATTCTCTTCTTTCTCTCATTTCTCCCCTATCGCACCCTGCTTCTTCTTCTTCTTCCAAAACCTCTGTAACACCCTTGGGTAACAACAGAGACTATCTTTGCTCTTTGTTTCACTTTGGTACCTTCCTCTGTAGGCCACCACCCACCTTCGTCCAAGATTACTACAACCAACCACCTCCTCTGTCACCTTATACCGCAACTTCTCTCTTTGTAGCCACTAACCTCAACCACCCTTTCTCGCAACACCAAAAAACCACTTGCACCTCACCACCTTGCGACCATCACACTAGCCCATCCTAACAAGTCACCTCGCCACTCCCCTTCCACCATGCCTTCCCTCCCCTCTTTCCTATGCAACCCCATTAAACCCAACACCACCATTATCTCCCTTGAGCACACCCTCATCCCTTCTTGCACCACTTCCAACTATGGCTCTAACCCTTCTTGCACACTTTCCCTCGACACGCTTGCACTACACCTGCCATTCCCCAACCCACCACCCTCCTTTTGGCCCTCTCCATCCCAAATTTCTTCCTGCATCACCATCCCCGCCCAACCAATTGAGCCCCAACTCCACCCTTCTAGCCATTACTATTCGTGCCTCCCTTCCAACACCAATCACTGTCCAAACCAACACCACCCAAACACCATCTCCATCATCCCAACCTCAACCTTCCTCCTTAAACCAACCAACCGTCTGGATCCTTACCTCGTGCACCTAAGCTCACACTACGCATGTAGTATAAGAAGAGTTCTTACTATTATAATTTGGTTCCCATTATTAATAGTAAGAGTATTTTGGTAATTTTAGAAAATAAATATTTTACTATTATAATTATTATTTTATTTATTAAATATTAATTTGGTAATTATGGTATTATTTTTAGGTATGAAAGTTTGATTAGCGAAGCCTTATAATTTTAGGAGGATACCATTAATTTGTATTTTTTTCTAGAAATCATGTAACTTTTATACTTTACTAAAATGGTAAATATTAAATGATAACACATTAGGGTTTGAAGTGTAACCTATGTTAAATATGTTTATTATATGGTAACTTTTATAATATCCTAAAATGTCAAACATCGCATAATAGCACATTATGATTTTTTTGTATGAAATATATTAAGCATGATTCATTATTTTATAATAATGTACTGATTACTATTATAATGAAAATCGGTAAAAAAAAGAGTATGTTATCATATGTAAAGCATTTTTGGTATAAAAATATGGCAAAAAATGATCTTTTATGATTATATGCGACATGTATATGGAAAATGATAGGTTGAGTATGCTTAGATATATTTATGAATTGATAATTATGGATGCATGCCCAAAGAGTAATTTAGACCTTTTGAGTGTGTTATGATATTTATCCTGATAAGCATGTCTCATTTTTACTATATGTTATTGAGTATGATATTATATGATTAAGGATATATTAAATACGCATGTTAGTGTTTTATATGTAAAATCTTAAATAAGAAGAGATTGGTCACTAGACATGTCTGATAATTTAATTGCATGATAAATAATTTAATTACTATGTTTTATCCTTTTAATGACAAATATATAAATAAAATGGATTTAGCAAATAAAGAGGATGTCAATGTGGTAAAATTTGATCTCAGGGGCATTTTGGTCATTTTTTACCTAATACACCCAAATGTGAAATATTTAGCCTAGGAAAGCCTTGATAATTATGTGGTTGGGTTATGTGTTAATCAATTTTAAGACCTGTAAATTGAATGAGTGATGCAGAAGATTATCTTTTAATCTTCTATAACACTTTAGGACCTTGTTTGAAGGATTACAAAGATGCAAATTAAAAAAAAAATATCGACTTCAAGTGTTTAGGCTTCAGTTATCTTTGAATGTTGATAGAATTTGAGAAGATCTAATCCAAGATCTAACTCCTCCAATGAGAACCTTCTATTTCTCACTACATCACCCTTACTACTTCTCAATACATACTTGAGAAAGGAAAAAAGAAGAAGAAGAAGAAGAAGAAGAAGAAGAAGAAGAAGAAGAAGAAGAAGAAACACATGCTTGTGCTACTCTCTTCAATTTTCAAATGAACTTTTTATTTCATGACATCATGTTCCAAATCCTTTAAGTATAAGGGTTTGTATAAGCATGGAACCTTGCATGCCTTTTCATTAAGAATCCCATTAGGAGCCTCGTTAATTATTTAACCTTCCTAATGCATGGTTCATGGCTTACAAATAAAGTTACGATGACAATTTTAAAAGAGTTACAAAGTAAACAACAAAAACAATGAAGCTATAGCTTAATAATGCTATACATAGATGTAATCATATATGATAAAACTTTATAGTTTTGTAGCCTTGTTCTTCCTTGCACTTTGTAATCTTGTAATCCCTTATCATTGCCTTTTACCTCAAAGATCTTCATCCATCATGGACTTCATGAATTTCTTACAAACATATACAATACCTACAAGAAGAATGACTTGACAAAATATTAGAAGTATATGAACTCTCAATCATAATTGGTTCTATATCCATATATGCTAATTCTTCTTAATTTTCATCATTAGGAGAAGAAGAATGAGATTTATCAAGAGATTCTCCTACATCAATGAGTCTTGTAAGATAACCTTGTATCATCAATACCAAAAAAGATAATAATCATTTGAAGTGAAATATAACATTAGTTAGGCCAAGGTGTTGTGTCCATTCCATTGGATAATAATAACGGCTCAGGTGTGTTGTCTCTAAGAGGTGATTCAGACCATTCCACTAGTTTAAGAATAGTAACTCATGAATATTTTGTCTTAATAGGTGTTGGGTCTATTCCACCAAATGATAATAGTGGCTCAGATGTGTTGTCCCTGAGAGGTGCTTTAATGCATCCTACTGGACTAAAAATAGTTAGGCCCTATACTCAACATGAATAAGAATATGATTTGAGATAAGTAACTAATGGATAAGTCATTAATTATTTAAAGTGAAAAATTATGTGAGTCAAGGTTGAGATATTAGGTTCTTTCTACCTGACAATAATAGTTGCTAAGGTGTGTTGTCCCTAAGAGGCGCCTTAGACCATTCCACCGATTTAAGAATAGTGGCTTAGAAGCATTTTACCCAAAGAGGTATTGGGTCCATTCCACCAAATAATAATAGTGGCTCCAATGTGTTATTTTTGATATGTATTTTAGACCATTTCATCAGTTTAAGAATAGTAGGGTTCATGAAATCAATATAAATAAAAATAAACATGATTACTATCAAATTAAAATAATTATTAGATTGCTGGATTAGATGGTATCAGTCTTTGTGCCTACTTGTGTTTTGATAATAGGCTTCGTGCTAATATATGGTTTGGTAGTAGCCTTCGTGCCACCCTATGGTTCAGTAGTAACCTTTATGCCTACCTGTGTTACGATAGTAGCCTTTGTGCCTACCTGCAATGTTGTGGACTTTATTATTCTTGTGTATATGATCCTACTTGTGATGTAGAAGATTTATTGGTATTGATAATGAGATATGTGATATGTGGTTATTATCTCAGTTTTCGGTTGATGTTGTTTCTAATTATACTTCAAAGAGCATCTGTTGGATGTTTGATTGGTAAGTTTTAGTTTTTTTCTAGATGAATGAGTATGAATAGTTTATGTCTTTGGTGGTATTTGGTTATATGAATGATTATCATATTTCAATTGACATATGTGCATTTTGACCTTTTATACCATGTATTATTATGATACCTTGTATGTGTTCAATGCCAATTTTCATATTGGTTTAGTATAATAGGTTGCTTAGTACTATTGTATTGAATGATTCCTTTCGTGACCCCTACTTATTCAATGTGCAGTGGACTTTGGAGGTCAGCTTATGAGTTCAATCAAAAGCTGTTAGTTTGAATTGAGAGCCTAGAAGTATCTGGTATCTTTTTGGTATATTGGATTTTGGTTGTACTTAGATGCTTGTGTCCTCCTGTTCTTTCTCTTTTTTGAGTTATATAATCGTTGATGTTGCTTTTATTTAGCATGATACTTATCTGTTTTTTCTCTCTATTCTATTTCTTGTAATCATGTTATTAATTTAAGCGGGGTTATGATTTAGCCTGAACACTTGGTATGAGAATGGTAGAGAAAATCAAACTTGTACCAAGTACGACAATAACATCCTTTATTTTTATTATTTTAGCTTCCACAAATAACTCTTTAAAATAAAATTTTCAAGTTCTAAAAATTGCGGTGTCATAATACATACTGCCACCAATTGTACACTTATTATTATTATTATTTGAAATTAGGTATTATATGTGTGTGTGTAGATGTTATTAGTTATTATTCTATAAATGTTGGAGGAGATAACTATTATATATACATATAATTTTGTTGATCTATGTGTTTGGATTAATGTAAATATGATGGTAATTATGTATGTATGATGATAATTGTAATTGAATGTATATGTTGTGGTTAAATAATTTTTTAATTAAAATTTGTCAATCCATGTTCAAATTCTTTATAGTTAGCCCTAGCTTCAACCGACCTATGATTAGTCCCAACACCAGATTCTGCCTCCATATGGCCATCCCTAGCTAGGGATGTACACCGGTCCAAAACTATAAAGAACTAGATGGACCTAGATAAGAACATAACCTGGCTAAGGACCAAAATTTAATGAATTTAGAATCGGAGACTGGATCGAGACCAGATCAAAATTATTGGTCTAAGATCGGCAAGGACCAAAATTAATAATTATATATTTTTTATATTAAAATTATGTATTTTTTAGGTAAAATGTTAATGAAATTCTGAGTTTGATCAATAGACAAGACCAGATAAGACCACAACTGATTAAGGATTGACTTTTTTTTTTACTTTAGGACCAAAACCTAGATTAGAGACCGAAATATCGGTTTAGTCTTGGACCGAAACACGAAATAACCGATTGGTCTGGTCCGTACCAATTTTTGAACACCTCTATCCCCAACACCATGTTCGACCTCCATATGGTCATCCCTAGCACCAGATTCGGCCTTTTGAACATTTTTATTTGCTTTGTAATTCAAACAATTTCGAGCATTATAAATACACTTTTAATATGTTGAATGCTAATTATTTATAAATATGTATATGTTATTTAATATGATATTGTATATTTTATGAAATTAAAAATAAAATGATACAATTTTTATTTTTCGTTGCTAAAAAGGGTATTGACCCATAGAGGTAGGTTAAAAATTGTCATTTTAATACCTTTTTTTAGCTAAGATTTAATTTCTTTTGAGAAAGTTTCAAAAATTCATCCCTAAAAAGGGTATTAGGGATGACATGTTGTCCCAAAAAGTCAAGTTTTTTTTCCTCTAATTTTCCAACTAATATTTAAACTTTTTTAGAAAATTTTTAAAAAGTCATCCCTAGAAAGAGTATTAGGGACGGCAATGTCATTGCTAAAATTCTCAATTGTAATGGCCGTTATTTTATCCAAATTTTGTCTTCTAGCAATGAAATATTAGAGATGATGTTTTAGCAAATGGGGATGAATAGGAGGTTATTATGACTATATTTTTGTTGCTAAAACCTATTTTCCTAGTAGTGCCTATATTTTTCACCTATAATGCCACTCTATGGGGATGTATAAGGAGCAGTAGCTTCATGAATAATGTCGGTTTTATCATAAAATTTTGTAAGAAAATAAGTGTTATACTCGCCACCTGTATCATATTTGAGCCTCTTAATTTTTTGATATAGTTGATTTTCAACCTCAACCTTGTATTTTAAAAACATGCCAATTGTCTGATATTTTGTTCTAAGGAGATAAACCCTATTATATCTCTAAAAGCTTAATAGAGGCTACATAATATCTTTTATCTCTTCTGCTAGCTATGTTTTAAAAATCTGCTAGATCTATGTGAATAATTTTGAGTAATTTAATGCTTCTATTTGAGACATATTTAAAAGGATTTTTTTACATACTTGGCATCCACACAAATTGAGCACTTATAAACATTTTCATCATCTATTATTTTAATATGGTTTAAGTTTTTTAGTCTCTTTATTGATGCCATATTTACATGACCTAGCCTTCTATGTCATAAGTGAATGGATTCAATCATTTAAGCAAAAACATTAGAAACACTTGCATTAATAGATTTACAAATTTTTTTTTAATACAAATAGACCATTAACTAAGTAACCCCTTTCTCGCAAACACCTAATTCCTAGTGATCACAACTTTTTCATATTCAATCATAATTTTCATGCTATCTTTGTTAAGTAAACCACCATACACAAGATTCCTACATATGGAAGGTACACAGAACACATCATTCATTGTCAAGGTTTTTCCAGGAGTAATTTGAAGGAGGAATTTTACTTTTCCGAGTAAACCTATTGTTGCATAGTTTCTCATCAACACACATTCACCTTTTCTTACATCTTCAAAGTTGTGGAATAGCTCTTTATTTGCTCAAAAATGTGTAAAAGGTTTAGTGTCCAGACCCATTCTATCTTATTTTCCACTAGATTGGCTTTGATAATGACAACACCAATAACCTATCCATCTTAAAAAATGTTGGCTTGAAGAGTGGTAGTATACTTTTAACTTCTTTTCCCTTTGTGTTTGAAGCACTGTTGTGCCTTTTGTCCCTTCTTTCCATAGACATGACATATAATATTTTTCTTCTAAATTGTGTTGTTCTTGGTAATGATATGACCTTTGTGTTCACTTTCCTTTTGTAATTTCCTCCCTTTAACTTTGAATTTGTCTACATGACCTCCAATTCTATAAGATTAGCATGTTTAGTACTAAGGGAAAGAGAGTTTAACTTATCTTTCAAGTAGTTTGTTTCCTCAATTTGCATGTAGTTGATTAGCTCCTGGATATTGAGAACCTTCTTCTTTTGCTTGATATGGTTTATGAAATAAGATCATGATGGAGGGAATTTCTCAAGTAGCACACCTGCCTACAGTGCTTTGCACATCTTCATTCCTTCACCAAGTATAACTACCACAAGATTCTTGCATTTATGAATTTTTTCTATTATCAACTTGTCATCCATCATTCAAAATTTAACTAATTTTCTATTGCGTATTTTTTCTTGCCTACTACTACACAACCATAGTTCTTTCATAACACCTTCAATATCTTTTTTGCTAAATTTTCAGTGAAAAAATATCAAACAACTTGTTCAATATGTATGTAAGAAAATGCCTTTTTACATAGTCGTTTCCTTTGGTATTTTAGCTTGGCTACTTTGTTTTTTTTAAGTGGTGAGTACTATGTTAGAGGTAGTAGTTGTATGTATGTGAGCTTCTAAATTGTCATTGACATGAGGATTATTGGATAGCACATAGCCTACCTCCATTTGTAGGAACAAAATTAGCAAATTCAAAGACCATCGTGCGGGGTTGGTTATGCCAAATAGCTCAAATCTAGATGGATCAGGAAGGATACAATTGATTGACTGAGACAATTCTCTCTAATGTAATTCACTATAGATTTTTGGTGGTAAGTATGTAAAGAAGAAAAACTAGAAGATGAACTTGTTTTTACATGAAATGATCAACATCTTGAAAGCAAATTAGGTTCGACTATGGTAAAATAATTTAAGGTTGTTCACTACTCAAGAGTTTACACAACTTTCCTAAAACGTATGAACTCAAGGTTGAAGGAATGGATAATTATAGAAGTTAATTACCCAATAATTTATAGGAAAGAGAAGAATATGACTTGTGAGGATGAAGTTTGACATATTCTAAGTCCGAGCTACTATAGGTATTTATAGTTGATTTTCAAAATAACCCTGCTATCCTTATTCACCCACTACCTCATTAATAAGTAATGAGAATATGGAGATCATGGTTAATTTTGTTGGTATATGGAGTGAGTGGTTGGTTATTGATAAAATGGAGAACATGGGTGGCTACCAACAAGTGGAGAAATGGGTTCCAAATAAGATATTGTATTATATTGAAAAACCCAAACCCATATAATTGTTACCCAACAAGGGTTAATGAACACAACCATAATCTCAACCAACTTTCGAAAGGGAAGGAGATGTTGAAACTCATTCCACTTCCTAGTTCCATCCTCCTTAACATAGTCACACACAAAATTCACTCTATCTTCGAGAGCAATGCCAACATAAGAATATTTAATTAATGGGTTATTGCCTACCCATCAATCATCCGAGAACTAAGTTTGTCTCCTTGACTTAAAGCATCCAACGGAATCCTAATCTAAGTCGTGGCAACACCTCAATGATGTAGCCCCAAAGTTGTGATACAACATTTGTTGGAACGCAATTCTTAAAATCATTATAAACTATGCACTTCTCTTATAGAAGATTCACCCATAATACTTGCTTATTATTAACCACCTTCCATTCTAATTTCATAATTAAGGCTTGGTTAGAGAGGCTTATGCATCGAAAGCTAAGTCCTCTATTATCTTTACTATGACATAACATTTTCAAATTGGCAAGGCAATGTTTCATTTGGTTCCTTGTGCTTCCCTAAATGAAAATTATGTTTAGCTTGTTAAGCTATTCATGTATGTTTTTTTGGGAGTAGCTTATCTGCATATGATATATAAGAATGGTGCATGTAATAGACTTCTAGGGTGATACACCTAGAAAAGGAAAATACTTCTAGCCTCCATTAAAAAGGCCTCCTCTAAATATAATCAATGATTAGAGCATATAAACCCTTTAGGCTTATTCCTAAATGTTTGATGTTTTCCATGTACGATATCGCTTATGCTTTATGCATGCCCACATTAGAAGCAAAAAAAATAGAGGATTTCGTTGTACAAATTTTTTATCCCTCCACTCTTACAATTTTTGTACGCAACCCAACATCATCTACATTTAAGACATGTTAGAATGTGTGAATAATAAGAGGTCATCTGCAAAGAAAAGATGAGAAATATTTGTGCCTCCCCTAGAGATATGTATAGGCTTCCATAATTTGAAATCCACCTCTAGCTTGATAACGTGGGAAAGTCTTTCAACATAGAGAATACAGATATAAGGAGATATGGGATCTCATTTTTTAACTCTTTTGATGGTTTTAAAATCCCTAGAAAGTTGGTCATTCTAAATGATTCAAATAGTCAGAGTAGTGATGTAAAACATGATGAGATGTATAAGAGAGACGAGGATGCCATAAAGATTTAGGATCTCCATTATAAAAGCTCCAAGATAATCTACCGTATGATTTTGCCCATATTAATCTTGATGGATGTACTTTTTTTCCTTTTCTTGTGCTTCTTGATATGTATGATTTCTTGAGCTATGATAATGTTGTCTGAACATTGTCGTCCTAGAATGAAGCCTCTTTTTTCTTAGCCAATAATGTGTCCAAAAAGGTTTGAGTTTAGATGAAAAAACCTTGGTTATTATTTCATAAACCACATTGCAAAGTCTTATTGGGTAAAATTCATGTACATAAGATGGCGGGTCAACTTTAGGTATAAGGAAGATCAACATGGCATTTAATTCTTAGTGGAAGCCACCATTTTGAAATGAATGGCAAAAAAGTATGTGAACATCATTGATAGCTACTACTCAAAATATTTAGAAGAAGATAGGATCAAGACCTTAAGGACATGGGCTCTTGAACAATCCCATATCAAAGATAGCATCACATTCTTCTTACATGGTGGTATGCATAAACAAATTAACTATCGCGCATTCTATAAGATAAAAAAAGGGAGCTTGATAGCCTTGATTTGTTGGTAATATACCTTGTAAAGTTTTTGAATAATAATAATTTGTATACCATTGTTATGAGCTTGGTTGGGTCATGTACCTAATACCGTCTTCATCTTTGAGGCTAGAAATATGAGATTTTAATTTTATTCTCTTGTGAAGAACTTCCAAATAGAAATAATACATAGTACAATCCTATAGTGTAGCCACCTCTAATCTATACTCTTATACCTAAAACACTTGATCTTGCATGAGCGTCTCATTATGCTCCTGAATGAGCCTCTCCTCTAACTCTATGGAGTTTCAATTAGAAGAATCCCCCATAACTTGTTGTACTCCCTAGATTTTGGCAACAAGTTAGTTTTTCTAAGCAAAAATATTTCCAAAAGAGGACTTGTTCTACCCAGTTAACTTATCTGTATATGTATTTTAGTGACCTATTCATATCTTTTATTTGTTGCCAAACATTTTTGACCACCTCTTTGAAACTTGGAGCTATAGGAAAATCATTCTCAAACTTAAATCTTCTATCTACTCCTTGGTTTTTATGATGCTCAAAGCACATTAATAATATTAAATGATGGTTGGAGTAGGTCCTTGCTAAGTGTTGAATCTAGACCAACTAAAAAAAAAGGGGGCACCATTCATATGTTGCCACAATCCACTTAATGTGAGACCTGAATTTTCTCCCCTAGCCTTACCATGCCATGTGAATTTTGGTCCCAATAAGCCTAATTAAGTTGTTCACATTTTAGTATTCCATTTTTATTAATGATATATTTTTAATAATGAAAAACTACCACTATATACCATAATCTTTTTGTCCATTGTGTGTGCCCATGCTTAAATTCTCACATAGGGATGGAATTAATTAAATAGGTATGGTAATTGAAATTAATTTATCTAAATTGAAAATACCCTAAGATATTCATTTAAGCTCACCCCATTGTACATCCTTCACTCCCTCCATATTAAAGTATTAAATTAAAAAAATAAGTATAAGTTATATAAGGAAATTTATTTTAGGAAAGAAAAAACAATTTATGTTTTTATCCTTTTCTTTTCTCTTCCATTATTTGTACGTAACTGCTTTATTATTTTTTGATGAAAAATACAATTATAATATTAGCTTTATTAAATCTTTAAAAAGGTGTAAATTGTGAAAAAAATATTTATTACAAAATTGAGTGATTAATAAATAAATCATTGAACAAAAGACCATGCAATAAATTGTTAACACTTAATACTATCAAAATGGGGGGAAAAGGTAACTCTATTAATTAATGCATGTATTTTTTATACATTTTCAATTTGATGATATTTAAAAAAAATTAATACCTATAAAAAATAGATAGCAAGATTGAATAATAACAAACAATAACATCAATTAGTATAGTACTTTATTAAGTTATGATATCAATTTTCAATAGAAGTAACATGCTCACATTGTGCATATAGTAAAATCCCTATTGTAAACACATTTGATCAAAAAACATATTGAAGGCCTTCTTTTTTATTTCAATCATAATATCCTAGCAATATGATTCAAAAAATCCAATCCAATTACATATTCCATAATATAAAAAAAAAGGCTTAGTTTAAAGTTGAGGTTCTAATGCTTTATCCCCCACCTTTTTGTCAGTTAATTCTAACCCACAGTTTACATACTACTACTAGTAGTATAAAACATCCTACTACTAACAAGGGTAAATTTGTAAAATATATGAATTAATAAAGCAAGTCCGACTAGTAGCAAAGAAAATGGGCTACAAAAAACACATCTCATAGTGTATAATATAATTTTTTTTACATATATATATATATATATGCACACACACATATTTTATGGTAAAATAAACTTCCCTTAGAAACATGGTAAGGTGACATTTTTACAAATTTATCAAACTTTCTTTTAAATAATACACATCTTATCCATTAAAATATACATCTCTTGAATATAAATACACATATTTTACTTATAAAATAATAAGGGACATATATATTTGTTATAGATACACATCTTTTTATTGAAAAATGTACAAATATACATCTTAAATTGATAAATACACATCTTATCAAATAAAATATACATCTTATTAGAAAAAAAAATATACATGCTTACTAGACAAATGCACATATTATAGTTATGAAGACACATCTTTTATAAATAAATACACATATGCTAGCTACTCATGCACATATTTTAGAGAAATGACATTTTTTTTTATAAATGCACATCTTTTGTAGATAAATTCACATACTGTATGAATATATGCACATATCTTTATGTATAGATGCACATCTTGTATAAATAAGTTAACATTTTGGAACAACAAATGTACATATGTTATACATAAATAGATAACTTATAGTCACCCATGCACATACTTTCCTCATCGGTAAGAAACTCAACAAACACACTCTTTTCTTGAAAATTCACTTGGTTTTACTATTGTTTATGTCCATATTTGTCGTCACTTTTTTGATCAAGAAGTTTATGCTATGTAATACCCTAATTTTTTTAATACTAACCTCAATTAATTAATATTTTAACCTAATTCTAATATTAGATAACTGAAAATTTTATTTTACCCTAAATCTATTCTTAATCCTAATTTAACAAGGAATGTACTACCTTTCCAACTAGCTACAGTCGAGCAAGCCTAGAAGATAGATTAGACTCTTAAAGTTTGTAGCCGGTGGTTGTGAAAGAACCCTTGAGCACTTGTGCTTTAGGAGCCCAATGATACAACAATGCAATTTCGGTGGGTTGTTAGAAGATGCGACCACTTGGAGAAAAGTTTATTCTTTAGTGTCACAAAGACATTGAGCACCGAGATGTTGACTTCTAGGATTCCCCACCATGGATGTGCATATAGTACCATCCGCTTAACCATGAACCCTCAAGTCAATTATGGAGTATAACTATAAAATTTGCCAACTTAGCAATAAGATCACCAAGGAGTAAAAGGTGACCCTTTGGTAGTCTTCAGATCGTGACACCTCAAGCTTAGGATAATTCTAATATTAGATAACTGAAAATTTTATTTTACCCTAAATCTATTCTTAATCCTAATTTAACAAGGAATGTACTACCTTTCCAACTAACTACAGTCGAGAAAGCATAGAAGATAGATCAAACGCTTGAAGTTTGTAGCTGGTGGTTGTGAAAGAACCCTTGAGCACTTGTGCTTTAAGAGCCCAACGATACAACAATGCAATTTTGGTGGGTTGTTAGAAGATTCAACCACTTAGAGAAAAGTATATTCTTTAGTGTCACAAAGAAATTGAGCACCGAGATGTTGACTTCAAGGATTCCCCACCATGGATGTGCACATAGTACCATCCGCTTAACCATGAACCCTCAAGTCAATTATGGAGTATAACTATAAAAGTTTCCAACTTAGCAAGGATAAGATCACCAAGGAGTAAAAGGTGATCCTTTGGTAGTCTTTAGATCGTGACACCTCAAACTTAGGATAATTCAACTATTACCTTCTTCTTCTTTTTTGTTTGCATTATGCATGGACTTGTCGCTTACCACGTTTCATTCTTTAGCTTTGACACACTTTGTATTTGGGTTTTTGTTCTAAGATTTTGTTGTGGTTTTTCTTTTCTATGCCTTTTCTCTATCTACTTTTTCCTACATGTCTATCTTCTTTGTATTTTTAGTGAAGTTTGTACCTCCTTAGTGACCTTTGTTGACAGAGTGATGCCCCGACTAGTCAACCTTGATTCCTTACAATGTTTCTTTTGTAACCCTTTAAGATCACATCTTGTTCTAATCACACCACCTTTACCCATGCTGAAATTTGCTTCATTTTGCACTTATTCAATCTTTATAACCCCTTAACCCTATGGCTCTTTATCCTTTGAAATAAATACACTATATTTCCATTCCGTGATATTAGACCCAATGAGATTGAGCTTGATGATTCATTATCTTATGAGGAGAGGCTCTTGTAGATTCTTGACACCAAGGTACGCCAGACTCGAATGAGCTTAGTTCCACTAATGAAGATTCTTTTGATCTATCATGGAGAATAGGAGGAAAATTGGGGGGTAGATAAGTACATGTGTGGAGTGCATCCTGAGTTCTTCATTACAGACATGTTAGGTTTCGGGGTTCCCTCTCTTTTAAGTGGGTAGTATCTAGTAGGATAGTATAAAATCCATTAGAGTTAAGTAACGAGATCACCTTTCCTTACATCCTTTTTCTTTCCTTCCCTAACCTTGAATTGATGAATTCGAGGATGAGGTATATTCTAAGAGGATAGTGATATAATACTCCAAAAATTTTATAACCCTTATTTTCAAACATTTAACCTTTTATTTGAAACCTAACCCTTAAAACTTAGCTTAATTATTTTTTAATCCTTGATCCATAAACCTAAATAAAATCTTAAATAAATTTATCCTAAATTATTTTTTATCTTCTTACTTATTACTAAATCCACTCTAAACCAAAAAAAATTCTCCGGTTTATTTTTCCTTAATGGGTACCCTAACCTCGGATAAATTAATTTTATCATAATTATAAATCTAAATATAATTATAATCCTAAACTTACAGTTTCTATTAATATCTTTCCATTTCTTCCTTTCTCCCCTTTATTTTTCTTTATATTATTTGTATTTCTTTTCTTTCTTCCTCCTTCATTCTTAACATGTGCAATATAGTGATCACCTGCCCCTTTTCCCTTTCCCCCTTCCTCCTTTCAAACCAAATACCCCTTCTCCTTATCCATGGTCTTTGCTCTCCCCTTCTCCTTCACATACATGTATGTCACATCTTTTCCTTTCTCCTTTAACCCCTCTTTTTTGTCTCATCGAGAAGTCAGCCACACCCCTCCTCATTTCTTCCTCCTCATGTTCTGTCTATCACCTCCCAACACCATGCCACTCACCACCACCAACCACCATTTAGTGTGTTAATTGGTTAAAAAATATGATAAATATATTAAATGGAATATTTAGAGCGATTATAAATGGCATAATTCCAATAAAATGATAAAACAACTTAAATTAGAAATAATAATCATAAAGGTGGTTTTGTTATCACATGTATGAAATGTTGATATTAGACCTTGGTTTTTTTGGATATGTTGTGAGTATTGAAATTTTAATGACGTGTATTCAATTTGGTGGTCAGATGAGCCTTATAGGAAAAGTTACGCTTAATTTGTGAAATAAAAATTTTATAAGGAATTGTAAATAGTAACCCTAAAGATAAGATATTATCGCATGCGTAAGATATTGGAGTTAGACCCATTTTTTTATATATTTTTTCAATAATAATATTTTAAGGGTTGTAATGAATTTGGTGATAAAATTAGTACTAGGGAATAAATTGTGCTTAACTTATGAAATTAAGGTTCCATAAGGGAATTATGTCATTTTCCTAGGTAAATATATCGATATTCATATGGTTGTGTCTTATGTGGTTTCAATGTTTATGTTAAGATGAATTATGGGTCTTTCATGCCATATGTGTATGTATGAGTATCTTGAGATATACCACCATGAATAAGATATTAATTCCTTAAATAAAAAGATCACGAGAGTCGAGGTTGAGGTGTGGGTGTCCTTTTGATTAAATGATAATAGTGTTTCAAGTGTTTTTTTTTTCTTTAAAAGGTTCTAGGGATCAATTCCTATTTGGAAAAATAATATCTAATTGTAAACAATTATAACACACAAGATTTGAGCAGAGAAGAACACTCAAGAACCCAAATTAGGAAAATAGATGATCTTATTGATGTGAAGCAATTGTGATTATAAAGAGAATCAAAGAAACCCTCACCTAAATCACTCAATTCACCAAGGAATTACAATATAACTCAAAAGGAGAGAATATGGCAGTGCTATACTAATTAGAGTTCTAATCGCATGGTATTTATACTAAACACGACCCCCCGTGTTTCTTTCCAACTTCTACCATCTTCAGTATTTAACCTCTAATCAAGATAATTTTTAATTTTTTGAAAATATAACAGAAAGATATAAAAATTTTTGTTTAACACTTTTCCAAATTCTAGTTTTATAAAGGTCAAATATTCACATCTTTCCAACATAGCTCACAATTCTACTCTAAATTCCTCTGAAACACTTCACACACCAATCCAAGCTATTATACACACCAA
Organism: Tamarix austromongolica; assembly: GCA_039764185.1. NCBI lineage: Eukaryota > Viridiplantae > Streptophyta > Magnoliopsida > Caryophyllales > Tamaricaceae > Tamarix > Tamarix austromongolica. The sequence goes on from CM077819.1 coordinate 15,220,495, forward strand.
ATATGAGTTACAAGCTTACAAAAGGGGATCTAGAATATTCCACTGATTTAAAAATATTGGAGTTCATGGGCTCAACGTAAACCAAAATATGATTTTGAGATAAGTAATAATGAATAAGATATTAATTACTTAAAGATTATGTGAGTCATGATTGAGGTTTTGTGTTCATTCCAATGAATGATAATAGTGGCTCAGGTGTATAATGTCCTAAGAGGTGCCTTAGACCATTTTACTAGTTTAAAAATAGAATCTAGGAGTGTATTACCCTAGGAGGTGTTATGTTCATTCTACCAGACGATAATAAGAGCTACGATATGTTTTTCCCTAAGAAATGCTTCATACTGTTCCACTAGTTTAATAATAGCAGAGTCCCTAAACTCAACATAAATATGAATATGGATTATGAATGTATCTAATAATGGGCCTTAAAATCATTATTATCTTACATTATGTTATTATGCTAGCTTATGCTTCTATATGATTTATATTTTTTTATGTAACTTGGATATGACTGTATTGATACCTTACTCAGTCTGTGGCATAGTGATGCTATTTTTCATGGGTGCCGCTTATTCTTATGAGTAGAGTGCTTATATGAGTTTGTGTAGGTTTTTGAGGACACCTTGGATGACTATGTTGCATATGATGTGTTATTGGGGTAAGAGTGTTGATGTTTATCTTCACTACTTGGGTCATAGAGTCAGGTTATCTGATTGACACCTTTGGCTTAGATACCTCTAGGAACTCTTAGTTCCTAATATATCTCTTTATATATTTTGTCTTTTGTATTCTGAGTACTTATCAAAACATATGTTTAAGTTTATGAAATCTATCTCTGTTTTTCCTTATATTCAATGTAAGGATAGCATTGTAATCCAAACTTATTTCAAATACAGCAGTAACACCCAGATATTTTTATATTACACTTTTGCTAAAACAAAAAATTTTAGTTGTAAAATTTTAGGGTGTTATATGTTAGTATCATATATGTCCTCTAATTTTTGTTGGGAGTTATTAAACATTGATGGTGGTGGCAACAACAATAGAGGTGGTATCTCTTGAGCTTTGCTCATACAAAACTTTCTTTGTAATTGAGCTTTTTCATTTTTTTTATTTCCTTTCTTACACTATCTTTTTAGTAATCTTCTATTTTTCTTGAGGATTAAATAGTTATCCAATGAGTTGAGTTTTCTCAACATTGTTTTAACTTTAGATGGTGATGAAGTGTTTTTGACATATTTCTTAATTATTTGATTCTCAGTAGTACTAGTGAAACTATTATCCTTGTCTTCAATTAGTTGTTGTGGGGGTAGAAACTAGAGTAGTTGTTAATGATCCCACATCATTAAATCCATTCGTTTTGTAGTTGCATGCTTCTTCTGCTTCTTTTGCTATATTTGCTCAACGACAGACCAAAGAAGAAACTAAACTTCTTCCACCAGGACATAATGAAAAGACAAAGATTTTTTTCTTTTTTCTTTTATTAGTTTAGGGATCATATACATGGTGCTCCATGATAGTGGTAGCACCATGAAATGATTGAGATTTGCAAATTATATATGCTACTACAAGGAAAAATTATAAACTTCTATTATAAATTTAGACATCTTTTTACACACACACATCTTTTATGGTAAAGTACAAATCCTCCTTAATAATATGGTGGACACAATGATATAATTGTAAATTTATTTGACTTTACACATTTTATCTAAGAAAATACACATCTTTAAAATATATCCCTAGTAAGATTATACATTTTATCGGCCAAATAAACATTTTATAGTGATGAAAAACATTTAATTTTGATAACATATATCTCATAGAGATCAAATTCTTATCTTATAGTGATAAATAAACATGTTATATTAATATATGCACAATTTATAACACCCTTTATATGTAAAATAATAATGGGCAAATGCATCTGTCATAAATATATATATCTTATTACAATGAATACATATATTATCCAACAAAGCACATGTCTTTCAAATATAAATACATAATATTTATTTATAAAATAATAAAGGATAAATACATGTGTTATGAATACACATCTTGTTGAAAAGAATACACATCTTTACAAGAAAAATACACATCTTATACTAATTAATACATATCTTATAGTGGTAATTCAAATGTTATAGATATTTAGAAGATGTCTATTGTCAATGTAAGATGTACACAGAAAGTTATTAGACATGCATTTTTTTTAATAAAAGATGTGTATTTGACATTATACCGATATCATATGATTCAAAGAAGATATGTATTTATCTCATAAAAATGTGCATTTAGTTATAAAAGATGTGCATTAGCAAAGGAAAAAAAAGGACATATGCTAATTAAAATCTCGTTTATGCCACATTGGTGAAACACCATGCATCCTACTACAACGATTGCTCTAATCTTGTTTATAGGCTCACACAAATGTATAACATGAACAAATCATTTATCCAGGACTTACGCTAATTTAAAAATAAATAAAAAAAGATGCTAGTTAAAATCTTGTTTATGCCATATTTGTGAAACACTGTGTATCCCACTAAAATGATTGCTCTATTCTTGTTTATAAGCTCACACAAATGTATAACATGAACACATCATTTATCAACGTATAACCTCATCAGCATTAGTATATTAATTGGAGTAAATGACGACCAATATAAGGTGGTTTAACACTAAGCCACTATCTATTCCTTTGCCCAGTAAAAAAACAATGAGGGAGCATTTTGACATTTTAAGCAGGAAGTGTACACGTTGACTTTACCTTCGAATTGCCATGTATACCCTTAATGAGATAGGTAGATAGTGGAGAAGGGTACACACAATGTTTCTAAGGTAAAACTGCCACATATGCTATTTTCCATAAGAAAAAATGGAAAATTAAGTGTATATACGATAGTTATAAACAACAACCTTTATGTATACTCTTAATGTGACCGTACATTTTATGCTAGCTATACTAAGTAGTTTTTTCCTATAACACATAATGTATACTATTTCCAAATTAAAAAAAAAATATAAAATAAGTTTGTACATAGTGGTTATACAGAAAAATCGTCATGCACACTCTTACTATGACAATATATTTTATGTCAACTATATTAGGTGATTTTGCTCTATAACACATAGTGCATACTATTTTCCATATTAAACAAGGGAAAGTAAGGGAATGCACGATAGATATAGAGAAAATCCACCATGTATACACTTACTATGACAATACATTTTATGCCAACTATACTAGGTGGTTTTTTCCTATAACACGCATTGTATTATCTCACTCTCTTTTTTTAAACATCGAATAGAGTATACACAGTGGCTGTAACTTAGAACCATCACGTATATACATTCCCCCATTTTTACTTTATATTTCATTAACCTAAAACTACTTGCAACTTTTCATTTTGCCTCCCGATACTAGCTAGTGCCAATTCAAAGTGATAAACTTATACAAATGTTGGTATATTCTATCTTCTATTCACCAAAGTTCTTGCTTATTTTTCCTCATCTTCAATTTACCATCACCGGCTTTCTATCTCTCTCTCTCTCTCTCTCTCTCTCTATATATATATATATATATATATATCTTTCTCTCTCTTCTCATAGAATGTTGAGTATTCTTCTTCTTCTTTTTTCTTTTTTTCTTAGCAATTTAAGCTTGTTATATAAATTTCTCTATTTTTTGAACTTTGCTTGTGTCTATCATATTTGAAATCCTTCATGTATATTTCTGTTGTATATAATGTTGTGGTGTATATCTATACATTGTATGTTGATAGTTTTTAAGCTGACATATCTTGTGGATAAGGAAAATTATTTACTAGATATATTATCAAACTATTTCTAAAAATATAGTGTATATATATATAATAGATAGTATTATAAAAATCGTGTATTGTTAATAGTGCAAATGTTGTTTTGGTAAAAATCGTGCATTTTTACTAGTGCAAATGTTGTTTTGGTGAATATGCATTTTGGATATTTTAATAGTTTTTTTTTGTTTGAATTAGTTAATAGTGTCATATTCTCCATTTTAATTTTTAATTTAGGGGCCAGATTTTATTTATTTCTTATTATAGATTGTAAGTGGATGCATGTAAGTAGGTTATCTAGAGAATATATAGATGGTGTTCAAGGAATTTATTAAGTTAGTCATTAAAGATTAAAAATATCCTTTGCGGATGTCTTGTCCATTTGTAGATTGTGGAAATATATATAAAAAAAAGAGGGGTAACTGAGATATGAGACCATGTTATTATTTATGGAATTGATAAGAGTTATACGAGGTGGATATGACATGGAGAAACATTTCTTAATAAATCTAGTGTGGTTGATCACAATGATGTTGAAGTAGAAGATGACTTTACTTAAATGGAGGACTTGACTAACAATGTTGAAGAATATTTTAGAGACCATCCAGAAATATTTGAAAAGTTGGTTAATGATTCAAAGACGTCTTTGTACAATGGCTATGCTAAATTTATGAAATTATCTACGGTTTTACAATTGTAAAACTTGAAGGCGGGTAATGGATGGAGGGATAAAAGCTTTAATTCTCTTTTCGACATCTTAAAAGAGATGCTTCAGGAGAACAATGTGTTGTCTCCACTTACTTATGCATCTAAAAAGATTTTATGCTCTAAGGGTTTGAATTATGAAAAGATTCGTGTGTAAAAGGGAGAAAGATTGAAGTAAAAAAATACTGAGAGTGCTTATCTAGGATTTACCATTAAAATTCATGGCATAAAAAGAAAGAATGAAGCTGCTCCTGAGGGTCCAGTTTGGATATTGCATACATCACTTGGATGCTTGGCACATGTCAAAGTAATTAGGGACTCGACCATTGGACAGTATCCAAACAAGTCATGCACTACTTATGAAAAAAATATATTACATGCTCACATATTGGAGGTCAGACAAGCTTAAGATCATAGGATATTATGATTTGGATTTTACTAGATGTCACAATAGCATGAAGTCTACATCAAGTTTTCTTTTCCTTATGGCTAGAGGTGTCGTTTCTTGGAAGAGTGTGAAGTAGACAGTTGTGGCCTCTTTCACTATGGCAATGGAAATTGTAGCGTTCTATATGGCTTTCACTTGCGGTATATGGCTACAAAATTTTTTCACAAGGCTATGTATAGTTGATGGTATTGAAAGACCATATCCCCATCTCCGAACCTGATAAGAAAGATACTCCCCTTTTTAATCGGAGAATTCCTGACTCGATACCTCATTTATTCCTCAATCTTAAAACACAAGCCTATCCCTAATACCATATCATATTTTTTTAAATATACTTTCAATTGATACTATATATATAAATTATTTAGGTCATTTTTCCTATCTCTGAAAATATCCATAATCCCTAAATTCTCCCCTAAACCTGAATGAGGATTTTTTGGTACGGCCTTAAACCAACAGAAAAAATCACCATCCCCAAAAAAGGTCGACTCGACCCGACCAGACATGTACAAAACCTAACCCGAAAATACCTAACCTGATGCCAACCCGAATATAAGTGATCTGACCAAATCCAAACCCAATTCGTAACCCGACATCAACCCGACCCGCTATCAACATAATCCATTATTAACCTGACCCGACTCGATAAAAATAAATTCGATATTAATTATTTATGATGATAAAAAATTACACATGTCTTATAATTTATTTAAAGCTTTTAAAAAAATATGATTATATAAATTTTATATATTTTTCCTACTTTTATTGTTGACATACTTATTAACTAACAAAGTTCTAATTTTACCAAAATTTTCATGAAAATATGCAACATTTAAAAGTAATAATATAAAATAAATAACAATTGTAACACATTATTAATCACATACTTACATAAAGTCATACTTAATACTTGCTTAAGACGTTAATATGTTAGATTAATTTTGGTGGTCAATGTTTGATTTGACCCAAATTAAAAGTGATTCGGTCTAGAATTAGCTAGGCTTGAACCCAACATGACTCAACAAAAAATGCATAAAAAATCTAATTCTTCAAGTTAATCCAAACCAAACTCGTCAAATTTTTTCAAATATGAAATCACTCTAATACGAACTTATTTGGTCCAAACTCGACTTGGCCTGTCTTGACAAGCTAACCCAAAACAACCCAACCTTGACCCTAACAAAACCCAAACTAGCTCAATCCAAACCCAATTTGACATGGTAAATTAACCTGATATAACCCGGATATGCAACGACTAGAACCATAATCCTATCCAACCAAAATAATAAGGTGACTTGAAATGACCCAATCCAATCCAATCCATAATCAACTTGTAGAGAAAAATGACCCATACATAATCCAACCTAAGAACATCTAACTTGCTATAACCTGACATGAACCCAATCCGTTCGACCCGATTGTTACCTATACTAGTCACCATAGTATCCTTTCCTTCTATTTTTATTTGAGAAACATAAATAGCATACCCAAAGTAGTCCAGAGAGAGAACTAACTTGAATGATTAAACCCTCTTATGCTCATCTAAAATTTAGAGATTTTGGCAAATAATTTTTTAGAATATAATAATGCAAAAAAAAATTATGAAACCATATAATGTTTATCTTGGGAGAAACATGGCACTATTATTAAATATTCTGACTCCATCAAACATTAATAATTCATTATCACATTTTTTTCATAATCATGTACCACTTAACTATACTCCATTATAAGATTTTGATAATCTACGAAAATAGAATTTAGACAAAAATAGAAATTGAAAAGGCAATAGAATACAAACGTTTAAATTTCTATAAGATATTAGAGACCATAAAATGGATCATGTTGAGACAAAACTCAAAAATGAATGGATCTTTGATTGTAAACATGTAAAATCAAAAGAAACTATATCACAAGATATGACACACACTGTTAATGATTTCAACTTTCTATAACTTTTATGCAACTATAGATATCATAATAAAATTAGATCTCTATAAAAAAAAGTGTTCACTTCAATATCTAATAGAAACTTATTATAGATGGAATTTGTATAACACCCCCAAAATGTACAGTTAAATTTTTTTGTTTATTATGGAAAACCATGCACTAAAAATGGGGGGTACTACCATCGTGCTTAGTATAAGATCGACCCTTGGCTAGTCTCATTCTAACCACAAAGCTAAAGATACAAAGATTATTGAACAAGGATGATCAAAAACTGTAATAATTCAACATTAATTGATGAAAATAGAGTACGCAAATGTTAAGGTTAATATATAGTTGGAATGAAATATAAAACAATGCCCCACTACTGGGGAATAAAAGCAGTGGAAACATAAGAAGATAAAAATTTTGGAGAACATCCTCTTTTGCCCCATTCTAGGAACCTTGGATCATCAATTTTCCCCAACCAATTCATCGTAAGCATCAAAGTCAGCAAAAGCCTCATCACCTACCTGCATAAACTTAGGAGGGACCACTACTCGTGGAAATGAGCAGCACCCATGATAGGGGTGATCAGTATGCTACTTATTGAGTAAGGTAGCCATATAGCTAAGATAGGGCATATCACATAAAATATAGATAATGCAGGTAATAAGTTAATTAGACTAACCACCACTATCAGAATTTGAGCCACTAGTTCCATCTTTACACATCTCATGAATCATATCTACGTGAGTATGGGAACCCCACTATTATGGCTGATGGAATGAAAATACTACTCCAGAACATAACGTACCTGGCCGCTATTATTTTCCGGTGGAACAGTCTCTAGGGAAAAAATGCTCTTTACCACTATTATTACTGGTGGAATGGTCTGACCTCGACCCACGTGGTGTTCTACTATAAGTGATTAATGTTTTTTACATGATTTATTATCATCCAAGTTTTTGCTTAATTAGCTCAGAATCCCCCACTATTATAGTCAGTGGAAAAGAAATACTACTCCAGGATAGAACACACCTTTATTTACCAATGGAATGGTCTCTAAGGTAAAAATGCTCCTAGCTACTATTATCGTCGGTGGAACGGTCTGGGCCCTACTCAATGATCTTCCACTTTAAGTGATTAGTATCTTATTCATGTCTTATATAACAAGTAACCCCCTATTTAGACATGTACACCCCAATGGGTTTCCCCAACTCATTATCACTATTCCACCCCAGACTTCTTCAATAACCCTATCCCATAACCTAGGGCCTCTACACTCCCCAAGACTCAAAGACCCCTTTTCACCTTGCACTATACTCACCCTAAATTCAAAACCCCCCACACATGTGGTCAAGGCCCACTTTCCCATTTCTCCACCTAGGCTCACTATCGCCTAATAGGGTTTCCCCTTAAAACCCTAATCTGGCCTTTGTGGCCCTAGTTTCTCCTTTCCTTATACAACCCACATTCTCCCTTGATTCCAACACCATCACTCTACTAAGCCCACTCCAAACCACACAACCTAACTCCTCAACTCCCGCATATGCTAATGATACCCTAGTTGGTCGCCCCCAAATTCCTTAATACACCCCTTTTCTTTTACACATTCCCCTCCATGTAACACACTCCTCATTATAACCCGAAGTCCAACCAACCTCCTTAACCTCTCTCACAATACCCCTATACTTAGGGGTTTTTCCCAAAAACCCTAGTTAGGCTCCTTTACATACTTCCATCAACCCACGTACTGAATCTTCTCCAAGCACAACAATCACCCACAATACACTTTCCTCCCCATGGTCAACCCTCAAACTAACTTTCCCCACATATGTTTTCCCCCGTGTAGAGACCATGCACTCCATGTAAGGCTCACACTCTCCATGCAATAATTTACCCTAACCCTTCATTTTATTACTTTCTTCCTTTATTTTCTCATCTATATTTCATAATACACTTAGGCTTTTTCCCTAATTTTCCTTGCTCACTCCACCATTTTTATTTCTTTGAGTTCCCCACAACCTCTCAACCCCATATAAGGCCTCTAAGCATACAAGGCAAAGCATCTCTACCATATATAAAATCATGTCACCCATACAAGTCATATCACAAATTTTACAAATAATATAAATTATACTCAACATACCTTAGCTCCTTGTAAGCCAAGCTACACCACACACATACTTAGTTCACATTCACATACATGTACACATCACATACCAATACATCCATAAGCACATAATCCATAAAATAACCCAAAGCTTTAACTATATCCTTACCTAATAGGACTACGGGCTTGAAGCACACTCTTATGCCTCCTCACGGGGAAGGGTTTGCTCACAACCTATAAAATAATATAACTAGTCATTTCACCTTCTTTCTACTCCTTTTTCCTTTTTATTTATTTCTTTAATTAAATATTAGTGGTACTAATAATAATGATAAGAAAAATAGTAATAATACTAATAATGTCACTAATAATAAAATATTAAAATAAAATATACTAAGTAGGTAGGAGGGAGAAGGCCAAAACTAGAAGGGACAATAGGCAAGGGGTGGCGACGGCGGCACACAATGGTGGTAGTGGGTGATATAAAAGGAGGGTTTTGATGTTGGAAAAAATAAGGGGAGTTATGGTTTCTTAGGTGGTAGGATTTCCTAGGTCAGAAAAGGTTGTGGTGGTGGAGGTGGCCTCATGGTGATGGTGGTAGGGGTGGCGGCCAAGAGGAAAAGAGGAGATAAGAGGGGAAGGAAACGGGAAGCGGAGGTGTGGTAAGGTAGGGAGAGTTTCTAGGCATAGAGGGAGGTAGGGAGGGTGGTGGTTGCTATAGCACAGGCGACAATGGGAGGCACAAAAAGGCTGCTCAAGCTACCCACTTTGCACAGGTGGGGAGAGAAGAGGAAAGGGAGTGGTTAGTTGGATGGAGGGTGAAGCAAGGAAGAGGAAGGGAGGGTGTGGAAATAGCGGCATGACATCGCCTGATTAGGCTGCATAAGTAAGGTTGAGGGAGGGTAAATGGGAGAGAAAAAGAGAGAAAATGAGGGAGTGGGGGTGTTTATAGGCCAAATTTTGGGGGAAGTGGACAAGAAGGGAAGAAGATAAGAGGAGGGGGTGGTTGGTTGTCGGTCGACGTGTAGGCCAACACAGATGTACGATAGGGGAGATAGGGGTAGGGTTTTGTAGTGGTGTAAGAGAGTAGGTGGGGCTGTGGGGTTTGTAGGAGGGAGGGTGACCATGTAAGGTAATGACAGTTGCACACCCTATAGTTCCAAATGAGGAAAGGAGGAGGGGGGGAGAGAGGGGCGAAGCTACAAAGTAGCCATGCACAATAGCTCCAATCGGGGGGAAGAAGAAGACAGGCGCATAAGGGGAAAGAAGGACAAAAGAAAGGGAGAAAAAGGGAAAAGAGGGGGAGCGGGGGTGCGCTAATGTTGGGCCACATGGGGGAAGAAAGAAAAAAAAGTTGGGAAAGGGGGGAAAGGAAAGAAAGGTGGGGGGAAAATGGATTGTCGTTTGGCATAACCCTGTTGGCCAAGGGACGGGGAAAGGAATAAAAAAAGAAAAGGAAGAAAAGGAGAGAGAAAAAGGAAGAAAAAAGGGAAAAGAAAAAAATGGAGTGGTAGGGTGTTTGAATTTTTTTGAGTGTTTGGAATAATAAAACTTAGTAATAATAATAAAATAATTATTTATTAATTTAGAAAATATTATTATGATTTACTTATAATTTATTTTAGTTAAGTAAATAAATTTAGCCTCCACTAATTAGATCCCTATATCATTTTTCTTCTTTTATGGCTATAATAATAATAATAATAATTATTATTATTATTTTATTGAAAATGGCATATATAATTAAACCTTATCCAATAATTCTTATTTTATTTTTAAATCTTAAAATAAAGTTTTGGGGTATTACAATTTGTTTCTCATTTCTTCTTGGAGTTGTTTCATAACCGAGAATTTGAACTAAGAAAATTAATAGCTATAAATGATAAATAATATAAAAAATTAGGGCAAAGGGAGATAGACCTAGAAGTTGTTAATGCCAGAGAGAGATTTGAAATCCTAATGTTGAGAACTTAATGGTGATGTTGAGGAACTCATTTTATATAAATCTTCTATTCCTTATGACAATGGACATACTTGAGAAGTTGACGATCTCAAAACAAGCATTAATGGACAATAAACACGTCCATGATTGATGAAAAAATTATTAGCTGGATCAACGACTAGTGATGGAAGATGAAGGAGGTTAATATATGGAGGATAGGTAGTGGCATTCAAATGGTGGAAGATAGTGCACCAATTAGAGTTCAAATATGGAGAGCAGAAGCCTATTGAAAGAGGATAAAAAATTATGATGGCAAGTGGCATTTGATTTAGAAATTTATAGCGTGTGTTTCACAAGATAAAATATGTATTATAAGTTAGTTTTTTAGTATATTGATAATAATTTATTGTTTAAAATCTTGGTTTACAAATAATTTTTAAATAGTTTTTAATTTATTTTTTAAAAACTTACTCCAACTAGTTTATGGTTTATAAATACTCAACTAGTTTTTTCTAACATATTCTTAGTCGGTCTGGTAAGATTCGTAAATAATCTAATCCTAATTTATATTCAATGATCTAGGAAATGGTTGTAATATCCCGTTTATAGAAACATTAATTATAAACTAGTAACTATGTGTTATTAGTTATAATAATTCTTTTAGGATTTTGTGTATTAAATGTATCATTATTATTATTATTATTATTATTATTATTATATATAAATTTAATTAGAATAAATTATGGATATAATTTGGCTTATTATTTTTAACTATAGTTAGGACTCTTACTTGTATCTGTTTTACCAAAGAACAGGTAATTGGATGTTTTTTCCTTGATTCGACTTTCCCAAATACCACCCTTACCATATTGAGACTTTGTCCTCTGCTCCCCATTTTCCCCAAGAATAACCTTCTCCATCATGCCATCCTAATATTTCTTATCCGATGTGCCTCTACCTATGTTTACCTCACCCATGTCATTCTCGACTCTACCCTAGATGCACGTTATCGTCTATTTAGACTCATCTCATCCCTCACTTTTGGTGTTTCAATCCTTCTGAAAACCAAACCTTTGGTCCATGATCTTCTTTCCACTTCTCATTCACCTTTCTCATTACCTTTGGTTATGTTTGCACTAGCAAAACCAGCACCACAACCCCTTGCCACCACCAAGCACCAAGCACCACCATTTCCCTGCAACCCAAGAGCACTACCTCCCTACCAACCACCCTCATCATCGTCCCACATCACCACCTCAAGCCATTTATTTTCTTTCCCTTATCATGCTCTATTTTTCTTTATGGATGAGATGTAAAGACCATGTGTTCTATGACATGGCACATGCCTAATGCACGCATAACCCATGTACTTCCCTTCTCACTTTCTACTTGCACTCCTGTGTGCCTCGTGCACATCGTGTGCATGATCTTCCTCTTCGAACCGCGCATACTATACATGCATGATCATGCCCTTCATTCTTCTCCACACATACAACCATGCTTTTTCCATGCATAGTTCTTCACCAAGCTCCTTGCTAAGTGACTTTGTACCATTATTGGCTCGTTGTTACCTTACATAGCTTCCTTTGCCCCGGTTATTTTCTAACCCGTTTTTCCAAGTTAGTTTTAGTTAATTTTGGTAATTTATTTGTTGTATTAGATGCTAATATATATGTTGTAAGGTATTTATTGCCTACATAACCCTTAATGTATCATTAACAGGATGATTTTTTATGCTTTTGTTTAGCTTGGATTAAGGTAAATCCAATACATAATAAGATATTATAATTTATTTTGAGCATGATAGGTTTCTTAGATCTAGAATCACATGATAGGGTTTTATATTATGTAAATGTTATGAAATGAATGATAAAATTATAATATGCTCTTAAATAGTTAGTATATATATTCAACTTACCACTAATTATGAGCGAGATGCATGTGTAATTTGTTAAATAGTAACGTATGAATGTCTAAGGTTTTACTAAGGGTTTTGACATTGCCAAGATATTATGTTAAGTTAGGCATTTCATGATTGTCATTGCATGTGTAGCTAAAGCGGATATAAATAGCAAGAAATTATGCATGCATGATTCAGGTTAAAATACAATAATTACTATTCTCATGTTATAGAGTAGAAATGCTCCCTTATGTGCACCATGATGATAATTATCATATTAAATGTTGTATCATGTTAAAAATATGTATGTATGTGTTGCATGGAATGTGACACATTAAAGACGTATGAATATGATTTGTACGTGTAAGTTGCTAAATGCATGCTAAATAGAAAATTTAGTCAATCACTAAGTCTTAAAATTTACTATGTCTTTTAGTCTTTTTATGATAAATTCTCATAATAAAAACTATTGGTAAGAAATGGGGTAATAATGTGTAATTAGGGTTTTAAGGGCATTTTGATCTTTTGACATAATGCTCTTAATATGAATAATTAGACATAGGATGGTATTAGAATATTAATAAGTTAACCTTAGTATTAACTTGACTTTGACTTTGACCATTGACCTTAAGTTCAACTATAATAATTGGAAATAATGAGAAAACGGTTATGTATGGAAATATACATTGCTGTGTAATATGTGATATATATTATCACCTTATAAAATATTAATATTTAAAGCGGAAGACCTCAAGTTTGGAAATATTTTCGCTCTAGGGCTAGCTACTCTAGAGACGATATAGGATCCCTTAGTTTGTTTTGGTTTATCATCATGTCGTTGTGCCTCAATAAGGCCCTAGTATACTCTATATCTATCTTACAAACCCTCTAGGAGGTATCGATACTTTATGTGTCCTGGGTTTAGAGGGTATTGTGTTGCCTTTTGTACTCGTATGACAAGAGTGTTGTTATGCCTCTAGGTTGGATAGTTGGGAGGGTATCATGATGCCTTGTGTCTCAGTATGATAGGTGTATTTTTATATCAGTGGGTTATTATTGTATCCCCTTCAAGAAATTAAAAATAAAAATAGTTGTTATGTATGAATTTAAATGGATTGTTGTGGTTGTGGTTTGGTAGTTACATCTGTACATTATTGGGTTTGGTAGTTGTCTCAATGTTCTACCTTACCCTAAAAAATCATAGTTAAAAATTTTCATTTAACTAAAACAAATATAAGCACGGGGTGCTACCGCTGTAGAAGCCCAGCCTCTGGCCAGTCTCGTACCAACCACAAGGCTATGGAAAAATTTTCATAAGATATTTGACACACTTAAATAGATATTCATAGAAAACTAAAATGTTCATAACAAGAGAATCGGAATTCATGATAAAAAGTTATTACAACCCAAATGGAGTACATAGTCATAGTCCCTAAGGGGATAAAATGTATAATACAATAAAATGAAAATGAAATAAAATAAAAACATAAGTAAACAGAGATAAAAAAAGAGATTTCGGTTTACACCGCTCTCAGGCCCCCATGCCAAGTTCATCAGTCAACTCTCAGCCCTGCCCGACGCCTCATCAGTATCATAGGCATAAAAAATGGCATCTCCTACCTACACAAACTTAGCAAGGCCCTTTATTTGCGGAAATGAGAAGCACCCATAAAACGGGTGGTCAGTACGCTACGTACTGGGTAATGGAACCATGCAGCTAAGGCCATACACAAAAGGCATACAATATAAGTAGGATCATACTGATAAACCATACAAGTAATGCAGATTGTAGAGGCCGTGATATAGTTCAGTTAAAATTAATCATTAGATCTCTAGTCAATATTCTCATTTCACACCATTCTTATCATCAATTCATGCGAGTACGGGAACCCCACTATTATAGCTGGTGGACCGGAAAAATACCAAGGGAAAAACACACCTGGCCACTATTATGTGTCAGTGGAATGATCTCCAAGCCACAAGGCACCTGACCACCATTATTCGCTAATGGAACGGTCCGGTCCTGACTATCATGGTGTTTCACTGTAAATAGATAGTATATTTCCATGGTTTAACATCATTAGGTTTGGTTTTTGGGGAGGAGGGTGTCGAAGCTTAGGAGGAGAGAAAGGGGCTGGTTAAATGCATGGGAAAAGAGGAAAATGGAGGGATAGGTGGCTGGAAAAGTGGGATAGGGGTGCAGGTTGAGAAGAGGGGAAGATAAGGGTTGTATCTTGGTGGATGGGCTGGGGTTGCGTGAGGTTTGGGGCTGCATAAGGCTGGGTGACGTGATGGCTATGGCTGGGTTGTCTTGCTGGGAATTCGCAGGGTGGAAAGGCATGGGAAAGGAGGAAAATAGGTGGGTAGATGGTGGAAGGATAGAGTAGGGGTGCAGGTTGGAGGAATGAAGGATGAGGCTGCAAGTTGGGGTGGGAAGGTTGAGTGTCGAAGGGTAGGGGTTGTAGGTGGGTGAGTGATGTGAGGGAAGATGGCTGGGTGATGGCTGCAAAAATGCAGGCTGGGGTGGCGTGAGAGAGTGTGAGGTTGTAGGGAGGAGAAGGGCTATATTTGGGGAAGAGGGAAAGCTGCAAAAAGAGGAGGATAATGCTGGCCAAGAAAAGACTCATGCATGGGGAGAGAGGTAAGGTGATGGGATGCATGGCTGCATGGCTGCAAGTTGCTCGACAGATTGGGGGGTGGTTTGGCTGGGTTTAAGTGGGGAAAAGGTGGGGGAAAAGATTAGCAAAATTCTCCTAAAGTATTAAGCTAGCAAGTAAGGTTATTAGGAAAAAGAATTACTACTTAAGCAAAGTTTAATTTCCTCCAAAAAGAAATCATGGTACTATTATTATTATCATTATTTTATCACTTCCCTTATTTTATTTTATTTGAAATAATTGCTAAAATTATTATTATTATTACAATCCCCTTCTATTTTAATTACTCTCTTCTTATTATCGATTTTATTAACGACATCAATTTTTAACTTCCTCTACCCTTTTTTTTTTACATTTAATCCGGGTTATTTTTATAACTCAATATTTATGGACCTACTCGAGACAACAAGACAATTGTTAAAAAAATAGAAATAGTAATAATCTTATGGTTTACTTCGCCCACTAATCAAACTTTAAGCCTTACGAGTCTAATTTAAAGATTAATTAATACGGGGTATTACATACAAACCCTATATTCCCCATGCAATTTTCACTTCACTCTCTTATTTTGTCCATATTTTCCTTTTATTTGTCCCGTCATAGGTCATGAGGTAATTAGGTCATTTTCACTTTCCTCTAGTCAACTCATTTTCCTTTCCCCTTTTCCTTGTCATACTTTCACCCCATACTATATCATTAAAGCATCTTAGTATGCATGTCTTAAAGGGCTACATCACATAACACCACAAGCACAACATACATATCATTTTACACATGCCATAGGGAGAACACATAAATGTACCTTAACTCTGTGCTACGCTACAAGTGAGTGTTTATAATCACATAAGCTACAAAAACATATCATAACACATGGCATGGAAATCACATAACACACATAATAGTTCTTAATTACATTCTTACCGAAAACGACACTGAGCTTAAAACACTCTTCTACGCCTCTTTATCGTTTTGAATTGGTTTATCTATAAGAGGAAAATACTAGGGTTAACTTCCCTCTTACCAACATTATCATTATATCCTACTTTACCTTTATTATAACCTAGTATTAGGGTTATTAACAATAATAGTAGCTTTATAAGTAAAAATAAGGTTATTATTCTTAAAATGGTTAATCATGCTATTATTAGTCAAAATAGGGTTAGTTAGTTATATTGGTCTATGTTAAGGTATTATTAACAATACTAAAGATAATAACTTTAATATTAACAATAATAATAATAATAATTATTATTATTATTATATTAGTGATAATAATAATAATTTGAATCATAATAATAATACTAGTAATACTAAAATAGTGACAATAATAATGATGATGATGATGATGGTAGTAGTAATAATCATAGTGATAAAGATAATAATAATAATAATAATAATAATAATAATAATAATAATGGCTCTAAAAAAATAAAATAACAAATACATTAATTATATTTAAGGGTTAGGGAGGTTAGGGCACAACCTAGTGGGGGTGGCAGCTAGGCGGAAGTGGGGTTAGAGAGGTAGATTTTTAGGCTAGAAGAGGGGGAGTGAGATGGTGGTTATGGTGGTGGTGGATTGTTTGGGTCGAGAGGGTTGGAATGGTGGTGGTGGCACAACAAAGGCGGTGGCACAGGTGGTGGTTGAGGGTGGTGGAGAAGGAGGAAGGGTGAAGGAGAAGGAGGTAGGGAGAAATAAAGGTATGGGAGATAGGGGAGGATCTATTTAGTGGTTTGGATGGAAGGAGAGGCGGTGGTTGCGGCGGAGGAGGTGGCACACAATGGCGAGAGGGGCGGTGATGGGTGCAAAGTGGCAGATCGAGCAGCCAACTCTGCACGGTTAAGGCAGCTCGTGTAGGGGGAACTAGGGGTGGTGAGTGGTGTGGTTCGATGAAGGGTAATGCGGGGAAGCTTTTGGGTAGTATTTTGGACAGCGGTGTTGGGCAACGGTGGTGGAGATGACGTCTAAAGTGGTTATAGCATAAGGAAGGCTGAGATTTTTGGATAGGGGAAAGAGGGCCGAATGGGGATCGGTTGGGGTATTTATAGGCCATTGGAGGGAGGATAAGACAAAGGGGGAAGACGAAAAGGGGGAAGGTGTGGTAGAGCTCGCCGGCCAGCGGTGGCAGGCTAGTACAAGCTTGTGATTCTGTAGGTTTGGTTGGGTCGGGGAGAAAAAGGAAAGGGAAGGAGGCAAGCGTGAGGGCAGGTACAGGTAGGCCGGGCCTGGAATTGGTAAGGAAAGGGACGGGGAAGAGAAGGGAGGTGGCATGATAGTGGTATGGTGGCTAGTTGGTTGGCGATGCAAAGGTGCAAGTTGCCTGCAACGTGTGGAAGGGGAGGAACAAGAAGAGACATACGGGATAGCCGGTTTAGGGAAAAAAGAACAAAAAGAAAAGCAGGGGAACCAGACGGGTGAGGTGGAGAGGAAAAAAAAGGTGGGTTGGGCCGTGCGAGGGAGAGAAGAGAGAGAGGAAAAGTGGGTCGCAAGGGGTGCAACACCAAACCAGGATGAAGGGCAAAAAAAGGAGGAAGGAGGAAAAGAGAAAAGAAAAAGGGAAAAGGAAGGAAAAAAGGAAAAAAGAAAAATAGGCTGGTTGGGGTACTTAGATTAGTTTGGTATTTTTAAATATTTTAAAATAATAAAAATTAGTAAAATAATAATTAAATTTCCTTTTAATATTAATTTAGGATATTTTGGTTAATTTTTTCTAAATTATATTTTAATTAGCAAAATACCCTAAATTCCCTTAATTAAATTCTTTATTAGTTTCATCTTGATTTTACCTTAAATATTTCACTTATTTTAATAAAATAATTTATTTAATTAATTTTTCTAATAAATCCCTATTTTAACATAATTTTCTAAATTAGGGTATTGGGGTATTTCAATTATGTAATTTAAGATGATGTGGATTGGATAAGTACGATTGACCGTTGGCCATGAGACTTTGATGTTGTTTATATTATCCTATGATTAATGTGTATTTTTATGGCATTTATTTTGTGTTTTGAGCATGTTTTCAAGTTATTGTGTGATTATGTGTAATGTGAGCATGTTACCTATCATGAGGTATTGTGATTTACTCAATATGAGGAAGTCATACTAATACTATATTTGCATATGTCTATGTAAAGGCCATGGTGTGGCATGAATTATATAAGAGTGGCAATGATAAGCACAATAATTGAGAATAGGTTTCATTCATGGACTGGGCTCATAGTTTAAAGAGTTAGGACAAACCGATATTATACCTTCGGGTGCTAGGATTTTCTATGATCGATTTTCCTTTTGACTCTTACGTCCCTCATTGTTTTTTAATTATTGTTGTGTATAGAGGATACATATATCCATAACTTTTAACTATGCTATTGTCTTTTATTTTAATTGCTTTATTTTAGATATGACTTATTTTGAGCCTTAATAATTGGCATAATAAAGGTGAGGGAACCATACTTTTTTGAGATTAACACTTCTGTAAAATAATTTTTTTAAGTAGTAAAAGGGGGCATTACAATGGTACTTTTGGCAACGATAATTTCTTTGCCAAAATTTTACAAGTTTACTTTTGGAATATTTTACCGATGAAAAAACCTCATTGTCAAAAACATGTTGCTTTGTGGCAATGATTATAGCGGTTGTTAAATATAAGATTTAGTCTTAGTAATTATAAAATTGCTATTAAATATTTTTAAAAATATAATATTTACTATAATTTTTTCTTAAAAAATAATAACTAAATTATTGTAGCTAAAAAATATTTAACCATAATGACTCTTAGTTGTTGCAAAAAAAAATCAACTTTTTACTAATTCTAGAGGATATCAATATCTAGGGATTGGGTGACTAAGGTTATAGTATATTTTGTGGGTCTTTGTTGTGATTACCATAAGCATATGTATCATTACGGTGGGTGATTGATGTGATTATCTTAGGCATATGTATCATTTGGTGGGAACCTTATATTGCCTTAGTTAGAGATTATGTCCTCATTATAAAATAGATAATATAAATTTGAGTTGTATGAACAACAATGTGATTCATCGTTAAAGCTTAGAGTATTCTTGCTAATGCATGTCTTGCATGATTGTATGGGCTATGTTAAGTGAATGTATCATGTTATCGCGTATTATTGTATGTTTAATATTGATGATATTGCATACATAATCTTATTTAGTATATTATGAATCATGTGTTGCATGCTATATTTTTAAAGTAGATTATATTACTCAATATGTAGTGTACAAATACTAACTTTTTAACATAACATGTTACAAAACGTTGTTGAGGATGATGACATCATTAATGATGTGCCCATTGTAAAGTGATGACCGTGGGGATATAGGCATAGAGTTACAGCTATTGAAATGCTTATAAGTGTCATATCCATTTTAGTTTGAATATCTCTTTTAAACTCTTAGTCCCATCTATTTCCTATTATCTTTTTGTATTTTATAGTCAAATTGTATTTGGAATGGATCTCAAAACTATAGGTATATATATCTTTTTATAGATACATTTTTATGTTTCTCATTTTCATATTATGTTAGGCCCTGTCTTCCATACTAGATTTTTCTGATATGATTAGTGATGATAAGAATAACAATAATTATATTGATATTAACCATGATTTATATTATTGTAACAATTATATCAATAGGTATTATTATTATTATTATATTAATAATAACTAAAATTACATTAATAAATATACTTATAATAATTAAAATTATAGCAACATTAATAATAATAATAATAAAAAACTTATAATAATGATAATAATAAGCACAATAATCACATTAATTATATGTATTATATTACTAATTATAGTAATATTAAGGAGATTATTTTTCTAAATATTATTTTTATGTCAATATTATAAAATAATAATAGTTGTTATTATCTAATTTGATTTCATGTGATATGATTGGTGTTGATCTAACCAAATCTGAATATAACGTGAGGTAAACATGACTTTAATGTTAAGTGAAATTTCATTTAGTCTTGAATTTAGTGTGAGAATAGTGCAAATATTGAACTCGTACTAAGTGTGGATATATAGCCCAATGTTTTTGTACTTAAGCTTCCACAAGTTATAATTTAAGAGTGGATGTGTAACACCCCCCCCCCAAATCTACTACTAAAAAATTTTATTTTATTTAAAAATTAGCGGAAGTAAAAACCGTAAATTTTGGGGATGCTACCACCACACTTAGTACCAGACCAGTTTCCTCCTACCATTCTGGTACCAAGTGTTAAGGCTAAAAAGATCAAAATACAATTTACTCAAATTCAGACTTTATTTAAATTAGAGTAGCACATTAAACTCTTTACAGGAATAAAACCCACTATTAGTAGTTGTAAGAATAGAAACTGTTTTAACAAGGAAATAAAAAGGTAAAAGAGAACCCAAAAATTATTCCCGGATAATCCCTATGCTCTTACCCGAGATGAGCTCAAATAGCACCTGCAATAGACCTACAAGGGACATTGCTCATTGAATAAGTAAGGGCACACAAATGGAACCCTTCAGTACTATGGTACTGAGTAACCCTTTATGCCAAACCGAAAGGCAAGGCCCCCATACAACACATAATACATAACGATGTAAACACAATAACTTACGTAAGCATAGAGATAATCATAAGCAACTTGAGAGATAATACATAGTGCAACACCTCATACAATAATAAGTGCTTAGCACAAAGCCCATTTACTTAGCAATGCCATCACATACCAAGAGAGAGACATGCACCAAGGCCAAACTTATATCACATCAATAGATCATACATGTGAAGTCGATTCTTTCAGTCATAAGTCATTAGTTAAAAATTATTGAACATTATCTCTTGAATTATATCCATGTGAATGCAGAAATCCCACTATTATAGCCGGTTGACCAAAATACACTTCAGGGTAGAATGCACCTGACCACTATTATTCGTCGGTAGACCGGTCTCCAAAAGACCCTACACTTGACCACTATTATTTGCTGGTAGACTAGTCTGACCCCGACTCACATGGTGTTCCACTATAAGTAATTAGTGTCTTCCCATAATTTATTAACATCCAAAGTTTGGTTTATTGAGATCGGGATCTCTCACTATTATAGTTGGTGGACCGAAAAATACTTCAGGGTAGAACACACCTGACCACGATTATTTGCCCATGGACCGGTCTCCAAGGCATCTTACACCTAGATATTATTATTCGCCAGTAGATCGGTCTCGGCCCGACTCAATAATCTTTCATTTTACGTGATTAGTACTTTATTCATGTCTTATTCAACAGGCCCATTTAATTAATTCTAGGGAAGTTATGAATCTAGAGATGTAAGGATATTCTGACCATAGGATCAAGTATTCTATATCAAGGATCATGGCATACATAAGACCCTAACATGTACTTCGAACATAACTAACACACATTTCTATGCATACTTACCAACTAGGCACCACTTGCATAATTATGAGATAAACACCATATCATGCCCTTAATTGTCCATCAAACCCGAGGTTATGCTATGTTCTTGTGATACTCACTAACTTATCAAATACTCTTATCTTATTATTCAATATTACTTATGTCTTATTAAGGAGACTTATTTAACCCATTGACATGTGGTATGTAAGTTACCAATTTACCCCAATCATCCTTACAAAATTACTGATATACCCTTTGTTTATAAAATTACCAAGTCATCCCTTTTTATTTGCCAAATTATCATATTGCCCTTGATGTTTACATAATTACCAAAATATCCCTTGTATTTATTAGATTACCAAATTACCCTCCATAATTATTAAATCGCCAACTTTACTCCTCATACTTGTTGCATTTCCAGATTGCCTATTTGGTTAGTTAAATTACCAAATTGCCCTTCTTACTTATTAAATTACCAAATTGCCCTTTTGGATTGTTAAATAACCAAATTACCCTTTTGGTTGGCTAAATTACCAAAATACCCTTTTTCTTTATCAAATTACCAATTTACCCCTTTTCATCACAAAATTACCATAATACCCTTCCTTTATGTCAAATTGCCAAAATATTATTCCCCTTTAATTAATTTACCAAAATACCTTATTGCTCATAAAAAAAATTTACCAAGTTATCCCCTTTATCATGTGAGATTACTAAAATGCTCTCCTTACTTATCCATTTACTATTTTACCTCCTTTACTCTTATAAATTACCATTTTCCCCTTATTATACTAATTTTACTAAAATACCCTCACCATATAAAATATTAATATACATGTTCCATATACATCATCCAACCCCACCAGTTGTTATTATTTATCATTAATACTTATTAGCACCAACCACACACACTTATTTAGGCCACACCTTTAGCACAAGAAAATTTACCAAAATACCCCTAGGGCTCATATTAATACTATCTACGCAACAAAAGGCCACATTAGCTTATCATATCAAACATATGTATTTAACCTTATCACTAATAATAAGGCTCCTTCCTTAAGCATTATTTCCGCCCATAATACATAAACTAACATGCTTTTCTTTTCATTAACCAATATATGCCACTAAATATGTTATACCTAACAATCATACATCATGCATATAAACATATTAAAACCTTAATGTGCTAGCATATACGTATATCCACACATTTTAGTAGGGTATAATAATAACCTTATTTCTAGCAATAATCAAACCTTACCGGTACCCCGGTTAAAGGTTTGAGCTTTGATTAGCAAAATCAATACATAAAAATAATATCAACATTTATCATATTAGAAGTAGAAAAGTCAAAAGAATAAACCTTTATCAAAAACTTAATTAATATATAATAATATCAACTATTTTTATACCTTGAAATTCACTAAAATTGGCTCAAAATAAAAGGCAAGGATCACGCTACATGAGCAAGGTGAGTTGCATGCAAGGATGGAAGAGATTAAGGGTCGAAGAGGGAGAAGTGGGGATAAGGGAAGGGGTGGCTCGGGTTGGGGATTTGGGGGTTAGGTGGAGGGCTTGTGGAGGGGAGTTAAGGTGGTGGTTGGGTGCAGGGATGGAGTAGGGGTGTGAGCAGTGGTCGGGGGCTGATGATCGGTGGTTCAGAGTGGCAGAGATGGTGGTAGGAAGGCTGGGAAAGTGGGATGAAGGTTGGGTAGAGGAGAAGAAGGAAGGGAAAATAAGAAGAGAAGGGAGGGGTTGTAGGGGGAATTTCTGCCAAGGGAAGGATGTGGGGTGGTAGAGGAGGTGTTAGGGAGTGGATTGGTGGCTGTGAAGAGGGTTGTGCAAAAAATTCGGGATCCAAAAATCCGATCCGATATTTCGGATATTCGATCTGATTTAAGTCCAAGAGGATATTCGGTATTTTTTTGGATTATCCGATCCGAAAAAAATATACAATATTTTGTTGATTATTTCAACAATACATCATATTATTGTATTTTTATAGTTTTCCGTTTTAAAATTTTAATTATTTTTATATTTTAAATATTTATAATAATATTTTAATACTTCTTTTAGATAAAATAAGATATTTATATGAATATAGATATGAATATTAATTGATATACGATCTTTATTTTTAAAAGTATTCTAGCAAAAGGTATTAAAATTGATAAAATAGTATTTTCATACGGATATTGGATATATCCGAATCCGGTCCATATCCGGTCATTATTTTTTGGATATCTGCATCCCGGATATTAGGTCTAAAAAATACGGAGCGGATATCTTAAAAAAATATCCGAACGGATACGGATATCCGGTTTTGTACACCCCTAGCTGTGAAGGCAACATAAGAGGAAGGGGGTGGCGGACGATGGTGCTCCAAGGTGGAGGCCAAGAAGGAGAGGAAAGAATAAGAGGAAGGGAAGGAGGTTGTAGGGACAAGTGGGGGTAATGGGGTGGTGTAAGGAGGTTGAAAGGGTGTCAGGGAGGTGGTTACAGTGGTCAGTTGGGCAGCAGAGGTGGTGGTTGAGGGTGGTGGAGCAAAAACAGGGGATGAGAAGGTAAGGAAAGAAGGAAAATAGAGAGGGGTCTACAGGGAGGTGAGGGAGCTCGAGGCAGGAATAAAATGAGCAAGAGAGAAGAAAAAAAAAGAAGAGGGAGAGGAGAAGAGGTGAGGCATCGATTAGGTGATGGCAAGGATAGGCTATAGGTCGACGGGTAGGGTGGTAGGTTGTAGGAAGAAAGAAGAAAAGGCCACGCGAGGGAGGGGGCTGTGTTTGGCTCAAAAATGGAAGGGAAAGGGACAGGAAAGAGAGAGAGAGAGAGAGAGAGAGAGAGAGCAAAGTTGTAAAGGAAGGAAGGAGGTTGCAAGCGGCCATGAAGGACGGTCGAAGAAGGAAGGAGAAGGGAAGAATAAGGGAAGAAGGGTTGCAGGCTGGTCGGGTGAGTAAAGGAAAGAAGATAATGGGTTGGCCCTGTGTACATGAGGGAGAGGGAAAGGAATAAGGGTTCGACTGGCCTAACCGGGGGAAAGAAAGGAAAGAAAAAGAAGAAGAAGGGGGAGACAGGGCTGGACAAGCGAGGGGGGAGAGAAGGAGAAAGGGTCGGTAACCCAACACAAGAAAGAAGAAGGCTGGTAGCCTGAAGGAAGAAGGAAGGAAGAAAAAGAAAAAAGGAGGAAAAGAAAAAGGGAGAAAAAGGAGAAAGAAAAAGGCAAAAAGGAAAAGAGGGAAACTAAAATAAAATAATTTTTTTGGAATAATGGTATTTATTATTTTTAATAGATCAATTAATTTAATAATTTAATTTATTGGAATTTAATATATATTAGTTTAAAAAAGAAAACTTTAGTAAAATATTGGTTTGGAAAAATTATTTAAATAAAAAGAGTATTATGAATAATAAAATATTTATTTTAATTTATTACATATTCATATCCATTTTTATATACTCAAAATCTACAAAATAATTAAATTAAATTAATTTAAATTTTAAATTATCCTAAATAAGGGTTATTTATTAAATTCTAGGTTTTAGATTTTTAGGGTATTACAGGATGTATCACCCAATGTGATAATAGTGCAAATTTCGAACTTGTACTAAGTGTGTATGTATCACCCAATTTTTTTGTACTTAAGCTTCCACAAGTTATAATTTAAAAAATAAAAGTGTTTAATAGTGAATTCATGGTTGTTAGGAAGAGTATCCCATCGATCTGAAGGTAAGTGATCTTTTGTGGGCAAACTTGGGTAAGTGGAATGAGAGCTTTCCTTAACAAATTATTCCATCACAATAAGCTGAGTTGAGCTTGTTTATTCTCCATTTCCTTGGAATGTGTTACAATACTGCTAAATCTAGTTACTTGATTCAAACAATTATTACTCTATCAAGAGTCCACATAGATGGTTGCAGAAGCTTGCCTAGTTAGGACTGTGGGATATAGAGGATAACTTGGCATGCATAGAAGATAATACATGTTCAATCTTTTGTATGAAGTTTTAGTAGTGAGAATGTTCTAATGAAGTCGAAATTGAAATAGAGAGTTAGATGAATGATTTATTTCTCGTGAAGAGCGCAAGATGATCATTCATGCGGCGAATGTAATACCACAATATTGAATGGTATATGATATACATTTAATAGGATTAATATGACCACTTTAATAAGTGTACATTTTTCAAAAAGAAAATTTATCAACGAAGAAATTTACAGTTGAGTGTGTTTATCTTGAGAAATCTAATTAGAATGTGTGACTTTTCAGAGAGTTTTCTAAGTGATGACAAAGTATGCTAGAAATGAATCATATTGATTGGTAGGGTTAGTTGTTGATCCTAAAAAAACCTCTAGAGATGTATTTGCTATCGGAGATAGTGTCAAGCTGTTAAACAGAAGGTATAATACTTTAAAATTTCATAACATTTGCTTTCGAGTGTTTTGCCTTTTATTTAAAAATCATTAAACCTCAAATTTTGGATTAATTATTTTATTAATAAACTTTGATCCTTAACCCAAATAATTTCTTAAATATTTTTTTCTGATTATTTTATATTTTTTCTTCTTATTAAATCTATCCAAAATCGAATTATTTATTCCAAACTAAACCTAAAACTAACATAAATTAATTGCTACCCTATCCCTACCAACCCCTCTCTCACTTAACCCCTACTATGAAAATTTTCCCTTACCCAAAACACTGTCCCTGTCTCCCTCCGTACCTCACGCAACTTACCCATACCTCTTCTATCAAACCCAGTATGCATGATCATTACCTTACCTCTCTGTCGAACTCACTTCTTTTCCTCTGCCTTTCTATCTATCTATACTTATACACACTTATTCCCTCCATTTTTTTGCTCCAAATTCCTCGATCACCCTTCCCATTTTCCTTCTCTCTCAGCTCCGTTTGGTTTCATTTCCATTTGAACTATCACCATCATCATCCCCATCCATTTCTACCTACCTCCATCAACTCTATCCCTCCTTTCTTGCTTTTCCTCAACACTCACACCAAGTTACCATCACCACCGATCACCACTCACCATTCACCTCCAACCATCACCATTTTCGTCCTCCATGTCCTTCATCTGATCCATCATCTATCACCAATCTACCTTCCCATCTCCTAATCCCTTCCATCTTGATCCAAATAGCCACATCCATCTATCATTTCTTCCAACACCATCACCACGATGCCTACACGACCCCTACCCTTGTCTCTTTTAGGAAACCATCCAAGCCTCCCTTTCCTCTTCTTCTTATTTCTACTCCTCCATTTTTCTGTGGGCTCCCTAGCAGAACCACACTCAACCATCACTAAGCACCCACACCCTCTCCACCATTTGCGAATCACCACCATGCTCAACCATCACTAATGCCTTGCTTGTGCTCTGCCACCTCCTTACCTTGGTTTCTTTATGCCTATTGGTCACTACCCAACAAAACCACAACCTCCACCATTGCACAACAACCTCAATTGCAACCAATACTGATCACCTCAACTCCTTCCTTCTCCTCCCCTACGATGAAACCTTCATTGCATACCCCTAGGAAATGGTAAAAACTGTCGTTGCTCTTCTTGCTTCGGTACGACCCTCCACAGCCATCTCCCAGCCTACACCACCATTCTCCGTAGCACCGACCCTTCCTGCACCACCTCCCTTCACAACCTCCATCATTCCTCACTCATCACCATGCAACCATCACTCGAGAAACACCTCCCTTCCACCTTTCCTTCGTCCTCTTCTTCCTACGCTACCCTATCAATCCCATCTCCTCCAACATCCTCGTCCCCACCTCAACCAACTAAGACAGCTCCTCGGCAGTCAACACCACCATCACCATACCACCCACGACCATCACCTATACCATAGCCAGCAAGCTCACTCCCCAACACAACCCTTTATTCGTGTGCACTACTCACGTTGCGCATGCAGCCTGAAAAAGATTTTCTTCTAAAATTTTGGTATCTAATTTTAATAGTAAGGGTATTTTGGTAATTTTAAATTATAAATATTTTAATATTATAATTATTTAATTATTTGTTAAATATTAATACGCTTATAGTGGCATTATTTTTTAGATACAAAAGTTTGATTAGCAAAGCTTAATAATTTTAGTAGGAGTTTAATAATCTATACTTTTGCTAAAAATCATGTAACTTTTATACTCTACTAAAATAATAGATATTTCATGATAGCACATTAGCATTTTTGTGTATAAATTATGTTAAGTATGATTCGAAAATGGGAGTGTTGCAATAAGTTTTCTGAAAAGAATGTTTGCCTTATTAATATAGATAGTCTTATAAATTATTTTAAACTTCTATTATCCACCACTAATTTGAATGATTTGAACTTACCCTAACCCAAGGCCGACCAAACCCCACTTAAGAAGATAAATTGCTTGATTCAACCCGAACCCAAACTAATTTGATCCCACACTAATTCAAACCCGAACTAACCTAACCCTATAGTGACCCAATGGGCTCGATTATGCTAGCCCTATTTATGAACTCAGGTTGGGTCACAATGAATCTATCCCAATATAAAAAAATGATATTATCCATGATGAAATTTTAATCATAAAGACACTTTTTTTTCCTTCTTTTTTCACATGAGATATGATCCTATTAAGATCGGAATAACTAACAATGGGTTTATTAGCCTTCCCTTAACCTAAAATATCAATATTGATAATAATTACAATATTAAAAACACTTAAATTTCCTCTTTTTTTCTTGATTATGTTATATTAGATCATATTAAGATCAAAATAATTAACAAAACCTAGTAAAAGAGTACTGGCCCTTTCATCCATCCATGTATGAAGGTCTGTATATATATATATGTATCCTTACATTTTTCTGTAGGAATGAAAAAATAAGCATGGACCCCAAAGTTACAGTATAATTAATTGAATGAAAGATTAGATAAAATCATGTATCATCTTCAATGGCGCCATTGCTTGAGCCAATGCCGACCTGCAACCAGGGAGAGGAAGCACCACCGGCTGCGTTCATATCTTTAAGCTCACTTAACTTTGCTAACTTCAACTTACTATCTGCTTCATCATCTACATTATTAACTTGTATGGATTCATAGCTACTAGTATTCTTCTTTGTATCTTCTGCCGCCTTAACAATAATGTTGTTATTGTTGTTGTTGTTGTCAATAATCATCTCTTCATTTCCGTCTTCTTGGTCTGTTTGCCCTTGGTTTTGGTGCTCTTCTTTTGCTTGGGCACCAACACCCTCCCATGACTGAAGGAAAAATTCCGTTGATACTTTGAGGCTTAATGCATTATTGACATTCCTCCGAAGCCCTAAACTGTCGTCATTGGGGGCAGGAAGATTGAGATCCAACGCTTCTTCCGATTGTGGAGTAGTAAAAATAGGTCTTTCTTGTATGTTCTGTTCATTAATCTGGTCATGAAGTTGTTGGAATCTTGCTAAGGTAGACGTATCCGGTGCATTCGAAGTGATCCAATGGCACCTCTTATGTCCTCCGAGTGCTTGTCCGGAAGAGAAAATCCTATGGCATATGGAGCACTCGTGTACCTTGCTTGATTTTCTCTTGGACAAAGTGAGTGAAGAGCTGAAGCCATGATCAAAAGGTGATGGCAAGGTGTTATTATTGGTAATTGAGTTGGAATGATGATCTTCGTTGGTAGTCGTTAGCATGTATTCATCTCCGTAGCTAGTATCTTGATCGACTTGATCTAGTCTAGCAGCAAAACACCCTTTGACTTTCTTGTGGCTGGCTCTATGCCCGCCCAACGCTTGATGTGAGGTAAAGACTTTCTTACACGCCTTGCATTCGAACAAGCCCCCCTTGGTAGTAGTGCTACTGTTATGGGCGGTTGCGGTGGACTTAGCTTTCATGTAGCTCTGATGGTGTAGAGCCATGTTACTCACGTGCGTGGTCTGCGGCGCCGTGGAATTAGCGCTAATGAAGTAGTTCTTTATGGAAGATCGCCTGATCATAGTCTCCTGATCGTGATCCTTACTAGCTGAGGCACATGATTCTTCATGCTCGTCGCGATGATCAATTTCGGATGGGTCAGCCCCACCAGCATGTGACAACATCATCAAGCAATTAGCAAGATCTTCTTCTTCGGTGGACGGGCATGAATTCATCATACTAAAACTACCCACTTGAGCTCTAAACGTTCTCTTCCTCTTAGACCACACACATGCCCTCGTAGTACCGCCTCCTTCCTCGCCGCCTGCTGCCAGGTCCGATCCCGCAGGGGAAGAAACGAGCGACTCTGCATCCTCCGAGCTAGTGCAGTACTTCTCGTGCAGCCCGTGCTCATCAAGGAAAGAGTTGCAGTTCTCACATATCTTCCTCTTTTGTCTGTTCGGGTTTGTTCTCAGTGTGTACATATGCTGCGGCGTCGCGGTTCCTCCGAATTTGTCTTCCCGGGGGTGGCAGGCGCCGGGATACTCTTCGTCAGTGTTGACGGTCTCGTCGCCGTGAGCTCTCATGTGTCCTCCTAATGCTCTTCCGCAGGTAAATCCTTTCCGACAAAATTTACAAAAGTGTTTGTAGTCTGATTTGTTATCTACAGCCACATCCATATAATATATAGAGAGAGAGAGAGAGAGCGAGAGAAAGAATATATATAGATATAAGTAGTTAATTAATTAAAACGTACGTGCATTGTGAAAACAATTAATATATATATATATATATAAATATAATTAAGTGATCAAGAGGATAAAAACCATGTGCGAGCATGCATGATTAATTAGTCGTGTTGCAGAGGAGGAAGCCTTGGTCTGAATATTGAAGCTGCAGGCAGGCAGGCATGCATTCAGGCATGCATATATAGGCTATGGGGATGATGTATCAAGTACTGTTTCGATATGCAGACGACTGACCATAAGATGCGATGTGCTATGAAACTAATTGAGGCAGGAAGAAACAAAGGTGCGTACGTGGCCGGAGCTGGAGAGGGATGCCGGGGACTGAAAATGGTAGAAATTAAGGAGCTAGCTGTGTTTTTTCTTTTTATGTATATATAGCACAAGTCTGTTGGTGAAGGAGTCCTAGACTCCTGGTTTTTAGTCGGAGTACTGTTGGTTTTTGTTGAGTGAAGCTGAGAGCTATGTGACAAGTGGAAGGTGGAGTGTGATCGAGTTTCAATAAGTTTTTTGAGGGTCAAAGACCACTTCTACGTACGTGGAACTCTGTGTTTGTTTACTGGTGCTTTTCCGTGCGTGCGGTGTAGCGCCGCCTGCCGTTCTGATCCCATTTTGACTGTTTGAGAGTGTTTCACGTTTATCCATTCAGCACAGGGCGTAACAGACAGACGACTAGTGTACGTTGCATACGGAGATTGCACTGTCTGTTAGTTGTTGTTGCTACTGCCCAAATTGGAGCACACGTAACTCGCGTAGCATATCCGTCCGTTTCCTCGACATTGCAACTAAAGTCGGTGCGTAACCTTGTTTGTCGCTGCCCATTCAATTAAAATTAGTATTCCCTCGTCCTAGGCATGTTTTAATTATGGAGTAATTAATTTCTCGTGTCCCTCTTCTTCTGTTTTTAACCCGTGTGTATTCTGTGAATTCTGTACGTTTTACTATTTATAATCCCTACTTATTTGCTCAGTTTACTCTTCGCTTTGCTAATTTAGTTCACGTTTTTCTTACCATGCATGCTGACATTAGTTAATTTCGATGCAATACTCGTGATAATAATATTATTATTAATCACAGTAGTTGCCTGCATTCTTTTGCGGATCAGATCATTAATTAGTATTTTTTTTTTAAAAAAAACTTATAAAAACCTATAAAATTAGATACAAATTATCATATCGATAACAATACCATAAAAATATTACAATACCGAAAGAGGATGAGGGAGATTTGAACCTAAAATATTTGGTATCCATAAATTAGTTTTTACCATTAGACCAAAACTCATCTGATTAGATCATTAATTAGTTAGATGCATTTCAAAATACCTTGAAACGTTTAGCTGAGGAGTACCATGATAAAATAAAACATGTCCATGGGTATGTGAATATGTGAAACTAATCCATCGTTATAATCAAATGAGTGCTCTATTAATTCTATCTATGCGATATTTTTTTTTAAACTATGTTTTTTGTCTTCTTCTTATATTTGTATTTATTTCACTCATTAATTTTTAATGTATTTCAGGTCCACCGTTATCACATTTTTATAATTAATCTGTCTCTAAAATTGGGTATCTATCATAATCTAGTCATATATGTATATATGTAGGAATATTTTATGTATATTTTGTAATTCTTATAATCATCATTAAGATCCAAAATTTCATTTACAATTTTTTTTTATTAATAGTCATATTATAAGAATATTATACATTTTATTATTAGCCAATTCGCTAGATCAATAGAAAATTTTTTTGTGGGTCGTGTTGATGATGAATCTTCGCATTTAAATTGTATAAGCTCCACTATGGACCCCATATTAATGT
Source organism: Tamarix austromongolica (assembly GCA_039764185.1). Classification (NCBI taxonomy): domain Eukaryota; kingdom Viridiplantae; phylum Streptophyta; class Magnoliopsida; order Caryophyllales; family Tamaricaceae; genus Tamarix; species Tamarix austromongolica. The sequence goes on from CM077819.1 coordinate 15,252,908, forward strand.
GACTATGGTTCGTCTTGAGCCAGACTCATGGAAGATTTTTGTTCTCTAGCAACTCTTTTATTCGAAATACTAGCAAACGCATGAGTGTTCCATCTAACACCTTCAATCGGCGATATCAATGCTCAATCATTATTATTTATGTCAACTTAATTATCGTATTCCATACAGGTTTGTTTCAAATCATTGATTTGTAAAAATTACAAGAAGTATTTAAATATAGTGAAATAAAAAAAAACATTAAAAGAGTAAATGTTAAAATATAGCAGTTTAATTTAATTTCATTTTTTTAAAAAAATTAAAAATTTCATTTCATTTAAAAAAAATTCAAATAAAATTTTCTAATGGTTCACAATAAAAAGTATAAACAGGAAGTAATAATATAAATATTTTAATATTTCATAGAAAATCTGATTTAATCATAATTAAATAATGTAAGTTCAAAAAATTAAAATTCTTTCAAAATTTACTGCATGAAGAAACAGTATTTTCTTGTAATGTTCTTCGTATTTATAGTTATTGTTTGATAAATTAATGACTAATGTAAATCAAATATAAAGTGACATATAGTGATATTTTTGAGTATGTAATTTTAAAATAATTTATTTTTCTAAAGTTACTTTATAGTAATTTATGATAAAAGGTCGGGACAGGTTTAGAAGGTTTGTTCAAAAAGAATATCACATCATTTGAAATTAATAAATAACATAGTTATATGTTAGGTGCATGTGTGATCTCCTATAAAAAATATTAATTAGCACCCTAGTTCCATCTTTAAAATTTGGGTTGGAATTAAGTTTCAATTGAAGGGGGAATTTATGGACTGACATATGAGGGAGAGATTGTTAGGTTCATGGATAAGTAATGTTGTCCAACATCAGATGTTTGAGGTGGAGCAGTTTGAGGTTGAAATGTCTAGTATATAGACATAGCGGGCTAATCCTTTCGTAGTCAATTAATTTTGGGGTGAAATCTCACCTAGCCCATATATTGGATCTGTGCTCCTCCTTGATTTTCTCCCCCACAATCAAGTATCAAAGCTAAAGGTTCATGATCGTGTCATTTCTACACTGTTTGTAAGATATTATTTGTCGGGCTTCGCTCCAACATAGGTATGCTGGTGATCTCCTATCATAGGTTTAATTAACACCCTAGTTCCACCCTGGGATTGCTCTACAGGGTTTGGTGCTTTATAATTTGGGTTGCCCATTTCAGTTCAAGGGGTAGCTCATGGGGTCACACATGAAGGAGAGATTATCAGATGTATGAGGTGGAATTGTTTAGTATAAAGAGTTGGTGTTAGCTATGCATCATAATTAGTAAAAGTGTGTGTCTAACCGGTAGTTGTTAACTCTATTTGGTTACAAAACATTTTTCTCTCTTAGTGTTACATACATGTTGTAGGTGTTGCTTTGGGAGTGACATGTAGATGGTGATGGACTTAGGTCACCTGTAAGTTAACCTCTAAATTTTAATTAAGTTGATAATAATGAGCCTATCTAGCTAATGCTCCACCGATTATAGTTTATACCTATCATCTAGCCTTTAAAAACTAGCCCAACAAGTGACAATTTGAAGTTAGGTTCACGATCTTATCTTATGGGGCCAACCTTATACATCCAAGAGCCCTAGGGCGATATATAACATGAAGTCTTTATAAATTTATCCATTATTCATAGAAGATGTTATGATAAAATTTAGATATATATCATGGAACCTAATATTTTATGAGTATTTATATTTTAGCCATTTTATTTTGATAAATTTTTAATTTAATATTTTTTATTTGAATGTGTAAATAAAATTAGAAAGATGATATCTATATTACTATTTCGATACTTAGATAAAAATAGGTAAAAATATAAATGGTATTGGAGTAGGCTTATTAAAATATAACGGTGGGAAAAATAATTGGTTATAAATAGTATCTACAGAAAATGTATCCATAAAAACCTACTGGTCAGAACTCTAACAAATATTTGAATGTGTAACATAAATATATTGACCAAATAACTCTCTCATGTAGTCATGTAATGATAAAATAATAAATATATAGGTAGGCATGGAGATGGTTATCCATCTAAGTACAATTCGACGCTCATAGAACTAACATACCAGGGAGTTAATAGGCTTGCTGGGAAAAATATAGAGGACCCACAATCAATTAATGCGCGAAACAATATATATGCTTAGAAGGTAAAATTTTCATAGGAATTAAAAATATATAGGTCTTATCTGTTTAGGTTTCGAATAACAACATTGGTTAGCACATGTGTGTATGTCCTTGGGCTAGGAATGGCAATGGGGCAGGTTGGGGACCGGGATCCTATCCCCCTCTCCGAATCCGACCCGATCTCCCATTTTTTTTATCAGGGATTCTCCAATCCGATCTCTACAGGAATCAAATCATTATATCTGATCCGATTCTCGATCTATTTTTCACCCCTAATTTATTTCTTGTCTTTAAAACCCGATCCGATCCCTAAAACCAGACTTTATACCTGATCTCAAATCTCATCCCCGATCCTCAAGCTATTTTTTTTATATTATACTTTTAATTGATATTCTATAAAAAAATTATATTATATTATATTATATATAATTTCGGGGTGGATTTGGAATAGGGCCCCTAAATCCGTTCCCAAAAAATTCTCCCTTAAAAATTCACAAACCTGAACTCGATCTCCGAATTTTCTTTTTGAATCCGAACTCGAACCCGAACAAAAAAATTTCCGACGGACTCCGAATCTGCTGAAAAATATATCATCCCTACCTGGAGCCCAGTTGGCCTAGACCTAAGGTAGAACCTGATTATGTGCCCACAAAATTCAAGCATTGATAAAATGTACGCACACCGCTCATACTACTGGGCTTTATGCAATTTGTGGACTATAAATGTCTGTATATTATTAAAACAGTAACGGATAGAAAGATATTATCCGTAGTTTTTTTGTTAAAAAAAAAATACATTAGTCAAAATTGTTTTGTTATATTTTCCTGCCAGTAAACTGAAGAACCGCCTCAATTTTCATTTTCTTGACAAATAAAAAATAAAATAAAATAAATAGTAGTGACGCTTGAAGCAATGAAGCGAAGCGGGAGGAGGGATCGTCTCGACTCTCGAGTCTCGCCAAAGTCAAAGCTTCCTTATAGTTGGGCTTTTCACGCCTGGCATCGATTGCTGAGGATTTAGTGCCGCTAGTGATGGGCTACCCTTTCATGGACGCAGCATGACATATTTTTGTCGGTATTACCGAAGTCATCCCGGCCGAGCACGACCATGGCCCGCAGCCCAACAAGGGCGTGGAAAAAAGTCAGAGCCGTCCATGCAGAGCCACTTGTTTCAATGATGCAATGCAGCCTACCATTCAACGAATCACTATTCTGATAACACTCTCTAAAGGCAGAGCCCGATGCCGCGGAACTCCGACCTTGCAGTGTATATATATTTAGATTTATCATATATTTGTATATAAATACTATAAAAGGACATCATTTATAAAAAGAGAGATGGATAAATGGGATAGTACATAATTTCTTTTAAATTTTAAACTTAAAAGTCTTATTTATCGTATATGGTTCAAGTCTTATTATTTTTTTTTAGATGTTCAATTAAAAGATGTGACGTCGAACTAAGTAGTTTTATTTATTAATTAATAATTTAATTTTTTTTTCTTATTTTTCTTAAAGCACGATTTTTTCCCTTCACTCTTTCCTTATCGATGCATAATGTCAGACTTCTGCTCCTTGTAAAACTTGGATGTTAATTGCTGCTCATTTCTCTCCTACTGCTCATTACTCTATCGTAGCTAATTGCTCCTCCTCTCTTTAATACTCGCTGCTTAACTAATTCAAATGTCATAAGCGATCTCAAGTAATCATTACTTAGGTAATCTTAATTTATTTGATTAATTTAGTATATATAATGAATGTATATCGTATTCATTTGATTAACGGTTATGTTTAATTATTAACTAGTAATTTAGTATAGCGAAGACCCTAATTAGTAATTACTACTTTGACTGTCACCAAATGAAATCCTAATTCACAATTAGTTGATATTTAGTCAATTGTATGTCTGTGTGTGTACACACGTGCATAAATCATGAAAATTAGTAATATGAGTTATTATTGTTGATATTATTTAAGAGTAGCATTTTGTGTATGAAGAACTCAAGAAATTATAGAGCTAGTCTCCTAGTTCTGCCACCGACGTTATCAACTTATGATTTGATTATAACGGACAATGTGGCACATCTCTTTCAACAACGACTCGGGAAAAAAAAATACATAATCTTCTAATCAAAACTAAAGTTTGGATATATTAATTAAGCTGTAACTAGGTTTGTTTTTTCCTCACATAATTGTTGCATAACTAGTGATGTTTCGGTTTTATGGCGATTCATGCTTTGATGAACAACTGGACATCTGTTTATTTTCACCAATACGCGACCGGGCTCAATGATCGAACATGGCACGCCTTGATATGCTTCCAACTACGTTATAACTTGAGAAAGTGATTAAAATGCGAGTGACTTGGCATCCGCAGGAACAAGGGACGAAACCTTCAATTAGTTAATAACATGGAGGAGAAGAAGTTTGGCGGGCGCGTGGGTCTAGCCGAACAGCAGCACACTGAGCGGCTTGATCAACAAAACTAGTAATTAAAATGCGGGAGACAAATATATCGTCAGAAAATCATGTCAAATCGATTATATTTTCTTTTTATAGTACTCCGCTCCGCATGATACGGTCACTAATTATTACTAATACCGTGCTCTCTCTCTCTCTCGCTCGCTCGCTCGCTCGCTATAATTCATGGAAAAAGATCGACTGCTTCTTCCGACCAGGCATCTAAATCTAATCATTATTTCTTTCTATTTGCTAATCATTTCAATTGCCATCTTTTTTAAGGCATACAAGCATCCGACATATCTTTTCTGTGATAGTCATTATAGACAATCATTTAGAGTGATTGATCATCGATGCATTGAATGTTTATTTTCCTATGAGTTATGTAAACCCCATGTATATATATGCATAACATACTTACCTGATACCTGAGGTGCTTGCACCTCTCATCTTTCTTCAAAAAATAAAATTAAATTAAATTAAAATTAGTTTAACTATTTTATCACGTTTAGTTCTAATTATGTACTTATATTCATGTTTCGTGGGTGCTTCTTTGCCGGACACGTAATGGGTCCATGTCATCTAAACCAAAATTAGAAGGAAAAAAAAAAGACAGGGAGTAGTAGGACAATGTTGTTATATAATATAATAGTGCGTACGTATTCCTTAATTTGGGTTGAGAAATGGAGATTCCCATTTTTAAATTAACATGTAACAGAAGAAATCTTAATCATAAACTGTTAATTATATATAATTAGATATACTAATTATTTTAGAATAGTTTATATTAAATGTAGTATTTTTATATACACTATCATATCATACTACATATGTAATTAGGTTGAAGTGTGGATAGAATTTGGGTCATAGGTTTTAATGGTAGTTGGGATTTTAATCCGTTTTTGTTTTATCAAGGAACCCTAATTTTTCTAACGAGATATTTTTTTTTTCAGTTCAACTTTTCTTAACAACATCCCTACAAATTGAAAATCAACAAAGAGGACAAAATAAGACTCTAGTTTTAAGTACTTCAATTTCACATATGGAATGCATAAACCATGAACGGATAAGTAAGTATGCTCAAGAAACCAAGACTCAAGCTTCAAAAAGTATGTTACATTTTTAGGTTTTATGTACATATCATTTACATATTGAGCACTTAAATTTTGTAAAGATGTGATAGTCCTAATACTATTCAAAAATCATTTTGAAAGATCTTAAAGTTATTTCAGGCATCAATACTATTTTCAAGTATTTGTGCAAAAGGTTATCTTAAATTGATTTTATTTTATGTAGTTTTGCATATAAACCGATTTGTAAAATTCACCATAAATTCTACACACATTATTTTTTAAGTGAATGATCCTTATTTGAAAATATTAAGATCTCTACTTTGCAACAAAAATAACAGCACTCAATTTTGAGTTCTGTAACTCAACTTATGGCCTCTTTTGTAAAGGTATGAAGTGCTGAAAATTATTCCGAAAATCAATTGGTTCGTTAAAACCAGTCGAATGGTTTGAATACCAATCAGTTGGTGTAACACCCCAAAATTTACACAATTTTTTTTAAAAGCAATACTCATAAATTAAAACCGTAAATTCTGGGGATGTTACCGCCACACTTAGTACCAGACCAATTTACTTCTACCGTTCCGGTACCAAGTGCTAAGGCTAAGAAAACATTATCAGTAATACCAATCAAATTCAAATTTATAAAAACAGAAATCAGAGTACGCGTAAGTCTTACATAGTTTGAAATACCGGCTATTGTTTTTCCAGATAGAACTAAACAACCTTAGTAAAGTTGTTTCGACAATTCAAACATAATAAAAGATGACTTGAATCATAAATTTAAAAAGGACAACGGTCACGTCACTCTAAAGATTGATCCAGCCCAGCTATCACTCTACCCCTCCTGATGTCCCGTAGACATCGATAGCATCAAAGTAAGTATCTCCTACCTGCAACAAATTAGACGGGCCTTCTGCTCGTGGGAATAAGCAGCACCCATGAAACGGGTGATCAGTACGCTATGTACCGAGTAAGGTAACCGAATACTAAGGCCGGCATATAACACATTAATTCATGTAGGATAACGATCACATACAATTATAACCCACACATATGATACATCGAAGCATAAAGTGAAATCCATAACTTATTATCAACAGTCCACACATAAGGCCCAAAAAGGTATGGATTAACCATTTAATCTTTCTTTTATCAAAAGTCAATTCACACCATGCCTTTTATTAATCCATGCGAAAACAGGAACATCCCACTATTGTAACCGGTGGGCCGGACATACATAGGGTAAAACCCTAACCACTATTCCTGACCGATGGATCGGTCTGGTTCCTGCTCGCATCATATCCATGCGAAGACAGGAACACCCCAATATTATAACCGGTGGGTCGGACACACATAGGGTAAAACCCTAACCACTATTCCTGACCGGTGGATCGGTCTGGTTCCTGCTCGCATGGTGTTTCGTTGTAAGTAATTAGTATCTTTTAATAGCATTGACAATCTGGTTTGTCTTTATTGAGCTCGGGATCCCCCACTATTATAACCGGTGGGCCGGATATACATAGGACCTCATGTCCTAACCACTATTATTACCGGTGGATCGGTCACACATAGGGTAAAACCCTAACCACTATTCCTAACCGGTGGATCGGCTGGTCCCGTCTCAATATCTTCCACTTTAAGATATTAGTGTCTTAAGTATTTTATTCAAAAACATTTGACATTCACAAACATTTGCCCAAACATGCATGACTAAATCTATGAAAGCCCTAACTCCCATGCAACCCTACTCCATGCACACCCTATCTCCACGTAAACCACAATTCCATGCAAATCTTAGTTCCCATGCAAACCCTAACTACACATGACCCACGCTTCCATGCAACCCTAGCTCCCATGCAAACCCAATCTCCACGTACCACACTCCCATGCAAACCCTAACTCCACGTACCTCACATGTGCAAACCCTAGCTTCACATATACCACCCTTCTATGAAAACCCTAATTCATATGCAAACCCTAGCTCCACGTAGACATGCTTCCATGCAACCCAGATCCCCATGCAACATTAATTCCATGTAGGCATGTTTTTATGAAACCCTAATCCACATGCAAAACCCTAACTCCACATTAATTCATGCAAACCCTAATATTATGTTATTTCATACACACCTTCAACTTCTTGCTATTCCATGCAAACCCTAGTATCATTCCCTTTCGTGCAAATCCTAGCACCATGTCATCTCATGCAAACCCTAGTACCATCCTCTTACATGCAAATCCTAATTCATATCTCATTTCAGGTCATACATTAATGACATAAGCATACACATATTTTTCATGGTGCATGACATTCATAATAACATACTTCAACTTCATAACCATATCACATGCATAATCAATAAGAACAACGAACATAAAATACATAACATGGCATATTCATAATACATGCAAACACATAAATGGCCTTAGTAGACCCTTACCTAAAAAGTCACCAGTCTTGGTGCACGCTCCTATTCCACTTGGGTAATTTGATTGGGTTCGCCTATTATATCAAAGCATACTAGAATTAGACTCTCTTATATAATTTTAACTTATTTCGAGGTTTGGTTTTAGGATGACATTTTACTATTCACTAATTAACTATAGGAACTAATACTTAAAAATACAAATAAATTATTAATTTCATTAGAAGAGGGTGGTGATCTAAGGGTTTCTACCCTTCACCAAAAGATAATGATATTATAATAATAATGATAATAATAATAATAATAATAATAATAATAATAATAAGGTATAATATTATTAATGATACTTTTATTAGTAGGATATTAATATTATTAATACCAAAATTCTTAAAATTAAAAGGTGGATTTTGAACCACCCTAGTTTAATAATAATATTACTATTAGAAATTTTAATAATAATATTAACATTATATATATTTATAATATAAAGTTAATAAAGATAATAATAGTAATATAATTAGAAATAATGTTAAAATGTTAATAATAGTTGTAAAAAGCAAATTTGCGAGACTTAGTTAAAATTTTAGGTTTATAATCCTCCTGAAATAATTACAATATTAACTAAATAATTACACTAATAATAATATTAATATTATTATTAATAATAACATTAAACATGTAAAAATTTAGTTAAATAAGTAGAGGCTGAGATGAATAATATATCTTACTCAATAATACTCCCAGACCTGTCAACAAAATTTATAAATTAGAATACAGTCGATATCAATAATAATAATAATTATTATAATAATAATTAAAGTTGAATTAACACTAAAATTTAGGCTAAAAAAATAGAATAATTATCAATAATTCAAAACCAAGTGTTTAAAATGTCTAGGGTTTCACCTTGAGTCGGAGGATGTAGGTGGAACCGGCGGTGGTTCCCGAAGGTGGCCGAAAAATGAATCTAAGAGGGGTAAAAATGAAGAAAAAGGGGTGAGAGGGAATGAGAAAAATAAAATAATTTTATGGGTTGGTGGAGGAGCCTTAGAAGGATTTATTGGTTGGCTTGGAAGGTGGTAAAAGCGGCGGATGTGGTGGTGGCTGGCGTTTCAAGGTCTCGGGGTGGAATTTTCTAGCGAGATAACTAGCCAACTTTACACGATTATGGAGGCTTGTACAAGGTGAATCGAAGGTCGTGGATGGTCTAGTTAATTAGAGGGTGTTGTAGGGAAGATATTGGGATGAAGCGAAGGCGTTGAAGTTAGCCAAAGATGGAGGAAGAGTCGTCTAAAGAGGCGGTGGCGCACAGGCGATGCTTAGGGTTTCGGGGAAAAAAATCCCGAACCCAGGCCATAAGAGAGGTATTTATAATGTTGGAGGTTAGGTCCGAGTTGGGGGAGTTATCAGGGGGTCAAAGCTGGTGAGAAACGTGATGGTTATGGTGTCGATCGGGCGGCAAAATTTTCAAATTTTGCCCGACCCCTTCGCGAGAGGAATTGAGCAATCGTGGAGAAGAAAATGGAGATTGGAGCGTTTAAAATCAAACTTTGTGTTGAGATGGAGAGAATGAGCAGGAGAAAGGCCGGTCATGCCACGTGTGGCCGGCAGCGCCATTTTCGGGGAAGGAAGGAAGGTGGACGGTTATGGCGTCGGGCGGGAGGAGGAAGAAGAAGATGGGGGAGGCTGGACCAGGCGGTTCGCGGGAGAGAAAAGAAAGAAAAAGGGAGGGAGACCGGGCGGTTCGGCGCGAGGTGGGGGAAGGGTTAAATAAAACGACGCGTTTCGATGTAAAAAGGGATAATGAACGGCGTTCCGAGGCTGTCGCGCAACGGTAAAAACGTGATGATCAAAGTGCCGCATTTTAATGTGAGAAGGGAGTAAAACGCAACGCAGCGAAGGAGGGGGGTGGACGGCCACGACACGCGGGCCAGGCCGCGCTGAAGGAAAAGGAAGGAAAAAGGTATTGGGCCGGCGCAACAAGCCCAATTCGGCGAAGAAGAAGAAAAAGAAAGAAAATGAAAGAAAAAGGAAAAGAAAAGAAAAGGAAAAAGGGAAAAAGGAAAAGAGAAGTAATTAGGTTGGGTCCAATTGAATAAATCTGAATATTTAGGATATTTAAAATTAATAATATTTAAATAAAATAAATTTTAAATCCCTTTTTAGGCTAAATAGTATTTTTAAAGTATTTTTCCAAAATTTTCATTTTAAACTAATAAATCCCTCAAATTTTATTTAATTTAATTAATTATAAAATTAAAATAAATTTGAAACTATTTTATCTTTCTTAATTTGAATAAAATAATTTATTTAAATAATTTCCCAAATTAAAATCCTTAATTAGATATTATACCAAAATTTCCTTTACTTAACATATTTATAAAATCTCTTATTAATTTTTCCTACTAAATTTCCTTTTATTTTAGTAAAAATAATTTACTAAATTAAATTTTCAAATAAAATCTTATTTAAATATAATCTTTAAAATTAGAAATTTTCGGGGTATTTCAGTTGGTCTGGGCATTTATGAGATTTTCTACCCATTAGAATTTGATCGTTCGAGTATTTTTTACACCAAACGTCTAGTGTCAATTTTTCTCATCTTTTAGCACTATAAATAAGAGTTGTTAGACTTTAATAAACATCAATCAAGCTACCACAAATTTTCTAAAATCATCATTTTCATATCTTACAAAGAATCAAAGAGATTTTTGATTTTACACTTTAAAATCCAAATCAAACTTCTCCAACACTCAATATTTTCTTCATCTTTGGCTAGAGTGCTCATACACTGATAATTATTATTTCTCTAGCTACATCAAAAGATTCATTAATGATTACTCAATTTCATATGCTATCTAGAGAATATTCTTGTTGTATTCATTAAAACTCATCATCTCAAACACAATTAAAGAATGGTACGTGAATCATGTCATCATCATAATGCTTTACAGCAATGACATATGTCGTCTCTAGAAAGCCGTTGACTGAATCAAATTTCTGGAAAACTGAATCGCTAAATTTTTTAGGAAATCCTTGTCATGACATTAATGACCTATAGGAATGAAAAATATCATTGCTATAAATATTTTTTTTAAATCGGTGAATTTATTTTGGGGAAAATTTTTTTCTGGTAAAATTTATAGCAGCAACATTATCGTTCCTATACATTTTTGGCGATGACAAATTCCCTTCAAATATTAGTTGTCGCTACTGTATTTTTAGGGATGATGTGTCGTCGCTATATTTCATCTTTTCATCTTGTCATCGCTATAGATGTTGTTGCTATATACCCATTTTCTTGTAGTGTAATGCATGTGCTTATGCATTTTTCATTCTTTCATGCTTCTTGATGATTTATCTAACACGTGAATAAGTTAACTCATCTAATGATACCTCTCATGCAATTATACTTTCAATGTTACAATTAGAGAAATTACTTGAAATATTATATCATTGAGACAATCCTTCACTTAAGTATGTTTTTAAAATATGCTCTCAATATTTTTGAGAAATCTTTACATATAGTAATAAGTTTACTCATCAAGATACTTATACTTTATTATGATCAAATTGTCTTGATATGTACTAACTATATTATAAAAAGAAATTTTCTCCATTACTATTACATATAGGTTATAGGTTGAATGGAATCTCCAAATCTCAATAAGGATACACTCATGAGATTCCACCATAGCAGTTGAGCATGAGAGACATTCAAAGGACTCTATGAGAAGCATTTTACCTATCTCACATTGATCATCTATATTCGATAAACTCTAACAAAAAAACTTGATATGTGATAAATTATCATATATCTGATTTAAGTTGTTCTCCCTTATGATTAAACTAACTTGTCATATACATTTTAAGTAGATGTTTGGTATCTCTTTCAGTTGAATCTATCTATAGTTCTACCTTATTAGTAAGTACACCCGCATGTGTGTGTGGTATAATTTTGAATACCTTGCATTGTGCGATCTTTTATAATTGATTCAAGCACATTAATTTTAATAAACCAAGCATCATATGACTTCATCTTGCTAAGCACATATGTGCATATCTTTGTTACCTCGATAATATGAGATAATGGTGTTATTGCTAATAATTTTAAGTTTCTCATACAACTTCCTCTCATTATAAGTGATATGATCTAAAGTATCACAAATATTACACTTATTAATTATTATCTCTTGTGATAATATGAAATATATATATATATATATATATATATATAATGATCAAATATTTGATATGAGTCATATGCTACGCATAAATTGATAAAAAGTGGAAGAGCATACTAATTTTATTTTCTAACTCATTTAGGAATTGTAATTCATATAAAATGAGTTTGAAGGCTTGAAGTTTTTCATAAACATCTTTTCTCACTATATACATGCATGTTCATGCTTCCACTTTCATAACTTTGACTAATACATGGTTTGACTTATGCTTAATATTATCATAAATATTTCATATCCTATGAATGTACATGACACCTTTAAAAAAAATTTGAAAGTTAATCTACATTTTCAACCTCCATGGTTTCCTAAAAAAGAAATATTTCAAGCTATCTATGTTGGTAAAATTACTTAATGTATACATCGTCTTCCTCATTCTCCTTCTCATTCTTGAGTATACATTGAGAATTAATTCATGGATAGCTTTGTGATTAATGTTTATAACTTAATTCCCATTGAAGTATGAATATCAATACTTGATTGCAATAATCTAAAAATGCATCCTACTCATAGATTTGCATGAAATGGGAAATGCTTAAGACATGTGCATTTTGCTAGCCTTGCATCCATTCATTTAAAAAGTCTCATTTTGATGAATAAATGCTCATACTTGATACATATGGATGACATTTTATGTTTTGACATCGATACAATTGTCATGTTCACTAATTCACCACATTTTGACAATTTGGTTCTTGAGTGCATGCTTCATCCTTTTTATCTTCCCTTATGCTTTGTCTATTCATTACTATTAAAGGGAAAAAAATGATACAATATGGCCATAATAGGAATTTGAGACACTTCCTTGCTTGAGTAGACTTGTGCAAAAATAATATGTGACCTAAATATGCTTGATTTACTCTTGATATTGCATAACCAAGTGCAACACTAAATTGATCATTTGTTACTCAAGGGAATACTCTAACTATGATATTATTTTTCACATCATTCATTTTGATTAAGTATATACAACTCCTTGATGAAATGTGCTTATATGAGCTATGCATTGTTTTTTCCTCATGTGATTAACTCTTGATTGATGTTATATCCCTATAAGACTTGATCTAAAACTCTCACACTTGAGATTATTATAATTACCTTTTACTAGCACACTTATGTACACACCTTAGCCACATAGATACTTTTCTATTACTATGTAGGTTGATAGATGCAACTTTGAAATTGATTGATCACTTAACTATATTGCTAGATTCACTTGTAATATCTCATACACACGATCCTTCTCATTTCTCTACATTATATTTAAAAAATGTAACATCATTGCGCTTAACTCTATTACTTAGTGAATGAGTAATATTCTTGCATTTCATTGATGTTCTTGTATTGATCTCTAATTCATCATATTATTGACAAGTTACTTATTTAATTGATCATCCATCCCATTCCTTATTTTCCTTATGCTTTTTGTCCGCCATATAAAAAGGGAAACATGTGGTAAGGTATTGTGTCATGACTTAAAGATGAAATTAACATTGCACTCCTATGTTGATCTTTGTTCATTTTGACGGAAATTCTCTTATATTCATATAATCTTTAGCCACCTCACCTTTCTAATTGATTCGATTAGTCGTGGTGTGAATATTCTTAGGAAAAGAGGATATTCGAATGCTAGAAAAAGGAGATGATTTGGTGAGTTGAAGATGAGGAGAAGGATGAGAATTTTCAAGCAACATTCAACCAAGAATTAAATAAAACTATATATCTTCAAACAAGATTAAACAAGAATTCAACAAGAAGATATCTTTGAATGTTTTTCCAATGACACATTCAAATTACTCTAGCTAAGATTACTCCAAGTAGTCTTAGGAAGAAAATTTCACTCAATGAGAGAAAGATAACCAAGTAACATACTTGTTATTAGATTCAAAATATTCGACTCTTCATGTTACAATGCGTTGAGTCATGCCTTACATAGGTAGTGACAAGTTTACAAAGTAGCACACTAAGGTAACCAAATTAATGCTCACGTGGCTAATTAGCACACTAATCTCTAATATCAATGAATTACTAACCTATATAATACATGAATCAAATGAAAAATTAGTACAAACAAACTTAGCTAATTATTAAATGGAAACAACTAACAAAAGCCTTAATTTACATAAGAATCATAACCATGTCTTCTTTGACTTGAAAGTTTGACTTTCATGCATAATATCTTGGTGTGGCCGTAGTCGGCACGCAATTTAAACCCTCTTGTCAACAATTTTAGTACTGGTAAATAATGGTATCGTTCTATACCATGGATTGAGATGACCCACCTCTATTTCACTAGCTCAAAATAAATAAGAATAAAACCCATAAATCACACAAAATAAATAAATAAGAAAACACTAATGGGGGTTATAAAAATAGTAAATAAATAGAAATATAAAAGTAATAAATATAATAAAAATAACGGATAATCGCAGATATGATAAATATTAATTTTAGAAAAACAACTATACACATAACCAATTTCATAATCTCACTTGAAATCTAGGGTTTTAGGCCCAAAAATGTAATTCGGTTGAATTCTATTAATTTAATTAAATTTAATGTTTAGAAATGCAATTAAACACATTTTATAACATATCAAATAATCAATTGATCAAAACCGCTAAAAGAAATACCCAACTTAGCACAATTAGGGTTTTTGAGCCCAAAACGCAAATTCGATCAATTCTTGCTAAAATGTATAAATTGACGGTTCGGAAATGAAATTAAATATATTCTAATATAAATTATATAGTCAATTGAATAAAACGACCCGGTTACATAATCCAATTTAGACCCGCAAGAGTTTTGACCTAAAAATCCAATTCCGATTAATTACGCACAATTTTCCCAAATCAACACTTCCGATATGAAATTAAATACATTTCAAATGATATTGTAAAATTAATTGAGCGAAACGACTCAATTACGCAACCCAATTTCAATACACGCGAATTTTGACCTAGAAATCAAATTCCGATTGATTCCGCATAAATTTCTCAAATTGACGGTTCCGACATGAAATTAAATACATTTAAAAACATATTGTATAATCAATTTATCCAAAATCGCCAAATTGGTCGGATCCGAAAAATTTGGGCATAACCTGGCCTAAAATTCAATTTCCCAAATTTTCAACATAAACCATACAATTAACATATCCAAATCAATCTTATAGCACATATATACATTATCAAACAATTAATTTTAGCTTATCACAAGCTAAATCACACTCAATTAAACAAATCTATATTAGGGTTTTCGAAAATTTATACCGAACGAAATTCAACGAATCGGGACAAGGGAAGGCCGGAGGAGCTTCGTTGGAGGCCGGAGATAGCTCGTCGACAGTCAGCCAGGCTCGCCGGTGACCGGGCGGTGGCGCGTCACTACTGCTACTCCCGCGCTGCCGCTGCTTCTCTCGCGCTGCTGCTGGTGGTTGCTGCTACTGCTGCGGTCGAGCAGGCTGCTGCTGCGTCGCTGGCGGTCGCGTCGCCCGTGGTGGCTGCCGAGGTTGGCCAGAGCGGGGAGGAGAGGCGGCGAAGGAGGATGGGGTTTCTGGCGCAGAGCAGAGCACAGGGTCGGGAGTAGGGAGACGGGAAAAAGGAAAGAGAAGAGAAAAAGAAAAGGAAGAGGGGGGGCACCGGTCGGGTAGGGCTCTTCTCTTCTTTTTTTTTCTTTTTTTTTTACAAATACATATATAAGATAAAATACTAAAAGTTTAAAAATTATTATTGGAATATTTTATCTAAAATTCATTAAACGAAAATTATTTCGTAAGATTCCGAAAGCTTAAAATTAATAAAAAGCTATATAAAGAATTTCGGAAACATTTTCGAAAAAACTTACCAACGAACATAAAAATGTGTATTATTTACGGAAATATATTATAAGACATCGAAATAATATTTAAAAGCATAAAAGTAAATATTTAAATTAAATTCTAATAAACCGAGACTAATTTAAATAATTTCTGAAATCGGTTTTCCGCAAACTAAATAAAATGGAAAAAAAATTAATTCCGGAAAGAAATTCATAAATAAACTCCGAAAATCTTTTTAATTTAAAACTTCCCAAAAATATTAACAATTTTCGGAAACGAATAAATTTAAAGTCGGAAATATTTTCTACGGATAAAATCATTAAAATAACTTTAACTATTTAAACAGAAATTTTATAATTTAAATAATATATTTCGTTAACGAAATATAACTCCAAAATAAAGTCGTAATCACACGACGAAGTTATAATAAAAAACGAATCTAAAATATTAAAAATCAAAACACGAGAAAGAAAGGGAATATATATTTTTAACCGAAAATCAAAATAATAAGAATATAATAAAATCACGGTCGTGAACGAATTTGTCCAGAATGGTTCGCAACGGCAACGACTAATTAAATTCAAATATGAATTCGAAATCGTTGATAAATCCATAAAACGAATCGAAATTAAAATAATTAAATATTTACATCAAATTACGCTAATAAAATCATTGGGCTTAATAAAATTAGGTTTCGAAAATACGGGGTATTACATGTATCATGATAATAATTGTCATTTTAAATGATTTATCACACTAAAAATATGTATCTATTTGCTGCATATAATATATGATTTGCACGCGTAAGTTGTTAAATGCATGCTAAAGGGAAGATATGGTCAATCACTAAACCTTAAAAATTACCTACATGCTAAAATATTGTAAGTAATTTTCATTTAGCCTTTTCATAAAAAATTCTCATAATAATACTTTTTATGTGAAATTAGATAATGATGGTGAAATTTGAGTTTTGAGGGCATTTTGGTCATTTTTAACCAAATGCACCTAATATGAATAATTGTATAAAGGATGGACTTAGTGTATTATTACGTTGACCTTAGTGTTGACTTTGGCTTTGACATAAACTGAAATACCCCAAAAATCCTAATTTAGGAATTATGGCAAAATAATGATTTATTAGAGAAAATTAAGAAAATAGGTGAATTTATTAAATAAAGAGGAAATTTATTGAGGAAAAATAAGGAGAAATTAATAAATAAGTTATTTAGAAAATTTTGGACATTTTACTAATTAAAATGGAAGTTAAGGACAATTTATTCAAAATAGCCTAACTAATCTAAAAATGGATTTAATTATTATAATTAAAATAATTATTATTAAAATTAAATATATAAATTAATTATATAAATAAATAAATACCCAAATACCTCCAACCCAACCATTTTATCATTTCTCCATTTTTTTCCTTTTTCCTTTTCTTCTTTCTTTTTTCTTTTTTCCTTCCTCCTCCTTAACTTTTTTTCTTTTTCTTTCTTCCCCCCCCCCGGACTGGGCCGGCCTGCGTAGCCCAGACCCCCCTCCCCGCCTCTCCTTCCTTCTTCTCGCCCGCGGCCCAGCGAGCCGGCCGCCCGTGCACCCAACCGCAGCATTTCGGCTCTCCTCCCGCTGAGACGCTGCGTCCGATCGCTGAAGATAGCTGTTGCCAAACAGGCAACGCGACGCGGCGCTCTGTCCCCCATACCGTTGAAACGCCGCGTTTAGTTTTAAAAACCTTATAAACGCCGAACCGGCCGGTCCCCCCTTCTTTTTCTTTTTCCCCTGGACCGCCGGTCCTCCTCCTTTCCCCTTCCTTCTTCTTCCCCCGCACAGCCGCCGACCTGCAGCTCGAATTTTGCCGGCGGCCACTAGCCGTGCAAAGTCCACCTCCCTCGACAAAACCAAGCCACCACCACCCTCCTCCTTGCCCTGCACGTGCCGCCCTAGCCGTGCAAAGTCCACTGCCCGAAACCGCCTCTACCAGCCTTCGCTGCCCTTGCGCCACCTCCCACCGCCAGCCCAGCCGCCACCAGCACCTCCTCCACCCTCCAAAACACCCAGGGAAGCTTCCTCTACCTTCCCCTGCCTTCAACTCCCCATGCCTCCCTCTCCTCCTTCCTCCCTCATCTTCCACCTCTCTCCACCACCCTCGGCCGCCGTCGTCGCCGCCGCGCGCCGCCACCCCTTGCCACGCCACCACCCTCACTCCACTCCCCTTCACCTGCTGCTTCTCCCCCCACCTCAAACTTCTCTTTTTCTCCTCCCATCTAACCACCACCTCCATCTTTTCCTCTCTTCTCCTCCCCCATCGCCTCCGCCGCCGCCGCCACGCGCCGCCGCCGGACCACCACCGACCCTAGGTGGTCTTCCACTCATCCCAAGCCTTAAACCTTATTTCCATATAGTTGTTATTAAGTAACTAATGTTAATACCTTTATTCTTATTCTTATTATTATTCTTTTATTATTATTATTATTATTATTATTATTATTATTAGTATTAGTATTATTATTACTTTTATTATTATTATCATTTCTAATATTGTGACTTCTGATATTAAAGTTATCATTTTTACCATACTAACATCTCTTGGAACCCTAACTCCTATTATGCTCAACTTTAGTTTATTTTATAAGTGTTAATATTAACAACCCTACTATTATTATTATTATCTCTATTACCTTACTAAGGTTATTATTATTAATACTTAACCATACTGGGTTATTGCTATTGTTATTATTATTGCTAGGGTTATTATGGTTATTATTACTATTATTATCATCATTATTAGTATTATTACTATTATCATTATCACCCTTAGAAATAATTTACTTGTAATATTGTGACCTTATAATATTATTGTTTCAAACCTAACACCATTGTTAGACTTAATCTTAAAAACGCTAGAGTTCTATTACTTGAAACATAAGTATCACTATTAGTAGTCTTATTATTATTATTATTATTATTATTATTATTATCACTATTTTACTATGACTAGTGAACACTAGTATTATAAGAATGGAACTAATGGGCTTAATAAAATAAGTGTAACAATAAGTATCATAAATAACTATATTGTGACTACTAATATTTAGTATACTAATTCTAAGGTAAAAACCCTAGTTTTGTATAAAACCCTTTTTAGTAATAAAAATCCTAACCTTAAACTAGAATGAGGATTGATTATAAGGAAAACTAATACTTAGCATTTTCCCCTTTTATAGGTAATTCCGACCAAAGCCCTAAGGAGTTAGAGGAGCGTGCTCCAAGCCCGGCGTCGCCTTAGGTAAGGACGAAGCTATGGCCTTTGTGTGATGTGTGACCTGTATGTTTTGAATGTTGTATATGCCATGCTATGTCGTGTATTATATGATTGTGGGCAACTTGTCTTATGTAGCGCAGCTTGGAAATTGAGGTATGTTTGTATTTGTTTCCTATGACGTGAGCATGCTATGTATATGTATGATGTTTATGAGGTGATATGATATAACCCTCTAGGACATGCATGCTAGGGTGATTGTTATGATGATATGGGAATAAAAGGATAAAAAGGAAATAAATGGGAAGTGAGTTCACTAAGGGGGATATGAGGTTGACCTAAGTACCTCATGATCTAGGAGAAAGGATTTAATAAGGGAGGAATGACCTAAACGAATGAGAGTTGGGGAAACCACGCATGGGAGTCGTAAAATTTACAGGATGACTTGGGGTGTTTGCATGAGGTGACTAACTCTTGCATGGGGGTATGTCTTACGTGAGAAAAGTTGAATTTGGGTGTAAGTAAGAGAATGGGAGAGTCTTGGAATGATTGGAGACTTAGTATGAAAAATAATACGTAAGTTGGCGCATAAGAGACCTTATTAGGGTTTTGTGTGTAAGCGGGTGTTGGAGTGTTTAAATTAAGCATGAGAATGAATCTTACTTGAGGAAAGTTGATTTAGGGCGTAAATGAGATAATGTCAAAGTTATGGGTCCATTGGAGACTTTGATGTAAAATAGTACGTAGGCGGATGTAAGGGTGTATAAGGAATCCGATTAGGGTTTTTGGGAGAAAATAGAAATTTGGGAAGTAAAAAAGTAGGAATGATTAAGGAAGGGTGGAGTATGGGTTAGAGTGAGATTTCATTTATATAAAAGGTGAGTATGGGTTCCCATGTGGAAGAAGAGACTTTGGGATGAAAAGGGAGAGGTTACTTGTGGGAGAAGAAAGGTACTAAGGTTGAGGTGATCGACTAGGGTTTTCATGGTTATGTGCTGAATCGAAAGGTAAAGTGATATGTTTTGGGAGAGGATCTAATTGAGGTAAGATGTGAGGCGTTGAATGAGGTAAAGGTAGCGTAAGTGGGAGAAGGTTGGGCCACATCGGCCCAATTAGGGTTTTCAAGGGAAAACCCTAGGGGGTGATGGGAGGTGGAGTTGATGTCATGAGAGTAGGGCCTAACCTACACCCGTAGGGGTTGACTCTTTCATCTAAGGATAAGTGTAAAGGGAATGGATGTCGGGGTGTGAGAAGGAGAGAACGGTCTCAAGATATGGGATGGACCTCCTCGAAGGATAGAATAGAGAGTAGTAGACATGCATGTCAAGGGTGGAACCTTATTTAATAATAGTGGCCAGGAGCGTTGTGCCCTGGAGACCGATCCACCGGCGTATAATAGTGGTTAGGTGCGTTCTGCCCTATAAGTGACCGATCCACCGGCTATAATAGTGGGGTTCCCGTACTCGCATGGATTAACAAAGATTATGGTGTGAAATGACTTGCAAATAAATCATGGAAAGATACATTATAATCACAGTGAAACACTATGAGAGTCGGGGCCAGACCGATCCACCGGCATAATAGTGGCCAGGAGCGTTCTGCCCTGGAGACCGATCCACCGGCATAAAATAGTGGTTAGGTGTGTTATGCCCGATAAGTGACCGATCCACCGGCTATAATAGTGGGGTTCCCGCACTCTCATGGACTCATAACGATTATGATGTGAATCGACTATAATTATCAGAGTTATGAAAGAAGAAGTTGGATTGGACCATAACCGATCTACATCATCCATAATATTACATGTTGCTTATGTGTTTGTGTTGTGCATGTTATATTGTATGATGGTATGCTTGGCCTTAGCGCACCTGCGCCCTTACTCAGTATTGGACCCATACTGATACTACCTTGATTGAATGGGTCCTATGATGATCCACCGATGGTGGGGAGCAGACTTCCTGTGCAGGTTTATGATCGGTTACTAATTCGGGGTGGAAGGCTTGACTTGAGTGAGTAGGCGATCCGGATTCTGATCCTTTTTGGGGATTGTTTTGTTAGCTATATTTTGTATTACGTTTCCCGTTTTTAAAGAAAAAGCATTATGGGGTTGTAATCCTAAATTGTATTCAAACTTTTGTTTGACTTATATCTTATTAACGATTTATGCTAAATGTCATCTTGCGTTTTATGATAATTCGTACTTATTGATGATCGGATTTAGCCTTAGCACTTAGTACTGGAACGGTAGGAATGAACCAGTATGGTACTAAGTGTGGCGGTAATACCCCCAAGTTTACGGTTTTAATTCTCTCGCTTTCGCTAAACCTTTTGATTTAAACGAAATTTTTCAGTAGTAAATTTGGGGGTGTTACGTAAACCATTGACCGTAAGGTTGACTTGAATAATTAGAGATAAAGGAAAATTAGTTAAGTATGGAAATGAGAATTGTTGTGCAATGTGTGATATTTGGTATATATGGTGTACTTTCATGTCTTCAAATTATTATTATACCCCCTTGAGTAATTAAAAATGGAAGTAACTACTATGTAAGAATTTTAAAAAGAATAGTTGTGGTTGTGGTTGTAGTTGGTAGTTGCCTTTGTGTGCTACTTGATGTGATGGATCGGTTTGGTAGTTGCCTCAACACCCTTCCTTTGGTATTGGAATCGATTTAAATTTATTGATTTGGTAGTTGCCTTAACGTTCTATCTTTGGTATTGGAAGTGATTTGGAATTGTTGATTTGGTAGCTGCATCAATACCCTACCTTAGTATTTGAAATTGATTTAATTAATCAGTTGTGTTCATGGATTTTGGTATAGCTATTATGTACTCTGAACTGATGTGAAATGGTTAAGTATGATTGACTCCTGAGCATGAGACTTTAATGTTGTACATATTAACCCATGATTATTGTATATTGTTATGGCACATACTTTGTGCTTTGAGAATGTTTTTGAATTATTATGTGATTTTGTACGATGTGAGTATGCTACCTTGTATTGCGATTTACTTAGCACAAGAAAGTTATAGTAATGCTACTTTTATAGTAGGAGCAGCAGCAACAGTAAGAACAAGAGCAGTAGGAGCAGGAGCAGTAGGAGGAGTAGGAGTAGGAGCAGCAACAGTAACAGTAGGAGCAGGAGTAGCATGAGGAGCAGTAGGAGTAGGAGTAGCAAGAGGAGGAGCAATAGCGACAGTAGCAATAGAAGCAGTAGCAGCAACAACAATAATAGTAGTAGTAACAATAATAATACACCAAAAATATATCATTATTTATTTGCTCTGCTCTTATCAATCTAATAATCAATGCACCCACTTGCAATATCATATATCAAACTCCTAGCCCTATGTTATATATTGATATCAAAATATTACTACTTCGGGCTTGCATGAACATTTTTTTTCCCAAAAACCTTGGAAGAAAAACATTACTAACATATATGAATCATGATATCCTATGATGCCAAACTTAGTGCATCCCTATTAGTCTTTTTTTTATTGGGGTGATGGACTTTTTGAAAAAAAATCCCTTCAACTTTATTTTTGATCATTGTATTATTAGAATCGTAACATGTCATATGAAATTTTATAGCGATGCTAGCCCATAGATTGTGGCTTTTATTGAAAATATTGAGGCTAAGAATTGATAGTAATTCAATTAATGATGATAACTCCTAATGGTGCAATCATTAATAGTAATTAATTAAGGAAGATAAATCCTACTGCAATCGTTAGCTCCCTGTTAATTAAGGATGCTTTAAAGAAGAGTATGAATTCGAGGCCGGCAAGGTAGATTTACAATGTGTTTGGCAAATACAAAATTAAGTAGTAATTTATAAGCTAGTAGTAAATTTTAACTTATTAAAACTATTTTTTTGTATATAAAAAGAAGAAAAAATACTTTATCGGTAAGAATCTTTTAAGCTAACTTTGAAAATCTAATTCAAACAAATACTAGTTCATGACTTGTAAGTTTTTGTTTACTTTTTAAGTTTTCGGCTAGTTTTTTATTATATTAAATTAAAAATCTTTTAAAGATAAAATGTTTACCATTATAAAGGAGAATGCTACTTTGAAATTTAAGAATGCATATATGCTAAAATAATGATGAGAATAAGACGATCCTGGATAGAGAAAGATATACTACGGATTTCAAAAGTAAGCTCTCACTATTAATTTATTTTATATTATAATAAATTATAATATTTATATTAAAAATACTTTTGTGATGCTGTTTTTTATAGTGTATATGCATATCATAGTTTATTTTTGTAATCTATCATGATATATAAAAAAATTTATATTTTTTCAGGTGAACTATAAATATAGATATTAAAATTCACACGGGCGTACGAAACGACAGACAAGAGGTAGGTAGGTAGGTCGGAGAAGCGCAATGTGAGCTGTACAAGGAGTAAAGTATGTAAAGAAGCCAAGGGTCGGTCGTCATGTTGGCCAGCAGATGATGATAATTTGATGCTCGGCATTTTTTTAAGTTGAAGATATGCATTTCAATTATATAACGAGTAGAGGACGGAAGTCTTTATCTTTAGCATTTTCGCCCCACCAAGTTCCCCGAACTCCCAAAGTGCATGCAAAGCGACAAAAGAGAGAGAGTGAGTGACCGGATTTATTGCTAATTTCCTTACTTTATATAGACCCGACTCCAGTTAAGTACGGAATCTCGAAAACTTTTCGAAAATATTTTTTATTTTAGAAATTTTTTTAATATTAAAAGTATTTGATTAATTTTAAAAAAAAAATATTAATAATTTATATTAGCTGATGTACGTATTAGTTTTAATTTTTTTATTTTTTCACCAAATTTTAATATATTTATTCTATTATATATATATAATTTTCTTTACCATTTATTTTTATTTAAAGAATGATGTTTCTGCCTTTTTTTTTTATCGGTCGAATACTGCTCAACACCGGAACGAAGTCGACGAATGATTGCATCCACTGTCCAAATGGTCAGGCCGCTATCCACGGGAGGTTTTGATTATGAGGGCACCGAGTTATGATTAACTGATTTGACGTGGAGGGATTAGATATCCGATTCCATGTTTGCATCAATTCTATCATTTTCTTTTCTTTTCTTTTTTCAAAAGAGGCAAAGGTTTTGTCAACTCATGTTTTATTATTATTAAAATAATAATAATAATAAAATAAATGGAAGAGGCGAATTCTACTAGAACTATATTACGATAGATTTAAAGTCTAACAATCCCTCGTATAGAAGCCACTATGCAAGCAACGAAATACTAGACTTTTAAGTTTCTACCAAATGACTTGACGCGGCAACGTCGATTCATTCCACTTGTCGAATACGAAGACACGACGCACTGTCAATCGACTTTGATTAGGAGGAGTATACGACAAACACTTAATATGTTAATTAATCTCTCTCTTTACTTTCTGTTACGTGGGTCTAGCCATACAGACACAATGCAATATGCCAAGAGTTAAAAGAAAATTTATATATATATATATATATATATATATATATATTTAGGCTCTAATACAAATCACTATTTAAAATATAAATGTATGAATCATTAATTACTGTTAGATTTAAAAGATTTAAGGACCAAGATTAAAATACATTTAAATTAGGTATATATTAAATTTTGACCATTAATCAAATACTAATCTGATAGTTAAAATTAATTCCTATATATGTATCTTAGAAATTATTTGTATGGGACATTCACTATATATATATATATATATATATATATATATATGCAAACATAAAGGATATGTTAGATGACAGCTAGAACTAAGAATGACAATAGTGTGCAATGGCAGAACACTATTTAGTTGATGGCATGTTGTTGACCTTTTATTTATTTATTGATTTTTTGTCTTTTCCTTTTCTCTTTTTTACTCTGTATTATTGTTCCAAAATTTTCTCCATTTTTGTTGTACGTTAGTGGATCAATCCTTCTGAGATCGAGGTTATTACTTGTACGGTTTTCTCTTTAAGATCTTTGGGATGGTAACGTTTTTATACTCATGTAAAATTCTAACTTTAATTCACTGATTTTCTCTCTTTCCAATTTCGCTTTACACAAAACAATGGGTGAAGTTCTTCATAATCCATCTTCTTTAATCTTGAGTGTACAATATTAGATAATTGTTGCGTTAACTTAAGAGACAAACCAAAAAACAAGATTATATTGGAAGTTCAGACGTAGTTCGCTTTAGGACCCTGGTTTTCCACAACACAACAGAAACAATTTGATAAGTTTTTTCCTCCAACGCTCTTAATTACAAAATTTTACATTTATGTTAATGTGTATATTACCTAGATCATATTCTACATTCTGAATCGAATTAAGTGTAGTATGTATACCTTATTTGCCTACTATATGAAATTGTGTTTGATTCAATTATATGCTCGATGTGTTATGTTATGTTGTGCTCGATTCGGATTTACCTTATTCGTTGTTGTATGATAATCTTGAGTTAGAATTATTTGATTGCTATGATTCAATTCTAGCATAAAAATTTGAGAAAAGCTATCATTGTTTTGATTAATCTTCTCATCATGGTTGGCGTTGGGTTAGAGTTTTGAGTTAGTGCTAGAGTGTTTCGATGCTACGGTATTTGGTTACTATTTATATATAGAGTTTGAAGTTATTAATTGGTCGCTGGAATTTGTCTTATTCACACTCACTTGTTGCTATCTTCTTTTAAGTATTTTACTACTAATAAGTGGATATGGTTGCACTAGTCCCAAGTAGTATTCTTGATATGTCTAAGGTGGTGCCATTCAACAGTATTAAGTACCGTTGATGGTCATAAAGGATCATGATTTTATTCAAGGCTACTGAGGTTGATTATGTTCTAGCTACTAATTTGTTGGTTGAAGCAGTTGTTACAACCACTCCTACTATTGTTCCAATCGCTCCTACAATAAGGAAATCATATAAGGTTAATAAGGAGAAATATGATATGGATAACAAGATAGTGTGATGCTTCTTGTTGTCTCATATTACGAACAAGTTGTTTGATACATACTTTGATGTGGCTTTTGTTAGAGAGATTTGGGATTCACTATAGAAGCATTATAGATTTGATGAAGCTGGTATAAAGAGATGTGTAGTTGGTAACCTATTGAGATTTTAAATGGTTAATTATAAGCCCATCATATAGAAAGTACATGAGTTCAAAAAACTTAATTACTGATGTATTAACTAAGGGGATAAAGATGTATGAGATATTTCAAGCTAATATTTTACTAGAGAAGGTTCCAACTTCCTAGGATGACTACCAGAATCACCTAAAGCATAAGAAAAGAGACATAACTTTACCGAAATTGATGAGCCATATAAGAATTTAAGAGGATAATCGGTTGAAATATTATTGAGTTTCTTATGTTACTAATTCTACTTATGCTAACTTTGTTGTATCTAGTGTTGATAAAGACAGCTTTAAGGGAAAGGAAAATATACTTCTTACGAAAGGACAACAAAATAATCAATCCAACTTTAAAAAGGGGGACAAGATTTAGAAGAAGAAATTAGGTTGTTATGTTTGTGGAAAGATAGGTTATAAGGCTTACCGGTGCTACAAAATGAAGGGTTAAAGAAGTTAGACTCATAAGATTTATGCACTTCTAAATCCTCAAGTCAATATCGCTAAGACTGAAGTTATCATTGCAGCTGTGGTTAAGGTGAAAATGGTGAACAATAAGGAATATAAGATTTTGGATACAAATGATTCAAATCATCTGTGTGCTAGTAGATAGACATTTAGCAAGTTTGAGGATGTTGATTAGGGTGAGCTTGTATACATGGGAAATCAAGCCATATCCAGGGTTCTTGGCAAAGGAAATGTTCTTCTAAGGAACTTGGTATGTGTAAGAACTTGGTGTCTAGTAGTTTGTTGATTAGAGCTAGTATGAAACTCATTTTTTTATATACTAATAAGGTAGCAATAACCAAAAATAGGGTATTTGTGGGTATGGGTTATTTAGATAATGGTCTTTTTTCAACTAAACGTTAATCCTTTTTATTTGAATGAAATGATTTCTGCTAGTTCTGCTTATTTGTGTGAGTTTGATGATATTTGGCATGGTAGACTAAGGCATGTAAACATAACATCATTAAACAAACATAAAAGTTTAAAATTAATTATTATGTCAAACAATAATAATTATAGAAAAGCGTCATGTTTGTGTGAAAGTTAGGTTTACAAGAAAGCCTTTTAAACATGTCACTAACACAACAAATGAGTTATTTGAATTAGTCTATACGGAATTTTTTAGATTTTAAGAACACTATAAGTAAAGGAAGCAAACGGTATTATTTGACATTAATTGACGATTATTTAAATTTTACCTCTTTAGGTCTAAGGTTGAGAGTGAAAAAATATTTTTGAAATATGAAGCAGAATTTGAAAAATCAATTACACCATAAGATTAAGAGACTTAGGTCTAACAGAGGCTGAAAATATGGAACTAGCTTCCTAAAGGACTTTCGTGATAGTCATAATATTATTCAGAGACCAATGCCCTTATACTGTGTAACCAAATGGCATAGCTAAAAGAAAATATAGGACTCCAAAAGAAATGATGAATGTTATGCTTTTATGGTTTGGTACATATGACCATATATGGAGGAAGATGTTATGTCTGCTTGTGATATTTTAAACTATGTTCCTCGTAGAAAGCTTGATAAAGCACCCAATGATCTATGGAAAGATTTTGCACCAAACCTGAAAATTTTAAAAGTTTGGAAGTGTCTAGTTAAGGTTGGCTTACCTGATTTAAGAAGGTATAATGTGAGAACTAAAATGTTTTATTGTACATTTATTGGTTATACGTAGAACAATGATGCTTATAGATTTTTATGGTTAAGTGATAATTCTATTTGTGAATCTAGAAACGCATAGTTATTTGAAAACGTATTTTCTATGAAAAAGAATGTATGTGATATAGCTAGTTCTTCTAATGATGTTCTTGTGCCTTTAACTTTAGCTTCTTCCTCTATTGTTGTAAATGATGATGTCGTTATTGAACCTAAGAGAAGTAAAAGGCATAGGATATAAACTAGTTTTGGAAATAATTTTGTAACTATTTTGATTGATGAGAATGATGATATAGATAAGATTAGTGAGGACTTTATATCTGCCTTTTTTATTGAAGAATATCCTAAATCATATAGTGAAGTAGTAACTTTTGGCAATGATAGTTTATGAAAATAAGCAACTAAAAATGAGTTAGATTCCATAATGTATAATCACACGTGAGATTTAGTTGACATGTCTAGAGGAAGTAAACCATTTAGATGTAAATGGGTCTTAAAAAAGAAATGGAGAACCAATAGAATTATTGATAAGTTTAAGGCTAGGGTGGTAGTTGTATGCTACAAGAATAATAAAGATATTTAATTCTTTGATACTTATTTTCTTATAACTAAAATTTCCATTATTTGCTCCTTTTTTGTTTTAGCTTTTATCTATGGACTTGTTGTATATCAAATAGATATTAAAATTACATTTTTAAATGGTAACCTTAAGGAAGAAATTTATCTAGAGTAGCTTGAGGGGTGGTGTGGTTGAGTGCTAGGAGAATGAAGTATGTAGATTAATAAAGTTTCTATATGACCTTAAACAAGATCCTAAATAATGGTATGAAAAGTTAGACCGAACTTTAGTGAAAAATGGTTATGCTATAAATCAATCAGATACTTGTGTTTACTCTAAAATGTTTAGATATGATTGTGTGACTATGTGTTTGTATGTCGATGATATGTTGATTCTTGGTTTAAATATAAATTTAGTCAATAAGACCAAATCATTTTTGTATTCTAAATTTGATGTGAAATATTTAGGAGAAGCAATGTAATTCTTGGTATTAAAATGAAAAAAAAAAACGGATAATGGATTCTCTTTGACTCAGTCACGCTATGTTGATAAGATACTAAATTTTTTTAATTTTATGATGAAATGCCTATGAAAACTCCTTCTGGCCCTATTATGTACTAGAAAAAGGACCAAGGTTTTAGTGTTTCATAAGAATATTATGCTAAAATAATAGATCATATAATGTTCCTCATGTATTGTACTAGACCTGACATAGTCTGTGTGGTGAGCAAACAAAGTAGGTATGCTCACAACCCATATAGAAATCATTAGACCACACTTCATTTTTTACTTAGATACCTTAAGGATATAAAGAATTGGTGTTTTCATTTTTTGTAAATTTTCTATTGTTTTAAAAGGATTTACATATGATTATTGGATTTATATTGACGATCGACGATTATGTGTTTACCTTGGGAGAAGAAATTGTGTTGGGGAAGTCTACTAAGTAGACTTGTATTTCTCGCTCCCCTATGTATTCTAATCTTATTACTCTTAAATTACCTGGTTAAGAGGTAGAATGGTTGAGGAACCTATTAACAAATGTGCCCTTGTGGATGAAACCTAGAGTGTTGGTTTTCTTGCACTATAATTCACAGAAACTATTGGTGTTGTCAAGAACATTTTATATAATGGTAGAAGGAGACATATTCGTGTGAGATATAGTTCTGTGAGATAACTATTGAGGAACATTGTGATATCAGAAATAAATTTGAAAGATCCTCTTACGAATGGCCTAACAAGGAGAGTTATACTTAAATTATCAAGGGGGATGGGACTTACGTCTTTGAGTTGAGAAAAGTATGGTAGATCCCTCTCATATTCAAATGAAGTCATATGATTACTCTATTACACTACATTCCCATCCCTATGGCATGTGGTAGTGCCTTGATTACAGGTTGAGCTTGGTGTATTAATGTGTTCATAGCTCTATTTTTTGGTGGTCCACTCACCTCTTAATGTATTAAGGTTGAGCATTTTTATGCTCCTAATGAATACATAGTCTTTTATGGTTGTGTTGGTGAGATACATTTGATAGATTCATCTAGGTGAGTGTGAGGTGGAGCCGCATTCTATGAAAGACTAAGTTTATCTTTCTAGAGCACTCATGAATATATGAGGTGCATACATGACCATTAAGTGTTTTTTTATTATTGCGGAGATTGTAGAATTCTAGTTAAGACCTATATTGTCAGGGTCTCAATTGAAGTAAATGTTGCTCAAGACTCGTTCACTTTCTAGATGTGATTGTTGCCTCAATTCACTACGTATCAATTCAATTCTCATGGCATTGATACGTAATTATTACACATTCTTTGCCCAATTATCTTTTGTGTTTTATTTTTTGTTTGCCATTGGTAGAGGATTGTTAGTGCAATGGAAGAACATTATTTAATTGCTAGTTTGTTCTTGGCCTTTTTTACTGTCCCACATTGGAAAAGTGGTGTGGAATTAATGAGTTTTTATATTCCCTCATTCATAGGCCTTATTGAGAAATTAACTTGGATTGTTTTGTGGGTGTGCTAGGGTAGACTATATATCCACACATGAGCACTCGTCATTGACCAATCTGGGTATGGCATACTGGCATAAGGGGGTTATGGGTTATGTATCTAGTAGACCTGAGCCTAATATTCCTTTTACTTAATTTTTCTCTTCTTTACTTGGTATTCCTACTATGAAATTTTCTCCATTTTCGAACATTTCAAACATTCCACACATCATGCATTAGTGGACCACTTCTTATTGTTTTAACCTTAGGGGCAAACCTAATACTTGATATTGAACCTAATTCTTTTTGGGTAATACTACCTACGTTTCTTACTTAATATTTTTACTTAAGTACCTGGATATTTCAATTTAGCTTTACTTTAAGTATAAAAAATGTTATATAGATGGAACAAAGAAGAAAGTAATTATTTTTACGAGTTAGATACAAATGTAAAATTAAATTGAATCGTGAAGATATATATATATATATATATATAGGATACTTGAAAAGGATTAGGCTGAATATTAATATATTTAAATGGAATTTATGCTAAAGTCTATGCTAAGTAATACTATAAAGCAGCATGGGAAGAGGATATATTTATAATAATTAAAAAATAATAACAAAAAAGTTGATGCTCCATTAGTTGTATTTAAATATTATATATTTATATATACACTCACACTCCAATTGTCCGTTCCCCTAGCTCCACGACACTTTGATTCATTAAAGTGCTAGTATTATGAATGAATATGTAAAATAAATATGATGTGATCTTTGATTGGAAAACCTAGCTAGCTTCCTTTAATGCCGAAAATGGTGTCCGTGATGTCAGCAAATTAGGTAAAATGCGGTATATTGATTGGCTTCCGTTGTTTTGCACTACTTCCAAATGAAAGGCCTTTGACCACAACCGTCTTTTATATTCTTTAAAAAAACTGGGAGTATGGGCTCTCGGCTTGGGTAGCAGCAACATACGAAAGGTGACCTGCCAGCATTTTTTTCCTTCTGCTTCTAATTTTCATTTCGAGGCTCCTTTCGATCGGTTAGCCTTTTACACTTTGGTTCCCATTAATAAATCAATCCACTTAGGAAGGGAGGTGGGTGAGAGGGAAGGTCTCTTCGATTCGATTCAAATGTATATATTTGCATCTATATTTGAGTCTAAATCTAAGAATTCGTTCTACTTATATATTTAGCTAAACGAAGTTAAATATAAAATTTAATTTAAACTCGTTTACTAAATAAACTGAATTTGAATATAAAAAACTTAAATTTTTTTACCGAATAAAAATTTATAAATTTAGTTCATTTACTATAATTAAATTCGGGTCCTACTTAAATACGTCCGCACCTTTAATTATAGCAGCCTGATTTGGTTTAATTGGCCAGGTCACAGTGCCACACTACTATTTTTAGACGAAGAAGCTTGGCTTGTTCATATTATTAATCAATACGCTCCCTCTCCAACCACTCACTACTCTATAGAATATACACACGTACGTACGTACATTTCAAAACTACACCCTGATCCCATTAAATGGGATTCACCCTTCAATTAAATTAACCCCCCCCCCCTCTCCCCTCCTTACCAACAACCAGCCCGAAAAAGAAAAAAAGAAAAAAAAAATTGGAGGAGGAATTTACAACGTAATCCTTGCAACACGATGATTGGTATGGTATCTGGCATCAACGCCTCTCTGTCTCAACTTAATTTCTTCCGCACAACGAATCGTCCTCTCAATTTGATACCCACCACCGATACTGACTTCCCTTTCTAAATGGCAACAATAACTCTGAAACACACTCACATTCACGTGTAATTTAAACCCCATCAGGAATAGAAAATCGACCTCTAACTTGTTCAATTCCTTCGTCGTCAATCCACCGACTCGAGCTATGTATGAATTCCTGTAATTCCTGTACGAACAACATAAAAATAAAAAACAATCAGAACCCAGAATCAGCAATATACATATATGTAATCTAAATTAACTCTTGAATTACTCAGAGAGAGAGAGAGAGAGAGAGAAGAAGAAGAAGAAGAAGAAGATGAGGAGGAAGGAGGTAGTGCTGCTGCTGAAATTTACTTACATGTCCTCGACGTACTTGGATGCGACCATGATGGTAGTGATGAGGAGCCTGTGGACGTTACTAGGGCTGAGCCTAAACTCAGGGTAATTCTGACATAGTCGATCGATATAAACATAAGCGACGACATAAACCGATGGCCCAGCTTTTGTATACCGAAAAATCCTCTCCAGATAAGATTGGATCGTCATGTCAGGCGCCTCACGGCTGTCGAAGATCCCGGTCTTCGAAGAATTAGTCGACGGCGCCATAATAAACGGGGAAGAACAGCGGCGGCCGATTCTCTCATTCCTCGCTAGATTCCGTTCTATAAGAGAGGCAAGAACGGAAATTACTAATGGCATATTTGATGATGATGATGAATCATCTTCCTCGTATGAATATGAGTATAAATCCGACCGCAGTTTTGTCGGTGAGATTACTGCCATTGAAGATATTGAACGGCCCATATCTATCTATTTATCTATATATATATGAACTATAAGATCAGATATATGGTTGATTTTGTTTTTGTGTGCGTGGCGTGGATCGACTAATCGGGAGGATCGACTCTGTGGAGGAAGGAGGTAGCTCGGCTATACCTTTCTTTCTTTCTTTTTCCTCGTTCTGGGTTTTTGAGTTTGTTGATGGCATGGGAAAGTGAAAGGGAGGGAGAGGAATTTATATAAGAGAGTGGGAGAAGCGGAGGTTTTAGCGAGCGAGCGGTGATTGGGGGTTGTGGGGTTCGAATGAATAAACAAAGTGATTAGGATATGGCCGGAAGGAAGGTGGGTCGAAATTATAAATAATTATTAAGTATATTGTTACAAGAATCCGTAAAATATACAATATGATACTTGTCTGTCTCCCCTTATTCATGGCATGGTACAGACCAGAGATTGTTGCTTATATATTAGTACTAAAATAATAATATCAGTAGTTTGATGAAAATGAGCCGCCGACAGTGAGGTTAGAGTAGACCGAAAGAGAGAGGGGGGGAGGGTAAGAAAGAGAGGCTCAAATTATTACCTCTCTAATAAGTACTGCTGTGAAAATTTATACTCTCAAGTCTCAACCATGTTTCACGGTTTACCACCTTACTACACATACTACACTACTTTTTTTTTTAATTATTTAAATGTCTTCTAATTAATTTAGTTTAACTTTAATTTATTAAAAAAATATACCATAATACTTTTAACTTTTTATTTTATAAATAAAAATATATATTAATATATTTCTAGTAAAAAAATTGATGAAAAATTAGTACATTAATAATAAAAAATTAATTTTAAATAGAAAAATAATGAAAATTCATCTTGTTGGTGAAACATTAGAATATAAATGTTGAAAATTTAGTTATAAGTAAAAAAAAATAAAAATATCAACTCGTTGGTAAAAAATTACCGTATTAGTGGTAAAATATTAATATATTAGTGGTAAAAAGTTAGTTTTAAGTAGAAAAATAGAAAAATATCATTTTTTTGGTAAAAAAAAAAATAACACATTAATGGTTAAAGAACAATACATTAGTGATGAAAAATTAATATATTAGTTCTGAAAAATCAATATGTTAATAGTGAAATATCATTTTTAAGTAGAATTGTGGTAAAAGATCTAATCATTGGGTACAAAAAAAATCAATTAACTGTTAGAGAAATATTAGTTTAATAGTGTATATGTGTATGGTGATAATGCATTAGTGGTGAAAAGTTAGTACATTAATGATGAAATATCAATTCACTAGTGAAAGAATAGTATATAACTTGTAAAAGATCACTAGATTAGTGGTAAAATATCATTTTTAAGTAAACTAATGGTACAAGATCAAGTCACTATTGAAAAATTAGTTCACTAGCGGTGAAAAATTAATACATTAGTGATAAAAAAGCTTAGTATATTAGTGGTGAAATATTATTTTTAAGTAGAATAGTAATAATAGTGAACAATCAATTTACAGGTTAAAAATCAGTATATAAGTGATGAAAAATCAACACATTAGTGATAAAATATTAGTAATACAAAGTAATTTTTAAATAGAATAATTGTAAGAAATCAAATCAACGATGAAAATTTGGTTAAGTGATGATGAAATATTAGTTTAATAGTGATGAAATACTTAAATATATGATAAATATATATTATTTGCTATATTAAATATATATCATTATGGATATTAATTTATAGAAATTTTTTTTAAAATGTTATGGTATAATTTTTTTAATAATTCTAATAAAATATACTTTATTTTTTAAATACTGATATCATATTTATATCGACATATTACACCTATAATTTATACGTAATCAATTATATGACATAGGTTTTGGTACTACTAATACGGTCTTGCTTTACCTACTCCAGTCACGAGGGTGCTTTACATAAGCCGGGGTCATTTATTTAGGGTCCACTGCGAAGAAGGAAGTTGACTTGATTAATGAATGACGGTTACGGGTCCCTGCTCTGTCTCTCCGCCCTGGCTCAGAGATTCCTATCCTTATTTTATTTTTTACATCTTACTAAGGCACAGCCCCAAAACTACGCACCAACCACAAAAGCGGAGTGTATAAACAGGATTAACTCAAAATTTTTAAAAGGATAATAATATCAGGATTGGATCGTTTTAAAATTTTACTTAATTTATGGATCATATTTGTTTTAAAAAAAAGCAAATGTTCATGTCAATCTGTGTTGACTCAAAATTTTCTGTTTAATCCAATTTCAATTCGTTTTATAATTTTTTCAACTAATTGAGTCAAAATTGGATCAAAATTGAGTTATTTTTTAAATCAAGTCAAAATTGGGTCGCTTTTAAAATAGAATAGGTCCAAAATTGACCTATTTTTTATTTTACATTACAAATCCGAATATAAACTGTTATTAAATCTAACCAAATTTTGAATCATAGCTTATTAAAAATTAGGTATTCGAACCGATCCGGATTCCTAAAAGTAAGAGTGCCCATCTAAACAAATACTTAGAGAGAGATTTAATGTTCATCTAGGACTACTCAAATTAATAAATTTATTCATAACAATTTATTTAGAGAAAAAAAAATAGGTCAAAAAATTCTGATAAGAGATGAATCTTCTAAATAATTTCTTTTTTGTGGTAGCAATTCAATAAAAAAATTGGTTTGATTTCATATTTATTTAAACTTGACTCAGTATGACTGATTCTACCTTTAGTTCATTAACAGTCATATATTTTTATTCTAAAAGCTAAACAGATATATATATAAATTCATACTTATATAAAATTGATTTTTTATTTTTTTTCAATTGATATATAAATTTAAAAATTAAATAGTTTTATACCGATTGAATTGATGAGTCCTATATCTTATTCCACAGTATTTTCTTTACTGGAAAGGGGATTAAAAATAGAGAACTAATACTTATCTATCAATCATCTAAAGATTAGCCACCATCTTCGACTAAATAATTGTCAACTGATTATTATATCATTTGATTTTGTGCAATTCATTGTTTTAGAAATACCTTTAAAGCTATCCTAAATCCTTATTAAAATTAATATAATTGCATTAACGTATTCTTTGAGAATTAATATAATAATAAAATTTAGCCTCCCCGACAAATCAGCATACCTCATTTTATTTTAACGTATTATTTTCCAAAACAATATGTCTTCCCTTTCGTCAAAGATAAGAACATCAAAGACCGAAATGATAAATTTGAAATCAAAAGAAAAGTTTGTAATATTTTAATCTTAGAAATTGCTCCAGTTTTGTTTAGGAAGTGGCGTGCTGAATTTAAGATGAAATGAATTGATATAAATGTTGCATATTTTTTTATTAGTGTAACCATTAATTTATCTTATTATGTCCCATTAATATTAATCTATAACCCCTTTTTTATGCTTATTTAGTGGTATTATATTGTAACATCTATTATTATTATTATGAAGTTCTAACTATAATATCTATATATCTATATATATACACACACATGAAGGGATCGATGCACATAACTATTACAAATAAAAGATAATTGAAAGTTTCATTCTCTCTTTCTCGTTATCTTAGTTTTTTCATATCATAACATATTATAAGGATGATTATGTTCTAGATAAAAAATAAAAATATGTTTTTGTGTTGATCTTGTTTAGGGCATTAGGGGTACTTGGAAGTAAATAATCATGGGGGTAAGTAATGTCATATGTAATTAATGTTTAGTAAAATGGAGTGGTGTATCTTCATCAGTTATCATTCTCTATAGATTTAGAATCTATTTCATCACTTGTTACCTATGAGGGCTCTCACGAAGATAGCTCCTACTTTTATTGATCCTGTAAATGATGCAGATGACATTAAGGTTTGGGGACAAATGTCAAGCGTATGCACAAAGGATTCACTGAGGGTGCTTCATGTGCCAACTATGGTGGTGCTTTAGACGATATTGGGCATGTTCTTCATGATTGCCCCACCAAAAAGTATATTTTGCTCCATCTCCTTCCTGCTAAGGATAGAGGTAACTTCTTTTAGGGATGTTTCCACGAGTGGTTTTAGACAAACATGTGTTGTACTAGAAAGCCAAATGTTCCCAATCTGCCTTGGACTGTAACATTTATGGTTACTTGTTGGCTCCTATGGTTCTAGCGCAATCGTAAAATTTTTAGAGGTATTATTATTGATCATTTCCAAGTAGCTTTATGGATTTATACCTTTGTCAAGGATGATACTTGTCCATGGGAAACTGTGGCAATGATTTATGCTAACAAACATGGTAACTGACTGCATTTGCTTGATGGGTTGCCCCTCCGATGGGCGTGGTAAAATTGAACGTAGATGGTAGTGCTTTAATGAACCCCAACCCGATCTTAGCCAGTGGGGTTATTAGAGACCATTTGGTTCGTTGGTTGTTTAGTTTTGGCTCTAAATTAAGGCATGGGTCAATTTTACAAGCTAAATTGTGGGTTATTTGGAATGGATTTAAGGAGTCTTATGGTTGAGGTCATAATAAATTTGTGGTCAACTGTGATTTCCTCATTGTTGTGAAACTCGTTAATGGTCATTCTCTTCGTCGTCATCCTTATTCAACTATTGTGGATGCATGCCAGAATCTGTTGAAGAGTTTTGCTTATGGTGGCATGGTGCATGCATATCGAGATTCTAACTCTGTTTTTTACTGTTTGGTCCAAATGGGTCTGACTCTTCCTTGTGTTCTACACCTCTTCGATGTCCTTCCGATGGATATTAGAGAACTCTTAATGTTTGACCTTTCTGGATGATATACTTACATTTATGTCTCTTGTAATGTCTTGGTTTGACATATTATGGATTTTTTCCTCCTTATAATGTAAATTAAAAAAAAACATCATATGTAGATTTATAAATTATGTGTTATAATGTACTCTCTTAGCCTTTTGTTTTGGTGTGAAATCTCTATTTTTGTAGGAATATGAATGGCCACATATGTGACATATCTTACAGTCAAGAAGATCTTAGGGACATTCATCTCCCACTTGATACATATTGATTCATTAAGCATTTTAATGAGAACATAATATGATTCTAGAATAAGCTCGAAGCAATGGAATCTTTCTCCTCTTTGCCTTCATTTTTATTAATATAAGCTCATGATCATACTCATATTCCATCATGATTTAAACCTTGTTAATATCTCAATCTATTTCTTATAAATGAATTGATATATCGTATACTCAACTATATTATTATATGTAATGGCTTCTTTTTAGTTGATTTATTCCATTTATGTAATTATTTTACTGATGGAAAATAGTTTGAGATGAAAATGTGATCATTTTGCATGTCATGATATGTGACTATATGACCAAAAATAGTTAGAGAATCAATAATAACTACCATGTAACTACACCCCATGAGAGTGGGCGAAGTGCAATAATGACCTCTTATCTTACAAACAATAGAGGTAAGTGATGGTAAAAGGATACATATTCTCTTTCAATTATTGTAATTAGATTTAATAAGATCTATTTAGATATTAAAGTTGATTGTTTAGTAGTTTAATTACTCATCTCTATATGCCCATCTATAGAAGCTGATGAATGATCACCAAAAGTGTCAACGTATAAGAAAATTGCATAAATATAAAAGTTATAGATTGGAAGCCTCATTGTATGTGTACATAATAATGATAGATTAATGGTCTCATCTCTGATCATTATATACATATTTCATCACCTAAAGTTGATTGGAGAATATAGGGAAAATCTTCATTACTCGAAGTTAATGAAGAGCCACTAGAAGTGGCAAAAATTTCCCACATACCTCAAGTACGGATGGATGATTGGACAAGTGTTGGTAGAAGCATGAAGCTCCTAACCAACTATTTTATTTATTTACAAGTATGTACCTGAAGTATGGAATGATATTAACACAATTGAGGTGGAAGTCATAAGCTTCACTCAATGATTTAATGGTCTTAATACACAATTCAATCCCAAAGATCGAATAACTAAAGGGGCGATGAATACCTTATGTTTAATTTTATAATGGATATCAAATAGTTGAAAGTCTTTTAATACTTCTATAACACTGATCAAGAAGATCAAGAGGTTCATTAATATTAAATATCTCAAGTGCATTTTCATCAAAAAGATCAAAATATTTGGTAATTTATAGATTCGGGCACTAATTTTATTTTTTGCACTATCTATTGACTTAATTTTATCTCATATTATTTAGCTTTTTAATGTTAAATTTAGAAATATTTAAAATATTTGTTCTAATCACAAAGTAGTGATGATGGCTTTATGTAAAATTAGCCAACCACTTGATTATGAGACCACACGCCTACTTTGTCATTAGTAGTAGTTCAAACCTACCATGATCGAGCATCATTTGCCACTGTAGTGACTGGAGTATTTATACTAGTCTTCCCATTATAACATAGTTTTGGTGGTTAGAAGCATTTAACTATTAAAGCCTAATTCTCCCCATCTAATAACTATTTTGATGGTTGAAACTTGAAACTTTCCATTTAGTTATTAGTTTAATGATTCAAATGTGATGTTTTCCATTTAATATAAGTAATTTAAAGATAGAGGTTAAAGGCATACCATATCATAAACCTAAATATGATCTAAAAGATTGATCTAATTGATCAAAATGGCTTTATACATTATATTTTAATGATAAATCATGTTTTTTTATTGTTGTTGTAAGTAATGTAATTTTATTATTTTTAGTAAGAGCATGAGCAGTACATCAAATGAGACAATACCATAAAAGACAAGGATAAACCAACCTTAGGCTAAGGTGTCACCAAGGTTCATCAGCCTACTATATGATTTACAACCTTAGGCTAAGGTTAAAGCATGCTAAAAGCTTATAATTGACAAGAATCAAAGTACATGTGCATGTGGCATAACAAACTTATCAAAGGGTTTCCTAAAGGAACAATCAAAATATAAAATTGTGCATAATATTATAGCTAAGTTCTTAGAGAACTTATTATAAAACTTTTATTGATGGAACATTATAGAAGATAAATATGAAAAACTTCTAGACACAAGGCTAAGCATCTAATAATATAAGATAAACCTAGTTTACACAAAAAATCAAATTACATTAGTGGTATGAAAGTTAAGATATACAACCCAAGGCCATCTAAAGCCCAAAAAAAAGTATGAAAATACACAAGGAAAGAAAATAACTGAAGGAAATAAGCACTATACAAGGTGTCTCGATTGCCAAGGACCATCAAAAGAGAAAGAGTCTCTAAAATTCCTACACTCAGATAACCTCAACTATCACTAAATATAGGAAATACCACTCATTGGTCATCCTTAAGAACCCACACAAGACCTCCTACTTATGGGATTGAGCATATGATTGCAACAACAATCCCATCAGTATGAGTTTGTATTGAGCAAGCCAATCTACCTCTATCACATAGATCATGACACACACAAGACATATATAACTTCTTTGTGTCTGAACATACTAAGACTTGTATGCTATACTAATATTATGCCATTCAAATTATGTTCACATCAGGTTATGATTGTACATACTTGGATTTTTCATTAGAAACATGCTTGATCATAACTATAAATTTATAAAGGAAACATGCACACCACAACATACTTTAAAATACATATTATATGCATAAGAAAACATAGATAACTTAAACCATCCCTACAATAGTACATAGGATTTAACTTATAAAACAAGAAGCATATAATTACATATCTGACACCTCAGAACATGACTCATACAATATGAAGATTGATATTTCACATAATTCATAACATGCAATAGTTCATAGAAACACGTGAGAATAAGAGGATGATTGAGACTAATCACATGGTAGAAAATGATGCAAATAACATGAAAATTGCACCATATTGTGAATTTTAAGGAAGCTCTTACAAAGATAATAAAATTCTAGAGAAGGTGAGTCCAAAGTTACATAATGTATTTAAAACCAACCAATTGTTATCTTTCATTAAGGTGATCACATAATTCATTTATACTATTTCTTGAGTAATGGCCAGGACTATCCCTCATTGTCCTTCTACACCTATGGAAGTCGAGCCAAATATTGGAGAGACATTCATTATAGCCAAAGACAAGTAAAATCGGAGGATATTAGTCTAGCTAAAGCTAACTAAATAACTTAATCTAGGTAACAAGACTTCATAGTATCAATACCCTCTAGTACATCATCAATGCCTAGAGTATAAAGGGCAACCGACATCTCTTAGATCCCACCTAAAGGTAATGAAAATACGAAATACCCAAAGGCATATTAACCCCAAGTAGGTAATAAAGCATCGGATAATATATACACATCATAATGCTCATTTCACTTTAAGTTGGTTAATATTTTAATAAGTGTCAACACTAAACATAATAAGGCCACATCATATAATGTTATACACATAAATATTCTTAACCACTTGTTGATTCACCATTAGTAATCACATGAATATAGAGAATCATTAAGTCATTATATTATAAGAGATCAAATAATGATCATAATTGATCAAACCATCCATTGGGATTCTATAAGGCCTAAATAAGATATTAAGCCACAATTCATGTATACTTAACCAAGTATCCTCATACTTAGGGTTTTATCCATCACTATAGTACCTACCAATAATCACTTAATAATTACTCAAGAGGTATATACAAAGCAAATCAATCCATAGTATATCATTGAAGGTTCATCATATAGAAAATAATCAATAATTCCAATACTTGGATTATTATCATTAATTAAGTTCAAGATTAAGTCATGTCTTCTGTAGGAAAAGTCATAGTCCCAATGAAGATCAACATAAATGCATATTATTCATCCATTTATTAAAATATTCAAATGAGGATTAAG
Organism: Tamarix austromongolica; assembly: GCA_039764185.1. Classification (NCBI taxonomy): domain Eukaryota; kingdom Viridiplantae; phylum Streptophyta; class Magnoliopsida; order Caryophyllales; family Tamaricaceae; genus Tamarix; species Tamarix austromongolica. The sequence goes on from CM077819.1 coordinate 15,295,137, forward strand.
GTTAAGGACTATAGTAAAAGTAAGGTTAAATTTATAAGGTTAAAAGTCTAGGTTAAATGGTGGTCCACTATGGTCATCCTATATGTCCATGTTATTTACTTAAAGTATGCTAGGTCATCCACACTTACAAGGTTCAACACTTTGATATCAAGATATAATCCATTAGGAGTCCATTAGATGCTATTGAGGTTTCCGAACTATGTATTAATCTATAAGAAAAATCATTTTACCCATTCATTCATCCATTTATTCTATGGTTTTAGAGGAAATGCCAAACCTCTAGAATAAAGTAAAATTATTTCAAATCACATTATAGGTAAAATTTAAGGAATAGATCAAAAAAAACATCACATGATATCCTAGCAAACCTACAAATTGGTCCCTAAAACCAATGGGCTAGTTTGAGACCATAATAGGAACACATTATAGCAAAAATAGTGAAAGCAACTAACTATTTTTGGATAAACTTGACAACTGTTATAACCAATTGACTAGTTATGTCTGGTTAGTTGGTTGGCAACTTACCAAGATAACACCACAAAGTCTAATAAATCACTTGACTAGTTGGGTCATACCAGTCGATTGGTAAACAAGTAGTTTAGTTTTGAAGCTAACTAATTTGTTGGTTTACTCGGGGCACATTTCATTTTAATAAAAAAAAATATGTTTTCCCATTTCAACTAAACATCAACCATGGTGCATACAAGATTCTTAACACATAATAATCATGGATTAACAACTTAATTTATACAATTTTTTAATCCTTAATTTAAACCTAATTATAATCCTAACCCCAAATTCCTTTTATTTTTCCTTTTCATTTTTCTCCTTTCCCTTTATTTTTATTTTCCTTTTCCTTTTGTATAGATAAGCTTGCTTATCCCCCTTCCACTTTAGACCATGCACATTCCTGGTGCATGGTTTACATTCCTTTCCCTTCCTAGCACCTGCCTCTACCATGCACCTTCCTCCTACAACCCATGCTAGACCATTTTTGTAACCATGCATATGCATGCCTTCCCTACCCTACTTGAACACCCTCTTTGTCGAACCCCCTCAACTGACTACTAATACTCTACTCCTCCCCTCCATTTTTGTTCGAACCAATGCCCATCCAAGTAACAAAATAACCACCAAACTCTTACCCCAATCTTCTTCCTTCTTCTCTTTCTTCTTTCCTTCTCATTCTTCTTCCTCTTAACCCTACCTCCAGCGTTTTTTCACCACCACCCTTCACCAGTAACCAAACAACACTCCCTTCCTTTCCCCTACTTCTTCATTATCCTTTTCCCTACTCAACCTCCCCATAAATCACCACCCTCAACCAAGCCCATATTCCTCCCTTCTTCTTCTTCTTCTTCTTCTTCTTCTTCTTCCAAACTATCATATTTTGATCCCCCAAACACCCCTATTGTGGCTTCATTCATCACACAACTACACATCTCTCTTTCACAGGTGTACATACTTCCTTACATGATCCATGCCCCCTTCCTCATACAACCCTTCATTCTTCACCATATAGCCATGCACAATTCCTTGCACAACTATGCTCCTTTACACACGCCCTTTTCCTTCTCTATCATCATCCACCTTTCACATCCCTTACACGACGCCTCCACAATCCACCATCACCACCCTTTCATCCCTATTTATGTTTCCTTTCGTCACCCAATATTGAACACCCTCTTCCGTCCATTTCCAAGAATTCTCGTCACACCAACAACCATCACCAACACCACCAATAGCCGCTAGCTCCACCACCCTCACCTATCTTCTCCATGCATCCCCATCACCAACCTCTTCCTCCTAATCATCAGTTCCCCAATAGTCATTGCCACTACCGAGAATCTACCATTTCCCTTGTACCATCCACCATTACATCCCCATCATCCTCACCTTCCTCACCCATCCGAGTCAACAATCACCACCCTCAAATTCCTCTTATCATGACTACATTGAGCCTTCCTAAGTGCATGACTCATGTTGCCAAACCCCATCCCCATGCAGCATGAGTTTTGATGTGTTTGGTTTTCAACCAAATCTCTGTAGTAGTGGTGGTGGTGTATTTCTTGTTATTTATTATTTATCTTATGATTTATATGTTAATATATATTTTTTTAGTTTTTTTAGGAAAAAGATGTTGATTAGTGGAGCCTGATCAATTTTATTAAGTTGATTATTTTTGTGCTTTTGTTGAAAATTAGGTAACCCATATGCTTTACTAAAATTTTAAATATCCCATGATAGCATATTGGTGTTTTGATGTACTAGCTATGTCAAGCATGTTTGTTACGTTGTAATTATTTACCTAATAATGTTAGCATATAATTCGGTAAGATGGAGCATGTTGATGTGTGTAAAGTATTATGTGTATGGAAGTATGTTAAAATGGGTTTAATGTTAGGAATAAATTATACATGGTATGTATGTTTACTATGATAGGTTGAACATGCCTAGGCATATTTATAGTATGATTATTGTTATTTTATACCAAAGAGGTATTTTGATCTTTTTAAGTGTATCATGATATGAACTTTGATAATTATACCTAATATGTATTAATTAATGTTGAGTATGGATGATTATGTGCCCTAATGTTTTATAAAAACATGTTAGGATTTTACATGCTGAATCATGTGTATAGGTAAAATGGTCATTTATTGTGTCTGGTAATTATTTGCATGCTAAACTATTTAATTTTATCGTATTTTAGCCTTTTCGTGATGAATTATTAAATAAAATGGAATTAGTATTTAAAATAGATGATAATGCGATAATTATGCTATCAAGGGCACTTTAGTTATTTTTGGCCTCATACCCCTAAATATGAATAATTGAACATAAAATGGCTTTAGTAGATTTTTTAGTTAACTTTAATGTTGACCTTGTTTATGGTTATATCGAATAATTGAAAATAAGTGAAAATGGTTAAATATGAAAAATGGAGTTATCGACATATTATGTGATATTTGTGATCACCTTAATGAAATATAAATATTTAAAGTAAAAGACATTGAGAGTGAAAATGGTAGCTTTATAGGGGTTGCCATGCTATATACATGGTTTAGCCCATGGTTGGTTTTGAATTTTTGCTAGAGTGCCTTAGTACCCTAACCAGACCCTATATCTTACTCTATTTAGCTCTGAGGATCTTATAGAAGGTATAAATATTTATGGATTAGATGTCCTTTTCTATAGAGTATTGTGCTTTGTTATGTGTTAGTATGATTAGGGTATTTTAGTGTCCTTGGGTTGATAGTTGGTAAAATACTATATTACCTTGGTACACCGGTATAATCGGAGTACCTTAGTGTCTCCTGGTTGATATGATCTCCCTTCTAGTAAATAACAATAGAAATAATTATTTTTGGTCTTTTTTATTATAGGTTATGTTGCTATGATGTTTAATAAGACATTAATAGTTAGAGTGAAAGATCACGTGAGTTAAGATTGAGGTGTTGGGTCCATTTCACTGTACGATAATAGTGGCCAGGTGCACTTTTCTCTAGAAGGTGCATCATACTATTCCACTAGTTTGATAATAGTGGCCAAAAGGGGGTTGCCCTCAGAGGTGTTGAGTCCATTCTACCGGCTTAATAATAGTGATCATGGGCATTTTGTCCTAGGAGGTGCTTTAATTCATTTTACTAGATTAAAAATAGTGAGGTCATTTTACTTAATGTGAATGTTAAATTGGAATGTCTGTAATCATTAATAATATATTAATATTTAAAGTGAAGACCACTTGAGTCAAAACTGAGATGTTGAGTCTGTTCCACATAACGATAATAGGGACTATGCCTATTTTGCCCTAAAAGGTATTTCAATCTATTCCTCTAGATTAAGAATAATAGGGTCCCTAAAACAAATTTAAAATAAATAAATGGAATGATCGTAATCACTTATTTTTGCTGTTTACGATTAAGAATAATGATATGGATGTTGCATTATGAGATATATTATGAATATTATGGTTATTAGGTTAAAATTGGTTCTAGTCATCACTTTAAAGAGCATCCCTTGGATGCTTGATTGGTAAGTTTCATTATGCTCTAAATGAATGAGCATGAGCGATATGTGGCTCTAGTGATAATTATTTATCTAACATGGTTATCATATTTTAGTTATCGCATGTATATTTTTGTGTTTTATACCTTGTCCTATGCATTCCATGTGATCATTTCATGTTTAATTTTATATAGTGTATTATTAGTAACATTGTATTGATGGGTTCCATTTCATGGTATTCTACTTATTCAATAGGTAGTGTTGGTTCTACAAATTAGCTTGTGAGATCAGTTTGAGTATTAGTATTTTAGGTTGTGAGTTAGGACTATTCGATATCCTATTCAGTAACTTTTAATCTGGATATTTTGGATTCTTATTTCCTCTTTTATTTCCTTTCACTTGAATTTTGTAATTGGTGATTGTTTGTATTATTAGAAAGATGTTAATTGGCTTGAAATATCTATTAGCTTTCTTATAATTGTGTTATTGATGTAAGCATAGTAATGTTTTAGCCTTAACACTTGGTATAAGAATGGTATGGTAAATTATACTTGTACCAAGTGCAGGAGTAACAACCTATGTTTTTACTATTTTAGCTTTCATACTTAACTCTTTACATGCATTTTAAGTCCTATAAATTGGAGTGTTACACAATTTTTTCCCTTATATGATTTTTTTCCTACCAATGTTTCAAGTGTAAGTACTATCAAATTTTGCTTTAATATACAAATAGAATCATAAATAATGGGATGCATGGAGGAAACATATTAAGTTTTGGGGAAGAAAGCTTAACTATTTTTCTTACGCATGGTTTTGTCTCGCTGAATTTTTCTAACAATTTTTTTAATGACGTAGTATTTCAATGCTGTAATTATAATAATTCATATATGAAAAGTGTATTTCTATAATTTTTTTTATAGGAAAATGAATTGTGAAAATAAATTCTAAACTAGAAAACCAGTCGATTGGAACGATAAAACAAACTGACCGATAAGTTGTTTGTTTGTTTTGTTGCATCTGATGAACTAGTTGATTGGTGTGCCAAAACCAATAAACTAGTTATACTGCTATAATAAATCATGATATCTATTCTATTTTTAACTCAAATCCCTTACAATCTTTCACCTAGACTTCAAGACATGTTATACATTAGTTATAAATCATGTTTAGTGAGTTTTAAACTCTCATAAGCAATATTTTCATATTTAAATTATCTTGATGTGATCCCTAACCCATAAAGTGCCTTTTCCCATCTTTTTTTTATTGATTTAGTCACTTCTCACCCTCTTTCTTATCTCTATATTTGCCTCATGCAAATAACCACAAAGCTATAACCACCATTCCTATCTTCCTTGTTACATCATTTTCCCTCATTTGTGGGATATTTGTACCCAAATATTGATAAATTTGCCTTACCATACACCCCTTGCTTTTATACTTTAGTGGCTTGAATAACATTTTTTCTATTGATTTCATAATTTGCAACCAAACGTCCCATCCTTTCTCATGTTTGTAATCACTTGGCTCTTAACATCACATTGACGTTTTCTTCTCCATTACATCTTAAGAAAACTCTAAGGGCTCCCCCATTACTTCCCCTCCTTCTCCTTAACTGAACATCGTCTTCCTTTTCCTTCTCTTTTTTATTAGTTTCCAAATTCCTAATCTCCCTTTCCTTATCCCCTTAATGTTTCTTAAGCTACAAAGGGTTAAGGTTAAGTATAAAGGAATCCCTTGTTCTAAATCTATTTCCTTATAAGAGAATGGTTTATCTCTCTCTTCCTACACTCTTCTTCTCTATTTTATTTCTACTTTTAACCTAAAATGCATTTTGCTTAGTGTTTTCTCCTATATTCTTGATAGATGATCAAGCTTCCAAATCATTAGAATAGCTTGTAGTTGGTCTTCCTTGCTTGAAGACATTGTTTGGGATATATTTGTTTAGAACTTGTAGAGGCAAAATTATGTGTTGAGTGTTATGTGATTTGATTGATTTATAACATGAATCCATGATTGTTTTTTTACTCAAAATCATGCCTCAGTGTTTGAAGCATGAAACTAGTTATATGAGTAGGATTGATTTTGGTTTGAGTTTCATGAGAAAATGTGCTGTTTGGATGAAGCATGGATCATGAGTGTTTCGATGGATTAAGTTTTGTTATGTAAAGCATTAATGTTATGTTTAATGTTTGGAAAGTCTCATGAGTTATGGATGTGTTTTGGTTTAAGATGAAATCATGAAAGTATTGAAATGTATTTTTTCCATAAGAACTGATCAACTGATATGGGGTAAAACCAACCAACTGTTCGCTGAAAGTTAGTAGGTTGGTTTAGCATGACATTGATTAAACAGTTAGAATTATAACTAGTTAATTAGTGGCACCAATTAATTGGTTTTCCATACCAATCAACTAGTTTACCTAATTTTCATTGTTTTTTTCTCAATATATTTCCCAAATCAGTCCATTGGTTTGAGAAATCAATCAACTAGTTTTTCTGAGACTTTTAGTGAACTTTTGAAGGGTTAAAATTTTATAATCGATTCTTATTTAGCCTTAGATCTTCTTGGGTAATAATTAAAATGAAAATAATTAGCTTAAGTGTGATCATGTGTTATAAGATTAAATGTTGATCTTGAATATTATATTCACTATATTTGTGTTTACTTGACTTCTGGATTAGTTGGTGGTTTTCTTCCACCTCATTTGAGTTATGTTAGCTATTTATATTAGGTTAGATGGTGGTTTTAGTCCACCTTATTATTTGAGTTGTATTGGCTATTTGTATTAGGTCAGATGATGGTTTTAATCCACTTTATTTGAGTCGTGATGACTATTTATATTGGGTCAACTGATGGTTTTAGTTTACTTTTTTTGAGTTGTTAGGTTGGGTGATTGTTTTAATCGGCTTTTGAGTTGTATTGGCTATCTATATTCTGTCATATCGTTGTTTTAGTCCACCTTATTTAAGTTATGCCAACTTTCTATATTGAGTCAGCTAGTAGTTTTAGTCCACCTTATTTGAGTTTTGCTGGCTATCTATATCATGTTAGCTGGTGGTTTTAGTCTACCTTAGTTATGTTGTATAGGCTATCTACATTAGTTTCACTAATTACTTTAGTCCATATTTGATTGAGATGTGTTAATTAAAGATATTGAGTTAGCTGATGATAGATAATCCACCTATTTAAATTATTATATTGTGCCGATTATCTATATTAAATTAGCTAGTACTAGATAATCCACTTCTTTGAGTATGATAAGGATATAGGAATGGTATTTGTTGAGTGATGAGTATGGATGATGGAAAACATAAGTGTGAATATGGTCTTTCTATGAGTTGATAGCCCATCCCGATGTATCACATGTTTTACCATTTTTATACTATACCATATGTGTTGTATGATGCCTCTATAGGGGTTACCTTGTTTACTCTATACATCTACGACTAATACTGCACTTTGTAGATAACCTATTATAGGTGTTGGTTAATGATGATTATCTATTTTTGATATATTAGGGCATGAGTGATATATGCATGTTGACACATAGAGTAGGAATTATATGGTAGTGTCCTTAAAGTCTTTTGTGGTCAAGCTTTTTTGGCTTGTATGCCATGAAATATCCCCCTTGGGTTGTATTTTGGGAGTTGTTCTCCTCAACAATTGTTTTATTATGTAATGTTACCTTCTACTCATTGTCTATATTTTATGCCATGTTTGTGAAATGTTTTAACATTGGCCTTAGCATGAGAATGGTACAAAATCAGACTCGTGCTAAGAGAAATAGTAACACCCTAGTTTTGATTTTTTGCTTCTCCAAATCTATTGGTTTAAAAGTAAAAAAAATGTTTAAAAATTTGGGGTATTATAGTACTCTTCCAGGTGAATATTAAATATTAATGAATGAGCGACCTTTGTATATGAGGATATATTTTTGAGGTTATTCTACCCTTTAATGTATACTCAATAGTAACTACAGGGAGTGCTATAAATATTTGAATATGAACATTCAAGGAGGAGTATTATAAATATCATATTAAAGAAACAGATATTTTATATTTCTCCTATTAGTGTACCCATTAATCTACCTTATTGTGTCTTATTAGTATTGATTTGCAATTTCCTTACTATTGCTTATTTTATAATTTTGTATTGTAACCTCCTTTATTATTATAGAGCCCTAGCTATAATACACACAACAAATGATAATCGAAAGTCTCATTTTCTCTTCTTCTGCAATTTATGTCTATTGTTTATTTTAATTTCTCAATATCAAAATATATATGTTAATATTATATACTTTACCTTTTATTTTGTTAATATTTATAAAAATATATTGGACTAAAAGTAAATAATAATTTATAAATAACCTAATTATCTAGCATAGACTTAGGGTTTTATGATCAGATTAGATCCTAAATTCTGCTACATTTCCTTCGTACTTCCATGCTAATTAATTTGAGGCTTCCTTGCAATATAAAATAGAAGAATAACTTCAAACTCGTAAGTTCATATTCATACAAATGTGACGGGTATGAGACTAGAAATGATGAAATAGGGATAAAGAAAAATGATAATTTTTAAATTATATATTTTAAAAAAATAAAAATGTGTAAATAAAAATAGGGGGAAAAATTTGATAAAACGAAAACGATTGTCGAACATATTTTTGCATATCAGAGGTCCCTGAGACCGAAATTTCCGGAAATATTAGCTAGCTTACGCTGTTTAACTGCAAGCTAGTTAAGAGTTAAGACAAGCAGTGACTACTGACTAGTACTACTACCGACTGAGTTAGCGAGTGGGAGTTACACACACGTGCAGTGGGGGGAGAAAGCTAGGTAGGTAGGCATCAAATATCAAATCTTCGATCGGCGGCAACTCAGCAACACGTGCAACTGTTTTTTGTCCTCAAGCTCGTTGAACGAGTTTGCAGAGAGATCTGGTCAAAATCAAGCCCTGCTTACTACTGATACTATCGAAAATTCGCAGTAACTTCGTCTACTGCTACTAATGCGAACTCTGGAAAGTCCGCGCGAGTCCTCATCTCGAGCAGCTTCGGTTTTGTTAACTTGCTGGTGGATCTGATCACCCAAATGTATCTAAAATATTTGATAATAATAATAATATTTGATACGTATAATAAGCTTATCTCTGAAATAATAATAATAATAATTATTATTATATTTGATATAAAATAAATTAATATATATATTACTAGTTCATATATGTAGTATAACAATTACTAGCTAACATTATTATAATTATTATGATCATCTATATAATAATTTATAAGTATTTTTACACGTACTGTGTGAATAAATAATAAAAAAATACATAGATCATATTTCTTTACCATTCGAATAATGTTTTGCCTACAATTAAATTCAACAATAATTCACTGGGCTAGCGGATCATACAAGTTTGTGAATAAATCTCATGTATATATGGAGGATCTGTTCAGCTTCCATCAAGTACATAAATACATAAATAAATAAAAATAGCGATCAAGTCACATCTTCGTACAAGAAAAAAAAATAAATGAAACAAAGAATCACATCATGTTTATACATAATATTCCCTGTTAAAAGACCTGGTTTTCGAAGGACGGATTCTGGAGCGAGGCTACGTCCTCTTCATGAGCTGATAACAAAATTATTATTATTCTCGTACAGTTCAATACAATTGAGAAAAAAAAAAGGAAAATTCTCGAAATAAAGAGAGGGAAAGTTCTGGTGTCCGAAGGTGGAGAACGAACCTCCGACCGACAATATAAAATTTACGTCTCCAGTTCATTCAACCATAAGCAGATCCCTAGAGCTGAAGAATTATATATTTATGGCGAGAGAGAGGGGGGGGGGAGGAGGAAGGAGGGTGGGAGACTGAGAGGAAGGCGACTCTCATTTCCTCGTGGGTCTCGCTCCACGACCCACAGTGTGCCACTAGACTCCTAGAGTAGAGTGTAGGTGCTGAAATCAAAGCAATGACAAATTGTTACAGCCTAGCCAGCAGCAGGAGCCTGATCCAGCAGCACACGTACAGAGAGCAGCAGTACAGAGGCAGCAGCCGCGCACCGTACTGTAAGACAGGCTAGCGAGCTAGATTCTTAAATTTCAGTTAACCCCACACGAAGAAGTTATTTCTCTATCTCTCAACGTCCCTTCTTAACCAACTTAATATTGTAATTATTGCTTGCATCTAACCAATTTGCTATGCTCGGACCCCGAAACAAGAAAACGGGAAAAATGTTAAATTTTAGGAATTGATATATATGTATATATAACTTTTGATAATTAACTTTTAACAAAGCTGGTCCAATATATATTATTATCTACAATATAAAGTTAAACCCAGGCCCAATTTTTCCTTCCCCTTACCGACCATAACAATCTTGTATAGTAAAGGAAAAGGAACATGTTAGTCATCCGTCATCCGTCATCTTCAACAAAACAAACAAAGCAGCTGCGTTAAACGATAGAACAACATATTGAATTGTTAGAGACACCGTTGCACTACGGTAGAGATGACGACAACTTGCGCTTTAGCAACCGACGAAAGTGGAATGGAAAACAGTCACTACAAAAAAAATTAGGATTTTAACGACCAACAATTTTGGTCGTTAATGGCCAAATTTTGGTTGTTAATGTCATTAACGACCAAATAAATTGTTGGTCATCAGTGATCGTTATTGTTCCCTCGTTAAAGGCTTTAACAACCAACCGATTTTTTTTTGTCGCTAAAGCAAGAACGACAGCATATAACGTTGGTCGCTATAAGTAATAGCGACAACGAATAATATTGGTCGTTATAAGCAATAGTGACGGCGTATAACGTTGGTCGCTATAAGCAGTAGCGACAACGAATAATGTTGGTCGTTATAAGCAATAACGACGAACAAAATATACCGTCGTAAATAATATTAGCGACTAATTTCACACCAATAATGACCAATTTTTCCTTCGCTACTAAAACCCCTGTACCTATATGCATATATATCCCTTTTAACATATGGATATAATTTTCTAAATACCTATCTACAAACATTCAACTAAATATTCATACAAATAATTTGTATCAAATATCAGGTACAACAAAATATTTGATTAATTATAAATATATTACAAAAGAGTTATAGGATACCATTGCATTACAAAAATATCATGATAAGCAGCCACCTAAAAATTAATCGTTCTATTCACCGAACCTAATAGACTTAGTCAGCTTGTCAAAATGAGTTGGATCTGCAACAACAGAAATATGAAAACAATAAATAATATAAGTATCAAATAAACAATGACATATCATATCAAAATAAAATAAAAACACCATGCCAAACAATAAAGGTGAGCCCTTTCGCTTGCATTTTTCATTGGTATAATGGTTATCTATCACTTTATATGGTGTTGATATGATGACGTGTTTATATATCTTCATGGTTGCAAGTGTTATAAGAAAACTTGTGGCTATGAAACTCTTCAAAGCCAAGAAAGGTGTTATCTTTTAACAAATTTAATCAATCTTACATTACAAGACTTGAAGTAATACATGTACAGGTATATTAATGAATTGATTATTTTATTTTATTTTGTCCAATTGATTAAAAGGTTTAGATCGATATCCTACATTCATAAAATTATTTTTCCTAGTACACATATTGGAATATGGGTTCTTCTATCTAAGGTTGATAAGATCGAACCAAATGGTATAAAGGTAATGCTTTCTTTTGATATTAGGTATATTTTTTTCGTAATTTCTTCCAACGGTAAGTAGAGTTTTCATATAAGTTTATTTTTTAAATTCATCCCATTAAACTAATTAGCTACTATTATATTATGAAACTTATTTCAAAAGTCAAAGGATTAGAAGGCTAAAACGGCATTGATGGACAATTTTTTAGTAATTGGGTCATTAATGATCCTTAAGACTATATTATACAATAGTATTGTTGTTATATACTTAAGGCTTATATGCTCATTAGCTTGGAATAAAAGATATGGTGATCTCAGCTAAATAAGTGTGTGTATGATGGTAACCGTTACTAAGGAGATTATGTCATCTTTGTTAAGGGCAAGTTTGGATGCAAGTGGTTTTCAAATACGTAAAGGATTTCTCTTGAACAAAGACTCCTGCAACAATATCAAAGGGGCATAAAATGACTCAGAAAGTGTGTTAAAGTGGCAGACACAACTCACAAACATTATTTGATGATAACTACGAAAACATGATTGGCAATCAAGTTACCAATCAACAATAGATTAAACTATCATACAACAAAAAGATTATCATTGGTTCAAGATCAATCCAACATGGAACAAGAGTAGCAAGTACCTATAGCTTCAAATGCTGAATAATAAGTGATGATACCAACAGGGCACAAGACATACCCTCATGCATCTGAATCTGATTAGCAAATGACATGCGCAAAGACATAAAAGAGAGGCAGATTCATAGTATCTTATTAAAAAGGTGAAAACTCGTGCATATGGTATTTTTTCCTCATCGCTAATTTCATCCAAAATAATCAAATGATGAAAAAAATGAGTTTTAATACTATCTGGAAGGTGAATCGCTAAGTGCCTAATATGACAATATACGACCAAGTAGAAAATAAGGATACAATATCCTAAACATGATAGGATGCTCTATTTTATCCAATAATATATTGCGGGAAATGTCACATAGATGTAATGCAACAGTAGCAAAATGGGGTAGAGTTAGGTGAATAATTCCTATCTCATATATTTCTATATGTTTCTCGTAATTGGAAGTCAAAGGCTCAAAGTAGAAAAAGGATAAAACTAGCACATCACCTCATGCAACAACATTCCAATTATTTTTCTAATCAAATAGTTGAGAAATTGCAGTCCTTAGTCGACATATATTGGCATAGTATAGCTAAACCAAAGTACAACATGGATCAATTATGAGATGATTAAAATCCATTCATTATAATTCTCCTATACAACTAGTGCAAAAATAGTGATGCAACGAAACTTGGGAAAGTCCAAGCTGAAACAAAGATCAAAGGCATTACTTTCAATGGCCTCGTTGGTGCTAAATCTTTCAAATACTTTGTTTCCATTGTCAACATCCCAAAGCTCCACCTGTTCAAGGTAAAGTAGGAACATACTAGTTCACAACCTTAAAGAGAAACAAACATGTAATATTATGGACTGAATAACAATGATTGGACACACACCATCTATAGTTCTTCCAATTAAACAAAGATGAAAGTGAGAGAATGTCATCTAGAAAGCTAGTGAATATTAAATACAGACAAACTGTGGGAAATCATTCCCCACCACCACATTGAGAGAAAAACACAGAGACTTACTTGAATTGATGCTCCTCCTCTTCCATGATGTGTATGTTGAGCTTTTATTACCTGTTTTAAAAGTCTATGTCAATGTTGTTAAAAAAAATAATGTCAATGTTGATCATCATCATATTCTTTATATAATTTTATCAACTTGAATGATTATGAAATTCTTAAATGAATTAACATAGAAAACAATCTAAGGACATCAAAAAAAGATTATACAACAATATAAAGTAATGAAGAAAACCTTTAGCACCACCATCCATCAAAACCCTTCCTAATTTTTTACTTTCAAGATAACATATATTGTATACTCAATTGATTAAAGTAATAAAGGAAAGATCCAATTTACCATAATTAGGGTTTCTAGCCTGGACTTTAAATCCACTCAAATCTTACTAAAATATTTAAATTGAGGGATCGAAAATGAAATTAAACATAATCTAATGCAAATTATACAAAAAATTGAATAAAATAACTCGATTACACAATCTAATTTAAATTCACAAGAATTTTGACATAAGAATCCAATTTTGATTAATTTTGCACAAAATTTTCAAATTGATAGTTCTAATATGAAATTAGATACATTTTAAAGCATATTGTAAATTTAATTTATCTAAAATAGCTTAATCGGATAAAACTGACAAATCCGAATATAACTGGGTCACAAATCCAATTTTTATAAATCAACTATAACCAATACAATTAACTATTCCAAATCACTCATACAGCACACACACACACACACACATATATATATATATATATATATATAATTAAACAACTAATTTATCTTATCATAAGTTAATTCATTCAAAATTAATTAAAACAGACGTTAGGGTTTGAGTATTTATACAAATGTTGGAGCTTCGCCGGTGGTCAAGGACCACTCGACGTTGCCAAGTGGTGCTGGAGGCTGACTGGCGGTGGCGCGCCGCTGCTGTCTTGGTGCGTTGCTGGCGGCTGCTGCTGCGTTGGAGGATGACGACAACGAGATGAGGGCTGGTGGTGTGCTCGAGCAGCGGTGGCTGGTGTGGTGGTGCGGCCTGGGTCGAAGATGCAGAGCAGGAAGAGGTAGGGGAAAAGGGTCGGGGGTAAGGCAGTTAGCAACATGTGTTTGGTCAAAAGAATTGGAAGGATAAAGATAAGGGATGGGGCTGGGGCGTTGGGCGTGTAGGCTAGATTTTTTTTTATAGAAAATTTAAGGATTTGAGGGGGTTTAAGTGTTTTTTTTTCATCACATTTTTTTTGGATTTTAGGGATTTGAAAAAAAAATTATTATAAAACATATATATATATATATGAGACATAAACATTTTTAGCGACCAATAAATTAATGATTAACGACCAAAAATTATATTTGTCATAATAGATATACCAATAACAATGACTCTTGGTGGTGGTCGTTAATAATATATCAATAGTGACAAAAAAAAATTAGTCACTAAATTAGTCGTTAATGCACCAGTTTATTGTAGTGAATAAAGGCTAAAGGATAAGTGCTACTGAAAAATTACCCATTGTAGGTAAATTATCTTATATGATCTTGAACCATTCCCCCCTTCCTTCTCTTTAGCGGCTTCATTTCCACTAGAGTTTGATGTTTCCGGGCTCACTCCCATCTCTAGGACGTCCGTAGGGATGCAAAACGACCATTAGATCCCATCTGCGTTCATCCATGCTTCTCTTTCTAGCTTATATAATTATTGATTGAATAATGTTCGATCTTTCATCATTGGGATATCTTTTATTAGAGATTTTGTTATTTAAGATGACATCATCAAATGTTTTCTATGGTGTACACTACTCTGGCTCTCGGTGCATTTATGTTGCATAAGTCAAGTTATATATCCTCGTATGAACTATGGATGAAATCGTAATTATGTGCTAGTACTAGATATATAGTTTTGTGAGATATGCCTATTGTTAAATCTACCCCTACGAGGAGTATTGTGATATAAATGGGCCATCCTCATTGTTTGGAAATCAAATGGTTAAATATTTAAGTCAATAGATTCAAGTTCTATCTTTATAAAAATGTTAAAAGTATAGAAATCTATACCCACTTCCAAGGTGTCTTCTTTGTTACTTTTTGATCGTGTAGAAGGTTTTCTTCCTTGGTGTGCTTATCTCAACTAAGGCAAACAATGCTTTATTTTGGGTTTTATCAAAAAAAAAATCAATTCAAATAAAGTTCCATTTGATCAACGCTCTCTCCGCATAGATAAAGAAAGAATTCTTAGTAGTATTTTTTGTTATACAAGATTTTTTTAAAAGCAACTTTATCGCTAGCAATTTACCATCTTAATATTTTATCTATATTAATAAATAATTTTATTTATGTAATTGAAATTTTATATTTTACCAATGAACTCCATTAACTTTATCACTTTTAAGAACACTTTTATTGGAGGTTATATATATATATATATATATATATATATATAGAACCAACAAACAACAAATATTAGAGTTATTTGTTCTATAAATTTATAGAACAATTCTATTGATGGAACCAATTCTTAAAAAAAACTTAGCCAAAAAAATTAGAGAAATGGACAAAGAAAGGGAAAAGGAATTGGGGAAATAGGGTGGTTGCGGCTGAAAATGGCTTATTATTTAGCAACGGGTAGGATTTTTTTTATCATTAAAAGTGTGTTTAAGTTACAATATTTTTTTCTTGTGGGTTATCTTTTTCCACAATTTATCATGGATAATGGCAACACACATTCAGATTGAGAAAAACCAAAAGATCTGTGATAAAGAACCCTAACCGGTATTGTTATAGATTAACAATTTTATGGTAAACCAAATCACACAAAAAACTTTCTCCTAAGCAACAAAATCATTGAAATAATACATACCGTGATACAAGCTTTTAGGTTCGAATGAGAATTTTTTAAGACCTCAAAGGGAGGATTAGAATCCAAAGTACATCATGAAGGTGGAAACACACACGCACGTATAACAATGCCCCTTATTATATCAAAGAGCATATTGTTTAGCACAATGGAAGAAAGATTACCTGATATATGAAGACCAAATTGCACATCATACCCCAAGTGGGCAAGCCAATATGCCACCACATTTCCCTCTCTATAACCATGTGTAATGAAACAAGCAAAGAAACTATCATTGAGTTGGCAACATACATCTAGTAGGGATGCTTGAGGGTGATGATAAGCAAGGTAACCTCCATTTACACTTGGCTTAGCCAATAAAAGTTTGTAAAAAAATAGTGTAGATTTAAACCACCAATATGCTACTATAGCCACCATTGGTATCAAAATCAAATGATCAATGTCCGAGATGGTCCCGACCCACCCCATCGGCTGCTAAGATACCCAAATTACCTAATGAACTCCCATTAACATTATTTTTATGAAATTTGATTGAGGGGGTTCCCAAATAATGCTATAAGTACTTTTTTGATACCAGCATTAGTATGTCCCTGAATCTTCATCCAAGCTTAATGCTCATTCATTTTCCAAAGTATAGATGTATTGCACTAAACAAAAAGGAGGTATATGTAACACCCCCAAATTTCAGGACTTAAAAATTTTATTTTACAGAGTTAGTTGCAAAAGCCAAACCACAAAACGTAGGGGCATCACACCGCATCCAACATAGAAGAAGCACTCCCTATACCTAGTTTATGTTGGATACAAGGTAAAAGTAACATCGTACCTAAGAATTAGGTGTAGGAAACCTTGTATTCCACCATGATACAAGATATAACATAGATAAAAGAAAATATGTGTAATAAAAAATAGAGGACTAAGAGTCCATAGATAGAGAAATATCCAAATAACCATACTCTATACCAATTCGAATATGCACTCATCGAAGGCAAGAATATTAAAGATGGAAATCATCAATCACTTGCAGAACAAGACACATATGCTCATGGATATGAGCAGCACCCATGAAAATGATGATCAATATGCTACGTAATAAATAAGGTAACAGTATAATCATAATAAAAGCCACACCAATATATATATATATATATATATATATATATATATATATATATATATATATATATATATTAATCACTTAAAGTGAAATATCATATGAATCAAGACCAAATGTACATGTGTGATCCATCAGACAAGAATAGTGGCTAAGACTTTATGATCTAGGGTTGTATATTATTGATATTGTTTTACCATGTGAGAATAGTGGCCAGGAGCTTGATGCTCTAAGGTTATATATTATTGATACCGTTCCACCGGTTGAGAATAGTAGGGTCCCTGAACTCAACATGAAGAAGATTGTGGATATTGATTATGCCATTATGATTATGAGACCTAAAATATATAGATTAACATATGATGATGGAAACTTGTTTATAGATTTTAGGTCTCACAATCATAATGGCATAATCAATATCCAGAATCTTCTTCATGTTGAGTTCAGGGACCCTACTATTCTCAACCGGTGGAACAGTATCTGTAACACCCCTAAATTTCACTCCTGAAAAAAATTTTTTTAAAAGAATAAAGCGGAAGCTAGGAGAGAATTTGGGAAATCTTACCATCACATCTAACACAAGATAAATGTCAACCATCTATCTCATGTTAGATGCAAGGCTAAAACCTGTCAAACAATTAAATCTGAATTTTAAAAGCTTATCAGAGTACGAGAAATTAAAAGTCAATTACAAAGCCCTTGGAAATTTAAATACAACACTTGTAACTTCCAAAGATGAATACAGTTGAACAAAACAAATCCCGAAGGATCAATATCCGGATTGCCTACTCACTCAAGTCAGGCCTTCCACCCCAAAACAGTATCCGATCTTAAACCTGCACAAGAGGTCTGCTCCCCACCATCAGTGGATCATCACAGGACCCATTCAACCAAGGTAGTATCAGTACGGGTCCAATACTGAGTAAGTTTCACTACCCTATTTTATGGGAGAGACGTAACTATACATCAAGTGCATATTAAATCATGGTACAATACGTTGATACATTATTACGCATACTCAAAACCCACATTATATGTCCTACCATACACATATAATAACCTGTGAAACATATGTAACATCCTGTTCAAACATATAAGGGTGGTATGACCAAAATGTAAAGTAACTCATGTGCCTTAGGTAGGATTAATCCATATTATTGACAACTCATTACATAGCCCCAATCACATAAGCCGCATGCAGTAATACGGATAATAAGAGCCGGCTATGGTCTGGGTAGACTCATTCTTCAGATCTCTAGTAAATATAGTCGATTCACATCATAATCGTTATGAATCCATGAGAGTGCGGGAACCCCACTATTATAGCCGGTGGATCAGTCACTTATAGGGCAGAACGCACCTAACCACTATTTTATGCCGATGGAACGGTCTCCTGGGCAGAACACTCCTGGCCACTATTATGCCGGTGGATCGGTCTGGCCCCGACTCTCATGGTGTTTCACTGTGATTATAACGTATTTTTTCATGATTTATTTGTAACTTAATGTTTGGTTTGTTGAGCTCGGGATCCCCCACTATTATAGCCGGTGGATCGGTCACTTATAAGCAGAAAGCACCTAACCACTATTATATGCCGGTGGATCGGTCTCCAGGGCACCTGGCCACTATTATGCCGGTGGATCGGTCTAGGCCCCGCTCAACAATCTTCCTCTTTAAGTGATTAGTATTTTATTCGTATCTTATTCGATAAAAATTACACCCTTGACATGCATGGCTAACTATATCCACACTTATCCTCCCAAGAGGGCCAACCCCATATCTTGAGACTCTTGCACCCCTTATCACGCCTCGATATCCATTCCCCTTTACACTTACACATAATGGAAACCAACTCCTATGGGTGTGGGTTAAGGCCCAACACCTCATGACATCCACTCCACATGCTATCTCCTTCTAGGGTTTTCCCTTAGAAACCTTAATTGGACCTATGTGGCCCAACTTTCTCACACTTACACTACCATTACTCCATTTATCGTCCCACACCTCGTCTCATTTAGATCCAATCCCAAATCATGTCACTTTACCCCTCGATTCCACATGTAACAAAAAAAACCCTAGTTGTCCACTTCAACCCTAGTACCTTTCTTCTCCCACAAGTAACCCCTCTCTTTTTTTTTCACCCAATATCTCTTCTCTCCCACGACACCCATAATCACCCCTTATACCACAATTTCCACTCTTAACCCATACTCCACTCATCCTTAATTATTCTTACTTCCACATTTCCCCCTTATTATCCTTTCACATTCATGTCCCCCACATCATATTATTAGCATCCTAGCATGCATGTCCTAGAGGGTCACGTCATATAATATCATAACACAACAGAACAACCATTATGCACATGTCATAAAGAATTCATATAAGCATACTTCAGCTCCAAGCTGCGCTACAAGTAATTGGTCATTAAAATCATATAGTTCACAACCCGACATAACACATGGCACACAAGGCACATAACACACATAAAATTGATCTTAGCCACATCTTTACGAAACACCCATAAGTGGAGGTAAGTAGAAACTTACCTAAATCCGAAGCTAGCTAAGCGAGATAAGAGGGAGAGAGAAGATCACTAGCTCGAGGATCCACAATAAAGCTTTCCTAGATCGCCGATAGAAATCGAAACTAGGTTAGAAACTATCTTATCAATTAATAATTCACATATTCTAATTAAATAAACACAAATGAACACAAACGATCTTTCTTGGAAAACGTGTCCAAAACTTAGGACTTAAAAGCATAGCTCTATCAAGATTTAAGATTAAATATAAATCAAAATGGATTAATACAAATACCAATTGGGACATTTCAAATTAATTTGGAAAGACCAAGAAAGAATAATCGATCATAAGTTAATTTATCGAAAATAACTTATTTATTAGGTTTTACAACTAAATAGGTAAACCAACCATTTACATAGAACCAAATACAAACCGATTAGATTAAAACATAATTTAAATGATTTAAAACCCAAAGACAAAAATCGATTAGATAAAAGACGCATAGCAAAATCAATTTTATAAAACAACCCCCGAAGATTAGGGTTTTTAATGCCTAAAATACGAATCGGCCAAATCACTTCGATTACCTCAAATTGATAGTTTTAAAACACAATTAAACCAATTTTAGATAAATCTAGACAATCAATTTCAACCAAACAATCTTCCGATTAACCAATTCAAGACGACCCGTTTTCAAAATTAGGGTTTTAAAGCCCACGACACAAACTCGGGTAATTCAAATCAATTAATCCCAATTAAAGGTATTAGAATACAATAAGGATCATTTCAACTACTTCTATAAATTTAATTTTAGAAAAACAACTATGCAAACAACCAATTTCATAGTCTTACTTGAAATCTAGGGTTTTAGGCTCGAAAATACAATTCGGTTGAATTCTATTAATTTTATCAAATTGAATGTTTAGAAATGCAATTAAAAACATTTTATAACCTATCAAATAATCAATTGCTCAAAACCAATAAAAGAAATACACAATTTAGCACAATTAGGGTTTTTAGGCCCCGAACTCAAATTCGATCAATTCTGGCCAAAACATATAAATTGACGGTTCGGAAATGTAATTAAACATAT
Source organism: Tamarix austromongolica (assembly GCA_039764185.1). NCBI lineage: Eukaryota > Viridiplantae > Streptophyta > Magnoliopsida > Caryophyllales > Tamaricaceae > Tamarix > Tamarix austromongolica. The sequence continues at coordinate 15,316,061 of CM077819.1, forward strand.
TCTGATGTAAATCATATAGTCAATTGAATAAAATAACCCGATTAGACAATCCAATTTAAACCCGCAGGAGTTTTGACCTAAAAATCCAATTCCGACCAATTACGCACAATTTTCCCAAATCAACACTTCCAATATAAAATTAAATACATTTTAAACGATATTATAAAATCAATTGAACGGAACGACTCAATTATACGACCCAAATTTTGTCACACATAAATTTTGACCTAGAAATCAAATTCTAATAAATTCTACATAAATTTCTCAAATTGACGATTCCAACATGAAATTAGATATATTTAAAAACATATTGTATAACCAATTTATCAAAAATAGTTAAATCGGACGAATCCAAAAAATTCGGGCATAACCCGGCTAAAAATTCAATTTTCCAGAAATCCAACCTAAACCATACAATTAACTTATCCAAATCAATCTCACAGCGCATATATACATAATCAAACAATTAATTTAGCTTATCACAAGCTAAATCATACTCAATTAATCAAATCCATATTAGGGTTTTTCAGAAATTTATACCAAATGAAACCAACACAAATCGGGATAAGAGAAGGCCGGAGAAGCTTCGTCGGAGGCTGGGGGTGGCTCGCCGGTGGTCAGCAACGCATGACGTGGCCGGATGGCGGTGCGAGCTGCGCTCCCCGCCACTACACGCGGCTGCCTGCTGCGCGTGGCTGCAACGACTTCTTCGGCTGCTGTGTGTGACTTCGGCTGCTGCTACTACGTCGGTTACGGGTTGTGGCCGGCGGTGGCTGGCGATAGTCGACGAAGGAGAAGGGAGGATCTGGGGAGAGGGGGCGGTTGGGGCTTAGGGCTGCGAACAAGGAACCGACGGGAATAGGGAAAGAGAAGAGAAGGGAGAGAAGAAGGAAAAGAAAAAGAGGAAGGGGGCACCGGTCGAGGCTGATGTGCAGTTTTTTTTTTTTTTTTACAATTTCACATAAAATAAAATACTAAAAGTTTAAAAATTATTATTAGAAGATTTTGTCTAAAATTTATTAAACGAAAATTATTTCGAAACGATTCGAACGCTTAAAACTAATAAAAAAGCTATATAAAGAATTTTAGAAACATTTTCGGAAGAATTTACCAACGAACGTAAAAATTTATATTATTTACGGAAATACATTATAATACCCCGAAATAATATTTAAAAACATATAATAAAATATTTAAGTCAAAGTCTAATAAACCGAGACTAATTTTAATAATTTCCGAAATCGGTTTTCCGCAAACTAAAAAGTGTAGAATGGAAGAAAATTAATTTCAAAAAGAAGTTCTTAAATAAGCTCCAAAAATATTTTTAATTTAAACTTCCCAAAAATATTAACGATTTTTGAAATCGAATAAATTTAAAGTCGGAAATATTTTCTGCAGATAAAATCATTGAAATAACTTTAACTATTTAAAAAGAAATTCTATAATTTAAATAATATATTCCATCAACGAAATATAACTTCAAAATAAAGTCGTAATCACACGACAAAGTTATAATAAAAAACAAATCTAAAATATTAAAAATAAAAATATGAGAAAGAACGGGAATACATATTTTTAACCGAAAATCGAATTCATAAGAATATAATAAAATCATTGTCATGAACGAATTTATCTAGAATGGTTCGCAACGACAATGATTAATTACATTCAATTATGAATTTGAAATCATCGATAAATCCATAAAACGAATCGAAATTAAACTGATTAAATATTCACATCAAAATAAGCTAATAAAATCATTAGGCTTAATAAAATTAGACTTTAAAAATACGGGGTATTACAGTATCTATAATATATAACCTTAGAGCATCAAGCTCCTGGTCACTATACTCATACGGTAAAATAATATCAATAATATACAACCCTTGAGCATAAAGTCTTAGCCACTTATCTTGTCTGATGGATCACACATGTACATTTGGTCTTGATTCATATGATATTTCACTTTAAGTGATTAATATTTTATCAATAATTACAATCATTTCGATGATTTATTTTGGTTTAAGTTTAGGGACCCTACTATTATCTACCAGTGGAATAATATTAATAATGTACAACCCTGAGACATAAACCTCCTAACCAATAATCTTATCTAGTGGAACAGACAAGTACAATCCTAGGGAAAAATGCTTTTTCTACCATTCTCATTTGATAAAATGAATAGATACAACTGGTTTCACCTATATAATATTTCACTGTAAATGATTAACATCTTATTTGTGGTTATTTATTTCAAGGTCATCATGAGAATACACATATAGACATTCAAGGCACAAGAACCAATGTATCTTCTTAAGGAAAAGCCATATTATCCCTCAAAAACCTTAATTTAATGAGCCAACTATAACTTCTCCCCCAATACTCATTTTATCACCCAATTTAATACCCATCCTTAAAATATTATTATATACAATGTACCCAACAATCAAGGTTTAACTCCAACGTCCTATACTTGTGAAAATAGCCTACCGTTAGTGTTACTATTCACCTTTCCTCACAAAACCCTAATTTTGTAAATTAATCATAAATTCTTCCATAAAACCCATATAACCATCAAATTTAATATTATTTCTTAAAATATTATTACTGAAATCATATCAAAAAATCGTGGTCCAACTCTCATACCTCACACATGTGATAATAGCCTACCTCCTACCTTTACAGTTACTATTAACCATTCCCCACAAAACACTAATTTCACAAATTAACCATAACTTTTCCCATGAGACTCATATAACCACCAAAGTTAATATGAATACCTAAAATGACAATATCAACAATATATTTATAATTTAAGGTAAAATTTCTACATTTCACACATACAATTTTAATTTCTCCCCAGGGTTATTATCCCCACTTAAAGACATTTTTTTTCTCATTTATTGACTTACAACATTCATATTTACTCAAAACCTTCTACATAACAAAATTAACATATTTTCAACCAATTATAACCATAAAATACCAAACATTTTCTTTTTAATTTATATTGACCAAATTGCAACTAAGATGGCTAAAATACTTATATTTCAAAAAAAAAATATGAGTCCCATGTTGAATGATTTTCCAACCTCCAATACATATTATCATCATAAAATGCATAAAAATAATTATATATAGATTTCATGTGTCCCAATTCATGCCAACCCACAATATGCACAAAACACATGCTTTCACAACATTCTCACTTTTACATCACATGATACAACATATACATAATTATCATATTTACCTTTTTCCATATAATAATTCCAAACATGATGTCACATACAAATACACATATTGCGTATAAAAGTCCTAGCTATGAAATATATCATTACCGAAGCAGTTCTGGTCTCTAAGCACGTAAGACCTATGATTTATCCTTTACTACCACCAAAAAATCACCTATAAGTCAAACTAAATAAGATTAGACTTAAAAATAATTAAGTAGGAATAACTAAGGAAAAGGAAAGGGAGGAAAAATCGAGATAACCAAAACAAGTGGAAAGCTTGAGCACGGGTGGTGCACGAAGAAGGGCACGGAGGCCGTGTGGTGGCAGACATAGTGGAATTTGGTGGTGGATGGCAACAAGGATGGGGGTAGTATGGTGTTAGGATTGGTGGTTAAGGTGGTGATGATGGTGGTCGTTTGGGTTATGGTGATGGTGGAGGTGAAAGTGGTGGTGATTGTAGCAGTTAGGGTGGTGGTTATGGAGGCATTTAAGGTGGTGGTGTGGTGGAGATGGATCCAGTGATGGTTAACATCAAGGATGATGGAATTGTGGTGTTGGGACCAATGGTGGTTAGCGATAAGGAGTGGGTAGTGGTGCTTAGTGGCTAATGGATAGAGTGAGGAGAGAAGGAAAAAAAGAAGGAAAAGGAAGGGAGTGGTTAGCTAAGTGGTTGTGTGGGCATGACATGGAGGTGGTGCTGGATCGAGCGGGGGTAGAGGAAAAGGAAGGGGAGAAGAAAGGAAGGATCTGGCATTAATGGTGGGATGCGATGAGCAACAACGAGCAAACAATGAGAGATGGAAAAGAAATAGGGTCTTGGTTGGTTGTATGGTGTGATGGTAGAGGTAAGGAAAGGAGAAAAAGGGAGAAGGAAAGTAGGGGAAGCTCGATAGTGGTGGTGGTGTAGGACCATGACGACGGTAGTGAAAAAGAGCAGGGAAGGGGTAATGGTTTCTCAATAGAAGGAAGGGAAAGAAAGGGCAGAAAGGAGAAGAGGGTAGGGGTGAAGGAAAATGAAGGACCAACAAGTAAGGGTTTAAGGTTAGTGTGAAAGGAAGTAGGTGAGGGATGGCAGAGGTGTAGAGGTTGCAGGGGGTTGGTATGGTAGGAGACTATAGAGACGTGCATGGCTAGGAAAGAAAGGGAGGACAGTGAGAGGGGTGTACGGCAAGGGCTTGTTTGGCTGAAAAGGGAAAGAGGAAAGTGAAAGGGAGAAGGAGACAGGTCGGGCTGGGCCCAAGTTGAGCAAAAAAGTAAGAAAATAAAAAAGAAAAGAAAGAAGAAAAAGGGGAGGGAATTTTTTAAGTTAGGATTAGGTTTAGGTTTAACATTTTAGGGAAATAAATCTAAAATTTTATCTATCAATTATTTGAGGTTAGGGTACCCAATAAGAAAAAATATCTAGGAAATTTTTTTTATCAATTTATGGTGGGTTTAAATATTAAAAAAATAGATAAAATCATTTGGATTAATTTTTTTAAGAATTTATCTAGGTTTATGGATCAAGGGTTAATAAAATAATTAAGCTAATATATGAATGTTAGGTTTTGAATAAAAGGTTAAGTGCTTGAAAATAAGGTTTACTAAATTTTGGGGTGTTATAACATGCAAGTATTATTGAAGATACATATATTTCTCACTTACTATAGTTTCCAAATGGAGAAGGAAAAGGTCAAGACCTAGAGAGGATATCTAATAGTCATAGTTCTTTTCTTAGCTAAGTTACTTGAAAGTCAATGATGAAGTGAATTCTGGAAAAACTCAACGGTAGCTTCTAATGACAACAAGACACCCCAGAAAAATACACAATAAAAACAATATAGAAGAACATGGATAAGAGATTTGGACCTGATAGGTAAAATTACAAGCATACAATTGGCATTATAACAAATTAAGGTTGTCTTCATATGGACTTATTGTTAATTATTGATTTTTCACTAATTAACACTATTTGGAGAAATCAATTTTAGGGTGCATAGAATGAATGACAGAATATACTCAAGAAAACACAATATTAATGGTACTAACAATTAATTTAAAAGCCTAAATTTGGATTGTCATTGTGGATAAGATATTAACAAATAAACAATTTAATCATCAACCAACTATTTAAATTCGAGAAGGTAAAAGAGTATAAATTAACTAATGACCTATTTCAAGGTCTAAAAGTCTTATCTAATTCAATTTAATCACTTATTTCCATGATATGAAATAAATTTTAACCCATTAAGTTCTATGCTAGATCTGTTAGATCCCCTAAATATTCTAGCCTACTTTTTTTTTATTTGATTTTCTCTTTAAATTTTTTGACCTCATGACAATGTCATTATCCTTATTTTGATGATAAGAAATGGGTTCAAAGAACTAATATTTTTGTTGAAGTGTTCGTGGACCATGATTGACAAAGTAAGAGACAAAGCACACTTACTCAAATCATCTCTCAAGTACAAACCTAAAAGCACAATCAAGTTTCAAAGAAAAAGAGAAGATCATATGAAGATAGCAAAGACTTATGGTTTGAGAATCGTAATTCTAAAGTTTTAGGTTTTCTTGTAAATATTTCAATTGAGAAATGTCACATTTTGATCCAAGCTCTTTAAAAAGTTTGTAAAACACTTGACTTAAAACTCACTTCATATGAATTCATGGCTAATATTGATTTCTAAATCCTTCCCATTTGTTTTAAAACTTATTTTGTTCTAGTTGTGACCAATCAATAGGTCTCAGGAACGATTAACTTGTTTGGTTTAAACCAAGAGCATTAAACAAGTTAAACTCATATGGATCAATTGGAGTGACAAGTAGATCGAATAGTGTAGAAACCAATTGATCGGTTGGACAAACCAGTCCATGGGCTTTACTCTTGTAGAAAACCATTTTTATTTATTTAAATCCGTTGAATGGTTTGACCAACCAGTCCATGGATTTTGCTTTTGTAGGAACCCATTTGTCTCTGTTTAAAATCATCGACTAGTTTTACCAAACTGATTAATTGATTAGACCAAAAATTTCATGAGTTTTGCTCTTGAAAAAAATCAATTTGTCTCTGTCCAAACTCAAAAACTAGTTTTACCAAACCAGTTGATTAGTTTTAACCATCGACTGGTTTGAGTAAATTGATTAACTAGTCTGAAAGACACATCGACTGATTTACTAAACTATGGTATTGTTCATAATTTTTTTTAGGACCAACTAAGTACAATATTAAACCGATTGACCGATTTGTGTAACAATAACTTTTTCATCTCAAGTCAAAACATATTTAGTCAACTAGGCATATGACCAATTGTTTGGTTTGCCCACATTAATCGATTGGTAATCATTAAATGTTGATTCTCTCCTCATTAGGTGATATAAATTTTTATCCATTTTGTATCCAACGGCTATACAGTGAGGGCAATTCTTATAAATGAGCTCCCTCACCATTTACTATGACAACTTTTCATCCACATTTATTATTCAATTAATCATCTACTTTTAAATCTTTAAATTGCATATTCAGACTCTCTAAGTGTCAAAATTTTTTATTCAAAAGTATTTTTTGCTCACGTCTCTTTACTAGAGTCGCTCTACATTTTTAATATATTTTATTACATCTAGCTAGATTACATCTTATCCAAAGTTATACACTTTCATATCTTATTTTTGGTGAGAATCAATTGTAATCATAACTACCTTACAAAATTCATTGCAAAGGGTTTAGTGAGTATTTTCTATTATTATTGAGATATTTTTTTTGAGAGTCTAGAAAATATAAATAAGTCAACTTTTAAGTCATCTCTTATATGGTCATTGATATTGTAGGGCTTAGAACATTCTTAGAGAAAATGATCGATAATTTATCCAAGATGGCTAAGTGGAAGACCTTTAAGATCATCCATAATGAAATCAATATAACACAAAAATATTAGAGAAGAGTAAAAGGCTATAATCAAAGAATAAATTAGAAAGCTTGGAACCAAAATGAGAAATAACTAGTGGCTTCCAAACACTAGCATTAACTCGATCTTGCATTAGGTGAGAGAGGCAATGCATACACATGATGAATAGATTAGGCAAAATGGGATAACCTTGATGGATCCCCCAAAGCAGGAGGAAAACATCACTAATATCATTATTCCAAATAACTTGAAAGGAGATAGAGTTAATGCATTGCATGATCAAATGAATCAAAAAAGAAGGTAGCCTAAACAAGTTGAGTCTATACTAAATAGAATCCCATGATAGGTAGTCAAAATCCTTCTCAAGGTTAATTTAAGAGCCATAAAACCATAAATCCCCTTATTAATCCTCATAGAATGCATCACTTCTTGTACAATAATGATGTTGTCTCTAGTTTGTGTCCTAGATAAAAAAAAACTACTACTTTGACTAGAGCTAATCACACACTCCAAAATGAACTTCAATATTTGGATAATCACCTTAGCAATAATATTGTACACCACATTAAAAAACACAATTAAGGGAAAATGCATGACTAAGCAAGGATGCTTCACTTTAGGTAATAGACATAATAAGAGTTTCATTAAGAGCAAGTGGAAAATCCCCAACTAAAAGGTTATATCAACAAAGGAGAAAGCATCCGGACCAATGAAATGCTAATTTTTTTGGATAAAATATATGTTGAAAACCATTTAGACTTAGGCTTTTATAAGCTCCTATAGGGAAAAAATGCTAAACTCACCTCCTCCACAACAAATGGTGCATTTAAAACCTATAACGCCATAACCAAGATGGACTGAAAGTGAACATTCATCTAGAAACATTCCTCTGGCTAAGGGGTGACTGAAATCCATAGGGTATAGTTCTTTAAAAAAACCCACTAGTAGGTAATGAAGTCCCCTTGGGTCATCAACTCGAGTCTTACCTTCCTAAAAAAACTAATATAAACATTGGAAAAAATAAGCTTAATAAATTCCACTTCAATGGCAAAATGAGCAACCTTCCTTTAGAGATATCACTAATAGAATGATCAAAGTGGATAAAATGACTAATAACATTATTGATATGTTTCATCTTCTTACAACAACCATAAAGCTTAATAGGACATCCAGAAATCCTAACCTAGGAGATTGTTGACATAATGTTAGCCATGTCAGCGCAAAACTCTGGGGATCATCATTCAATAGTCAAATAATGTTTATAAATGATTTGAGGTCTCCCACTTATAACAAATTCAAAGTCTGCTCTTTTTTTTTTTACTTTTATAAGGATGAGACCATTTCCTAGTTCAGTTAATTTATAAGTCTCGATCATTATCCATAGACTCTTCAAACCTGCAAATGATTTTGTAGCCAAGAAGTTTAACAATAAAAAAGCACCAAAAAGTTTTCTTGAGGGATCTATTTTCCTCGGCAACAAAATAAACATAGGGCCATCAAGCACTAGGCATTGGTAAGTTGTCGGTTCACAACTCATCAAAAGAGACATCAATTTCAATCCATTCTTATTCTTCTATCTATGAATAGTGTACCCGTTCAACTCGTACCCCAATGGCATTTGGAGCATGGAAACGTTCTGGTGAGAGGAGATGGGGATTGAATTACATTAGAGAGGAAAAAGAGGAAAACAACAGACTAACGTGATGATTCATCCGAAAACTTAGGGTGAGGAGGTTGTTGCATATCAACAATTAAATGCTTTATTACACACTCACAATTTTCTATTTCATGAGCCTATAGATTCATGAATTCACTGGTCTAATGTCATACTACCAATACCCCCATTATAAGGAAACCCAAACAAGGTTAGGATGATACTTGACTAATAAGATGACTATAAAAATTAAGGGCAGGCTAGAAATTTCAACATAGTCTTAGATTGTGAATATCCTTCAAAGTTTAATTAGTATGTGGTATGGATAGATGCTTGCATAGGCAAATTTCAAATATTTAATTTCCCAAGTCAGAGGGGGGGGGGGGACACCGTCCAAGTCGTGCCGAGGAGCTTGATCCAATGTCCCGCTTGGTTTTATCAAGATGAGATCAATGTATTACTGCGTTGATATATATCGTGCATAAAGGCATATAGAAATAGAAGTGCTGTCACGAGGGCCGGGGCCGCCCATTCTTAGCTACTTCCTCGTCCTGCCGATCTTCGCTTGGTCGTCCTTCAGTTCCCATCCGGTCGATTTGTCGGTCAAATATGTCCAAAATTTAACCAATAATAATAGGCCGTCTTACAAAGTGGGCCTAAAAACTTTGAAGCAAATAGGTCATTTTCTTATGCTTGCCGGGTCATTATCTCGAGTCCAATATGAAACAAACAAATGTGATTTGCCGCATTTATTTGGCCAGGCTTTATTGACGAGCTAACGTCTTTTCCATGTCGATGGGGGCCACCAATTGCTACAGCGATACGAAGCTAGCCGCTTGGGCATTGGGCCTTGATAACGAAGACCCCCTTCAACATGATCCAGTTCGTTCTTTGGGCTGGTGTTGATGTATGCATTGAGCATGTTAAATAGATTGTAATATATATATAAGAGAGAGGGTGAAAGTAACGGATATGAAAAGCGGAAAAAGCACACGGTTGACTTGGTTTCTTTTTATTTGAATTAATTTAAAATGTCTTGATTGTTGATTTGGTTTCTTTTCATTTGAATTAGTTTGAAAAGTCCTGATTGTTGACTTGGTTTCTTTTCATTTAAATTAATTTGAAAAGTCATGATTGTTGGTATATGATCCAAGGAATACTTTGGTTCACGGGCTTGGTACCTGTTCGAAGGGACTTCATTAACTCTATAAATAACCCCCACCATCAACCGAAAAAATTAATTCAAAAATTCAGATTTTTTGGAAATTCCAATAATTCTCTCTCTCTTCTCTCTCTCTACTTTTTCGATTCCTATATTCCTAGTTGAGTACAAGCATAACATTGCGTTCGCTGGAATCCTATTAGATTAAAGTGTTGCATCTGATAGGAACGAAAATCCGTTCTATCCTGGAAGACGATTGTTCACAACCTTGAGCATCGTGTGAGGGAGCAAAATCGTCTTAAGGACACATCGTGAATTCGATGGGCTCGAATAAATTATTTTCAGTATTCTATTATATTTTTATACTATACACCCAACAATATTAAGATAAATTTTTTATTTTTATTTATTTATTTTTAATTTTACATTTCCTTTACTTGTTATAGTATAGAAAGTGGTATTTATTTGATAAATAATTCTACTAGTTTTCTTCTACTCCTTTGTTATTTGTCGAACTTCTGTTTTTGTAACAAAAATGACTTCATCTGCAAACATTGTTGTAAGTTCCACAAATCCTGTGGGTGTTGGTGAAAAGCCACCAAAGTTCAATGGGTCGGATTTTAAGCGTTGGCAATAGAAGATGCTTTTCTATCTGACTACATTAAATTTGGCAAAGTATCTCAATGAGAGTCCTCCAAAGGTTGATGAAAAAGAGACTGATGTAGTCAAAGTGGCTGCAATAGATGCATAGAATCATTCCGACTTTCTTTGCAAGAATTATATTCTAAATGGTTTGGATGACACATTATATAATGTGTATTCTGGTACTAAAACAGCAAAGGAACTGTGAGATTCTTTAGATACCAAGTATAAGACAGAGGACGCCGGAATAAAGAAATTTATTGTTGGTCGTTTTCTCGATTATAAAATGGTGGATAACAAGTCGGTAATATCCCAAGTGGAAGAGAGTCAAGTTATTATTCATGACATTCATGCCAAGGGTATGTCCCTGAGTGAGTCCTTTCAGGTAGCAGCGGTAATTGAAAAATTACCGCCATATTGGAAAGATTTTAAGAACTACCTCAAGCATAAGCGTAAGGAAATGAAACTTGAGGATCTCATAGTCCGTATAAGAATTGAGGAAGACAACCGCAAGTCCAGAGGCTCAAATCTAATGGCATCAAGAGCCAATGTGGTGGAAAACGGATCAAAGAAGAGTAAGAAAAGGAAGCACAATGGAGATAGTTATAATACAAGATCTAATGTCTCCAAGAAATTCAAGGGAAAGTGCTATGAATGTGGCAAGCAAGGACACCGTGCAAAGGATTGTCGCAATCCGAAAAAGTCTAAGAAAATCAATGCTCAAGCGAATGTCACAGAGATAGACAAGTTATCTGAAGATCTTGATGTTATCAATCTATCCGCAGTAGTGTCACAATACAACCTTATAGACAATGCTAAGGAATGGTGGGTAGACACTGGAGCCACTCGTCACATATGTGGTAACAAGTGGATGTTTTCTGAGTTTTAACCTATAGAAGATGATGAAGAACAACTCTTCATGGGAAATGCTTCATCTTCTAAGGTCATCGGTCGTGGAAAGGTGATACTGAAGTTGACAAGCGGAAAAAACCTTACTTTGAATGATGTGCTCCATGTACCAGATATCCGGAAGAATTTAGTGTCAGGATCCCTACTAAGTAGGAATGGTTTTAAGTTGATCTTTGTATCCAATCAATTTATACTTATTAAGAATGAGATGTTTGTAGGAAAGGGCTATCTCAATGATGGGCTCTTTAAGATGAATGTAATGACTATTGTACCCAAAGTTAATAATAATAAGAGTGTTTCTTCTTCTTATATGCCAGAGTCATTTAATATTTGGCACGAACGAGTAGGACATGTTAATTATGATACCATTCGAAGGTTAATTAATTTAGAGTGTTTGCCTAAATGTGAGTTTAATCCTAATCATAAATGTGAAATATGTGTTGAGGCCAAGATGGCAAGGAAACCCTTTCATTCTATTGAAAGGAACACAGAACCTCTAGATTTAATTCACACTAATGTGTGTGATTTAAAATTTGTGCAAACTAGAGGTGGTGAAAAGTATTTTATTACTTTCATAGATGATAGCACCCGTTATTGCTATGTGTATTTGTTACGAAGCAAAGATGAAGCAATTGATATGTTTAAACACTTCAAAGCAGAAGTTGAGAATCAACTTGGTAGAAAGATTAAGGCTATAAGAAGAGATAGAGGAGGTGAATACGAATACCCTTTTGAACAAGTTTGTTTAGAAAATGGTATTATTCACCAAACTACTGCTCCTTATACGCCTCAATCTAATGGAATCGCAGAACGCAAGAATAGAACTTTGAAGGACATGGTGAATGCCATGTTGATTAGTTATGGTTTACCGCAAAAATTGTGGGGGGAAGCCTTATTAACTGCAAATTATATTCTCAATAAGATGCCTCATGAGAAAACCCACAATATTCCATATGAGTTATGGAAAGGTCACAAGCCTAACTATAAATACTTAAAGGTGTGGGGGTGCTTAACAAAAGTAGCAGTTCCTAAACCTAAGAGGACTGAGTTAGGACCGAAAACCATTGATTGTGTATTCATTAGTTATGCACATAACAGTAGTGCATATCGTTTCCTTGTCCACAAATCAAAGGTTCCTGATATTGATGCCAACACTATTATAGAATCAAGGGATGCTATATTCTTTGAAAATGTTTTTCCCTACAAAATGAATAATGAATCAGTTTCACTAAAGAAGCTAAGAGAGTCTATTAGTGATGGGAATAAAGAAGTTAATTCAGATGAACCTAGACGAAGTGACAGAGCTAGGATCTCTAAATCATTTGGACCTGATTATCTAACATATTTGTTAGAAAATGAGCCTCAAACATTTAAAGAAGCTATATCCTCTCCTAAATCTTCTTATTGGAAAGAAGCAATAAATAGTGAAATTGAATCCATCATGCAAAATCACACGTGGGAAGTAGTGGACTTGCCTCCTGGGAATAAACCCCTAGGATGTAAGTGGATCTTTAAGAAGAAATTAAAGGCCGATGGTTCAATTGAAAAATACAAGGCAAGGCTTGTAGTTAAAGGATACAAGCAAAAGGAAGATGTTGATTTTTTCGACACATATTCACCAGTTACAAGAATTACGTCTATACGTATGCTATTGGCAATAGCAGTTGTAAAGGGTCTTGAAGTACATCAAATGGATGTAAAAACAACATTCTTGAATGGTGAATTAGAGGAAGAGATCTATATGGAACAACCCGAGGGGTTCATTGCTCCCGGTCAAGAGAAAAAGGTTTGTCGGCTTATTAAATCTCTCTATGGATTAAAACAGGCACCTAAGCAATGACATGAGAAATTTGACAGTGTAATGTTGTCAAATGGATTCAGGATAAATGATTCTGACAAATGTGTTTATATGCTCACCCGAAGTTTTGATATGAAAGATATGGATCTTGCAGATGTTATATTAGGAATTAAGATTTCTAGAACATCTGATGGATTAATATTGTCTCAACCTCATTATGTTGAAAAAATACTTGATTGATTCAAGGAGTACAATATTAACCCAACTAAGACACCATTGAAGGTGAATATTCATTTAATGAAAAATACGGGTGCCAGTTTTTCACAATTAGAATATTCATGTATAATAGGCAGTATCATGTATCTCATGAACTGCACGCGACTGGATATTGCTAATGCAGTTAACCGGCTTAGTCGCTATACCAGTAACCCTAATAAGGAACATTGGAAAGCGATCATTCGAGTTCTAGGATATCTAAAGCACACCAAGAACTTTGGATTACACTACAAGAGATATCCAGCAGTGGTAGAAGGCTACACTAATGCGAATTGGATATCAGATTCTAGGAACTCTAAGTCTACTAGTGGATATGTGTTCACTCTTGGAAGTGGTGCAATATCTTAGAAATCATCTAAACAAACATGTATCGCGAGGTCAACAATGGAGTCTGAATTTATTGCTTTAGATAAAGTCGGGGAAGAAGTTGAATGGCTTAGAGACTTCCTAGAAGATATCTCATGTTGGGAAAAACCTGTGTCACCCATACGTATCCATTGTGATAGCCTGTCTGCAATTGGTAGGGCACGGAGTAAGATGTATAATGGTAAGTCTAGAAATATTCGTCGTAGACATAATACCATTAGAAGGTTGCTTTCTAGTGGAATTATCTCAATTGATTATGTGAGGTCAAAGGATAATATTGCGGATCCGCTTACAAAGGCATTAACTATAAAACAAGTAGAAAGTTCATCATGGGGAATGGGCCTAAAGCCTATGGATAGATAAAGTCGTCATGGTGGCAACCCAACCTAGTTGACTGGAGATCCCAAGATCTAGGTTCAATGGGAAAACTGAACTATGGATGACTCGGTGTTGCACTGAGGAATCTATTTTTATCTACCCATTCCTATGATGAAATAGTGCAAAGAAAGGATAAGGTTAAGCTATGCTTTTAATGATCCCTATAACTTAATATGTTTAAGTAAAATATCTAAAGGATACAATAATTAGGAGATCACCTATGTGAGTGGGAAGGGGCCGCTTTTGTGAGAATTTCGAAGGCTGAATTCTCTAACACACTCACAGAACCAGGAGGTGTTCATGGCCGAAACGAACACAAACGTGAGAACCAACTATGCTTGAAGGAAGCTGTGTGTTTTTTTATTGTCTCGGTTTACACTAGACGACTGACTGTTCAAGGTAGACCTGTCCACTGATTGGCCAGTAAACCCGATAGAAATTCACTATGGAAAGTTCAAAGTCTCAAACTACTTATCCAGATGCAGTTTTCTTCACTTGTGCTCAGTTAGTTTAATTATGGAATGAAAGCTAATTTTATCTTTCATACAGGGAATGGACGCATTCCACGAAAAGATATTATTACTTTGTGGTAGGGTAATGTGAGAGATACTAATTTAAGCATAATTTGTTCATGCTTGTGATATATTACAATCTAGTGGGGGATTATTAAATAGATTGTAATATATATATAAGAGGGTGAAAGTAACAGATATGAAAAGCGGGAAAAGCACACGGTTGACTTGGTTTCTTTTCATTTGAATTAATTTGAAAAGTCCTGATTGTTGACTTGGTTTCTTTTCATTTGAATTAATTTGAAAAGTCCTGATTATTGACTTGGTTTCTTTTCATTTGAATTAATTTGAAAAGTCATGATTGTTGGTATATGATCCAAGGAACACTTTGGTTCACGGGCTTGGTATCTGTTCGAAGGGACTTCATTATCTCTATAAATAACCCCCACCATCAACCGGAAAAACTAATTCAAAAATTCAGATTTTTCGAAAATTCCAATAGTTCTCTCTCTTCTCTCTCTCTCTCTCTACTTTTTCGATTCCTATATTCCTAGTTGAGTACAAGCATAACGTTGCGTTCGCTGGAATCCTATTAGATTAAAGTGTTGCATCTGATAGGAGCGAAAATCCGTTCTATCCTGGAAGATGATTGTTCACAACCTTGAGCACCGTGTGAGGGAGCAAAATCGTCTTAAGGACACATCGTAAATTCGGTGGGCTCAGATAAATTATTTTCAGTATTCTATTATATTTTTATACTATACACCCAACAGAGCCTACTGACCTTTGTTCCCTGGAAGTCTAGAACCATGGAAGTATAACTGTATAACTACTACTAGTACTACTTTTTTTAATTTTTTATCCCCTTCTCCTTCCCTTTCCTGAAAGCCAAATGGCTAATTATGTTATTCATCCATATGAGAAGATCATATAAGTAAGGAAGTTGAAATTCCATACACAGGAAAACAAGGAGTTAATGGCATATTGAGGCTATGTGATGCTCCAATATTGCTTGATTTGTTAGTTATCATGCTGCACAATGAAGGATGTTTTCTACGCTTACTGATGATGTTGCGCAATCTCTTTGAAGAAATGAAGAAGATTCCCTGAATATAAACATCATAAGGGGGTCGTGAAGGCTTTGGTAGATTGGCGGCACTATAAAATTATTATTGTTATAATAGAGAGAGAAGCACACGATATTCAAATGTGAGATCTCTGCTATTTGTAAACTTATAGCTTGTTTGGAATTGCTTATCAAAAATAGTTATTTATAATAACTACTTATTTTAGAAATTTTTTTGGCTAAAAAGTTTCTAAAATAAGTAATTATTATGGATAATTAATTTTAATAAGTAACTCCAAACACAAGCTTAATGTTTACCATCAATTCAAACTTAAAAACAATCAGATTCTAAGAGGATATGCTAATAACTTTTTCGTCAACTGATAGTTCTAACCCCACCCCAAGATTCGGCTCACATAAGAAATTCCTCATTATTGAAGAGCACATGATCAGAAGCCAAACTAAGGATATTGCCCGAAGAATTCCTTATAGTAGCAGTCGTTGCGAGAGAATAGTCTGAGACCAAGAGTCTTTAAGTCATCCTCCTTTTTATAGAAAGCTGGAGTTGGATCGACATGTCGAATATACATTAACCATGAGTGGTATTTGGTGCATATATATATATATATATATATATATATTTCAGTTGGCGTTGGGAATCTCTGCTTTATAAAACCAGTTGAGTTTGCAATTTTAGGAGATTTTACAACCGTTTTCTTTACTAATAATTGTCTCCGAACTTTTTGGATTTTCTATTATATATATATTGATCAAGAAGGAAATTATAAATCTAAAAAAATGTCTTTGTTACATGGTTCATAAAAACTAGGAGATAGTGTGTACCTTCTAATCTATCAAACATCGATGCAGGGTAAACAACAGGGGAGAGATGTCATACACATTAATTAAGCAATTATTTTATCAGGATTATAAAGGAGTATCAAGTGACATTTTCTAGAATATAAAGAAAATGTTTCCTTCATATTAAAAAAATACTTTATTATTAAATTTTTATATTAAAAACATTTTTTTAAAATTAAAATATTTTTTTTTATTTTTATCCTCAATGTTTTAATTATATAATAATAATAATAATAATAATAATAATAATAATAATAATAATAATAATAATAATAATATACTACTAGTAGATATAGATGATACAACTGATAGGTTAGGTTAGGAGGACACTAAAAAAAAAATCAACTAGGTACAAAATTTTTTGCAATAAAATTGATTTGATTCAATTTCCAAAACTCCCACTACTAAATCCACATTCAAAAAATATACTAGTCCCTCCCTTTTTTCCATTTTGTACCGATTATTGGTGACAATCGGGTCGGACAGATCGGGTTCGAGTTGGATTATAGTGGGTTGGGTCGTTCTCGGGTCGTGTTGTTTGTAGGTAATTTTTTTACGGGTTGGTTGTGGAGCGGATCGGTTTATTTTGGATCACCTTATTGTTCAAGTAGAGTCTGGTTTGGGTTCAAGTCATTTCGGGTCCGAGTTATATGAGATTAATTTACCAGGTCAGGTCGGGTTTAGGTTTGGGTTATTTCGAGTCCTAATTCAGATTATTTAGGGTTAGCTTGTAGGGCCAGATCGGATCTATGGATGTAAATAGGATAGATTTTATCCAAAACACAATAGGTTTTATCTATCGGATACTTAAGTAGATATAGATAAATGGATATGGATAATGTAAAAAATACCCATCGAATACGGGTATGGGTTATCCATAGTCGTACCTATACCCATACCCGTATCCATATCGATATCCGTTTACTCGATATATAATTACCTTTCTACCCTTAATTTTAAAATAAATATAGTATAAATTATGGTTAAATTTGTCATTTGACTTAACTCTAAATGAATTTATTCTATGAAAAATATCCGTTAGTGGGTAACAGATATCTAACGGACATGGATATAGTCATAGATGTGTAAGTGGATACCTATTCCGGTATAGGTATAAATTTGAATATGGATATGAATACGGGTATGGGCGTACTTACCTCGTTTATATCCTTATTGGATCGGGATTGGGTCGAGAAATATCCGATTATGATAATTTTGTGTTTGAGTTAATTTGACGGATTGGGTTTGGTTTAACTTGACGAATCAGATATTTGAAGTTTTGACGGGTCAGGTTGGATACGGGCCAAGCTAGTCCTAAATCAAATCACTTTAGATTTAGGTCAAATCGGACATTGATCACTAAAATTAATCTAAATCATTACCCTCGTATCCAAACATTAAGTTTAACTTCATGTAAGCATATGATTAATAATGTGTTAGAATATTATTGGTGTTTATTAGTATAGCTTTATAATGTTGTGTTTTTATGGAAAAAAATTGGTAAAATTAGAATATTATTGGTGAATAAGTAAGTTCACAATAAAAGTAAAATAAATAAATAAAATTTAAATAATAATATATTTTTAAAAGATTAAAATAAATAATAAGACATGCATATTTATTTTATTATCATAACTGATTAATATCGAACTCAGTTTTATAAAGTCGGTTCGGGTTTATAGCGGATTTGATTAATGTCGGGTCAAATTTAGGTCAGGTCTGATTTTTTATATTCGGGTCAGCATCGAATCGAATTTGAAACGAATCAAATTGATAAATTTATTGAGTCATATCGGATTGAATTTTATGCAGATAAGTTGGATCAATTTTTACCAACTTTATGATGTATACAATATAAACAATAATATTAAATCGATTATGCTAATAATAAATGGAAAAAACTTTATAACCGCCGTGGATCAATATTCTGAACTTCCTTTTCACCTGTTTCTTTTATAAATTAATCGCTGAAGTACAAAACTTTTCGATCGCTACTGGTGAAATTGTAAGATTTCAAATCGGCCTTTATCCTGCTGATCTCACATTTCAATCTACTGCTCAGAAAATTCATGGAAGTGAGCGACAAAAGGTTACAAATTTGCAAGCCTTAGACCTCAACGGCATTATTAAACACGCAATTATGTGTAAATATATCCACCGCGCACACAGGCACTTCTAGTACCATCCCACATCGATTATTCAGCAAACCACCGCTCCACATGTCTAACAAGGGAAAAATATCCCTATGTAAATGTCTTTTTTGACTGGAATTGTTGCCATAATCCTCTCTCAAGTGCATAACAACAAAATGTCGTGATTAGATTTTATTTATTTTTCTACGGCCCACAAAGCCAATCAGAAAATCTGTCCGTTGGAAATGGTGTCGAAACGATACAGGGATAAAGAAAACGGCGCTGCTTCGTCGCAGTGCAGCTCAGAGGAAGCAGAACAATAGTAGTGAACATAAATTGAAGTCCTAAACCCTAATTCTAACCCAGAAAATGCCAGCAGATACGAAGACTCCAAACCCTGATATAAAGGTCAAAAAGCGTGAAAGACGTCTAAGTTTACCCGAGTTATGGTTCAAAGATCAACAATTGAAGCATTGTCTCTTCAAAATGCATCTTCAATCTCGTACTGCTAATAAAACCCTAACTATAGGTGACGGCGACCCTTTCTCTCAGCTCTCCGATGAGACCCTCTCTTTGATTCTCTCAAAGATTCCGGATTTGCAGTATGCCTCTAATTCTTTAGTCTGTAAGCGGTGGCTTTCTCTTCAAGGTCGACTTGTTCGTTCTCTTACCCTGCTTGATTGGGGATTCCTCGAGTCTGGAAGGTTGACTCGTCGTTTCCCTAACTTGACTGGAATCGACTTTGTTCGAGCTTGTTTTCCGTCTTTCGGTAATTCTGGCATTTTCTTGTCTCATAAGCTTCTGTCTGTTCGTATTGACTCCGACTTCGTCAATGATAAGTTGTTGGGCGAGCATGTTTTGTTGGATTCTGATTCGGTTGACAGGGGATTGAAAATGCTTGCTTTTGGATGCCCTAATCTGAGGAAATTGTCATTAATTAATGCAAGTGAGGAGGGGCTGGGTTATTTATCTGAGGAATGTGTCACACTGCAAGAATTGGAGATACATTGCTGTAGTGATATGTCACTGAAGGCTATTTCAAGGTTTAGGAACTTGCAGTTGTTGAAATTGGTTGCCTCTGTCGATGGCCTCTATGATTCGACGGTTACCGACATTGGATTAACAATTTTAGCTCAGGGTTGTTGGAGATTGCTCAAGCTTGAACTCATCGGTTGCGAGG
Organism: Tamarix austromongolica; assembly: GCA_039764185.1. Lineage (NCBI taxonomy): Eukaryota > Viridiplantae > Streptophyta > Magnoliopsida > Caryophyllales > Tamaricaceae > Tamarix > Tamarix austromongolica. The sequence continues at coordinate 15,336,114 of CM077819.1, forward strand.
GTAGTTATGACGGGTTAAAAGCTATTGGCCAGTGTTGCCCAATGTTAGAGGAGTTGACTATATGTGATCATAGGATGGATGGTGGATGGTTGTCTGCTCTCTCATATTGTAGCAATTTGAAGACCTTGAAGCTCCAGTCTTGTAAAGATATTGATTCATGTCCTGGGGCAGAGGAGCATTTGGGTTCTTGCCGTATGCTTGAAGAGCTGTACTTGGAGCGTTGTCAAATACGGAATAAACAAAGCATCAAGGCCCTTCTTTTAGTGAGTGAATCAGTTAAGGCCCTTGCATTTCGAGATTGTTGGGGATTGGAGGATGACGTACTTCAGTTTGCGGGTATATGTAGGTATGGAATCCGTATGACATATCGCTTGTAATTCGGTTTCCAATCTTGAATCCTCGATTACATTACCTGGTGTTGTTGAATGTGCATTTTATTCTCTTTCTTATATCATTGCTTCATTTTTGTTTCTGTTTTCTTTCTTTTATAAAGAATATCAGTCGATGCAAGTGCTAAAGTTAATTGCGTCGACATATTTTGTCAGGCCACCGGTGGCGTTGTTACTTCTAACCTAAAGTGTCTGACTGTTTTATTGCTTTTATTAGTGTTATTCTGTAACTTCAAAGACTTGGGGCTGCAAGCGAATAAGTAAAATAGATGAAGAAAGTTATAAGTTTGGAAAGGGACTAAAATGCATTCGTATGGGATAATAAGGGCTTGTGTATAGACAAGTGGCTCAACGTTGAAGTTACTTTAATGTGCAAAAGAGTACCGAGATCCTTGCAGATTTGGCATATTTTGGCATTCTTCAGGTATTGACTATTATTGATATCCGCCACCGGATTGGGCATATGTTACTATAGTTAATACAACCCATTAATTCATTAAACGTTGAGTTCCCTGTGTGACTCTAGGATTTACTAGCATTTTTATTAGTTACAGAAAATTTTGCCTTGTGTTATTGTGTCTGAACATTTATGGTATTGGAAAATTTGATGACACTGGGCTGCAATTTTGGAAGGAGACTTTAAGTTTAATTAATTGCAAAGAAAAGATAAACAGTTAAATTTTCCCAAATTTGCAAGGTGGCATCTTCGTGGCTCTAGTTTCAGGTGTATGATAGCTCACCTTTTGGCTCGTCCAAAATGACAGCAAAGGTAACTTATAATTAGAGGTACCATGGTGGCTCTAGTTCTGACCACATTGTGTCCACCCAACATGTTAGATATGCTGACATTGATCTTAAGTTCTGTTCGGCAATTTCATAGCTCATTGGTTTCAGATTACTCTCAATGGTGTTTCAGGCAATATACTCACCTTTGAATCGAATACCCTGTGGTCTGTACAAACTGGAATGCAATAAGTAATAACACAAGGTTAATCGCTGGGAAATCAGTCAATTTGTTTAACTGATGGCAACCAAAGAGAGTTAGACGCAGAAGAAAAATTAATAATTTACGTGTGTTTGTGTTCAAAAAGCTTTATTTATTTACTTATTTATTTATCTTATTTATAAGGAGCCCATTAGGTCGGTATAAATTTCCATATGTAACCACAATCATTGTAAATGTGTATCTAGGGAAGGGAATTCAAACCTAGGACCTCTAGTAGTCACACTTCAGGCTCAACCATCAAGCTATTTGTTTGGACTGAAACTGATGTTAGGTGTGACTAAGAGTCGGAAGTCTTACACAATAGTGTGTGCGGCCCATGGGGATGAACTCTTATGCATGCTACAAAATGAGAACATTACCAGACTTTGAAGTAATTTTTTATTTATATTATTTTTTTCAATATGGCTTTGTTGGAGAATCTGGCAGAGAAGTTTAATCTACATTGATCCCTAGGAGAGGAACTCTATGACCAAGAGGAGTTGGACTATTATAAGAAAGTGTGCTTTTGTTAGTAATCATCTTTTCAAAGTATTTTGTGCCAGTGGTGAAATTGAGTCTTTTGATCCTTATCGACTTGATTTGCAGTTATACTTCTTTATTTTCCATTCGAAGTGTTGATTAATAATTGAATGCTAAACCATATGTGCATATTTACTTGAAAATTTACATTCAAGAATTTTTTATGGGTACTTCTAATTTTTGTTATAGAAAAGTGAAGTCCTTATCTTTGGAAGAATGCTCATTGGTGACAACTGAAGGCTTGGATTCGGTTCTCCATTGTTGGAAGGATCTTGAGAAGCTTAGCATAGTGTCATGTAACAACATAAAGGTTGGCGACATTACTCCTGCAATGGCAACCTTGTTTTCTACTCTAAAAGAGCTGAAATGGAGACCAGATTCAAAGTCTCAGCTGTCATCTAGTCTTGTTGACACTGGAGTTCGAAAGAAGGGCAACAGATTTTTCAAACGGGTACGACAACTTGAATTATAATTCGCCACCTGTTGCTGCAAGAATCTTCTTAAGGTTAAATCGATGGAAACCAATTGGTTTTCTGGTGCAGTCTGATTTTAAAGGTTTGGCTTGTCATCTCCTAAATTCAGATGTCCCTTGATGTTTCAATCTATTTGCAGGAGTTGTAAACTGATATTAACTGTACTTTGCCTGCTTTTTTCCAAATTTTCAGAGGAATTAATCCAGCAATCCGACTTTTGATGGCTTCCTGCACATGTGGAGAGTGTTTGTCAGGTTCATTGTTTGTATCACAGCCTTGTGACTAGAGGTGGCAAATAGGTCATACGGGTCAAGTTAAAATTTAATTGTTATGCAGTTGAGTCGGGTTGGGCTAGGTTCAAGTGCCTTCTGAGTTGGGGTCTAGTTTAGGATAGTGGTGATTCGGGTCAAGTCTAGGTCTAACCCATTGGATTTTTTCGGTTCGAGTTCGATTCGAGTCTATAGACTTTAAGTTGGATCGGATTTAGGTCTACACACTTTAAGTCATATCAGGTTTAGACCGAGTTAATTAAATTTAGAATTTGTATTAATATTGATCGTTATCAATGTAATATAATTAATAAATTAAATTTTGTATTTTATTATTATTGTTATGCTTATTATAGTAATTGTTATCATAATTAGACCTGACAAAGCTGACCCAACCCGAATAACCCAACTTGAAACCCAATAGTGACTTAAAAAACAAAATCCGTTCGTAACTCGAAAGCCCGAACTAATCCGATTCAATTCGAACCTGACCCGAACTTAGCTAACCCGATAATGATCCGAATCCAAATTGATCCGAACCGAAGTGACCCAAATCAATAATAATCCGAACCGAACCAGACTTGAACCGATAATTGGTTATTCTTATTCATATATGATATTTGTAACTCCATATACTTATCAATTTTTGGAACAATGTAAATAAATGCAAACATTTATAAGCATAAATTTATATTTTTGCTTCACTTTATTTGATAACTTCCTACAACTTAAATTCGACACTTTGGACTATAATAATAAAAAACTTAATGACGGATCAATAAACTTATAAAATCTAGAACTTATGAGCATAACCTTTCAATTCAATTTCAAAATGATTATATATTATAATGGTATATATATAATCTACATTAGAAAAAGTCTAATTGGATGGGATCTACAATCCAAGTAATGAATATTCATAATAGAAGGTGGACATATACTCTAATGTAACCTTCATAATCTATTGCATTACCTTCATACATCAGTAACAATCCATTCATGTCCCTCAGAACAAAATTAGCACAAAATACATTAAAGAAACAACCATACAAGTGAAAGACCACAAAGTATCGATCTTAAATAGTTTCAATGCTTGAAGTCATAGAATACTTCAAACATGATGGAATAGCTTGTGCAGTTATGCCATGTGAGGTGCTGTGCCAACTCGCATTCCTATAAAATGAATTAAAAAATTAATGTAGGAGAACCGATCCTCAAATCTAGCTCTTTACAAATAATTTTCTAAACATTATAAATTCAAACGATGATGAATAAGAAAAAAAAACTCAAGTAAATATTGATACCAAAAGAAGAAGAAGAAGAAGAAGATGAAGAGCGATATGGTATTGTATTAATGATTCATGAGGACTCGATAATCAAATTAAGTATGTTATCATATGCTCATTGTATGATACAAAATACACAATAATATCAAATATGTTGATAATTACTAACAAATAAATACAATAGAAGTCCAAACAAGTGTAAATAAGAAAACTAGAGCATTGATAACACACCTACAATGAATACTTGATCCTCTCTTTAATGGATGAAGGTGAATACCTCTCTTTGATTGAAGCCCTGGCCTTGAGGTAAGTAACCAAAAAATCACTAACTAAAAAAAAAGAAATTTAAGATCCAAAAGGCAAAAGATGTCCTATAGGATAGTTATAATACTAAGAGAAAGACATCACCTAACCATCACCATATATGTTGTTACAAAAATATCACACTAACAAGTCACACACCTTAATCTGAGGTTTACATAACAATAAGGAAAGAAAAGATAATATCACCCCATTTTTAACTCCAAACCTAAACCCCTTTATTTGTTAAGGGAAGATATGGTTGAGATAATAACAAGACAACAGCTACCAATACAACCTGTAAAAGATCAAAGAAGCCACATCATTAATTCAGAGACTTGTTTTTATAAAACCTGCAACACTAATAACCTTCTCACTACAACATATAAAGAACTAAACTTTCACCTATTAAAGTTAATATTGCTACTAAAAGCAACCTATGAAACTTATAACATTAAAAACTCCTGCAACCTCTGCAAAAATATCAGTGTAGTCCTCCCTGTAGTGAAAGAGCATGTAGTTAAATGCACTCCATTTGGATAAGAGCTACATACTTAACTATCAATTATATAAAGAACTAAGATAGTACATATGGACGTTATTAAGGGTGTCTAATAAGGGGGTTAGCTCCATCCCACCCCACATTGCAACCAACATATTCATCTTCCTTAGTTGCTAGAGAAACAATAACACATTAGAAATTTACTATACTGTAGAAACAAAGAAGTTAATAAAAGCCTTAAAAACACTACCTTCAAAACCATACAACCAACTACGAGTAGTTATGAACACTTCAATATTTTCAAACAAGTACGAGCTTCTCCACTTATTTAAAACCTTACCTCTAATGCTAAAAGTTGATTCTGATGTGACAATTGTAAGGGACACACATAAAATATCCCTAGTTAGATGTGAAAGCTCTCCATATTAAGACTCATTCTCTCTCCAAAAGCCAAGAATGTTCATCTTGATTTTGTGGTCTATTCTAAGATCATCTCGATACTTATCCAACTTTGTCTTTTCATTATAAGTGTATGTAGTCTAATTTTCATCAAAACCCTAAAAATTACAAAAAAAAATGGATATATATATAATAACAAAACAATAATGATAAAAAAAAATTATATATAATAGTCAATTGAATATAAATATAATAACAAATCAAAATCAAAGGAAAGGCATAAAAGATTAAGGGAAGATGAGAAATACAAACTTACAGCAGAGAAATCAAATTTGCACTTGCAAGTAGAACCAATGATGTTAGTGTCTGATGTTGATGATGTTCCACAAGAGTTATTGCAAGTACCTCCTCTATCATTAACCGAAGGATACTCCACTAGGAGCATCCCTAACTTAAATCGTACATCACTAACCTTCAGAGAAGCCCTTGTTCCATCCTCAAATAATTTTTGATAACAATACTTTAGAAAATCCAACTTATAACGAGGATCAAGAATCACAACAAAAGCAAATAATGTACCATATTCATTCCCATCTAAGTTGGCCCAATACTTATCAAATTTAATCTTCATTTCTATAGCCATTTTCCTTAACACTTCATAGTCACCCTTTACCAACTCATTTAAAAGCATTTCGATCTTCCATACATTCTCAAAATACAAATTTGTCGTGGGATACTAACTACCAGAAGATAACTTAGTAATATCATAAAATAGTTCCAAGACACTACAAATTTTTTCAAGTATATCCCACTCATGAGGTCTTAGAAAATTCTTGTACAAGGGGTCAACAACCACCATCTCCTTAAATCCATTACGATAAATAATATCTCTATCAATCATCAAATAAGTTGAGTTCCATCTTGTGGGAACATCAAGCCATAATGCTTTAGTATATGATATCCGAGCTAATTTCACACAATTTCGAAATGTAGTCTTCCTCGATTCTGACCACTTGATGTATTTTACACTATCTCTAATCTTAACAACAATATCCTCTATCACCTTAAGTCCATTCTTAACAATGAGATTCAAAACATGAGCACCACACCGAACATGTTAGTAAATGCCATCATGCAACAAAATTTTTTAACCGTTTAGTGTATTTCTCAAACGATATTGCATTTTATCATTGCTAGAAGCATTGTCTAATGTGATAAAGAAAATCTTATCCTCAATATCCCAATCTTGAAGCAAACTTAATACTGAATTATGTAAGATTTTTCTTGTATGTGGTGTTTCTATATGATGAAAATTTAGTACTCTACTATTCAACTTCCAATTAGCATCCACAAAATGAGCAGTCAAACACATATATCCCTCGGTTTGACAAGAAGTCCACATATCAGAAGTCAGACAAATACGACCAGAGATGCTACGAAGATAGTTCTTAAGCTCAATTTTCAAGTTTGAATGCAATTTCAATACGTCCGATTTTGCAGTATTGCTACAAATGGTTCTAACTTGATTATTCAAGTATACATGAATTTCTCTATTAACTTTGTGTTCAACCTAAAAGAATACATACCCATGTTTGATGATAGCCCTTGCTAATAGATCTCTGTAGATCTTTTGGTCATAAACATTAGATTCTACTTTCATAGTTTGTTGATATGATGGATATTTATCAAGATGTATTTTTAGATTTATTGTTCCATAGTGTGAACTAGCAATGAAAGAAACCACCTTAAAATGGTTGTAAAGTGCTTTCTCTTTTCCATCCTTGGTCTCGGTTCCTTTAAGCCTTAGAAATTCTTTCCAAACTAAACTCCTTTTCTTATCTGCTTCTTGCATTTTAGGATTCAGAAGATTACTAGCACCATAATTTCCAGCTTCTATGACCACAATAAATTATTAGTATTGGTATTTTATTAAAATGATCACGAAATCGCATACAATACAGATAAATCAAGTTTCCATCCTTAATCGTTTTTGCTTATTTTCAATCATCCGAGACAACTATAATCAAGTTCAATACTGATCTCAATCATTAAAATATACTAAGGCCATCCTAGGTTCAATTATTCACATTTGGGTGCATTAGTTAAAAAATGACCAAAATACCCCTAAGGCCAAAATTATCAGATTATTATCCATTTAAAATACTAAATCCATTTTACTTATTAATTTGTCATAAAAAGGATAAAATACCATAAATAAATTATTTATCATGTAATTAAATTAATAGGTATACCAAATGACCATTTTGCCCTTATACATAATTTTGCACATAAAATCCTAGCATGTGTATCTAATACATCCAAAATCACATAATATTATGCTCAACGATATATATAATACACATTAGGCATACTTTTTAGGATAAAAATCATAATACCCACAAAATGATAAAATTTCCCCTAGGGCACATATAGATAATAATTATACTACAAATATTTTTAAGTATGCTCAAACTATTGTTTTATACATTCATATCATATAAAATATTTACCCAACATTAGAATCATTTTAATTGTACTCTTATACCCAAAATATTTTACATCAGATAACATGCTTATTTTACCAATTTTTATGATAACAATAAATACCACACAATTTTAATGTAACGGATCATGCTTAACATATTTCACACATAAAAATATTAATGTTCTGTTATGTAATATTTATTATTTTAATAAATTATAGCAATTGCCTGAATTCCAGTAAAAATAGCGGTATCCTACTAAAATTATGAGGTCCCGCTAATCAAATTTTTGTACCTAAAAATAATACCACAAATATTGAATTAATATCTATCAAGTAGAATACTAATTATAACAATAAAATATTTATTTTTCAAAAATTACCAAAATACCCTTACTTACTAATAATGGGTGCCAAAATAAATTTTAAACAAACCAAACTCTTGCACATGCAGCCATGCACGCAGGGGGAAAAGGGGGCAGCGGAGAGGTGCAGCCGTGCAGGTGCTGGTTGGGACTTGGATGGTTGGGTTGGCTATAGAGTGGCTTAGCTGGGACAATTGAATTTGGTTTAACTAGTAGAAGAATGAGCGAGTAGATTTGAACGAGGTCCCCTCGGAAATCACCTTTGCAGTTTCTTCTTAGTGTATTTGGTTTTGGAGGAATATGCAATTATTTAATGGAGTCGACCTTTGGCATGCTGCTAGTTGGGTTCACTGTTTTGCGAAGAATGAGATCCATGCACGGATAAAGGTTTAAGCACTTCTTCACCCGAAACACATCAAGCAACCTATGGCTTTGGGTGGGACTCCGCCTCCAAAGGGTGTCGTTAAAGTTAATGTTGATGGCAACAAGATTAGCAACCCCAGAAACATTGTTGTTGGCGATGTGGCGAGCGATTGTCGAGGGCAGTTGCTTCTATGTTTTTCAACTAACTTGGGATTCGAATCAGTTATGGTAGATGAGCTTTGGGTTATCCTTCATGGCCTCCAAGAATCAAGGAGAAGAAATTGGACCCGTGGTATTTTGTATAGTGATTCTTCTTTGGTCGTGTGTTTGGTTAACGAGGGTTGTCACCATACTTACCCACACCATTTATTAGTTCTAGCTTGTTTAATATTGATTCAGGGATGAGATCTCTGGAAATTTGTTCGCAAATTTATGGAAACTAATGTCTCGGCTGACCAGATAGGTCGTTATGGCCACCAAGTTCCATTTGTAGCTCACTTATTCAAGATTGGGAGATAGTTGTGTAGGAAGTGTTGAAAGTGTAGAGGGAGGAGGCTGGAGCTAGGCGGTGCACTGGTAGGTGGATGAAAATGGAGGGGAGCAAGGGGCTGGGCCGCTGGGGTGCCTAGGTGGTGAGGATGGGCTGGAGTGTTGTGGTTGGTTAGGTGGTGCAGAAATGGAGAAGCTGGTTGGGGCTCGGACGGCTCGGTGTGTTTATGCGTGTGTTATGTATGTTGTGTTGGGGTCCCTCCTTAATTACAGGGGTTTGCCAATAATAATAATAATAATAATAATAATAATAATAATAATAGGGATGATGCATGAGTTACAAAGATGATTAATACTTTGTACCTCTTGGGAATTTGAGAAGGTAAGTGCATTTTATCATGTGTAAGTTACCAAGGTTCATTGACTTAATTTAATAGGAGAGCATTCAAGAGTCATCTTATGGCCTTTGGGTTACCCCCTTCTACTCCTATAAATAGGGTCTTTGGGAAGGCTTAGATCATCAAGCAAAGCAAGCAATCCTCTACATAAAGAGAGAAAGTGAGAGCCACTACAAAAAGTGAGGTGCTTGAGAAAAGTTCTCATATTTTCTCAAGCGAAGTTTGAGTGATCCACCACTTAATTGGTGAGAGAGTCCATCCTTTGTAATCCATCCTCTTTTGGGCAAAGAAGTTGAGTGAGCCTCTAGTTCATACTAGAGAAGAATTACTTGTAATCCTATTATCATCATAGTGGAAGGTTCGTGGTTTTTCCCTTCAACTTTAAGGGTTTTCCACGTAAAAATTTAGTGTCTTTATTTTTCTATTTCTGCTATTTTTGTTTTGCCCATTTTAATCATACAAGGAAGGAAAAGGTCTTCCGCTATCAATCGGTCCTTTTTCCACAACATGTTGTAATCTATATGTAGAGGAGGGCTGAGAAGGGAAAGGGTTGAACCGTTGGAGAGTATCGGTGATTCCTGTGTCATTCAGTACTCAGTATGTTGTATGTGTGTATACGTATGAGAATAAAATGGCCCATGTTATCTCAAAAATAAGCAATAAAAAGAAAAGAACAAATGCTAACAAGAGTTAAAAATATAAGAACAACGCTGGTAGGCAGACGAAAATAAGCAAAATTTTCTGGTTATTAATAAAAATCGACACCTTATTTAGTGTTAACAAGAGTTTAAATGGCTATATTTGCAATAGCCTACACCAACCTGGGGTGATGCTGCAAGCATGGGAATAATATAGGCAGTCAGGCACCGAAGTTGGCACCAATTTGTCGTCCAAATTCTCAGACAGAAGGCTGCGCAGAAATGGAGAAGGTGGTTGCGTTAGCTCGGGCTCACCGGCTGGGTGGTGTGGTGTGTGTATGCATGTGTTATGTATTAATGTATGCAGAGTTGCAGGTGTTTGTGTGGAGTGAGATAAGGAGTGAGACAAGGAGAGAAATTGGGGAGAAAATTGGGGGCGAAGAGGGGTAGAAATAGGGGTAAAAATAGTATATTAGATTTGGAGGAAAAATAAGATATAGATATTTTATTTAGGGGAAAATAATATTTAGGTGAAATATTAAATTTATTAGAAAATATGAAATATTTTAACTAATATTTTAGTATAGTTTATATAAAATTAAGAGGCTTAGAAAAATAAGAAGTGAAATATTTAAGAGGGGACAAAGTGTTAAAAAAATATTTAGTATTTAATGTATAAAAAATAATATGAGTCAAAAATGAGACTTTTAAATAAAATTTAATCATTGTAAGATTTTGATTTTATTTTCTCATAGTATTTAAATTTAATAATAATATATATAATGTTATTATTAATTATAATTATCATTTAATTTAAAGATACAAGTTATTTGTATTTCTAACCCTAATTAAAGTTTGAGACTAAATTATATATGTAATTTATTCACAGCTATTAACTTTTTTTAATTGGATGATCAATGATGTTGGAGCTTAAAAATAAAGATTGATTAAAACTTGAAAGATAATATGTCAATTTGTTTATGGAATTACTGTATAATAAGTTAATTACTAATATAAAAGGGTAACTAAGTTATAATTTTATAAATTTACTTAAAAATGTGCATCTTCGACAGTAAGTTTTTTTTTGTAATTAAATTAATGACAAGTGAGATATTTATAATAATTGCAACCAACTAAAATTGAGTTAACTCATTAAATAAATTATATTTCTAGTATTTATTTTGATGTTGATTTATTTTATATATGAATATTTAATATTTTCATATTGTATATTGAATTTCCCTTATATAATAGTATCTTAGCATATCATAGAATCTATGACAACACATTAATAGAAATTCCAATCCATTCCATTTAACACCACATCAAACATCCCAGTCACCACCCTTATAAATATGAAGAGCAAATCCATCTGTGATTATAAACTAATTTATCCAATTTGATAAATTTAGTTGTAATTTAACAAGGAATAAATGAGTTTAAAAATATATAGAACTCGCATTAAATATTAACAACTGTGGTCAATATAAGTAAAAATTGAGAAGATAAAGAATATATGGCCTTTTTAGGCCTTAATCAATTCAACTCATCTCTCATAACAAATCAAGGATAAAGAATATGTTTGAGGAAACACTTATTGGAAGAATATTGTGTATGATGATTTGGAGATGAGTCGGATATACGGGTATGGGAGGATGCATGAGTAAGCCATAATAGAAGGTATTTTTGACTTCATCCAAATGGTTTAGATTAGAAAATAAGTTCATAATTATTGAAATGCAACACATGTGAGATATATCATCAAATTGTTAGATCATGGCTCTTAGCAAAGGAATACAAATTTATGATAACCTATTTTACAACCTATGAAATTATTGGATATTTTAAAGCTTTATTAAATTTACAACCAACTAGGAATAATATTAGCTAGGCATGATATTGAGTTAAAAGATCTAAAGGGAGCCAAGGATGAGTCGCCGTCATCAAGTTTGCAACGACAACAAATCTAGCACCTCACAATCCTCACTAAGAATATCAAATTAAGATTAATACTTCAAAGAATCAAAGTCTTGTAAGGAGTAGCTATTAACTAAAATAGGTTGGTTGAAAAATGTACGAATGGACCAATGTGTGAGATGTGTGAACAAGCAACTTAGACTTTGGTGCATGAGATTAATGATTGCCCCATTACCCAAGTGTTTTATTTGGATGATGATAATCCATAGTGAAGTTGTACACTATGAAAAGATAATGAATTTGATTGGGTCTATTTCACAATCTAACACTTAGATGACGAGACGTTAGAAATGACGCGTACACTAATATGGGTTATTTGAATGAATTAAAATAGGAGGAGATCAAATGACTCTGCACTGATTCAGTGACCAAAGAATATTATTGAGGATACCATGCACTTACTACTAGAATATTATGCCATAATTTCAAGAAATGAAATAATTAACAAAAGAAGTGCATGGTCCACCATGTTAGCAATTATAAGAACGAAGGAAATGGATGATATGCATGTTGATGCAAATTGAACATGAAAAATTCAGGAAGAGCAATGTAGGAAATCATGAAAATTATAAGTGTGATTTGAGGTTTAAAAGGTGATATATTGTCACTTATTAACTATGTTGTGACCATAATAAATATCTAGCGACATATTTACAATATAGATAATTGTATTAAGAAATTAGACATACAATATAGAATTTACTGTGCTATGACGGAGTATTGTTTTACTAAGTTAGGCATTGAGACAAATTCATTGGAAGTGGTGTAGGGTTTATAATCATAAGACAATTTTGATATTTCATTTTTCACAAAGTTATTGATGATTATGATTTTCATTTATCACATATTTATTTATTGTGTATTAAAAACTATTATTAAAAATAAAAAATAGTGACAATGTGACACTGAAAAATTAAAAAACCATAGCAAAAAAAGCTAAAACTAAACTAATAATAATAGGATAAGGTTGTCCTATTATGGCTAGGAAAAAAACCCTCTTATTTTAAATTGTGATGGCGGTGTATTCAAAATTTTTATTAGTGTTCTAAAAATGCTTAAAGTTAATTTTGTAAAAATTAAAAATAATTTGATCTGACTTTATTCCATACAAGTTCCAATTTTCATACAAGTTATCGATCATGATTCATACTATTATAAATAATACCCAATTTGAGTTTTTTGATTTGACCCAAAATCTCTAGACCCGAAATATACCCGAATTCAAAAAACCCGATAGATCTGACACTTAGTTGATCTGATTCACACCCAACCCATATAGTGACTCGAACTCGAATCCAAACCTAACCCGAATTCTATAGACCCGAGTCAAACCCGAAATAGACCTAAACTCGAGAAATCCGAAGAACCCAGCATTGACTTGACCCAAATCACAGCCGACTCGTCACTTAACCCAAATCGAACCCGAACCCGACCCAAAGCAACACAACCTAAAACACATCCGAACCGAATTAGACCCGAACCCGACTCGATTGTATAGTAAACCGAAGTTGACCCGACCCAAATGACCCGTTTGCCACATCTAATCATAATAAGTGTAATGATATAACAAATTTTTATCATAAAATATGTAGTAGTAGTAGTAGTAGTAGTAGTAGTAGTAGTAGTAGTAGTAGTAATAATAATAATAATAATAATAATAATAATAATAATAATAATATAAATTATTATCATTATTATTGTTGTTGTTATAGATACAATTACAAATATTATTTTATACATAAGAATAATGATTGTTATTACTATAATTAGTTATAATAATAACTATTATTAATAATCATTGACATTAGAAGAAATACAAATATAAATTTTACTATTGTTATTATAATAATATATATTATAATTTTTATAGTAATAATAATAATAATAGATATTTATATGATCTAATTTAATCAATGCTAATATGATAATAAAATAAAGTAAGGAGAACAAAGTGTTACCGATTTTGTTCCATTTGTTATTATATGAGTTGCATATATTTGTTTATGTAAAATATTATTAAGAAGATAGGTTATTAGTATTTATGTATCAATATATATAAGATAAAATGTTATCATTGTGAATCAAATTTGAATTTAGTTTAGATAAAGTTTAAAATTATATCTAGGTATGGGTATGGTACTAGTCAAGTTATTTTGGATTGGATAAGTTAGAGTCGGATCATTATCGAATTTTTGATCGGGTATGGGTCTGGTTCTTTTTGGATTGAGTTATTTCGTTTTAGGTTATTTTGGATATAGGTCACTATTGGGTTAGCTAAATTTAAATCAAATTTGAATTGTTTTTGATTTTCAGAATGAAATCGGATTTAATTTTTTAGGTTCAAATTATATTTTAGGTCGGTCAGTAGGGTCGATTAAGTTTTTTCAGGTCTACTTGGAACCCGTCAGTTCTGATCCATGAACGATTGTGGATTTCCAAATATTGAAGAATTCGTTGTGTGTATCTAGAATGCACCATCAGTCAGGTTAGGGGAACTAAGTTCCTCCCAGTTACTTGGCATTGTAAATGAATGTTTTCTCCCGAAGTAGTTATCGCTCCATTTCTGATTTCACCGTGTACTTTTGTACCTTTGCTTATGTACTTAGATGATATTCATAAGACGGATTATTTCGCTGCTGCACATATTTTCTATCCTAGGATAGAGCAATGATCAGTGTTCAATTACACTGGTCATAGTTTGGCATTTGTATCGGTCTCTGGATTCCAAATAGATGTAATGCGTCTGGATGGTCCGTCTCGAGATGTAATGCACTCATGCTTCGAGTCTCTACCCTCTACAATAACAATTAAAACTTGTTTTCAGATAGAACGGGGCATGTCTAGAGTTCGATATGAATATATGTTTTTAAAGGTCGCATATGTATGTCACAAATGTTACACCATCTAAGAGCTTGAAGGAATGGGTTGCAAGCATCGAGAATATGTGACATATAGCAAAACTATTTACGCCTTTCGTAGCTATTTCTTTACCACAAATTAATATTCTATTTTTTTGGATCTTTTTTTATTGAATGGAATCTGTAATAATATATTGTATTTATCATTTTTTTTTGTATTTTCGTATTTATTTCTCATATATACTATGGTGGGTTAAAGTTAGTGATATAACATAAATCATGCAAATATTTTTGTATTGAGAGACATAAATGTGTTGGGATTGTTTGGGAATCATACTATGATTTGTTGGCAACTACGATTATCTGTTTAAAATTAATAATTAATTAATATAAATACGACGGTAAATTTAAATTAATTAAAATATGTAATACTTAAAATAATAATAAAATATCTATTTGGAAAACAAATATTTACTATATAAAAATTAATGATGTTTATCTACCATTTTTACTCCTCGTTTAGTTATTTCGTCGACCAAACCTAAGTAAAAAAAATATTTACAAAAATTCATGAGCAGCGGCAAAAATACACGTTGCAACAACCGAAAGCAGTGTTACAATTGCATTTAGCAAAAACTAAGAAGCGACATCCTTGCATGCCCCGAACAACTAACTGCAACAACTTTGCCTACATACTATAGCACACCCAAACGCCTCCTTAGTTGGTAGGCATTACACGCCGCTAACACCACAAGGATACTTATATAGCTAGCAAGGCTAAAACATAACCAAGCTATAAAAACAAATATTTCTAAACTTTATTAACCATAGTAAAGAGTCCAAATTAAAAGACATAAATCTTTCTCATATATATAGCTAACCAAATAAACATTATAGAATTATTATAAGCTTGTAATAATCCTAATGAACTAGCCAACCAACCCAACACTAGATCTCAAACCTTCAACTATACCTCAAGTTGTTCATATGAAATGTTAGAAAGAAGCGAGTGAAACCACAACTCAACAAGTAATCAACCTACTAGCCAAAACATAGACCAAGCAAATAATATGAAACAAATCTTATTAAAAGTGAAAAATAAAACTCAATAATTAAGAATTTTTTATTAGATGGGCTGCAACTAACAATATATACTTAATCAATCAAGCGTTATAACAGTTGATTACAAAAAAAAAGTAAAACAGTTAATTAAAATGATGCAAAAAAATTAGTAGGACCGGATAAACCTCTTATTAAACAAATCATAATAGATAACAGAAACATATACCAACAAGGAGATAACAGAAATAGATATCCAACAATTAGCATAAGGTGCAACCGTGGTTGTTATCCCCCTCACGGGTAGGGTACAGAAACGACAACTAATCGATGATCTCTCTATCGTTAGTCAGGGTCCAAAAGAGTGTCCTAAGTAATGCACTACAAAATATTAGTATTTATTAGCAATCTCACACTCTTTATGGACCAAAAAGGACTCCCCACTCCTTGGGGCACGATCACAAAATATTTAAAAATGTCCTACTAACAGAAATACTATACAACCAATTGAAAAGAAGAAAAGTTCCAAAACAATCAATATAATTCTTGATCTCAAGTTTAGTTTGGAATACTAAAAATAAAACTGAAACAATTTATGTTAAACGAACAAGTTTTTATAAAATAATATGTTATAGTTAGAGAATAAGGAACTTGTTATGGCAAATAGATAGAAAAATGGAAGGGTTGATAAGTTAATCACTTACCTAAAATTATAATCTAAAGAAAGATATCAATTATCTAGTCAGATAAACCTGTAATTAATAAAATATCATTAATATCATAAGAAGTACTTAGGAAAATATATCAACAAATCATTACCCTACAAAATATATATCTTTTTAATTTGCCACATAATGTCCTATTAGCTAATCTTAAACTATTAATAATCCTAAAATATTGAGACACATGGATATATGCTGATATATACATAGACAATCCAATATATATATATATAGGGTAATCTAATATAGAGAGAGATTATCAAATGATAGAAATAAGTAGTGATAGCACTTTAAGATGGTGACAGTGGTGAATTAAGGTCTCCAAATGTGATGGAATGATAGCCATATATTTAAGGATATGTTCATAATATATTTTTTCTTTGAAGAGGAAAAGGCACAAATAGAGGTTAAAAGATGAAACTACAATAGCAAATCATCTACTTAACATACAAAAAATAACTCCCCGTACAACTTCACCGCAAAAATAAAGTCACTACTGACTTCAATCTTCTTGAACCCTCTATTAGAAGCTTCCTGTAAACCATAAAAGACACCCCATAACTCTACTATGGTAATAGAGTTGTGACCCACATTCGAAGAAAAATTAAAGATCTAAAGGCCCAAATGATCACGAGTTACTTCTCCCTAGCAATGGTTCCTAGATTAGATAAGGAACTCCCATAAACATTAATTATTATTACATCATTAGGAGCTCTCCCAACTCAAAGCTGGTAAATCTTTACTAATTTTAGACTGCTGCAAGGAACTAAAATGTTTCCATTCTCTAAATTCTTCATACACGAAGTCATTCATCTAGTTTGTAACAATTTTAACCACTTTTCCTTTGTTACAAAAAAAACTTACTTGTTTCTCAGGTACCATAGGTAACAACAGGTGAAAATGAATCATAAATCCCAAGGAAGCTCTCCATTAGAAGCCAAATGATTTTTTCTAAGATTTACTCACATCCAATTCTCAAGGATTCCTTGAAAAATCCTCATATTCATTCAAAGCAATGAGGTTTAACCGAATTCTTTGAGCATAAGGGTATTCATGTATCATATGTAGTGTTGATTATGTTAGGTGAAGATATAGATCACATGTGGCATTAGAGGCTAGACTTCTTTTCACTATATTATCATTTATTAGAATACTGTTGTGAATTGAAATCCAGGCAAAACATTTAATTCTTAATCGAGATTTCAAAGTCCAGACATATTTTCACTTTGAGGGAAAAGTAGTTGGCTCATTGTAAAGAAAATCATAGGTCATTTTAGAGGAGAAAATGCCATCAGGAGAAAAACCCCACATCTAAATATCTTATGCTCTGCAATTGGGATTAATGAACATCATCATAATTTCAGTAAGCCTTTTGGCTAGCAGAAAGTGATGAAAATTTTACCACTTCCAAGTCTCCTCGATAAAATCAAGAACCATTGTTTACAGCTCCTCCAAAGGAATTGGTGCTAAAGCATAGTCAAGAAGGGGTTTCTTCCCTACCCATCAATGTATATAAATATATATTTGACAACCTAATATAATCATCCATCTTATGCCTTGCCAAAAAGATGAAATAATGTTCAAATATCACTCCAAAGTTTGGAAGTTTGACCACTCAAACCAAAATCTAACAAGGATTAGTGTTGAAGTTATTTCTCGCGAAGCAACTTAATCTAAAAGGACCTATTTGTTGGATAACAAATCCCATGTCAATTACATGATTATAGCTCAATTAGTAGAGTTTTAACACTCGAGACTTAATCCCCCTCTTTATTTGCTACTGCAAATGAGATCCCATTTGGCTAGATGAACTTTCTTCTGATGATTGTGGTTGCCCCATAAGAATCTTCTATTAAACTTGATAATCTGCTCATTGATACTTTTAGGAAATAACTCAATTTACATGTGAAAAATAAATATAGCACTAGTGATAGATTGCACCAACTTTGTTCTTCCCGCAAGAGAAAAATCTTCTAGGCACCAAACAAAGATGCACTTTTGAACTTTGTCAATAACTAAAGTAAAAAAGCCTTTATACCTTCTCCCTATTGGTAATTTGGCTCTAAGATACTTTTCTAGGGAATTAACAACTTAGGATCCAGCCATACAAGATTAATCCTTGGTAGTACATTTTGTCATATTGGGTAAGAAGTAGATAGCTAACTTAGCCTTACTAACTCGTTGTTCAATAAAGTCTTTGAATCTTCTAAGGCACTCCAAAATAAGTTCCATTTGGGAACTCTAGGCTTGGGAAAAAAGTAGCAGATCATCAGCAAAGAAAAGATGGGAGATACAAGTGATTCCTCTTGTAACATTAGGCTTTCCTTATTTGTTGGAAACCTCATGCATAATGAGATGTCCTAATATTTCCATACATAGCACAAAGACATAAGAATAGATGGGATCCCCTCCTCTGACTCCTCTATAAGGGTGTAAAGAATAAGAGACTTCTCCATTCCAAATCAATCAAATCAACAAAGTAGTGATACAAAACATTATTAACCAAAGAATAGGTTTAGGCAACGCACGTGAAACATTATCACCATATCCATCTTGATAGCCATATACCTTTTCTTGCCTCTTTTGCCACTCATAACATATATCACTTCTCCGGTGATAATAATGTTGTCTTTGCATTATCTATCCGCCAAAAACCCTTTCTCCTTTGGGCCAATTCAATGAGAAAGAAAAGGTTTAAGCAGAGTGGCCAACACTTTATTAATCTACTTAAATGTGACATCGCACAACTCTATGGGATGGAATTCATGCACAAAGATTGGTTTATCAACCTATGGAATTAAGGAGAGTAGAGTATCATTGATCTTGTGATTGAAAATTTCTGTATCGAAGGCTTATATCACCAAATAATGAAGATTTTCCCCCACCACCCTCCAAACTTTTAGTAAAAAATAAAAAACCAGGCTAAAGCCATCCAGCTTGGGACTTTTGAAAGGTCCCATAGAGAAAACCACCTCTCTAACTTTTTGGAACCAATTGGGATATGTTTATAATACGCATATATGGTTAAGGCTACAGTAACAAAGTAAAAGGCTACATATATGACAAAATATCATATCACTTATCTATGATAAGTTGGTGGTATTAGCACAAAAAGGATGCCATATACATATATATAATATAGAGAAAATATAATTACTTAAGTAGACAATTATATAAGTTCAGGTAGATCATAGAGCTAAAAATATAGCAGGAGGAACACATCATAGAAGGAGATGTGTGCATTGATTTGGTAGAGGTGTGCTTTCAAAATTTGAAAGAGATAAGGGATGTATAAGAGAGAACATATTAATTCACTTTTATAAAAGCAGTAGGATCACTAGGTATGTAGATGAAGAGAATATAATTATTGGACTAGGTAAGTTGACAAACTAAGTAAGCTAAGAGTCTCACATATTAACTTTAATCATCTATACATTCTATGAATATGTAGTTAGAGATTTCAAGATTAAAGATCACTTATTTAGGTTATATAGTATCTCAAGATCAATAAAGAGGTTGATTATTATTATTATTATTATTATTATTATTATTATTATTATTATTATTATTATTATTATTATTATTATTATGGGGTTATCACACTGCCCATAGTGTTTTCTTTATACATCATCATTCTTCTTTCATTCAAATCAAACGTACAACAATTAAGATTTATAATTTTTTTTATATAATTCATTTTTTTGTTTGTTAATTTTATCTACCTGATTTTATAAAGTTTTCTTAATTGCACATAATTATTTTATAAAATTGAAGCCGTTTAGAAAATTATGATAAGCGAGGTAAAGGAGTGACATTGGCATGCCCTTGACCCTTAGAGTCAATAATTTTATGTGCTCAGCCCTCAAAACAACGACATTGTGAGTGGTACTATTATGAGTCTATCACACTATTAAAAGTTCTGATAACGTGAATGAAAATTTTGGTAATTGAATTAAAAAGGATAACATAATCAAATTATAATATATTACTCATTCTATATAAAAAAGAATTCATTCTAACAATTTACATACTCTTTAAGGAAGTACTAAAACTAATATTAAAATTATACTTACATTCTTCACTGAAAAATAACAAAGCATTTAATGCACATATAGTTTAAATAAAAAGATAGGGTAAAAATGAAAAGCGAGCTTTACCTTTTGTAAATGGATTTCTTTTTTATACAAAAATATAATGACAAAATGATTTTTTTTATACAGATAGAGTATTTACTAAATAGTAATTATGTGTTTCCTTGACAACGTTTATGAAGCATAATATAGAGTGAAATATAATCAGGATATTATACACCGTGAGGTATCTAGTAAGGTGCACCCCCAATCCACGTTAGAAAAGTAGCCACACTAGTAAAGAGAGTGGGGTACACCTTCAATCAATGAGATTGGAATACAATATGCAATAATGGCTCCTATTCCCTCATCTTATTCACTAACATGCTCGAACCCTTTCATTTACCATATTATTCTCATCCATTCACTAGCTCTCTCATCTAAGATTTCACACATCCTTTCACAATAGCTACATATTATCAAAGTTTATCCTCGTGGTTGAAATTAATTAACTATATTCTATTTTGACTTGATTGCATTTTGTCGTGAATTGTCGTAGTTAAAAACTAATGTCAAGTTAAATTCAAACTCGTAACAAACCGCAACAACAATATGGCAAACTCATCACCGAAGCATCAATAGATATAAGATGAATCGCACATACAAGAAACAATTCTAGAAATTAACAAAGCCTTAGAAGCATTACATGTGCTAAGCCATGAAGAGAAAAGTTGAAAATTGAAAAAACATATATTAAGGTTTAAATTAGTATATTTTAATGATTTCTAGTAACTTTATCTTTCAAAATACTTTGATGATATTTTGAAGTGCTCAACTAAGCATAACATGCCAAACAACTATTGTATAGTTATAAACTTCAAATCCAAGAAGGATTAATATCATGAAGATAAAGAATAAACATCATAGTTTCAAGTAATAAACAAATAAGATTTACAATTATAACAGCGGGCTTACCTATCAACTGGTGAGAAATAAACATCATGGAATTGAAGAATATAAATCAAAATAAAAAATTGATCACACACATGAGTAAACAGTAGAGCATGATTGATATTTTCAAGCAATTCATATCTCCATATATGAAGTTTATAAATGTGTTCTTTAAAAAATAAGATCATAGAGCAAAATAAATAAAATTCAAGTTGATCATACTAATACCATACAATACTAAGCAAGTCATAAGAAGGATTAACACTAGGAAAGTAAGGAATAAACTTCAAAGTTTCAAGTCATGAAAAAGTAGAAATTAGAACTGCAACAATAGGCTTCATCATCAATCAAGGAAAAATAAACATCATCGAATTACATAAAAAACATCAGAATAAAAAGCCCATTGTCCAAAAAGGTACCACATCATCGAATTACATGAATGGAATTTTCAAGCATTCATATTTTAGTATATGAAGTTCATGTTTTTGTTCATTGACAAGTGATATCATACAACACTAGAAATCAAATTGTACTCTATGGTGATGCACATAATCCAAAAGAAACTAAAGTTCCCGCAAAAACGAGAACAAGCATAGAGTAAATTCGGAACAAAAAGCTTCCTTCTTGGAGTGCACAACTCATGGTTATATTCCATTACATGGTGAGTAACAATCCATTCCCCATCTACACTAACACAACCAAATCATAGCTTGACAACCAGTACGAATATCCCTCTTCATGTAAGATCTAATCTATTTAAATTTAATAAATTTATTTCCACACAAATACCACCAGTAGCCCTAGATCTTTGTTTATCCTTCCTTACACTAAAACTATAACACCCCCCAAATTCACTAATTTTTTTTAAAGCGGAAGAATTTAAAATTAAAAACCTGTGAATTCTGGGGATGTTATCGCCACACTTAGTACCAAACTGGTTCTCCCCGACCGTTTCAGTACCAAGTGCTAAGGCTAAGAAAAGATTGATATTAAAATCAAACCAAGAGTTCATAAAAGAACTACAAAGATCATACATCAAAAATCAGAGTACGTGTAAAGAATTGTAATTCATATCCAAAAGAGAAATAAGTTTACAACCGATAAAAGGTTCATTTAAAATACTCAATACAAGTAATGAATCATAAAAGGGTAAATCTGGTACAAATGAAATAACAGAAGGAGATAAAATAACTAGAAGAGTGAATCCAGCCACACTAATCTCAAACTTGGAGCCAAATATATGCTCAACACTCAACTCCACCTGATGTCTCGCTCACCTGCACAAAGTTAGAAGGGCCTACTACTCGTGGGAATAAGCAGCCCCTATGAAAAGGGTGATCAGTACGCTACGTACTGAGCAAGTAACCGATGCACTAAGGCCAACACATAAAATCACATAAATAATGCAAAAGAAATAAAAGAGCATATAGTCCATCATGATAGCATACTATCATATAATCATTCGGATAGATACATAAAGGCCCATTTATAGTCCGAATCAATTACTTAATTAATCTCTTATCGGAAATCGAATCATGCCATGCTTTTTATCAAATCCATGCGAGTGCGGAAATCCCAC
This sequence comes from Tamarix austromongolica, assembly GCA_039764185.1. NCBI lineage: Eukaryota > Viridiplantae > Streptophyta > Magnoliopsida > Caryophyllales > Tamaricaceae > Tamarix > Tamarix austromongolica. Next base: position 15,359,208 of record CM077819.1, read on the forward strand.
TATTATAGCCAGTGGACCGGATACATACATGGCACATAGCTGCTGACCACTATTATTACCGGTGGATGCTTGTGGACCGGAAACACACAGGACATAAAGCTCCTGACCACTATTGTTCGCTGGTGGATTGGACTGGCCCCGACTCTCATGGTATTCCACTATATGTACTTAGTGACTTTCCCATGTTTTAGCACAAATATGTTTGGTTTTATTGAGCACGGAATCCCCCACTATTATAGCCGATGGACTGGAAACGCACAAATACAATGTCTGACCACTATGATTCGTCGGTGGACCGGCCACATATAGGACATCATGCCTTAACCACTATTATTCGTTGGTGGATTGGTCTAGGCCCAGCTCAACAATCTTCCACTTTAAATGATTAATGTATTACGGTGTCTTATTCAGAAATTTTACCCTAGACATGCATAAATCACTCCCTTACACTTAACCTCCAACTGACCCGTATTATACCATAAGAGCCCTGCACCTCCTATCTTTCCCAACAACCTTTCTTCTATACTCAAACTCACACTAGAACTCCAAAACTAAAATATGTGGGTCAAGGCCCACTACTACACACCTCCAAGTCCACTTATTTCCTTACTCTAGGGTTTTCCCCAGAAACCCTAATTTAAGCCTAAGTGGCCCATCCTACTCCACCTTACACAACCCAAATCATTTTTAACACTCCACCCTCATCATCACTTTTTAATCAACAAATACGCATGTGACCACGAAACCCTGAGTAGCCATGCCAAACCCTAACTAACCATAACAAACCCTAGTTTCTGTATCCACATATCACCCTTCCATTTCTCACATTCCACTTATTATTTTTCCATGCCAATCATACTAATCACTTTCATCTCCCTCTCGTACTCCACTCACTCTCATTTATTTCTCCTTATTACCACCTCCTCAAATTAGGGCTTTTACCCTAAACCCTAGCTCGGTCTCCTACGTACCCTTATATTGCTCAACGTACTATTTTTCATCCAAAGTGTTCGAACACCCAAACAACACTTACATTACCTTCCTCACATCCCAAATCAACGTTCCATACATAAATTTCACTCCCATGCAGACTTTACACATCACATGCAACCTTTTCAACTTTTCATGCAAACCCTAGATCTATCCATATAAAACCCTAGATTCCTCCATCCAAAACCTTAGATCCAATCCATAAAAAACCTTAGGGTCCTCCATGAAACCCTAGGTCCATCCATGCAAAACCCTAGATCCATCCATCCAAAATCCTAGATTCCTCCATACAAAACTTAGATTTTTCCATACAAAATTCAAGATTCATCCATACCAAATCTAGATTCAATTCATACAAAATCCTAGAATCTGTCATGTAAAACCTTAAGTCCATCTGTACCAAACCCTAGTTTAGATTCTCCCATGCAACACCATAAAATCTACCATGCAAAACCCCAAGTCCATCCATACAAAACCCTAGTTTAGATTCTCCCATTCAGCACCATAAATTAGATTCTTCCATGTAGAACCATAAATTCTCCCACTCTTTTATTTTATTTAAAACCCCCCTTTTTATTCTTCCATTCATGTATCATTAAAATATTCAGGTCAACTTATTCCCCTTTGGTCAACTTACTCACCTTAGTCAACTTATTTCTCATTTTCCATTTTCAAACTTTTTCCCACATAATATCACTTTATACATCCTCACATGCATGCCTAAAGGGTCATAAACCAATCATCACATACCACAATATTTCATCACATATACATAATACACACGCCATATAATAACACATGAACATACTTTAACTCCACGCCATACCACACAGGAAATAATTATAATGATAATCATTGAATACATAGCATACAAAGCATATAATGCACATCAACACACATAAGGCCTTAGTTACACCCTTAGCTAAAACGACACCAGTCTTAGAGCACGTTCCTATGCCTCCTTAGGGCTTTTACTGGTCTCACCTATATGAGGGAAAAGCTAAAGATTAAATTACATCCTACCAAAAATACTACTATTCCTAATTTATTCTAAAACTAGATTTTTGATCAAATAATAACATATTAATATAAATGTCATTAACTAATTACTAACTTTGTTAAAGATATAGGAAATAATAGTAATATTATAAAAATTGATAATATAAGGTTTGAAAACTTTATCCTAATAATAATAATAGTGATACTAAAATAATAATAATGATAATAGTAATAATAAAAATAATAATAACGATAATAATAATACTAAAAATAAAAATAAGAATGATAATAATAATAATAATAATAATAATAATAATAATAATAATAATATGATTTGAAATAAAAGGTGGAATAAGGGCTTCGACCCTTCACCAAAATAATACTAATAATAATATTAGTAAAATTAATAATAAAATTTAGTAATAATAATAATAATGATAAAAACCATAATAATTTTGCAAAAATAATAATAATAATAATCATAATGGTAATAATAGTAATGATAATAATCAAAGATAAAATGAGGTAGGGTTTCTACCCTACATTAAATAATAATAAACTTATTAAATAATAATAATAATAATAAACAACGCTAATGATAAAAATATTATTAATAATAAGACTTGATATTTATAATACTACTACTATAATTCAAAATAGGCACAATAGGATTTCAGCCCTATATAGAATAAAAATACTAACATTGTAGATGATAATAATAATAATAATAATAATAATAATAATAATAATAATAATAATAATAATAATAATAACAAATTAATATTAATAATATTAATAATAGCAACAACAAGAATAATAATAATATTATAATTGAAATAAAAATATAATAGGGCTTCGGCCCTCAATAGAAATAATAATAAAAACATTAGTAGTAGTAGTAGTATATATATATATTCGAATAAATGAAATAAAATATATTAAAGCTTATATAAATAGTGAAAAAGGGTTGAGAGGGTTTAGGGTTCAACCTTAGACTGGTGGTGACAGGTGGCACCGGCAGTGGTGCACGACGGTGGACCAACGACGGTGGAGGCGGTGGCCGAAAAAGAGAAGAAAAGGGGAAAAGTTGAGGGTTGGGAAAAAGATAGGGAGAAGGAGGGTGGAAATAAGGGTGATTATGGTTGTCTTGAAGGAGAGGAGCAGAATGAGGGTGGTGGCGCACGGCGGCAGTGGTGGTGGACGAATGGGGAAGAAGAAGAGAAAGAGAGGAGGAGAGGGAGGAAGAGGAAAAGAAAGGTAGAGGAAGATAGAGGGTGTTTTGCAGAACAGATTGGGAGGTGAATGAGGCAGTGGCAGCTGCGGTAGTGGTGGCGGACGGCGGCACAAAGGGTGGCAGAGATGGAAGAAAGGGTTGATCGGGGAGGGAACTTTACACAACCAGGGCGGCTTGTGTAGGGAAAATCGAGGGATATGGGTAGTTCAGTTAGTTAGAGGGTGGTGCAAGGATTAGTTGGGTGGGAAGAGATGGCGGCAGAGTTGGCCGATAGCGGCCGCAATGGCGTCTAAAGTGGCGGTGGCACACGAGAAGGTTTTTCTGGTTAGGAATCAAAAAATCGATACCTGGTAGATTATGGGGGTATTTATGGATTTTAGAAGAGAGGGTAGGGTTCTGTGGGTCGGTGAGGGAGTAATGCAGGTAGGGTTAGGGTCACCGACAGCAAAAAAAGCCGGTGAAATTCAAATCAGGGCAGGGGTGGTTGTGCAGGAAAGAGGAGGTTGTGCACAAAAAGGAAGGGAGATAGGTTGGGTCTAAATGATCGCCAAATCAGGGGAAGAGAAAGGGAGAAAAAAGGCCGGTCAAAACGGGCGTAACCGACGGAGTTAATCCCGGAGGTGGGAGGTGGTGTAGGTCGACGGAAATGGCAGGTGCGGAGGGATGGGGGAAGAAGAAGGTTAGGGAGGTGGACCAGTCGACCGGGAAAAAAAAAGAAAAGAAAGGAAAGAAAGAATACTAGTCGGGCGACGGTAAAAAGAACGAGGCAAAACGCTGCGCTCTGGTCTTGGGCCGCCAAAGGAGAAAAGAAGACGGGTCGCGGGAAGAAGAGAAACGGCCCGTGCTGAAGGAAGAAAAGGGAAGAGGGCTTGGGCCACTAGGCTGGCCTAGGTTGGGGGAGAAGGTAAGAAAAAGAAAAGAAGAAGAAAGAAAAAGAAAGAAAGAAAAGGGAAAAGGAAAAATAATGGGTTAGGTTAATTAACTTAATTGGGATATTTGGGATATTTAAAAATAATAATATTTAAATTCCTTTTTAGGCTAATTTAGGATTTTTGAAAGATTTTTCATAAATTCCATTTTAATTAGCAAATCACTCTAATTTTCTCCAATTAAATTATTTATAAAATTCCTATTAATTTGGACCTACTTTATCCTTCTTATTTTAAATAAAATAACTTATTTAATTAATTTTTAAAATAAAATCCTTAATTAGCTAAAGTACCTAAATTTTTCCTAATTAAAATATTTATAAATTTCGTCTTGATTTTTCCTAATTAATTCCCTTTTATTTTAAAAAAAATATTTAATTTATTCTCATAATAAATCCTTAATTAGCTATAATTCTTAAAATTAGGTTTTAGAGTATTTCAAAAACCCATCTGACATGCATATTCATTATAAAACATACAACCTTCCTTCCCGAAGTGCACAATTAAGCCAATCAATTCTGATTTATCAACCTCCTTCACAATAACTATAGGTTAAAATTTTTATATCAATAAATACAATATCTTCAAAGAAAATAGAACATTTCATTGTAAGATTATAGTAGGAAAAATCCATAATAATAATAATAATAAACAAATCGGTGGTAGTCATAAAAAACATAAATAAATCAACTTATAAAAAGATACACATCAGCTTAAATTAACATTCACACCGGAATAAAGAAATACAACAATTGCAACCATAAAATAGACACAAATAAATCCACTTATAAAATAATAAACATTATATATTGGTAGCATAAACATCAGTTTATAGTAGCCTACACATGATAATTAAGCTATATAATCATAGAATAAATCGTTGAATATAAATTTTTCTAGAAATCAACTCTTCTTCTATAATTAAAAGAAAAAGGAAAGAAAAGAAAATAGTAATCAAAACAAAGAATATTAACTTATTTTCATATTAGTAAATATAATATCTTCAAAGCAAACAAGGCAGTTGTAGTAATAATAAAAAAGAAACATATCACTCACTCATAAACATCATGTATAATAGATACACATCAACTTACAATAACATACACACTAAAATAATGAAATACATCGATTATACTCATAAACAAAACATAAAAACTATACTTATAAAAGGGTACACATCATATCCCACTAGCATGCACATGATAATTAAACTAAATAATGATAAAATAAATCGTAAAAAAATAAAATTTTCCATAACTTTTCTCCTTCGAATTACTACCTTCTCCCAATAAAAACTTCACATAATCCATCCAAAATCAACACTTCTATAATAAGAATAAATAAATAATACAATAAGAATCAAAACAAGACAAATTAAGTTACAATCAAAAATAATTTCCGATAAAAAAAAAGACACAATAGAATTCAAAAAATATTAGAGCTCATCTTCTTTAAAGTACTCCTTTCTACCATTAAGATCAAAAAATCAAAACAAAGCAAAAAATGATTGAATTTGTTTATGCTAGCATAGCAATGATGCCAAAAACTACCTCTAGTATTAAAAAAAAAATCGGATATTGAATTCAAAATCGAATTAAAATTCACAACATTATTTCTATTTTTTTATTATTCGATATTCATTAAAAACAAAACACTTTTGAAATCAATAAAAAATATTTGATTGAATTATATATAAAATTTAAACAAAAGAGTCAATCTGCTCCTCCATTTATTCGTATCAATTCAAAGCATTTACGACTACACTAAAGAAAAGGGTTCGTGAGCGAATGAATTATGCTCCTACTGAGCCCTAGAACAACGAACAAATTAGCTCAAATCAAGCCAAGGAAAATGATTGGGGGGGGGGGGGGATCCATTACCATCCATGTCAGCTCCACCGTGGGGAAAAAACTAACATGACATAGATGTATGTTAATTTACAACAAGTGCATGAGCATCAGGGAGCATAATAGAATTGGAAATTTTTCTTTATAGTCATTTAAGTAAAATTAAAAAAATAAAAATTAAAATGATACTAAAATATTTAATTTAAAATATAAAATATTATATATATATATATATAATTATATTAATATATACATTTAATTATATATAAATATATAGATAATACTTTATATATATATATATATATATTAAAATATTAAATAAATAAATTAACTTTAATTACTTTAATTTAAATTGCCTGCCGACTATCCCCAATAGAAGTTGCGACCCCAATGACTAAAGCACCCCACAAAAGCGAAACGGAAGAGGTGCGGCGCATGTCTCAACTGATTATATTTATCGAGTCAGGTTGCGTCTCTCTACTCTAAACTTTCCGTTTCTCTGTTCGATTTCACCGTCCCTCTCCTGCTGCGTAAGCTACTCTATCCCGTCAGGTAAGTATTCGATCTGTTTGGAAACCCTATTCGATTTATTCCGCTATTTGGTTCTGAATCTTGAATTGAATTCAAATTCCAAGTGATTTCATGCTTTTTATTGACGATCTTTGTGTTTCGATCAAATTATAGCTTCGATTGGATCGAATTGTTTCCGCTTGTTTTAAGCTAATCACCTTTTTTGGAAATGTAACTTTGACCTTCATTTGACTCCTCCATTTTCTGCAAGGATTTAATTTCGGGTTTGCGTTGCTTTGATGATGTGTAACTCTGTATTCTGGAATTCATTTAAGCGTTTGTCTTGACGATAGGTATGGAGTTTTAAGCTTAATCTTTATCCGTTCATTTATTTAATCTGAATCAATGTGTTTGGGTATACACCGTTTCAGTTCTCTGAACGACGGAGATCGAATCTGTAAAATGTTGCCATGCATGCGGAATTCAATTACCTGTTCCACTCTTAATTCCGCAGATCTATCATAGTATTCTTAGAGTTGGATGATTCAATGGCTGAGTTCGTAAGATAAAAAAGGTAAAATAGCGCAATTGGGTTGGATAATTTCATGCATGAAACAAACTTGACGGAATAATGGTTGCATATCTTCTCGGTGCGCTGATTTGAGGAAATAGATAGAGACGATTATGTGTTCGACCATCTAAGTCCTTGTAATTGGAAATGTTTTTGTCTTTTTTAAAGGTGGGATTTGAAGGTCGGTGATGTGTTTCGATAATTTTCTGGAGCTTGGTGATCTTTAATCTATTAGTCCTTGATTTAAGTACGTACATTTGCATTTGTTGATTGAGTGTTGTGCTGGTTTATCTTTAGTGCTTGACAAGTAGTTTAGCTTGTTGCTAATGCTTTATCTGTGATATAGTAGTAACTAGTACGTTCTCCATATGCAAGCACTAGTGTCTTATCGTCTTATTTCTTGTATCCGGAGTTGGCCCTTAAAATTTGACTGGCCTTCTCAGGTATGGCATCAGGAGCGGCACCACAAAGAGGAAGTGCAGCAGCTGCTGCCAGTCTTCGCAGGAGGAGGCCAAGTAGCAGTGGCGCCAGTGCTGGTGGAGCTGGAGGTGCAAGTGGGACCATGCTCCAGTTCTATACAGATGATGCACCAGGATTGAAGATATCACCTAATGTTGTCCTGATTATGAGCATCGGTTTCATTGCCTTCGTTGCCATGCTTCATGTGGTGGGCAAGCTGTACTTGCGCAGGGAGGCTTAGTTTGATCTATGAAATTGAATGTTGTGACTTTAAGAATCCATGTTTAGGTGTTTGTGTTTAATTTTCGCCAATGTAGGTGATTTTGTTCGCTATACTGGTAAACAGAATCTATAAATGCAATACTACTTCAATTTGAGCCTCGAGTTGGTAACATGTAGGTCCACGAGCCTGGTTTTTGTAATTAAGAATGAAGGGAGAACTCTCCTACAATTTTCCTGCGAGGATATTGATGCGAATTGGATTTCGAATGGTTGATAGAAATGTCCCTTTCAAGCATAGACCAAGCTCCAAGAACATAAATGGTTTGAAGAAGGATCCTAAGATTCAACAGAAAAGGAAGTTTTTCTAATAATTCTCTATCTTTCATTCACCATCTAGTAAGATATATGTATTGCATCAAACAGTAGTAAGCTCATAATTACCTAGTAATAAATATAGCAGAAAGGAAGATGGCAAAAGCAAGGATACAAAAACAAATAATAGTAATTAACAAGCAGGTACAAGGCGTTGATGGAATTCATCTTGAGACTTGGGCTCAATAGGCCAATTCATATCATTATGGAGCCCTCAGGAAGCAACCTTGACCTCAAGGTTGAAGGGATCGAAGGTTGAGCTCATATGTTGCCCTCCAATCAACAAGAAGATCATAATTTGTAAAATATTAGTGATGGTAAGTGTAAAGATCTCCTAAGTCCATAAGCATGACAACCTGGATGTGCTTTTCTTTTGCTATAGCAAGCATGTGCCCTATGTTCACATGGCCATCATGAGCATGATTGTTGCATTCCAAGTATAACCTCATCACAAATCATGCTAGAAGTTGTGGGCCAATAGAAGAACCACACAGTACCAAATTCTAAAATCTATTGTTTGAATTCCCAATACCAATCCCTCTAAAAATCTTCAACCACTCAATAGCTACCATATAAGTTGCAGCCATCACAAAAAATGAGATCAAGATATGATAAACAAGGGTCCAAAATATGATGATCTCAACATAAAAAGTTGATAGTGTGGGCATAAGAATGGTGTAAGACCCAAATCCCAAATAAGAATTACTTTAATCAACATCAAGAATTCCTCCACTTCAATAACAATGCTTGGCCTCCCAAGCATGAAAATATTCCTATAAATTGTTTCCTTATGGAAAAGGGCGGTAATCATATAATGTCTCCCTTTACTATTAACTGGAACTAGAGAGGACACATCATTTGCCTCAAATTAGACACCATCAGCAGGTTCATGTTTCCTTGGATAAATGCCGGTGAAAACTAGCAAGTTTGAACTAAGAATCATTATAGAAAGCCATCTTGAACAAGAATCCCACCAAACCATACTCAAGTCAAGCATTCCTTCAAACACCTTAACTGCACAACCCATAGACATTCTCTTTTCACCATACATTAATAATGCAATCCCTAGATGTTGAATTGACCATTCAAACCTATCTTCAAGTACAGAATTGCAGAATTTCTCAATGTCTAGAACCCAAAATACACAAACTAGATGAAAGATAATGCAATCAATTTTAGTTTCTATACTAACTCTAATCAACCACATACCAACTTCCATGTTCATCAAGGTTGTTATATCTATCAAGGAACCTTCATAAAAACTTAATATACCACATCTAATATATATCAAACATTTGAATCCCATTGATGTCTCTCTGTTATCATGTAGTACCGCAAGGAAACTATTTGACACATTAAACAGGATAGTCCACTCACCTATATTTTCTCTTTACATTTTTATCAAACGCATTCCCATTTAGAGACTAACAATTTATAATCATTTTAGAATGATCAAACTTTCTTTCTTACTCCCAAATAGGAAGAAAATAAATAAAATCATGTGATTCATCTATCATGACAATCCCTAAAACCATTTTCCTTTTAGGCATTCTATCAAACACCTTGCCTACAAAACTCATACATGTATAGACAAACTTCAATAGAACATTATGTAGTCCTAGAACATGGTTTCTCCCAACAATTACATAATGAAGAGTTATAGACATGTGTAATTTAGCTCCTAAGACTTTATTCAATGATATGAATCAATACCTTGAGTGTTTGATATGCAATGGAGCCGAGACTGCTATGACATCATATGCTCTCTAAAACCTTAACAAACTATCCAACTCTTTTATTTTTCTCCTTAGCCTACATGGGCACATCACCAATCTTCCTAGTACATAGTTTATCCCCAAGCATGTGAAGTAAGTAGTCATATAGAAGACCGAATGTGTAACCCAGCCTCTAAGATGATATCTCATAAGACCAAAACAGCCAGTTATGTGAAGTCCAAAATTCAGCAATTTCAACAGACCCTTCTTTCTTCAAACCATAATAAGGGTTTTGTTATTTAGAAAATACATTTTTATTCCATGGAAAAAAATTTCTCAAATTGCACCCACCATTGGAAATTATTATCATTACCTTCCCCCGCCACCGAGAACTATTGTCGCGCCCTTACCCCATGTTGCCTCCACCCGTAACCCCGTTACCTTCACCTCACTGGCAACTATTGTCGTTCCCACCCCCACCTGAAAGTATTTTCATTGCTCTTACACCCCACTAGAACTTATTGATGTTGCCATCCATCTCTTCTGTTATCCAATTATATTTAGCGATGCTTTGGGTACGGTCCAATACTTTACTAGGAATTATTTTGTATGGGACAAATATTTGAGTTGCCCAACAAAAAATAAATACAAAGTATGGGTAGCACATACTCTATATGGTTAGCAACAGAGTATGGGTATACATAATCGTAAGTTATGGGTAGCATATAAGTACAGGTAGTACATAATGTTTTAATAAAAACAAATACAATGCTTTATTATTTATGCAGTTTGAAGTTATATTTAAACTTACTTCATTCTTAGTATTAGTCATACAAACATCAACAAATAGTTTCCAACTAAATTTTTCAAAAAAATAACTTCACTCCTTAGCCATCCAATAACAAAATAGCTTCCAATTTTTTTTTATAAAAAAAAAACTACATACATCAAAGAAAAGCATTCACAATGAACAATAAATTCACAATCCCTTCAAGCTATGACAATTTTGGAACCCCCAACAAACTACGACAAGTTTGAAACCTTGATAAACTACGATGATAGGTTCAAAACCCCAACAAACTACGATGATGAGTTTAGAATTCCGAAAGTTATGGATATACGGAAGAAATACAAATGGATTTTCCAAACATTAATTACAACTTGGATGAAGAGGTAAAATAAGTTATTATTATTATTTTAAATTGCATCAATATATTTGGTTAGTTGAAATTGATACTTCTCCTTATCATATTATTATGCTCAACTCTTTTTATTGATATGGAACGTATGAATAAATGTTTTGGGACCCAAAATTACCAGAGAATTTTTATGATCGATCAAATATTATCTGATCGTAAGCATGGGTTAAACAAATGTGTAGAAGTCATAGGATGATTTTAATCATAAAAGATTATAGAAAAAGAAAATAATATAAGAATATATAAAGTCTCTATAAGATGTGAAGGATATGGAACATACATGTGTACTAGACCTATGGATAGTGAATGTGCATGTAATACAAGTTCTAGGAAGATTGATTGTCCCTTTTTTATTGTTGATTTTTTAAAAAAAAATAGAGGATGGTAAGTGGTAGTTAGAAATAGGACATATAATCACAAATTAGCAAATTATGAACAATGATATGTTATGGGTAAGTTAACAAAAAATGAAATTAAATTTGTTGATGAACTTATCACAAGAAACGTGAAGCCACAACAAATCATACCACTTCTTTATAAATAGTTTGAATGGAATGTAAGTATAAGAAGGTATATTTATAATGCTCAATAGAAGATTAGGTCAGAAGAAATAAATGGTTAAAAATGTTATGAGTATGTTGGTTGAAAATCATTATTTTCAGCGACATCAAAGTGAGGCAGAATCAAATGTAATAAGCAAGCATCTATTTTCACATCCCATATCTATTAATATTTTACATGTAATTTCTTTTATTTTCTTTTTTTTACAAATAGATTATACGTATAAGATGAATAGATATGGGATGCCCTTACTTGAATTTGTTGGAATAACACCAACATAGTTAAACTTCAACGTTGCATATGCATATATACCATCTGAAAAGCAAGAGAATTATTTATGGGTACTCGAGAGGTTGAATACCTTAATGAATCCATATAAGGCTATAAACGAGCCTAGCTGAGTCGAGCCGAACCCTAAGCTCAAGTTCGGCTCGTTTAACTAAACGAACGAGCTGAGCTGAGCTGAGCTTTTAACAAGCCAAATAGAGCATGAATCGAGCCTCACTTTTTTTAGCTTAGGCTCAGCTCATTTAATAAATGAGCCAAAAAGTTAGGCTCGAGCTTGGCTCATTTAACTAAACGAATGAGCTCAACTAAGCTTTTAACCAGCCAAGGTCAGCCGAATACTAAATTGGCTTAGCTCATTTATAGCCCTAAATCCATCTATGCTTCCAACCACCATTATTACTGACTGGGAACTTGTTCTCATTTACACTATGGAATGTACTTTCTCCGCTTCAAAACATTTATAATGTAGGTTTCATGTAAATAAGAATGTGGAGGAAAGTTGTAAGAAAGTCTCTGGTCTTTTATCATTTGTACGTGGTTTTATGTCGCCATGGAAAAATATGATAGATGCAATAGATGAAGAAATATATGAGAAATGACTCTTATTATTGAAGGAAGATTACAGGAACATGCCTAGCCTAATTTTGTATTTAAAGACAAATTGGCAAAACTATATAAACACAAAATCATTTTTGATTTCTTTGGTGACGTATTTCATATCCATCAAATTACAATGAACTAGTATGATTTATAGTTTATCTCCTAGTATAATTTATTTTACTTCTTTTAGCTGATAAAATAATATACTAATTTTTTTCAACAAGTTTGAAGGTGATAATGGATCTATGAAGAGGTTTATAGAGATATCACAAGGCATCTTCAACACCATATTAAAAAAAACGCACGTGTTCCAAAAAATGCAACATGACAAGATCAAAGAATTGTTGGAAAGGTCTCAATTTAGTACTCCTCATTTTTCTACCATTGCATGCTTTTACCAATTTGAGAGGTCATGTCATTTTATATGCAACGGATTTGGTCAACAGAGAGTGTCAAATAAGTAATAATGTAGGTACCGATGATGAATTATGTAGATGTTATATACGGTGTATGCATGGGATACCATGTACACATAAGATTAGGATATCTGTATTCATAACCATATGTCAATTCCCATGTCAGCTATTCATCCGTCCTAGAAGAAACTTGACATAGATGGGTCTATTAATCCACCAGCACAGCAAGAGCCAACAAATTTCCATGGAAGTTGTTATGCATTAGTCACCAGTAATACAAAACCACTTGACAAGAGAGATATTTAATGTTGTTGTTCCCTAAAGATAACCTCTCTAGGATCCACTAGTACAACAACATAGGATTCGCTCAAGGAACTCCACTAGAAAGGAACTATATAGTTGGTAGTATATAAAACAACAATCTTCAAGTTGTTCGAGATCAACACAAGTTCAGGGTAGGTCACCTCCAAGTCAAAGTTGGGGATGAGGTTGAGCTCGAGGACAGAAATCAACATCTATGTCAGTGGGACAATTACAATTTTCATATGTGATTCAAATGAATTAACATATAATTTTGTATATTTGTACCTAGTATAATGTGTTAGGAGATAGGAATTGTAGTTTCAAATAATTGGCATATATTATACTAGGAGATGAGGATCAATGGGTTCAGATCCATATTGACTTATATTATAAGATACTGGCTTGACGATAATTGTATGAGAATGTGTTTGCATATGACACCGTTGAATAAATTTCCAGTACTATTACTCACTAAAAAGGGCCATCTTCGATGGCACACTTGATGGAAATGTCAAATATTGGCTATGTCATTGCAACCTATTATTGTGTATTATTTGCATACTCCGTGTTGAATGGGTACAGTTCATTCCTACCTATAGTGGCACAACATGGGATTCAAGGTCCTGAAAATGAAGTAACTATATAGTTTTTACAAGACATGAGTCACTACATATCGGTATATGGATATTCTCTGTCTTTTTTTCCATATCAATATTATATCGATGCTAGTTCTTATAATAATTTTTTTAGCAAGTATATCTCTTGCACAATTTTTCACTCCCGCCATGGCATAAAGATTAGAAAATATGTCATGATAGTATCTTTTCAACATGGAATACACTATATTCTTCAAAATTCCAACAATGACGCTCTTGGGTACATGATGGCACGCAAGAATCACATCCTCTAATCTTCAGACTTATCTTTTATCTAGAATTGTTTTAATTTTTTCTTAATATATTTATATCTGACCTTTGAAACATCTACATGATAATTTTTTGTTGATTTGTGTTTATTTTCCTGTTACTTTACCATGATAACTTAAGTATCTTACCAATGATAGTCGGATTACTATGTATGTTGTTAAGATTAAGTATCTCAGTGATCGATGTGGGTTGGATGATACTTTTCTAATAATGAAATAAAATTAATTCTACATCATGTAATTGTAACATACATATTTTAATCAAAGTACATAACCATATAGTAATAAATCAAGCACTATGTGCGCACCCATGCCCACACTCTACTACATTAACTTCTAAATCATTCACAAGATTTTCAATACATATAATGAGATGTTGGTAATTTGGAGCAGGATTGGCCATCCAATAGAAATGACGATGAGTTTTACATGCGTCGTTAAGGGGTATTTTGGCTTAAATTTCATTCATTGCTCATCATTTAGATTTTCAGCCAAATATTCCTCCATCATTGTCAACACATACCTATGAGCTATAGAAACATACCAATTCATATAATTAGGAGCCACATTCCATGGGTATTGAGATAGTGGTCCAAAAACATCTGGTTCCAGTATGTGTTCACATCTCAAGAACTATTGGCTAACCATGTGTGCATAATAAACTTTGTCTTTCTAGAGAGAATGACATTTTTACGTGTTCCTAGTTAACTTAATAGGCTCCTTAGGGATCACTTACACATATTCTAACTGGATCGTCACTCGATCTAGCATATATCGTTTCACTTCAAATAGTGTAAACAACTGTGAAATAATGCCATAGGAAAATGCCTTTACTAATCATCTACTCCATATGGATACCAAATGACCTATGACAAAACAACTTAAATAAATAAAAAATATTAATATAATGAATATAGTAAGAGTATGATAATTTGACCATACCTTTGATATAGGCATACAATCAATCTTATCCCGAAATTACTCATGCGTCTCTAATTGATTGTCAAAGTTATTTACACAAAACCAACTCATACAATTGTGTTAGTCGGGATCATAATTGGATTTTTGCACTCTGAGCCCCAAAAATTTTTTGTATATCCAAGTCTTTATAATATTTATTTGTCATAATTACAACTAATGAATCCAATTATGTACTATATAGATGATAGTTATAAAATTACCCGTAATAGAGTGACATATCCCGAAATCTAAGTAGCACTAGGTCTAGATGCCAAACCAAATTGTCTATATAAAAAAAAAGCAAGTATGGCCATACCCCCTGCATAACATTCAATACGGATAAGATCCTAGAGAAAGAAGAGATAGTACAAGTTGACTTTATTGAACAATTTATCAACAAATAATGATAGGTCGATCAAACATAATGGGTACCCAATTATTTTTTTCTAATCCCCTAATTGATATGATTGGCATACATCTTGAATCCATTTAAATGGAATTCCGCCCTATCAAGTTACTTCATTCACTTTCTCCTCTTCCATACCAAACAAGGCATCAAATACACTAATAAGATGGCCATGTGTGTTGGCTATCATCTCTAAATGTTATGGATCACTATCAACTTGTAACCCTAGTATATGATGTAAGTATAAAAGGGTGATTATCATCTCACCCTATGGCATATGAAATTTGTTGGCATCTGGATGACATCTCTCATTAAATTTGCATATAAGCGGCACATTAGCATGCTTAAATGTGGAGGCTGGAAGGTGTGATAATCTAGTTTCATGAATGAGAGTGATCATCCATTGATTAACGCTTCCAAGAAAAGTTTTCAACACCTCATGTCTAGTTTGGATCTTTGGACCATGATCCTAAGTACAAAAAGAAACAAACATAATGAATATATGATAGTTTACATAGGAAATAAGAAATAAAGTTATAAATGAGAAAAACTTACCTTCCTAAACTATAAATCTAAATCAGTGTGAATGCCAAATCTTGGGATCAAATTAGCGATAATTGGACCTCCGGGACATGGTTCAAGCAAGTATCATTCATCTTTCAATTGTATAACACATTAATCTTCACTAGCATCATCATCATCCCTATTATCATCATCATAACATGCATATGTTGAGGAGGGTGGTTGATCAATCATGTAGGTTAAGGATGCTAGCAGATCCAATGATGATCTAGAACCACCCACAACTACTTTTTGGGCTGAGGATGAAGATACACCCATGTGAGTCAGTGTTGGTGATGTAAGAAAATATACATATTCCGTAGATAATGGAAAACTCCTGTACCTTGAAATGCCTATATCAGCCATAAATGATGGACAACCTGGATAGTCCTCAAATTTTGGAATGGTAGGAGGATAATGACTAGATCTTAGTTGTCAAGGAGCTTCTTCATATTCTTGTTATTCTACAGCTTGTTTCGAGGTTTTTTTTAGATTTTTTATCTCATCATAGCCCTCTAATAAGATTTTTTTTTCAAGACTTCTTAGACGAGACATTGAAGCAAATTTATTTGTAGCATTTCTATTTTGCCGTGAGGAAATGATATCAGAACAACCCTTTGTCCTATCTAGTACTCTATATTATAGTGACTCATTTAAATTTCAATAATAAAACTACACCAATCATAACTAAGTACATGAACTATAGGTAAATAGTCATGATAGAAACAAAAAGTAAACACATAGGTTAGAGTAATGTAATCCTCAGATATTATAATATCAACGCATATTATGATAGCCAGAGAGATATATATACCCAACTTTATAACTAAAATATTGTTGATCATTGCATTTTATATAAATTTTCACAAAAACATTTAATTTATTTTATAAGAGTCTTAAAAAATGTTCCAAGATTTAATAAAAGTTGTATAATCTCATAAAAAAAATCTTTTATTCATATTAATTAAAATAACAACTAAGAATTCATAGAGTAAAAATACATTAACACTAATTGCTACTCGAGGTAATACACAATAAACTATCAAAAATAATATAATATAACAAACTTAACAAAAACCATAAATAACCTCCATCAACAACAACCCTATTATATATAAACAGTGATGTTTAATAAGCTTAATAAATCTAATAAACCAAATGTCAACTATAACAACATAGATATATAAAACCTAAAAAACTAAATAAACCAAGATATTGGCCATAACCAACCTGAATAACATAATCTAGGATAAATAATGCAAATCACTCTATGGAGTGGTAATGCCAAAATTTACCACTCCCATAGGCTAGAAACAGCATAAATTATTGTTCCCAAGGGTATATCATCAACAAAAATTGTCGATACCAGAAGTTGCAACAATAATAATTGTTGGCCCTCAAGCAACAGAGAAAAAGTTAAGAATTATAAACAATAATGGAGAATTATTACAACACAAATATATAGTGAGGAATAACGTACATTCTCGTTCCATGGGCATGGAAAACAACCATATTTTTTGATCCATGGGCATGAAAAATGGCCATTCATTCCCATCCATGGGTAGGGACAACGACAAAACGTGTGAGAGGATAGCATGAGGCAACGCCTTTCCCGTGACTCCACCATATACAACCCTCTTATAAAAAAATTAAAATCAATACCTTCTTTTTTTATATAGGTTTTTGGATTTGAGATTTGAAGAATTAAAGGAAAGAGGAGGGAGATGAGAGAAGGAGATAAGGAGAGTTGAGATATATAGAGAATGAGAGCTTGGATGTGGAGAGAAGGAGCATATTTGTTTTGCTTAAGTTCTATCTCGTCTGTTAGGTAAGTAAGGTGAGGGTATTTTTGATATTTCTATGTTAAATGTTTTCTTTATAGTAAGTAAATACTTTCCACATAAAAACTATGGGTAAGTAAGGTAATTAAGGTGAGGGTACTTTTGATTTTTCTATGTTAAATGTTTTCTTTATAGTAAGTAAATACTTTCCACATAAAAACTACAGGTAAGTAAGGTAATTAAGGAGAGGGTTATTTTGATATTTCAACATTAAATGTTTTATTTATAGTAAATAATTATTTTCCACATAATATCTACACATAATAAAATAATGATGAATTTCTTTTCCCCCTCAGGAAATAATAAAATTAGCTCCAAGTTTATTATCCACAATAATGTGGCTTGACTATTTTATACCACATGTGTCAGGATCTAAGGGGCACTATTTAGATGTGCAGTTGGCATTTCTAATTGATTTCCCTAGAATTATTAAATACATCATCTAACTAGAAAAATGGATAAAAGGGAGATCTTTCTCACAATATACTCTTAGGGGATTCAATTAGATTTTGTGGAGTCTTATTCAACAATTGATTGACAGATGAATCGATGAGATATTGTGGGATAGGGAAATTAGTTTTAAGAATCCAAAATTTTGATGGCCTTATGAGAAAAATGGGGTAGAAAAGGACAAGGAGTGATGATTGCTGAATTTTGTGGGTGTCAGTAAATTTATTATCGTCCACCTTATCGAGAGAGACTTTTAGTTGTGGCTTAATTTTAGCATAACCTGAATCTCCAAACAACACGGTGTTAGTTGAATTTGGAAGCATAGAAAAGAGTGATGGTGTTAACAGGGAAGAAAGTGGAGGTGGTGGTAGATATGGAAGCTCAAATTGATGGACTAGTCAACATCTTCTTTAATGAGGTTATGTTCAACATTTGACGAGTTTGAAAGGCATGTTTATTGTTTTAATGAAGCTACAGTTATAATTTTTGTTGTTTTGATGAAGCTCCACTTATCACAATAGTTTGGTTTCCATTTTTGAACTGCTCATCAACATCAAACACAAATGACTCCATCTATCCGCGTCAAATTTTTCTTCACAAAAACAGTAGAGACCTAGATCTTCGGATCTATCAATCTCATTGCGTGTTGTTTGCTGAATTGGATATTGTTTTGAATTAATAAATACATGAGATCAGCCCTCAAGATATGGGATAGATAGTTCTGTGGTAATCATGATAGGAATGGTTGCCAAAGCACCAATCGATGCAGGTCAAATTCTGAATGGATGATAGTCGAGAAAATACTAAGCTCCAGTCATTAAAATGGGGTGAAAAAGGATCCTAAGATTCAAAATAAAATATATTTTTTTCTGATAATTCTCTATCATTAATTGTAATACCCTATATTTTAGCCAAACCTATCTTCAAGTAATTTACCTTGTAATCTAATCTTAATCTTAGAGAATAAATATTTCCACCTTATCATATTTCTATAACCCTAGAATTTAACATAGTCCTAATTTATTAATAATTAATCTATCCTAATATCCTAACCTAAATTATATTGATATTGTTATAATCAAAAAATAAAAATATTAACCCCCATATTTCTTTTCCCTCTTTGCCTTTTTCTCTCCTTTCCCTCAGGGCGACTTTCTCCCCTCCTTCTCCTTTTTCCCCCTTCTCTCTGCATGAAACATTGACCACAAAAAATGCCTACACACCCATCACTCCCTACCGCCTACTAAGACATCCCCTACTTCCATCAAATCCCGCCTCTTACGCATAAGGGTTGGGGTTGAAATTTTCCCTCACACCTCTCACCCTTCTCTACAGGTGCATGGGGATACACACACACACACACACATAATCAACCAGTATTAAATGCCCCCTACCACCTCTCTTCTCCCCCCTTATGTTTCTACAACCAATGCACCACCATTTCCCCTCCTTCACCACCTCTTTGTCGCCGTAGAAATAACCCAAAAAGCCACTATCGACAAGCCAAACTCACACCCCCACACCACCACCGACAACCTTTTCCATTTCTCCCTCACTACTATT
Organism: Tamarix austromongolica; assembly: GCA_039764185.1. Classification (NCBI taxonomy): domain Eukaryota; kingdom Viridiplantae; phylum Streptophyta; class Magnoliopsida; order Caryophyllales; family Tamaricaceae; genus Tamarix; species Tamarix austromongolica. The sequence goes on from CM077819.1 coordinate 15,379,129, forward strand.
GGCCATCCTTTCCAAACATCACCCCAAATCACTGGGGAAAAAAACCGAAGCCCTCTATCCCTCTTCGGTAGCCTCCACCACAATTGAATTCTCCCCTTTTCTTTCCTTGCTACAGTAGCTCTCACCGCAGCCCAGCACCGCCCTTCAGCATCCTTGACTGAAGCTCACCCTTCCTCTCCGGCATCCTTGACCACATCCCTCCTTCCACCTTTCGGTAGCCACACCAAAGCCCTCCGTCCATCCTTCAGTACCTCCAACCACACCACCCCTTTCGATTCCCAACACTGAACACTAGCCCCATTGATTGGCCTCCACTCCCATTGCAACTCCCCTAGCAATGGAAGGTTGTGTTGTAGCTCACCCACCTTTCCCACAACAACTCACTAGTTTCCCCTTTGTTTGGTTAAGCAAGTTTTTCCCAAACACTACCTTACTTCCTTAGGTTTTCTCTCTTCTTTCACCCTTCCATTTACTTAAACATTTCCTTAATTATATGTTTTAATCATAATGGTATTTTATTATGATTTTATTCGGTGATTTTTTCATGGTCTCAAAAGAGGCGGACTAGAATTTATGTGCTTAGAGACTGGAGCTATTTCTATAAGGATATTTGTCACAGGGTAGGGGTTTGGTTACTAAGTGTTATGCATGATTTTGTGTTGTACCATTTTATTGTTATTATGTGAATTAATATATGGTTGTTGATATTATGTGACACAAAGTGAGTAAGTAAAGATCTTACGATATTGTTATTTTGTGTGGAAAAATCTTTGGTGTGAAATATGGATGCATCATGGGTTATTAAGGTTATGATGAATTTGAAATGAGTATGATAAGATCTGTAGAGAAAATTTTGGATTTGTAAATAATTTTACTAAACACATGAGATTCGCATGAAATAAGGATTTTATTACCGATAAGGACAGTTTGGTCAGAGTGGATTAAATATGATAATCATGGTCTTTTAAGGTATCATTGTAACATCTCCAAAATCACAATTGAAAATTTTCATTTAATTAAAACATACACAAGAACAGGGGTGCTACCACCGTGATCACCACAAGCCTGACCCCTAGCTAGTCTCGCACAAATCACAAGGCTATAAAATAATTTCATAAGACATTAAACTAATTAAGACACGGAACCGTAGAAATCCGAAAGATTCATAAATAAAGAGAAAGTTAGAGTGCGTAAATTAAAGCATCAATACAAAATTTAAAATAGTTATGATGACAAGCCCTTTAGGGTAAAGAACTATACAATATTGACGTAAAATAAAACTGGAAAAATGATAGTCTGGTTAACACTCGTTCTCGGCCCCAAGTTAAGTCCAACGGGTCATCACACAGCCCTACCCAACGCATCGAATGTGTTATAGGCATCGAGAACAACATCTCCTACCTGCACCAACTCAGAAGGGACCTCTGGTCGTGGGAATGAGCAGCACCCATGAAACGAGTGATAAGTATGCTACATACTGAGTAAGGTAACCATATGGATAAGGCCATGCAAAAACAATAGACAAGTAAGGCATACAATACATAATTCAAGTTCATAGTATCAATCCAAACATAGACTATTATTTCTGTCTTACACATTTCTCATATTAATTCTGTATGAGTATGGAGACCCCACTATTATAACCTATGGACCGGAAACACTCCATAGGGAAAAACACACCTAACCACTATTATAGCTGGTGGACCAGATATCACTCCACAGGGTAGAACGTACCTAACCACTATTATAGCAGGTGGACTGGAGAGTTATCCTCACTGGCTCCGACTCACGTAGTGTTCCACTGTAAGTAATTAGTATATTCCCATGATTTATTACCATGTAAAGTTTATTTTATCAAGCTCACAATCCCCCACTATTATAGTCGGTGGACCGAAAGCACTCCACAGGGCAAAACGCTCCGGACCACTATTATAGCCGGTGGACCAAAAATTATCCTCACTGGGCCCATCTCGATAATCTTTTACTTTAAGTGTTTAGTGTTTTACTCATGTATTATTCCACACACAACCCAGACTAAACATGCATGACCCACTAGACTTCCCATACTCACCATTTCATTCTCAGTTCTCCCGACAAGCCCTCTTCCATATCTTGGGACCTTTACATAACCTATGACTCCAAGACTTCCTCCCTATCTTTTCCCACTCACCATGAGAAAATCAAACTCTTCTATACATGGTTCAAGGCTCACTCCCCATAACTCTGTTTTGACTGCTCTTCGCCCTCTAGGGTTTTCCTCTGAAACCCTAATTTGGCCTATATAGCCTCACTTTCCCTCATCCTACACAACCCATACTCTTCTTTGCTACCAAAACCACCACTCCCCTTTGACCATACCCAACATCACAACCTCACTACTCATCTTCCACGTGTGACCGTAAAAACCCTAGTTCGCCCCCAAACCCTAGTACTTCTCCTTTCTTTTATATCATCTCCTCAACACCCCAAACACCTTTTTCTACTTGGCTCACTTCCCCTCCATGCGAAAACCCTTTCATTCTTATCCCCCACTCTAACCATTACTATTAGTTCTCCCTTTTTTGCACGCTTCTCCCACTTAGGGTTTCCTCCCAAACCCTAGCCAAGTCCCCCATGCACCTGTATACCAACTCATGTACTATTTTTTACATATGGACTTCCAATCACCCTAACAACTCTTCCCTTACCTTACTTAAACCTTAAGTCAACTTTTTTCATGTAAAGGTCATCCCCATGCAATGGTTAACCATCCCATGCAACTCTACAATCCCCATGCATATTTTAGTCCATCCTCTTAATTTGTTCACATTATTCCTTCTTTTGTCCACCCATAAGTCTTGAGATTTTTAGGCCATTCTTACCACCCTCTAGTCATATCACTTTCCTTACTCCTTTTTTTTCCTCTCACAACCACATCACACTACTTAAAGCCTCCTATCATGTATGTCATGAAGGATAATATTCCATAAGAACATTTCAAGTACAAGTAACAATACCATATTAACTTGTCATAAAAACACACACAACTTACCTTAGCTCCATGCTTAGCAAGCTGCATTACAAGAGCATAATTCATAACACATAAGTTACACACATATAATGAACACACATAACACATATTACACATATTTAAGCCTTAACCATATCCTTACCTAAAATGACACCAGGCTTGGAGTACGCTCCTACACCTCCTTAGAGGTCAGACTTGGCTCACCTATAAGAGGAAAATACTATGGTTAACTTTCCTCTTATTAATTTCATTATCTCCTGCTTTACCTTTAGTATGAACTAGTATTAGTGATGATGATGATGATGATAATAATAACTTTTGTGGTAAAAAAAGGATATTATCCTTAAAATGGTTAACCATGCTATTATTAGCCAAAATAGGGTTAGGTATTTATGTTAGTCATGGTAGGATATTATTAACAATATTAGTAATAATAATGATAATAAATTTAATAATAATAATAATAATTGGATGACTGAAGGATTCCATGGACATCCCAAATGTAAGAGGTTGAAGATTATTAATCTAGCTTTTGCAGATGATATTCTTCTTTTTTGCAGAACTGATTTAACATCTGTAAATGCTATCAAATCCATGTTCCAAGTTTTTACTGCTGCTTCAGGTTTATTTATTAATCCAGAGAAAAGTTCTATCTATTTTGGTGGAGTTTCTCAGGATGTGAAGGTGACCATTTTATCTCTGTTACAGTTTTAGGAAGGGAGGTTACCTTTCAGGTATTTGGGGGTTCCTTTGGATTCATCTAAGTTAAAAATAGCAGATATGCATTCCTTGGTGCAGAATATCACTAATAAACTACAGCATTGGGCAAATAGATTACTTTCATATGCCGGTAGGTTGCAATTGTTGAAATCAATGATTTTTGGTATCACCATGTATTGGAGTCAATTGTTCTTTCTTCCCAAAAAAATATTACTGAAGGTGATTAGCCTGTGTAGAGTGTTTCTTTGGACAGGAAAGGCTACCTCAAGTAAAAGAGCTCTTGTGGCCTGGAAGATGGTGTGCTTGCCTAAAAATGAAGGAGGGTTGGGTATTATTGATTTGTTTGTTTGGAATATAGCAGCAATTGGGAAGCATCTATGAAACATTTGTAAGGATAAAAATTCATTATGGATAAAATGGATCCACACTTATTTCATTAAAGATCATAATGTGGCTGATTTTAGGCTTCCTTGTACAGCCTCTTGGATTCTGCAGAATATACTTGCTTTAAGGCCTAAGTTACTCCCAGTTTTCCAACTTCTTCAAACAGAGGGAAATTATAGCATTTCAGTTGTTTGTGATATTATTCGAATTAAAGTTCCAAAAGTGTGCTGGTGGAAGGCAGTTTGGACAAGCCCAGCTGCTCCAAAACACAAATTTGTCTCCTGGATGGTTACTCATTCAAGGCTTCCCACAAAGGACCTGTTAGCTAAATTTTTTCCTTCCATAAGCCTGCGGTGTTGTTTTTGTCTTCAATAGGAAAGTATAAGCCATATTCTATTCCAATGCCAAAGTCTTTAGCAGATTTAGGATGCCATCAGGAAGGTTTTCAAAGAAAGAAGAAGACATGAATCATGGCAGTCTTTGCTAAAAGGCATTTCTTATTCTCAAAATAGAGGGGTTGCTAAGGCACATTTCATGTTGCTTTCTATGCTATTAGTATCTATGAGGTGTGGAAAGCTAAAAATGCATGTATTTTTACAAATGTAAGGTGGGACCTGAAAAGGATAGCTTCTCAAATTTCTCTAGTTATGTCATCTATATGTAATAACTCTGCACACAGTGCAAAGTTTAGGGTTTTTTTAGGTCAAGTAGATCAACTCTATAGCCTTGGATGTAAATTTTCTTCATGATATAATATTTGCTTTTTTCTAAAATAATAATAATAATAAGGATAATAGTAAAGTTAGAGTAATAATTATACCAAATAATTTATCCTTAAGGCTAGGAAGGGTTATGGCACAACCTAGTGAAGATGGTAGCTAAGTGGCGGCGGCGGCGGTAGTGGAAGTGGTGGTTTTGGGGAAGGTGGGTCTTTTACGGCTGAAGGGGAGAGAGAGAGAGAGAGAGAGGTGGTGGTAGTTGTGGGGTGGAAAACTCTCTAGACTAATAGGGTTGTAGTGGTGGTGGTGGCGTAGTAGGGGTGGAGGCATAGGTGGTGGTGGTTGTGGTGGCCAAGGGTGATGGAGAAGGAGGGAGGAGGAAGGAGAGGGATAAAGGGGAAAGGAAGGGTAGGGGAAGGTAGGGGAGGTTCTTTTGGGTTGATTGTGGTGGAGGAGGTAAGCCACGAAGGCGAGAGGGGCGGCGATGAGGTGCAAAAGGCAACTCGAGCTGCCTACTTTACACAATTAGGGCGGGTTGTGTAGGGGGATTTAGGGGCGGTGAGTGGCTTGGTTTGGTGGAGGATAATATAAGGAAGGGAGTGGGTGGTGTTTCAGGTGGTGGTGGTGCACATCTACGGCTGAGGCGGTGTCTGAAGTGGTGGCGGAGAAATATGCTGAAATTTCTGGGCAGAGCAAACGTATGGGGTATTTATAGGCCAAGGGAGGGAGAATAAGACAAAGGAGGAAGAGGACAAAGGAAAAACATGGCAAGAGCTTGTCAGCCAGCAGTGGCAGGCCGGTATGAGCCTACGAATGGCAGGGGTGCAGGTTGCAGGTGGAGGAAAAAGGGAAAGGAAGGGGAAGGACAGTGGCAAGCCGCAGGTGTGACCTGCAGCGGGAGGACTAGGATAAGGAAGGAGGAAGAAGAAGGAGAAAGTTGGGCCAATCGCTCAAGGGAAAAAAGAAAGGAAAAGAGAGGGGGAGAATCGGTTGGGCGAGGGAGAAAAAAAATATGATGCCAGCTCAGCCATGCAGGGGAGAGAAAAGAGGAGGGGGAGTTGGACCGCACGGGTGAGGCCCAATCGGGGGAAGAAGAGGAGAAAAAGAAAAGGAGAAAGGAGAAAAGGAAAGAAGAAAAAAAGGAAAAACGAAGGAAAAAGGAAAAGGGGAAAAAAAAGAAAACGGAAAATAGGTTCATTGGGGTGTTTAGGATATTTGGATATTTTTTAATATTTCAAAATAATAAAAATTAGTAAAATAATAATTAAATTCCTTTTTATATTAATTTAGAAATTTTTTGGGTAAATCCTCCTAAATTCTATTTTAATTAGCAAATTACCCTAATCTTCCCCAATTAATTTATTTATTATTTTCCTCCTTTTTATCTTAATTACTCTTATTATTTTATTAAAATAATATATTTAATTAATTTTACTAATGAATCTCTATTTTATCATAATTTCCTAAATTAGGGTTTTGAGGCATTATAGTTATATCTTCCAACATGTGCTAAGGAATTTATATGAAGTATTTGGAGTAATTGTGAATGACATAAGATTGATACAGTATTAAAATGGTTTGATTTGGGAATGGTAACCCTAAAACGAGGAGGTTATTATCACATGTGTGAAAAAATAAAGTTAGACTACAAAATTTGAATATGTTTTTAATATTAGTGTTTTGAGAATATATATTGAATCTTATAAGTGTTTGATCCATACATGAAAAGTTATGATCGATTTATGAAATTAAGGTTTATAAACCCTAAGAATAATAGTGTTTGGGATACAATTATTATCTCATGTGCAAGACCTTATATTTAGGCCTTGAAATTTGAGTATGTTGATAATAATAATATTTGAGGAAGAGGCACTAAGCTCAGTGATTAAAAGAGTTATGATAAAAGTGTGAAAATAGGATTTTTGGGGAAATATAGGGATCTTAACTATAAAGATTGGCCTTATGATCTTCATGATGTACTTATCTGAGCTAAATGTATTATGTGCCTTTGAATCAATCATGAATAAGACATTAATCATTTAAAGTGAAAGATCACATGAGTCGGGCTAAGGTGTTTTTGGATCCGTTCCACCGGATGATAATAGTGGTTCAAGTGTGTTATCCCTAAGAAATGTTTCATACCGTTTCCACGGTTTTTGAATAGTGGCTTGAGAGCGTTCTGTCTTGAGAGATGTTTTATAAATTTATTCCACCGAATGATAATAGTGGCTCGGGTGTGTTGTCCCTAAGATATACTTGAGTCCATTCCACCGGATTAAGAGTAAAGCAGTCATATACTCATCGTGAATAAGAATATGGATTGAGAAGGTAACCTAATGGATAAGATTTTTATGATTTAATGTGGAAGAGTACATAAATCAAGACCAAGATGTTGGAATTCGTTCCACCAAATGATAATAGTGGCTCGGGTGTATTTTCCTTAAGAGATGCTTTACATAGTTCCATCGGTTTAAAAATAGTGGCTCAGGAGTGTTCTTCCCTAAGAGGTGTTGGATCATTTACACCGGATGATAATAGTGGATCAAGTGTGTTGTCCCTAAGAGGTGTTTCATACCGTTCCACCAATTTAGGAATATTAAGTTCCCTGAACTCAACATAAATAAAATAATAAAAACAGTTATACCTAATAAAGAGGCTTGGATTAGTATTTACCTTGTGAGACTTTATCTATTTTGTATTTGTACTTATCATTCTCCATGAACGTATGTATTTATGTGTATCTCTAACTCGATAGTATTGTTGCCTTTCTCAATACATAGCATGTTGACCATCCTTTTCATGGGTATTGCTCATTCCAAAGAGCAGATGACCCGGAGGATTTAGTACAGGTCTTTGAGGACCATTCGAATGATTTGGTGGCCTTTAATGCATTGAATGGGGAGGAGTGAATTTTATTATACTTGGTGTTTGGGTGAAGAGTTATGTTATTTGGATGATGTTTTTACCTATATACCTTTTGGACTCTTTAATCCATGGTATTCCTTTATTTTTATTCTGTCATTGTATGTCCAAGTTAATGTCCAAACTCACTTTTACATTTACAAGGTTTCTCTCATTTCTAGTTACTTTGTTTTTACTTTTAATGGTTTTAGCCTTGTGATTGATGTAAGGATGGTATGGTAAACTAGACTTGCATCAATTTCGGCGGCAACACCTGATATTTTAGTTATAAGCTTCTGCTATAAAATAGAATTTTTCAGTAGTAAAATGTGGGGGTGTGACATTAATTCACCATCTGGTAAAATATATGTATTACACTGGATAGTAGTAATCTCATAATTGCATAGTAGTAAAAATAACACAAAGGAAGATGACAAAAGTAGAGATACAAAAGTAAATAGTAGTACTTATAAAGTTGTAAATGAGATGAGATAAGCTGAATGCCCCTGGGCTTGAGCTCAACTCATTTAACTAAAAAAACCACTAAAATAAGGCTCAGACTCTGCTCATTTAACTAAACATATGAACCAAGCTCACAAGCCAAAGGTATAAAATAATCTAAGTCTCCCTTTTTTCAGGCTCAAACTCTGCTCATTTAATAAATGAGTCAAAAGGTGTAAGTTCATACTCGACTCATTTAACTATACGAATGAGCTTAAATGAATAACAAACTAACTCAACTCATTTACATCCTTAGTAATTAAGAAGAAACTAGAAGGCATTATTGGTGGGTTGCTAAAATTCATCTTGGGCTCAATAAGCTAGTTTGTATCAGATATCCTTTGGGCATTTATCTTTTTATTTGATGAAGCTTTATTTTTTGTTCCATTTATAGAGACCTCCATGGGGGTTAAGATCATGGGTTGTATAGCTACTCCATTGAATTCTCTTAATTAAATGGTCAACTCTCTCTCTCTCTCTCTCTCTCTCTCTCTCAGACAGCCCACTTTTTTTTATGTCACTAGAGATGTTATAGCTTTAGTATATACAAAACCTGATACATCTTATGTAACAGCCTAAAATTTACTATTGAAAAATTTCATTTTAAGCGGAAGTGTATAATCAAATATTTGGGTGTTACAAGTGTAATTAACATAAGTCTGGCTTACCCAACTATCCTTACGTCAATCACATGGCAAAATGATTAGAAAATTCAAAACATGATTAGAAAGAGATGAGACAACTTTTTATACATCAAATAAGTGTTTGGAGATTAACTCCGATTACAATATCAAAATATAACCAAAAGGGATCCCATGGAACTAAGAGTCCAAAAAGGTATCTAAGTAAAACTATCAACCGGATAACATGACTCTATGCCCAACCCTAATATAAATGAATCACTTATCCACATATATAGCATCAAAAGCTGCGAAGTCATCGACTTGGTCCTCATCGACCTGCACATAAACATCTAGGTCATCTACTCGTTGGATTGAGAAGCACCCATGAAACGGATGATCGGTACACTACATACTGAGCAAGGTAATGGTACAATCAAGCAGGTTTACACATAATACAAGAATTCTTATAAACAGTTCATACATGCACAAATAGAAGAAAGCCAGATAACTACCGATTCCAAGTCTTTCATTTAGATATGCCATATTCTAATATTTTATTTACGTTGAGTTCAGTGACCCCACTATTCTTAAATTAGTGGAACGGTCTGAAACACCTCTCGAGGACAATACACCTAAGCTACTATTATTATCCTATGGAATGGAGCCAACACCTCTCAGAGTAAAAATACTCCTGAACCACTATTTATTAAACCGGTGGAACGGTCTGAAGCACCTCTTGAGGATAACACACCCGAGCTACTATTATTATCTAGTGGAATGGATTCAACACCTTGGTCCTGACTCATGTAGTATTTCACTTTAAATGATTAATATATTTCCATTTATAGTTTGACTCTTAATTATATTTTTATTCACATTGAGTATGGGGTCACACTATTCTTAATTCAGTAGAACGGGCTGGAGCACCTCTCGGGGACAACACACCCAAGCCACTATTATTATCCAGTGGAACAGAGCCATATAAACACCTTGGCCCGACCTAAGTGACATTTCACTTTACATGATTAATATCTTATTTAGAGTTGGTTGTATATTATCATACCAAAGACAAGACATACACTTAAACACATAAGTATAACCATGCAATAATCCTTAAAAGACCATAATACCCTCAAGGTAATTAAGACAATCGCATTCTCCCAAAGCTTTATAAAACCCAAAGCATATACATTTCCACTTATTATCCGAAGTACATATCTTTAGTCTCCCATATATATTTTGTAACCAATATATACCCAAACGTGTACTTACATAATTTTATTACTCCCAAGAACGTCATCTCATAGCATTTCCATAATTAAATTATTTAATACAACATATTACACACAAAGTATACAACAACCATACAGGGGGGAAAAATACATGGAGCATATAAAACCCTAACTATGACATGTATCCTTACCGACAAGGACACTAGGCTCTATGCACGTAAATCCTATACCTCCTCCGAGATCACCGGAAAAATCACCTATGAAATAAGGTAAAATATGATTAGGATCGAAGTTTAAAAATCAAGAGGGAGATTATGGTAGAGAAGGGTAAAAATAAAATTTACCGAAGTCGAATGGGAACTTAAATTGTACGGAAGTGTAGAAATATGTGTGGTGGAGCTATGGTTAAATTTTGGTGGTGTTTGGAGAAGTTTTGGGGTGAAAATAGGGTTGCGTGACTAAGATGGAAGTTGCACTGGCAAGCGATGTAGAAGTTGCACGGTCGTGCAGAATCAAAGCACAACAGGTTAAGAGAAAAGAAAATGCACAGCCAGGCGGTGCAGGAGTTACACGGCCGTGTAGAATCAAGCCGAGAGTCAAAATGTTGTATGGTCAGACGGTGCAAGAGTTGCACGGCTGTGCAGCAGGGTATCTGAGTGTTTGGAATGTTGTACACTCTAAAACTCTGCAATGATTGAGGGAAAAGAGGCGGTGGTTAGCCGCGATGGCTGGCGACTATGAGGGAGAAGGTTGAGGAAACCTTGGCGGTTGGTCCACCGGCCAAAGGGCAACTAGTGGTGGCTTGGGTGGTGCTCGGTGGTGGATTTGGTGGTGCAGATGCTGAAAACAAGGAAGATGGAGGAAGAAGAAGGAGAAAGGTGGAAGAAGAAGAAGGAGAAGGTCGAGGAGCTGATGGATAGAAATAATATGGAGAGTTGGGGAGGTATTTATACTAGTAGGTGGCGTGCTAAGGAGGGAAAACAAGCAGAGAAGTGACAACGATGATGATGATGATGATGATGATGGAATCTGCCGAGAAGAAGAAGAAGAAAGAAAGAAAGAAAGAAAAAGATAGGGGGGATGGTGATGGTTGAAGGGGATAGGAGTTAGGAAAAGGCACGAGGGGGTGATGATGGAGAAGGAGACATGCAAGGGAGGAGAAGGCAGGGAAAAGAAGAAAGGAGAAGAAAGAAGAGGAAGGGTGGCAGGCTGGCAAGTGATGGCTGCCAAAATAGGGCTTGCACAGGGAGAAGAATGAAGAAGGAGGAGGAGGAGGAGAATGGCAGGGCTGGCAGGTGATGGTGAGAGGGACATGTGGGAGGCAAGTGGATGGTGGTGGTGCAGAATTAGCAAAGCTTCTCATTCCAAAGGATTTCGATGTAGAGAAGAAGAGAAAAGAAAAGAAAAGAAAAGAAAAGGGAAGAGAAGAGAAGAAAGGAAGAAAAGAAAAGGAGAAAGAAAAATAAAAGAGATAAAGGTTAGGGAATTAGGATTAGATTAAGAATTTTGGGATTAGCCGAATAATTTAGATTAACGGAAAAGTTAGCGGGTTTCGGCTTCGGTTTACGAATATACGTTTTATCCAAATCAAGGTTTCAGTTTTCGGTTTTGGTTAAAGTTTCGGGATTAAGAAATTTGGTTAAGGTTAACAATAATATTTCTTGAGATTAGAGTCAAATTAGGGCTAAAGATGCAAAATTAGGTTAAGAAAAATTTTCGGGTATTACATCTTATGTAATAGGGCATACATCCCAAAACCAAAAAGTATGAAGTTGCAAGATTAACAAGATGATTAGCTATATTTTGGTTGATTATTTATTATTGTTTCAAAATTATAGACTGATAGGAGCCTAACCTAAGCCCAAGAAGCTTCAATTTTATTAGTTTTAATAGCTCATTAGCATGGTTGTCACTGGGTTGTCATTAGCATAAATAGAATATCTAATTATAAGAGTTTAGCAATAAGAATGTTCAATTTTATTCTATCGGTGAGTCACCCCATTTGTAAGGGATTTGTCTCATTAGCCTTATTTTTTAATGGGGAGACACTATTCCTATAATGGACATCTATATAAGCTAAGGAATGTTAATGAAAAGGGAAGCCAAAAATGAAGTCTAGACTCTCTTCTTCCTCTACATTTCTCCATTTTGGAGCTCATCGCTACTCAAAAGTGGCCCTTATCTTTCATATTAATTCCACTTGCAACATAGGCATTGATTTGACCCAAGTTTGTACAAACAAATGATAGGTTTTATTTAAGAAATTGGATTGAAATGTTTCATACTTACTATCTAGTGAAATGTTTGGGCATGAATGTTTAGATAGGATTCATTGAATCTATAAAACGATGTCATACATGTGTTCTTAGATGTCTATTTGGTACTTAAACCACTCCAAAAGGTGCATCCTTGATATATATATATATATGTGTGTGTGTGTGTGTGTGTGTGTGTGTGTGGGAAATTGAAGGTAGAGGTTCGATATAACAAGGCTTCTTCTTTTTCTTTTCTTTTTTTGATAATAATCAGTCTTCTCTAATAAAGGGCTCTCTAGCAATGGGTCCTAGATCCGACCTTGACTTTCCTCATTTTTAATGAGTTTAGATCCATAATTTTTGGACCCAATAGATTTTGGTCAGATATGGATCCATATATATATTTAGATGGGTCTAGATCTAATAGTCCCAAAACTCAATATCTCAAACCCATTTAATATATATGTATATGTATATATACACACATATAAATATATATTAATATTATATTTGTCATCTGTGTTGTAATCTTATTTGAACTTCTTATTTATTTTTATAATTTAATTTTTGTATATTTACTTTATAAGTAATATATATAATATTTTATTCAACACCATTTTAAAAGTTAAAGTAACTATTTTCAAAATATTTATCTTTTCACTTGAAGAATTTGTTTAACAAAAATTGCATATTAAGCTACATAAAATATAAATGTATTTATATTTACATAAATTATTAATTATTAGTATTCAAAAATAGCCGGACTCATTTAGTGTCCATTTAGGACTCATTTATCAATTAAACATAATGGATCCAGATATGAACTTTTAAATTTTAATAGATCTGAGTCAAGTTTGAGTCTAAATAATATAAATGAATATGGATATGGACCCAACGGCATCCTTACTTACAATATGTTGGTCAACAATCCTTGCATTGGTTTAAGTAATAGAATTAGATAGGTTTTAGATGACAAGCAATGATCTAGTTGTGTTGATTGTACTGTGAAATAAATGATTGATGGTAAAAGAAGTAAGTGACACGTGAAATTAGCTCTATGATTTGAATACACTTAACGCATTGAAGAGAACAATAGCATTAGATAATGTTTTAAAAAAAATTATACAAGATGGATTTGGCAGTTATCTTTTTCCGTCACTTTAACCAAATGAATGATGGCAAGATATTTATACCACAAGGGGCATAGCTCAACTGGTGAGTGAGGGTCTTCGTAAATAAAAATATGTTGGGTTGGCAACGGCATATCGAGGTTCAATCCCAGCTGGTGATACGATTTGAAATGAACCTCTTGTAGACGTTAGTGTACCAATAGTTTTTGTTTCTATATAAACAAATCGCATCGCATAATTTGTATTTTTTATCAGGAATACTGAGGGTAGAGTGAAAGTATCACCTTTTGATAGTAATATTTCACTACTTTGATTAACTTCTATTTATTTGGTTATTATTTTCTCTCTTTACATATTATTTTATGAATTCCTTTATGGGGATTTAGTAAATTTCGACTTATGACCATTTTTTCCCACTAAATTTGTTATATAACACAATATAACAAAGTTTTTTTTTACCCCTTTTAAATATGAAAAATAAAACCAAAAAAAAATCCAAAACAAAAGGTGGGAGGATGTAACATAATTTCTTTACAAATTAACGTGTCAAAAGACCAAGAATTTGCGTCGACTTCTTGATTCTACATTTTATCGTCCTCATTCGTACCGGACTTAAATTATTCCTTCCTAACACTCTCCTCTCCTCCAATTTAATTCTTCCCAGGGTCATCTCACATCAATACAGAAAACCAGTGGTCTCCTCCCGTCCAAGAAACATTAAAAATCCAGAGCACAGCATCCCAATTTCCAAGAAATAGAAAAGATGACGAAATTGAGAACACGTACTGCTCCCCCGCCGCCGGCACCCGCCGCCAACACTACCCAACAAATCAATTACGGTGCTCAAGTCACCATTGCTGACATTATGAGGCAAGAAAAAGAGAAAAACAATGATGCACCTAGCATCAAGAATAACACCGCTTATCGCCATAATATTTCCTCCGGCAGTGGTCCCTCATGGAGCGTGAGTTCTCTACAAGCTGTCCTACCTGATTCACCGCCGCCCATTTACAGTAGCCCATCGGCTCCTGATACTCAAGATTGTTCTCGTGTCTCAACTGAGTTCTTTACTCCAAGAAAGCAGGTATTTCTGTTATTTGATTGTTTTGCCTTTTTATATTATTATAAATAAATGTCTCCACCTTCTTTCGATGCAACCATATGTTCTTTTTTTTTCTTCTCTGTTTGAGTTCATGATGCTTAGTTTTTCCATACTTGCATTTCATTGATCAAGCTTCTGCTAAATGCGAATCATTTAGAGGCGTAAGGTCGGTTGTCTTTAAGCCCATTAACTAGATGAAGATATATGATTTTGTTCTGTGTTTTGTTAGGGTGTACTCACCTGTTCAAGTAATGAAAAAGATGACTTTCTCCAGCACGACGGCACAAATCATTGCCATTTCTTACACTCTGAATTGAAGAAATCCCAAAATCAAGGTTAAACAGTCTCTAACCATACACTTTAATGTCCCTATTTATTATCTCCATCTTTTTTCATACTTTTTTCGCTAAATTCACTTAAAAGTATCTTCCCCGCCCGCCACCCCCCACCCTCTTTCTGTTTCTTTAATGGCTCAGAAACTGAGTGGGAGGAAGATCAGAGTAATCTCAAGTGTCCAAGCTTCTCTACGATCTACGAGTCGACACAGACAACCGTTGATCATCACATTCATCAACGTGAAGCTCCCAGAACTCACCGCATCTTCACCTTGCCTACTACGACCGCAGCAGGAAGCAGCACAGTAGAGGTCATGAGCCTGAGTCAGTCGACCTACACTGAGAGTGATGAGCAGAGCCAAATAACAGTCGAAGAACCATTTCAAATGATGAGGGATGCGGCTGTCGAGATTGAAGAGAGATATACGAGAATGGCACGGAGACCTTATGGAGAGTTCTTGGCTGAACTCAAGATGCAGCGTCGTTGCGCACATGCTGATGCTTGGAGGAAAGCTGAACACGTCCAACTGCAAAACAAGTGAATCACCTTTTTACTGCATTGTCATTAGCGCCTTCCACAACCCCCCCCCCCCCCTTTCCCCCCAACCCCAAATATAAAAGCACATACAATCACTTCTTTTCGTTCAACGACTGAGCCTGTAATTGAGAAGCTTCCCCTTTCGTTTTTGGACCTACTGTAGGCTGAGGAGAAAGGAAACAGCCATAAATAAGTGGCAGGTAGAGCAGAAGAATATGGCCAAAGCAGAGATGGAAAAAATTGACGTATGTTTAACTGCTTGCATGCAATATCCATTACTTATTACAGCATTTTCATTTCACTTGCAAACTACACCCCAGGTGAAACTAACCCCATATCCTCACGAACATATTTATATATATATATATATGGCCACAGGAGAAGTTAAAGGTTAAAAGAGCCAGGGCACTGAAGAAAATGGAGCAGAAGATAAATTGGGCAAAAGAGGAAGCGAATAAGAGGAAATCGAAAGAGAGGCAATCAACACTGGCGAAAATGTCAAAGGTGACGCGAGTTTCGGAGAGGATTCAAGCATCCAGAAGTAAATTCTGGTTCAAGCTGATACGGCTATGTTAGATCTGTGGCATTCAATAAACAAACCTCAAGTTGCCGCTGATGACGGCCAGACTATAAATCCTGGGAGCCCCAGAAGTCATGTCGCATCCGTAGCACCAGAGAGGTGTAATATGAAGGCAATGATAACTAAGAGTGATTTTCTGCGAAATTCTAAGATATACTGCAATAAAAATATGATATTTACAGTTGATTTTGCCAAAAAGAAATAATAATTACAGTCTACCGGTGAAAAATGATCACATAAATAAAATATTAGCTACGTAGTCTATAAACGGTCGGAATAAGACACTACCCTAGAGACCAAGTCTACAATCCGTCAGAATAACATTAATGCAAATGAGCAGGTTCCTAGTGCGCACTGTCAGATAAGCCTCCTGAAGCAACCATGCCATCGTTTACAGGCTTCGGGCCGCCACACGATCTTGAAACCGACTCAAAAAGTTTCTCTATTTCAGGTGCGCACCTTGTAAACGATCGGTTCCAGAAGTTGTATCGAGGGTTCTAAATGAAGTAACACCAGATGTCATGAAGGATGTCTTGCAGGAGCAGTACAACAAAAAAAATGCACACAAGATATATACATACCTTAATTAGCTCAATGAAAGTGATCAGCAGTCCCCATGGATGAGGCCTATTAACAATAAGACGTTCCAAAAGCACCCTAGTGATCTGCTCCAGGATGATTTCCTGCACGGGATAGGTGACCACACTTACATCATGTGCATCCAACACGTTTTGACAAATAACAAGGACAGCCTTATCGGCTCCATCTACCAGATGCACAAGGAGCACATTCTGAAAAATAACAAGGAAAGCCTAACACCGAACGTGTTGCCTCAGTCAGTAGTATTGTTCACTTTTAATTTCCTTTCTAAGTGGCAGCTGGTCTGGGGAACAAACCCAGCCAGCTATGCCGAGGGTTTAGGCCGTTCAGCTACCTTTTGTGGGAAGGGGTTGGGGGTCATTCGTGATGGGGAAAGACGTGGTTTAGAGATAGAGGCCCCAGGACCTTTAGTCACTAAGGCTCTATTTGGTTATAAGAAAGTTTAAGGGAAAGAAAATTAAAATCAAAATAGTTTCCTTCAAACTTTTTTCCAATAAAATTATATAGTTAATCTTTAGCAATTTTATTCTTTACTCTTTTTCTATTTCATTATCTCATATAAACCAAATATAAAAAATTATTTTTCTCTTTATTTTCTTTAAAACTTTTCATGAACCAAATGGAGTATAACACAAATGAGCGTAAAAACAAAAGAAAAGGGGGGAAGTGGAGAGGGGGACAAAGAAAAGCTCCTAGGAGTGTTGCACACTCTAGCAACTCGTCAAGAATATCCAAACAAATGTACCAATAAAATTTTGAAGATTAGGTATAGGATCAGTGACATTTATCTAACTTCTTTCACCCAAATATATATTCTTTCACAACTGCACCTAAATATTTTAGATACAAGGAAAGCGACTAGTCCCACAAATGAATCTGAACTCATTGTCTTTTCAAAACATGCTTCAATAGCAGTTAGAAACCTAAAATCAATATAATAACCCACAAAATCAACAAGGGAGCACAGTCACAGAGACTAAGATCAAACCTGGTTTGCCTCGGAAAATAGCTGCAGTAACAAGAAGGAGAAGTAATGTGTGTGACTATTGGGATAACGCAGCTGATTAGCAACCGCATTAAGAAAGAGGTAGCGTCCTTCCGTATCAAGTTCCACAATTAATGTCTGGAAAATATCAGCCGCAGCCTCATCCAAAACACCATTGCTTACCAACTGCTGTTGAGGTGGATTCCGTGCATGCCACTGCTGAGCAGCCTATCATAAAGAGGAATCCCTTCAGATAATTTCATGATGCAAGATTTTACGATGTATGTAAATAACTGTTCAGGCTTCAGCCCCATAATGCAAGAACAAAAACTAGTGATGATCATGAAAGGGTCCTTGTAGGCAAAAAGAAATAATGCCATGATAACAGTTTTTAGGTGAGCACACAGATATACATGCATATAGCCCCATGTACACACAACGAATGAGAGGTTACCAGTTAGTAACCCGAGATAAAGTACACTTCAGTACATATGTGTAGCTAAGAGCACATCTGTACGCATGCACCCTCCATAAAAAATAAAAAATAAAAATGCCTTCAACTAAATATGTCCTCTTACTAGTTACATCTCAAAACTCAAATTCTACTGCCATCAGTGTCAGGAAAGAACCAGTAGGACTAGGCAGTGATGACACAGACTAAAGTATCCATACCAAAAAGTAGCATAATCAACTAAATCCAACCAAACCAGGCCAGTGATGACACAGAGTCTGAACATACCAAAAGTATAATAATTCACTAATCAAACCAATTAGGGCCTCTTTTATAACATTTTGCCCCCTCTTTTACAAACCTGAGGTACCAATCACCTCAAACCCCACCCCTACATTTTTTTTCCATCACCCCATTAGTGTCATATCCACAACTCATGTAGTTGGGCCAAAGCTATTCAATCAGAACCCTTTTGATTCTGTTCAAAGGTGACCTTGACTGCAGGTATTTCACAAATGCTGTGCTCACTGGAAAAAAAAATAGGCTTTCTCCCGGCATATTTATGGAACATATACAGAAGTCCCAACTAAAAGGGGGGGAGATGAGCTCTGATAACAAAAGAGCTGTATGTGCAAAGTTCAGCAAGTAGTGGCAGGACATATATGCTTCATTTGCCACACATATTAGCACGCAATGCAAGGGACAGAGAAAACCAGTCTCACTCTCACCAGCACCCTTGTATTTTGAGTCCATCTAAGGAAAATTACTAGGTACACCAGTTGTATTGAGCATGATGCGACAGCAGCTGTACATTTAGTATATCTCTGTTGTGCCTTCAGTATAACTGTGTTAATTGTGTAATACTTGTAATTATACAGGTACCACACAATTATATTAAAATGATAACAGCAATTTTTGCGTCATGCTTGGTATACCATGCGCCAAAAAAAAGACAGCTTCTTTCAGGACATATATCTTGACCAATCAAAGCCTTCATCTCTTCTCATGAACAAATTGCAAATATCGGACAATTCCAGAGTAGACAAAAGGATCAAGAACATCTTATTGAAACAAAGATATCTCATAAACAGGATTATATTACCTGCATGCCAACATAGAGCACAAGAGAATTGATCAAGGGTACATTATAACGGGTTCCAGCTCGAGAAGCCTCATTGTGACTGAGCAACAGCTTTTGCTTCAGTTCGCTTAACAAAGAAGTCCCTTGTCTTGTCTGTGGAGAATTTTATCACAAGAAAGAAAGTCAAAAAAAAAATTTAAAACAATAATAATAAGACAATCACACCGTTTGGTCAGTTCAAGCCACCACAAAGAATATAGTGCTAACCTTGAGATATTCATCAACCTCAGTTTTGAGTTGCTTTGATTTGAGAGCAGCGTCAACTTCAGACAGTATTCGAGGTGACTGAGTCATCTCTTGAAGAAGATCAATCTGCATAGTAGATGATTAACATCGACATTAAATCCTCACAAGAGCATAGGTGGAAGTATGAACAGTTACATACCTTTAAGTTGGGAGTAGAAGGATCTGGAAGCCTCATATTGCGAGGAAATGCGCTCAAGACAATGTTTCGCATTTGTATGCAACTTGGGGGAATCACATCACAAAAACTAAAATGATAATCGCATAAAAATTCTTGAAAATCATGAAGCAAAACCAGCAACACTCTCAAGGTCCCTTTATAGAGAAAGCCGATCTACAAAACAAGGACCCGTCAATCACAAGAATAGTGTTAAAAAAACAAAAAGGAAATGAGATCTAAGACAAACCAGTTCCCCTAGCTCAGCATTCCTTAAGAAGGGCTCCATGAAATGGAACAGGGCCACCAAGAGACGATGAAGAACAGGCCATCCCTTCTGAGAGTTTCCGGTGAGCAATTTTGGCATAAAGGTTCTGTGACTCACCAGCTCCAGCCACGCAAAGCTGAAAATTTTCAATCGATCAGTTAAATGTAAAACACAAAATATCTCCAACACAATCACAATGTTGTTTTCTATATAAATGTCACTACATCAAGTAAGCACAGCTCAAAATTTCGGGCATATTACATTTATTTTATGAACTGCTTTCGATCAATAATAATCATACATAATTCATGAACTCCTTTCGATCAGTAAGGATCATACATAAGAGAAATGGGTATAGAAGAGCAATTCCAACCTGAAAGCTGGTACCCTCATTGGCTGTAATTGCAGAAATGCAAGGGCAACATTTGATAAGACCTGCATTTTTGAATCAGCATAAAAGTTGATGCAGAGAGCCAATAACTACAATTTTATTACAGCCAAAGAGATACCTGCAAGTTCATTCCATCATGGATGGAATCCAGAGAACCAATATCTGACAGCCAATCGATGAACAATCTAAAGTACGGCCTCGGATTGAAATGTGTTTTCTGGTCATCGGCATCTTTTTGGATAAACTTTACAGTTACCCCCAGAATCTATTGCAGTCAAAAGGTAAAAAAGGAAAGTGAGACTACTGAAGTAATGTGCATCAATTAAGTTCTAAATATAGAGACAGACCTTGGATAAAAGCATTAACTTGTTTGATGACTGCTCCACAGGATAATACTACAAAATCACAATAATGCAACACAAAATGAGAACAGTAAAATCAGAGTGAAAGCAGCATGACGAAGGACAACATGGCCCAGTATACACAAACCTTCAGGACTGACAGGGTAAGCTTTGCATATGTATCAATAGCAAGAAAGGAGAGCTGCTGCCCTTGCTGAGATGACTGCAAGCAATGAGATACACAAAGTTCCTACAGAGAAAAAGAGGGTTAATGTCATAGTGATTGTGCCAGATCCACATAGCTTCCACAAAGGAAGTTAACATTACCAAAAGAATGCGGAAAAAGTGATCCGACGTTTCATCTCCTTTTAGTAGTCCACTTTGATGCAATCGCAAAATGTAGTTTGTGCCAGGGGCATCATTCGCAGAGCCACGCTCACATATTTGAAGCCATTCCATGAAAAGCTTTGACACCTTAAAAGGAATCAATAACTTTGAGAAACCTTGCAGACAAGAAAATTACCACCACAACCCCCCCAAAAAACATCCAATCTTGAATCAAATATATAGAAGCACAAACTTCTCTTGGCGATCTACAATAAAATATGCAACCGCTTTATCTTAGACATGTAAAAATAATATTAATAATAATTTTCGCCTCATTTTTTCCTGGAAAAGAATCTAATTCCACCAAATCTTGTAAGACTGCAGAAAGCAACTTGTTGCTTAAGCCATATATTTATACAATAAGCCAACAAAATCAAATAAATAGTAGGGAATGTTCATGATGGTATTTCCTCCTTATGAGGAACTTGAAGCTTTGGACAAAACAGAAGAACACCAGTTTTCCCGCATTTTATCCATAAGTTCGATTTACAAAAAAAATTGAAAGAACGAGCACAGCTTGACAAGAATACTAAAAGGAAAAACAGCAAAAGTGCCCCCCAACAAACACAATATAGCACCGATATATTTCTAGTTAACTTGAAAGCAAATACTTCCTCCATATCAAAAAGAAGGTCATTCTAACAATTTGCACAATTTTTTAAAATAATAATAGTCTTAAAATTACACTTACATCTAAAGGTGGAAATTGGGTCGAGTTATAGCGTGTCGGATCGTTCTAGGGTCGGGTTGTTCGTATGTCATTTTCCTTTGTAGGTTGGTTGTGGGTCGGGTAGGGTCATTTTGGATTTGGGTCGCCTTATTATTCGGATCAAGTTTGAGCCGAAGAAGCTCGTATTCTGGTGATTTTATATTTGAGTTAATTTAACGATTCACGTTTGAGTTAACTTGATGAATCGAATATTTTTAGGTATTGATGGATTAGGTCGAGTTAAGTTGGGTTTGGACCGAGCTAATCTTGAATATTGACCACCAAAATTAATCTAACTCATTAATCTCATAAACTAGTATTAAATTTAACTTTATTTAATCATGTGATTAATAATGAGTTATTAATTTATTTTACGTGAAAAAATCAGTAAAATTAAAATATCGTTGGTAAATAAATATATTCACAATAAAAGTAAAAAAAAAAAAGTCAAGTTTATATAACAATATATTTTCAAAAGCTTTAAATAAATAATAAAAGGTTTGTAATTTTTTATTATCATAATCGGTTAATATCGAATTTGGCTTTGGCGGGTAGGGTTGATGGTAAGTCAGATTGATAGCTGGTCATATAGTGGGTCGGGTTGATGTCGGAGTACAAGGTGGGTTCGAGTCAGGTTTGCGATGGGTCGAGGTTAGGTTGATGAATTTATCGGTTTATGTCGAGTCGGGTTTTGTGCAAGTCGGTTCAACATTTTTCAGCTTTACTTACACCCTTCATTGAAAAATAACAAAACATTTAATACATATATAATTAAAGAAAAAGTGAGGATAAAAATGAAAAGTAGACTTTAAATTTTCTAACATGACTTTCTTTTTTATGCAAAAATTTAATGATAGAATAACTTCCTTTTTTATACAAAGCGAGTATATCTTATGTGATTCAAAACATACATTGAAACATGTTCACAAGACTCATAGGGTAAGTGGGACTGCTGGTCAGATAGCTGGTCCAATAACTTCCCCATATATATTTACAATATTGTCAAAGATCATCCCAGCAATCATAGTTCAATTTAGCTATAGCAGTAAGAAGTTCAAAGGTTAAAAAACCCATTCATCATTCTATACCAATAAACAAACCAAGCTGGTTGATCGTTACGTGATTTCAAATATTTGACCTAGATAAGGTTCAATTAAAATCAGCAGCATCAATATCTATGAAGCACAGGTAAAACATGGGCAGCAATAAACTTCCACTACCCAGAGTAGTATTTAATTCAATTGTAGTCGTTTTCATGGAACAAATTAATAGCTCATTTGACAGGTCAAATATCGGCCAAAATGGAATGCTACTTAAAAGTGATACAAATTGATAACAGTCTGAACCGCCACATTATGATACCCACAAGGCCACAACTGACAACACTCATATTCTGAACCACCACAATTATAATGGACACTTGGTTATATAATGTCTAATAACAAAATTGAATAACTACTTCTGTGTTTTCTTTATGAATATGTGCCCTGTAAAACAACTCCCATTATGTTGTTACAACTGTTTTTGTTTTTGTTGTTATTGTTGATGTTATTATTGTAGTTTCTGATCTAAAAGAAGATGAGCTTTTAAATTTTCTAGTTTAAAATAGTTTCAAAATAATATGAATAAATGCACTTCCTCTCAGTTTTCCACAGGAAAATGTTCTCTCCGTGACGGGAGAAAATTTATTTTTCCCAAAAGTAAATGTACTCTTGGATAAGAACATTACACAGCTGCTAATTGGCACAATGGAGTTATTCATTTAGAAACATGTTGCAAACACATTCAAAGGAAAGGCTTGGACCCATTTTTTTAGCCCCTTTTTGCCTATGAACAAGTAAGCTTATAACAGGAAGGTTTCAGTGGACCATAGACAAGGAATACCAACAAAAATTCAAATCAACTTGCTAAGGTCAGTGGACACCTGCTCATGAAATCCAGAGGTATCCCGTTCTATCAGCTCTACATTGCTGTAGTCTCCCCTGCTCATAACAGGTTGACTAGGAGCCTGTAAAAATGAACCTAGGCATTAAAACCAAACCAATAATTCTGGGGAAAACCAAAAAATAAAATAAAAAAAATAGTTACAATGATTAAGACCTGTTTGTCCCTCGCCAATAGGCCTTTGTCATCCTTCGCAACACTTAATCCAGAAAGTGAGCTCACATTTGCAGCAGGATTTCTCGCAATTTCCACAAGTTGCGGCAATGAATCTGGAGATCCTGGCCTTGCTGCAGGCTGTAATCAGGAATATATTAGGAGGACACATTCTGTAGAATAGAGTCAATTCCATTCTGACAGCAACATAAACAATACCTTGCCCAACAACTCAACTAAATTCTGAAGTTCCGATGCAGCCTTAGGCTCTTCAATCAAAAGCGTTTGGATTAGCGAGATAGCAAAGTCGATGGCAGCTTCTGCAGAAGTCAAGGATCAGTACATGATAAAAGTATAATAGAACAAAAAGGACCATCTATAAGCATTCTTTGCAGCTGAAAAAGTTGCTCGGGAGACAATTACATACTATTTCTCCCTCCCTCAAGGAGATTCACCATATGAAAACTATAATCTCCCAAGTTGAGCAATTTTCTCCTAATAAGGCCAACAGTAATATCTTTGTTAAATTTCCATTCCTCGTCTGAAAAAATCACCTGTTCAGGAAGATTACCAGTTAGTTAAAGAACATAAAATCAATAAAACTGCCAGAAGATAGAGAGTTCCATCTCGGGAGGTCCTACCACTAAATGCACAACAGGAGCAATCCCGAGCAATGGATAAATTAATAAAAAGGACAATCAGAACTGGAGGTGCCTTACTTGATCATCTTCTTTTAGTTCATCTGTATTAAAACTTGATCATTTTGTAATAGTCTAGGCCCAAAGTTATATTAGGTTAGCTCCAAGAAAACGAGCATATCAACACAATTGGTCCAGGCCTAGCCTAGTCAACAACTCAAGCCTTTGCTTTACTTCTGATTGGGCCATGTAAAAGCAAGCCCAATAGTATCTCTAAAAGTTAGAAAAATGACACCCTACCCAATTCCCCCTCATAACCTACCTCTTCTCTATATCCTTATTCTTCTAAACCCAAGACATCTAGATTATCTCCTCAGTGCTTCGTCCTGCCAAACCACACTCCCTTCTCCTTCTTCTCTCTGTTAGGTTTACACTCAACCCACTTTAACTCGAGAATCACAACGCAATTCTCAACTTCCTTCTACATTTTTTTCAAGCTTCACTACATGAATTGCAGATTTTACTCTAGAATTATTCCATTCTTGATCCATTTAAGCTCCTTCATCATTGTAGATTGCTAGACAATTAAGTTTGATATTAATAATTTCTTGAGATCTTACCCTTTATCTTTAAATAATGACAGTCAGTACCTATCCAGTTATCCCTCTTCTCCGTCCAGTTTTAACCTGGAATCTTGTACACCTTACGTTTTCTTCACCATTTTGTTCAATCCTATGCTATTATGAGCAGATTCGTCAAGAGGCCTTGTTCTGGTTTCCAAGATCTTTACCTGAGCTCACATTAGAACGACACAGTTTTCTAGCACAATCGTCCAGCAGAGTTGACATTAGCATCAGCTGCTCAGGCATGGAAATGACAACAATGTTGTTCATGATAGCAACAGTGAAAACACGGGTTAATACCAGTCCGTGGCTATTTCTGGTGGTGGGTATCTTAGGGTTGTGATGCCAGATTGGCACCACTCGCTAAGGCAAAACTAGGGTTGGTTGTTTTTCTTTCATTTATTTTGTTGATGAATCTATTAATTTCAAATTTTCTCTTCTTTTTTTCCTAGATATATAAGCTGCTATATTATAATTATACATAACTAAGGCTCAAGGATTACCAAGTTTGTTAATAAACATTGTAAAAATTATAAAAATGGATATTTTCAGATAACATGTGACCCAATCCATGTTTCCAGATATCTGAAACGTCTGTCATTCTAAATTTTGGATAGGATCACAAATTGGTAGTAGATATTTGATAAATCTGATTTTGAAAATACCAAATACTGGAACCGGGAACATCCTAGTACTATAGATATGGGCAGTGGAGGAAGGGAAGATCACAAAGGGAAGCAGCAGAAGGTATTAAGACTACTAGAAAAAGTGCGCTCTGACTTGACCCAGTGCATTGTTTCATTAGTGAGTTAGGACGCAGCAGACCCGTCTTTGACAACACATACAGTACATATACCGAAACAGAAACAAACATGGTGCCACCTCAAGCATTTTGCACTATTGTTGGATCAACTGAATCCTAAGACAGAAACTAAAAAGAATATCAAAAATAGGACCACAACATTTGAAACCTCTTGAATCAATTTGATAAAACACAGCCATAATGAATAGTCCCAAGCCACAAAAATGCAGAAAATATGATAAGTAAATTGGAAATAAACATAATGACTACAGACATACCCAGCCAGTGACCTCCTTAACTACACGCTTGCAAAGATCACGTAGGGCAGACAACATGGCAAGATGAGCACTGACATGCAAACTGTTTGCTGCATTCTCAAACATAGCTCTGAAAACCTGCACCCATACTGATTTTAAAAAAGGACATAGTTATGCAACCCAAGTAAAAAATATAAAGGTATCCATAGCTCACGTTCTGAGCCACAGCCGTTGCAGCATCATCCCGACTCACACAGCACCGCACAATTTGAGGCACCTCCGCAACAAGTGCCTAAAAATAGACCCACATCAGTGAACGATGGATCAATTTTGAGTCAATGGTAATCTGCTATAATCTATATAAACATAGCAGAATGACAGACATATTACTATATCATCAAGTTCCCATTAATATAGGAATTGCTTTTCTGCCGTATGTTAAGTCAGTCAATGATACATCTACTCAAAGTAACTGAAAGAGAAAGGAATAAACCTGAATTTCCGTCTCCCTTCCTTCACTGCCCAGCAATGCTTCCAGCTGAAAACAATTTTTCAAAAAGAAAAAGAACAAAGAGGCAACTTCAGAAAATACTAAACATAAGGGAGTTTCTAAAACTGAAATAGCTAGTCATCAGAGTCTTCATTGAAGATAAATATGAGGTGGATAATAAACAGCATAAACCCAACGCCGTTGCTGACAAGTATAGACCAAAGATTTAGGCCCTGATAGTAATTAACTTAGAAAGACCCATGATGAGTGAATTCCAAAACAATATTATGCACATCGCACACAAAGTTTCTTCAAAATCATTAAATACACATTCAAATGGCCAATTGTTCCACTGAACAGCCCTACAAGTCAGAAAATTGGAGTAACAACTACAAAAACACAGTTTGAAATTGAAACCTGTCAATGGGCAGGATCTGGGCAGCATCAGATAAAAAAAGAAAAACTGAAAAGCAGCTGGAAAAAAAAAAAAAGCCTTGACCTTCAATGCAACTGCATGATACTTCTCCAATGCCTCGGAGACACCAGTTTCAATTTGCTCGGAGGACAGCAAGGGTACTCTTAGGTCCTAACAACATGATTGAAACATATGTCAGAAACAAAAATTACAGAACAGAATAGTATCAATTTACATTGAAAGCATCCAACCTTGAGGGTATTAGAGGATTCAACAGACTGTAGATCTGGTGCTGATACAGATATAGGTGATGAGGCCACAATGGAATCAATTTCAGAGCGCTGCTGAGCAACACCTTCTGGAGGCCTTGTTTGATTAGAGGAAGCAACACTGTTATGTCAGAAAAAATAAACATAAGGGACTGTAAAGCTGAAATGCAGATAAGACAATTCCGATGAAACCCGGTTGATGGAAGAAAATTTGACAAAAGCAAACTAGCAGGTAACATTCGCAGCCACCCCATATGTTTATGAGCAAAAAGCATGAAACAGAACTTGAATCCTTTTATTACTAGACAGGAACTCGAGAATAGCAACTAAAAAGATAAGACTGGTTAACAATCTAAACAAAGTGCCCAGTAAAGTCTGAGGATTCTGTCCATTGTAATCATACTACAACTGCCTTCAAAACTTCTCTTTCTTCTTGATTTCTACCACCAGAAAAAATTAACCCAGGCTGCTAAGCACAATTGTATGTGCTAAAATGAAAACGATACACAAAAAAATTAGATTTAAGAAAAAACACCTAGGAATTTGGGCAGATGTGCTATCCATTTCGTCTGAAACAATGTTCATGTGCTGCGCAACAGCACCCAAACCAGTGTTTGCTAGGCCAGAGGTGTATAATCCAGGGTTAAGTTGTCCAGAGGAGGAATTATATGTTCTTGCAAGGCCGACACTGCCAGAAGAATGGGCTGTAAGTACAGCATTGGTGTTCTGCGTAGATTGTTGGTTTTGCCATGGAAGACGAACAAAATCCTACAGATATAGAAAGTTAGAAGTCAATTTCAAATGCAAAGCAAACACCATAAATTAGACGTTAGGGCAACAAAATAAACTTGAACCTCATAAACTCGCTGCTGGGACAGGGATAAGCGGCCTGGCTTAGGCCGAAGAGTTTCAGGAAGAACACCAATGGCACCTTGTGAATATAAGTTTGCATCAAATAATGATGAACCATAACCATGTTTCCTCCTTAAAGACAGCTGTTGTGCTATTTCTCCATCAATCGTTTGAACAGCCTGTGAGCATGAATGCATATATCTTAAGGTATGGTCAACACCAACTACATAGCATGGAACTTCCATCCCACGTGAATCAATCAACCAATGCCAAACAGGTGCAAATATACAAGCATCTAAGACCAGGAAATTCAAAAAATCCCAAGGAGATTTATGCATGTGCAGAGCAGAACTGAGTCATGTGACACAGCATAAAAATTCTATAGTGGATGTGATGATAGAAGATACATATATGAAAAAAGTGAACATGGCTTATCAATCAGAGGAAAAGCCAATTGAATAACCATATTCAGTACCAGTGGCTGTGCTTGAACCACCAGGGCATGGCAAATTCCGAGAAGATCAATAAAAATGAACTGAGAAACTGACTCGTGTTTAAGATAGGGGAAGCAATTAAATGTGGGAACAAGAATAAGAGTGGCAGAAGCAGGAAAATGATGTCCAATGAACCTGGTATCAAATGATACAAAAAGGATATAGAAATCATTTAATTACCTAGGAAACTCTCATCTACTGAGTAACTGAAGGAAAAAAATAAATAAATAAAATAAAAGGAGTGCATGACAAATGATCATTATTAGGAAGCCTAAAAGGGAGGAACCGAGAAAAACTCATCTAGGAGACATTTTCAAAGCAATTTTTGTCCTACTCAATTTCTTGAAAAATATACACTAAAGACAACTTTCAATGACCTTCAAAAGCAAATTGCAAAAATCTATCGAGAATAATAACTTAAAAACATAAAAATAAATAAATAATAAATGGAAACTGAAGGACTCATTTGCCAGAAAGAAACCAATGCCCTTTTGTTTAGCCAACCCACAGAAAAAGAAAAATGAAAAGAGAGACATTATGCCCAGTTATTTAGCCAGCTTAAATGGAGTTTGCTCAATGATGTACCTTTTTGATGCATATTGAACAAGTCCATAACTAAGTGCTAATCTCACCTTTTCTGTAGCTGCCTGCTCAATAAATGCACAACCAAGATCAAGGTTATCATTCGTAGCCAGTTGTATTGCTTGCTCCAGAAATTCACTACTAATATTTGCACCCTGAAATGTGTTTCTTAGCTGGCTTGATATAGAACCACGTAGAGGTTCCTGGAAAAAAAAAAACATCAAATCATTTGTCACAAGCCATTGTACACCATACATAAGGACATAAAGACAATACATTATGAAAGAACGTAAACCACAAAAAGAAGACAGCATGAATCCTGAGATAAAATATGACCTTGCATGTTACATGAGCGAGGCTCCCAGAAAGACTTGCCACCATCAGATGGGCAGCATTATATATGCGACTTTCATCTGACTCCACGGCATAATCCTAAAATTAAAACAGGCACATTAATTAAAAGTCACAACGAGACTCGCATCAATAGTATAAGGCATTAAAGTAGAAGCAAACCTTCATGACCAGCTCCTTTGTTGTTTGAGTTGCAATAGAAACACTTCGCTGCACAATACCATGAACTATTTCCTTGATGGCTCTTTCCATGGCATGCGGAAGCACTCTGAAAATAAATTCTACTTTTGGTAAGCACTCCAGAAACAAGTTCAGTGGACAATGTTAATGAAATCTCATCAATTACAGGAACAAACCTCTGAAAATGCACATGGAGACCAAGGGCACCGAGCTTTGGATTGACAACAACATGCGCTCCAATACTTGCGTGTGCAGATGGAAGCTGGAATGAAAGTCTACGACTTAGTAACTAAAATTGAAATCAGCAAGTCATAACGGGTTTATGCTCACAGAAAGAACAAATTCATACCTGACCCAAATTATATGGGGATTGAGAAGTGGAAGCTTGCAATAACCCCTGAGCAGGTTGGAGGTGATCTGAAAACCCCATACCGGGCAATTTTTCATCCTCAATCAAGGTAGCCGTAGAAGCCGCATACTGATTGACCAGATGAAAATGATTCAGTACCAGAAAATACCAGTCTGTCAATAAAACAGAAGATTAATGACCGACACATACCTGAGAAATTGAATGAGGATGGCCACCAAGGTGTGAGTTGCTAGCTACTTCAAGAGGTAGCTCAACCTGGTTCAGGGCAGAGATTACACCTGATTTATCTTCAGCAACTGCATGAGGTTGTGTCACTCCAATATCTTTGCTCGAAAAATCAGGGTTCCCTTCAGTGACTCTCACCCGATCTTTAAGAAGATTAGATGGGGGTACATCCTTCATATTAACCCCAAGATTCTTAAACAGGACCTGAAATAATGATAAAGAAGAAATAGAAATATTAGACAGCCAACAAATTGTACACATACATAATTCGGCCCAGCATCACTTGACAATTACCTCAATGTCAAATTTGAGGTTCATCTTCAAGTTCGGCATGGCATATATCTCAGCAAGCAATGCAAGAATTCCCATCGTCCATGGATTTGGAGGTCGATAAGCAAGACTATTTTGGCATGGCTCTAAAATCTGCACAAAGCAGTAAAGAGTGACAAGCTCCACAAAATCCCCAGCAGAGCAAATATATAATATATATAGCAGCCATTATACCTTTGAAGTAAACGGAATTACAGCAATCATCAATCCCTTCTCATATGCCTGTGCAAGAAAAAGATAATCCCGACTCACAGAAATATAATGGAACACTAAATGGCAATAAGCAGCAAACAAGAAAATACATAAATTGAATAGTCAACAGTCCCAAACGCCTTTACCTCTATAATCAATGATTTTGGATCTATATCCCGTGCCCTCAGAACTTGATTTTTACCAATCGTAAGCTTTCCGAGCCAACTACCCAAATTCTTCAGCAAGGAACGTTCTTCGGAACTTGATTTTATTAGCTCAGATCCTAGAAGGACCTGATCAAACATATGCATTATTAGAAATCACGTGCAATTCTCAGCACTACATGAAATGGTTAAAGGAAAAATATGACTTTGAGCCACAAACCTTGCAATTATCGTAAGTTGCCTGAACTATTTCCTTAATCAAAGCCTTAGCATTAATCTTGTCAAAGAACTTCAAGTACAATTCATGAAAATTTGGCTCAATGCTCGCTCTGAAAGAAGTAAAATGTGTCATCATACTAGACAATGAAGGGTATCTAAGTCAAATGATGGCACCAATGCAGTTTTAGAAGTAAAACAATCTCTAACCTCTTCATCACCATATACTGGGCAAACCAGGGATAGTACTGCTCCTTCAAAATTTCAGAAAACTCCCTTGCTTTTGCTTCAAGATTTGCAGCTGAAATGTTGTTGATGATGAAGGAAACCTTATCTTGAACCTCAGAAGAAGGTGCCTATAATGAGGAGATACAGTAAGCATATAAGAACTTTCAAATTATCAAGTCACAGAAAACCCTAAATAAAACCATACAATAGAGACAAATAGAAGCCCATCCATTTGAAGCAAAGGTTTTAAGAAACAAATTCCACTTAAAGCAGTTTTGCCAAAGAAAAGAACATCAATAAATGAAATTAAAAAAAAAACGAAGAAATGCTCACTAAAAAGAATCTTAGAATTATTATTTTCTGCTCATTGACCACAAGAACATGACACCTGAGAAGCTTAAACTCCATATCCAAATTTACCTAGAAAAGAATCCAAGAACAAGATGGAGGAACTAACTGAAGAATATGGTCCAGAGAAGACTGATTTACAACTCAAAAAGAAAAGTTGCACTCCCTTCATCCTAATATTTAAGTCCCCTTTGGAATTCTCAATTTTCAAGGTGACATGAATAAACAAATTCACAACACTTAAAAAGAGCCCTCAATATGATCTCCAATTCAATGACTATCTATTAAAGGCAATAACTTTTCTACATGTGCGGAGATTTCTTATGAGAATTTATTCCACTTTAGGACAACCCAAAAAGGAATAAAGAACAAAAAACAACACAGAATAAGAAATACAGCCATTAAATTATTTTCATACAACTATCACTGAAACCAAACAGATGGGTTGAATATATCAGTGTCACCTAAAGGATCAAAAGAACTACAAAGCATTATAACAGATCATATTAAAATTCACAAAGCTGTATACATGGTTATGCAAATATTCAAATCAGAAATCTCCAATAAAATTGACATGGTTTTGCAAAGATTAATAGCAGTCCCATTTATAGAAGAAACACATGAATAAATCTTTTCATCATTTGATTTACCTTGCATGCATGTCACTCTCACACAAATGCAACTCAATACATTCAATGTCAGTTCACAATAAATCCACTGTAAACACAGGAAAGACATGCATAGGACAATGCTACACCTTCCTACTGACCACGTTACAAATGTCATCAACGGCAACACGATTCCCCATGGCGAAGACATGCAGAGAACTTGATTACTTAGTGTACTATGTCATAATCATGATAATTTGTTTGCTTCCCCGTGCATAAGTCAAGATTAATTGATATATGACTGTTATAAATATGAAGTTACAATAATAATCACACAGAAATTGCAACCACACGGCCCTTTTACAGCATTGTGTACAAGTCATGTAATCCAATAATACAGACTGCAGTCCACACTACAAAGCAGAGTAAAATAAATAGCATTCAGTATACATTGACGTCAGTTCACAATTATAAGTAAATCAGACACTCCTGTACCTCTACTGGAGTTTCTCTTCGCTCAGCAGCCGCAACCAGAGTCTCTATGTTCAACGCAGAACCAAAACCTGCATTTTGAAGGCTACAGTCAACTCTGCTAGAAATAAAGATTACTAAGGCCAAACAATGTAACAAAAAAAAGACACAATCCAGAAAAAGATAATTACGAGTAGAAGTAATTCCACGTGTTGATCGAGAAAAACCAGGTGAAGTTGACAGCATAGCAGGAGCACTGATTGCATTCTGCAACTGGATACAGTAGAGGAATTAAAAAACCACTCCTCTTCAACATCAGGAAAAACATGAAAATCCTGACAAATTTTTACCCCATAAGAAGCATACCTTGGGGACGCTAGCTGGCTCAGCAGACACTACAGAAGCTTGAGCAGCTGAAGCGAGGGGTGGCTTTGTGTAGTGATTGACACTAGCAGCAGCTTTATTTCCATCATCAAGAGAGCATTGTTGTCGTGACTGGAGTTGCAGAGTAGATGAAACTTGTGGCAACAGCTGTCCATTGGATGATCCAATTAACTATAAATAAACAGAGAGATTAGATCAATGATAGCAAACTGCATAATAAACCACATGCTCGAGGAATGAGTCCCAACACAAAAGACTAAAGGAGGCAATGACCACTCTCAAATGTTGTTCATTGACCCAGTACACATTCTTGAAGAAATTTATTATTATAAAACACAAGAGTTCAGAATAACAATATATATATATATATATTACAAGTAGGAGTGTTATTTAGAGATTATTAACATTCACAGTAGAATACATGTTCCGCAAACTTGGTAAGTTTCATCAGCTTTTAAGCAAATTATCTTCTTAGATTGTGGAATGATGTACTCACTTCCTTTAGTGAAAACCTCAAACAACCCTTATCTTTTTGCCTAATGTTTGACAATCAAAACAAAAACTTTATTATCCATCTGTTTTGCAATTGATTCAATATTTGAACAGGTGTGATCATGTTTCCTAAATTAGATTGCATGCTTAACACATGCAAAGGAAAGAAAAAGGGAAACAAAATACATCAACAAAATAAATGCAAAACAACAAAGAAGGAATTCAAACACCCTAATTTGATATTAGTCATTTGAAAAAATGACATCAATTATTTTGTAAATTAAGCTTTTAATCAAAATACAATTATTAAATAAATATTAACTAAAAATGCTAACTCACAAGAACTGATGGATCTCAATAAAAAGAATATGCTAGAAAACTACATAAAAAATTTTGAAGGAAAAAAGAAGTGAGTGTAAGTAAATGCCCATAAATGAGTTGCTAAGCACTCTGGTATTTTTTAAATTAAGTTTTTAGCTAACATAAAATTATTAAATAAATATTACTTATATAAGTTAACTTACAAGAACTAATGGATTTCAATAAAAAGCACATGCTAGAAAATAATATAACATACTTCAAGGGAAAATGGAGTGTGTGAAAGTACATGCCCATAATCATTTAAAATGGGTTGCCAAGCGCTCTAGTGTTGGAAAATTAAATAGATAGTTTGCTATAATACACAACATAGGTAAGCATTTCAGTACAGATCAGTTCATCTGCATGACCTGCCAAAAAAAAGCCTAGTTTTATGCTTCACTGCCAAGTTCCCTCTTCCTGAATTTCCAGGATAGATAACATAGTATTTCCCTAACAACCTTACTAACAAAATTTTACAACCACGATCAGTGCTTGAAAAGGCCTAAGGAGCACCTAGGCGATAAGGGTCCTAGAGCCTAGGCACTAGGCGATGGCGCGCATCTAGGCGATGTGAGGCGCCAAAATTACTCAAAGCTAAAAAAATTATTAAATGACCAAGTTTTCAGAAAAAAGGTATACCATAACAAGAAAATACTTAGAAAATTAACAACCTATGAGTTTAATACTACCAATACTAGGAGATAGTGTGGACTGTGGACCACTTCTTCTTGCTGTCTCTGGTTCTCAGCTTTCTACGGTCTGTCTCTTTGTCTTTGACTCTGTTTCTTTTTTTATATGAGTTTAATACTGTGTTTAAAAAATGAATTTTACCCTCTTTTTTATATTTCCCTCATGACCCTGACTCTACTTGTAGACTTGAAGCATGTGTTGATTGTAGAATGTGCATCTTTTCCAAAACAACTATTGCTCTCCCCAATCAAAACTATAACAGACTTACCCTTTTCCAAAAAATGTCTACTCCTCTCCCCTAAGTCCCTGGTTCCCTGCATAATTTTTTTTCTGCTCAAAAGCATGTGCATATCTACTCCTCTCCCCTAAGTCCCTAGTTCTCTGCATGTGTTTTTTTTTTTTTTGCTGAAAGGCATGTGTATGCCTACTCCTTGATATTTCCAAAACAACTATTGCTCTCCCCAATCAAAACTATAAATAGGCTTCCCTTTTTCCAAAAAATGTCTACTCCTCTCCCCTAAGTCCTTGGCTCCCTGTGTGCTGAAAGAATATTTTGCTCAAAGGCACGCGCCTGTGCACTTCTGCACCTTCGGCACGCCTCAGCCGCCTTACATGCGCCTCACTCACATCACCTCACCTAGTAAGGCGTGCTTTTTCAAACACTGATCACGATTCATTAGGCAACCCAATCCACCTCCCACCGAACAAATTCAAAGTTGGATGCTCAATGTTAAAACGGAGAAATAAAAAAAGGCATCAACACATAATTTCTTATTTGATGATCAAAATATTAATCAGCAAATGAAATCTCAATTTCTAAGAAGAATCTCAGTAGATTTCAGCATCAATCATCTTCTTCAAATATGCAAGCACATAAGAACGGTAAAAAGTCATTGCTTATGATACAACTAGGGAGCAAGAAGCCTGATCAGGATGTCAACACGATGCCTGCAGACATCAACATAAGCTCCTCTCTAGCAATAAATCATGAGGTAGGTGCAAATAGATCTTTAGTATCAAAGCAGCAAGTGAAACAAATTTTTATACCAAAAATAAAAGACATAAACATATGATTAGATTTATAACAACAAAGAGCGAAACAGAGAGAATCAATTACCTCATTCACAGTTGCAGACTGAGAATTGTTGACTTGATCAACAGAAGTACCATTAGCACCATGTGATTTCCGGGCAAGAACACCATCAATATAGACAACAAGCTCTGGATTTGTGCCACGAAGGTGAGAGATTTGCAAGATGTGGTTACAGTACTGGGGCCACTCATCTAAACGAGCAATGAACTGTTCCAGAGCTTTGGTTCCGAAGGCAAACATCTGAATGCAGAAAGGTACTCAGGAACTCTTGAAAACAAGTAGTAATGATAAAACAAAGTAACTTCAATGTGTGCAAAAAAAATAATATACCTTTGAATCAGGAGGCTTACGTAAAGCATCCAAAACACAACGAAGAGCAATCCCAAGTGTAAGATGAGTCACTAACTGATGCTTGATGACAGACCCTGATAAACAATCAGCATAAATGAGATCTCATATAGTGAACTAAGCAACATGCCAGATTTGAAAAATGCAATTGAATCCAACAGGCTGAATTAGAATTTAGCATCAGCCGCTGGTAACTTATAACAAAGTGAAACAGCGGAGAAAATAATTTAAATGAAAGGTGCTGACAACATTCAATGGGTGATCTGGCAGCTACCTACAACCAATCAAAATAGACAAGGCCATCCCCAAAGAAGAAATTGAGAATAAAGGAAAGAAAACATGTACAAGTGGGAAACAAGGCATTATAGACCCATTAAGATACAATGTTTGCTCTACCATCAATCGTAAGGCAATCTGAAGACAGCTACAATGAAGATATGCAATTAGGAATATTAGTTACAGTCAAAAACCAGAAAAAATATGAATTAACCGTTTTCTTTTGCTACGGAGAAAATGCTGTAGGAAGTTGTCATGGTTAATGATTCAGTCAGTATCATAAGATCAATCAGTCACACAAGAATAACCTGTTCCATACAGGAAAAACCAAAGTGTGGAATTCCCTTGCCAGTTGCCACAAATCGTTGAATGTCATCACAGCAATCAAGAAAAGCACTTATAAAGAGTAGATAGAAAACCTGCAGCAAGATGCACTAATCTTTTGAACTAGATGAAAGACACAAGAGCCAGCAGAGCAAGATTGCTTAAGAATGAATATTTATTCTTGCTAATAAAGATGAACTCGATCCACAAACTACACGCAAAAATAAGCAAATCCTGTGACGAATTTGATTCAGATGCTGGATAATCTTTTGATAGGGTATCTTATGTTCTTGAAAAGGTGGATTATTGAAGGCCTAATACATACACACAAAAAATGAAGTCGAAGGAGTAGGGAGGCTGCTGCATATGACTAAACTACAGATATGATGAACAGCGGAAGAATGCAAGAATATGTCAGAATGGCCACTAAAATCAAGGGCTCCTACCTAAAGAATTTTTCTGCAAGAGGTGTCCATCAAGGAAGCGCCTGTGTTAATGTATCTCCTACGCAGTTCATATAGCTTCAACATCTTTAAAACTCTTCTACAAATTATATCACTTAAACTCAATATCAAGTATTGCATTCTCGCTCATACATAAAGTCTTTTCTATCTCAATCCAAACAATGCCACTGGCGCCCCTGGCTCACGGCTACAAACAAAATAAGTTTCCTGCAAATTCATTTAACCCTAATCTTCTGACCAAACCATATTCTGCAATCAAATTTAGAATTCCCTTTGCAACCCTCAAATTCTTGACACCTTAATTCCAATAAGATTTCACTCACTCCAAAATGTTTCTGGAATTTTATCGCACTGATCACAAAGTCAATGTGGTACAGGAGGTACAAGCTGTGGCACAAGATTGACACGATATGAAGATACTGTCTCAGAAAGACATAACTGATATCTCGGATCAAAGCTAAGGAGGGTAGTAGATATATCTGTCACCATTCTGGATTGCAAGGATCAATAGATTCACCCGGAAGGTGGAAGGCTCATGATGCATGACACAAAAATATTGACCATACCCATGTTGGTTAAACAGAAATACAAATTTCAATGGCAGGTGGCAAAATAAGTACTTTCATATTAGGAAGCTTGCGATGCCAATTTTTAACGAAACAATGATCCAACAATATACTGAATCCATTTCACTGTATACTCTCTGATATCAAACAATATCTATAAGCCGCTAATCAAAAAATAAAATATGGTCGCCCAAGAAATAGCAAAACTAGACAAAAAGTATCGAAAATACTTGTCCTGATATTTCCCCAAAAAAAAAAACACGCACACACAAACGTAATTCAATGATTGAGCCCCATTACAAAGTCACACAGCTACTATTTTTTCATTGATAGCGCTTCTTCTGTGGATCGTTTTAGTTGATAATACAACAGTCAGCTCTTTGTCGTGACATTTGTCAGGATCGGCTCTAAGCATAGTGAAAGCAGGCATGGACATGAGGCTCCAAGAACTACAGACCCCAAATTCTTATAAATATGCATACATATATACACAGAAAATAAAAAAGCATTAGATTAAATGGACAAACAAGTTAGAGAATCTTCATTGTTCTGTTATGATTGAATCCAATAGATCATGAGTTCAATTTCACACTAACAATTATTTTTTAGTAATGTTTTACATTTTTTAATGAATGAGCACTATTTTTTTCTCTACCTAGGCCCGCAAAACCTCAGGGCCAGCACTGACATTTATACTCTTATAAATTACATGCAACGTAACTTCAAAAATATGTCCCTTTGCCATGAAAACAGGATTTTAAAACTATCACATAAACTTCACGTTGTCCAAGCAATGCTCCACAATAAAGAGCATTTCCAGCCCTATAATCAAAGGTAAAACGTGATGTGAAACTGCATAGCACATCAACTACTTATACAAGGAAAGTTTCAAAAAGACCACAAATTAAGCAACTCACCAAATAATATAGCTGCAATAGCAAGCTGTTTCTCAGGGTACTTCGGGAAGAACCTATACTCCTCAAAAAGGTTGGCAATCATGCACTCAAAAATTGATTGTTCCCTGATATTTTGCAAAAATATCAACAAGAAAAGTCACATCAATACAATTGGCAAATATATGTATATATATGATGCAGAATCAAAAAGTAATCAGTGACCAAGCAGTGAAGCTCGGTTCTACAGCTTCTCTATATAGTAAACAGAAGGCTACACAAAATTACACCAACAAGTAAACCAACTCTCCTAAGCAAAACAATAAGACAGAATGCAAACATTAGCTAATATATTACCCCTGACGATACCAACAGAGAGAGTAACCATACCCTTAACTTCCAATATTATCTCATTCTTGATGAAATGGTGATTGATTTACATCATCATTCTAATAATAAAGTCTTTTATTTTCCCCCAAGGACGGGTAATGTTAGAAGCAAAACACTTAAAACAAACAATACCATGGAGACAGCAGAGAATAATATTACTCCCTCAGTTTCTATAATTTTTTCGTTTTTGTTTCATAATAAAAGTCCTATTCCAAGTTCCAAAAAACATTTATTGTTACATTTTCTAATTTACCCTCTTTCACCTCATTAATGTATCCCATAACAATTAAATTGTTCAAAATCCAATATTGATATTTTAGTCAATTTGTGTTCCATTTATCGTAAAATTTAATACTTCTTAATATGTGTGGTAGAAAGCTACAGACCCACTATTGTGAAACGGAGGGTGTATTATTATTTGAAAGATAATTTATAGGAGAGTTTAACACAAGAAGAAATCCAAAAGCAGAAAAAATTACCTCTTCTCGGTAGATTCCTTGAAATGAGCAAGCATCTTAATCATCTCATCGATAGTCAGCTGTTCAGAAAACATTCTTTGGAAATAAGAGTTCGCCTCCATCTCAATATCATCAGCATAAGGAGTGGGGGATGTGGACTCTGTAACCCCATCATTCTGATGAACCAGATTATCATGCATTGATGATATGTGCAACTTATCCATTTCTTCGTAAAGATATTTTGAGGTCAATGTACGAGAATTGCCTTGAAGGACCTATAAAGCAAATGTGAAGAGTATAGTTACCAGTATTCAGAAGATATAACAGATGAAAAGTAGTCAGAACAACCAATCTATAGGACAAGAACCTTCAAGATGGTCGAAAAAGTCTGGGAATGTATATTTGTGAAAGCCCCAGAATTATGAAGCTGATTAGTATCTGGCTGCATTGTCAAAAGCTGGATCTCCTTTAGGTACTTCAAGCATTCCTGCAAAAAAACAATAGAAGTACATAACAAACTCAAACATCTGCAATATCAAAGAGATTGTTCCCACTTAGTACAGCCTCACAATAAAAATGCCCAGTATAAGCAAAGTACCTCAAAAAAAGGTTCCTTGAATGTAACCAAATTATCAGTCAGCCATCTCTCGAGATCCAACAATTCTTTTCGAGAAGCAACAACAGCCAATTTGAGACCAAATGTGAACGGAATTCTCTCCAAGACAGGGCCAAGAATCTGCAGTAATAGAAAGATACATGAGCTGATGAGCGAATATGAAAATCATCTGCTATCGATTTCCATCACAGTCCTGTGACAGCTAAATTGTCAACCTTCAGAAACCATTAGCCCCATCAACGCAAGCTGGGTACAAGGCTTCACCAGCTACAGTACAATCTTTCATTCTACCTTAGCAGAAAAGGCACCATTATCCCAGGGCTATCAGATATCATAAATGGCTTGATGGACCACACATGAGAGTCAAAGACCAATGGCCAAAGCACTTACTGTATTCTACTAACAAATTGCACGCTTTCAAAGCAATTTGAAGCAAACTAAGTAAAAGGGCTGGACTCCCACAAAATAGTCAACATACAGAAATGAAAAAAAATTAATATTCCATTAACAAATCTAAGGCACAATGATACACAGCAACATTAGACATTCAGACAATTCACTAGAAATGCAAGAGGAGTTGGTTAACTAGAAGATTCTAAAATCTACATCAGTTGTATATTTGTTCATTAAGACAATTTCCTAGATACATTTTTCAGTTGGAAAAAGCCTCTTAACGTTAAAAGCAGATTTCAATGCAGAAGTACAGCACGTAATCCTTGGAGAAATGAAATTTTCTTGTATTTGCATCATAGGACCTATGCCTCCCTCTAGAAATGAAATAAGGTGAACTTGCACACATGGGAGTAATAAAATCACATTAAGTTAAAACTCATAATGACTTAAGCTCACAAGGGAAATTCAGGCATCTTATAAAAAGGTTAAGGATACCGATAAGGCTTTAGTCTAGTGACCAAGACCAAGGTCTTGAGTACATTAGGTTATATGCTTGAATCTCCCTTCCCTCAATTAATATTGGTTTTATGCCAACATTGGACCCTACGTGTCTATTGTAATGGCCTTTAAAGCCTCATATAGATTGGGAAAGAACTTTTAGAATAAATAACAAATTAGGTTCATTAATACCTTTCTGATGCAGGATCATCCGCATTCATTTTTTAATTTTGGTATTCAAAATTATAATAATTTGGTTGTCAATTTAAACACACGCCTAGGGTCTTTTTGAAGCCCAAATTCGTTCATAGAGAGCCATATTTGGAAGAACGCACTAACCTTGCATCAAGAACACTCCTTTGACATCCAAACAACACCAACGGTTCAACTACTGCCCATAAGTGATGCAGGAGCATGCATCCCTACGAACAAGGCAAATCTACTAATTAATTTCTCTAAGTTAGGAAGCTATAAGTTACTTCCAACTTGGACCAAATTAATTACCTAGTAAGGGAAGCCATGCATGGGCCGAGTGGCATGCCATGCACAGTCATGCATGAGCCAAACGTAACAACCAACCTTTTTCATGGCTTATTCAGCTCCCACTGGTCCAAATTCAAAACTCCCAAGACCAGCCACGAAGCAGCTGGCATCGG
Organism: Tamarix austromongolica; assembly: GCA_039764185.1. Classification (NCBI taxonomy): domain Eukaryota; kingdom Viridiplantae; phylum Streptophyta; class Magnoliopsida; order Caryophyllales; family Tamaricaceae; genus Tamarix; species Tamarix austromongolica. The sequence goes on from CM077819.1 coordinate 15,420,935, forward strand.
CCATTTTTTGGACACCTTGGGCCATGCAAAGGGGGAGACAAGAAGCACATTTCAGACCTAGTGTTGGTGGTGATTAGAAGGCTTTGCAACACCTTATTGAGCAGCCAAATCAGTCACTCTTGGGCAATAACCAGGCACCATAGTGCCAGTTGGTTAATAGGGTTATTTGCCAATTTTGGGCTGGAAACTTTTTATAATTTAGTAAGTAGTCATGAGGAGGTGATGGGTGGTCTTTTCTTGCTTGTAAACCCCTCAAGGTCAGATCAAAAACCTTGGGAGTTGTTTTCTTCGTGCAATTTTTGACAATCAGCCATAGGGATAATGTTAGAAGCTGATTGTTTTTTTTTTTTAGTTAAGATTAAACTAGTTAGCTGAGTTGTGTTAGAGAACTAGTTAGTTGGGTTATGTAACTAAGTCAGTCCTAGGAGGTTAATATGGTCATTTTGTAACTTAAAGAACCTATCACATCCCCTTATATGTGTTAGTTCCGACTTGAATTGGAGGATCCCACCATTGGCCGAAAATATTGAGGTTTCTCTCAAGTCTTGCATTCATAGCTCAAGTGAAGATTTTTGTTCCACACCTTCAAAATCTCACTTTCTTTACATCTAGTAGTAATACTTAGGGTGGTGATTGTGAGTGTTTAATCTCCAAAGTTACTTGTAGATCATCTACCCTATCTTCTATCTTCTTCCTCCCTTCTCAATTTCGGATTTGGTGGACGATTACCATTAGTCCCCGTCTTTCTTATTTAGCTGGACCCCATTATTTAACATATGCATCACTTTCCAATAACAGAAAGTACATTTTTCCCCAAATTAGGTCAATTTTTAAATTTAGATCTCACCTTGTACCCTTTGATACAAGAACAATCTGTATTTTACTTTCTCTATAATCCTCCACAAATCAAGATCGACTTTCTATTATACTAACAATATTGCATAATAATACTGCTTTGAATTTTAAAATCTAAGAAACTAATAGAAAATCTCGATATATATGTATATTTATATACATTATCTTCAACAAACGACATATGGTATAGAGTATATAGTATTTTAGACAAACGTGTAATATTCCTATGTAGTATATATTAGCTTTGATAATCATCTAATTTATAGTATGTCTTTAGCAATTGTGTAGCATATAGTATACAATACCTTTGACAAACATAAGTTACATAGTACACAGTGTCATTAATGAACAAATAATATATAGTATTTAGTATAAATGACGATGATGTAATATTTAGTATAAAATATCTTGAATGAATGTGCAATAGATCTTTGACGAACACGCCCTCTATAGTATCTTTTTGATAATCGTGTAGTACATCAACAACGAACATGTAGTACATAATATAATACATATGGCAAATAGTATCTCAATATAAAAATATATGCTAGCAGTGTGTCTCTATCTAATTGGTATCTTGTATATTTAGATGAATGGAATTAATGATATAGAGGATTGTGGAAGATATAAGATACAATTAACTTTGTCGAGGTAAAAAGGATATAATGGTAATTAAGTTTTAAAAATGACCTAATTTATAATATATATACATACACATATACTTGAACTAAATTGAATATACATATATATATATATATACATATCCAATGAACCTAAAATGTAACTGACTCAAAAAATCTTATGGATTCACCAAGTAAAAAAAATGTTGAAAACATTCATTTATAGTTATTAACACTATCTTCATAATTCCTTAAATTTTATTGATGTATCTATTTGCTGTCCACATTTCAACATCTAGCATACTAATTTAGTTAATGACACTAAAACTAGCAAATATTCAACCTAAAAGACATCAAAACTGTGTTGGACCTCACCTTCAACTCCTGGCAAATGTCCAAAATCTTGAATATGCTATCTGAGTTGATATTTAGAAAATCCATGAACGCTCGCAACACCAGCGAAGGATTCACATGCCAGAGGTGTAGAATGAAGTTGAGTTTATTTTCATTACAAATAATTGCAGGAAATACACTTGATGACACTTCGTACTGGAGAAGGTTATATGAAGTCTGCAAATATTAACCAAAATTAGAAAAGCATAACAAAATGATATTAACATTGGCTATGGTGGTAATAACAGTAGAGCATTTCTTGATTTAGCAACAAATCATCACACAAAATATATAGCAATACAGAGTGATAAATTTTTCAGCGAAGAGAAGAAAATGACACATCATCAGTTTTAATCAAGCTCTATACACATGCCAGCATCAAGTTAGTACACAATAAAGACAACTTTGAAATAACAACAAACCCCTCCCCCTGGCATCAATGATTTATCGAAACAAAAACAGACACCGACAGAATTACATTTTTACTGAAATAAATTAAGAATACATTTATTAATTCTGTAAAGTTAAGCTTGTTGTCTAGGTCCCTAACTAGGACCAACAGCAAAGTTTGACGATAAAGCCCATCACAGTTTCCTATAGATTACAAATAACAAGGAGCAAGCGTTGATGCAGAAATAACATCTCAAAGTTCATTACATTAACTCGAGCCATCCCCAGAAGTAATACTTCAGGGCAGTGCTTCCGAGGATGTTCAAGCATCATTCGCACAGCGGCAGCATGACCTCTCTCAGCTAGCTGGCATAAGACTTCCAAAAGATCTATACATAACCATGCATCATTCGAATTTCCAACTTGCAACTTGAGATCATTTACTACATCAATATTTGCCTGCAAAGTAAATAGTTTGTTTAATCAGGAAAGGAAAACACAAGGTGCAGAACATCCATCATCAGTTTCCATGTCAACTCACTATCTGCCTAATGGAATGGGAAAAGGTAAACAGCTCTGGTGGTGCTGCAACAGCATGCTTTAGGAAAGACAATTGCCCTTCAGCATTTCTCCATACTGAACCACAAATGGCACTAAGCGGAAAAGGGTCCTGCAGGAATCAAATTGCCAACATTATGGAAGCATGAAGTTATTGTCACCCACATTCATAAGTGGTTATTTAAGCACAAAGGCAAGATTTAACTTCAAGTTTTCAGCAGAAATTGATTCTCCCACACAGAGACTGGAAAAACACTGCATTTTGTGTTAGGGGAGAGCCACCATTGGCTTCAATAATTAAAAAATCATCATCTAAACCAGGCACGCTTAAATTTCAGCTTCACCTCTTTCAAGTGAATTGATTACATGGAACTCAACTAGATCAGGACTGAACATACCTGGCAGGCATACTTGAAAATTGACATGAAATATGCAAACGCTGCCTCATCAGGAATATAAAACCCTTCATGATCCAGGTTTCCCATGACACTAGTCCACCTGGTGTCAGGAGCCTGCAATTCAACACATCGAATGAGCAGAAAAGCAAAAAGATAACCAAGGGGGGCCACAAACACTGAAACAATTTGTATTTTTAACATCCCTTCTTTCAACTTCAGATGTTTACCATAGTATATATATATATATATATATATATCTATATCTATATCTATATCTATCTGTCTATATATATATATATATATATATATATGTGAGAATGTAAGAGTATTTTCATAACAGTATATCAGCTTATTATAGTAGTATATTGGCTTATTAAAATATTCAGAGGTCGATAATGCTCTCGTGTCCATCGACTAATGGGTTTTGTTACGAGAGAATATTTGATAGACATTAATTTTAATGGAGTACTATAAATATTTGATTGATATACATATGAATGTTATATAGTGTAAATATTGTATGACAAATATAAATGGCATATTTTGCAAATATACAATGTTTTAATGTCTATTCCAAGTGACCTAATTTGTAAATAAAAATAAGAACCTAATTGAAATAAAACTTATCTACAAACCTAAAATGCAATTCCCCAAAATAACATTCATACTACACAACTAGTAAAACACATCATAGAAAGTAATGTTTGACCATATACAAAAATAAATCCTTCCAGCGCATCAATCCAAAACTCATATGTGTCTCCTAGTTTGAAGAGATAACTAACCAGCTCTTTAATTGAGTCAACAAGTACGTTAATATTCCACGAGCTTAGTGATGGAAGATCGTATATGTGGCTGTTGTGAATTGCAGAAAAAAATGCAGAGAGTGTGCTCTGGTTGTCTTCAAGACCAGTGTGATTGCGAGCAAGAGTGCCAAGTATCCTAGCTATGGTCAGTTCTGTGAGTGGTAGATACAAAGACAAAATATCTTTGCATCTTGCAGCATCAATTGTACATCCATAGCCTAATTCCTTCATAATATCAGCCATGCTCATCTCCTTCTCCATTTCAGCAACAATAACATCAAAATCGTTTTCAGGGAAGTCATATAAGAAATCCAGATTCCTGCATACAGGTTCCAAAATAAAACGAGATAGTGATATATAACATTGTACAATTGCTAATGCCAAATTATGCAGAAAAAAAGGAGATGGAGGAAACCTCAAAACATTAAACCCGTCGTGCTGATCTGAGGTCAACGGAGCCACAGAAAATGAAGCATGATCTTTCAATGGCACTAAAGTCAACATTTGAGTGAAAGTATCTACATGCTTTGACAGGCCCTCAGATTGATGAAGGAACATGAAAATATTCTGAATCTGCTGAATTGAGTCTATGGCACCAGGATTGGCAAGAAGATCTTCAATTTTAGACAAGCAGAAGTTCTTCCCTAAAATGCAACCAAAGGCAATAGTTTGAACTATCAACAGGCAGAACTTTTGATTGCAGTTGAAGCAAACATTAGGAAATAAATGACATCGAACATAGGAAAAACTCATAACATCAAACAATATGATGACATAACGCATAAAACTCATAGCTTGCTAAATGCTCACCACATGTCCTTGCCTCGGGACTTTCAGATTCTGTCAATGCAAGACCAACAGCAATTCTTTCAGAAACGGACAAACAGAATGTATCGCAGAGACTATCCAGGAATCCTTCTCTAACCGATGCACTTCTCAGAGACTGAGAGAGTACTGTGCTGAAATTAGGCTTTTCCAGAAGAAACTTAAAAAGTGAGACAAAAACCTGATCAGCCTGAACATTCTTAATGTCTGTCCCATAAATGTTAAGCTGATCCAGGCAGGTCTGAAGCAGCAAAATGCATCCTTCGAGTCCAGATTCAGTAAACTGGCATCCAAGAAGAGAATTCAGTTACAGGAGGGAAAGCAGCAAAAGCAATTTACATTACAACTAACCTATGCAAAACTCCAAAAGAAATATATTCCATGCAATAAGCTTCCCTTAAAAAGATATTAGCAGCACAGAAATGGATGCTCAGACCTAAATTACTAAGACTAGCATGCTCCATTATTGACCAACATTAACTCCTCTTCCTCAATTTGACCACATATAAAATATAAGAGATTAAGAACAAGAAAAAATGACATAAATAAGAACATTTGTGCTATCAATACTTCCTATCTGGGCAAAAATGTAGCATCTTGATCTCTCATTTCAGAACGAGGGAAGAAACAAACCTTAGACACAGCCTTATGTATCACATCCTCTGAAGACAGGACCCTTTTAGTGGAGCCAACAGCAACCCCGCCCCCAGAAAAAACTAAAGAAGTAAATTTTAAAGATCCTTTCAAGAGCAACAAAAGATGCTGTTTGATCAACTTAAAACTAATGAAGCTTCTACACCAGCTGACAATGTTCACATCCCCCCTATCCTCAGACTAATGAGCAAATCCCCAATGTTTTTCATATTGTCTATACCTTTTCCTCCTTTCGGGTATGGAAGGATATTTACCAGGTGCAGAATCAATGGAAGGATACAAAAGCAGGAACGACATCTCCAAATTTGACAGGGTGATGACCCCGATTTGGCAGGCTACTGTCTCATCAACACAATCACTCCATTTGCATGTCATTTTTTGCATGATTATATTTTTAATACATGAGATAGGCTATGAAACAATTAATACCATGGGAAATAACCTTACAATCACAGCCAGTGACCCAAGAACCTAATAAAGAACGTAAGTTGCATTAAATTAACCTACAACCACCAGATAGGCAGATACAACCAATCCTGCCACCTTCATTCAGCATCTGTGCATGAACATGTACCACCTTCGTTTGCATCAACGTAGTGCCTCAAAATGCCAGCGCCATACCACATTTTTTCATCTCTCTTCTATTGTTAGTGGAGGGGAAAACATAACACAATAGAAGCCAACAAAAAATAGTCGGTAGGCAATAGTACAACAAAAACTGATGATCAGCCAATCTTGCTACAACTATTAATCACACGCCCATCTTTCCATCCTTGAAGCAACAAAACAGCAATTTTACTTCAAACAAACCCCCGTTCGATTATAACAAGCGTTAATCATCCTCGGAAAACTGGAAGCGAAATATAAGCATTTGCAACAGCCTCAAAGTTGTCAACAGCGAACAGCTCATGTCCAGTGCAATACAAAACAACATTTACCCACTCACTCGGTCATAATTACTCGTGTGGTCTAGGGTTTTCAAACTCAGAGATAGACCAAGAAGAAGGGGGTATAATTTTAAAAAAGTAAACTTTGAATTAGCACTGTAGAAGTTTTACTAAATGATAAATCGAATCAAAAAATTACCTCATAAAGCTCGCGGAGGATGAAGTCGGAATTCGATCCATTCAAGCTCTGTAGCAGAAATCGAATATGACTGCAGACAGTGGACGAGAATTGCATCATCGCCGCTGCCGAAGGATCAAGCGGTGGCAAGAGCTTGGAATGGAAAACGGAAAATAGATGAAACTGTTGAGAGGGGACGATTGGGTTGAAAGTTGATCGATAACGAGGCTTCCGGAATCGTCGGGGAGGAGCAACCGGAGTACGAAATCAAGCTTTTCAGTTGTAGGCTTTCTCTTTATCGGAGAGTAAATAGGGTCACTATCAGATGCAGTTGTATGGACGTGGTGGTGGGTCTTGGATTTTTTTTATTTTCATCTGTTCAATATGTTCAGAATTGGGTTAGAGACCTCGTGACCGTATTGGGCCAAGTATTCTACCCAGAAACTAGATGCCGCGCCTACAATTTTTTTCCCTTCTCTTTTTTTCCTTTTTTCTTTCTTTTTCCTATTTTTAAGCAGCCGGTGGTATTCTACGTGGAAAAAAACTTTGTTGATGACGGTATGAAAAATTTTGGATTGAAAATTAACGATCGACAGACGGTGAGACTTTCAGAATCGTCGGGAGGAGCAACCGGAATACGAAATCAAGCTTTTCAGTTGCAGGCTTTCCTTAGTGTTCATGGCAGAATAAATAAGGTCGCACAGAAACTATCAAATATAAGTATATGGACGTAGCATATTAGTTCTTGAAGTTCTCTTCTTCTTCTTTTCCTTTTCCTTTGGTCAAGAATTAGATTAGATACCTCATGATTGTATTGGGCCAGGTGTTCTACTCAAAAACTTGATAAAGTAAGCCAACAATTATTTTTCCCATCTCTTTTTTTTTTGTGGGTAATTAAATTTTATTACTTACAAATATATCAAATAAGTCCATCCACTAATGACTTATATTCCGAGTTTATCTACACAATATGTTAGAAAAATAAAATCATGGCATTGAAATGCATCCATGGCTCGATTTGCTAGATCCTCCACGGTCACCTTCAACACTTTAGAGTTATTGTCATTTACTTGAAGATCCTAGCATTTCTTTCCTATCATAAATGGTAAATTATAGCAGCTAAAAGTATTCTAAGTGGCATACTTTACCTTAGGTTTTCTCCTCTGATATGCCGCCCATTTAAGCTTATTTTATCATGTTAAAATTTTGTGTCATTAGCCATAACTATTTACAACTTTACCCCATATACCACTGAATACTAACATAAAAGGAATAAGCGTGCTATAGTTTTTGCTCTTGATTACATAAAGAGCAAGTAGTATCTTGATTGTTCTATAAGAGATTGAAGCGTAGGATTTTATCTTAGTCATCAAATGTTCATGGGCACCCAACCACTAAACAAACTGGTGGTGAGATATAGCTAACGGATACTACACAGCTCTCCTCCATGGCACCCTTGGTGCATGACTTCGTATTTTATTGTAACATGATGCAATGCTAGAGGTACCCTTGGTTGAGATGACTGGTTCGTGGACATCTTCAAAAAAAGGTTGTAATGAACTTCTCAGCTTCACAATCTTCAACATTGCCCATGAGAATCGAGTAGTAATAGGGCAATCCCAAACTCCAAAATGATTAAAGTAATACTCATGAGCCCATTTTACCTATATGGCATCTTTCTTGTTTTCTAAGTTCCACAAAAGCTTACCCATTACAGCGGTATTCCAAATAGAAATATCATACAATCTCATTTCACCCTCTGTAAGAGGTTTGCATACTATATGCCAAGCCACCGGCGTTTTCCTCGTGGTGGTTGTTGAGCTTAACCAAAGAAAATATATGCACATATCATCAATGGTCTTTACCACTTTATCTGAAAGGACAATTTTTTGGCTCTAGTAAGCTTGTATAATATAAGCACTATTTTATAAATTGTAGTCTCCATGCATAGCTAAGTAGCTTTACAATCCATGTTGTGAGTTTTTTTGCTATTTTGTTGGTTAAAATATTACATTAGCTGACTGTTAGCCTACTGGACGAGAGTGGCATACCTAAATAAGACTAGAAAGTGCCCTCGGATATTTGGATTGAATCCAGTAGGTTTTTATCTGTGTTAACATTCAAACCCCAGCAAAAACAATAGCACTTTTCCATGTTTAAAGTCATACCTAGTTGAATTGAGAAAGCTTCAACAACTACTAACACTCGTTTCACTGAAGAAAGATTGCCATATGAGAAAATCAATAAGTCATCTGCAAAATACAAGCTAATTGTTTTGTTCTCTTGCATTTAGGATGTCCTTTAAAGTCTCCATCTAACCACAAACCCTTTAACATTCTATGAAAATACTCCATAATGGTGAAAAGGACTACATGGGACAACATTAAAGAAAGTGGAATAACTCACTAAGCAAACACATTGTATGACCATCTTGAAAAAATGAAATGGTAAACACATACCATGCAGAAATTGCTCTAGAAAATACCATTCAACCGAGTCATAAGCCTTCCTAAGATCAAGCTTGAGCATACACATTAGTAAGGTATGTTTCTGATTGTAGCATCACACAAGTTCATGAGCCATCATAATGTTCTCACCAATGTACCTATTTTTAACAAAAGCATACTATAATTTGTCAATAATAGAAGGAAGGACATTATGCATTCTATATGTGATAACCTTTAACATGATATTGTATGCCACATTAAAACAAGCTATTGGCCTAAATTGATTAACTTTCTCTAATGTGTCGGCCTTAGGTAGGGAAGGCAATTGGGTGGATTTTATCCGAAACCCAACGGATATTATCCGTCGGGTATATAAATAGATTTGGATAAATGGATTTGGATATGGATACGGATGACAGTTTTAAAAATTCGTTGGGTTCGGGTACAGATACGGGTACAAGGTATCCAAATCCGTACCCATTTATATACCCGTATCCGTTTATCCGTAATAAAAATACCATTTTACCCTTCATTAAATAAAAAAAATACATATATCAAGGTTAAAAATGTAAATTAAATAATAACCCTAAAATTCTAACACATTCAACATTCAAGAATCAAGAATCAAAATTCCAAAACAGTCGCAGACAGACTCGCAATCGGCAGCGAGCCAGCGATGGTCTGTGTCTACACTACTCTCATTTCTCAAACTCAAAGCTGTTATTACTAATTACAGACTGTAAGTTGCAATCCACCAAAACAGTCGGTCGTCGGCGACACTTAGTTGCTTCAGCTTCTCCCTCCCGAGTCATAGCCTCCCCAAACTCGAAATCTGGAATACTCAAACTCGATGTCTCGATCCATAGGCCATAGCTTGAATGCTTGATCAGCGAAAAGCAATCGCCACTACGCAGCAGCCTCTGCTATCTTCAATCTCCTCTCCATCTTCCTCTGTCACGGTTTCTCTATTCTTGCAGGTAATCTTCTCGCTTTAACTCTTAATTTAATATTTGAATCTTCATCTTCCTTCCTGACTACCATAGGCTCTTTGCGCTGCGAATCGGTTGTTACCGGAAAAAAGCTGCTGAACCGGTACTCACGGTCGCGAAGGATAAGGTTAAGGTGCCGGTCCGACGGTAGATTCCTGTTATTTGTTTCCAATTTTTTAGGTTCTTTTCTCAATTAGTAATGAAGGAAATTTTGTCGGATCTGTTTCGATAACATGTTTTTCCTTTTTTACACTCTTGTATTTAGAATATCTTTCTTCTCATTTGAATTCTATATATAATTTTTTTAAACTAATATAATAGATATATAATTTATGAAAAATAATTTAAAATTTACTATAGACAAATTCAATCTTTAACCACTAAACTAAAATGTTATCGATCTTTAAAATTAGTATCGAGTTTTATCCTTGCAACTTTGAATTATTTTATTACTTGTACACAAAAAAAAATATTGAGTCATATGATTTATACAAAAAATTGGCAGACTTTTTATATGAAAAAAAGGAGAAACAACGATTTAGTCATAAAGAGATTTCCAGCAACTACGGTGCCCTTATTACGATTATACACTTACTTATGGTAAAAAAAAATTAAAATCATTGAGATACCACAATATAAATTAGAACAATGATTGTTTTTCATAGAATGAAATAGTGAATAGAGTGCCTCCACCGTACTTTTGTGTAGGAAATATGCAATCATCGTAGGAGACGAATGAAATATGCAATTATTTTTGTATTTTTCCTACGAATAAAATAGCAAAGAGAGTGTCTCCACTGCACTTTCATGTAGGATATATGCAATCGCCATAGGAGACGAAATTTATCACAACCACACATGAAGCATTTACGACTACCTTATCAAACTACTGGATTTTGTACCACATTTGTTGATTTTAATGTGGTTTAACATGGCTGAGAAATTTAAACGGTCTGCATTTAAAACATAGTCCAATCGGTGTCTTAAACTGCCGATAACCTATGGTTTATTATACTAATTGTTGGTTGTATCTTGAAATGTCCGACTAAGACTTATCTAATGTAACATAGTATATACTTTTCTCTTTAGGTTTAAGGATGGCAACTAGAGCTAGTACTACCGATTCACCAAATCAAGTACCTCCATATTCATCTGTTGCAGCTAGTAACCCTAATACCACGGAGTCATCTACAAATGAGGAAGAGGAAGATGTAAAAGTGCAACAAATTACTCTAGGGAAAAAAAAGAAAGAAAACTTCTGTTGTATGGGAACATTTTAATGCAGTGGAAACTAATGGGAAGAAGAAGGCCATTTGTAAAGGTTGTAATAAAAGTCTGAGTGGGGATCCCAAAAATGGCACTTCTTATTTGCACGAGCATGTAAAGAAGTGTGTAGGTTTTAAGGTTATACGAGGACTAGGTCAAAACAAGTTGCAATTTACTCAAAGGGGGGAAGGAAAGGGAAATATAATGATCATTGAATTCAATCAAGAAGTTTCAATGCAATACTTGTGTAATATGGTGGTCATGCATGAGTATCCTCTTTCCATAGTGGAACATGATGGATTTAAAAAGTCTGTGTCCGGTCTTCAACCATCTTTTAAGTTGAATTCAAGGAATACATTAAAGAGTGATATTCTTAAGATGTTTGAGTTTGAGAAAAACAAAACAATGTCCCTATTACATTGTAATAAGAGTAGGGTTTCAATCACTACTGACATGTAGACCGCTCAAAATCAAAAGAAGGGTTTTATGGCTATAACAGCTCATTGGATTGATACTCAATGGAATTTACAAAGTCGGATACTCAGGTAATTTTAATATTTTATCTACATCAAGTTATAAGTTTCGATGTTAATGCTATATGATAATGTATTGTTCTCATTTTTATTTGTTGTTTTGTTTCCTTTTATATTTGTTAAGGTTCATATATGTTCCTACTCCCCACACAGTTGAAGTTCTTTGTGATGTTTTGATAACTATTTTGGTGGATTGGAATATTGATACAAAGCTCACAACGATAACTGTTGATAATTGTACTACCAATGATGCTATGATTGATGAGATGAAAAGGAGATTACAAGCGAAGTATTTTTTATTGCATGGAAAATATTTTCACATGCGTTGTGCTGCGCATATTCTTAATTTGATTGCTAGGGATGGAATGGATGTAATCCAAAAGACAATTGAAAATATTCGTGAGAGTGTGGTGTTTTGGAGGTCAACACCAAAAAGAATAGAAAGGTTTGTAAAGGTTTGTCAACAAAAAGAAGATCTATATACTAAGGCATTAGTACAAGATTGTAAGACAAGATGGAACTCCACTTTCTTAATGCTTGATGTTGCATTGTTGTATGAAGATGTGTTTGAGCGGCTATCATGGTTGAAGCCTAGCTTTAAATGTTGTCCTAGTTCTGAGGAGTGGAAATTGGCTCGGATTATTTGCTCAAAATTATCGTTGTTTTATGATGTTACTTTGTTGTTTTCGGGAAATAAGTATCCTACTTCTAACTTGTATTTCCCTGAGGTATGTCAGATTAGATTGGCTTTGACTAAATGGGCATTTGAGGAAGATGAAGATATTAAGAATATGGCTGAAAAAATGTTAGAGAAATTTGATAAATATTGGAGTGTTATTCATGGGATTATTGCAGTAGCAACCATTTTGGATCCCCGATATAAAATGAAGTTGGTGGAATGTTATTATTCATTAATTTATCCGAACTCAACTTATGATGAGGTAGAGAAAGTTCATAGAATATGTTATGAATTATTTCATGAGTATGAAGAGAAATTGAAGCGTATAGAGAGAAATAATAGTACATCTTGTGGTTTAACTACTTCTAGTCATACTTCCTATGGTGGTTGTGTTGGTTTGGGTTCTAGAGGAGCAGACATATATGAAAAGTGGTTAGCTAACCATGGCGTCACTAATTCATCGCAAAAGAATGAACTAGACTATTACTCGGAGGAGGTTGTTATGCCAAGGATGGAGAATTTGATGTTTTGTCATGGTGGAAGACAAACACTAAGTTTCCAATTTTACAAAATATGGCTAGAGGTATTCTTGTTATTCCTGTTTCCATAGTTTATTCATAATCTGCTTTTAGCACGAGCGGTCGGTTTATCACTCCTCACCGCAATCGGCTACATCCAAAGACTTTAGAAGCATTGATGTGTGGTCGAGATTGGCTTTGGGCAGCAATGATGATATTATATTTATATTATTAAAATTTAGTTTAATTATGAAATATGTATTCTTTTATCTATTAATTTTATTATTTCAATTATTTTTTAGATAATAATGATTATGAAGTATCACATTACCGTGGCACTTGTCGTGCTTCTTTTGAGGATGAGGAGTCCGACAATGGTGAAAATGAGGTAAAACTTAGATGTTTATAAATTTTATAATGTTATTAGCAAATGTAATGTATATATTATATATTCTATAATATATATGAATATTATATATATATATATATATATATATATATATATTATTTTTTTTACTATTTATTTTTACTGTTTTTATGTACCAGGTAGATGCATGATGATTAAAGTCTGAAGGTTGAAAAATGCAGATTGAAAAGTTCATCCTATCATGATTTATGAATGTCATTTGTGTTCTACTAGTTTTTTATTTTTTTTGGACATTATCTACTATGTTTAAACAATATTGTTGTTGGCATATTTTACTATGATTTTCTATTATGCTACAGAGACATTATCAACTTTAGCTACTAAGTTGATGAATTATTGGATTTTTTCTATTTTTTTATATACATTTTAATATCAAAAAATAATTATGTAGGTAAATTCTATATATTATAATAGGTAAACGGGTACAAAAATTGATAAACGGGTAATGGTAACGGATAAACAGGTAATTTTAATCCGTCGGGTAACGGGTTTGATGTACCCGACGGATAATCCGTCGGTATCGGGTATCCACCGGATACGGATATGGGTAAAGTAACGGATATCCATGTGGGTACGGATACGGATATAGTTATCAAATTTCTTATCGGGTTCGGGTACGGATAAGGGGTACCCGATCCGTACCCGCCCCGTTGCCATCCCTAGCCTTATGAATGAGAGTGAGGGTTGTCACATTAATGCTTTTTGGGAATTTCCCAATAGTAAAAAAAAACTCTTGAACCACTTAACGCACTTGATCCCCCACTATGTCCCGACAAGATTTATAGAAAAAGGCGTTAAAATCATCTAAAACCAGAGCTTTATCATTTTCCATCTCAAAAACTGCTTTCCTAACTTCTTCTTTACCAACAGAGATTAAGAGTTGCTTTTATTGCTCATTGGTGAAATAATTACCTCTAGAGAAAATTTATGGGCTAAGTTGTGCTTGAGAGAAGTTCGAGGTGCCCATAATACTATTGTAGAAATTAACAAAGAGTCATTGAATGTGTTCAGATTTTATCACCTCCAGCCCCTAATTAGTTGTTAATTTATGCACCTAATTTCTCTACTACCTACCTCTAACATTGGCATGGAAAAAAATTTGTATTATTGTCCCCCACTCTAAGCCACTGTATTCTTAACTTTGCCTGTAAAAACTCTCTTCACAAATAGAATAATACTCTGGCTTTTGTTTATCTTTTGTCTCATCTTCTATCATCAAAGTGTTGAATGGATTATGTTCTATATCAAGTTGTATCTACTTGAGGCTACTTCTGGTAATGAGAACTCTCTCTTGTATTGATCTAAACTTTGCTTGATTCAAAGCTTTGAGTTTAGGCTTTAATAACTTCAATCTTTTATGAAAAGAATTTATAGATTCTCCACGGACATAAGTTTGCCAAACAGCTTTAACCATAGAACCAAACTCATCACCAACTACCCACATATTATAGAATCGAAAGGGCTTCCTTATAGGGGCAGGTAAGTCACCAAGACTAGTAGACATGGGAGAATGGTTAAATACCATAGGCGCATCAAAATGAACTAAAGAATACGGAAAAGTGGAAACCTAGTCGGTGTTACTCAACACACGGTCAAGTTTACAATAAATTCTTCTGTCCTTGTGTTATCTATTTGACCAAGTGAACAACATACTGGTAAACTTGATAAGGTCTGCAAACAATCTCTAAAGGCTGATATATTACTCCTATTTGGTGGGTATTCGTGTAGTCTATCTATGGGATCAAGAATCATATTGAAATCCCCAAATACAACCCAAGGTGAATTAATTTTTGTGTGGTGACGAGCCATTGCCATAATCCTTGTTTACCTTTAACTTTATTCAAACTGTGTATCACAGTAATATAAAAAGGAGCATTGTCATAAATTCTTCTAATCTGGCATGTTATACCATAATAACAAGATGCTCACAATTGATACTACCACTACATTAGGTTTCGGCCTACCCAAATTCTACCATTACCATGATAGGTATAGTTATAAATCCATTGTTAACTACTATTTAATCTTGTACTAATGTCTTTTGCTTTCCTCTCCTTTACTTTGGTCTCTACTAGTCCGAAAAGGGACATCTTATTGTGTTGTATCTAGCTTTTAACTTCTTTTTTTTTATTTTTGAGGCTTATTTAAACCTATAATATTCCATCCTCCAATCATCATGCAAAATATATGTCTATGTCATGTACATAGTTTCCTATTAAACAACATGGAAAACCAAACTCACAGGGTTCCCCGGATTCCCTCGTGGTTGTATAATTATTAGAAGATCTATAATACTTGGTTTAGGTGTGCTAATGGTTCCTCTTCTAGTTGGATTGTTTCCGATGTCTTTCTGTATGGCTTTAGATGTGTTATTTACAACCTCACATGAGGATGTTTTTTAGTCTATGTCTACATTAACCAGGTTTATTTCTTTTTGTGATGGTGGTTCTTTTCGTTTGTCCTTTACCACCCTCCACTCTTGTATGTGCGGAGTAAATTTTACCTTAACACACTAATTTGTTAAGTGACTAAACTTCTTATAAGTTAGGTAGAACTGTAGTGTCTGTTCACATACTATGGGTTGTTGAATTACACCCATACGAGAAGTTGGATCAGGATGGTATCTAAAATTTCTTTCAAAATGTCAACCTCTGCCAACATACGAGGGAAATATACTCTAGTTTTGGTAGGTGTAAAGGAGCCAGCATGGATAGGGGCTCCAACATAGTTTTCCTTTTGGCTTAGAGAGTCCTATGACCACATGAATAGAGGTAGTCCTAGCAATTTAATCAAATTTTTGAGGAATTAAAGTCTTTCTATTTTGAACTCAAATGCCTCTACCCATAACTCCAATACCAAGGGATGGTTCCAAAAAATTCTGAATGGTTTGGCTAGTATGGTCTAACAGTCATACGTTGATGTAAATTCAAACATGAATAAGTCATCCTCATGGTGATGTATCTACAGTAGAAAGACATGATTCCAATATATTCTCATATAATTGAAAATTTGGGAAAATGTAGGACGTGTACCGAGTAAATATCCCACAAGAGTCCATCACCATTGTTCAACCTCCTTTTCAATTTCCTTCTCACAAAGTTTCACTACACGTCCATTAACCAATTCAAGGGTGTACCAAATGGGTAGGACATGGTTAGGTTTTTTGTTATGAAATAATCTATCCTTCATTGAAGTCGGATTGTCCAATTCCTTTGTTGTCAGCTTACCTAATTTAATTTTAGTTTGGTTATGATTACACGGATTTGTTGTTGCCATGTTTGATTCCTTTTATGTCGACTTTACTATATCAACATTGGGTTGGCTGTGAGGGAGCATATATGTCTTTTCTAGGATTTGAACAACTTTGGTATTGTTATGACTCACCGGATTGACTTCCATGGATGGTTTCGAAATATGGGGCAGAATGTCCTATTCTGGCGATATTTATGGCAGAGAAGATTTATCCCTGACTTCGTTAGTAGTCTCATGTGATTGGGGTTTTGATTATTTTTTAGTATCTTCAATTTTGGTGTCATTTAATATTTGTCACACCGATCGAGTTACTTTGGTAGTTCGTGTCTCCATCTAATGACCAGTTGTTAAACCACGAGAAATACTAGGGCACCGAGTAGTTCGCTTATTTATTGCCATGGCAACGATGAAGAATTTGTTCTAGCGTGTTCTCCGGCGCATGTAACTTTCTCCCTATACTACATTTCCTCATTTTCTTCTTTGTTTCTTTCTTTTTCTATTTTTATGCAGCTAGCCACACTCTATGTGGAAAACATTTTCCTTCGTGATGGTGTAAGAAAATTTAGATTGGAAAATAATGGGGATGGTTCATCGGGGAGGTATCAAGTGACGGCGAATAGTTCCAGTAGGCATTACCTGAATGATGAAAGACTTGATTTATACTTTCGGTGTATACAACACATACAATTATTGCACGTGACGCGCACAAAATTCCTATTATATAGACATCACACACATAGTTCAAATATAACGACAAGGTTGTGGAATTCGTATTATGTACCATGATGTCCTATTCATCCTCGATTACTTTATGCTACGAAAACATGTTTTCTTACATAACCAGTTATAAATTGTCAAGTCTATTGCAAGCTATGAATTGATAGGATAACAAATCTTATTACTCTTGTTGGAACAAATATGTAGCATAACCCATTGTATTAGCTTTATCTATTTATATTTTATAATTTATATTTTGTGGAATTAATTTGATCATTTGTTTGACTAGTAAGTCATTAATCCAATCAATGAATAGTGGTGAATTTCGTTCAAATGTTAGTGGAAATATTCTATCACTGCATTCCACACCCTTCAAATCCAACCTTCATTATGGCTTTATATGAATGTATACGATAGTGTTTCATTTTGTTTTCATTTTGATATATTATATCCTTCATAAAATTTTGCACAATATTACAATTTACATGGTTTGTTCAATGGCTAATAATGGTTGGAAGCTTATGACAAATAAATAAAAGGGTTGATGCTCCACATATCTCTTTATTTTAACAAAATTGCATTGTATTCTCGTAACTATTTGTTTCATATCATAAATCCTATAATTCAAAGAGTTATGCCCAGTTCCCCCTTTCATCACATTTATTGTTAAATCTTTATCTTTATCTTTATATTTATTATATTTAGTGATATTGCATAAAGTGCCCTTGTACTTTAATAAAATGCATAAGATGCCATCACTCTAATTCACAATTTACGAAAAAAAAAGCATATTTTCATTTTTACACATTGTTTGCCCTTTCATTATTTTATTTTGTTGACAAATAACATTACATTTGATAAAAATACTACATTTACCGCTACCCCTCTAACCAACAACTTATTTAGAAAGGATTGAAACTCTCCCAACTAGATATGGTTACTTGTTTGATTTTAGGCTTCTCAACATCGAACGAGTCATACTTTTTTTTTCAATTTTTATGACTAGGTCAATCAATTATATGTGTACAATGCTCACTTTAATGTGGATTCCCAAATTAAAACTCCCTTAAGGCCCACTAAATTTGTTTTGTGTTACATTTTAGTTTAATTTCACCGTGAGATCGATTGATAGTTCCAAATTTTTAAGGTTTGATTTGTCTGTTATTCAGTGAGCCAACAAAGTTCAAACACAATGCTACGGAAAAAAAAAATTATAGAAGGTGATGGAAAAAAAAATAATAGACAGTGGAAAACAACAATCATATAAGCTACAACCATCTATACCATAGATGGCGGTTCAAAACAAAGCCATTTATAATGAAATAAAAAATAGAAATAATGCTTTATGCGAGAGTATAGATGGAAATTGTGGTATCAAAATGGTCGTCTATAGTCTCACTTATACATCAATTTTAAACAACAATCATCGTCTACAGTTTCAATGTTATCCTACATCAAGCTATAGATGGTGGTTTTCACTTATAATGGTCATTTACGTGTATTTATAAAATTAAATTTTGTTATACAACCAACATCTAAAACTTTCATGATTTTCCTCAAAGGAATAAACAAATGTGATAATTTATAACTGTAACACCCTAATTTTTACTACTAAAAAATTTCACTTTCCAATGGAAGTAATTAGGTAAAATGTTGGGAATTACTGTCGTGATCGACATAATTCTGGCTTATGCAACCATCCTTATATCAATTATAAAGCTAAAACATTTGAAATAACACGAGTAAATTAGAAACAAAAGAATATTTATAGTACAAAAATGAGTTTGGAGCCTAACTCCGAGTTAACAATATAAAATACAAAAGAAAAGAGTCCAAAAAGAGTATCCAGTTAAATACATCAGCTGGGTAACAATTACTCTTTACCCAACTCATAACATGGATGAAGTCACTCATCCCCGCATAGAACATCATGGGCAGCAAAATCATCTAACTGATCTTCCGATACCTGTATATAAGATTCAGGACCTCATGCTCATGAGAATGAGAAACACACATAAAACGGGTGGTCAGTATGCTACGTACTGATTAAGGGAACAATACTACCGAAATAGGGATACAAATAACACATGCGTTCACATTCGATAATAAGTGAATAACTAATTAAACGAAACATCTCATAAGACAGAAAATGATCCAAATTCATTTATTAAGCATAAACCATTCTCATTCTTTTATATACGTTAGTATAGGAACCCCACTATTATTAAACCGGTGGAATGATCCAAAACACCATATCAGGGACAACACACCTGAGCCACTATTCTTTCCGGTGGAACGGAGATTAAAAACATATTCTCAGGGCAAAATGCACCCGAACCACTATTCTCCCCTATGGAAAGAGGATGCATACATACATACATATATATACCACCTTGACCCTACTCACATGCTCTATCACTTTAAGTGATTAATATCTTATTCAATATTTATTCTCAGCCATAAAACACATTAAAACATACATACATATAACATAGGTCAAAATCCTTAAGTCCTTTCAAACCTTAATTACACATCATTTAGTATTCATTCTCCCATATTGATTATTCCACACAATTTATATTATATCATCTCCAAATCCCATCATTATTATCATACCCAAAATGCATGATCTAATTTCCATACACGTACATTAATAATATCATCCTAATATATTACTCACATAAATATCCAAAATCCAAATTATATAGAATTTTCATAACCCCTCCCATGAAATTTACACGATTACCAATTCTAATAGATAACCTCATAAGGCCAAACATTAATGACGTATCCAGAAATCCGTATAACATATAGATATTATACGTGGAATAATGATATTATCATTATAAGATAGTTGCCCCAAATTATCCATTAAATCATTTAATGACCCCAAACAATAATAATACTTCCAAGAATTTTTCATGCTATTATTATCATATTTTAATCCACCTAACATACAAAATACCAGAATTTCCTTATTAGCCCATAATGACTAAATTACCCTTAAGCACAAATTAATAATCTTTATTTTATAGAATCTTATACCTTCCACATATATTATTTTTCAAGTCCACCAAAATGCATGATCTAATTTCCATACACATACATTAATAATCTCATCCTAATATATTACTCACATAAATATACAAAACCCAAATTATATAGAATTGTCATAACCCATCCCATGAAATTTACATGATTACCAATTCTGATAGATAACCTCATAAGGCCAAACATTAATGACGTGTCCAGAAATCCGTATAACTATAGATCTTATACGTGGAATAATGATATTATCATTATAAGATAGTTGCCCCAAATTATCCATTAAATCATTTAAGGACCCGAAACAACAATAATACTTCCAAGAATTTCTCATGCTATTATTATCATATTTTAATCCACCTAACATATAAAATACCATAATTTCCTTATTAGCCCATAATGACTAAATTACCCTTAAGCACAAATTAATAATCTTTATTTTATAGAATCTTATACCTTCCACACATATTATTTTTCAAGTCCATCATTTATCATCATACATCATGAGAATTCTTAAATCCATTTATCAAAACTCATTTAACCAATATTTTATACCATAAGATATATTTCCACAAATATGACATTATCTCAATAAAATAATAATGGTACCTCTTACCCATTATTACTTTATTTCAGTAACATAACATCCTTAAGCTCATATTTCATACCATAAGATATACTTTTACAAATATGACATTATCACAACAAAATCATAATATAATGGTACATCTTGCCCATTACTGCTCTCCTTCAACATAATATTTATATCATCACAAAATATCATGATCAACAAGTGTTACATCATAAATCAAAAATATCATGAAAATATATATAACCATACAAGAAAATAACACCAAAAACCCTAAACATCAAATAGTATCATTACCAACTAGAACACTAGGCTCTAAGTAGGAAAATCCTATACTTCCTCCTCTGAAACTACTACAATACCACCTACGAAAAATAATAAAATTCATGGTTAGGCTCGAAGAGTTTAATCAAATGATAAATCAAGGTAAAGAGGTAAAATTATAAATAACCGTAGTCAAATGGGAGCTTGAGATGCGTGGATGTGTAGAGGAATATGTGGTGGAACTATGGTAAAATTTTGGTGGTGTTTGGACAATTTTTAGAGGTGAAAATAGGGGTGCACGACCGATAATAGAAATTTGTATGGCCGTGCAGCAAGCGGTGCAACCCTGGTTGAGAGAAAATATCACTCACGATTAGGCGGTGCAAAGGTTGCACAGTTGTGCTGCAGTGGTGACACTTAGGCCGAGAGAAAAGTTCATGCACGATCAGGCGATGCACAAATTGCACAGCTATGTAGTAGGCCATGTACTCTAAAAAAGTGTGATGGACGAGAGAAAGAAGAAGGGAAAAGAGGCGGTGGTCGGCTGTAGTATTGGGGAAGGTTGGGTGACCTTGGTGGTTGGTCCACCGGCTAATGGGCAGTGAGTGGTGGCCGAGGTGGTGTACCAACCAAAAACAGGGAAAGAAGGGAGAAGAAGAAGAAGAAGAAGAAAGGAGAAGGAAGAGGGATCTCAGGCAATGGCTTTCTGACACGGAAATGATGTAATGGAGGCCAAATAAAGAGGGAGAAAGAGAGTATATTATAGTGTGGTGTGTGTGTGTGTGTGGTCATGTGTGCATGTGTGGTGTGAATCGGGGAAGGAAGAAAGGAAGAAAGGCAAGGGAGGCGTGTGATGATGATGATGATGATGGTTGTAGAGGATGGTGAGGAGTAGGGTGGTAGCTGTAGGGTGAGGGTGGTGTGGTATTTATGTGTTGCGTGAGAAGTAAAATGGCAGGGGGTGTGCAGGGTGTGAGCATGGGGTGTTCAGATCAGGCAGAGATAAGGGAGTGGAAGGAGAAGAAGAAAAGGAAGAAAGGAAGTAAGGCGATGGGTGATGGATGCAGAAAGGTGACGGTGCAAGTGGGTAGATGCAAGTTGCAATATTTTTCAAACGTTGCGGCTTAGACTAACGAGAGAAGGGAGAAGAAAGAAAAGAAAAGGAAAAAGATAAGGGTTAGGGAATTAGTTTAGGGGTGATTATGGATTATCCTTAAGAAAGTAGAATTAGTGGAAATTTTAGCGAATTTTGATTTTGGTTTACGAATTAAGATTTATTGAGTCAATGTTTCGGTTTCGGTTAAAGTTTCACGATTAAGGAGTTAGGTTAATACTAGCATAAGATTTATTGAAATTATAATCAAATTAGGACATTAATGACACATGATTAGGTAAGGTAAATTTTTGGGGTATTACAGTAACTTTTGTCTATAGTGTTCCTTTTTTTAATCTACATTACATATGTTTCCTGCATCATTCACAATTTTCTGCACATAAAACCTACATACACTCCCAATCAATACACAATAATCAATGTTGTGTATCCCATCTTAGAATTTAAATTTTGTAATATATATTAACATCATATGGCCACTTCATGAGGTTTGGTGTGTGTACACACACACACACATCAACCAATCACAGACCATAACATCAGTCAGTTTATATTATTATTATTTTTTACATAAACTACTTATATAAATAATAAAAATAGAGCAAATGATAGATTTTTCAAATAAGATAGAAATAAATATATATTTTATAGCAAGACATTGATCGCGGACGAATGTCATTGGTATGTACACGGTATATTATATTTTCATGGACTTAGCGGGAACTCTACTATGCAAAATGAATATAATAAGAAAGATAACACAGATTTTTCTCGTAGACTCGTGGGATCGACACCTTCATCATGGCTATCCAATGTCACCTCTATATTAAATCACCAAAGTAGTAATTAGGCATACATTTCAACAAAGCATTTATCACAAATATATTTCATTCACGAATATAATATATAATTTACTGATTAAGACATGCTTCCCAAAATTCACAACATTGAAATGTCTAATATTTTATCTACATACATTATTCATATATGTTCCTATATGTTGCGATATCTACATTCCTTACACACAAAATTTGATTCAACTATATAAAGCCCTTCTTTGTGATCACTCTCTACATAAATGTCATCAATAACATTGTTAGTATTGGAAGAGGAAGGAAGGTTTGTACTCAATACATTTCCCCTTTTTATATTATCATCTCATTTCTTTGGTGACGGGACTGTGGCCATTATTTATCGGTTAGATAAGTAACATGTTCTATTTTCCTTGTGAAACCAATGTAATCGGGTCATTTATATCACTACATCTATAAAGATCTGCCATTTTAAACCTACTTGATTAGTAGAAACACTATTTAAACTATCACCCTATTTGTGTTTGAACAAACAAGCGCTAAAAAAAAGGTGCAATCCAACATCCATATACGTCAAATCACCTGATAGTACACCGTAAATGCATAAAATATGGTTTTTTGTATCTATCACTTTTTACATGCAAATCTTTATATACTATATGAACAGCGATGTTTTGCATAATACTTTTGTTATCTTTCTCTTTCATATATAATATATTACCATCAGTCATTTATGAGTTGTGGCATAGTATTTTATGACGAAGGGTATAATAGCTGATCTAAATTAATATTAGGATCAAACAAATGTGATTCCAACCACTATGAAAATAAATTATTATTTTTCTCTAATAACCATTTTTCGCTTTTATATGGATTTGAAGCCCTGATCATATTCCAGTGTTGGTACACAAACTATCAGCGTCATCTGTATTATGAAGCATATGTGAGTAAGTTTGTCTTAATATATCAGAATCATCACTATTGAACACTTGAAATCTTTTACCCTTTTCCCTTTACCTAATATATCTTAATGTCATGGTCGAGGACGACTTAAAATATTATCATTATGAGATGCTGAAATAATATAGGATTCCTTGGTCTCGATATAATATGAGGGAAGGATTGACATTTCTGTTTTGGTTTCTAGGTATGTTTGGTTTTAAATGATGGGGCCCTTAGGTAGGTTGTTGGTTTGATGCCCTATGATAACTCTAAGGAGCAATAAGAACTACTATCTTTGAGTTTGAAGGAGTAAACTTGGGAGATGGTTGTACCCACTTTGGACACTTCCAAGTTTGTATCCAGACATATCACATTATCTAAAAAATGCAAGTCTCTGTTCATAAATTATTGGTTCCTCCATCTAGATCTTCAATATCAACTACCTCAACAAACTTCTCGGTCCCATCTACTTCAACCAAGGCATGGACAAAGGAGATCCTTTCTCAGTAATTCTATCCATAAATAAACACCTGCCTACAAAAATGATAATTCTACTAACCAAATCACGATCCCAATAATCCAAAGGCAAGTTTGGCAATTTAATCCAAAGCGGCATGAACTTAAAACATTATTTCACAAATTGGAATTGTGTGTGCCAGGGCTCAATAGTGAACGAGAGATTCGTAAAAGTCCAGTAGGGGCATTGTAGAACCTAATTTTTATCTTTGCTAGAATTGAATTTAAAGATTACAAACCCCTCATCATGAAGCCAAATTTTGGGTTCTGCAATTAAAGGACAATGAGTCCGCACAGAGGATTACAGTTGATTAAGATTTGGATGTAACCCAATAATATATCCTATCAGACATTCTTCCCCCTTATTACGATTAACCTCCACATAATTCTTATGAATTGATATTTTTAATCTATTTCCTCCCAAGGTCGGGTGTATATAGGTAAGGGCAGTAGTTGGAGAAATATTATGATTTGAGATAAGCAAAACTTTCCAAAATTTATCAACAATAGCCTCTACATTAGGGTTGGATATGTTTGAAGGAATGGAATAACAATTGATATGTATAGGGATACCAAGAGTTTGAATAGGATCTGTAGGTTTATCAATACTAAGATGATCATGAACAGATGTATGATCTTGATAGCAATTCAGAACATGAAATTTGTTATTCAATTTAGCAAGAACTTCAATATCAAGTAAAATTAATCCTTCTAGAATCGACATAAATGAACCAGAAGACTTCTCTGCCCCGTGTGAATTTCCAACAGAGAACCATTGGAATCTTTGAAATCATTAGTCGAAAAATACACCATGTGAGAGATTTTCGCCTGAGGACTATTATCAAGTGACATGCTATTCCTAGGTGGAACGACAGATCTCCTTGTTTGTGCCAAAGGGAAGGAGAAAGAAGATAACGCTAAGAGATTTTTTCCCCCAATGGGCTTGTTCTAATTCATTTACATCCAAGTATTTCCTCGACACTTATTATTCTTTCCACACTCAAAGCATGATTTGTCATTCATTGAGGTTGCAAACTTACGCATAGGCATATTTAAATAATTACTCTAAATTCAGGCACATTATATTCAAAATATAGCAAGTAATTTTTATTCTTGTATTAGACATCATTATCGTAATTAATTTAATATTTTATTGATACATATTATATTATCTGTCATTATTATTTACTCCTATTATAGATAATAAATATGCATAATTATTAACATTATAGTTTATAATTAATCATTATAATTATAATATTATATATTTGTTGTCTATATAAAAATATTAATGAACTACAAGCCTATATATTACACATAGTCGTAAATTGTTATAGTTGTATATAATCTTGTAGAGTTTTTACGTGTCAGATGTTTTTTTTATTACACTTATTTTGCTACAAATAATTATTACTAAAATTAGAAGCTTTGTATTTTTTTTTTCATTTTCCCCACCTTTAGTTATTATTTAATTTATTTATAAAAGACCATTAAAGATTTACAATTCAAAAAGGGGAATCTTAGGTTTGTTGTGATGCACCTAAACGTTGAGAACCTCATGCTTTGTGGTACTAAAAATATAAAAGCGGCTAGGTAGCAATTTTTTTTATAAAAAAAAACTAAACCAAATCATTGAAATATGTTAAAACTTATTCCCCTATGGTCCTCTCATTTTAATTGTGCCATTTCTCTCATTGATGATACGACCTTCTTCGATTATTTTTCTTCTACCATAATCTCAAAAGGAGGAAGATGATAGGAGCATAATTAAGTGAAAAATTAGTGTTATTGTGTGGAAAATAATATTTTTTTTTCAATTATTTGAAGGATCATCGATCAATAGAAGGAAGATAATTTGTTAGATGAATTTTCTAATGACAACTAGTTTCATTTGGGA
The DNA here is from genome assembly GCA_039764185.1 of Tamarix austromongolica. Classification (NCBI taxonomy): domain Eukaryota; kingdom Viridiplantae; phylum Streptophyta; class Magnoliopsida; order Caryophyllales; family Tamaricaceae; genus Tamarix; species Tamarix austromongolica. Next base: position 15,447,506 of record CM077819.1, read on the forward strand.
TCAAGTGAACGGTTAGGGTCAAGAAAAATAAAATGATGTGAAATTTGGGGTAGGATAGGTTTCTTCAATCTACTCTATTTTTAGACTACTTCAATCTACTTTTTAGTTAATAGAATACTGTAATATCAAGCCTAATATATTTTTTAAAATAAATGTCAAAAGTTAGATTTTAAATAAGGCTAATTATTTATTTTAGATTTAATAGATCTTAAATATTATCTTATTTTAATGTAAATTATGATTATTATATATAATTAAAGTCAAAGTATCTTTCCATTACCAAATGTTATTGTTTTTATTCTTTCAAGAATTGATGTTTTGTGTACTAAGACTAGTTTTGATACCTTACTGTTGCGGTTACCTAAAATTACTTAGACCGATGTTTTCTTTTTGTTGTCTTAATTTTTAATATGATAATTGAAGTAACATATAATAATAATAATAATAATAATAATAATAATAATGTCGTTAACGATGGCTATTAGTACACTTATACCTTATTTAATTTGGGTGAGCGGGGGTTAACAAAGGCAGATCAATTGATTTACCTCATTTGGAGATGAAATTTGTTAACCTTAACTAAGTGAATTAGTGTTAAAGTTTTGCATCCGTTCATCCCAATTAACCTTTGATTTTAGAGCTAGTGGAGGTGAAGGTAAAAATATAAGAAAAAGTTATACTTGATCGAACAAAAATACCCATAACCTAATTTATATCCAAATTAATATAAGGGACCTATAATAATAATAATAATAATAATAATAATAATAATGTCGTTAACGATGGCTATTAGTACAATTATACCTTATTTAATTTGGGTGAACGGGGGTTAACAAAGGCAGATCAATTGATTTACCTCATTTGGAGATGAAATTTGTTAACCTTAACTAAGTGAATTAGTGTTAAAGTTTTGCATCCGTTCATCCCAATTAACCTTTGATTTTAGAGCTAGTGGAGGTGAAGGTAAAAATATAAGAAAAAGTTATACTTGATCGAACAAAAATACCCATAACCTAATTTATATCCAAATTAATATAAGGGACCTATCTATTTAATAAAAGATTAAATATCATTTGTTTTATTTTTTTAACCATCTTTCATATCAATCTAAACTAAAATTTTAAAACATTCACTGCAATTCACCGAAGTTAGATTAATATTATTCAAACTGTATTTTAAAATATTAATTTTGATTTGCCTTCATTCATTTGTTTACCCTCACCTCAATTTACTTCTATCCAAACAGACTAATAAGAATAATTATAATATTGTTGTAATATTGATAAACTAAATGAGAGATATAGAACAATATAGAGACGAAGGGAGAATGTCACTTCTTATTCTCATTCATATGCATGAATTCCCTCTTTCATTTACAATTTACAATATCTCATATATATAATACCCTCACATATTATATATATCATGAGAACGAGTTAGAAAGTATGAAAGGAGGTGGAGGATACATAGAGTTGGGGGTGGAATCATAATGGATAAGCTATTACAACTTATGGTACTAATAAGAGTATTAAACCTATGGTTTAATACAATATATATTCATAAATTGTACATCCATAATATGTAAATAGGATATTTACAATACTCTCCATTGGACACGCATCTTCTGATATTTACAATACTCCCCCTTAATAGAATATCTCTAAAATATCGCCTCACTAAAAATCTTGCCAAGAAAATCCAATGGGATAAAACCGTGGCTAAGGAAAATAGTACAGTTTTATTCCTTTAACTTAGTATGTCTCATTCATGTGTCATATTATATATGGTCATGTTTGCATGTATAGGCACACATTAATAATATTTACATTTGAAAACTTTACCAATAAAAACCCTGTAAGTGACAAAATGTTGGCTTTTGTACAAAGACATGTGTCACCAAATTGACTTTTAAATCATTTATTTAAAAACACCCACTTACAGCCAATTGGTTTGACACATTCAAATGTTGGACTTATTGTCCATACAAATCATTCTCATTAAGCGGATACATTTGACTATTCCAATTTAATAATAATTTATCTAATGACATTCTATAATAAATTGAGAATAATTATCACTTTTATCCATTATCAGTTGCAACCGTTTAGGTAAAAACATTAATAATGTCGTAAGGATAATTAATTGATATTTCATTTACCGGCAGAATATATTCTCAGATTCTATCCATATGGACATGTCAACTTAATATGGTGAGTTTTCCATCCTTTTAAATGATTGTAACTCCTCTTTTGATCCTTATCATACGCTTCTAGCGTATTTGTACCATACTTGTCATTAACTTATTTGAAGTTGTCACAATGAATTCTATGTGAGTTGGAACTTTTAGTCAAAACACATATTAGTTTCATAATTTCTTGGCCATAACAAACGCAAATTGTAGCTATGCTACATCTAGCAAGCATAAGCATAATCAAATGCACTTCGATTTTTCTTTGGGTCCATATCTCGTGGAAGACATCTTCTAAGTGCTTGCTTGCTTTATAATCTCAATATCCTATTCTCTCCCTCCTAAGGTTAATGAGACAAAAATTTTTAGCCTTCTTTGTAGCTTGATTTCATATTTATGGGGGATTATAAGCACACATGAGACTCATCCAATAATCTCAATTAACTTGGTTTAAGAGTTAATGTGATATGTGATTGGTATATGCTAAAAATCAATGCGTATATATTGTCATATCACTTATAGACCCCACTAACAAGGGTCTACGAATCAAATGCATACCAGGTCATTTTGCTTCCATCTTGAATCATTGATTCCATTTTTACCCTATTTGGATGATTATTCACTTTTTTGTCGATACAATAATATTTGTTGCAAAATATAACATGTGACTTTACATTGATGCATCATTATATATCTTGGTAAATTTAAAATGGTTCACACATGTCAACTTGAATTCTATCAAGTACATAGGAGATTTTGCGTTTTCTTACATTATCACAACTATAGATTTGTTAAGAATAATCTATCGTTCATATGATATCACAAATTAGAAAGATCTTCAGGATTATAAGTGGGTGTTCTTGCAAGTTTTAATGATATTTTCTATCATTGTTGCACTAATGTGTCACACTTCTCATGTCACAAAGTTTTTTTTTTATTTTTATGGTCTACTAACTTCTGGTTACTAACACATATTTATTTCTTTAAATATACCAAATACATATATTACGCATTTATCTCGGGCTTACTTCTAGTCAATCTCGATGGTAATAATACCATCAAATACTCACAGACCATGATAAGTTCTCCAGGAACTTAGGTACAATATCAATATCATGCGCAAGTTTATTATCTGATTGTTAAATTAGAAAACCATTTAATAAGTCTATCACGCTACATACATTTGTATATTATTGTCAATTATAAGCTCATAAAATACTTCATCTTTTAAATAGAATATACAATGGCTATTCAATAAGATAAATTGATATTCTAGATTGTATTCAAGTTTATGATACGGGAAGCATTTAGCCTCTACCATTAAATTACTTATATCAAGTGGAAAACTTCATGTTTCATCCATTATACTACTAACTGAATGGGAAGCTTCAAGCTTCAACCATTAAACTATTTATTGGATAGGAAGCTCTAGGTTTCGACTATCAAAATATATCTACCCACCAAAATTATAATATAATGGGGAGACTATTGTAAATACTCCAACCACTGCAGTGGTGGAGGAGTCTTGACTATTGTAGGTTTTAATCACTACCAATTGCAAAGTAGGTGTATAGTCTCGTGAATAAGTGCCTGGCAAATTATGCACAAATCTATCATTACTACTTCATGATTGGAATAAATGCTTTAGATATTGTGAAACTTAAAATTACAGAAACTAAATTGTAATAATTGAAATTGCATAAATAGAAAATGTATAAATAAAATTAGTGATTGGGTTTATAGACCACCAAATAGTTCGATCTTTTGGATTGAAAAATACTTAGGATATTTAATACCGTCTGATCTTCTTTGCCATTATTACATTAGTCGTAAAAGACTTTTAACTATTTGATCTCCTTGATAAAATTGCACATAAGGTATTAATCACCTTTTAATCATTCGATATTTAGAATCAAAATGTGCATAAGGTCCTCAGGACCATTTAATAGTTAGGTGAAACTTTTGGCTTTTACCTCAATTATATCATTTTCTTTTTTATCTCATGTACATATTTGTCAATAATATAATTGGTTGGGAGCTTCATGCATCTATCAACACTTGTGCAATTACCCATCCATACTTTGGATATGCAGGAAAAAAATTATCCATTTTTGTGGCCCTCCATTAACTTAGGGTAATGGAGATTTGTACTATATTCTTCAATCAACTTCAAATGTTGAGATGTGAATGTAGTGATGGGCGATGAGATTGCAAATCCATCGCTTTTACACATAAGGTGATGGGTGATGGGACCACCAATCCATCACGTTTAAATTTAAGTATTTTTTTTTAAACATTGCTACTTTAGATGACTTTCCATCATCTTCAATCGATGGAGATCTACATATTGTGATGGACAGTGTTGCCGTTAATCCATCACTTTTGATATTTCAATTGATCATATTAGATTTAATTTGTGTTCATTGAATGGGAGACTTTTAGCCTTCTACCATCATCTATATCTACCATCCATTTCATAATTGGAAGGGAGATCATCACACATATAATCAAATTAAATGTCATATAGCTAATATATACAATTAAAACTAATAATAATATCAATTAACATAAGAATAAAGCAAATAGGAGATAAAAATAAATTTTCTTATCCTGAGCCAATTTTAGGATCATACTATATTATCCTTAAAACTCTTAATCAATTTAAATTAAGCGGGGGATCGATGTTCTTGTAATTTACTTGATTACAAGATATGTCACATATGTGACTTTTCATATGCTTGCAAAATTGAGATCTCACATAAGAAATAAAAAGGGTATATTAGTCTTATATGACACGTAACAATCATTTTTATATAGAATGATGACTAATGAATATAGAATACGCCATTCTATCAAGCACCGATCAAACCTTACATCAACTCTATGGTTATTTGCCAACATTCCGAATAAAATTAACACATAGGCATATATATATATTTCATCTAGAGTATAATCGTGCCGGTAACGTGTTGCAATATTGATAAACTCAAAGAGAGATATAAAATAATATAAAGAGGAAGGGAGAATGACACTTCTTATTCTCATTCATATGTATTGATTCATTTTTTCATTTATAATTCACAATATCTCATGTATATAATACACATACTTATTACATCTATCATGAGAAAGAGTTAGAGAATATGAAAGGAGGTAGATGATACCTAGAGTTGGGGATTTGAATCATAGTGGAGAAGCTAGTACAACTTATGATACCAATGAGAGTATTAAACCGATGATTTAATACAATATGCATTCATAAATTATAAATCCATAATATGTAAATAAGATATTTACAACAAGTATTGATTCTAATTAATATTATAATTATTATTTTAATTTATAATAGTATTAATATCATTATTATATCAATAATTATGATTACATGTATAATAATATTATTATACTATGTTTATAATTCTTATTATAATAATATATTTAAATATAAATATAATTATTATAAACATTGATAATAATACTATAATTACTGTTAGATATATTTATTATAAATAATATCACGATAATATTGCTTATATAAATTTATTTATTATTATTATTATTATTATTGTTGTTATAAATAATTATTATTTTTATCTCTGATTTCATATTATCCGGAGTAACCAACGAAACAATATACCGGTAGTATATACTGTGTTGTCCCGTCGGCCGTCGCGCTATATGTATTACGCGCAGCGTTAAGCACGGCGCTGCATCAGGAGAGCACCATTGAAGACAGCAAGTCAGGGGAAGTCGATCAATAATTTCAGAAATGGGAGGGGCTGCAGAGTCATCAGATGTCAAATCAAACCCTTCAAGCAATTTCTACTCCGTAGAGAATGCACTGGGGACCTTAAAAGAGACAAATCCCTGGATCGAATCCTTAGTTCAACGTGTAGAGCAGACCCGGAGCATCGTTGAAGACACGGTCGAGGCGACTCTTGCAGCTACCCGATCTCGCCTATCACATATTCGATTAACTTCATCTGCCCACTTTCACCAAACCATTGTAAGTCTCACATTTCAAAATTAGTTCACGAGTCACTGTCCTTTTGTTGCGGCTGTAAGAGGAATTGCATTTTAGAAATTGAATTGAATGTGTTTATTTTGGGTTTCATTTGTTACAATCCTGACGTCAAGGAAGGCAATCGGACCAGACAAGGAATTGAGAGTAAGAGAGAGAAAAGGAGAGGAAGAATTAAAGGCGAATAACGGCAGAGACCTAGGGGAGGAGAGGACATTCAATTATCTTGAATATCATCATATATCTCCGTGATGGTGATACTGATTCCTCATGTTTATCTAATCCAATCCAATCCTATGCATGATTGTGTGCCATAGACTACGGTAGAGAAAAACAACTTATATAACGATCTCTGTCAGAAATATATGATATAACCAACATTCCCCTCACTTCTTCCACCTCAGGTTTCTATGTCAGCTGTTACATCAGCTCCACCATCCAGGTCAAAGGATCCTTTTCCCCAAGGATTGAATTCGTGACATCAGCTCCACCATCTATGACAATTATCACAGCACTAATAATTCATATATAATGAATTGAAGTATGAACGCACTTTCATGCACCTTTCTTTCGTTTGGCTCAAACGGAAGTATTAGGGCTGCCATGGCAAAGAAGAAGACAGAACTGGGATTGGACTTTCAAAAAATGATAGTCGTAACTGGTCGATTCACCCTCTACTCCAATGGTAATCCCTGAACAACTTAATAGTGATAATGGTGATAGTAGTAAGACAATTGCTCAAGATGTTTGTGATTCGAAAATGGAAATGGAGCCATCAAATCTTACGACGCGTCGAAAGTACCTAATAATGGAAAATTGTCATCTAGAACATGGTTTGAATTTGAATTTTGTTGCCTCAATTGTAGTGGATGGCAAACTTCATGTTCAAATCCAATAGTAGGAAATCCAAAGAGAAGAAGATTAATGGTGTACATCTCTTATTGGATTTGTGGCTAGACCTTGGCCTTCTTTTCGACAAATGGTTACATATGTTCAAATGCAATGGAACATGGTTTCTTCTCTTCCAGAAATTCATGTTGCTAATGACCTAGGACACTTTGATTTTGGATTTGCTACTAAAGTTGATTGTGACCTCATTTTGGCTAAGCCTTACTGGTCTTTTGGATCTCGACCATCTTTGCTTAAGCCTTGGAGACTAAATGTCATGATAGGCAAGGATGTTTGGAAGGAAATGCCCCTGTGGATTATATTGCCAAACTAACCATTGCACTTACGGTCTAAGAACACCTTGAGTCGAATGGCTAGTACTATAGGTAAACCCATTTGTGTTGACTCTGTTACTGCAACGAGGGAACAAATTTCCTATCCTAGGCTATTAGTGGAAGCTAATATATGTTCTGAATTGCCTAGTGAGATTTAATGTGTGTTACCTAATGGGGACTTATTTCATTAGGAGATCCTATATAAATTGAGATCAAAGTGTTGTGTGCATTAGGTTATGAGAAGGGTGAATTTGGAAAGGTTACACAAGTTTGAGTTCCTAAGAGTAAATATGAACCGCCACCCATATATAAAGAGCAAACTCAACATATGGGGGCTTCCATTGCTCTTCTGAAGGTTTAACCACAAAAGTGCAAGGAATTCTCTTTTACCAATTGATCTGAGAAAGGGAAGGCATTTAAGATAGAAACCTCTAAGGACTCCTAAGGAGTTCCTTAAGGTAAAGATTGCAACTAGACTTGATGAGAGATAGTGATATTAATAGGGGTGGAGGCTTAAGTTCTCATCCATCTTCGAAATGACCATTGGCTGTTGGAATAGTAGAGGGCTTAATAAAGTCCTCAAAAAAAGTGAGTTGAATCACTTTGTTATGAAGTTTATGTTGCGTATTTTGGCTGTGTTAGAAACAATAGTGAACGAAGGCAAGTTAGATAAAGTAATTAGAGGTATGTAATTACAATGGAAGTATGCCAACAACTATGATTACCACAATAATGGTAGAATTTTACTATTATGGGATGATACACAATACACTGTCATTGTTTTGGGGAAAATGAATCAAGGTATTCATGCGCATGTCCTGCATATTATTACATAGTAAGAGTTTTTGCTTACGGCCATTTATGCCATGAATTCTAGACGAGCTAGGAGGGATCTTTGACTAATAGAATGGAGAATGTCTATCATGAACTAGTTGATACTTCACAAGTTGCCTTTCTTAATGGTAGACAATTAAGCAACGATGCGTTGATTGCTTATGAACTTATTAAGCATTATGGTTGGGCGAATCACTGTCCCCACCTTATGTTCAAGGTTGATATTCAGAAGGCTTATGATATTATTGAATGGTCCTTCATCTAGCACATTCTCATTGCTTATGGTTTTCCTCCCCTTTTGTTCAAACAATAATGGAATATGTCACTATTGTTAGACTTTCTTTGCAAATCAATGGCACCTTGACTAATCTGTTTCCTAGTAAAAGGGGTTTAAGATAAGGAGACCCCATTTCTCCCTACTTGTTTGTTCTAGGTATGGAGTATTTGCATAGAAGTTTATGCACTCTTTGGGGGTAATTCTCTTTTCAAATGCCATCCGGTTTGTAAATCCTTCAAGATCATATATGCTTTGCTGATGATTTGCTCATATTTAGTAAAGGTGATATAGGGCATGCCCATTATATAATGGAGAAATTAGAGGAATTTGCAATCTTAAAGCTAATTTTAGCAAGCGTTGTGCCTACTTTGGAGGGGTGACTAAGAATTATAGAAAATAACTGTTGCAGAGAATGTATTGTACCAAGGGATTTTTTCGTTTTAGGTATCTTGGTGTGCCCTTTACTACTGCCACTTTGTTGCACATCATTACAAACCACTTCAGATAGGTTGTTAAGTAAGATCAAATGTTGAATTTTCAAGTTCTTAAACTATGTAGGGATATTATAGATGGTAAATTTTGTTTTGCTTGCCATCCATCATTTATGGGTTCAAATCTTTATTGCACCTAAGAAAGTGATTCATCTAGTTGAGGCTATCTGAAGAAGATACTTCAAGACTGGTCTCAACTCTAGAAATAAGTCTCTTGTTGCTTGGAAAACTATATGTTTACCTAAATCAGAGGGCGGACATGTAGCATGCATACATCATACATGTGAGCATGTAACATTGAGGCTAGAAAGTGAGCATGGAAAACTAAGAAAGTGATTCATCTAGTTGAGGCTAGAAGTATGGAATTTGTATTTGTCTTACGGTGCTCCAAAGTAGCATGCATACATGTGAGCATGTAACAGTGCCCACCGTACTCTCCCTATTGCATCTGCTTCACAAACTCATCGCCTAACATTACTATGAGTTGGTTGTGATGAGTGACTCCCTTCACCATTCTTCTGGAAAAGCTGAAAATAAAAGACATTGGTTTCATCTAATCAATGCCCAACATTGTTATCCTTTGACACGAGTAATAGCCTTAGGTCGTATGCAAAGTGATACTGTTGCATGAGCCATCTAAAATTCTTGCACTTTGACCGACTATATTTTCTCACCGTTGGCAATAGTTAAGGTGGAGGTGGGTTGGATTTCATAGTTGGTGTGATGAACTAAGGCAAGGTTCACGAAGTTGTGAGCACTTCCACCTTCTATGAGTGTAGTGATGGCTTAGCCAATGGTAGACCCTACAATCTAGATGTTATTGTGACCCCTGGACAGGGCATTTAAGGATATGGATTGTCATCCGCAAAGTTGCTAGAGGTGGCTCCATATCTGCTGGTACTTTGCTTGGTCTCAGTATTCTCCATGCTATGCTAGTGCTTAGGCTTTCAATGGTGGCTGAGTATATAGTTATCCCACATTTGAAACATAATCCTTAGTCTCCTCTCTTTGGTGGTGAGGTATTTTTTGGTTGGTTGGTTTGTGGCGGTGGAGGGATTTTTTTTAGTGAAGGGGCCTATTGAAGGACATAGGAGTGTTTAGGGAGTTTTTTTTCCAGATTGGTTGAAAGGCTGGATTGGTGGTTTGAGATTATATGATGGGTTTGATAGGAATGTAGGCGAAGTTCTGCCCCAATTCTTGCTATGGTTAGCAAGAGACATTTCCTTGCACCTATATAACTTCAGGGCTTGGTAAAAGGCAGTTGGTCTTCCCTTCATGCTTTATTTATCCCTTCACCCCGCTATTGAAGCTGAAGACAAAGTTGTCATCGGAGAGATGAGGGTTATGGATTGAACCCTTAAGGTTTTCAATTCAGCATAGTAATCATCCATGATGTTTTCTGCTTGATCTTATTAATCTGATCAATAACTTGGCCAAAGTGAGATCCTCAAACAGTGCGTTGCACTACCAGTTAGACATGAAGAGGCAATGACCGCCTTTTGGATTTCATGGTCTTCAAATATATTTAAATATAGTTGGCAATCATCGATTCAGCCCATCAAAACTGGGAAACTTCGACTTCAGATTTGTCATAGTTATCCCAGAATTTTCTAATTGATCATGACCAGATAAGTGGAGGTTGGGCTGAATTCCTTTATCTTCATGGTGGATGATTTCTGAAGTAGGCGGGCTTATTAGATAGCTTCCTCCATTACTACGTGCTGACCTTGGTCTGTAACTGTAGAAGCTTCAGGATCTGAGTCAATTTTACTTGATTGCTACAAATTTGTGATGGATGAGGCTCTGATACCAAGTTCACAACCTTGACAATAAGCACGGCAGAATCAAACCAGAAAGGAAAATTGAGATCAAGAGAGAACCAAAAAAAAAACAGAGAGAAAAAAGAGAGAAAAAAGAGAGGAGGAATGAAGAAGGAGAAGAACAGCAGAGGGTTAGTAGAAGAGAGGATGTTCTTATGCAAGCCGTCATGTATCTTTGTGATGGCGATTCCTTAATTAAATCCAATCCAATGCTATGCATGGTTGTGTGTATATTAGGCTATGGTAGAGAATAACACCTTATGTAATATCATATTCTATGTCTTTGACATTTTTGCCACTTCTTCTAGCTCAGATGGCTTTTTTAGATACCACATCAGCTCCACCATCCAGGTTAGCACTAACGTTGCTGACATATTTTTTGAGTGTAGGAGTCTCTGAAAGACGTGAAGACGGAGTTTTTTGCTTATGAGGATAGCTTTTTTGGAAAACTGAAAGGTTTGTTGCTTGATTGTATTTCACTTTGTCGTAAATATTATTCAACTTTTGGTAATGATACAATGAGCCTCTTTGGTTTCTGACTCCTTTGTATAGAGGGCACTGTCATTGCAGTTACAAATCCAGTAGCTACTACTGTGGGGGCTCTTGGCTTGGGATTTCTGGTACTAAGAGGTATGTTTTTTTTACCATATTCTTAATTGATTTTCTTGAGCTTTGTAGTACCAAACAAGTTGCAATCTCATTTGTAAGATGCTGTTCATATTTTATGCCTAAATTTAACAATGAATTTTAATTCACATCATTTGATATGAAATTGATGAATGCATGGACACTGTCGAAAACCATGTGATCTGATGATTGCAGCATGCTACTTGTGAACCCTATCCAGGTGTATATGGCCCCTATGTTGGGAACAGTAGGATCAATTAGTGCTGCCTGGATATATAGGAAAAAACTCAGCAGCCTTTTTCCTTTCTGTTTATTCATTCATATTTATGTGTCATCATGTAGCGTATGCACTATATGCTACTGTAGACCTGTTGCATTAAAGTTCAAGTGACAAGTCATTTAATCTGTGAAGGAATATCAAGAGTTCATGTGACCTACAGGCTGTAGCTTCTTCCTGATCAGTTTGATGGATTTTACTATTCATGTCATTGCTATTTGAATGTCTCCCTACAGAAGAGTCAAAACTATAGTTCCTATCATGTCTATGGCTGTAATCAAATTATGCAGGATATTTACTAATATGACAGGCATTTTTTTTCTTGAATAAAATGATATTATCTTTGTCTCAACACATCTTCACTAGCTGTTCATTGCGTGTAGGGCCTAGGCGTTTTCTTTACAACAAGACGTTGTGCCTATTCATGAGTGAAGAGGTGAGCATAAACAGTAGTGCTTCTCCTTGACTCCTCTTTCTTGTCTGTGTACAGCTTTGTACCTTGCTATTTTTCTTGACTAAACCTTTCCGGGGTTTAATCATATTTATGGGTGAGGCTTTAGCAGAGTTGTATTACTGAATTCTCTATATGACTATCCTAAATCAGCTATCTCTGAGGTACAATGATGTTTGGTTTATATATTCCATTTGCTGTCTCTAGTAAAGGAATTATTATTATTATTTAAATTATTTTAAATTTTTTTCAATGCCTGGCAAATAACAGATTCCTTGCAATTATTATCATGGATGTTTTGGTGCCAAATTTATCTTCAGACTATAATCGCTTTGATAACTTTCTGCCATAATGCAACGATCTGATTTGTATCTGGAGCTTCCTGCTTCTGTAGAATTGGATTTACTTTTTAAGCCGGAAATGTTGTTACGAGCTGCTTTCAGTAGCGTTATTTTTCTGAATGAAAGATAATTTGCCCCTTGATATTTCTTGTGATTTAATTGGCTTTTCTTGGTTAAAGTCGAAATATCGATCAATAAGAGGTGTTTCTGTTGCTCCGTGTTTTTTTTTCCTGTCTGTAAAGAAGTTTTTATTGTTATATGGACTAAATAGAAACAGCTACTGTTGAGAAGAGCGATTGCTAATTATAATTGGACTATGGAATCTGCCTTGTATCGGTACTTATCCATATACAATGTTTCTACAAATGTATAATATTCATCTATGAGAGCATCCTTTATTCTTCCGTCCAACAATCTGCCCAAGATCCTAGAGTTTGCGGGTAGCAATGCTTTGCGTCAGAAATCTTCTTTATTCTATTTTTGCAAAAGAGCTCAAATTAATCTCAATGGAAGAAAATTAATGTCCATTTCCTTGTTTTGCTCTAGGAAAAGGAAAAAAAAAAAACCCTTTCTGAGCCAAAGGGTCATGCTTAACACCTTTGAAGTACAACAGTTGAAATATTGAAGCATGCTCCATGTCAAGTTTGCAACTCTCTCTGCTTTTACTTATCGAGTGCACACAATCATTGACAATTGGCCTTGCATCGGGATTTGCCTTTATTTAACAGAAGTACTTTGAATATTACCCTTTGCTGATGACAACACTCTATTTGTAACCTCTATGTTTTCTGATACCTTCAAATACAACCCACCAAATTAATAGTATTAAAGTATTTTGTGTTTGTCTCCAAGCTTCTTTGAGTTAAGAGCTATAAAGTTAGAGTTTAGGATGGTGATGTAGCTTGAGTATCATCCCTTTATGAAGAGCTTTTATGATCATACTCTTTCTACATTTGTTTGGTATAAGGAAAATAAAATTCAAATGCAGTTAGGAAATTATTATCCAGCAGACATTAGGATTGCCATTAGCCCCTAAGAATGAGCATTGCTGTCATGTCTTTAAGGAGCATGATTAATGCATTCCTTGAATTTCTTAGGCCATGACACTAGTTAATTCCAGTCCATTTACTTACCCAGGGTTTTTTATTTGTAATTTGAAAGTCATCATAGATGAAGATGGATGAGATGTGGAAGATACATTGATGGTTGCATATATTTTACTTATTTAACATTTTTTGATTTGCAGGCCTTGCTTTCTAGAGCTGATGCTAAGGTAAAGGAGCTGAGACAAACAAGTGAACGTTTTGCAGCTGAGATTGGGAAGATAGAGGTACTTTTACTTTAAGCTAGTAGGGAACTGTCGGATGAAAAATGCCTTGAGGGGTATATTTTCTAGTATTTCTCCTTGTCCCTCTTCTTCATGAGAAAAAAGAACAAAGGAGAAAAGAAGAGGTGGCTGTGTGGAGTCATTTGTTTTTAGATCTGTGTTTGGTTACTAGTTAGTTTGTCTGTTTTTGGTGATATTAGCATGATCTAATCATTTGTTTAGCTTTAATATTTGGGACTACTGCTGAGTTCTTTATAATCCTAATATTTCCATCTTCATTGTGGACACCGCATTCTTATTTAGTATATGCCAGGATTTAGTATTCTGGATACATGTAGAATAAGAGTTTAGCCAGGGTCAACCACCTTTTAGGTCTCTTTTGATATTTATTGCCCTAGCTTACGTGCCGTACAAATGGATTAAAACAATTGATAGCTATGACTGCAGTTGACATGCATTAACCTTTTGCCCTTCATTCGAGTGAAGATTCTACTCAAAAGAGGTTTCCTTTGTTTTGAATATGAGATTAAATGGGGCTGAAGCGTGAGGGTACAATTTGAATTACGTCATTCCATTGGACTGGACCCCAGAACATGCTTCATCAAATTAGATATCATTTTTATGCTGTTTGTTTCTTAGTGAGCTAGAAGAACACCTGGCAGAGGATTCTCTCAGAATACTTTGGTGAGGTGGATGCATAATCTGATGGAAAATATTTAGCCTGCCTTTTGAGGAAAATATGTGTTAATAAGTAGATCTTGGGGCTATAAGAATCCTAGTACTTGAAACTTGAAGGCTAACAATTTCTGTTTGTCAAAGAATTTGATAGAGCTGCCACTTTTTCCCTGCACTAAAAATCTCATGCATTGGCAGTTGTATGTGGCCTAAGAAGATCTTAAGTAGACTTGTAGTGTTACTGTGAGATGTTATTTTTACTCTTCCTTGTTCTCTCATTATATAAACTGTCTTTTCACCGATATGAAGAAGAATTCTTCATTGAAAGTGGGTTACAAAGATTATAAAGATCACAGGGGACAGATGTTAGATAAGTTCTGGCTCAGTGTAAAAGCTTTTTAGAAAATGTTGATATTTTTGCAGAGGGCACTTTGATGATTTGCCGTTGGTTGGTGGTTTGAATGTTGCCAGGTGGTGTACTTGATAAGTATGGTCTTCACTAAAACAATCCATGGTCAAATATCCTTGTTAGGGGCTGGTGTCTACCCTTCTATTTCTTATTTTGATCCATGATTTGAGATAGTATTTTTTTTCCTTCCCCTCTCTCCTCTTCCTTTCAACTACTATTGTTTTCAGTATGGGTTAACTTAGAGCCTTTTGTCTTTCTTGATGTATTATTTCTGCTTATTCATGATTTGTTTCCATGATAAATGGGGATCTTTTAATAGTAAAAAAACTAATGTTCTTTTTAATCTCTCTCTCTCTCTCTCTCTATTTGTTGGGATCTCAGCTTGATTAAAATTTAAATATGAAATGGCTCATAGATTCACCGATAGAATTGTCATTCATTGTGCTGCCAGCATGTTGTTTTATTTGGTTAGGATACTGGCTTTTTTTGAGAAAAGTGAGGATCAATGTTTGATTACATGTTAAAATCACAAATGGGAAGGAGATCTTAATTTCCTTACATAAGAGTGTACACAACTTTGATGGAGGGCAAAATAGCCTAAGCATTTCCTTGGGGAAATTCAAAGCCATCTTTGATAAGTTATTTGTACATTGATTGGCCTCAAGATATACATGAGATTATATGTAGGACAAACTCGACATCAAGGGAAAATTGCACTCTCCTAACAAGCTAGCGAAGGTACCATGTGCATTCTTGCTCCTTGATATCATTTGCACCAACATCTTCCAGATGGTCTCAACATGTTGGTGCAAGTCTTGGGCCATGTGCAGTATCACCCAAAAAGCTCGAATATCTTTATGGAAAGCTCACGTGATGCCAACACATGAGATACATACCCTCTAGCTCTCATCAATAAATCCTGTGGTTGTCTAGAATGTTGAGAATTAACATAAGTTAGTTACAGGCATGGGGATGTTGAGTGGGGAATATATTTATATGGGGAAAGAATAGTTGAGGGGGAACTTGAGAGAGGTGTATGTGGAGGATTTAGGCCCTTGAAATCCTGTGGTTCTCTCTCTGTGTTGTTAATTTTCAATAGAATTACTCTTCCCTCATCTCATCTCACAATTTGTCGTTCTTCTTTGTTTGCATCTAACGATTTGGTATTAGAGCTCCCTTTGATCCAAATGGCCAAGAAAGTTGATGTGCGGGAGGTGAAGCTGAACATGATGCAGGAGGATTGGATGAAAGAGAGAAGCGATGTCAAGGAATTGAGGGGATGTATGGAAAAATGGATGGAAGATATTTCCAGCAAGCTAGTTCAGGAACTCAAGGTGGAAGGAGGTGTATCTTCGGCTCAAGACGTGAGCAAGTAGAGGAAGAATGATTTGTAACCCAACTGCCCATTAGTGTGGAGGATTGAAGTGAATTCAACCCCCCTCGACAATTGGAGTTTCCCATTTTCGATGGTTTCGATCCTAATGGGTGGATCTTCAAGGTTGAGCGTTATTTTGGTCTCAATCGGGTTAGCGATGGTGAAAAATTGGAGGCAACGGCCATGGCTAAGGATGGTTGAGCTCTAGCTTGTTACCAATATGCTGAAGAGAGTTGACACTTCCATTCTTGGAAGAGTTTTAAAGAGACACTGCTCTCGTGTTTCTGGTCTAAGCAGGAGGGATCATTATGTGAGAAGTTTCTGATACTCAAATAGGAAGGGACGGTGGAAGAGTTTTTTGAGGAATTTGAGTTGCTAGCCTCATCGTTGCAAAGTTGATTACAAGTTGAGGTGATGGAAAGCAAGTTCTTGAATGGGCTGAAACCATGCATATGGTTGAAGTCAGAAGTATGAAACCACATGGTCTAGACTAATTGATGGAGGCAACCCAAATGGTGGAGGATGTGAACCGAACCCAACTAACAGAATCGTAATCGATTCGCCAAATGGGCATGCGAGAATATAGTCGTTCTCTCCAAACGTAAAGTAATCTTTGTGTCTGTCATCGTAATCGACACTTTAGCAGAAAAATGGATTAATCTCCGATTTTATGTCGCTAAAATCACAACGTATCTCATTGAGTTCCATTCCAGACATATATGTAGATTTTCTTGGGGATAAATCGCTTGACAAAAGGGAGGAGGGAAGCCTAAAAAATAATGGTAAAAAAGAGATTAATGGCCTCAAACTTTAGGAAGGGAAGAAATTAAGTTCTTCAGCTTCCAATTTTGAAAACAGGAGAAGGGGAAGAGGCGTAGACGAATGATGGTTGAAAACGAAGAGGGGGAAAGCGTCATCATAGAGAGAGAGAGAGAGAGAGAACAAGTTTGGAACAAATAAACGTGTTTAGGGTTAGGGAAAGAAAAAAAAAACACGAGCAATTAAAAGGCAAGTGGGCCGGCTAGAGTCAAGCGTGGTCAGGAGTCGAGTAACGAATAAAAGAGAATAGGCACGGGCTATGGACTGGGCCGAGTCAACTGGTCAGGCCATGGTCTGAGTTTAAAACTATTTTTGCAAAATAGATTATGTTTTCATTTAGTCTTAAGGGAGGCAATTAGGTTATATCTCTATGAGCCCCTAAGGACGAGATGAAAGGTTTAATGTTGCCACAGCTAAGACTAATATCAACTTTGTTTAAAAACGTTATCATCATTGGCCACCTATGCACACACACACATAAAACACTACTAACATTTGAAAATAATAAAAATGGATTAGTTATCGGACCCAACTTACCTACGGTCCCATAACCTCTATTCTAACTATAGTTATAAAAGTTAATACTAATGATATGTGATCTTTGAGCTTCCATCCTGACGATTTTTTTCTTGCTCCTTAATATGACTCCATTTTCCAATCCGCCCCAAACACAGAAAACATAAAATTCTTAGGATAGATAGAAGATAAATTAGGATAATTCAAGATAGGGTTGGTAATAGTGTTTAATGATGCGGTGTCCATATCAGGATGCAGCGGTCAGCGGATCACCCTTTAGGAATTAGCTGAATTTGGGTGGGGGGCGAATGGGTGGTAAGTTGGGTCTTGGATCTGGGAACTACACTTATTCCAATAGGCACTACTCTATTTGTAGAGAACGACATCCCTAATTGCACCTCAACTCTTCCACCTTTAGTGTGATTTGACGGCAACAAGGCTGATCATGGTTCAAACACCTTCCAGCGACACTTAGATGCTGAAATCGCTTGTTGCCTAGATAAAGGGCTTTGCTTTTAATGTGTTGAGAAGTTTGGTCTAAGTCATGTGTGTAAAAATAGGCACTCTAGGTGTTGTTGGTCCAAGGGGCTGGCCCAATCGAAGGTGAGGAGTTCGAAAATGAGGCGGTGGACCCTAAGGTGGCTGAAGTAGGAGATTAGATGCACTTGCGAGAGATGGGAGCCTCGGCTAGAGGTGACGGACAAGGTGTTGAGGGTGCTGTGGAACTATCAGTAATCCCCATACCATGAAGCTCCAGGGTAGTATAATGGGTAAGTTAGTTGTGGTTCTTATTGATTGTGGGGCTACCCAAAATTTTATTTCTCTTAATATGGTCAAGCACTTGGGGTTGTAGCTTGATCCAAGCGGAGAATATGGCATTTTGTTAAGGACTGTGCTGCTCAATTACAGCTCAGGGTGTGTGTAAGGGTGTGCGATTGACATTATAGGAGGTGGAGGTTATCGAGGATTTTTTGCCAGTTGAGTTGGGCAGTGTTGATGTCATACTTGGGATGTAATGGCTGGGAAAGCTAGGAATGACGTAGGTTAATTAGAAGACCTTAATAATGAGGTTTGTGTTAGGTATCACTTCGGTGACATTGAGGGGAGAACCAAGTCTCTGTTGTACCTAGGTCTCACTACGAACAATGATGAATATAATATGGAAGGAGGGTTGGAGATATTAATTGAGTTGAATTTCTTGGATGAGTGGTCAGAGGAAGCACCAGAGGTCTGTTCCAACACAGGTAGTAGTTGTTGTGAGGGAGTTTTCAGACTTGACGGCTTAACCTTTTGGGCTCCCACCCGTCAGGAGTTGGACCATCGAATTGAACTCAAGTTGGGTACTCTTGGTAAAGAAGGATGGAGGGTGGCGCTTTTGCATTTGATCATCTACCCCGAACCGAGAAATTGTCCCGGATGAATTTTCGATATCGGTAATTGATGAGCAATTGGACAAGCTACATGGAGCAGTGATTTTTTCAAAACTGGATTTACAATTGGGGTATCATCAGATTTGAGTTAATCTAGTTGATGTTCCAAAGATAGTGTTTAGGACACGAAGGGCACTACAAATTTCTAGTCATGCCTTTCGGCTTGACTAACACAACCTCCTCCTTCCAAGCCTTAATGAATCACCATACTTGCGTGTTGGTATTTTTCAATGATATCTTGGTCTATAGTTCTTCATTGGAGCATGTGGAACACCTTGGGAAGGTGATGGAAGTACTAAGGGAACACTCCTTGTTCATCAACTAAGAAGTGCTTGTTCGGTCGGGCAGAATTGGAATACTTGGGACATATTATCTCTGTATAAGGTGTGGTAAGAGATCCAACAAACTTAAAAGCTATGTTGGATTGGCATATTCCCAAGAATCTTAAAGAGCTGAGGGGTTTCTTGGGGATCATGGGGTAGTATCACAAATTTGTAAAGGGATATGGGCACTTGGTAGCTCTTCTAGTGGACCAACTAGAAATAGATCAATTTGGGTGAAGTCCCGCAGCTTAGCAAACCTTTGAGGCTTTAAAGTTAGCCATGACTTTGACTACTATTTTGGCATGAATAGATTTTTCTATGGTGTTCGTGCTAGAGACAGATGCCTCCGGGGTTGGATTAGGAGTTGTCCTAATGTTGGAAAAGCGCCCCATTGTTTATTTCAACCAAGTTTTGGGACCTAGGGCAAGACTGAAAAAGAACTTATGGCGATTGTACGGGCTGTATAGAAATGGAGACACTATCTATTGGGGCGTAAGTTTGTTGTATACACGGATCAAAGGAGTTTGAAGTATCTCCTGGAGTAATAGATTTTGCTGGAGGAACAATTGAAATAGGTGGCAAAATTGTGAAGTTATCAGTTTGACATAAATTATGAGGCAAGCAAGGACAATGGGCTATAGATGCGTTGTCACGAGTTGAGATCAGTGTGCTTTTATTCTCCATTGCGTTGTCTATAATAGGGAGTTTGAAGGACTTACTAGCTGAAATTGATGTAGATTCATGGTTCGGGAAGATCAAAAGGGCGCTGTTGCACACCGCCATTGCAAAAGAAGGGTACAACATGCAATAGGGTTAGCTGTGGTATAAAGGACGCTTTGTGCTGCCTCGAAAGTCAACTTACGTCCCACTCATCTTAGCAGAGTTCCATGGAGGCGAGGTTTGGGGGGGGGGTTTGTGTGTATTGAAGACTTACCAATGTGCAGCTAGGGAGGTGTTTTGGCCTAGAATGAGGACGGATATTTAGCAGTTTGTCGATCAGTGTGTTGTTTGCTAGCAGAGCAAGATTTCTACCCTCTTACTTGTAGGCTTATTGCAAACTCTACCAATACCTCCACCTATCATCCATAGTTTGATAGGTTGGCCGAAGTAGTTAACCAGACCATTGAAACCTAACTCCGGTGCTTCGTCAGGGATAAGTCTAAACAATGGGTGAAATGGGCTCCGTGGGTAGAATTTTGGTACAATATGCGCTACTATGTTGCTGCACATACAACACCATTCATTGCTGTGTACAATCGACCACTGTCCACTCTAATCCAGTATGAATGGACGGCTATTTCTTTTGTTACGGCGGATGAATAATTACAGAAGCTAGAACCTGGTGTTAGAAGAGTTAAAGCAACATCAGAAGATCATGAAGGCCACTGCTGATCACAAGAGGAGGGATTCCAATTTGGAGGTAGGGGATAGAGCCTATGTTAAGGTGAAACCATATAAGCAGCAATCATTGGCCAAAAGGATGAATCAGATGCTGGCTCCATGATTCTTGGGGTCGTAATAGGTGATAGACAAAGTGGGAAAGGTAGCTTACAAGTTAAAACTGCCCGACTCATTGCCCATCCATTTGGTCTTCCATGTTTTGATGCTGAAGCAATCTGTGGGTCTTGACTAGCAGCCCCAACCATTCCCTATCACCCTCACTGAGAATCTAGAATGGGAAGTGTAGCCGACAAAAGTCAACGGAACGCAATTGAAGGGTAAGCTTGAGGTCTTGGTGAAGTGGATTGGGCTTCCTAATTTTGAAACGTCTTGGGAAGAATTTCAAATTACACCTTGAGGACAAGGTGGAAGTTTGGGAAGGGGGTGTTGATAGGCCCATCACTAAGTATAATTATGTTAGGAGGGGCTGTTAAAGCTAATGTGCTAGGTGTTTCTAGGAGGGAATTAACAACAGTTAGTTATGACTTACAGGCATGGGGATCTGTGAGGTGAGGATATGGAATATATATTTATGGGTAAAGAATAGTCCTGGGGGGGATTGAGAGAGTTGTATGTGATTTAGGCCCTCGAATTCTTCTGGTTATCTCTCTGTGATGTTGATTATCAATAGAATTACTCTTCCCTCATTTCATCTCACAATTTATTGTTCCTCTTTGTTTGCATCTAACACTCCCTCTTGTCCATAGGGGGTGGAACCTAGTGCACCTCCATCATGTGATATTTCTATCATATGAAGGTAGGAGCCATAGTCGTCCCATGCTTGTTACACCCCTTGATCGAGTTATTAGGAACTCCAAAACAAAAGCAGATCTTAGAAGGCCTTCAAACACTTATTGGCACCTCCATTTCTAGTATGTGATTGCAAAAAAGGATATTCCATGGCGCCATTAGTTTAATCATTGTGGAAGTTGGTATTTAAGCCATTCATGAAGCTCTCCAAGGCTGAATATTGCACCTCCATTGGGTTGCAACCACGCTTAGTAAGTGCTCAAGCACCATGGAAGTACATATTCTATTGTTTTAATGATATTCAGGTACCATTTGGTAAATCTTTTTATTATTATTATCTAATAATATATACTTTTAGGTCGTTTGTTTTACCTTTATTATTTGTAGATTTCTTTAATCTTATTATCTCTAACTTATTTACTACTTATTATTACTTTATAAGTTCGTTCCACTAATTCAACTATATACCAAAAAAACCTTATATTATTTATCTTTATTATAAAAATACTCTCTATTAACTAATCCCCACTTACCCCATTCACATATTTAAAATTGACATTTTACATTTTATTTCATTTTAAATAAGTTACCAAACGTTATTATTACTTCAACCACTTTTATTTACAAATAGTTTGTGCTTACCAAAAACTCTACCATATTATTACTTTAGATCATGTATTATTTTACCTAAACGGTACCTAAGGCATTACGGATAGTTTACATCGCTAGTAAGATCTTTTTCCACACCTCTCATTTGTAGGGAGTCTATTAATGGTTGTCCTCTACAGAACAACTCAAACTCTTTGTAAAACATGCAGCTTCTGTGCTAACTTCCACTCAAAATTCTGGTTGGGTTTTTTATTGTGTACCTGGGATGTTAGCAACACCCAACAGGAAGGACTGAGGCAAGAGATAAATAAACTTTCCTCAATATGAAGAACTCCTTCACATTATCTATTACTATGATCGAGCACTTGTGTTCCGCTTAATCTATTGGTGCCATTGAGAGCTCATAAAGTAGTAGTGTCTATCCAAGGGTTAGACCAAAAAAAAAAAACAGTTCTACCATTGCCAATAGTCCACAGGGAGGCTCTCTATACAATCTCTAAACTGAAATAAATACTTATATAAATTGAGGGAGTAAGCCACTTTTTAACTTGTTGATAGTATCATTAGAGGCAAAACACTTGGCCTAATCATCTTTACCCACACGACCCGACTTATCGTCATTTATTAATATTTACCCTACCTTTACAATCTAACCTTCATTTACAAGGTGTGTGTGCCTCCTCTATCAACAAAGCGGTATGCACAAATGGTCCTATGAAATCTAGTAAATGCCACATGAAGATTTGCTGCTGCTGGCATAAATCTTCTCACTATTCTATGAATTTCCTTGCAAAATCTTTTGCCTTATTGGTTGACTTAGTTGACAAGATTGGCTTCACTAAGGTGACACTCATATAATTAAATGGCGGTCCAGCTATAGCGTAGTGGCTACTATTTAACGATTTTTGGGTCAATCGCGACGCGAAATTATCAATACGCTATGGTTTTTAAATTTTACGTTTGTTGGCCGATAAATTGCCGATAAATCAAAAAATATCACCGATATAACGATTTATTGAGAATTCTTAAATCTACTAAAAAAAACATTTATTATACTTTTTCTCTTATTCATTCACTATATATATATATATATATTTGACCAAGTTACTGTTGATCATAACAAAGCATTCTTATTTATTTCTTTACATGTACTTATAGGTGGCAATTGGGTTGGGTGGGTTGGGTTATTTGCGGGTCGGTTGTGGGTCGGGTCAGTTCATTTTAGGTTGTCTTATTGTGTGGGTTGGGTCGGGTCGGGTTTTGGTCGTTGTAGATTTGGGTTGTATTGGGTTGGGTCGGGTTTGGGTTGAGATAGTTTGGATTCGAATTATTTTGGGTTAGCTCGTTGGGTTGGGTTGGTTAGGTCTAGAGATATTAACGAGACGGATTTTACCCAATACCTGATGGGTTTTATCCGTTGGATGCTTAAACGGATATGGAGGATGAAAAAAAATACCCGTCAGGTTCGAGTACGGATATATCCATACCCGTATCCATATACCCGAATCCATATCTATACCTGTTTACCAGATATATAATAATTATTTTACCCTTAATTTTAAAATAAATATAGTATAAATTAAGGTTAAAATGGTCATTTGACTTAATTCTAAATGGGTGTATCCATCGGGTAATTGATTTATCTGGTGGATAATATCCGTTAACGGGTAAACGGATTATCCATCGGGTAACATAGATCCAATAGATACGGATACAGATGTGTTAGTGGATATCCGTATGGGGTGCGGGTACGGATTTGGGTATGGATTTTCTTATCGGGTATGGGTACGAGTACTGGTGTGGGTGTACTTGCCCCAAAACCCGCTTCGTTTATATCCTTATTGGGTTGGGTTTGGGCTGAACGAGCTTGTATTCAGATAATTTCGTGTTTGAGTTAATTTGACAGGTCAAATTTGGGTTAGGTCTTTTTAGATTTTGATGGGCCGAGTTGGGTTCGGGTCGAGTTAATCTTGGATCAAATCACTTTGGATTTGGGTCAAATCAGACATTGGCCAATAAAATTAATTTAAATCATTAACCTCGTGGCAAGTATTTTTAACTTCATGTAAGCATGTGATTAATAATGTGTTATTAGTTGCTACTTGTTTATTATTATGACTTTTTAATGTTGTGTTTTCACGCAAAAAAAGGCATCTGTATTGACCTCAAGCTACTCGTAATGTGTCAGATGTCACAATATGCATTATCAGTGAAATTCAGCTCTGCGGTAGTTTAATTGCCTCTAGTGTGTTTCAGATGAAGTTCCAATTAAGTTTGTCATATGCCAAAGGTCAATGTTAATGGTCATTGCCCCTGTGCTTCCCCTTCTTCAATTAAAGGAAAACATCAACTCTTGTACCAGGAGAATGCTGTTAAGGGTGCTTCTGTTGAGTAGGAAATTAGATTGCATTGTAGATATCAATTCACTCAAGACAGGTCTTTAATTAATTGATTAAGATCTTCGTGATGACCTTCATAGATATTCACAAGGCTAAAGGGATGAAACTAACTTCTCAGGATTGGTAATCTTTGGAATAGTTTTGTTAATGGTATGGTTGACATCACCTGGTAATACTTAATAAGACCAAACATATCCATTCAGACATGCATCTGCCTAGAACGTGCTAGTACTTCTGTAAAAAAATTGGAGTTTATGCCATTCTCTCCCGAAGCCTTGAGCAAACTCATATGAGGTATTGTCCGGTAAATTTCCTCATTTGTAACACCCCGTATGAGATCCAACACCAAAATCTGATCCACGATCGGAAGCTAGCCGGGGAAAATCACAATTCTTGATATTTGGTGGTTGAGTGAATAAGAAGCCAAACTTGTCTGGAACTAATTAATTCACCCTCAAGCCAGATTCTAGCATTGATTAAGCCCTGTTGTTTATTCCTACCCCACTGCGCCACTGATGATAAGTGGAAGAATTTGGTGTTCTTTCCCCATCCATTATGGATTGATAGTTATATCTTTGTTGCCCGAAGCTCAACCTCAAGTTTCCTTAAGTACTCGTTAAGTTTCCTCTCCAGGGCAATTTGAACACCGTTAAGTCTGTTCTGCTTCCAAAGATGCCTCTGTTTCCTTAGCAGCTTCACTACTGGACCGAAGGATATTATGCAGGAAGTTGCCCTGTGCCCCTCCACAAAGCTGCTAAACCCAGGGTGCACCATCCAATCTGCTTCAAAACAGAAAGGTTTAGTTGTGAGATGATTCCTGTTTTACGATGTCCAAGAGAACCTAGAATAGGTAGGTGGTCCAAGCAGTGTTGGGTCGAGTGAGTGAATTTTGCATGAGGAAATCGTAACCTCCGCTCTGGGTTGGTGTAGGCCCTATCCAAATGCTGTTAAATGCGTCCTGTCTCACTAGTCTGACCACGTGATACGTGGTCCAACAAATCCCAGGTTAACCATGTTGCTACCATTTTATCTGCTAGTGGTCGAACTTGGAAAGAGTGAGCCATTGAAGAGCCTTGTTTATACTCCAAGGAATCTAGTTGGTGAAAATCACCTGTTATAGGCCACGGATAGTCAGAAGTCGGAGCTATTATCTCTAAAGCACGCCAGAGGACTGCCTGGTGCTATATAGTCAGGACTTGCATAAATAGCAAAAGATCCATTTACAATGCGGTTGGGTGCAAATCAGGATGATGATGATTTGCTGACCACCCTAGAGTAACTGTACTGTTGCTTCCTCACTTCTCCAAAGAATCCAAAGTCCTCACGTAGAAAGTTCGGATACCGACTTCATTGGTAGTTATACTACACTGTGATAATAGCAGCCTGTGAGGAGTTTACATAAGGGTGTCTTTTTCCCAGGATCGAGAATAGTTAAATCTTTACTGGAGAATACACCTTTGGGATTGGCTATAAAAAAAAATAAAAAAATAAACATGGATCAAAAACTGAGGAAAACCATGGAAACTAGGCCTACACTAGGGAAATGCTTTAATACATGTAAAATATGCCGAGTATGCTAAGTAAAAATAAAAATATATTCCCGTTACATTATTACAAGTTTTGCATCATCCCATATATTATTATTATTATTTATTCATGAGAGGCACACATAGGCTGGTATGACGGGCACTTAGGCCTAGCAGGCAATAAAATAAATATTGGATGACGGGGGCTGACCTAGGAGTTGATGTATCTGGACCTAGACTTAAACTTCATGCGTATAGATATATACTCTCCATAGTCTGTTGAGTCGCTCTCCTGACATAACTTGATGTTAATCAGAAGTGAGTGAAGAGTTTGTCTTTAAGCTCTTTGAATCTCAAGATTCTTTGAGCATCAAATTTCGCGTGGCGGATCTTGGTAAACAGTACCTCGAAGAAACTTTAGTTGGCCTTTCTTACCTTCCTTTTTCTTTGGAGAAGATCTTTTATCCCTTTTAAGACGACTAATGGGAATTTGTGTCTAAAATTTGCGTTTCTCCTAGAAGCCTCATCCTCTACATATTAAATGTTCAAAGTCAATGCTGGAGGGAGTGTTTCAGATATCATGCCACTTGCAGATAGACCATGTCGCTTTTCTGTTCTCAATGCTTTAATTTGAATAAATTCCATTGAGATGCACCCTGATATACTGTGATATGTTCCAGAAGAATTTATCACTGGCGGAGAATGAGCTCAAACGGGGAAAAACAAAACTGAGGTTTGTTTTGATGGATACATATTGAGATTTAGACGAATGGCTATGTTGTGCTGATTTTAGTCGTGCTATTGTATTCATCACAGGCATGCTGGAAATCAGATCCAAAAGGAATCTTTGTCTACATATAAGTATGAGAGACAAGTGAGGGGTAAGAAAAATCCTTCCTCAATTCCCATCTCTCAATTAGAATATTCTGTTGTAAATTCTCTCGTGTAATCAGGCTTGAAAGATCTTCTCGGAGAACTTCCAAAAAGAGCAGCATCTCAGTTGCGTTCAGAGGTAAGTTTCTAGGTTTCACCTTCGATTGTCACACGAGAAATTCATGTCAGTGATTTTACCCATTTCTGAGGTGCATTATCTGTGTCCTAGGCCTCCCAGCTTCATTCTGAGGTAAAGCAAACACGAAAGACACTTTCCAAGGAGGTATTGAAGATAAACAATTACGGTATTTCCGTATGAAATTTTGTTAGCCCCTGGAATTCCTGCAGCTTTCGCTAGAAGATACATGATGTCGCATAATATTTCTTCTGTATCCTGTCTTCACTCGTGCCTTGCTGGAGACAAGTTCAAATCTTGATGCTGCATAGATGGATTTTTCTTGGTTCGTTCTGTCCGGGGGGGCGGGGGGGGGGGGCATTTTTGGGACTAATTAGACAGTTCATGGCTAAGATAACTGGAGTGTCATCGGATTACCTATGTATTTGAAGCCCGACAGAGACCAGCTTGTCTAGCGAATTTGCATAAACAGCTGAACACTTGGTTTCAGCTTTGCAGGACTGGTGAGCTTTAAATCATCTGTTTATGGTCGATGCCAGCATTTGCTCGAGTTGTTAAGTGGCAAATGTTTCCGATTATAAGGATCAATAGTAACTTGTTGAAACCGAACAAATGTTCCCAATGAAAATGTTCGTTAGTTCGGTTGGCAACTAAACTTTTCTTTCAATTATTGTTTGCTTCGCCAATAAGGTTACTCATTAGTTTTTTGAAAACGTTTGAATATACTGCTATATTATATTATAGTCTGATATAAAATACTTTCAATAAAAAAGAGAGAATAAATGTCATTTAGAGATTATGATGTACCTAATTTTATTTAGGTATCATGTGTTCAAAATAATATTGTTCAAGTACCACATGTTTAAATTTATTATAATCTACTACCATTTTAGACATAATTTGTCTTAGATTATTGAAAGGATTTTTTTTAATATCGTGTATTTTTTTTCCTTCTAATTTGAATTGAGATAATATGAATCATATGAATATATTTTAAATATTTTGAAAATTTTAAGATTTTTATTTTGTAATTTTTTGGCACCGTTTCTTTTCTATAATTTAAAAAAAAAACTACTAAAAATCAAATAAAAAAATACTAAAGATTTAGGTTTCTTAAATTTAGCTTAAAAATGTGATATTCAACTCTATATTATTTTGGTAAATTAACACTAAAAATATTAATATGATGGTAATAAAGTAAAAGAAAAAATAAAACT
The DNA here is from genome assembly GCA_039764185.1 of Tamarix austromongolica. Lineage (NCBI taxonomy): Eukaryota > Viridiplantae > Streptophyta > Magnoliopsida > Caryophyllales > Tamaricaceae > Tamarix > Tamarix austromongolica. The sequence goes on from CM077819.1 coordinate 15,475,880, forward strand.
AAAGTGTACAATACAAAAGTAAAATTGTTTAAATTGTGTGGTATTTAAGTGGAATTAGGTCAAATGTTATGGTATATGATAAAGTTTTATTATTATATTTTTAAACATCTATCTGTCATAAATTTTTGATTTCATTTAAATCTATTTATATCAATTAGTTTTGTTGCAAACTTAAGAAAGAGAAGAATCATTTTTTCTTTGGAGATGCTTGGATGGAGCCTCTCTTTGCTTTTTGTTTAATAAGAACTATCGTTGGTGAAAATATTTCATCAATTTAATTATTTCTAAGTTACTATTTCATTTTTATCAATGCCATTATTTTCTACGCAAGCAATTTTCCTTAATCTTTTATTATAATTTATCATAAAAATAAAAAATATAACTAAATTATATATAAAAAAATGTCAATAGGCATTATCTAGCATGGATTTAGTTTAGTAGATCATTATTTTCCAAATGAAGTTTGAACTCTAAGTCCTATAGTACTATTAATGGCTTGTGTTTATTTTAAAAGGCCTGCTTGGTATGATGTAATAGAGGTGGAAAAATTTCTTCCTATGTTGTAACTTTTATATCAAGTATTTAATAGTAATAAATTTATTTTTAATAAAAAAATATTTTAGATAAAATTAAAATATAAAATGGTATTCGACCAAATTTTTTATTTATAATTTTAAATAGACTATATAAAATATATAAAAAATGAGATAATTTTTCTAATCCTTATTTTTCAATACCAAAGAGAAATAAGTTGTTACTAAAGGCAAAATTTGTCAAAACAGATTGTGGTGATGTATTTTACATGTGCATAACGATCTCTCATTCTTTTGATACATAACAAGCTAACAGTGTTAAAAAAAAAGAAAAAGAAAAGAAGGAAAATGTGCTTAAAAAATGTAGGAAACATTAGATGGTGATGCTTCAGACAAAAGGAAAAGATGGTGAGGGTGTAGGATACAACCGTCTATTGTAGAGATAAGGTTTTAAAACACAACTATCTATACAAATATATAAAAAAAAGGACTTGAAAAAAATGCAAGAAGGATTAGACCATGGTTGTGGGCTAAAAATAACCGACTATTGTCAACTATAAATGATAGTTGTCTTAAAAAATTGCACTCTAACCTTCCTCTATTTTTTGGGAAGGAATGATTAGACAACAATTTTGAGCTAAAACTACCATTTATAGTAGATGATAGATGATGGTTTTAGCCCACAACCATCACTTTATCTTTCCTATAATTTTTTATTATTATCTATGATAATTCTAAGTCAAAACTATTTTTTATAACCTTTTTTCAAAAAAAAAATGCTCTTATTACTTATACCCATACATATATTCAACCGATACACAAGCATTAACAGTGTGTATCCCAACCTAGAATCTTAACTTTGCACTATATAACCAATCACTCGTAATATCAATCAATTTACACTAAAATTATATCTATATCAACTAACAACCCATCATAGCAATCAATTTGCTTTTATATATATCAAGCAATATAATTCCAAAAAAGATAGAAATAGATATATGTTTTACCAAGGCATTTATAACATAAAGTAACTAAATAAATGAACTCATAACATTAGGCCTCCTAGTGAGTTTGATCAACTATTTTGGGTCTCTATAATATATCTTGACATCTTCATTTTTCATAGACTTAGCAAGAGCTCTATCATGAGTACACACACAAGAGCGATAAAAATGTGAATATAGATAACAAAGGTCTTATTTTATTTGAACTTTACATCTCTTTTATTTACATTCTTCCGAAATATTCAAATTTTTTATCTATAAGCTTATATATATATATTTTTTTTCTTTTTCCACCAATACAATACAAAAAATCCCTACATAAAAACTACTTGCATATATTCAACAAATATACAAGCATCAATGATGTGTATCCCAACTCAAAGTCTTAATTTTATATTTATCAACATACCACTTATAACATCAATCAATTCACATTTAGATTTTATTTATATGAACTGCCCACTCATAAGATCAATTGATTTTCTTTGATATATTATAAAACCTCAAAATTTATTACTAAAATTTTTATTTTAGCGGAAGTGTAATAACAAATAGTTGGGTGTTTCCATCGTACTCGACATAAGTCTGGTTTACATCCTTACATCGAATACAAAACAAAATAGTTACACTTAAAACATGATGAAATAAAGAATGAGAGAAATTCATAAAGTTAGGATAAAATTTTGGAGGTTAACTCCAAACATAGTATCCAAAATACATCAAAAGGGATACGTTGAAACTAAGAGTCCTACAACGTATCCGAACAAAATCTATAAACTGAATAACATGATTTAATGTCCCAAAGATAACATGGTGCCTCATCCCCAAGTAGAGCATCACAAGCAACATGAATCCTGATCGAGCTACACAAAATCACTTGCGTCGTTTATTTATGGAAATGAGTAGTACTCATGAAAAGAACGATCAGTATGCTGCATACCAAGTAAAGGAACAATGCGGTCATAATAAGTTTACATAATGTCATTATTAGATCATCGTCAAAGGTATCATTATCGATATCATCAAAGGCCTCTCTTCCTCATTTAATGTCATTGCTAGAAAATTCATCTACTTTTGGTACTCGATGTTGTAATATTATATTAGTTTACAATCAAGCAATTTATTACATTACGAGCAGTAGAAGCAATATGCAGTTTGGCGGTTGCGTTGCTAGTAGAGTTGGCAAAAGTTGACCCGATCTGCCCAACCCTACCTGACCCAATCCGATAAGACCCGAAAAGTTTAGCAACCCACCCGACCCAAACCCGACCAGACATTGACCCGACCCGATCCCAATCCATGACCCATCATAGACCCAGCCCGACGTCGACCCGATCCGATCCGATATTGACTCGACCAGAAATCAAAATCTATAATAATAATAATAATAATAATAATAATAATAATAATAATAATAAATTACACATATTTTATTATTCATTTAAAGCTTTTAAAAATATAATGTTTTATAAATTGTACTTATTTTTCATACTTTTACCCTAGACATTCTATACAATGTCATTTAGAATAAAAAAATCTCATAACTCCAACTTTTGATGCATATTTTTTAAATAAAAAAATATTATATTTGTAACACCCCCAAAATTCACTAATTTTTTTTTTAAAAACGGAAGCAATTAAGATAGAAACACTTAAAACCTGTGAATTCTGGGAATGTTACCGCCACACTTAGTACCAGACCGGTTCTCTCCGACCGTTCCAGTACCAAGTGCTAAGGCTAAAGAAAAGATTTACGTTAAACTCAAATTAACAATTCATAAAAGAATTCGAAAGATCATACAGCAAAATCAGAGTACGCATAAACGTTTATTAACACTTGTAACTTCCAAATAGAAATACATTTAAACAAGATAAAACCCGATGGGTCAAATTCCGGATTGCCTACTCACTCAAGTCAGGCCTGCCACCCCAAATTAACTTTCCACACGTAAATTTCATACCGATTCATACATTACTCCCCCCATGCAAACCTTCGAACCTTTTTCATGCAAACCCTAAAATTCCACGTGAAGCCCTAAATTTAACCATGCAAACCCAAAGATTTGTCCAAACCAACCCTAAATTCAAACCATAAAGATTCTTCCATGCCAAACCCTAAATTCAAGCCATAAAGATTCTTCCACATAAAATCATAACTTAGAATCTCCCAAGGAAAATTATAAATTGAATTCCCCCAAGCAAATCATAAATTAGATTCCCCCATATAATATCATAAAATATCATAAATTACAATTTCCCAAATAACATCATGAATTAGATTCTCCCAAACAAATTATAAATTAACTCTCCCAATCAAATCATAACTTAAATTCTCCCATATAATATTATAAATTACATTCTCCCAAATAACATCGTAAACTAAATTCTCCCAAATAAATTATAAATTAACTCTCCCAATCAAATCATAACTTAAATTCTCCCATATAATATTATAAATTACATTCTCCCAAATAACATCATAAACTAGATTATTCCTTATAAAACCATAAAATTTAGGTCAACTCACTTCCCTTAGTCAACTTCTTTCCCCATCCTCCTTTTTCATCCTTCCTCTCACACAAACCGCATCGACTTCCTCACATACCCAACACATATCATCATACATAATTAATACACATACCATGCACAACATACTTCAACTCCAAGTCATACAACATATAAAATATTTAATAATAATAAATATTAGATACATAACATGCGAAACACATAATACACATAAGCACATAAAAGGCCTTAGCACTCCTTACCTAAAACGTACCGGTCTTGGAGCACGCTCCTATTCCACTTGAGGGGTTTGATTGGGCTCACCTATTATGGGGAAGAAATACTAGGATTAGCTTCCTTCCCATACTACTATTAGTTTCTAATTTATCTTAAGTCTTGATTCTTAATTAATTATGCCCAAAACCACTAAAACATTAATACATACTATTATAATTTAAAGTAAAAAGGTGATATAAGGGTTTCTACCCTTTACCGAAATAAAGTTATTAAAGGTAATAATAATAATAATATTTATTATAATAATAATTTTAATAATAACAAATTATTACTAATAGTAGTAATATTAATAGAAAACTTAATAATAATAATAATCTAAGCCTTAAATTTACAAAGTGGATTTCGAAACCTCCCCATTTAATGATAATACTATTTGAAATGTAAAAAGATATTAATATTATACATATACTTATTATATAAAGTTAATATGGTTAATAATAATAAGATAATTAGTAATAATGTTAAAAATGCTAAAAATAATAATAAAAGGCAAAGCTACGAGACTTACTTAAAATTTTAGGTTTCTAATTCTCCTGAAATAATTGCAGTATCAAATAACTAATTATACTAACAATAATAATATTAATTATATTATTAATAATATTATTAAACATGTAATAATTACATTAAATAGGCAAAATTCGAGAATAATAATTTATCTTACTCAATAATACTCCCAGACCTGTCAATAAAATTTAGAAATTAAAATAAAGTTGATAACAACAATAATAATAATAATTATAATAATAATAATTAAACTCGAATTAGCATTAAAAATTAGAATAAAAGCATAATAATTATCAATAAATCGAAAGTAAGTATTTAAAAGTTCTAGGGTTTCACCTTGAGTTGGAGGGTATTGGTGGCACCGGCGGTGGTTCCCGGAGGTGGCCGGAAAATGGATCTAAGAGAGGTAAAAATGAAGAAAAAGAGGGAAGGGGTAAGGAGAAAAATAAACTAAGCTTATGGTTCGGTGGAGGATACTTAGTAGAAGATTTTGAGTGGTTTATAGGGTGGCAGAAGCGGCGTATGTGGCGGCGGGCGGTGGTTTAAGGTCTCGGGGTCAAGATTTTGGGCGAGATGAGAAGCAAACTTTGCACGGTTATGGACGCCCGTGCAAGAAGAATCGAAGTTTGAAAATGGTATGGTTAGCTAGAGGGAATTGCAGGGAAGAGATTGGTAGCAAGAGGAGGTGTTGAAGTTGGCCGAGGAAGGAGATAATGGCGTCTGATGGGGCGGTGGCTGGGCGATTCTGACTTAGGGTTTCGGAAGGAAGAAGTCTCGACCACACTCACAACCAGGCTATATATAGATTTTAGATGGGTTATTAGGTTTTTGGGGGTCGCGTGGATGACATTTATTGCTATGGTTTTGGCGGCCGGTGACAGAAATCGACCGACCTAAGCTTGGGTCGGGGTCGAACCTTCGCGAAGCCAGAGAGAGAGAATGAGCGGGAGTTAGGGGTAATTGATTATTCCAAGCTAATGTGCGAGCCGAGAGGAAGAAAAAGAGAGGTGACTCGGCCGGTCAGACCTCTCGTAGCCGGTGCCGCCATTTTCGGCGGGGAGTTGCAGGTTGCGTCGGGGCTGGCAGGTGCGAGGGGTTGGGGGAGGAAGAAGGGGGCTAGACCGGGCGGCTCAGGGAAGAAAGAAAAGAAAAGAAAGGGAGGCAGACCGGGCCGGTCGGTGCGACGGCTACTTCGTCATTAAATGAGACGCAGCGTCTCAAGCATAAACCAGCCGAAACGCGGTGCTCGGATGCACGCAGGACAGGTAGCGATGCTGGGCCGCGGAGAAAGGAGAAGAGAGGTGGGTTGGGCCGCGTCAGGCCCAACCGGCGGGAGATAAAAGAAAAAGAAAGAAAAAGGAAGAAAGAAAAGGAAAAAGGAAAAGAGAAAAATAATTATTTTGGGTATTTAAATTAATTAAAATATTTGAGATATTTAAAAATAATAATATTTGAATAAGATAATATTTAAATCCTATTTTAGGCTAAACTAGGATTTTTAAAAGATTTTCCATAAATTCCTTTTTAATTAGCAAAACATCCTAATTTTCTCTAATTAAATTATTTATAAAATTAATATTAATTTGAAACTATTTTCTCCTTCTTATTTTAATTAAAATAATTTATATAATTTATTTTCAAAATAAAATGCTTAATTAGCTAAAATACCCAAATTCTTTTCTAATAAAAATACTTATAAATTTCTTCTTGATTTGCCCTAATTAATTCAATTTAAAAATAATTTATTTAAATAATTTTTATAATAAATATCCTCTAAATATATTTTATAAAATTATAAATTTTTGGGGCATTTCAATATTAATTTACACAAGGTACATAGTATAACACCCCCAAATTTACTACGGAAAAATTTCGTTTAAAATCAAAAGGCTTAGCGGAAGCAAAGGATAAAACCGTAAACTAGGGGGTATCACTGCCACACTTAGTACCAGACCGGTTCACTCCTACCGTTCCAGTACTAAGTGCTAAGGCTAAATCCGATCAACATTTAGTACGAAGTATCAAAAAAACGCAAGACGACATTTAACATAAATCCTTAATAAGAGGTAAGTCAAACAGAAGTTAGAATACGATTTGGGATTACAACCTCAAAATATGTTTCTCGAAACAAGAACGTAATACAAAATATAGCTAAACAAAAATAAATCCCGAAGGATCAATATCCGGATTGCCTACTCACTCAAGTCAAGGCTTCCACCCCAACACAGTATCCGATCTTAAACCTGCACAAGAGGTCTGCTCCCCACCATCGGTGGATCATCACAGGACCCATTCAACCAGTGTAGTATCAGTACGGGTCCAATACTGAGTAAGTCCCACTACCCTATCTTAGGAGAGATATCATCAAGTGCATATTAAATCCGGGTACAACACGTTAATACAATATCATGCATATTCACAACCCACAGCATAAATCTTACCATACACCTAGAGTAACATATAAAACATACGTAACATCCTATTTAACATATAAGCATGGTATAACCGAGATGTAAAGTGGTTCATACGCCTCAAGTAGGAATAATCCATATTATTAAAACTCAATACGTGGCATACTCACGTAAGCAACATGTAGTAACAGATAATAAAAGCCGGTCATAGTCCAATTAGACTTATTCTTTATTCTCATTAATAATATCTTCATTCCACACATATTCTTCAATAACCCATGTGAGCGCGGGAGCCCCACTATTATAGCCGGTGGACCGGAAGATATACACACAGGGCAGAACGCCTCTGATCCACTATTATAGCCGGTGGACCGGATCATGGCCCCGACTCACATGGTGTTTTGCTTTAAGTACTTAGTATTTTTCCCATGGATTAACTTATTCGTTTGGTTTGTTGAGCACGAGATCCCCCACTATTATAGCCGGTGGACCGGAAGATAACGCACAGGGCAGAACGCCTTTGATCCACTATTGTAGCCGGTGGACCGAAAAATAAACGCACAGGGCAGAACGCCTCTGATCCACTATTATAGCCGGTGGACCGGAAAATAAACGCACAGGGCAGAACGCCTCTGATCCACTATTATAGCCGGTGGACCGGATCACGAGCTCGGCTCAACATCTTTCGCTTTACGTAATTAATGTCTTACCCGTGTCTTATTGAATCACATCACACCCTAACATGCATGCCCACTACATTCCACTGCTTTCCCTTCCAAGAGGGCCCGTCCCATATGTTGAGACTCGTGCACCCCAAATCACACTCCGACATTATTTCCCCCTTAAAACTCACACATAATGAAAGGCCAACTCTTGGAAGTGTAGGTTAAACCCAACACCCTACGACATCGATCTCGCCTATTCTCAACCTTTAGGGTTTTCCCCTTGGAAACCCTAGTTGGACCTATGTGGCCCAACCTCTTCTCACTTACCTTACCGTTACTCATTCTTCACCCCACATCTCACCCTTATTAAGTCAAAGCCCAAAGCATATCCTTTTATTCCTCGACCTTGTATGTACTCGGTAAAACCCTAGTTGGCCATATCAGACCCTAGCACCTTACTTCTTCCACAAGTAACCTCTATCTTTTCATCCCCATGTCTCTTCTTTCACAAGGAAACCCATACTCATCTTTTATATAATAGAATTCTCACTCTTAACCCATACTCTACTCTCCCTTAATCATTTTTACTCTTGTACCCCTTCAAATTCCCCAATTTCTCCCAAGCCCTAATTAGGTCCCTTAGACACCCTTACATCGACCCGCGTAAAATTTTGCACCCAAGTCTCCAATGGGCCCATAACTTTGACGTTATCTTATTTACTTCCTAGATCAACTTTCCTCACGTAAGATTCATCCCCATGCAGACTCTAAATACTCCATGCAGACTCCCCAATACACACACTTACTCACAAAACCCTAATCAGGTCTCTTATGCACCAACGCACGTACTATTTTCATACCAAGTCTCCAATCACTCTAAGACTCTCCAAAACTCTTACTTACAACCCAATCAACTTTCCCCACGTAAGGATCACGCTCATGCAAGATCTAGTTCCCCCCGTACAAACTTCCCAAACGTCCACTTTCCCGTGTTCTTTTATTATCATTTCATGCTACCAAAACCCTAGCATGCATGTCCTAGAGGGTCATATCATGTCACAACTTGTAGCACATCCACATTAACACGTAACAAGAGTGATCACAAAGGCATACCTTGAATCCAAACTATGCTACACATAACAGGTAAAGTAACAACATGTAAAACACGACATATAATCATGCAAGGCATCCAAGGCATACAAGTCATATAACACGTAGGGACCTTAGCCACATCCTTGCGAAATACCCATAAGTAGAGGTAAGTCGAGACTTACCTGGATCCGAAGCTAGCTAAGCGAGATAAGAGGGAGAGATATCACTAGCTTGTGGATCCACGAGAAAGCTTTCCAAACGAAAATCAACGAATCGGGGCAAGGGGAGGCCAGGAAAGCTTCGTCGGGGGCCAAGGACTGCTCACCGGTGATCGCCCGAGCTCGCCGGTGACCAGGCGGTAGCGCGAGCTGTGCGGCTCGTTGCTGCTGCGCTCTGCCGCCGCTGCTGCTGTCCACGCGTTGCTGCTAGTGGTTGTTGCTGCTACAGCGGCCGACGGTGGTGGCCAGCGGTTAGAGGTCGATGATCGACGACGGAGGGGCAGAGAGGAGGAGCTGGGGAGATGGAGAGGGGCGAGGGAGGCTAGGGTTTTGGGGTGCAGGGGACAGGGAGAAAGGGAGCCGGGAAAGGGAAGAGAGAAAGAAAAAGAAGAGAGGGGGGGCTCGGGGTCCCGACAGTTTTTTTTTTTTTTTTTTTTTTTACAAAAACAAGTATCAAATAAAATATTAAAAACTTAAAAATTAATATTGGAAGATTTGATCTAAAATTTATTAAATAAAAATTATTTCGAAACGATCCGAAGGCTTAAAATTAATAAAAAGCTATATAAAGAATTTCGGAAACATTTTCGGAAGAATTTACCATCGAATGTAAAAATTTATATTATTTACGGAAATACATTATAAGACCCTGAAATAATATTTAAAAACCTATAATAAAATATTTAATTCAAATTCTAATAAATCAAGACTAATTTTAATAATTTCCGAAATCGGTTTTCCGAAAACTAAAAAGCGTAGAACGGAAGAAAATTAATTTCAAAAAGAAAATTCTTAAATAAGTTCCGAAAATATTTTTAATTTAAACTTCCCGAAAATATTACATTCAATTAATTAAAACATCGATAAAATATTACTTCCCGAAAATGATTAATTACATTCAATTATGAATTCGAAATCGTTGATAAATCCATAAAACGAATCGAAATTAAAATAATTAATTGTTTACATCAAATTACGCTAATAAAATCATTAAACTTAATAAATCTGGATTTTAAAAATACGGGGTATTACACATAGATTATAAGTTTATAAAAATAGAAAATTAAACTCAGACTCTGAAAATGTAATTACAGTGGTTATTGGTTACCTAATGAAATTGTAATTACAGTTGTTACCAACCAAAAATTACTAACTCTTAACACCATCGTGCTATAAATCCGGTCTATTTTTTTAAACATATTGTATACTCAATTGATTAAAAACTATTAAGAAATTACCCAATTTAATATAATTAGGGTTTTTGAGCCCGAACAGCAAATCCAGTCAAATATTTAAATTGATGGTTCAAAATTGAAATTAAACATATTCTAAAATATATTGTATACTCAATTGATTAAAAACTATTAAGGAATTACCCAATTTAATATAATTAGGGTTTTTGAGTCCGAACTGCAAATCCGGTCAAATCTTATTCAAATATTTAAATTGACAGTTTAAAATTGAAATTAGATATATTCTAAAACATATTGTATAATCAATTTAATAAAATAACTCAATTATATAATCCAATTTAAATCCACAAGAGTTTTAACCTAATAATCTAATTTCGATATATTTCATACAATTTTCCCAATTTAACAATACCAACATGAAATTAAGTATATTTCAAAGTATATTGCATAATTAATTTATCCAAAATAGCTTAATTGGAAGAATCCGATAAATCCGAACATAACCGGATAATCCAATATAGTCATGTTTTATGAGCACCTTTATTTTATAAAATTATCTTTTGTTAAGTAATCAAATATTTTAAGTAATCAACTAAATATAATATATGATAAATATCTAACATTTTTACTTGTAAAATTTATAAATATTTTAAGTAATCAAATATAATATTGTTAAAACTTATAAATATCTTTATTATTTACTTGTAAAAATAAAGCACATATAATATTTTTATTTCGTTTATCTGTACTAGTAATCTTATGATTGTCTCTAATATTTACAATGTAATAAATGATAATATACATTGTATATTCATGTTTATGCTCACCTTTATTTTATAAAATTATCTTTTTTTAAGTAATCAAATATTTTAAGTAATCAAATAAATATAATATATGATAAATATCTTCGTTAGATTCAATGATGCAATGTTTTTTATTATTAAAATTTATAACTATCTTTACTATTTACTTGTGAAAATAAAGCGTATCTAATATTCTTAATTCATTTATCTACACTAGTAATCTTATGATTGTCTCTAATATTTTACAATATAATAAATGATAATTACCCGGACCCGAATTTGACTCAATCCGTCAAAACTCGACCTGACCCGATCTATCAAGTTAACCCGTACTACTTAAATCCAACCCGTCAAACTGCACGAAATAACCTGACCCATCAAGTTAATCCGAAACAACTCAGACTCAATGGGCCCAACCCATCATATTGAACGAAATGATCCGAACGAGTCGATGCCACCTAGTAATATGAACCAGAAAATAATCCGAAACCAACCCAACCCTACCAGTCAAATTAATCCGAAATAACCCTAATCCAAACTTGCTTAACTTGAATCCGACTTGATAATAATCCGACTCGAACTTGACCTACCCGATCCGATTGACACCTCTAGTTGCTAGGTACAAATGTGGTAAAATTTGATGCGGATGGAGCCAGTTGAGGTTTGCGGCAGTCGGATGGGGAGAGAGATCTACTAAATTTCAGCCTAGTCAGGCCAATTCATTCGGCACATGTACGTAAAATTAATACTTTGAAATGAGACCGTAATGCAACTATTGGATCTAGTAGCTACTCATAAAGTTGAGAGATACATTGCTTGTTGGTACGGAAGTGAGAAGAAGAATGAAAAAAAAAAACACATATATTTGTATTTTACGTCAACTGTATAATGTGTTTGAAATATAATACTACAACATATTCGAACAAATATTTATGTGTTTAAAAAGGAGTAAAACAAAATATTTATTCTATACTAAACGGTCAAAATACATAGCCAAATTTTTGAAAACAGTTCACAACTTTCAAGACCATCGTAAAGACGGAATTTGTATCAAATACATAATCTGACCTTCCATATATATATATATATATTCTCAAAGGACTCACTCTAAACACATTTATATATGATGGGTAAGGCACGGAAATAAATATTAACTAATTCAAGTCATTTCATTTCGTTTTTGAGACTTATTTGAGTCGGGAATAGTAATACATACGCCTGCTGCAGTTGCACGACGGCGCTCGCTGAAAACTGACGCCCTACGGTGGTGATATGTGATCGCATGACGGTGCTCGCTGAATCTACTAATGCACTTTGTTTTTGTTGTTTTTGCCTCAGGGAACAGATTTGAGATATTGTCTTCGGAAATCGAACACAGGCTGCTAAAATTATACAATTAGAAATTGACGAATTATTGAAATTTAGCTACATGGACATTTATGATCCCTTATTCATTGAAAGTTGAAATCGTAAATTGTAATTGTCCTCCTAAACTGAAGAAATCCTTGACTACGAAACCTCATAAAAATTATATCGATAATATATATAAATATATATATATATTATTTTTTTTTATTTTTCACAGGATTCATAGTAACCCGATTCTTCAGACAATTTCTACCAAAATAGAGTAAAAAAGGAAAAAAAGCACGCGGCAGTACAGTACTTCACATTGTTATCCTGACACCTGTCGTCGATTATTGAAGAATAAAACAAACTTGCTGCTGCAGTCTCCTGTCCTACATTTTTCACTCTATCCATCCATCATCCCCCTCCGCTTGCCCCTGCTACTGCTGCTGCATCATTAACTCTTTCTGTCTCCTCAGCTCAATGACCTTCCTATGCGAATTCGAATGCTTCGTCAGCACGAACGACGGACTCGCCGCCGGTCTATACTCGGGCACAAGTCTCCCGGACTTGTACCTGACGCCACAGGCATTGCACAGTGTTTTAGGCCCCGACGGCCCCGTCCTCCACTGCGGCGTCTTCTCCGACGCACAGTGCGTGCATCTTCGTACCGCGGATTCCTCTCCTCTGATTTCCATTTCTCTCGGTTTGACCTTGTAGTTTCGCGACCGCTGATCGTGTTCGGGATCGCGCGATGAGGAGAGGCGCGTGGATGCGGATGGGATGGTGATGTGACGGGTGCGTTTCCCGCGTGCACGAGCGGTGGCGGTAGATTGGTCGTGGTTGTTGTCGTGGAGGTTTAGCGTACCGACTAAGGAGTTGGATGGAATGTCGGAGAAAGAATCGTCGACGAAGCGAGATAGCCACTCTAATTCAGCTACGTCGTCGAGCTGTTTGTCCAATAAGCAAGCCAGCAAACACAAACAAAATTGTCGTCGTCGTCATCATCATTATTATTTTTTAAATGTAGACATGAAATAAGCATATAATTGCCAACCTGGTGTTTAGTATTCGATATTGTGGTAATCAAAAATATAAAAAAATCAATCGATAACACTTGATAAGAGAATTGGAACTTACAGGAACGCAGAGATCGGCTGAGAAATCAAACGACGAGGAAGACGAGGGAGAGGAGGATGAATGGTTGAGCGGGATAGTGTCGGCAGTGGTGGCGGTTTGCGGCGGAGGGAGGTTGTGTTGGTGGCTATGGAAATCGGAACAGAAGGACGAGTCGGCTAGCAGATCAGGATTAGACAGGTCCAGAAGGTCATCAATGCGAAAATAGTCCGGAGCCGTGATTCCGTACACGTCCATTTTCTTTCCTTCTCTTTCAGTTTCAGCTACCCCTCTTGATTACTTTATCTCCCAGAAAAAGAAAAAAAGCACTCGATCTTCGAACAAGTTTGGCTTAATAACGGAGCAGGCGAGGGAAGCGAGAGCTCGCAAGTTCTCTAGATTAGAGAGAGAAGGGCATGGGAGAGGGCCTAGAGCCTTGGGCTCCGGAGGAGTATAAGTACAATGAATGTAGGGACGAAGGGAGGATAGTATGTATATGTGGGTCTATGGAGAAAGGGTAGAGGAACGTGCAGAGTGTGAGTGAGCATGCGATGAGTGAGATAAAAGATAGCTGTATTTGGCCGATGCGGATTTTCGATTGCTTAAGAGGGGGAACCGCTGGAGGGCGACTGTAAGCGTGTCTCTCGAACTCTGTTAACTATTGAGCCAAACAAAAATATTAACCTTATATTTTTTTATATTTTATTTCATAATATAATTCTTATTTTAAGTTTCAATAAATATTTATTGTTCAATTTTTCTTTAGTTTACTCTCTTCTACAATATAAATTTTATTTTAAGTTTCAATAAATATTTATTGTTAATTTTTTTTAGTTTATTCTCTTCTACATTATTAATGTATATCATATCAATTCAATTATTAAAATTTTAATATAAATATTATATAAAGGAGGAGGTAGTTTTGAGAGTTCGCGGATCTCACGTGTATATGAAATCCTTGTATTGAATGATAGTTGCAATCTTTATAAATATTTTGGCTGTAATTATATATCTTTGTTTGTTAAATATAATATTAATATTGTTTTTTTTTGTTTAATACATACTTGGTCCCACAGTAGCTCATAAATGAGCTTAGTCGAGGGTGTACAAGGCTCGTGCATGTGCCCCGTTTCAATCGTATGAATTTCTTTCATATAGAGATAAAAAAAAACGTCGGCATAGTAAGAGCAATTGACTATTTCTTATTGTTCCATATAACAATTTTTTTTATTGAGTTGTCTCTCCACATTTAACGTACACAGGTAAAAAAAAAATCGAATCCATTGTTAAATAGTAGTCATTTTAGAATTCAACTTTTATTTAAAAAAAAGTTATTTAAAATAAATAAATATCTAACTCCTACTTTTATCCTTAATTTTTTTTCCTTTTATTTTCTATGTATTAGTTATTATAATATTTTTTGAAATGAATGATATAAGTGTAATACTATAATTAATTTAACTAATTCATTAAACAAAAGTATACAACTTGTTAAAATAATTTTCTTTTTAAAACTGAAGGATCAATTTGTAGCCTACATCTAAATAGTATGGCTTAATACTAATGTGTTGGAGTGCACAAGATAAGACTATGCTTTATTAAGAGCAAAGCTGATTGTCATGTAGTTGCAACTTAAGCCCCATAGGACCGATTGGGATTCAGCTAGATGTGTTCAAAATGTTCGATTTGGTAAAAAATAAAATAAAATCACTACATTGATCTAGTTCATTCTAGAATTTTTTTAGTGTATTCTAGAAGATTTTATGAGACCCTAGAGAAGTATAGAATAACCATAATACTATAGAACTATGTAGAATAAAAGGAAAGAAATAGGAGAGTTCTTGTCCCTGGGAGAAGGAAAGATATTTTATAGGAAAGTTCTAGACCTCTAAGTCTGGAAGAATCTAGATCAAAAGTTTCTAGAATCCATTTATATGGTGCGAAAAATCTAGAAGCTTCCATTTTGTAAAAAGGGAGTGAGATGTCTCGACTATAAAAGGAGAGGACCTTATTTGCTCTCACTCATCTAATAGTTTCTTACTCTACTAATCCAAAGTTTTCCTCTCCAACTCTCTCTTATATTCTCTATTATTCTAAATCTCTTAACTTGTCCTTGTTGGGTTTAGGGTAACTTGACTTAACCTTAAAAAAGGGTTATTACTAAGTCAAGTATTGCACGAGACTTTACAAAAAGAGTTAGACCATGATGGTTGGTATCAAATCATGTTTAAGGGAACTACATGTCAATCAAGCCAATTACAAGGGGTAATATTCCAAGAGGAGTAGTATGGTGGGTAACAACACTGATATTAACACTGTGGTGGATGTACAATCAAAGAAGGGAAGTTAGATAAAGTCTAAAGATGTGCTTGTTGGACTTGAGGCTAAGTTGGTGAAGGTAGATGAGCACATGGGAGAGATCAAGGACCTAAGGGAGGACCTCGATGATATAGTTCACACTAATGCCATCTTGAATGGAAACTTTGTGGCGACCTAGGATACCTTGGTGAAAATGATAAAGGATAACACCAAGGTGGTGAATGAATACACTATCCTCTTTAAGGACATAATACAACAAACCATGGGAAAGTTGGTAGCTATGGTGAAAGAGTTATCCAATGAATTTGCTATTATAAGAGAGGATATGGTGAGATACAGGAGGCACATGGTGTAAGGGATCATCATATAGTCTCCTAGGGTGGTGGATGTACCAAGGACCACACCATTTACACACATATAGGATGCCGAGGCACTAAACAACTTCATTTTCTACATGGAATGTTTCTTTGAAAACTCATGCATCATTGGTGAAGAAGAAAAGGTACATACCACTATTCTCTTTCTTGTTGATAATTCTATGGTATGGTGGCATAATAAGTTTAATGATATGGATTTAAATGCGCTACCATCGCAACTTGGGCGGATTTCAAGAAATAAATTAAAAAAAAACAAAAAATTTACGCAAGAAATGGTGAATTTTTGGCATTTATAAGCATGTGCAAGCTCAAACAAGATGGTTCAGTAGTAGACTATGTAAAAGAGTTTGCGGCATTAAATTTGGAGGTACCTGACATAAGTGCGGAAGAGTTATATAAACTTTTTGATGGACCTCCAACCAAATGTTAAGGAAAAAATTGAGAGGCACTAGGTTACAAGTGTTGATGATACCATCGTTGTAGTAGAGTCATTCATGGATCTCATCCTTGTCCATGAGTCTACAAGGGGAAATATGAGTAAATTTAGGGAAGTCAAGCCTAATAATTATAGAGGTCAAAACCCTACCAAGAGCCCATGAGGCTATTATCAAGATAATTAGTTGAGTGGTGACCATGGTTAACACCTTTGGAAGGATAAAGGAAAAGGAGTTTCTATAGAAGGAAGTAATAAGAGAAACCCAACTTGTTTCTTGTGCAAAGAGCCACACTTTTCTAGGGGATGCCTACAAAAGGGGAACTCACAGCTTTAATATGTAAAAATTCTAAGGAGTTGGAGGAGTCTGAAGGTGAGGAGCCATAACATGTGGTGTAATACCTCTGAATTAATGGTGGATAGTGGAGGATTAAGAAAATTGATATGACTACCTATATAAATAAAGTATACCTTATTTTTGAAAAACTTATCATTAAAGAAATTCACAATTAAGCATGTTTGACTTGGAGAATTTAAAGGATGGGTGACCTCCTCAAAATTCATTTAGGGTGAGTGTGAGTTGATAAAAAATTATGCTACTTTTTTTTGGGTTTATTTATGGGGTTAATCATTAGTTCTAAAAGCGTTCTAAGTAACTATCCATGATTAGTGTGTCGAGGTGTTACAAATGGTATCAAACTAAAATTACGACTGCGAGCTAAACTTAGATGAACTAGCCAATCTCTTAACGAGATAATTCTTGGATTAGATTGTACTGAGATAGTTAATGATCAAGACCCAATGAAGACATTGCATTCGTGAATGGAGGTGTATGTAATACTCTAGCATTAGTGGTGGATAATGAAGGCTTAAAAAAATTGATAAGACTTATCCTTAAAAATATATTTGAAAAAATTCATGTTGATTTGTAGGGTCATTCATCAATCCTAATAGCACTATGAGTAACTACTCACAACTAGTATGCTAGGGTGTTACACATGGGACCCATGCAACACTTGTACATAGTTCAATTAGATCTCAAAGGAAAACAAGGTGAATGGCTAGCATATGTAGATATGGACATTTTGGAAAACCAACTATACCACTAGTGGATACATGGGCTGTTGACAACTTCATGTCATTGGAGTTAGCTCGAAGGCACAACTTAAGGGTTAGAGAGAACAAGTATAGCATTAAGTTTGTGAACTCAAGTCTACAATCAATACATGTGATTTCCTAGGATTTTCCCACCAAGATTAAAGTGCGTGGAAGAGAAATATGGACTTTACAGTGATAGACTTGGATGCTATCCATTGTCATTGGGGAAATACTTCTTCAACATTTCCAAAGCATGTGTGATGCCCCAAGGACTGAAATGTGTTTATTTGACGGAGATGGCTTGTGCATGGTGAAGCTGCTACGACACTCAAATCTAAAAGGAAGGAAATGCTTGCTAAAGGTTAGCACAACCTAGAAGATCAAAAGCAAATGAAGAGGAGGTCACTGAACTAGGGCAAACCCAACATCATGGAAGCAACAAACTTTACATAAGGGAGGTTATAGGAAGAAAAGGTAAATAACACCATGGGCAAGAGGTGAAGATCCTTAACGAGAGCATTACGACTTTAGGTGGGGGAGTGTGTCATGCAGTGGTAATTTTGGGCTTCACAGGATGGGTTAGGATCAAGCTAGATGTGTGCATAATGCTTGGTTTGGTAGGAAAGTACTATATTGGTCTAATATACTCTAGGATTTTATTTTAGTGTGTTCCAAAAGGTTTTAGGAGATCCTAAAGAAGTAAGGAATAATCTAGAATATTATTGAACTATGCAGAATAAAGGGAAAGAAAGAGAAGTGTTCTTGTACTTGGGAGAAGGGAAGATATTTTAAAGGAAGGTTTAGGGCCCCTAAGTTTAGACGAATCTAGATAGGAAGTTTCTAGAATCCACTTATATGATGCAAAAAATCTAAAAGTTTCCAATCTATGAAAAGGGAGTGAGATACTTCAACTATAAAAGGAGAGGACCTCATTTGCTCCCACACATCTAAGAAATCCCAAGTATTGTAAGTTGTCTACCTTTGTACACATTCCCTTTTAATACAAAGTTTCATTCTTCATAATTTTCTTATGTTTTGTACTATTAACACTCTTATCTTGTTGTTAGTTTGGGTTAAACTGACTAGACTCAGCATCACGCAAGGATAGTGATTAAGCAACTGTCATACAAGACTCTATGACAAGAGTGAGGCTGTAGAATGATGCAAGAGACCAATATGATAATGCCATTATTCACTCCTAGGGATAAGGTTGTAAATGAGTTGAGTTAGTTCGGTATACAACTCGTCTCGGTTCGATTGGCTAAAAGCTCGGTTTGACTTGTTTGTTTAGTTAAATGAGTCGAGCTCGAGCTTCACTTTTGGGCTCTTTATTAAACGAGCCGAGTTCGAGCTCGAAAAAGTGATACTTGGTTCATTTTTTAGTTTTGGCTCGTAAATTCGGCTCAATTCGACTAGTTAAAAGTTTGGTTTGGTTTGTTCGTTTAGTTAAATGAGTCGAGTCCAAACTTTATTTTAAGCTCGTTTAGTTAAACATGTCAAGTCCGAATCAAGGGATATTTGGCTCGGCTCATTTACAACCCTAACCAACGACAATTCTTAAGTCGAAAGGAATGTGGGTAAGTTGTTTCGGTGAATACGCCTGAATCTACTTCTAAAATTATGATATGTATAAAAAAGTTGTTATAATCATGAAATATTTGAATTATTCTTCTTCTCTCAATTTATGTAATAATCACAAGTTATAATAAAACTATTTCATCCATTCATCTTGATCGGTTTGACTAAACTATATAAATCTTGTACTTTAAATCTCCTATACTAAAAATATGATATTTCCATTTCTCTTCATTCCTCGTGAATCTTGCAGCAATCTTCAAATCATAACATTTTTTTTTATAAAAATACACAGTTGGTCCCATATTGTTTACTCTATATTTGATATCAAATTGCGTCGAAATGTATGTTACTAGATGGTGATATTTATTAATGATTTTCAAGTATATGCATTTTCCCCCCGTGATCATGTAAATAATTTGAAACGGGGAAACAGAAAAAAATCGATTTTCTTAAAATAGAATGCACGGTTTGGAAAATGGGCAATGTGAATGTAAATCCATTTTTTTCTCGAAGTAAAGCTCGCCTTTTGCTGCAGAAGGCTTAGATACGGAGAAGAACATGGCTTGCCAGGAACCGAGTCGGCAGGCACATGACCGCTGACGACTAAAGTCTCGGTAGCATGATCTTTGGAAGTGAAGTGGTAATAAAGAAAGGTAGGGGGGGGGGGGGTTGCTGTACTGCGATTGAAGCAATCAGGCATGACCCCTATCCGTTGGGTTCTCCCACTGTTTCTCTTGCTAGTTAAATGATAGTCTGAGCGACGTCTGACTCTGACCACCGACGGTGAGCCGACACGCGTACTGTCACACGCCAATACACCATCCTGTATCCAGCTGTCCCACTCTCTGTTTTAGTTCGGTTTGTTTTTTTCCTTCGGGATGGGGGATTGATTTCTCAAGAGTGGGGCTCGTGCACAATCGTGTATTATATTTGTTTGGACTTTGATTAGGCTAAGGTAAACCAAAATTACAGTTTTAAGCTTTTTGATAAGTAGGGTTAATATCGCATATGCCTGATGAACGGCCGACCACTTTGCTAGCCAAAAATTATAGTATTCAATGGTGATGTTTAAGATTCTTAGCTTTTGTTTAGAAAACAATAAATTAGAAGATAGAAAATATTTACCTTTTGTATCGTTACACTAACCTAAGTGAACCAATGCCACCCATTCGTCGCCATTTCTACTTGTTTCTTTCCATTCTCACCTGCCTGCCACTCCTACATTTATGTTCCTTTACTTCCTAGATTTATCTCCTTCCTATCCTCCTTCTCTCTTTCACTCTCTTCCTTCTTCTCATACCTCTTCCTTTCCAAACATTAGAGACTGCTATATTCATGGGAGCGACACATTATGTCATTGCTATTCCAATAGGATCAACGCATTCGGCCTTTACTACCCTAGTAGGATCAGCAATTTTTGTTGGTGATGACTATTTAGAAATGATAATTTCTTTCATTTCTAGCCCAATGGAAGCAGTACCTCTCACTTTTGCTACCCCATGGAGCGGCTGGTTTGTGTTATTTAGCTCGGTTATTGCTACGCGCCTAGTTTATTTGGTTTATTAGATGTTACATATCTGCGTTATAGTAGCTGAGATTAGTTTGTTTTATTTGGTTTATTAGGTTTATTAAGCATCACTCTTTTTCTAGGATTATTTTATATATAATTGGGTTGTTGTTGGAGATGGGCATTTAATACTTTTGGTGAATTTGTTATATTATACTATTTTTAATAGTTGTGTATAATCTTGAGTAGCAAGTAGTGTTAATGTATCTTTACTTTATGATGCTTATGAAACAAATTGAACATTGTGAAAATTTATGTAAAATGTAATGGATTAATAATATTTTTAGTTATAAAGTTGGGTGTGTGTGTGCTTACACATCTCTTTGGCTATCATAATATGAGTTAATATCATAATATCTAAAGATTACATTACTCAGACTTATGTGTTTAATTTTTTATTTCTGTTATGACTATTTACCTATCATTTATGTACTTAATTATAATTGATATAGTTTTGTCATTGAAATTCATATGAGTCGCAAATAAGACAGAGTAATAGATAAGACAGATGGTCATTCTGTTACCATTTCCTCATGGCATAATAGAAATGCTACAAAGAAACTTGTTCTGATGTTTCGTTTAAGAATTCTTAAAAAAACTCTAGTAAGAGGACTATGACGAGGTAAAGAAGCTCCCAACAAGAACTAGAAGAAGCTGCAGAATAACGAGAATATGAAGAAACTCCAGAACAACCAATGTCTAGTCATTAGGCTCCTACTATTTCAACATTTGAGGACTATGCAGATCGTCCATTATTTATGGTTAACGTAGGCATTTTGGGGTACTTTGGGTTACAAAGGTTTTCCATTATATGTAGAATATGTAGATTTTCTTACGTCACCGACATCGACTTACATGGGTGTATCATCATCCTCAGTCCACATAGGCTTTGTGGGTGGTTCTAGATTATCATTAGATTTGCTAACATCCTTAATCCACATGACTGATCAATCATCCTCCTTGACGTATGCACGTCATGATGATGATGTTAGTGAAGATGAATGGGGTATAGAATTAAAGGATGAAGTGAAATACCCCAAATTTTAGCCAATCTAATCTTGTATAATTAATACCTTAACCCAATTCTTATATGGATAAATTTATATTTTAGCCTTATGCTAATTCATTAATCCTAAAATCTCAACCTAATCCTAAACTTTGATTTGGGTAATTTATATTTCTTAACCTAACCTTAATCCTAGTTGATTTATATCTTTAATCTTACCTAATTAGCTAATTAAAATTTAATCTAATATGATTATTAGTCTCATCCTTTTTCCTTTTTCTTTTCTTTTGCCTTCCTTTGCCGATTTCTTATTCTTCTTCTTCTTCCTCCTTCTCCTACCTTGCATGCAAATTTTCTTAGCTTCTACAACACACTACTATCCACTTTCATCTTAACCATCATCTCCCTCAATTCCATTTTATAGGTCCCATTGAATTTTTGCCATCAACCCATGCCCTACCATCTCCTTATGCCCCTCCCATCACCCCTCTCCCATGCCCGATCACCATCATCATCACCCTCTGTCATCCTTCCTCCTTCACACTACCAAACACACACACGCACACAACCTTCTCACTCTCTCCCTCCCTCATTTATTACCCCATCTTCTATCAAGAAAACCACCCCGAACCACTTTCTTCTTCCTCTTCTTTCCCTACCTTGTTCGACTCATCAAACCATCACCACACACCACCACCACTACCACCACCTAGCATCACCATTGCTTCATAAAACAACCACCTCAACCACCCCTCGCCGTTGCTTTTTTCCTCTTTCCCCATGTGTTGTGTTTCATTTTCGTGATGTACATGACCTTGCTTCTCGCACACACCCCAGTTGCGCCCTCTCAAAAACTTTCACGCATAGCCTTACTTCTTGAGCATAGCCTACCCACACGTGCTTGCACACCCCAAGTATGGTCTTGTGTACAAGTGTGCACCCTCTTCTCCTTATTGCCCACACAAGCATGTGTAACCCGCCAATGCACGTTCATTGCTCTTGATCTGTGCACCCGCGCTCGTGCCATCTCTTTATGTAACGCCCCCAAAATTCACTACTGAAAAATTTTATTTTACTAAAAGATATAGCAGAAACAAAGAAAACAAACTGTGAATTTAGAGGATATTACTGCCGTAATTAGTACAAGCTTGGCCCCCGGCTGATCTCGCACTAACCACAAGGATAAAGAAAAATCATTGACAATCATGAGTTAAACTTAAAACAATATCTCATAGAAGAATGAAATTGTTCAAAATATAGAAATCAGAGTATGCGTAAAGGAGTTTACAATCCGATAGTGCATAATTAAAGTCCCCAAAGGGGTAAAAGGTACTGTACGATAAAACAGAATTGCAATAAACCAATACAAGGTAAAAGAATAGAAAAAGAAAATCCGGTTAAGTTGCTCTCGATCCCCAGGCCAAGTCCAAGCTCAACTCTCATCCCCGCCCAATGCCTCATAAACATCAAAGATGACATCTCCTACCTGCACAAGTTTAGAAGGGCCCTCTGCTTGTGGGAACGAGCAGCACCTATGAAACGGGTGGTCAGTACGCTACGTACTGAGTAAGACAACCATGCATCTAAGGCCAAACACACAAGGACATATAACACATGCATAATCATATAGATAGCATACAAACGATACAGATAATGAAGGTCAAGATATAGTCAGGATAAATTGATTCTTTAGATCTCTGATCAATACTCATTTCACACCATTCTTATTATCAATCCATGCGAGTGCGGAAACCCTACTATTATAGCAGGTGGACTGAAAGCATACAGGGCGGAACACTCCTGACCACTATTATTGTTGGTGGATCGGTCTCTAGGACAAAGTGCTCTCGGCCACTATTATTCACTGGTGGAACGGTTTTACCTCGACTCTCGTAGTGTTTCGCTGTAAATACTTAGTGTCATTCATATGTCTTATCACAATTATATTCTGTTTTTTGAGTACGAAATCTACCACTATTATAGTTGGTGGACCGAAAACATATAGGGCAGAATGCTCCTAACCACTATTATTTGTCGGTGGATCGATCTCCAGGGCTCCCCCAGCTCTTGGCCACTACTATTCGTCGGTGGACCGGTATGTGCCCGTCTCAACAATCTTCCTCTTTATATGGTTAGTATCTTTTTCATGTCTTATTCAATGTACTTTCACCTTAGACATGCATGTCACAATCCGCTTATTATTATTCTCCTAATAGGGCCCGTCTCATATCTTGAAACTTCTGTACCTCCTAACACACCCTGTCATCCTTCCCTTCTTCCACTTACTCACTCTAGAAGCCCAACTCCTAAGTGTGTGGGTCAAGGCCCACCACCTTATGCCATCCAAGTCCACTCCCTATCATCCTCTAGGGTTTTTCCCTAAAACCCTAATTGGACCTATGTGGCCCATTCTTCCTCTGACTCACACAACCAAATTTCCTTTATCACCCAACACATCATCTCATTTAGATTCAACCCCAATCATACTACTTTACTCCCCAATTACACATGTAACCCTAAAACCCTAGTTGACCACTCCAAACCCTAGCATCTTCCTTTTTTCCATGACATCCATGACACCCATATTCACCCTACATACGATATTCTTCCACTTTTATCCCATATTCCACTCACCTTCAATTATTTTTACTTTCAAAACCGCCTCAAAATAGGGTTTTCCTCCCAAACCCTAGCCAGGTTTCCTATGCACCCTTATACCAACCTATGTACTATTTTTCACCCAAAGTCTCTAATCACCCCAACAACTCTTCCCTTACCTTACTTACACCCCAAGATAACTTTTTCCACTTAAGGATTATCCCCATGCAGACTCCATCCATCCCATTCAAACCCTAGACATTCTCATGCAAGGTTCACCCTACTCTTTTATTTTGTTCATAATTTCCTTCTATTTACCCCCTCATGGATCATGAGATAATTAGGTCAATCTCATATCCCTTTTAGTTAACTTACTTCCCCTTCTTCCCCTTTCATCCTTTTACCCCACATCATATTATTTAACATCCTAGCATGCATGTCCTAGAGGGTAACACCATACAAAACCACAAGCACAACATACATATCATTATACATATGCCATAAGAAAGTCACATAAGCAACCTCAACTCTAAGCTGCGCTACACGTAAATAGTCATGATAATCATAAAGTACACAACATAACATAACACATGACGTACAAGGCACATAACACACACATAGTTGGTCTTAGCTGCATCCTTACCTAACAAGACACGGGTCTTAAAGCACGCTCCTACGCCTCCTTAGGGTTTTAACTTGATTCAACTATGAGAGGAAAAAAACTAAGGGTTAACTTTTCTCTTGCTAAAATTACCATTATTTCCTACCTTACCCTTATCATAGCCTAATATTAGGGTTACTAATATTAATAGTAGTTTTATAAGTAAAAGTAGGATTCTTATTCTTAAGGTAGCTAACCATGCTATTACTAATCAAAATAGGTCTTAGGAGGTACATAGGTTCATGTTAAGGTATTTATAGCCATATTTATATTATTAAAGATAATAGCTTTAATATTACTAATAATAGTAATAATAATAGTTGTAGTGATAATACTAATAACAAACCAAATCTTATTAAAAATAATAATGACATTAGTAATACTTAAGTAGTGACAATAATGATGCTAATAATAATAAAAATGCTAATAGTGATAGTAATATTAGTGGTATTGGTAATATTAACAATAATGGCAAAATAGTAGTAGTAGTAGTACTAATAATAATAATAATAATAATAATAATAATAATAATAATAATAATAATAATAATAGTTCTAATCTTAAAAATAATACAAGTAAGGGTCCTAATAATCATAATATCTGTAACTTTAGTGATAATAACTCCAAGTATAATAATAATAATAATAATAATAATAATAATAATAATAATAATAATAATAATAATAATAATAATAATAAAATTGTTAAGAATAATACTAATAATAATAATAGTCTAATGGTAAATAATAATAATAGGATTCGAATATTTATAATAGCAATAAAAGTGACAATATGCCAAAGTTAGCATTAATTATGATGATGATGATGATGATGTTAATGATGATCATCATAATAATAAACATAGGGTTTTGACCCTTCATAACAATAATAGAATTAATATTCTAAGGCTATATTTAATAATAATAATAATGATAAAAATAATAATTATGATATAGTAGTAGTAGTAGTAATATTAAGAATAATAATATAATTACTAATAAAAAGGATAACATTTGTATAAATAGGATTTAAGGGTTGAGGGAGTTAGGGTACCACCTAGGGATGGTGGTGACCAGGCGGCATCGAGGATGGTGCATGGAGGCGGTGGCAGGAAAGGTGATCGGTTAGGATAGAATAGAAGGATTGAGAGCATGATTAAGGTGGTAGTGGATGCCCTAGGTTGAGAGGGCTAGAATGGTGGTGGTGGTGCAGCCAAAGGGGCAGCGCAGGAGATGGTGGGTGTGGTGGTCAAAGGTGGTGGAGACGGAGGAAGGGAGAAGGAGAGGGAGGCAGGGTAAAGGAAGGTAGGGGAGGTAGAGGAGGTTTTGCTAGTGGTTTTTGGGGGTTGGGGGATTGGTGGTTGCGGCGAAAATGACGGCGGACGGCAGCACGAAGGGCGACGGTGGGTGAGAAGGGGTTGATCGAGGAGCTAACTTTGCATGGTCAGGGCGGCTTGTGCAGGGAGAATCGAGGAAGGTGAGTGGTGTAGGTTGGTGGAGGGTGGTGCAGGAAGTGTTTTGGAAGGTGGTTCAAGCGGCGGTGCTGGGTAGCGGTGCAACAAAGGGAGGAAATTCTGGGCATTGAAAAAGATCGAATGGGGGTAGTTGAAGGGTATTTATAGGCCATTAAAGGGGGGAAATGACAGAGGAGGAAGAGGGGAAGAGAATGACACGCGTGGCAAGTCATCTGCAGGTGGTCCACAGCCAGTACAGGCTTGCAAAGTTGCAGGCCATGCTTGGTTGGGAAGGGAGAAAGGAAGGGGGAGATGGGCACGCGTGAGGAGAGAGAGGTGAGTTGACTGGGTCGAGAAAAAAGAGGAAGCATCGGAGGAGAGATGGAAGACAGGAAGGCGGTGTGGTGGTGGTAGGCTAGTGTGCAAGGCACTGCAGGTTTATGCGGGGAAGACGAGGGGTCGGGGAAGAAGGAAGGGGAAGGGAGTGGACTGGCCGACCCATGGGAGAAAGGAAGAAAGAAAAAAGAGAGGGAGTCAGATCGGGAGGTTGGCGGTGGGAGGGGGAAAAGAACGGGGTGCAGGCTAGGCCGTGTTGAAGGAAAAAAGAGGGGGGCTTTGGGCCGTGAAGGCTGGCCCAAATCGGGGAAGAAGAGGAAAAAAAGGAGAAAGGAGAGGAAGGAAAAAAAAGGGAAAAGAAGGGAAAAAGGAAAAAAAGGAAAAAATAGACGGGTTGGGATATTTAGAACATTTTGGTATTTTAGAATATTTGAAATAATAATATTTTGATAAAATAATAATTAAATTCCTTTTCTAGATTAATTTGGGATAATTGAAAGGTTTTCCCTTAATTTCATTTTAATTAGCAAAACACCCTAATTTTTCCTAATTAAATTATTTATTATTTTCCTTTTAATTTTGACTTAATTAATTCCTCTTATTTTAAATAAAATAACTTATTTAATTAATTTTCCTAACAAATCCTTATTTTTCCATAATTTTCTAAATTAGGGTTTTTGGGGTATTTTACTTTAGCACAACCATGCCGCTCTTATAGCACACCCATGCTTCACTCAAACATCACCAAAAAACCACTATACCTTTCACCACAATCCCACGCAACCTGAGCTTTCCATTGGTTTTGGTTATTTCCATTTTTATCCTCATTTACCTTAACTTTTTTTTTTCAAAATTATAATCTTAGTCCTAATTGTGTTTTATTCATGTTTCATAGGTAATCTTCCGGTGATCTTGGATAAGACGGTTTAAGATTTGTACTTAGAGTATTGCGTCTTTGTCAGTAAGGCTACATGTCGTAGCTGGACTTTATATAGTACATGTATATTTTTATGTGCTTTTGTTGGGAACTTATATGAATAATTTTGTTTATGAAAATGGCATGATATGATATGATATCTTGAGAGTAATGAAAATGTGTAAGTATGTATTTTGGGTCAAATGTTAGATTCATGTATCTATGTATATACTTGGGGTTTTATATCTCATATGAATATTAGAGATTGATATATATATATATACACACACTAATATTGGGTTTCATAAAGGACTTTAGGATAGTGACTCTACCCATTTGTTTAGCCCATGCTACAAGTTCTTAACAATCAAAGAATATTTGATCTATCATAAAAAATCTTAAAACATGTATTTATATGTTCTATATTATAGAAAAAGAGTTGAGCATAATAATATGATAAAAAGAATTATTAATTTCATTTAACCAAATCTATTGATGCAATTTATAATAATAAAAAACTTATTTTACCTCTTTGTCCAAGTTGTAATTAATGTTTGGAGAATCCATTTGTATTTTCTCTGTGTATCTAGGGGTGTGCAATGTCGGATATCCGTATCCGATCGGATATTTTTTTCGGATATCCGATCCGACCGGATATTCGATATCCCATATCCGAATCCGTATCCGAAACACCGGATATCCGAAACATCGGATATCCGAAATATCGGATCGGATATCCGGTCGGATATCGGATATATCGGATTATTGAAAAAAATATATTCGATTATTAAATTTACATATATAATCTATAACTAAAAAAAATTTTCAGCATAAACACTTGTTTAAATATTTAGCTTGCATACAAAAAGATAAAATACATGATTAATCATATCCAAAAAAAATTAGCGATCAAGATTTGTGAACAATGCCACTCTAGAACTGTGGAACGACCTAAGTTAAGAGGTTAAAAAAATTTAGGAGTTTTTTTTTTCTGGTTTGGGTGCTTGCGTGTGCGTAAGTCGTGACCTATTTGACTATTTGTAGAGTATGGATGTTTATTTTATACTTTAGTTTAGTAAATTATATTTGGACTCATGTACTATAGTAAAAAAATGATCCAAACTTGAAGATTGAAAGAAAAAAATCAGATTATAAATTAAATTATGCCTAAATATAACTCACGTATTCTTAAAACCGGATATTTTTTACGGATCGGATTATCCACTAAAAAATCGGATCGGATATCCGCTCCGGTCAAACTTATATTTGACCGGATCGGATATCCGCTCCGCTTTTCAAAAACCGGATCGGATATCCAAAATTTCGGATCGGTTTTTTCGGATACCGGATCGGTTTTTCGGATCCCGGTTTTTTTGCACAGCCCTCTATAGCTTGTCAGGATTCTAAACCTATCATTATAGTTTATCATGGTTCTGAACTTGTCATGGCTTGTCAGGGTCCTAAACTCATCGTAGCTTAAAGGAATACCAACTTTATTGTTCATTGTGAATGCTCTTATTTGATATCAATAGTTTTTATAAAATTTAAATTGGAGTTATTATGTTGTTAGACACATAAGGAGTGAAGTTGTTTCTAGGAAAATTTATATTGAAAGATAAGTTTTAAGCAGACCCTCACATCACACAAATAATGGAGAGGTGAATTTGTTTTCAACCAAGCATTATGTACTGCTCATACTTGAGCAAAGCTTAGCTTTATGTACTTATGTGCTACCATACTTAAATAGAACTCACGATTATGTATTTATTTGATGCCCTTACTCTGTGTTTATTTGCTAGGTAACTCAAATATTTATCCCATGCCAACTAAGTCTCGGTAAAGTGACTGTAGTACCGAGTGCACAACTAAATATGGGTGGACACAAATAAGGTGGAGGGTAACGACAATAATTGCCGATGGGGGTGTGGGGGCAATGAAAATAATTGTCGAAGGGAGTGGAGGGTAAAAGGGTTGGGGGAGATGAAAATTTTTTCTTCTGGTAGATAAGGGCAACAAAAAATAGTTACCTACTGATGGGGGAAGGCAACAACAATAATTGTCGGTGGTGGGGGAGGGTAACAACAAAAGTTGTCGTGCTTAGGGGAAGGCAATACCAATTATTCCAAATAATGGAACCATGTATTTGTAAGCATTATGTACTACCTATACTTAACATGGTTCAATATGTGCTACCTATACTTAAATAGAACTCACGATTATGCATTTATTTGTTTCCCATACTCTCTGTATTAGTCCATAGGAGCTAAGTCTCGCTTAAGCATCTATGTTATTGAGGGTACCGCTAAATATGATTGGACAACATAGGAGGTGGAGGGCAATGTAAGTAATTGTCGGTGGAGGTGCGGGGGTAACGACAATAGTTACCGATTGGGAAAAAGGGTTAGGGGAAATGACAATAGTTGCTGGTGGTTGGGGGAAGGCAACGACAATAATTGCTCGTGGTGGGTTGGGTAATTTGGAATTTTTTTTCTACGGAGTAAACATTTGTATTCTGAATAGCAAAACCCAAATAAAAAAAATGCTATTGGGAGAACCCTACATGTGTGTATATCACAATTGAAACAAAGCAACAAAAAGGGAAAATGCATGAAGACCACAACAATGCATGAGAGAACTTCAAATGAAATCGTTAATATCATTCTTTTTCTAGTTATTCCATATACTTGGGATTAATAATACCAATACTTTTTGTCACATGTATAGACAAATTAATGCAATATTTTATCACTTGACATCAATAAAAATTAAAGCGCATTTACGTACATTTGTCTTATTTTTTACTTAATATATAAAGTTTGGTAAACTGTGAAATGCTTAACAATTTCCCTAACTCCTAACCATATAATTAAAAATTGAACTGGACTGATTGGTCACATTGGGTGATTGGTGGCCAAAATAGTAGGATTATTGAATAGGACTTGTAAAGTGAGAATATTGGTAAAATTTTGGTCTGACCATCTGATTTTGATAAACTTTGGGAATTGGCTAATTATTATAGGAACCGAAAAGATTTTGTAAAAATTTCTGAACTTCCATTTCTTCCCTTTATTTTAAAATTATACCGCCTAATACTACAAGGTAATAGTGTAAGTTTGATGCTGGTTGTTTTCAGCATTTGAGAGGTGTGTTTGTCTTTGTTTTTGGCTTTCGTGTTTTGTCATTCTTCCTCTTTGTTGCTTCTACTTTGTCTTCATCAGCCATTGCAGAAGTTGGAGCCGCGACTGTCACATTTTCCCGTCCCTCACACACAAGTTCATTCATTTTGTTCTTTCATCTTCATCTTTTTTCATCATTTTTTATTCTAACCTATCGCCATTATAGAAGTTAGAGATGGATCTTGAGCGTGGACATCATTATAATTGGATCTGGAGCTCAAAGTTCGATCGTCACTTTTACTCGTCCCTCGCACAACTTCTTCTTATCCCTTGTGGGAGCTTAGAGGTCAGCAACATGTAAGTCTCACCTTCCTTCTTCTTCATTTTTTTTGTCCATTCTCCAATGTTGCTTGAGCTTGACAACTTCTACTTATCCCTCACACCCTAGCTTGAGCTTAATTATTGTCCACTCTCAATTATTAGTTGATTATTGTCCATTCTCCATTTTGGCTTGATTTCCATCGAAGTCGACTATAAGCTTGATGTTAGCTTCATTTTTGTCGATTATTATTTTTAATTTGATTGTTAGCTTAGTCGAGCTATTATTAGTTAATCTTATGTATAGCGAATCATTCAAACTATTGGTCTAAATAATAAACCACTAAATCAATAGCAATATTAGTTTGATGATTAGTCTAGTTTTTAAAACTATGCTCTTGATCAATAGTAGGAACACCTAATATATCATACACGAATTTAATAAAAATGATTATTCCATCCGTATAAAAAAATTATTTTAATAATTCATACAATTTTTAATGAAGTAATACAAATAACATTAAAATTACACTTACATTATTTATTAAAAAATAACAAAACATATAATTTATATATATATAAAAAAAGTGAGGATAAAAATAAAAATTAAGACATATTTTTTAAATAATTTTATTTAATATAAAATTTAATAATAGAATAATTTTTTTAGTACGAAGTTAGTATTATTTATTAGCGTACAAAGCGCAACCTTTCTCAAAATACGTTAGAAGGTGGATTGACTAATCAAATAAGATAAGAAAAAAAGGAAAAAAGAAGAAGCATAGATCAAAGATCAGGAAGAACCACGTGACGTGAGGCGAGGCGGAGAGATGGGTCGTGATCCCAATGCAAATTGAAAATTTGCAAGGCACGTGCAGGCTACCAATGTCAATGCAGTACTCATGATGGGTTTACTTCTTACATTAATTGAAACTTAATGAGTAATCACCTTAATTTAATATACTCTCTTCTTGTCAGTTGTCACAACTCACCACGGTCAAGCGGGGATTCGTAATGTTTACATTTTTATTTTACCCCCCTTGGTACGCGGGAGTTATGTTGTTATTTTTGAACCTTTTTTTTTATGCTTTTTAGCGAGGGTATTAAATAAAATTGTATCTTATAAATATTTTTTTTTAATTTTATGTATTCTCGGATAATGAGAAAGGAAATAAAAAAATAATATTTTTTTTTAATTTGAATTTAAAATTTTTTTAATCGGTGCATGAATGTAAAATTAAATTACCAGCTTTAAATAATGGAGAAAAAAATATCATGTATTCCATTTACATGAAACATAAACTCATTCTATTACTAAATATTTATATCTTGAAAAAATTATTTTATAAAATTTAAAGCTTAATTTTTTTTTCTATTATCTACTTTCTTCATATAAAATAATTTGTTCTATTATTGAATTTTTTTTATAAAAAAATTAGTTTAAAAAAGTCAAAAAATACATTTTCTTTTTACTTTTATTTTTTTATATTTATATATACATTAAATAATTTATTCTTTTATAATGAAGGTTAAAAGTGTAATTCTATAATTTATTTTATTATTTTATTAAAAAGTATGTAAATTAATAGAATAAATTTTTTTGATACGAATAAAATATATATTAAATATTTTATAATTTTTTAATAAAAAGTATAAGTATAATATTTAAATCATTAAAACTAGTTTATGAAAGAATATATAAAGTAAGAGAATGATTTTTATAAATAAAAAGAGATTTAAAATCTTCCATGATCTCAAGTAAAATGCATTCGAGAATTTAAAGGAACTGCTCACTCTATTGTTGTAGCGGTTGCCACTCAATGTCAGGCACATGTACCTTCACGGATTACAATGGTCATGAAATTTGTTAATTAAAATTATTTAATT
Organism: Tamarix austromongolica; assembly: GCA_039764185.1. Taxonomy (NCBI): domain Eukaryota; kingdom Viridiplantae; phylum Streptophyta; class Magnoliopsida; order Caryophyllales; family Tamaricaceae; genus Tamarix; species Tamarix austromongolica. The sequence goes on from CM077819.1 coordinate 15,509,237, forward strand.
TAACTAGGTCGGGCCGAGGTAGATATTCCGTATCCTATGCGTATTAAGTGGCGGAGACCACTGGAACATGGGCACATGGCTCCCCCTCCCGTCATGCATGGGATGGGATGGGAGGATACAGGCTCCATCCGCCTTCCATGCAAGACAAACCCACGAACGTTCACATAGGATAGGCGTATTTATATTATTTTTTTAAGTAAATTGCGCCCAAAAATTTTAGAAAGAGGGACATGAGCATTGGTCATGTCTACCGAATAATTTTAGAAAGAATCGGTCATGTGTAGACATGGTCATTGGGTAGGTCGGTTTGGGTCGGTGTAAGAATTTTACTTTTTTTAAAATAATATTTTATATTTATTTATTTTTTAATTGATTATTTTTAATATTTTATGGGTAAAAATATATAATTAGAATAACTATACGTACTATTTTTAATATCATCTTAATAAATATTTATTAAATAGAATTATTTAATATTTTATTTTATTAAATCATCACTTCTAAATAACATATTAGAATAAAATTATTTTTTATAGGATAGATAATTTATATAAAGTCAATATTTATATTTATCATCATTTTTCAACTAAAAATACTTTAGAATTAAGATAATTTAATGTCAATCTATTCTTTAATACTTTAATTGTGTTTTAAGGAGAAAAAAGAAGTTATTTTTTTGTGTGTGCTATTATTTATCACAACTTTACAATTATTAATATTACCTACAAAATAGTAAGTTAAAAAAACAACATTTTATAAAGTAATTTTTAAATATGAGCCATCATAATATAAATAAGTAGCGTGAAATGAGAATTATTATATTTTTATTAATATATATATATATATATATAAATATTAAATTAAGGAATGATAGGATTAATAAAAGTCCACGAATATCTAAAATGTCCATGGATCAATTCATATTTAATTGAATAAAAAAATAGAAAAAAAAGAAGAAAAAGATAACTTATATCCATAAAATCTCTGGATAAATTTTATTATTAGATTTTTGACCGAATTTAATTGCACGGATTGAAAGGACTTCCTGCTAGTTACCTAGGTTTAGTCTAGCCTCTTTCTTATTGTACCATTATTAATTAATCGAAGACCCGTAAGAATAAGTCCAGTAAAGAATTTAATGATTGACCTAAAATTATAGGGATCCAAAATTTCAACAATAGACTATAAATATAATGTCCTGACATAGGCAAAATTATAGTCCCCCGCGGTCCATCAACCGTATAACCTAATTATATTAATCAAGAAGCGTACGTAGCTACCGGGTTACTTTCAGAGTGACCACGTAAAGATGCCGTAAAAGTCTTCGGGATAATTAAGCATAGCGATCGTACTACGATTTTTTGTGGAGCATAAAGGCAAGGGCGGAAGGTATATTTGACAAATAAACTTAATTAAAAGAGACTTTCGGCGCAATGAGTTAGAGAGGTAATTTCATGTCTTTTCATATATAGTATTGTTAACCGGTCGGTTCGATCAATAAACCGACAAATTGAATAGGTTATTGATCAAATTGTAAGCATTGATTTTTAAAATTTTAAAATCATTAAAATTTTTATCAAAAATAGGTTGGATTATTAAAAATCGATGAATCAATCAAACAATCGACAGATCAAATCAATTAAAAAATCAATTAAATTTATATATAGTTTAAATTTTTATATATTTTATATTTTTTGATTTAATATGTACTACTGATTCAATAAATTAAAATAACTGATCCAATTATTAAACTAATAAATTAATTACGATACTGATTCAATTATCAATTTAATTTTTAAAGATATAGTTATAATTAATATCTCCATCTTTTCCTTCATTATTTGCTGTAACATCGTAGCCAGTAATTTTATCCATACGTACGTACTTACGTGTGTGTGTGTGTGTTGTGGCTGATTTTCCAAGGGGGTTACCCAATACCCACAACGAACGCACGTTTGTCCTAGCATGTTGAAACCACCGAGTACGGGTACTGATGCAGCTGAGCTGAGCTCGGCTAGTCCCAATGAGCTGAGCTACAAGCACAAAGATGATTACCGTGCCCCATTCTCCCATGCTTTGTTTGGCACCAGGGGCTGATTTTTTTTTTTTTTACCTATTTTATATATTTTAGATTAAATATATAATAATAATAAAAATTATTTTAAAATATTTATTTTAATTTTAATTAAAATCTAAATAAAATATTCATCTGAAACATAATTTTTAACTTTAATTATATTATAAAAAATATATAAATTATGAGTATAATTTTTTCCCTATTATTGCCGATACAAAACTAGCAATCAATCAGAAAAAAATTGTCCTGAGCAGAAGAGGCTTAAACTCAGGCCCCCGACTGTCGTGGGCTCTTTCTGGCTGTAGCTCGACGGGCGGGCTTCCCTCATTTTGCATCTTTTACGTTTGGATAAGATCGTCTTGTTTTTGTTTTACACGCTATAATTAATTTCAAGATCATGCCATGCATATTTGTGATAATTAAACCCTTCATATGAGATGAAAATTTCTTTGAAGGAGGCTGATACATGTACATTCCCGGCCGTGACAAGTGTAGATAATTTAACCGTCCCGGCCGGCCTAGGAAAAAATAAAAAATAAAGCGTACATTAATTATATTATTCATATGCAAGCACGCAGGATCCTGATGCCAATTTGATGAGAGACGTACGTGGACGTGGTATGAATGATTAATAGTGTTTGACTAATTAACTTGTAAGCTAATTCTCCTATACAGGACAAATCCTGTAACATTAAAAACCTCTAACCAACCAGACAAATATATGAAATTAATAAAAATAATGCTTAAAAATTTGAACATTTATTATTGCAATAATTCAAGAATGCCCCACCCCCTCCTCCACCCATGATGTTTCTCTCCAAAAAAATAAAAAAATAATTAAGAATACCCTTCTTGATTCCTCCCTCAGTCAAGATCCCTTCCCTTTTCCTGCTAGATCCCTCAATCTCTAATGATTAAAAATACTACAAGGGAAAGTAGTTTTAGTAATGGTAACACCAAAACCATCATTATAAGTGTGAATCATACTATAAAGGATGATTTAATAACTATTTTAAAAAAGATCCGGTTTTGATAACGATTTGAAGGACACCGTTATAAAAACTCCTCCTCTCTTTCTGTCATTCTAATACATGTATGTTCGTTTTCTTCTTCATTCTCCTCTAATTAAAACTTTTCCTTCATTCTCCCCTTAATAATTTCTCTTTCATTCATGTGAAAATTCAAGAGGTATTCTTCTCCTCCTTCTCCATTGACATGCTTCTACTGCTCAGTCCTACTGCAGTTTCTTCAAACTGGAGATTAGATTCGAAAGAGATGGTAAGGTTCGAAAGCTCTAGGTTCAAAAATTGTGGTTCTTGGCGGTGATTTTTGGTGCATGGTTCTAGATCTGAGTTTTCTCATCGATGATGGTTCAAAATATTGTAGAAGTGCGTGCTAGTGGAGTGTCAACTAAGTAGGGCAATGATGCCATTTTTAATTGTCACATTTGGGAGTTCGATTATGGCATTTTAGAGGCTCATCCTTTCTATTGCTTAAATTCAATACCTAGATCTAAAAATCTATATCTTCAAGTGCAATATCCTTATTTCATTAGAGTCATGGGTATTTATCTTGATTTTTGAAATTGATGATTGTCACCACAAGTCTTTTTAAGACATTTTTTTTTATCAACTCAAACGCATTCTAAGAAACTTCCTACAAGATCACCCATCCTTAAATTGTTCCAAGTCAAGTTTGCTTACCTATAAAGTTCTTTAATGATAGATTTCCCAAAAAGAAGGTATACCTTATCGATGTAGGTAGTCTAATTTCTAATTAACTATTGAGGATTCAATTCCCTCACACTCATTCAATTTCACCACTAACTAATTGAAAAGTGTAATGGAAAACACTTTTGAATAGGGAAGTTCAAAAAATTTTGACGATGCTTTTAAAACAAAATCGCTATTGAATACTATGAATATGGAATTTTGACAACAATTATTCTAAGGAATTGTTATTAAAACTCTCTTTTGATAATGATTTTCCTCTAGAACCATTATTAAAAGTCACACCTCAACCCCCCCCCCCCCAATTTTTGCTTCTTTTCAAGGGTTTTGATGATGGTTCTAGAACCTAACTCTATCAAAACCTTGAAATAAGTATTATTAAATATCTTTTATGTGGTAGTAAAAAAGACTAATAATGAATACGTAAGAATGTATACGTGTTTTTCTCTTAATTCTTGATTATCTAATGGATACAAAAGACTCTCCTTTTATAGACTAACATATATAGAATTTGAAAACCTACAACAAAATCTTAGCTAAAGCATGCATGTCAACAATGGTCGTGTCCACTAGCGTGATCAATATTGGCCATTGCTCCCCGTATGACTCTCTATGTGAATGGTCATCATATCACCTTACCTCGTGTGTGTGTGTATATATATATATATATATATATATATATATATATATATATATATATATATATATATATATATATATATATATATATATATATATATATATATATATATCCAAGTGATGTTCTATTCAAAACTAATTGCCATTTGAATGAGCAACCCACTAAATTTACATATAAATTGAGTCATATTCAACACAAAACCTAATTAGCATTTATAAGAGCAGTGTACTAAACTTATGTATTGGTTAATATTATAAATGTAGATTATTATTTTTTTCTAACCTAACAACAAGTATTCAACACACATACCCAAGAATCACTCTTTGGTACCTCCTGAACGCCATGCCCTTATTTTGGATTAGGAGTTCTTTAGAGGGCACCGTATGTGAGCCTCAAATAAATCAGTAATACTACGTACCCAGATGGAAAAACCAAACTAAAATCCAAATAGGCCCTACTTATTAGTTTTCCTATGAAAGTACATTAGAGTGTAGCTGAAAAGAAAAAAAAAGATATACCAGTAGAAGATCCCACTTAGATAAGTTTTTCGTTTTTCCAAAACTTAAAATTCAAATTAATAATAAAAAAGAAAAAACCAAACCAAACGTACGGAGAATGCAAAATTAAAGTTAATAAATGAAAAGATGGAAGTCCACCGAGCAACTTTCGTTTATCGTTGTCAATATTCACTGAAGTGGCTCCATTGTTTGCCGTCGTCATCCTTCAGTCTCGCTCTCACCATCGCGTTGTTCACTGTTGTTCGTCACCATCGATGTTCACTGCTGCCGCCACTTCTTTTCGCAACCACAAATCAACACTGCTCACTGGCGGTGTTCACCATCGAGGAGGAAATTGCTTTTCTCCCCCAAGTATGTTCAAATATATCATGTCCATGATGGACTTAATTCAATTATAAAATACTAGCTAAATCAAGTTTCTTCTTTGGCAAATCGATTGAATTTGTGATTGTATTATGAATGTTTAGATGGATTATGTTTGTGATGGTGAATTGAATGAATTTATTTATTTTTAATTGTGAATGAAAATGGATTTGGAATTTGCGTTAGTAATAGTCAACTGACTTTTGGTGGATTTTTATTTGGATATTTTAGCACAATAGTTTTGTTGGTTTGATCCTTTACAGGTGCTAAGTGAATGGAGGAACCGCTTATAGCATGAAAACTCGTTATTGTTGCAGTGATATATTCTTGATAACTAAGTACAATATCTCAGATAACCAGATATGGTTTTGTGTTGTACTTTGGGAATTCAAAGATGTTAAGTTCTTGAATGATCTCCTTAGTGAAAAGAAAAGAAAAATTGGGAAGGGGATTTATCATACCAACCTTTATGTTTAGGATGGACACTTAATCCATGGATATACTACTAGCGTTGGAATATTTGTATGGTGATTTTCTTTGATCTTGTACTATTTTTGTTTCCGCAATGATTATTGTAATTTTCATGTCCCTATAATATCTCTCGATGTGCATGTAATGTAGATGAAGCAATGGACTGGTTAAACAGGAGAGGACTATGGGACATAATAGAAAATGCAAGAGTAGGACAAGTTACCATCTTAACAACACACTCTATGGGAGAAGCTGATATGATGATATCTTAGGTGGCTAAGGCAGAGGATTGCCACAACATTTATTTCTTGGGCATCCAGTGGATGAAATATGTGGTGTTTGGAACCTCTCGAGTTTGCTAGGCTTGTTTTTCTTCAAGCACAACAATTTCTCTAGTTTGTTTGACAGCTTAATACTACTTCGTAATTTTCTCTAGTGTTTTTATTGGGTTGTAAATGTAATTTTTGAAGTACCTGTAATCAACATTTTGTTGTAAAGAGAGGCTAGTTAGTATATATATAATCATGCACATATTAAGAAATTGGGTTTGTCCGTGAATTGTTGATCTTATTCTCGGCAGATATTGATGAAGTGAGAGGACTGCCATCATTTTGTAGGTAGAAAATCAGGTTCCTATCTTGTTCATTACAAATGTGAATATTAGCACCCACTGGTTATCAAAAGTCTACACATTTTTTTTAAACATGATTGCTTGGGATCATGAACAATGAAATAAAACAAACGGAATTACTAAGACATTCCATCGATCTAAGTCCTTTGGTTTCCATCAACAAAAACTAAAGCTAGGAAGAACCTAATAAACCAACACAATATTTTAAAAATACATTAAAAGAACTTGATTTTCAAGTATTTGGCAGTGCATTTAGATCAATAAAAGCAATCTCAGCTTGGGAATCCTGAGAAGAAGAAAAAAGCGAGAAACATTACACTGGTGTTAATTTGATGTAAGTCGTGTACTTATTCATAGGATTTAGTTGGCTCAAAAGCAAACTTTAAAAGACTAAGAAGAAAAAATAAAATCGACATAGGTAACAAAAGAACTAAAATTAGGAAAAAAATCTTGTGTAAACAAAATTATCTAAATTGTAAAACAAAAGAGAACAACAACATTTAACACAATATAATAAAGTAGAAAATATATTTACCTGTGTGGAAGGGATTGTCAAGGGCGAAGCTATTTCTAAGCCCATATCCGACAGCTGGTGAAAAGGATCTGTGACCTGTAATAAAAGTTAGACCTTAAGAGCCATTGACAAATAAATTAAGTTTAGAGTAAAAGAGAAAAAAATATTCATAAAGTTAATTATATAGGAAGATATAGAGTATGTAACCTGCGTTTCAGACATTAAAGATCGAAATTTTTTTCTCTTCGCTTTTGTTGCTTTCTCAGCAAGTGAGATCTTCCTCAACTTTTTTGGTCACCCTTGTTTAGTACCACAACTAGGATTGCTAATGACATTCAACTGATATTCTAAACTTTCAACAACCTGGATAGGTTTCACCGATAACATATTGCTTGAAATCCCTTGGTTACTTGACTCAATAGCTTGTAATAAAATCCCCTTGAGCCACCCACTTTTTTCTTCGGAAAATATCACTTTATCAGCAACCTTATTGAATAAGTCTTGCAAATCATCAAGACGACGCCATTCAGTTTTTTCCCCAATTAGTGTAACTTAATCTCACATTCGTGCAACATATTTTTACTCCAAATACTTAATACATGCGAACATACCATGCCACTACTCTCGAACAACCTACAAATACATCTGGATTCTTTTGTTGTTTCGTTGAAATAAACAATGAAGCGAACAACCTTTGTACCAGGCCCAGACTTACCAACATGAAGACAATGATCAATAGAATATTTCTCAACTCCATCAACAACAAACCCATCATGCAACCGACACACAAGTGTATCTACAAACTGTTTCCGGAATAACTTGTATTTTTTATTTGTGTATGCAACCTGAAATTGACGCTCAAAGCCAAATGGGGACACGCTTTGATATTGTGAGTTCAAGGACTTAGAGTCTGCTTCTTCTTCTTTTTGGACCTTATTACGTTGTGCATTTTCATATTGCTCCGCAAATTCTTTCAGTGTCGTTTTTGAGTGAACGTAGCCATCAAAGAATGCATTCATACTTTCACTCCTTTGAGTTGTAGACATGCCAGCCCAAAATGTGTCTTTGACAAATGTTGGTACCCATCGTTTGCGCTCATCAAACATTGAACACAACCACTCATTGTTTTCTAGGCTATAATTTTCTATCAATTCACCCTAACTATCCTCAAAAGCTTGTGCAGTCAAAGAATCATACACTACATTATTGATGTCACGCTGGATTTCTTCATACATAGAATATGACTTGAACTTTTCTGGGATTTTCTTCATAATATGCCACAGGCACCATCGATGTCTATTTTGGGGAAATACTTTACTAGTGGCATTTTGCATTGCCCTACTCTAATCAATTATGATGGCCTTTGGATGAATGTTGGAAATGCAAGCAAGCCATGCCTCAAACAACCAAACAAAAGAATCTGTATCCTCTCTTGTTATTAAGCCACATCCGAAAAGTGTGGATTGACCATGATGGTTAACACCAACAAATGGCACAAAAGGTATTGCATACATGTTGACAAGATAAGTAGTGTCAAATGTCACATCATCTCCAATTTCCTTGTATGCCTCCCGATTCCTAGCATCTGCCCAAAATATTTTTGTAAGACAATTTTCTTCATCCAAATCAATGGAATAGAAAAAGTTCTTATTATCTGCTTGCATCTTTTTGAAATATTGCAACATTGCTTGAGCATCTCCTCCTTTGAGGTCATGTCGCCTGACTTTATCATTGTGATTGCGAGCATCCTTTTCCACCCATGTTCTATCTTGATGCCCCCCTGCACTCCGGTCAAATGACTTGATCGCTTGATTAATCTTGATTCCCGCCTCACGATTCAACTCAATATTTCTTTGCACATGGGGTGGGATCTTCCGGTAGCACTTCAAGTATTTAGTATATTCATGATTCATGGGATGGTTGTGCTCTAGATTAATTGCAGATACCTTCCACTTGTCATCAAGTTGCTTTGCAATTTGATTTAGTTGTTGGGTTACTGGCTAAAGAATCAACGGAGTTCTTAGGCAATCCACCCTTATGACATTAGAAATGTACCCAACGTTTTATTCCTTCTCTCTTTTGAGAATTTGCAATTACCCCACCAAATCCTTGAGATTCTGCATATGAAGCATAGAAACTACGGGTTGCCATTTCAGAATAAAAAATCATATTCTTGCTATTTCAGAATAAAAAATCATATTCTTGCTCGGAGCCATCACCTCATTTACATTTTCAACTTCCATTTCAACATCTTGATCCTCTACCATTATTAAATCCAACTCTCGATGCTCTTCACCCACTTCCAAATCTAATTCTTAATGAATTTCTTCCATTTCATAATCTAATTCTCTGTTAGCTTCTCTGAAATTTGAGTCCATATTTTCTGACGTAAATAATACAATTTTAGTTATTAATTAGAATTAAAATGAATATAAAGATCTACAACTTCACCTATGAAAAACCATATGCACAAAAAAGGAAGAAGGGAAATGACCAACTTCACAAACCTTCATTAAACAAAAAAGTAAAAGGATGAAAGCCTTGTGTCAATTTCAATCTATTAAACATCTCTTTGATAATGATGTAGAGTCCATCAATATTAAAAACATGTTCAGACAAAGATGATATGTACACAGAATGATAAAAAATAATCACATATAAAAGAGGACTTATAATATTGATGGCAGCAAAAGAAACTGCAAGCATTGCATGCCATTATAAACATCCATCTACCTTATCAAACTCTTGTATTTCTGAGTCAAGTGAGACAGAAGAGCCTGCAATGGTACAAACTAAATCAAGACATATATGAAGACGGTAGATTACTATTTAATAAAAAGAATATTGTATATCACTCTTTGTAAATCATAGAATATAGTAGCCAGCACTTAAAAACATAGTTTTTAACTCAGTTTTTCACTTCATTATCTTGATACTCTGAACTTTGCCTCAGAAACTAAAAAGGTATATCTACACTCTAAACTCTTCACATCTTTTTTATTATCTATATAATCATACAGGATGCAATACTTTTACTTGTTGATAGCATTATTGAATAAAATCAAGAGAAAAGAATAATAAGTTTATAGCTCTTGGAGCAATGAATAAATTTGGGGTTTTGGCGGTAGCAATTTATCCTCAATATAGTAGTCCACAATTCTTCTTCTTCTTCTTCTTCTTCAGTCAATGGGTTGATAATTTATACTCTTAAACATTCATTTGATACTATAGGTTATTATGTAAGTATTCAAGTTAAATATTGATATAATTTATTGTTACCTATGGATACCGAAGATTATGAATAATGGAGGAGATATACAACTGTAGAGGCAAACAGAGGCTGCGTGTGGACAATGGTAAAAAAAAACAATGCAGTGACACCACTTTTGACAGAAAAAAAGGAGCCAGCAATTCAATCGCAGGAGAACAAAAATAAAAAATATAGTAGAGGTGAAGCTTGCAGGATACGTTTCAGTTATCTGGAAAACTTATTTAAGTGGGATCTATTTGAGTTTCTATTTTTTTTCTTTCTTAAATTAAAATTTGTTTCCTATAAATTATAGTTGTACTTCACTGTACTTTCATAAAAAAAAACTAATAAGTGGGGTCTATTTAAATTTTAGTTTGATTTTTCTATCCGGGTAACATTATTAGTGCAAATAAATCATTTGCACTCTCTCACTCTCTCGATATACATCAATCAATCAATATATATATCTACACACACTGATTAGTATGCTGATGATGTGATATAAAAGAATTATTGTAATATCATTGACATTGTAGATGTTACGTCCAATAACTTCCATTAATTTATGCAATAAATTTATTATTTTAAATAAATCACATATTGCATGTAATCAAAAGCCAGTTCAAATCATTCGTGTTCGAATATCTCCATTATTTTTAACCGTATAAAGTTGTGAGTATATGAATCTCGCGTATTGGATAGATTAAAGAAGGTTTCGTCATAGATTGTAATTTTAGTGAAACATAGAGCGGCAGACGAAATGGTTACAGTGATTGACAGAGAATAGCATAAAAAATAATGAAATTTAGCTTGTTATTTGAATTAATAATAATTTTTTTTTCTATATATGGAAATATTTTTAGGTGATAGTCGACTAGAAAGGTAGGAAAAAACCATCACAGAATGGCCGAAATGCTGCGACCAAACACATCGCCTGCCTTCCTTATCCCAAATACCAGACCGAAACACGGGCTCCTCAGAAAGTCTGAGAGACGGAGGCCCATTATTATCTCTCTAATTCTATCCACAAACGCTGCAAGCAGCCGAGGCTGGCTACCATGCCAATTGCCAAGCACACAGATGGCCATATCCCTCCTCCATTCCCCCGCCAATACAATCCTTTCCCTTCCCACGAAACTCCCAGGTTCAAAACCTAACTGTAAATCCCGCTCCCCACAACCCAAAATCCCTCGTTTTAACCTCTCGTTCCAATCTCCTTCCACCAAGACCCACCTCCTCAATCTCATCTCAGATCAAGATCGCGGTCTCAAAACCCAGAAAAACCTCAAAACCCGGTCACAAATTATCGAAGCAATCGAATCACTGGCCGTTCATGGAAAAGATACGGTCACAACTGATTCTTCGCTTTCGGGTACCTGGAGAATGCTATGGACTACGGAGAAAGAGCAGCTTTTTATCATTCGGAATGCTAATTGGTTTGGCACAAAAGTTGGCGATGTTTTACAAGTGATCGATGTTGATAATCTTGCTCTAAACAACGTGATCACGTTTCCGCCATCTGGGGTTTTCTTTGTTAGGTCCCAAATCGAGATTGCGTCTATTCAGCGGGTGAATTTTAGGTGATTGGGTCTTGAATTTTATAGATAGTGACATGTGTGTCTTGGTTATTCGCGTGAACAAAAAATATTCGATGTAAAGCATTAAGTAACTCTGCCTTAGATCTTCCAATTGAGATAGGGGGAGTTTGGGTTTGCTCGTTTCTGATGGGTTTTATGATGTGGGATTTACAGGTTTACTAGTGCTGTTTTGCGAGGAAAGGATTGGGAATTTCCATTGCCTCCGTTTGGGCAAGGATGGTATGGATTTATATATATAGATATCTGTGGAATGTTTTATTTTATTTTTTAAGAACGGATGGATGCATATATTTATACTCATTCATAAGCTCCATATACAGTCCTTGTATCAGGGCGTTTTCCTGTATTGGTGTGTAGCACACGTTAGATATATCTGGTATTGAAATATAATGCATGTTTTATGTCAGTGAGTGATGAATGCGAAACGTGGCATCGTCATGATTCCGAAACTATCATCCTGTTCTGCGGGAAGTCTTAGTTTCGGCCTGAGTAAGGACAGCAGTTTTTATGTATTGAGTGACAGACTGATGCTGTTCGGAAAACATATAGCAGCACATATATATGAGTAATTTGTATATTTTTTTAATAAGGTAATAAAAATAGTGTTGAAATTAAGCTTAAACCATTTATTAAAAATTAACAGAATATTTAATATATTTATAATTAAAAGATAAAGATAAAAATAAAAAGTAGTGTTTGACTTTTTTTTAAAAAAAAATTGGTGGAAAAATTTAATGATAGAATTGAGTTTTTTTATTTTATTTTATTTTATTTTATTTTATTTTGTGGGTAGATCATCACATTGATACAAACTGATATGCTGGTTCTAGAAGTTAAGCAAAGTTATTGTTCTGGGTAGAAAAGCTAGCGTTTTGATTTCTTTGCATTTCTGTCATCTCATTGGCTCTGGATGCACATTCTGTTTTAATGTTTGATCTTCGACCTCTAGCCTCTTATATATATATATATATATATATATATATATATTCAAAATCCATGAAAATAGAGACATACAGACACACTCACTCACACACACTCTCTCTCTATTATTATAGAATTCCATTTTTTTTTTGGTACCAAAAAAAGTATAAGGAATGGGGATGGATGATACCCATCTATTCCTATTTTCCTCTTTGATTCTAAACTCAGTAAATGGAAATAGAAATCCGACTTTTATAGATCGGAAACGGAATTCCATTTCCATTTTGAAGAGTCTATTTAGAATAGATAAAAATTATGGAAATGAAATTCTATTTCTAACTTGTTTAGAATTATCTTATTTGGTGTGTAATTGCAAATAAGATTTTCATGGAGATGTACATCTTTTCCGTTAAATTGCAAGTAATAGAAATGAAATTCTAAATTTATGGAATTAGAACTGGATTTTCAAATCTATTTCCATTTCCAATTGATTTCTTACCAAACAGGCTGCAATCGAATTTATACTTACAAGACTCTTACCCACACTAATCGTAGATCTTCTTCTTCATTATATTCTTCAAACCACTGCACTGACTATACATGTATTTTTTTTTTCACGGTCTCCAGGTTTGAATCTGTATATATGGATGATGATATTCGAGTTGCCAAGGATATTCGTGGCGATTACTTAGTTGTCGATCGTGCTCCTTACGAATGGAAAGAGTAGGTTACAGTTTCGAGAATGTGTTGAAAGGTTGTAATCAATTAAACTCCTAATGATGATTGTTTATACTAGAGGAAGAGCTTAAAAACCCTTCCCGACTAGTACTGTGATTTTTCAATTGAATCAGGCTTATGGCTTTCGTAAATAATTTTGCCCCGGGAAAACAATTAAAAATTGAAAAAAACTAGCCTGATGCATCCGGAGCATCAATATAAATATAAAATCATTCATGAACAATTAATTCATAGTAATATTTTACATCTCCTCCTCTTAAGAAATTTTTAGACGAGTCCGTTTCTCCATAAATGTTTTCTCACAAAAAATGTAGAGATCATTTGTAATATGTATTATTGATCCCATTTTTTGCGTGAAGAGATTGCCGGAGTTACTTAAAAATTCCTCCCCACCTGGGCAGCGCAGTTTGCATGGTTTGCTTCCATTCACGTCGATGACGCGCGACACATTAATTAGAGTTGGGTGATGTATAGTGGCTCAGTACAGGTGGAGAAGCTCTGCTGAAGTACGGTTACTAGGTCCTCCACGCTAAGCTGACATTCAAGCCCTATCTGCAACACATGAACAATACATACTCCGGTTAAGTTCGCGTTTAATTAAGAAGAAGAAGTAATATTAACAGATTAAGGGCCGTCATTGAGCCATTAACAAATATGTATTCCGATATATTTATTCATTTAGTTGGTTTTCGTTCTCATCTTCTTCTTCTTCTTTTTTTTTTTTTTCGGATATATGTCCATTATCCAGAGCTTTGTCTGATCCAAATGCTCCTGGTTCATTTACTTCTTGTTGTAATTAAATCACACGATCGTATCAGCTAAATTAAACATTTATTAATAATAATCTGTTTACCAAATGAACCCTCGATCGACACACACACACACGCACATATATATAATCGGCTCACCTTGCCGAATGAATGCTTTTGTGTTAAATTGGATTCGTTTGGGATATATAAGGCAGTTAGATAAGGTACATACATATATATAATAATCTCATCATCCTGTCTTTATTATATATTACTTTTGTTCAAATAGCCACATACCTTGACTTCAATGGAGTATAAGACAGTATCTTCCATGCTGCTAATGTTCAAATAAACGATCTCAAAGTCCAGCGTTTCCAACAGACTGATGATCCTGAGAAGCTGACCCGGCACGCGATGCGACAGCGTCTTTAGGATGACATTTGAGCCGGAGATTTTAGCCTCAACATCAGCGACGGGAGAGTTGCAGCATGCCACCAGTTCCTTGTTAGTACTAGCAGTAGTGTTACTGTTAGATGACTGGATTGAGCTCGGTTGCTTCCCAAGCAATCTAGGGCTCGGAACAGGGCTCGGACTCAGGCTCTTCCTTCGTTTTTGAGACTCCAAGGATTGAACAACTTGGTGTAACTCTTGTATGAACTCTATCACTCCTCCTATAACGGATGCTTGATCTCCCTTCAATGTATACCCCACATGCATGTTAATTATTTGGAAGAATATGAAACAACGAAACAGCAGGCTGTATATACAATTTAATTAGGATTATGGACGTGCTGAGAAATCTAATGGCTGTACATGCAGTTAGTTAGTTGATAAAATTACAATCTAATGGTGAATATTGACGGTTTCAACTTTGCTTCCATTTACCATATGATATAGTGGTCGGTTTATGTGTACGTGTCTAACTTTCAAAATAATTAATAGTCATTATATTATTTAACAAATGCTTTGGTTGGCCCCTAATGGTCTATCAATAAATAACTAAATACATGAGTTACGTTTATCAAAATATATTAAGATATTTTAGAGAAGAAAGCCGTTGAAGAGTTACATTTTCAAACATACCTAGCATGGAAGAAACTATCTATAGGGAGAACGTTAGACATACTCGCATACCTTCTTGATATAGAAAGGAGGTGTCAAGGAACGCAGAGCCGTGAGGTGATCATTCATCTGCCTTCTCCTGTTTCTCTCCACAGCTACGTGAGACATGTTTGGTTCCCGACTACTTACACCTACCTTCTTAAATTTCCTTTGAGCTATGTATATGCACAACGCACGCTTGAGTTTGTCCAAAGCGCCTTACACACACACACACACACACACACACGTATCTCTATCGGCGTGCGTAGTTAATCAATGGAGGCCGGCGTGCATGCATATATATGAGGGGAATTAAACCAATTTCTAATTTAATAAAGTTGTTTGATATGGTCTCTCCCTACGTGTATTTAATGTTTCAAGCTGTTCTCCCGTGAGGTCGCCATTTATATACGTTCTTCTCTCTTAGTTCTATATACGTCTCTTCTGATTTCCTATACATGTGTTACGTGTGGTCTCACTTTTATTGTATTGTGTTCCATTACGTGTTTCCCCGCGCACCCCGTTCTTCTTCCCCTCCCCCACCCCCCTCTTTCTCTTATCTATATACATATACCCTATTATGATCATCGTAGTTGATATAGATTCTATCCAACAATTCTAACTCGTCAAGCCAAACGGATTTCATTACATATTTGTTCTCTTCATAAACCAGGACCCAAAGATGTACTTGTTTGGAACCCAACCAATATGAACCCCCAAATACTTATTTGCTCTAAAAATACTTTGACTCCATCCAAAAGTTGTTTAAGAGTTGAGAATTAATCCCTCCGTATAAACTGTATAGCGACTCTCTTATAAATTGATATGGGGCACATCATTTACATCCCTTTTAGGCTGCTTGTATTACTCGTATGCGAGCATTTGCATACTCACCCCAAAAATCTTACGCCCACATAACAAAATGAGGTAAGACTCTAATACCAAATAATACGGACTTCGTTGATTCGAACTCATCATGCCAAATAAGTTCAAGCACAAATTTATTCTCTCCATGACTAGGAATCTCAAAGCGTACTCATCCAAAACCAAATAGTGTACCCAGCTACTTCAAATACACTATATTATGACGATGAATGTCATCGCGTAAAATTAAAATTGTTTTCATAGAAGGCATATTGTGACAATGAATATTGTCACAAAAAACTGGCGATTCAATCGTCATCAAAAGCCAAATTCAATTGTTTTAAAAAAAAATCCATAAGCCTATTGTAAAGAGACTCTACGGATATTGCGGCGACTCCTCCATCATTAAAGGTCAAATTTATTTTTTTTCAATAATTTTTTTATAAGCCTATTGTAATAACTACACAGGGCTATTATGGTGACCTACCATCACTAAAAGTCATTTAAAAAAAATCCATCAGCCTATTGTGACAACTTGTGGTGGTCACTGTAAGCTAAGTTTGAATTTTTCATTAAATTTTGCATTAACATATTGTCACAACTATTCAAACTATTGTGATGACCTTGTTGTTACTGAAAGCAATTTTTTTCTTTCATTTTTTATGTAATTTTTAGGTTTTTTTAAATATTAATTAGAACTATTATTAATGAATAATTTCAATTAATTAATATTAATATAAAGTAATAGTAAGAAAATAAAATAAATAACATTAAATAAAAAACATTTGGAATACGAATATTTTTTACAATTCAAAATTGTCATTAAACATAACTATTTTATTTTATCTATGATAAATTATTAAACTCGTCCTACTTCGAGACTTACTCCTACTCCTCATTGTCCTTGCCCCCCTCTAACTCTTCCTCCCATACCTTCTACCTGACTCTATAAGTCTTCGCCTTAGGTCTGGTATCACAATAGCCTATAGCTTAATGAGTGGTCTCTTTTTGATGCTTAAACATTTTGTTATGCTCTTGAATTGCTCTAGATAACTTCTTAAACTTCTCCTCAAGTGTAGGAATGTTGATGCTGGTACATACTAGCAGAAGGAGGTGTTAGCGGAGTTGAAGACAATGCAGATAGAGAACCCTTCAATAATATTTCAAAAGATCTCTTCTGGCCACGAAATTTTCCAATAACTTTTTGTATAATCTCCGCCTCATCAACTTGTATTGGCATAGATTGACAATCACTCTACAAAAATTAGTTTTAGGGTTAGCCCATAGTTATACAAAAAAATAACACGTTATGTATAATATTATAAATAATAAATGAAATTATAAAATATGTATGTAATACCTTACTGTAGTGAAACTAATAGATTTGACATAATTATTCTTCTTAAACTCCTCACATATATTTATGGATTTTAACTTTGAGCGTTTTGGGTGTGATGGAGCTGCAACATACATCACATTAGTGAACTTGGATTAGTTAATTGAATAAGTAAAATAGAATATACTACGGACTTATTAATTTTGCTCCTTTAATAATTGATATTAATTCTATTATTTCCTTAATTCACCTACTATTTTTACAGCTAATTATAATCAATATTTATATTAACTATATTATTTTACTATTAAATTATTATTCAACTCCTTCAATAAAAAATATTGTATTAAATTTATTATTTTATATTCACTATTTCATTCCTTTTATCCACTATTTCATTCTATAAGAAAAATCAAATGAAATTATTTACTTTATTAATATAATCTTATAACTTCTATTTTTATTAAGTCTATTAACTTATTATCTTTACTCTTTAATGAATAATATTCACTTTAATTCTCTACATAAACTTTATGTAAAACATTAATTCTATAACTAACTAATTCTATTCACATCAATTATATATTTGAAATTTATTTAAAACAAGAATTCTATTAATTAAACTATTCTATTCATATTGAAACTATTATCATACTTATTTTTTCCTTTATTCTATATTAAACTATTCTTTTTCATATTTCATACTCTTTTTAACATATGGCTTATTACTAAATTAAATATTTCCATTACAATAATAATAATAATAATAGTTATTATTATTGTTGTTGTTTTAATTTATTATTCAAACTTAAAATTTTTTAAAATATATATTTTCACTCCTTCTATAACTACTATTCTCATTAATTATATTAAAACATTTTATTTATTCTATTGTCTTATTACTAAATTTCATAAAATCATATCACCTTTTTTTTATAACTACAAGTCTAATTTGAAGTTTAATGACAACTATGTATTTACTTTTTAAATATTTTAGTCCTACATAATTTTGATATTACCTTACTAATATTTGATCCTATATTATTTAACACTTAATTTACCTTTATTTATATTTATATTTATTTTACATTTTTAAACTAATTAATATTTCTTTTATGGACGCTATTATTTACACACCATTTTTTTATTTCACACCCCTCGAAAGAGGAAAATTTTTTCCTTGATAAAATTGCCCTTCTCATTTCATGCATCTCCTACTTGTCTTTTATCCTTCAATATTCTATCTTAAAATTTCAATCTTTTAATATTCAATATAGATTATTTAACATCAAAGTCAATAATTAATAAATTAATTCTCATTCAATAATCAAAAACTATATGAAAGAAGATTTTGGAGTGTAGTTTTTTAAGTAAATTTTAGAATCTATAGATAAACCACCCATATCACACACCCTATGATGGGCAATTCACCCATAGCCCCCACCACTCATGTGACCCACCCATATGCCCCCGCCTCTATGGATTTCAAGGGATACTTTAAAAGGGACATTGAAATTTTCTCAAAGTGATTACATTACGAATGTGCTTTATAGATTCAATATTCAACATACTAAGCCAAGGACCATTCCACATAGAATTCATCTCAAACTGTCAAAGGCATAGTCATGTAATATAGTTGAATAGTAAGAGTACATAGAGAGAGTTCCTTATCCATATGTTGTTGGAAGTCTCATGTATGCTCACGGGACCTAATATTTATCATGCTATTGGGGTGGTTCATAGGTTTATGTCTAAACATGGGAAGACTCATTAGGAGGCGGTCAAGTGGATCTTGAGGCATATGAAGGGTTCATCAAATAAAGCTTTTGTGTTCAGTAAGGGTGATGTTAACCTGGAATGTTTCATTGATGTTGACGTTAGTGGGGATATAGATACTAGCAAGAGTAATTTTGGTGATATCATTATTGTGGGAAGTATTGTAGTTGGTTGGATATCTAAGCTCCATAATTGTGTCTTGTTGTCTACAAAAAAAGATAAGTATATACCTATGTCAGAGGCTAGTAATGATATGGTGTCATTATCACATTTTTAGAGGAGATTCGCTGGAAGTAGGATAATAGTCTCTACTATGATAGTCAGAGTGTGATTCAATTTGTGCGAAGCCTAGTTTTTCATACAAGAACAAAGAATAAAAGGTAGAGTCATCAATTCATTTGGAGTCTTTTGGATAATGAAATGTTGATACTAGAGAAGGTAATGGGTTCCCAAAACCTATTGATATGTTGACCATGTGTTTTAGCAATTGTAAATTAAGGTTGTATATGACCTCTGTTGGCCTTATTGGTTGAGTTGTACCGGCGTGAGTGCTTATGAATAGGTGTGATGATGGTTTTGTTTTTTCTTTATTTTTAGTATCCAAGAAAAAGATTGTTGTATGGCGGAGCCTGAAAAAACAAGCTTCATGGTGTATGAAGATTGTCATGAATCTTGTGGAGGATCATCACGTGTGTGAACTAGATGCTAAGTGAGTTAGGTGCATATCATAAGAGCTAGGACAAAACACAGGGGTGATCATGTTATTTAACACAACCAATGTTTTCTAGCAAAATGATTATGGTTTTTTATATTTTGACTTGAGGTCAAATATTTAGAAATTAACATAGGGGTCTCATGTTTTGTTTACATGGTTCATGTTTTTCCTAAACTTCAGCCATGGTTTAAATTTTCACATGTTTTGTTCACTATGGTATAAATAGTATTGGTTAACAAACCTTAGATGAGAACGTTGCATAAAGAGAGATAATATAGGATTGAAAATTGTGATTGAATTCATCTTGTAATTTCTTGAATTCCTCTTTATTTCATCAATAGAATCCATATTCCAAACCAATTTTGATTATCATTTTCATTCTCTATACTTATTCTTCCTATTCATTATTTGGTGATTGAATCGCAACACATAAAACTAGTTGACTAGTTTTTCATAACCAATTGATTGGTTTTAGCTAGTTAATTGATTTTTCATCGTTCATTCCCTGGCAACCCTAGATTTTCCCGAAGAATCATTCAACTACTTTATTCCAAAACCAGTCGACTGGTATTGGTAGAAAACCAATACTAAGTCCTAACCAAGAGAATCATTTTCCAAATTAAATGCACTTTAAGACCCTGTTTGATATGAAAATTAAGTGAAAATTTTATGAGAAATCCTAAGTGTTCAAGGATCAAACATGCATACATAATGACATAAAAAAGATTTAATTGATTCTACCCAAAACTTGCAATTTCATTCCGTGGAGCTTGAAACTTGATTGTTATTTTAAATCAAATCATTCCAAGGATTTAGATGAGCACATGGACAAAGGCAGTATAGAGCTTATGGGGTCACTCGACCCCATGTAAATTTATAATATTAATATATATATATATAGAAAGAGAGAGAGGAGGGGTACATTATCAACACTTAATTTTATGTGTTTTATTAGTGTCTTATTATTTAACCCCATCTCTAGCTACTCTAATACATATTTTATTTATATTTATTTAAATATTTTTTTATCGATCTATAAGATTAAAAGTTGATATTCTCTTTTTATTTTATTATTATATTGTGTATTTTTTTATTTTTATTTAATATGTGTTATTGAACTACTAGTACGTAGCTTTAACAGATTTATATTATAAACTTTCTCTTTATATTTTATTATTATACTATGCAAATTTTCTTTCTTTTCATCATTTTATATCCAAATTTTAAAGGTATGTAGCACACTTTAGTTTTTTTTTTTAAAAAATTGTGACTTATATACACACACTAATTAATATAATGAGACTAATTTAATTTATCTCCATTAATAATGTGACTATCATTATTATTTTAAAAATAAATAAATAAATAAATCTCATTAAAAATAGTGGTATATTATTATTATTATTATTATTATTAAATTAGTATTAATTTAAAAATATATGAAAAATATTTATATTATCCGATGTTATTAATTATAAGTATTACTAATTCAAATAATTTATATGTAAAAATATAAGTTTAATGGGACCCTTTTAAATTATTTTTTTGGCTTCGTCCCTGGTTGAGCATGTCCACTTGATGTAAGATCTTGTAGCACATGCACACTTTCCCAAACTCGTTAATTTCTTAATTAAGTTTGTTATCATCAGAACAAGAGTAAGTGACCTATTAGGTTAATACTATCTTCTGCAACCCTCGAATTAGCTTGTTGTGAGTTAATCGGGTGGGAGCATATGTTATATTTTATCTTTGGACGTTGCTTCATATAATTTTCTAGACTTATGATCTTTTATAGGGTATCGATATTTAAATATTAGGTCGCCTAGTTTGTTTTGGTGCCACTTGATATTTAGTGTCCATTAATGATGGGACGATATGTTTTATATTACTTGGATAGGTGCTATGAGAAGTTGAAGGTGGAGAAATAGTACAGTCACTTACATCTTTTAAGTTTTAACTATGGATCTAAAGGGCTATAATGATATAATGTTTCATTGTTGTTCTATGATTTGGTTGATAGTCGAGGTGTGGTGCAATCGTGAGTTCTATGTTTCACGATTATTCCTGTAGCAGGAGTCGTATTATGTGATAGTGTAGTCATGTTTTTTTTTTTTTTTTTTTTTTTTAAGGGCCTAAGAGGTCGGTATTGAGGACAAGGCCCGAACCCCGATCAGCTAGACATAGGCACAGAACGATACTACCACCGAAACATCACGTTCATGGTGGCAAACTTGCAATTCCGCCGATCGGTTGCTAAGCTCCACCAGCATTCTGACGACTGATTTATCGGTTTTGGGCCCATTGAGTTTTTAGGCCCAATAGTTTGATGGGCTCCA
Organism: Tamarix austromongolica; assembly: GCA_039764185.1. NCBI lineage: Eukaryota > Viridiplantae > Streptophyta > Magnoliopsida > Caryophyllales > Tamaricaceae > Tamarix > Tamarix austromongolica. The sequence goes on from CM077819.1 coordinate 15,531,565, forward strand.
TGATTTCCTTCAGGCGGTTCCCCTTTCTAAAGTACTCTTTTCGCCTTTTACTGACCACCGTACGATTGAATCCCATCATCTGATTCTGCAAACAGTACACATGATAATGAGATACTAATGTTTCAATGTCCCGCCACCAGGTTACACGCGCTCCGTTCTTACATGAATGTGGTATGAATTCCACAAAAGGCTGGACTTTGAGTCACAAGACGCGTGATGGTCCAGTTGGTCACGGTTGTTGAAACTCCACCAGGAGCGTACGTTAGAAACTATCTGGAGTCATCTTCGTTCTATTGGCCCGTCTAGCAAATTTTATTTATTTATTTAATTTTCAATCAGCTTGTCATGTGAAATATGCCTTCCCCCGCTGCTTCCACTTGCCAAAGGAGGTTTTTTTATTATTATTATTTATATATAATAATAATAGTAACAAAATCTATTTATTATTCGGCGCAATCCTGCATGAGACATCACATCCACCTTTTAGAAAAAGGATAAAAAAATATCAATTACTTATTTATCTTAACTACCACAAAAAAGTTTACCAAAGTAAAAATGGTAGTAAAGTCTATACGACTATACCTAGGCAATAAAGTTTTATAGACCAAAAAAAAAGTAGACAATTACCTATGTCAAATTTATTTCCTTAATATTTATCGACACCGAAAAAAATAAATCGGATATTGCTCCGCCTAACCCTTACGTCTCCCACAATTGCACATAGGCCTACGTCTCAAGGCTTCGTTTGATGACAATATAATTTCTATATTATTAACATATTAATTTTTATAAAATATAATAACAAATCCTACACTTTTATTAGAAATTACTATGAATATTTCTCAACAAATAATATAAATATTGAAGTATATACATAAAAGCTTCGATCTACGTCATTTTATATCATATTCATTTCCGACCATAATATATCAATACTTAATTATCTTAATTTCCAAGTATAAGTTTATGCATGCAATAACTTATAGCATTACGACTCAACTAGTAACCTAAAATATCTATATCATAGTTTTATAAACTATCAAACTATTATCTTATTAGCCATAACGACTTACATTATTTAGGATCAATATGGATGAAGCACTCTTTAGGTATTTCTAAAATATATCTAGTCAATGATCAATATTATTAACTAATAACAAAAATAAATTAGAAAATTAATAGAAGTATTTTTTTCCTTTAGACGATACAAAAAATATTATTTCATATGTTTATCAGACAGTTTAAAATGACATATAAAGTAGAATGGTTTAATAAATAATAAATTATACTAACGCCTCGTATTTCATTTCTTATCTAATTCTACTTAACATCTCTAGACAAATGATCAATGTGTCGGTCAAACAAACCATCTAATGTGACCGGTCATTTAATCGTTCTCTAAATAAGGTCATTTTCTATTAGTCTTTATATCATCTTTCGGCAATTATGAGATACTCAATCTGTTTTATATTATAGATAATTTTATAATTCTAAAAGTAAATTATGGTTGTTAATATCTTTTAATTTATATTAATAAAATTTTTAAAAAATAATATTATAAAAATATATTAAATATATATAATTTATTAAAAATGTGCGATACAATACCCAGTCTAGAAGAAATATACGATATAACCCTAAACTTTTAGAAACACTCCAGATAACCTTAAGTCTACGGGGGTTATGTACGTCATAACTCTCCATCCAAATCTAGTGTTTAGCTTCTATATATTTTTCATTTTTTTTTTCAAAACAAGAAGACTATGAAATGATTATTCTACCCCTCCCCCTAGCAAATCACATTTTCCTCCATTTTTCTTACTCCTTTCGTTCTTCTTTTTCAATCAATTAACTTAAATATTATGGCTTTTTCTTTTTTATACTTTCATTAATATTATTTTTATTTATTTAAATTATTTTTTGAAAAATATGTAAAATAAAATTTTATTAAATTAGAAAACACACACACATGCACACTCTTTGTGACCTTCCAAGCCTCCATTTTTTGACACTATAACCACTATCAAGATTCAACTCCCTCGTCGTTCTCCATCATGTTACTCCCTTTGTCATTCTTTGCCGCTGTTTCACACTAAATCATTGGAAATTCTCTATCCTTGCCTCTCTCATCTCAATTTATACCAATTCGAGCATTTTCACTTGACATTGAGAACCTAGGATTTTTTCCCAGCAAATGTTGGACTTTTGGTAGGTAGGTGGGGAAAGACCAAGAATTATAATGTGCAGTCTTCTTTCTCCACCATAAATCTCTTCAGATACATTATTTAACCGGCAATTTGAATCAATCTCTAGTGCTTTGAATGTAAGAGTAGTTTCCTGAGGATTCGATGGGAAAATAATGTCTTTCCTTTTCAAAATAGAATTTATGAATTTTTCTATCCACTATTAATAGGCATTTATGAACACCATGTGAGGCAGGTAAAAAAATTACAATTGTGAATTGGGGACGGAATTATAGAATCGACAGTTGTGACAGGACACAATCCTTGTCAATTCTTTAATCCCCTCATTGTTGCATAATTGCAGCTAAAAATGCTAACATGTCCATTTCGCATCTCAAATTAGGGACCGTAAAAGGAAAAACTTGCCTCAAAATTTTGACAACTTTCTACACAAATCCTTAATATGAGGAGTAAATCTGAAACCATTGAAATAAAATCAACATTGAAGCTTATGAATTTCTTACAATTGACTATTATGAAGATGTGACTCCATAGCCACCAAGACTAAGAAGAAGAAAGGCTAAACTCTCATTTATAGACTTCAAAAAAACAACCGTCATTCAACTCCTAGCCTCCACATCTCTCAATGAACTCCTTCAGCTATTGAACTAAAATGGTGGAGGTCAACGACAAAATCTGGTAAGTGGTAGCATTGGTTGTTGATGTGGCTGGAGGATGGCAGAGTTATGGATGACGGCGAGTTGCTAACGCACCCAAATTTACTACTTAATAATTTTATTTTGTGGAAGATTTGATTAAAAAAAAAGGTGTCATTGCCACATTTAGTATAAGTCCGGTTCCATCACCTTTCTTATGCCAAGTGCTAAGACTCAAAATAAGTTAGATCTAAAATAAGGTAGTGAAAATACAAAACAATAAGATAGATAAAGATATGGATAAATATAATTAGTACACAAATATAATCAAATTACAACAAGAGAAATTAGAGTTCAAAGGAAAACTAATTATAACAAAAACTAACACATGAAGGTAAAACACCAATTTGTCTTAACTCTTAGACTCGTAAGCTCATTTTGAGAATGGAATCTCTTTCTAAGATCTCCACTTATACCTACTGCTCTTATACACTTCATGTCACTCCATGACGTTTATATAGTCATCTATAAATATAGTATTAGTAAAACTTTTCCACATTAAGTAAAATGCAATACCTCACAAGAGGTAGCATGCTCACATTACACATAATCATATAAAAATTTGAATGTTCAAAGCACAAAATACATGTTATAATAATATACAAAAATTAGAGGATTATATATATAACACCAAAGTCTCATACTTAATAATCAATCACAATTAACCAATTCACATCATCTTAAAGTACAAAATAGCCATATCCAATCCCATAGTTAAAACCAAGTAATCAAATCAATTCTAAATATAAGGGTAGGGCACTAAGGCTTCTACTAAACCACCAATCCAAATCAAACCCAGAGCCATCAAATAAATAACTCCTTATTAGTTATCTTGCTCAAGGGGAGACAATCAATATGAGGACATTGAAGTATACCCAATCATATTGGTGCACGAAGGCATCCCAAAGCCTTTACACTAGAACCTAGGGACATTGTGGTACACCTAGTCATACCGACATACATAGGCATCACAATATCCTCCAACCTAGGTCACCTTATCATTAAGTATTGATACCCTTTATATGACATGTAGGTTACCTATAGAGTAGACTAAGACTTTGCTGGGGCACAACGGCAAACCAAAACCAACTGAGGGCTCCTACCTCGTCTTTAACTAACCCTAGAGAGCAACCATTTCTAAACTCGAGGTCTTCCGATTTAAGTATTAATATTTTATAGGGTAATGACAAATATTATATATTGCACAACAATTCACATTCTTATACCTAACCATTTTTCCTGTGTTTACAATTATCCAAGTCATCCCTAAGGTCAATGGTCTAAGTTAAGGTTAAAGTCAACACTAATGTTAACTTATCAATACACTAAGGTCATTTTATGTCTAGTTATTCACATTAGGCGCATTAAGTTAAAAATGACCAAAATACCCTCAAATCCCTAATTACACCATTATTACCCAATTTTGTACCAAATATGATTATTATGAGAATATTTTATGAAAATTATAAAATATAATAATTTAAAATATTTTAGCATTTAGGTAATTTTTAAGATTTAGCATTTGATTATATTTTCCATTATGCATGCATTTAGAAACTTATGTGTACAAACCCTAATCATATATTTCTAATGTGTCAAATATTCCATGCAATACATACATACATATTTATATCATGATACAAAATTTAAAAGATACATTATTATCACGATGCACATAAGGAAGCATTTCTAACCCTAGAGCATATGAATAGTAATTATCATATTTTAACTCTAATTATGCGTGCATACTTTCATGTTATTTATATAAACCCTAGCTACATATGCAATGATAATCATGGAATTATTAACATATCATAAACATGATATCTTGGCAAGGTCAAAAACCCTAGTAAGCCTTAGACATGCATACATTATCTGTTTAACAAATTACACATGTATATCACTCATAATTAATAGTAAGTCGAATGTATGTACTTACTATTTAAAATCATATTATCATCTTATCATGCATATCATAATGATTCCATAATATAAAACCTTAGATTGATTCTAGATCTAAATAACCTATCATTCTTGCACACAAGATTCTACTGTCTCATGAGTGAATAGATTTACCTAAAATTTTGTCTTCTCCATGATACCTCAAGAATTACCTAATAAATAAACACCCAAAAATACATATATTAGCATATAATACAATACAAAAATAACCAAACTTAAGTAACGCCAACTCAAGAAAAGGGTTAGAAGACAACCAAGGCAAAGGAAGACTACGCAAGGCAACAACGCAACATGGATGCAACAATAAAGAAACTCTTGCTATAGGGGCTTAGTAGCATGATTTTCTCATGCTACAACGGGGCACAACGACACCTTATCATGCAAAAAAGGTCAAGAATTGTCAATGATTCACACAAAGTATGGGATGCAACAACATTTATTCATGCAATCAAGGGAAAACTAATAAAGTGGAGGGGTTGCTTGTGGTTGCTATACAATAAGAGGACAAGCAACATGATTTGCTCACATTGCCATTGGAGGTGCAACATAAGTTGCACACCTAAAAAAGGGGAGGTAACACAAGGTTGTAACACTCGACACACAAGGTTTTGATGATAATAGCAAAATAATGAAAGGGAAAGCAGATGATTTATTATAAATGGTAGCTATGGATGGCAGGGGAGAAGGAACATACCAAATTATTAGATTTTTTTGGGATCAAAACACAAAAAATAGAGAAGCATAAGGGATTATATGGGCAAGGAGTATACAAATGGACGAGCATAAAAAGTTGAAGAGAACATGGGAGGTGAAATGGGTGTGAAGGAGTGGTATATGTTGGGTATAAGGGGTGGTAAAAGATAAAATCTCCATAGGATAGGGGTTCTATTTAGGAAATCTAAACCGAGGAGAAGCATACAATTAGTAGAATTAGGGTTTCTTGGTAAAACAGATACATGTTAGGGTTTAACCTAGGGTTATATCTAATAACCTAAATTCTATCAAATTTTAACTTAATTAAATTTATATCTAATTTTTCATAATAATACACATAATAATAATAATAATATATAATAAAAAAAATCCCACAATAATTATTATTACTAATTACACATAATTTTTAATTTTATAATTGTGGTTTCCCCGAATAGGGTGTTACATGCAAAGTGTGTGAATGGAGTTGGGGGCAAGGGTTAGAGGAAAAGGTGCAACGGTCTTCTTCACAACAACAATAAGAAGAAAATAATATAGAATCAGGGCATTCTTCAAATTTTCTAATATTCATTAGTTTTTTATAAATTACAATAATTTTAGCTTATTTTAGAAAATGTATTTTATTAAAATATTTATTATTTAATTATAACATCATAACATAAAACCATAAGAGGGAACATAATGTGTGGAGATGGAGGGACATGTGATTTGTGAGGATGAATGGTAGAATGACTATTTGAAAAAAATATAGATGTTTATAAAATCAATAAACTATATTCCATTACAACCAATGCACCAAAACTCGTATACCAATTACCAAATGAATAAGTCTAGTATAATTTTCATTTTTATAGCCATCTAAGCATCTATGAGATACTCCAATAGCTATGGACTTGACTAAGGCATTCCAATTACAAGGGTTATTGTTAAAAATTTTATTATTCTACACCTTCCAAACTTCATAAATCAACTTCACAAGAAGTCCGCACAATAACCGTGTTTTAAACTTGAAGTGTCCATATAAGATGGTGAAGTTGTCTATTGATCCATTACAGCTGGATATGACACCTTTAACTTTAGCCATAGAACTAAAAGTGCATACCACACATCCCACTAGTGGGCATTGAAGTAAAGGATGGGCAACACTCTCTTAGTTTGAGCAAAACTCACACTACATTTCCATCAGGGGAGTACATTTTCTAAGGAGATATTTAGTAGTAAGTCTCCCAATAATACTAGCCACCCTATGAACTAGTTTCTGGGGGGATCTAGGTGTAACACGCCCAAATTTACGACTGAAAATTTTCTTTTAATTAAAAGGGTTTTAGCGGAAGCCGAAAGATAAAACCGTAAACTCGGGAGCATTACCGCCACACTTACTACCAGATCGGTTCACTCCTACCGACCCGATACTAAGTGCTAAGGCTAAATAAGAATAAAATCAAATACAAGTCACTAATAAAACACAAGTCATATGGAATCAGAGTGCGGAAATCAAAAGATACATCCCAAAAGTATAGTTTTAAAGTACCAAATGTCAGAGGACATCATACAGCGGGATAAAACAAAATATAATAATACAGGGAAACAAAATAGAGGATGAACTCCGACCACGTCACTCTCAACCCCCAAGCTAGGTCCAAGCTCAATTCTTAGCCATGTTCGATGCCTCGTAAGCATCGTAGGCATCGAAGACATCGTCCCCTACCTACACAAACTCAGACGGGTCTTCTGCTCGTGGGAATGAGCAACACCCATGAAACGGGTGATCAGTACGCTATGTACTGAGTAAGGTAATAGACGCACTAAGGCCAACATACACAAAAAAACACATGACATAGCATACATGGCATGATTATGCAGACAGCAAGCGATAACACAAATAAACAATACCGACTAAGGACCGGATAACTTATTCTTTAGATCTCTGATAAATATAGTCGATTCAGTTCATAGTCTTTATCAATCCATGCGAGTGCGGGAACCCCACTATTATAGTCTGTGGAACGGTCATGCAGGGCAAAATGCTCCTAGCCACTATTATTCGCCGGTGGACCAGTCATGCAGGGCAACGTGCCCTGGCCACTATTATTCGCCGGTGGACCGGTCTGGCCCCGATTCTCATGGTGTTCTACTGTAATTACTCGTATATTTCCCATGTCTTATCATTATTATGATTGGTTTGTTGAGCACAGAATCCCCCACTATTATAGCCGGTGGAATGGTCACGAGGGAAACATACCCTGCCACTATTATTCGCCGGTGGACCGGTCATGTAGGGCACCCCGACCCTAGCCACTATTATTCGCCGGTGGACCGGTCTGGGTCCGGCTCAACATCTTCCTCTATAAGTGATTAGTGTCTTAACGTATCTTATTCGAAAGAATTTCACCCTTGACATGCATGGCTAACTATATCCGCACTTATCCTCCTAGGAGGGCCTGTCCCATATCTTGAGACTTCTGCACCTCCTAACTCGCCTCGATATCCTTCACTTAACCCACTTTCTCACATCGGGAACCCAACTTCTAAGTGTGTGGGTCAGGGCCCACCACCTTATACCCCAAGGTCTACTCACCACCTTACCCTAGGGTTTTCACCAGAAACCCTAATCTGGGCCTATGTGGCCCTTCCATCTCTGCCTCCCACAACCCACACTATTTTAACGACCCACGTGTCATGACCTTCAGACTCAACTCTCCCCTCATACCTCGCTCCTCCTCGTTTATTTTTATTATTTTCTTTTTATTTTTCCACCTTCTCAAATTAGGGTTTTCTCCCCAAACCCTAGTCGGTTCCTAGGTACCCTTATATTATCCTACGTACTATTTTTCACCTCGAACCTCCAGATTCCCAAACAAACCTTCCATTGCCTTCCCCACATCCCAAAGTAACCTTCCATACGTAAGGTTCGCCCCCATGCGGACCTTAACCTCCCCATGCAAACCCCTTGATCTCTACTATGCCAAACCCTAATATTTCCATGCAAACCCTAGTTCCTCCCATGTAACCTTAGTTTCTCCCACTCATTCAATTTATTTAATTCCCCTTTCACTCGGCCATTCATGGATCACAGATTGCTTAGGTCATCCTTACCTACGTTAGCCAACTTACTTCCCCTTGGTTATCTTACTTTCTCATTTTTCTCTTTCATGCCTTCATCCCACAATACCCCATGAAATAACCTAGCATGCATGTCCTAAGGGCCACTTCATCCATATTAGCACATACCAGACAAGAGCATGAGAACATACCTCGGTTCCAAGTTGCGCTACACATAAAAATATATAAGATAATAACATATATAACACAACATATAAATCGTACAAGGTATCCAAGGCAAGTAAAACACGTAACACATAGGCGACCTTAGCTACGTCCTTACCTAAATCGGCGCCGGATTTGGAGCACGCTCCTATGCCTCCTGGGGGTTTTGACTCGATTCACCTATAAGAGGGAAATACTATGGGTTAATCTCCCTCTACCGGAATTACCATAATTTCCTATCTTACCCCTATCATGGCCTAATACTAAGGCTAATATTAATAATAGTAGTTTATAATTAAAAGGTAGGGTTATTATTATTCTTAAGATAGTTAATCGAACCACCACTAATCAAAGTAAGTCTTGGTAATATTCATAGTATTAAAGTAAGGGTTCCAATATTACTAATAATAATATTATAAATAATACTAATAATAATAATAGTAATAATGATAATAATGATGATAATAATAATCAAAATCATAGTAGTAGTAGTAGTAGTAGTAGTAGTAGTAGTAGTAGTAGTAGTAGTAGTAGTAATAATAATAATAATAATAATATTATTATTATTATTAACAACAATAATAATGATAATAATACTAATAATAGTAGTAGTAGTAGTAGTAGTAGTAGTAGTAGTAGTAGTAGTAGTAGTAATAATAATAATAATAATAATAATAATAATAATAATAATAATAATAATAATAATAATAGTAATAATAATAGTGACAATACTAATCATAATAAGAATACTAGATAATAATAATAATAATAATAATAATAATAACAATAAAGATAATAACGATAATAATAATAGTTAGAGTAATAAATATAGTAAATATAATGATAATAATAATAATAATAATACTAAGAGTAAGAACAACAACAACAACAACAACAACAACAACAACAACAACAATAATAATAATAATAATAATAACAACAACAACCATAACCATGATAATAATAATAATAATGATAATGATAATAATGATAGTAATAACACCAATAATAATAAGAATACTAAAATTAATAATAATAATAATAATAGAGGTAATAACAATGATAATAATAGTTAGAGTAATAAACATAATAATAATAATAATAATAATAATAATAATAATAATAACAATGATAATAACGATGATGATAATAGTAGTGGCAATAATAATAATGTAATAATAATAACATTAAGGATAATAATAATAGTGATAATAATAATAATAATAATAGGAATAATAATAATAGTAATAATAATAATAATAATAAAACAAGGCTTTAGTCTTAATTAATACCATCAATTGGAAATTCTCCGGGATAAATGTTAGGACATAATAGTAATAATAGTAATAGTAATAATAATAATAATAATAATAATAATAATAATGATAATAATAATAATAATCATAATAACACTAATAATAATAGTTCATAATATTAAAAATCATTAACACTTTTAATAAATAGGGTTTAGGGGTTAAGGAGCGGGGAGACAACCTAGGCTGGATGGTGGAGCCGCCGGCGGCAGCGGTGGAGGAAGGAAGAAGTGGAGAGATGGATGTGGAGGCTAGGGGAGAGGGAAGTAGGGGAAAATGGAGGTGTGGGGTGGTAGGACAGGATTCCGTGGTTGTTTTGGGGGGTAGAGGTGGCGCTGCAGGCGTCAGAATCGGCAACAACCGACGGCACGAAGGGTGGCACGGGGTCGAATGGGGCTGTTCAGGAAGGCAATTTCGCACGGCTAGGGTGGATCGTGCAGGGGCAGGGCAAGGAAGACTGGTGGCCGGGTTGTGTAGAGGGCGGTGCAGGGAGCGTTTTGGTGGCCGGAGTGGGAGGCGAAGATGGCCGACAGCAGAGGAATAGTTGGCTAAATAGGTGGTGGCGCTCGTTTTTGTTTTCTGGGCTACCAAAATCAAAACCCGATTATGGCAGCCTTCTGGGCTATTTATAGGCCGATCGGGAGGGGAAAACGACAAGGAGGAGTGGGAGAGTAGAGGGGCAGGGTTATGGCTCTTTGTCCGGCAAGAATGGCCGGCGTAGGTCTGTGTGTGCAGACCATGAGTTGTCGGGGAGAGAGAGGGATGGCGTGCAGGGAAGTCAACGGGGAGGAATGGCCGATGTGGTTGTTGCAGGCTTTTCCGGCATTGATTTCGGGCTGTAGGTGTGTGCTGGAGGTTGAAGATGAAGTAGGAGAGGCTGGACCGGCGGTCCAAGGGAAAAGAAAAAGAAAGAAAAGAAAGGGCTGAACCGGCCGGGAGAGGGGAGGAGTGACGTGGGAAGAGGTTGGGCCGCGCAGGGGGAAGGGGTGAGGTTGGGCTAACGGGTCGGCCCAGGTCGGGGAAAAAAAAAGAGAGGAGGAAAGGAAGGAAAAGGAAAAAGAGGGGGAAAAAGGAAAAAAGAAAAAGGAAAAGGAAGGAAAAGGTGGATTAGCTTAATCAAATGTATTTTGGGTAAATTGGGATATTTAATAAAATATAAATATTAAAATAATAATTAAATTCTTTTTTTTAGGTTAATTTAGGGATTTTTGAAAGAATTTTCTTAAATTCCATTTTAATTAGCAAAACACTCTAATTTTCTCTAATTAAATTATTTATAAAGTTTATATTAATTTGAAACTATTTTATCCTTCTTTCTTTAAATAAAATAATTTATTTAATTAATTTCCAAAATAAAATCCTTAATTAGCTTAAAATACCAAAATTCCTCCTATTTAAAACACTTATAAATTTCTTTTGGATTTACCCTAATTAATTTCCTTTTATTTTAATAAAAGTAAATTATTTAATTAATTTTCAAAATAAAATCTTATTTAATAATAAATAGTAAAATTAGATTTTTCGGGGCATTTCACTAGGTCCATCTAAACAATCTTCCACCAAGTCACCTTAGGGTCTCTTTGTTTTAGTTCGTCCTTGATGCCTCCTATACTATAAAATAAATTTTTATTCAAGGTGGAGAAGAGGGATCTAATTTGCATCCGTATATTTGAGATACATAGTAGAGGCCAAAAAGTAGTGATTGGTATCTCAATAATACAAATAGAGCCATTTTTAATGAATATGTTGTGGATCCACTTGATTCATAATGTGTTTTTTTTCCTACTCTAGGTTCCAAAGGTGCTTTCCTAGGGCGGCTATATTCCATTTATTTATGTTAATAATACCAAAGGCACCTTCCTTCTTTGACATGCAACATGTCTCCCAAGAGATGGGGATTTCTTTTTGTGGGTGGTACTTCTTACCAAAGGAAATTATGACATGTAGCAACCAACTAGTCTACCACCTTTTTGGGTAGTAAGAAAACTTGGATCCAATACATATATATGCCAAAAATGACAGATTTTAGAAGTTAGAGTCTACCGGCATATAAGAGTATCCTTGTGGTCAGATTTTGAATTTGATGTAATATATTGTCAAGTAAGATGGACATATGACATGTATTCTACTGGGTGCCATCTACAAGTACACCCAAGTATTTAAAAGGGAAAGAAACTTGTGTGTGAAGTTTAAGTATCAAAGAATGACACTTCTGAATATTTGTATGACTCCACCAAAGAAAGAAAAAAATTTATTAGGGCTTTTGGTCAACATAAAAAAGGGAAAATTGTTAGAATTTAACCATGAGGCACTAAACAGATTGGAGTTCACCTTGATAGAAAATGAGCATGCCATAAACAAAAGATAAATTCATTATATTCAAGTGATTGCATTGAGGGTGGCCTTGGAAATTTGGTTATTTCCATAGAGGTTTTATTAAGTGGGCAAAATATTATAGTAAAAGGAAAAATAGATAATTGGAAGGGTCACCTTGTTTCACACCTCCCTTCCCTTTAACGAGGTTTAAGAGAGTGTCATTTTTATTGATGGAGTATTTGGCACTAGAAACACATGCTATGGCGACTTTTACTATATGGGGAGGGAAATTTATACTAAGAGGTACATTTACAAGGAATTCCCAATACACAAAGTTATAGACTTTGTCTAAGTCTACTTGCTTTGTGCACTTTAGGAAAAATGTGTTCTCGCCCATACATGTAGAGTAGCTCATGTGTTAGCAAGATTTTCTCCCTGATTACATTCCCCTTAATAAAATCTAATTGGGAATGATCAATCAAGGTGGGAATAAAATTTTGAATTTAGTTGGTAATTACTTTAGTGAGGGCTTTGTAAATAATTGGATAACAAAAGATGGGTCTAAAATTGACTGCATGGTTAGTATTAGGAACCTTTAGAATAATAACAAGCATCATGGAAGTAATGAATCTAGGTAGGGTGCTAGTGAGAAATGATTCATTAAGTACCTTCCAAGTTTCCTCCCCAATAATAAGCCATGCTTTTTTTTTAAAGAACCTAAATTATATCTGTCAATACCTAGAGTTTTGGTGTCCTCAATAGAAAAACTAACTGCTTTAACCTCCTCTTTAGTCAGTGGTTAAAGGGGAGAATGGTGCTGTATCTCTGAGAGAATAGGAACTTGATCCACTATCTATAGGGAAAGTTCTAGTGGAGGTAAGTTAGGTTGACCTAGGTGTTGTATATAATAATCCCTAAATGCTTGATGGATAAATTGCTAATCTAAGATCCATTAGCCCTTTTGATTCTTGAAATCGTACATCTATTCTGTTTTTCTTTCATTAAAGCAAAGGAAAATCTAGTGTTAGCATCCCTATCATTAATATATTGAATTGCCTTTTGTTTGAATTATTTATTCTTTACACTAAAATAGGTGCTCAAAGTGTTGTAAAGCCTCATGTTCCTGTTGTTGCAAGTTCACATCTAGAGGGTTAAAGCCTAGGGATTATTATATTGTGCTCAGAACATGTTTTTGTAAGGTAACTCTTTTAGAAATCCCACTATAATGCTCTTTTTTTTTTACTATATAAAACTACCCTTGAGGGTAAATAATCAATGTTTCACCCTCAAGCTACAAATCCCAACATATGGTATTGAGTACTCTTCGTCAATGATTTGCAGAAACTTTGGGGTCTTTGCATTAGATATTTAAGAACTTAAAGGTTCGATGTTTCCTAATAATCTATGGTTGGAAATGGAGGTAACCTCACAGTGGTAAGTGAAGGGATTCTCCTTAAATTCTGATGTGGAGTTACCAAAGTGTCCCAACCAGATAGAGTTAACTAAAATTCTGTCAAGTTTAAACATAATACATTTTGTTCCTATCCGTCTATTGCACCAAGTGAAAATAGGACTAGGGAAAAACAAATCAAGTATAATGAGTTGATGCAAGAATGTACTAAAATCAATAATATCCTATTGTTGTAGGGTGTCACCCTAGAATTTTTCCTTATGGTGAAAGATACCATTGAAGTCCCTCATGATGACCTAAGGATAAGCATGCACATCCAGGTTTAAAAACCAATCCCATAGGCTTTTCCATTCAGAGCTACCATTAAAATCTTAAAAAAAATGATAATGGTTTTTTTATATATTAAAATTGGTGTAAGAAAACCATTCTTTTAAAACACACATATTAATTATCTCCCTCCTATTAAGTACCCCTTCTTGAATCTAGCCCTATTAGGGTTTCATTTCATTTGTACTATGCCGATTTCCTTCCCTTTTATTCACTTCTTTTGAGGTTGATCCCTTGAAATATTCATAAAATAACATCCTTGATGATTCCAGGGCCTGAATTCATAGAAGCAATAATGTTGATATGGCTAGGGCGAGCTCAGGTTTAAGGTGAGATTCTACTATTTTCTTCTCCGATGTTCCTTTCATCACATATCCTTTCTTATCATGTGAGGTTTGAGGGAATTGAGTTCTTATTTTCTTCTTCTCCAATGATTTATCTAAAATTGAGGATTCCAAGGACTCTATTTGATATTTGGGGGGAATTGAGTCAGGATTCGTCAGTTAGATTTGAGAGTTGAAGGTTCATATCTTTTTGAAATTATTCGAGTTGACTTGCTTCATATTTGAAGTTGAATGACTTCCCCAATGCCTTCATAACTAAACATTCAAATATTAGATATAAAGTTGTTGGTTTAATTCGTTAGATTTGGGAGTTTTTTCTTAGCTCAATGGTTTATGGCTTACTCGATTTTGCCATTCAAACTAAAAGATATGTCTCATTAATAAGACTTATAAAAATTCTTTAATTATTCCTCTCTTTGCTCACTCTTTTTATCTCAGATCTAAAATATATGTGTTAGATCTAGACATTTGGAGATTCACTTGCTCGATTCCAAGATTGGGCATTGTTCTCGGTAGACTCATTAGATTCAAGGTGATTTTTGCTATTTGATTTACTTAAAATATATCTTGGATTTTCCCCCTTAAATTTGACAAACTTGACTCTTTTTATGGTTTGGTACTTCTAGATCTTACAAACTACTGCCTCATGAACATGTATTTTTCCATTTGAAATTATGATTGCTGACTTAGTACTTGCTACTAATTACTAAAGTTTGGGTCTTTCTTTTTGTAATTCATTAGATCTCATAAATTTTGAAAGTTATTATTGCGCCTAGATGTGTTCGTTATTGTTTTTTGTATGTTTTAGATCTATAACTTTGGAGTGCATTGGCATAGTTCTCCTTGAAGAACTATTGAGGGTTCAAATCCCACAGTCTCCTTCAATTCTATCATATGTATTCTAGATCTAGGGGTTTTAATATGTTTTTTTATTTAAATTTAGATAAAGGTTTTAGCCTAAAATTGTTATTAAATCTTTCTTTTAATTACGATTTTGATCTAAAACTATTAACTAAAGTCATCTAAATTTTCATTGTTTGCGTGTTATGGTGGCTTTTGATGATGGTTTTCTTCCAGAAATTGTTATGTAAAGTGATTTTTATGATGATTTTGAAACTGCGATGAAAGAAAAGATATTTCCTTGTTAAGTGATGGTTTGAAACAATTATCAAAACCATTCCCTATAGCAGTGTTGCAATTTTGGAATCTATGATCAATGTCATTAAGGAATTATGGCTCTAGTGAGGGTAAGTGGAACAAGTAGGGCCCGCTAAGGTTGGTAAATCTATCTCATCACAATGATGTAGAGACATGGTTGGCTCCAAATAGAATGTAATTGTGGTGGGGTTCCCAACTAACTAATTATGTGCTGCCATAGAAGTGCTACTTGATGAATTCAATGTACCAAGATCAAAAGAGATAGTGGAATTCATTTAGCTAACCTATCCATATGTTTCCTTCTTTGGTGAACTTGCTCCTCTCCCTGTTTGACCTATGAAGAGAGGAAAGAGTGACAACTAGGGCTAAAGATTATTATGAATAAATATAATTGTAATACTATAAATATTTATAACCTTAACTACATTGTAATTATGCTCATAATCCACTTAAAAAAAATTCTATCATGATTTTTCAAGCCATTTATATTAAATTTGAGTTTTCTAACACTTATTGTATTCATTTGTAGATAATCACACTTTTCCATGAATTCTCTAATCACGTTGTTTTCACTTATTTTGACATATTCTAAACTTTTAAGCTATTCATAAAAATATTTCCAAGCTTATTCTTTCATTTAAATACTTTCCACATCATTTTCAAGCCTCTATTTACATTCCTTGTCTCTTTAAAATCCATCAACATATTATTTTATTCAAATATGCAACATGTTATTAACCCCTCTCCCATTAACTGGTACACCATCCCACAACCTCTTTGTGCCTAAGAATCATTCCCTTAAATCCCATTTCAATTCGACATCTTTTCATGTTTCCCCCATTTTCAGACCCCTTACTATTAGTGTGCGAAAATGACTGGGTTGACAACTTCCAAAACCTCTAACTCTTTTGTTTATCCTCTATTTCTCATGATTTTTTGTTTTGTTATATTCCTTGAAATCCTATTCCATAAACATACCATTTGTAGTTGGAAATAGCTAGCCTTTCCCCTATTCTATCCCTCTACTTTCCCTTATTGCGTTATTTCATATGGTCACTACTAGGCGAGTTGATCGTCAAGCCTACATCCGACACTTCCAGCTACTATGTTTCTCAACCATTTCTCATGATTTTTTGAGTGTGTTGGAATCCTTGCATTATATACTACAAGAACCACCCAATTTTACTCTTTAAATTATGGATTTGATAGCCCATTATAGCATCGACTTTCTTTTTCTTGTAAGCTAAAAATGAAGTAAAGTGAGTTGCATTCTGCAACAGTCTTGTGAAAGCCTTGCTGCACTTGTGTAAGATTTCTTCCACCTTCTTTCTCCTTATTTTTTTGTCCTTCAACCTCCCTCACAAAAACCCCTTTCCTCCATCTCCTTTCTTGGCTTGTGGTGGCGAGTTTTAGGTGATGTTTGGGGTGGCTATGTGCTACATTTTTCCAACCCCCAACAACATCTCCTTCCTCCTTATTTTTTCCTTGTTAATTTTAATATTCCTAACATTTTATATTAATAGGTTGAAGGTTATCAAGAGGTGGTAGTAGAAGGAAGTGGATAATACTTTATTTGGCTTACTAGGCATAGAAATTATGCGTTTTTGATTTTTATCTATTTTCTAGTGTAACATGAGCATGAAATGATTTGTGATACATTTTATTACCATGTTAGATATGATATATTATGTTCTCGCATGATTTTATTTTCTATGCATTTATTCATATGTTATGTGCTTTTTATTATTTTATGTGAATATAGCTTAAGTAGAGAGCATGCTAGAATATTATATATATTTATACATGGTGTTAAGTTGCTATAATTTTATATGTTATGCTAAGAATGTCTTACCATGTAATATTGTGATATTATGTAAATAGGTACATTGGTTAAGTTTTTAGCATTTTGTCCTTTGGTGAGTCTTAGCCTTGTGGATTTTGGATGAACTCATGTTTAATTAAATTTTTTTTATTAATGTATTAATATGTGTATTATTATTTAGTAGTGTTGGTATTATTTTAGGTTAAAATGGAGTTAAGGACATGTTTGGAAATTTCAAATTTAGCCACTCTTAGGGGAATTTTTGTCATTTTTGTCTAAATTTGTAAGATCAAAGGTCACCATTGTGTTCATTAGGTCATTTAAATACAATTTCATATATTATAAGTCTTAATTTAGAGTTGTATAACTTAACTTATAATTAAAATAAGTTTTAAGTAAATTAGAGAGTATATTAGTATTTTTCACATGTTGATGTCCCTTGGGGATGTTTAAAATGGTCTTAGGACATTAAGGTCATTATAATGTTGAATTATTAACCTTGGTTAGTGTTGGTTAGTAAAAAATAATTAGGTAAGTAAAATTTAGTTAATATGAGCGTAAAAAACCTTACAGGTAAATTTATTATTTTATGTGTTTAATTTTAGGTTTTACTCCAATTTTTAACTTATTCATGTTTAATATGTGGTTTTTAGGTGTTTTCTTGATTTTGGTAAATTAATGAGCTTAAATTTTGGTTAAATGGGCTTGAGCACAAATTTAGGGCTAATAAGGATAATTTGGTTGATTTACCTTTAACCTAACCTTATTAGGTCATATTTGATTTTAAGATAACCTTAAGGGTGTCCCAAGGTAAAACCTTTTGATGCAGGAGCATCTCCATCTCATTCTTCTCATGTTGAAGGGCAAGAATTAGCATATTTGGAGGTAGTACCAATTATTCTGAAAAATCTTGTACACCTTCGTAATAATACTAATAATGTTTCATTAAGTATTCTTGTAGTTATTAAATATGTTTGCAAGAAGAGGAATTTACTAATGATATCTAATGTGCAAGACAATGATAATGAAAGGGTTATAAAGTTGCAAGGGAGGTAAAACTACAAGATATGAAGCTTGATTATTAATTATTTTATGTATTATTATCATTAGGTTTTATGTAGCTTTGATATTTTATGTAAACTTTATAATATCTTATCATTTTAATTGTAACTTATTATGTATACCAGATGGACATAAGTTGGTTTAACTCTTATATAATTAGGCCAGTTGATTTGGGCTTAATTAAGGAGAGTTAAGCTCGGTCTCATTGTCATGTGTGTGTGTATGTATGCCTTGTACATTTGGTTGAATATAAATGAATTCAATTGAGCACTCAATGCATAAGAGGAATGATAGTTAAAACTCTTAGCCATATTTCTTCTTATCTTTCTCTCAAGTGAGGAGTGAACTTTAGGAACCATTATCTAAAGATATTAGAGGTTTCTCTTTAGAATTTATTTTGATCTTGGAGTAGACCAAAATCTACCATTCACATCGATATTGAAATCAAACATCTTCAAGTTTTCTTACTTTCTGTTAACTTTGTTGATAATCAAGCCAAACTCAAAGGTCCTACAGTTGTGAAAGATATCCATCTAATATCTTACATATCACCTTTGAAATAAGTGACTTGCTTCATTTATTTAATGTTATCCTTAAGTATTATTTTAGTGTATATGTGAATTCTTCATTTGATATTTTATGTGGAGTTTCATTAATTGACCTTACTGTACTCTTAATTTCATGTTAAGAACACAAGTATTGGAATAAATTCACATAGGTAATAAATGAATAATAATGATATAAATGTTACGCATTTTGTGAATATTTCATGTTATCTTCTAATGATGTGTTTAGTAGCCACATGAATGTAATGTCTATTTTGTCATATGAGTTTAATAATGAGTATAATGTATTATATACGAGCATGCTTTAATTTATGTATACCATGATCAATGTGCAACACGCTATGTCTTTTGGGTAACTTTGCTTACCAGTACATTACATGCTAATGCCTTTTGTGGCACTGTGTTGATCTTGTTAATTTTGGGAGAGAAGCCTGTGGTGTTTGTAGGTTGTTGATTATCTTTATTCTTTTGATGTTTTTTTTTTCTTGCAGTAAGTGCTATTAGGTATGATTATAGAGTGGTATTCGGTTATTTCGCGTTGCTCTGTTTAAGGAGTTCCACCTCCTAAATCTCTTTTCAATGCATTCTAATTAATCTTTTGCTTACTCATTTTATAATATTATATTGTGAAGCCAAGTGCTTTCTATGCTTGATTTTTATATGTGTTACTTTTAGCTTTACATTTGACATAGATTAGGTATAAGGAGTATATTTTTTTATGTTGGATGTATTAGAACACCCTTACATTTTATGTTTTGTAAATATTTTTAAAATAAAATTTTTTAATAGTAAAATTTTAGGGTGTTGTAAGAATAGTCAATTCGCAGCCTTTTTTTTAATAAAAAATAATAAATAAAATTGAAAACTACTGATGTTTAACATTAGATTTGAACAGAGGGTTACGATGTGCGTATCTCCTTAAATTTAAGGTTATCTGGTGTGACTCTAAAAACTCAAGCTTGTATCATATACTTTGTTTAAACTCATGATTATATCATACATGCTCATTGTAATTTATTATATTTTGGGAGAAATGCAAATTCAGAGTATAACCTTGAAATCCATAAATGATATATATTGTGAATTAGATGATGTATCATGTTGCTAAAAGAAAGTCAAAAGTTTATTAATCTTCACGTGCATCACGAATCGCCCATCAATTACCCATTAATTGTGAAATAAAGTCACCTTCTATTAAACTTTATTTCACAAGTGATAAACCAAGTGTCTATCTACTAATCGTTACTCATTAAAATAAAATAAAATAATTGTTATATTAAGTAGTATCACAAATTAATATCATTCTCTCCAAGAGAAGCGTGTATATTGATGCAGATTAGAGCCGTATTTTACTCAAACTATTACAATACCGAAAGGGACAAGCAATAAAAATTGCGAGGCACAAACTATAACAATGCCGACGAGGACAAGAAAACAAATGATCCAAGCAACCATACATTCAACTTCGAAGTGTCAGCCGCGGGGTAAGCCGTAAGTGATAGTGCTAGTCTCATAGATATCGCCGAGTTGGAAGGCGATATGTACTGCCTAGCTGTACCACATAATGTGGATCGTTTGTGGGTGGGATCGAGTAATATCTTGCTGGTCCCAAACTTCAAGGGAAACCCAAAGTGTTAGGGCGTGGAGACTTTGTCTGTTCTGTAGGGGGCATTCGCGTGTGGTTGCCCTAATACAGTTGATCCACACATATCTAGGGCATTTTGTTGTCTCTGGAGGCCGTACGACAATATATTCCCCATACACTATGGCATCGTCATCCATCACTCAAATCTACACCACTTATCTTCTGCACTCCTCAAAATAATAGAGAAAATTACATATTCTTATAGTCTTGGAACATTCGCGCCAATGCCATAAATTTATCTATATTATTTATTTTATATGAATTTTATATCATTCATTTTGCATCTTATTTTTAATAATCTTATTACAGATATTATTTATGACAAGTTTTTATTTCAAAGGTAGGTACAAATTTTTTTATCTTATAAAATATTCTACATTATTACTATTATATCTTTAATAATGACCCACTCATCACTCATCACTAACCCCCTCGTTACCACACTATAATTATTAGTTATAATTAATAAAAATTTATTAGTATTAATTATAATTAACAAAAAATAATTATAATAAATAATAATAATAATAATATCCATTGTAATGATAAAATAATAAATAATAAAAATGATATTAATCAAAATTGTAAATAATTAATATATACAAAAAATATATAAATATGAGCAAAAAATTTATAAGAATGATATTAATTATAACTATAACTTAATAATTAATAAAAATATTATTATTCATGATTATAAAAAAAGTAATCAATACAAGTAATATTTATTTTATTAATAAATAAATACTTTATAACAATAATATTAAGGATATATATTCTAAAAATAATGTTGAATATAGTTAAATAGAAATAATTAATAAGAAAAATATAAGCTATGCTTACTAATTATAATTAATAAAAAAAATATGAGTCTTAATTGCAATTCAATAATTAATAAAATAGTATTAATTATAGTCACAAGTAATTCATTGATGAGAATAATATTAATTGTAATGCTAAATTAGTATTTATCATAAATGATATTAATCATACATATAATAATTAATCAATAAGATTGATACTAATTATAATTTTCAATAAAAAAATTAATAATGACAATATTTATTATAACTATAAATTTATAATCAATAAGAATAATATCAATCTTTATTATAAATAACTATACCTAAAAATTAACAATTAATAATAATATTATTAATATTCATTATAAATAAACAATCAATACAAATAATATTAAATTTAGTGATAAATAAATAGTTTATAATATTAATATTAATCATAATTATTACAAATTTTGTTAATTGTTATTATAAAGAATTAATTATTCTTATTATTATTAAAATATTATTAGTAATAAATGTAATTAAATAAATTAATACAAATAATAGTAATTATAACTATAAATAGTTATTGAATAATAAAAAATATTGATTACAATGATAAATTAATAGATATTAAAAATAATATTAATCATTATTGTAATACCCCTAAATTTTGAACCATAAAATTTTCTTTTGAAAACAATGTGGAATCGTATTAAAATAAAAATAGAGGATGCTACAGCCACATCAATCATGAAAGAAATATGATCATCACTTAACACATGATTAATGTAAGGCAAAATAAAACGACAAACAAAATAATGCATGTACCAATAATATAATAGTGATAACAAGAAGATGAGAATAATATAGATGAGGGGGATTCATGAAATTCAAATATAAAAATTAAAGCCAAGAATTTAAATAACTAGAAAGAGCAAAAATATCCTAATGCAGTGAGCAAAACCAATATAAACCGGTTATCCTAACTCTCAAGTAACAATATATAAACCTCAAACCCCAAGCAATGACTAGTTATTGACCCACAGTATTGTCCTCAACATACTGAAGTTGAGAGTCGTAACCTAACAGATCATCCCCTACTCATTGGAACAAAAGACAAATCATTATAGTAACCACTTAAATGTAGTATCACATAGTGAAGTAAAATAAACTACCTAAACTATGGTAAATGCTCAAGCTACACATTGAGGTCACATAGTAGCATAGTACTAACCATACTTAAATAGTATAACATCCAAGCTCATAATTGTAATAAAACATCGCATGCTCGCATAAGAATCACGGAAGAATAATAATACAAATCACGCATTAGATTCACATAGCATAAAACATATTATAAATATTCATTTAGTAACAACATATTTTTCAGTTATTAAGATGATTGGTTCAGCCACACCAAGTTCTCTACTAAGAAAAAAAGTCATGGCAGCATACACACACACATAATGGGATAACACATCCACCATATGTAGTTTAAAAACATCAAATGAGATTTTCTCCAGGAATACCACACCTATTGCACATCTAGTGCACCTTCCATGAGAGCTAATATAGATTGGGATACCACACCAACTACATATGATCATAATACATCAAGGGGACTTTTAATTGAATACCTCACCAATATTTTGAAGGATTTTAGAATGGGTATTATAGTACTACCCCCCTTAAAAGAGACTTCTTCCTTAACATCCAAAAAAGAAAACATTATTGTAGGCTTAAAACATGACAAATCCCTAAACCTTCACGCAAAATAAAATAACTTGTAAGAGTTAGTACATGAGAGAAGGGTGCTACCCCTTTAAAACAGAGAATATGTAAGCTACCTAACACACCTAAGTGAACAACTTTGGATATACTTCATCATGATTTCTTACTCAGACTCCTAGGCGGCCTCCTCATCTCCATGGCATGACTACAATACCTTCACTAGTGTGACAACCTTTGAATGCATCTCTCAAGTCTTAGTATCAAGGATTCCTAATTGTTAGTCTTCATATGCCAACGCGTCTTTGAGCTCAATTGCCTCTAGCTACATGATGTGTGATGCATATGCCACGTACTTTCTCAACTAGGAGATTTAGAAGATGTTATATACACACGGAAAATTAACGAGTAAAGCAAGGTTGTAAGCAACCTCTCCAACCCAATCTAAAATCTAGTACGACCCAATGTACTTCAAGCTAAGCTTTCCCTTCCAACTAAAGTGTGTCAGTACATTGGTTGGTGAGAGGTTCAAAAGAACTCGGTCACCCACCTTATAGCCATCTATCCTCCTCCATAGGTTGGAATAACGCTTTTCCTATCCCAGGTAGCCTTCATATAATCTCTTATTAGCCTAATTTTCCTTGTAGTTTCCTATGTCATCTATATTCCTAACACAACTGCTTCACTAGAGTCTCTCTAACATAATGGATTACATCACTTCCATCTAAAGAGTGCCTCAAAAGGTATCATCCCTATGCTTGCATGATGATTGTTGTTGTAGGAAAACTCAATTAAGTCTATACAATCTTCTTAACTACTTTGAAACTTGATTACGCACACCTTAATAATATCTTCCAAGGTCTGAATAGTGTGTTCAGTTTAACTATCTATAGCTAGATAGAAAGTAATGCTTACTTTTGTTAGAAGTGCAATAAGAATTTGAAAATTCATTTCGATACAATGTTCTTGGGCACCATATGGTACTGCACTACATGCTTCCTATAAGCACTAGCCAACTGCTCCATAATCTAAATTGACTTCATTGGTATAAATAATATTAAGTTGGTTATTTAGTCAACCACAACCCATATTGAATCCGAACTACTATGTAACCTTAGTAATCCGACTTTAAAATCAATCAACACACTATACCACTTCCACCCAGGGACCTCCAAGGGATGAACCAACCCTGTTGAACGTTTATGCTCAAATTTGACCTTCTAAATTCTAATAGGTCAAGCACCTAACCATAAAGTCTGCAACCTCCTACTTCACATAGAGTTACCAATAAATATACTTTAGGTCCTTGTACAAATTACTCCCTCTAGGATAGAGGGAATAAAGCACACAATGACCTTCCTTTGGAATCCTCTTCTTATGTTCCATTATCATCAACTTATCCCAATCATCCAAACAATATTGCATAATCATCATTTAACAAAAAACAATCACCACAAGTGTTCTCAACTCTACTTCGGTTATCAAGTAATATTAAGGTGATCAGTTGGTAACTTTAACTTAATTTAAGAGGAAATACAATCCTACTTCCAAGATCCCTTGTCAAGGAATCCATAAACTTACTTCTAAGATCACTTGTCATGGAAGCCACACAATCACCAATCATGTGAACATAATAACTAGAACCCAAATCCTTAGGTATGCTTACCCCCATAGGGTTTACGATTTAACCTATAAAAGTATAAGCGAGTCTTTTAACCCGAAGGTATTCCTTATATCTCTAGTTAAGTAAGCACAATCATTTACGATATCTCTAATAAAGGAATTCATAGTCAACTCTTAGACAAATATTAACCACTCAAGACCAATTTGCTCATAAATCTATTGAAAGAACACTAATCATTTATGTGAACAACAATTTTGGATATAATAGATTGCATCACCATAAAATAAATCTACACGCCAATTTTGAAAAAATATATAAAAAAATACTATAATGAGAAACTTATCTCCAAAAACCATAAAAAAGTTATTATGAAAAATTACTATTCAAGTTAAAATACTATTCATAATAAGGTTAATATTCAAGATAGGATCAAACTTGTCAAAATATCTATATATCTCACAAATATCTAATCTTTCTTACAAGGATTATTATGTCCTTTTTATAGTTAAAACCTGTAAAATACTAAATAAATATATACAAAAATCTATAAATCATGAAATTTAACCTTAGCTCATTTATAACATAATTATACCCTAAAATTAGCCCACCAAAACAAAAAAAAAATCCATAACTTTCAACATGCTTGTAAGTGAATCCTGAAAATTTATAAAATTATCAATGTTAGCATGATAAACAACATGGAAATTATAAAATTGTATAAAAATTGCAAAATACATGCATTTTTACCAAAAATACCCTTAATCATGTGCAAAATTTACCCTAAAAAATCATAACTAACCCTATATATTGGCAAAACTTAATATATTCTTTATTAAATTTTACCTAAACATATAAATGAATCTAATGGAATAATTAAAATAGTATAAGAATATCAATAACTAGCCAAGAAGGACAAAGAGCAAATACCACCCCAAAATGAAGCAAAGGCGTCCAAATCATTATCATGGCACCCTTGAAAATAAAATATTCCATCCAAACTCTTAAGTTAGATTTAAGTAAATTCCAAGATAAATAAAACAAATCCTTTCCTAAGGCTAGAATCAAATATCCCTTGAAAATCCTTCAAAATATAAGAAAATAATACATAAAAACACATAAGAATAAGAATAACAAGCTTAAGGAAAAATCAAGAGGAGGAGCTTACACCCTTTGAAAGAGGAGAAAGAACAAGAGGAACCCATTTTATAATTTTCATTAATGACCCAAGATCTAACCTATTTTACTTACTTAAAAAAAACAATGTTAGATCATAGAATTGTAGAATAAAAATTAACGAAGAACTAAGTGCGGATAATGAGAGAGAATGGATAAAAAAAAAGAGAGAAGAAAATAGGGGAAGGCTTTCCCACAAGAAAAGGGAAAAGAGAGCAAAGATGACACACAAAGGATATAGACTAAAGACTTAAGTGTTTAGTATATTTTAGGAAACTTAAGCCTTAATATTTGGAAAATGTTTTGTTAATTATCTAAAATAACAAGAGGGTGGATCCAAATAAGAGAAGATTATGGGAGTATTAAAATATATCTTATAAAAAAATAAAAGACTGAGAAGAATCTCATAAATTTTAAATGAGAATGGAAGAATAAACATTGGTTTTGATGACTACTTATGTCCAAAAATATCTAATTAAATTCAAAAAAATTAAAAAAAATTATATATTATTTTTAATTTATTTAGGGCTCAGTAAGACTAAAATATAGTGATCTTTGAAGTTTCATAAATTTCTAATAGTTAAAAAGGCTTTCCAGGGCTTTAAACACACAATTACGACATATCGATACAATAACTAATATTTTTTTGGCCAACAACTTAGTTTGAAAATTTTAAAATTTGTAAGAGACTCAAAATATATATATGAAAACTCGAATATTTACACACAATAAGGGTTTTAGAAGAGTTTGAAGGTCAAAAGTGGTTTGAAAGTCTCATAGAATACAAAATCATAAGAAAAACTAAGAAATCTTAAATGAAATGATTCAAAAATGTGATTTAAATTCTTAAAAGTATGTAATAAAACATTAAAATAGTATAAATTTATCTCCAAAAATACATATCTAACATCAATCAGGTTTTCAAAAACACGAGGTATAACAAGTAGTTTTTTGAAGAATTTTCAATATTTTTGAATTTGTATTTTGCACAAATAAATTTTTTTGGATGTTTTGATTTTTTAAACTATATATATTTTGGTTTCGTAGCTCATTTAAATTTGAATTATTTTGATTATCCATAAGATTCAATTATAATTAAATTAAATAGGATTCATTATAAAATATAAAATGAAGAAGTATGTATATTTGAGAGATAGTTGTATAATTTGATGTCAAGAAAGATGGAGAGTATAGTGTGTAAATTATTGAGTGATATAGTGGATATTTATTTCTATTTACCTTTTTTTAAAATTTGATTAAGCCTAAAAATTTTATTTTGAAAGTATCAGCTCTAACCTATCATTTAGAGTATGTCACATGTCCTTTTTTTTATTTTACAAAAATGAGTTATTTTATGACTTTTTTTAATTAAAATAAAATTATCCTATATTTTACATTTATTACATCATTTGATGAAATTGTAACCCCTAAAAATTGGAATTCCTATGCTATTTTAAAATTTTAATAGGATATCTCTACGAAAAAGTACTATGTACATTCGTTTTACCTCATTTAGTGTTTTAAGCCAGAAAACATCTTACTATTCTTAGTGAGAAAGGTTTATCCACATCAAACCACTTTTTTTTAGGACATCAACATGAAAAGAAACTTCAAAGAATTAGAGAAAAAACTTACAAGAGGTCATATGCTTAGAATAAAAGCATCATACATCTATCAAAACAATAAGAGGTCACATGTTTTTGTTTTGTTTCCAATTTGGCTTGTTTTGTTAGGTATGTAACAACCTTGAATCCATACTAGCTGCAAGTAGTTACCTCAAACTCTTTTCAAGATTGAGAATATAACATTTCCATTTATAGCAGTTGAATATTTCATTTAAACAAGTTAATTGTGAATAGAAAAACATTAAAAAACGTGATGTGTGACCGCCACATTTAGTTTAAGTTTGATTCCCTCTACCATTCTTACACTAAGTAATAAAGCTAAAATATTACTCTGCTTAAATTTAAAAAAAAAATCATAAGAAGCATATAAGAAATTATATTACATATTTACATTGTTTTTATATAATAAGATATGGGACCAAGATTACAATCGACAAGGAAAAAAATTACAAAAAGGAACAAAAAAGCTTAAGTATTATTTGTGTCAAAAGATGCACCGAATAGTTTTAACTCCCAACCCAAAATTACTATCTAACAGGTGGAATTCACAATCAATCCTATAAAGTCATAACCATCCATTCAATACATAGTGGACCATAAAATGGAACCCATCAACAATACGACTCTGAGTAAACCACTACATAGAGCACATAGATGGTATCGCAAGAGAAATGTGGCATAAACACATCGAATTATACATGCGATAACATACTACAATAACATGCTAGGTAAGTAGTTATCACCAAGATCACATGCTCAACATAACATTGTGCTTTAACCAAAATTAAAAAAATCAATAAACCAAAATATACCAAGGTTGTTTCATGAAGAGGAAACACCAAACCATTATTTATCATTTTCCATAACAATCAAATCATATCTTATAAATCTTAACCAACCATACCAAAAAGTTCTAAAACACCACATGTAGGGCATGAAGGTAACTATCGAACATAGGTAGGGCACGAAGGAAACTACTGGACTACCGAATCCAAAATTAATTCCAAAAACCATGTAATATTTACGTTTATTTTATTTACTTGAGTGGAGATAATATCAACCCAGAGACACTAAGGTATTTATGTCATATTAGCACACAAAGGCAACATCATATCCTACCAACTACCAACCCAATGACACTAAGGTACCTTAGTTGTATTGTCACACAAAGGAATCATACTAACCTACCTAGAAGGATACCTAATCCATAATTATGCATACCCTCTAAGAAATCTGAAGAACTAAGTAGAGTATGATATAGGGTTTGGCTGGGGCACTAAGGCACACAAGAAAAATCGAAACCAAATTGTGGGCTAAGCCACATATTTAGGGTAGCTAACCCTAAAAGGCCATAATTTTTTTTTTACCTTGAGATCTTTCATTTTGGATATTATTATTTTATTTGGCGATAGTGAATATCACATAATACACAAGCAATTTCAATTTCCACACATAACCATTTTGCCTTATTTTTAATTATTTAATTCAACCATAAGGTCAGCGGTTAAACTAAAGTTAAAGTTAATACTAAGGTCAACCTAATAATCAATTAAGACCATCATATGTCTAATTATTCCCATTGAAGTGCATTGGGTAATAAATGATCAAGATTCCCTTAAAATCGTAATTACCACAATATTATCTATATTGAATGTTTAACTTTATTTTACTATCAATTTCTTGTGAAAATACTAAAATAAAATAAACTGCACCATTTTAGCATGAAAAATAACTATTTTACCCTCACTCATGAATAAGCATATAAAACCCTTACATGCATTCTAACTTACAATTAATCGTATGCTTCCATACTTAACATTGAATAACACATGCTAGAAACATACATGTTGGAATAATATAAATATGGTACACTTAAATTATAATTCCAATCATAGAGCATAAAAATAATAATCATGAGAAAATAAGCCTAAATATTCTCAACCTATCATGTTATACACTGACATCCTCATAAATAATGCATAACTTAATTCACAACA
This sequence comes from Tamarix austromongolica, assembly GCA_039764185.1. Classification (NCBI taxonomy): domain Eukaryota; kingdom Viridiplantae; phylum Streptophyta; class Magnoliopsida; order Caryophyllales; family Tamaricaceae; genus Tamarix; species Tamarix austromongolica. Next base: position 15,561,303 of record CM077819.1, read on the forward strand.
TTAAATCTATTATAAAATGTTTTTGTACACTTATTATTATAAATAAATTTACATGCTCAAGACATATAATTTCATGCTAGCATACTTTTAAAAATAAATACAATATAATAAGGCATGATTAGGGAAATACATACAACATAACATAATGAAATCCTAATATGTTATCATGAAATTTTCATATTCTTAGAAGGGAATATGGTTGTAATCCCCCAAAAATTTCGAAAACCTATATTTTTTAATAAATTACTTTTATTTGGAATATAATTGCTTTTATATTATTTATTTTCATTATTTTATGGATTTTAGAGTATGTAAATTTGGATAAAATTATTTAATAAATTAAAAATAAATAATTTGCTATTTATCATATCGTTTTATTTAAATAATTTTTCAAAACTAATATTTTACTAACCTTATCTTTTTTTTAAATCAATATATTAGATTATAATGAATTAAATTATTTAATTAAATAAATTATCCAGAATATTATATTTTATGATTTATAAAATTAATTTAAATTATTTCCCCTATTTTCCCATTTTTCCTTTTTCTTTTCCTCCTCCTTTTCTCCTTTTCTTCTTCCTCCTCTTTTCCCCCTTGGGCCGCCCGCCCGGCCTGCTCCCCCTCTCCCCTGCGCGTTGGGCCTTCGGCCCGCCTCTCCCTCTCCCCCTCGGCCCTCTCTCTCTCGCGTGCCCAGCCCGGCCGGTCCCCCTGTTTTTTCTTTCTTTTCCCCTGGACCGGCCAGCCATTGCTTGCCTTTTCCCCGACCGGCCGCCACAGCCCTTCTTCCTTCTTCTTCCCCCAGGCGTCGACAGCAGCCGACCCTCTGCAGCTGCCGCCCGACCACCTGCGCCTGCCGCCGCCTGTCGCCGCCTGCTCCTGCATCTGTCCCTGCTGCCCCTCTCTCTACCCCGTCCTCTTTCCCTCTATTTCGAGCCACGCCACCCTACACCCTAACCATGTCTGCAACCTCCCCCTTCCCCGTCGCCACCCAACCCCTGCGCCGACCCTTGCCACCACCCCCTACTGCCCTGCACCCCCACGCTGCCCCCTTGAGCCCTACACTTCCTCCCTTCTCCACCCCTTCTTTCTTTTCTCTCAATTTTTCCCCTTATCACCAACCACCTTCGCCGCCTTGCCGCCGCCGCATCCGCCGCCCTTAGCCGCCGCGAAACCATCCCCGACCACCTCTTACACCCCCTCTTCACTCCTGCATCCTTATCTTGCCTCTAAACCTCCCCCAACCACCCTCTTTTCTAGCCCAAAGATCTCAACCCGAACATGGCTCATTTTCTTTTCCACTTCACCTCTTCGAGCCTCTCCCCTTTCTTCTTCTGCATGAAACTCACGCTGCTCATGCAGCGTGAGCTCTCCTTTATGTAAAAAAAAAAAAAATGATTTGGCTAATTTCTAAGGTATAATGGTGTTTTATATTAAGTATTTTTACTAATTAAATTTTATAAAGTTGATACTTGGATTTTATTTCTAACGTGTATATGATGGATATTATTCTTAGGTGTTGATTTGCTAATTGTGCTTGGTAAGGTTTGATAACTTTGCGAGATTAAGGTAACCGTTAAATCTCGCTTAAATGCATGGATTAACGCATGTTATCACATTAGGCATTATCAATATGTATTATGCTTGATATATGTTACTTAGCATTATCATATGTGGTTAATGTGGTTGTTGATGAAAAGGAAGCATGATAGATTGATGATGTGTATGGGAATAATATTTTGTGTAATAATTTGGTGGTTAGGGAAAATATAAATTATTATCCTTGTTGTGATATGCTATGGTGATTTTTATTACATGTGTAACATTTTGTTAGCATTAGGGGGGTGATTTTAATAATGTATATTGTATATGAGTATGGCCTAAGAGTAAAATGGTGAATGTGTTAATCAAGGGAGAAAATAGTAATTTTGGAGTAGGGGTAAAATTGTAATTTTGTGAACAAAGGATGGAAGAGTAATTTTTGTATATAAAAGGGGCAAGTTGGTAATCTTGTTAAAAAGAATGGCAATTTGGTAAATTGTAATAAAGGGACAATTTAGTAATGTTAAAATAAAAGGGCAAAATTGTAATTTTATAATTAAAGGGCAAAATAGTAATTTTATGGTTAAAGGACGAAATGATAATTTTACAATCTAAGGGCGGAATGGTAATTTGAAAATTAAAGGAGGTAAGATAGTAATTTTATAATTAAGGATAAATGGGAATATTATAAGGAAAAGGGCGATATGGTAATTTTTGGGAGTTAAGGGGTAAAATTGTAAGTTTGAAGGTAGAGGGGTAAAACGGTAATTGTGTAAATCAAAGGGGTAAAAATGAACATTGGAAAGGAGTAAATTGGAAATAATAATTATTGAGAAGGGTAAAATAATAAGTTAAATAACACAAGGGTAATTTGATAATTTAATAGTAGAGAAGGGTAAAATGGTAAATATGATAAATGTGAGGGGTAAGTTGGTAATTTAACCGACTAGAGAGTATTTTCGTAATTTTGGATAATGGAGTAGAGTAGTTTGATAATTATGACAATTAGGAAGGGCGATTCGGTAACTTAAATAACAAAAGGGTAATTTGGTAATTTCACCAACCGAAGGGCAATTTGGTAATTTTGACAATGAGGAATGGTAGTTTGGTAAATGAGAATAAAGGACGGTGAATTGGTGATTAACTAAATAAAGGGTTAATTTGGTAATTAGGATAAGGAGGAAGGGTAATTTGGTAATTTGACCAACTCAAGGATAATTTATTAATTATGATAAAGGAGGAAGGGGCAAAGTGGTAATCTAACCAATTAAATGAAAAGTATATTAAGTGTAATAATTATTAAGGGGGAATTAACGTCCTAATAAGTATGATAGATAATTTAGTAACCTAAATCGAATAAGGGATAACTTGGTGATTTTGTAACAAGGAGGGTAACATGGTAATTTATCAAATAAGGAGGGGTGATGTAGTGATTTTATAAGTAAAGTGGTAAATAAGTAGTTCGTATCTAGTGTATCATTATGATTGTGGAATTCGTGACATGGCTCTATTAGTGTTGATTAACGAGGCAAGAATGTTTGATGATTAGCAGGTATCACGAGAATGAGTTTGAATTCGGAATTAGATGAGTTTAGGATGGCCTTAATGATTCTCCTATGTTACTTTGGATGACCATCTGAATAAGAAATTTTTGATGATATCTAAACGATTAAAAGAGGATAATTATCGTATTTTTGTGTTTTTGTGATCACTATTAATTAAGATATTAATACTTAAAGTGAAAGACCTCGAGATCGGGAATGGTGACTCCTTAGGGGTCGCTACCCTAAGGACGTGGTTTAGTCCACGATGGTTTGGTATTTGCTGGTGTGCCTTTGAGCCCCAGCCAGGCCCTATATCTACTCTATCTAGCTCTACGGACCTAGTTAGGGGGTATGCATACTTAAGGATTAGGTGTCCTTGTCGGTAGGGTACTGAGTTAGCTTTATGCACCAGTACGACCAGGGTACCTTTGCGTCCCTGGGTTACTAGTTGAAGGGTACTGAGTTGCTGTTATGCGCCAGTGCGACCGGTGTACCTTTGTGTCCCGGGTTATTGATCTCCCTATCGAGGCAAATAAATATGATTGATGTGCTGATTTAAGAAAGGAAAGATACTATAATTGAAAGTGGAATATTAATGAGCCGGGCCCAGCGATTTATGGTATTGAGTACCGGTCCACCGGTTATAATAGTGGCCAGGAGCGTTGTGCCCTGGGTGATGATTCTTTATATATCCCGGTCCGCCGGTTATAATAGTGGCCAGGAGCGTTGTGCCCTGGGTGATGATTCTTTATATATCCCGGTCCACCGGTTATAATAGTGGCCAGGAGCGTTGTGCCCTGGATGATGATTTTATATTCCGGTCCACCGGCAATAATAGTGGAGGTCCCGAGCTCAATAAAAATTTATTGTGAATGAGTTATGGAAAAATACTAGTCCTTGAGACTGTTGATTAATGGCCTCAAGGCCCGAAAAATATCTCGATTACTGATCATGGCCTATTTGATATTGGTTGATTGATTATGGAATATATGAAAGTGAATTTTACGTATACGCCATTAATGTATGATTGAGTTATTGGATGTACAAAGAATTGGATTTGAATACCATGTTTCTACCTATGGTCATATCTGAATGTAGTAGTATCATGTGTAATATGTGTGCCTGTATTTTAAGTGCGTTTTTAAAGGGTTACTCAGTACCGTAGTACTGAAGGGTTCCCTTCATGGGGCCCCTGCCTATTCAATGGGCAGTACCCCTTGCAGGTTGTGTTTCAGGTGCTATTCAAGTGGGCCCTTGGGGAGAGCGTAAGGTACTGTCCGGAAATTTTTAGGGTTTTAAATTGTCTCATTTAAATTCAACGTATTGTTATTTCGTAATCACCGTGATCGAAAGTTTTCTCTTGTAAAGTATTTACTGTGCTACTCTGATATTCAAATGCTTAAGTTCTCGTGAAATTTTATTTTACTCCTTTAGCCTTAGCACTTAGTACTAGAACGGTATGAATGAACCGGTCTGGTACTAAGTGTGGCGGTAATACTCCCAAAATTCACGGTTTATTAAATCGCTTCCGCAATTATCTTTCAATAAAACGAAATTTTTCAGTAGTGAATTTTGGGGGTGTTACAATATGGTATCAGAGCGTTGGTTTCGATAACCATGCTTTAGTTTTGAAAATTTTTGGTTTTATAATGTTTTCCTCATTTCCAAAAATAATTACATTCGGAATTGATTCTAAAATTCCCTCCAATTTCAAATATTGAGTTGATACGACAAGTTACACCTCTTTCAATTTTAAATGTTTTACACAGACACCTCAATTGGTGTTAGGGTTATTTTCGAGCACTCTGGTAAATTTCAAGTATTTTAGGCTGGTACCACAAGTTGGTATCAGGTATTCTCATAAAACCTGTCTCGATTTTTTTTAATGTTTTGAGCTGATACTACAAGTTAGTATCAAGGTATTTCACATAGGTTTTTTTTTCAAGTTCAATTATTCCAAAAAGGAGTTTTCAACCTATCTCTCCTTGGTTTCGAGAGAACCGGATTAGTCCTGAGAGTTGGGTATGGGTAGACTAAGTGACGTAGGTTTAGATCACTTAGCTTGAGGAAATAGCACCTTCCCTAACAGACTTTTGTTTTACAGCTAACTCGACATGGACCGAGAGGGACGAATCGATAACTTAGAGAGGGCGTTCGAGGTGCTTATGGGATTAGCTCAACGCTCCGCGTTGCCTCAACCTCAAGCTAACTTGCCTTCAACAAGTATCGGAGAAGATTGGCTCGATAGAGTTTCACGTCATCGACCTCCGACCTACGATGGGAAGGAAGATCCCGTGGTCTTAGAAAGTTGGGTACGAGATTTCGATAGGACTTTCGAGGCACTTAACTGTCCTGAGGAACAAAGGACAAACATCGCGGCATATTTCCTACGAGGACCAGCCGATACTTGGTGGGAAGATCTTCGAACTCAAGGAAGACGACCGGCATCATGGGAAGACTTCAAAACCGCCATCCGTACGCGTTTCTACACGGAAAGTCTCAAGAGGGCCAAACTTAAGGAATTTATGGAGCTGACACAAGGAAACCTATCGGTTCGAGAGTACTACGCACGATTCACGGAATTGCTGAGGTTCGCCCCCGGAATAGCAGCTAGCAAGGCAACGACAATCTTTCAATTCGAGCAAGGACTTCGATTCAACATCCGAAGCATGATGGGCGCTGACATCTTCCACGACCTGAGTACGCTATACGAACGGGCATGTAATGCTGATGCCTTGATCCAAGAACAAGCCTCCATCCTAGGCAAGAGAAAGAACGAAGAGACTGAGACCGAGACAAGGAGTCATCGCCCCAGTAGCAAAGTTTTGCGGGAACAGTCTCAACTTCAAACCAAAGCTCCGTGTAAGAAGAATCATAGTATTTCCAAAGCAAAGCCTAGCAAGAGACCGGACCGACACTACCACTACCGACGTTGCAAAAGAGATCATCCAGGCAAGGATTGCAGGGGAAAGCTGATTCAGTGCCATGATTGTGGACAACTTGGGCATAGAAGCTTTGAATGCTACAGTGCGCCCCGTGAAGGATTTCCAAGGCCACAACAGCCATCGGTTCGGCAAGATCAAGCGCTAGAGTAATACGTTCAGCCTCAATAGCCAAAGGAGACGAGCAAGCATTCAATCATAACCTAACCTCTTCTAGCTTACCTTCAAGTTCCTTGTAGTGGTTGTATTGCTTTTCGTGTGTGTAATTATTTTTTTTTCCTTATTTAAGTAAGTTTTTCTTTAAGGGGGTAGTTACCCCCCAAGTAACTTAGGATCCCTGTTGTAACCCTAGTGCTAAGGCCCAAACTTCGGGGACGAAGTTTCTCTTTAAGGGGGTAGTGATGTAATCCCCCAAAAATTTCGAAAACCTATATTTTTTAATAAATTACTTTTATTTGGAATATAATTGCTTTTATATTATTTATTTTCATTATTTTATGGATTTTAGAGTATGTAAATTTGGATAAAATTATTTAATAAATTAAAAATAAATAATTTGCTATTTATCATATCGTTTTATTTAAATAATTTTTCAAAACTAATATTTTACTAACCTTATCTTTTTTTTTTAAATCAATATATTAGATTATAATGAATTAAATTATTTAATTAAATAAATTATCCAGAATATTATATTTTATGATTTATAAAATTAATTTAAATTATTTCCCCTATTTTCCCATTTTTCCTTTTTCTTTTCCTCCTCCTTTTCTCCTTTTCTTCTTCCTCCTCTTTTCCCCCTTGGGCCGCCCGCCCGGCCTGCTCCCCCTCTCCCCTGCGCGTTGGGCCTTCGGCCCGCCTCTCCCTCTCCCCCTCGGCCCTCTCTCTCTCGCGTGCCCAGCCCGGCCGGTCCCCCTGCTTTTTCTTTCTTTTCCCCTGGACCGGCCAGCCATTGCTTGCCTTTTCCCCGACCGGCCGCCACAGCCCTTCTTCCTTCTTCTTCCCCCAGGCGTCGACAGCAGCCGACCCTCTGCAGCTGCCGCCCGACCACCTGCGCCTGCCGCCGCCTGTCGCCGCCTGCTCCTGCATCTGTCCCTGCTGCCCCTCTCTCTACCCCGTCCTCTTTCCCTCTATTTCGAGCCACGCCACCCTACACCCTAACCATGTCTGCAACCTCCCCCTTCCCCGTCGCCACCCAACCCCTGCGCCGACCCTTGCCACCACCCCCTACTGCCCTGCACCCCCACGCTGCCCCCTTGAGCCCTACACTTCCTCCCTTCTCCACCCCTTCTTTCTTTTCTCTCAATTTTTCCCCTTATCACCAACCACCTTCGCCGCCTTGCCGCCGCCGCATCCGCCGCCCTTAGCCGCCGCGAAACCATCCCCGACCACCTCTTACACCCCCTCTTCACTCCTGCATCCTTATCTTGCCTCTAAACCTCCCCCAACCACCCTCTTTTCTAGCCCAAAGATCTCAACCCGAACATGGCTCATTTTCTTTTCCACTTCACCTCTTCGAGCCTCTCCCCTTTCTTCTTCTGCATGAAACTCACGCTGCTCATGCAGCGTGAGCTCTCCTTTATGTAAAAAAAAAAAAAAATGATTTGGCTAATTTCTAAGGTATAATGGTGTTTTATATTAAGTATTTTTACTAATTAAATTTTATAAAGTTGATACTTGGATTTTATTTCTAACGTGTATATGATGGATATTATTCTTAGGTGTTGATTTGCTAATTGTGCTTGGTAAGGTTTGATAACTTTGCGAGATTAAGGTAACCGTTAAATCTCGCTTAAATGCATGGATTAACGCATGTTATCACATTAGGCATTATCAATATGTATTATGCTTGATATATGTTACTTAGCATTATCATATGTGGTTAATGTGGTTGTTGATGAAAAGGAAGCATGATAGATTGATGATGTGTATGGGAATAATATTTTGTGTAATAATTTGGTGGTTAGGGAAAATATAAATTATTATCCTTGTTGTGATATGCTATGGTGATTTTTATTACATGTGTAACATTTTGTTAGCATTAGGGGGGTGATTTTAATAATGTATATTGTATATGAGTATGGCCTAAGAGTAAAATGGTGAATGTGTTAATCAAGGGAGAAAATAGTAATTTTGGAGTAGGGGTAAAATTGTAATTTTGTGAACAAAGGATGGAAGAGTAATTTTTGTATATAAAAGGGGCAAGTTGGTAATCTTGTTAAAAAGAATGGCAATTTGGTAAATTGTAATAAAGGGACAATTTAGTAATGTTAAAATAAAAGGGCAAAATTGTAATTTTATAATTAAAGGGCAAAATAGTAATTTTATGGTTAAAGGACGAAATGATAATTTTACAATCTAAGGGCGGAATGGTAATTTGAAAATTAAAGGAGGTAAGATAGTAATTTTATAATTAAGGATAAATGGGAATATTATAAGGAAAAGGGCGATATGGTAATTTTTGGGAGTTAAGGGGTAAAATTGTAAGTTTGAAGGTAGAGGGGTAAAACGGTAATTGTGTAAATCAAAGGGGTAAAAATGAACATTGGAAAGGAGTAAATTGGAAATAATAATTATTGAGAAGGGTAAAATAATAAGTTAAATAACACAAGGGTAATTTGATAATTTAATAGTAGAGAAGGGTAAAATGGTAAATATGATAAATGTGAGGGGTAAGTTGGTAATTTAACCGACTAGAGAGTATTTTCGTAATTTTGGATAATGGAGTAGAGTAGTTTGATAATTATGACAATTAGGAAGGGCGATTCGGTAACTTAAATAACAAAAGGGTAATTTGGTAATTTCACCAACCGAAGGGCAATTTGGTAATTTTGACAATGAGGAATGGTAGTTTGGTAAATGAGAATAAAGGACGGTGAATTGGTGATTAACTAAATAAAGGGTTAATTTGGTAATTAGGATAAGGAGGAAGGGTAATTTGGTAATTTGACCAACTCAAGGATAATTTATTAATTATGATAAAGGAGGAAGGGGCAAAGTGGTAATCTAACCAATTAAATGAAAAGTATATTAAGTGTAATAATTATTAAGGGGGAATTAACGTCCTAATAAGTATGATAGATAATTTAGTAACCTAAATCGAATAAGGGATAACTTGGTGATTTTGTAACAAGGAGGGTAACATGGTAATTTATCAAATAAGGAGGGGTGATGTAGAGATTTTATAAGTAAAGTGGTAAATAAGTAGTTCGTATCTAGTGTATCATTATGATTGTGGAATTCGTGACATGGCTCTATTAGTGTTGATTAACGAGGCAAGAATGTTTGATGATTAGCAGGTATCACGAGAATGAGTTTGAATTCGGAATTAGATGAGTTTAGGATGGCCTTAATGATTCTCCTATGTTACTTTGGATGACCATCTGAATAAGAAATTTTTGATGATATCTAAACGATTAAAAGAGGATAATTATCGTATTTTTGTGTTTTTGTGATCACTATTAATTAAGATATTAATACTTAAAGTGAAAGACCTCGAGATCGGGAATGGTGACTCCTTAGGGGTCGCTACCCTAAGGACGTGGTTTAGTCCACGATGGTTTGGTATTTGCTGGTGTGCCTTTGAGCCCCAGCCAGGCCCTATATCTACTCTATCTAGCTCTACGGACCTAGTTAGGGGGTATGCATACTTAAGGATTAGGTGTCCTTGTCGGTAGGGTACTGAGTTAGCTTTATGCACCAGTACGACCAGGGTACCTTTGCGTCCCTGGGTTACTAGTTGAAGGGTACTGAGTTGCTGTTATGCGCCAGTGCGACCGGTGTACCTTTGTGTCCCGGGTTATTGATCTCCCTATCGAGGCAAATAAATATGATTGATGTGCTGATTTAAGAAAGGAAAGATACTATAATTGAAAGTGGAATATTAATGAGCCGGGCCCAGCGATTTATGGTATTGAGTACCGGTCCACCGGTTATAATAGTGGCCAGGAGCGTTGTGCCCTGGGTGATGATTCTTTATATATCCCGGTCCGCCGGTTATAATAGTGGCCAGGAGCGTTGTGCCCTGGGTGATGATTCTTTATATATCCCGGTCCACCGGTTATAATAGTGGCCAGGAGCGTTGTGCCCTGGATGATGATTTTATATTCCGGTCCACCGGCAATAATAGTGGAGGTCCCGAGCTCAATAAAAATTTATTGTGAATGAGTTATGGAAAAATACTAGTCCTTGAGACTGTTGATTAATGGCCTCAAGGCCCGAAAAATATCTCGATTACTGATCATGGCCTATTTGATATTGGTTGATTGATTATGGAATATATGAAAGTGAATTTTACGTATACGCCATTAATGTATGATTGAGTTATTGGATGTACAAAGAATTGGATTTGAATACCATGTTTCTACCTATGGTCATATCTGAATGTAGTAGTATCATGTGTAATATGTGTGCCTGTATTTTAAGTGCGTTTTTAAAGGGTTACTCAGTACCGTAGTACTGAAGGGTTCCCTTCATGGGGCCCCTGCCTATTCAATGGGCAGTACCCCTTGCAGGTTGTGTTTCAGGTGCTATTCAAGTGGGCCCTTGGGGAGAGCGTAAGGTACTGTCCGGAAATTTTTAGGGTTTTAAATTGTCTCATTTAAATTCAACGTATTGTTATTTCGTAATCACCGTGATCGAAAGTTTTCTCTTGTAAAGTATTTACTGTGCTACTCTGATATTCAAATGCTTAAGTTCTCGTGAAATTTTATTTTACTCCTTTAGCCTTAGCACTTAGTACTAGAACGGTATGAATGAACCGGTCTGGTACTAAGTGTGGCGGTAATACTCCCAAAATTCACGGTTTATTAAATCGCTTCCGCAATTATCTTTCAATAAAACGAAATTTTTCAGTAGTGAATTTTGGGGGTGTTACAATGGTAACCTCTTAATTCTAGTAGAAATATAAGCAAACACGTCGAACTATAACCTCCACTAATACCTTCATTCTTCACCTAAAACAAACCAACAAAATTATTAAAAACTGGCATAATTTTTAATAAAACAATGTTAGACTAAAACCAATAAAACCAATAGCACACTACCCAACCAATGATTTGATTGCTTAGGGAAATTGCATGCACAACTTATGAATCATAAGGTGCCCAACATGAAGGACTCATGTTGTAGTATTTGGGCGACACAAAGATCTCATGCTAGAGCAACTGAGTTACGTGAAGGCACAATGTTGGATGGCACTTGCCTACATAAGGCACACACAGAGTAGGCTAGAGTGGGCATGAAACTCAGGTGGAAATAGAGTGGAGCTACATGGGAGGTTCACATAGAGGAAGTAAGGAAACATTGGGACTGGACATTGATTAAGGAGGGAAGGGCTAGGTTCAAGGGAAAACAAGGTAGTGTTGGGTGACAAATGGTGGTTGGGTGGTGTCTATAGCTGTGAAAATGGGTAGTGTAAGGCCGGGAAAGATTTACATAATAATTGGGAAGGGGATTGAGAGATGGTGGTTGTTGGAGGAGTGTTATGAACAAGTTGGTATTTTTAGTGTGGTTATGGTTGAAAAAATGGTGGCATGGGATGGGGAAAATTTGTAGAGAAAATCCAAGGAGAAAGGACGAAAAGAAAGGAAGAAGGCTCGATTGAGAAATGGATGGTTGAAAAAGAAAATAAAGAAAAAAAGAGGAAGGTAGAGTTTTAGGGAGGTTGTGGTGGCATGCCGAGAAAGTGTGAAGGAGGTTGGGTCGTAGAAAAATGGAGAAGCTAGAGGTAGTAGGTGCATAGGACATACATAGATGATAGGGATGGGAAGGGGTTGTATGAAAAGATATAGGCAAGGGTTGAGTGTGGTTTTAGAATTGAGTTAGGTTATACTTAGTTTGGTTAGCAAAATTAAATTATAACAAACATAATTGATAAGGACAAAGGAAAAAGAAACAGAAAAAAAAGAGAGGGTTAGGGTAAAATATTTAATAAATGTTTATGGTTAAGAACAATGGTTACAATTAAGGGTTATAAGAGATACATAAGTCAAGTTTTAAGGTTTAGTCTAAAAAAAATGAGGTTAAACACCAAAAAATAAAGGTTTACAAAATTTTGAGGTGTTGTAGATAACCCGATCAATGGATCAACATGGACCCTTTCCATCATCCTTTGTTCTCACTTATATGCTTTTTGGAAAACTTCTTAGGAGGTTACCCATTCTTGGATTACTCTAAATCAAACATGCTTGATTGTAGAATTTTTCAGTGATAGATTTTCGAAAAGAAATATGCACTTTATTGATATAGGTAATCGTGTTAATCCTTTTTAAGCATTTACCATCAACCACTAATTTGGGATATTGCATGCACCCCCATTAAAAGAATTGTCCCACTAGGTAGCTGACTGATTCTTCTAAATTTAGCTCGTAGTTGCAGTTTTTTTTATACCGTTTGTAACAACCCACGTCTGTAGAAATTTTATATTGGTCGTAGGTAATTACATGGAGCGCTTTTTTAAATTGATGAATGACCTCATAGATCAATGTGTGCCCTTTCTAGTGTGTTTTGTCCTCAGTCACGTGCATACCGTGAAACTTTCTAAGAGGTCAACCATCATTAGATTACTTCAAACTAAACACGCTTAACTATAAAATTCTCTAACAATGGTTTTCCCAAAGGAAAGGTGCATCTTATTGATATAAGTAGTTTTATCATTTTTTTAAGGCTCTACCATCGACAACTAATTTGGAGTATTACAAGGTATGCAATTTTAGAGCATATATGTGCTTATGTTTTGCGATTATTAAGAGCAACTTATGTGTTGTGGTTTTTGCTTTGGTAAATGTATTGCAAGTAATGAAAATGGAAAGCAAAACATATGCAAATGACCTTGTAGGCAACATTCTTAGCGATGAAATTACACTAGATTAGTCACACCATTCATAGTGATGCTTGACCTAACACTTCATTTATCATGATAAAAAAACAAATTTATCATCAATCATCGAAGAAAACAATCAATAATGTGCAATTAGAATTACTAAAATTCAAAAATAATACATATCCAAACCCTAATAACTACGATAATTAAAGTTTGTATGTATATATAACTTTCATTTGGCTTTCTTCCCTTATTGTTCTTATGAAGAAGTGTTTAGATTCGACTCTAGTGAAGGATGTGTTCTATCTATGTTTTCGGCCTTAGCTTTTTCGCGATAATTATAAACAATGAGAAGTTATGGGTAAGAAAATCATTATCAAGTGGAGGAGGAGAAATAAACAAAGATGAAATTGAGAAGGGTATAGAGTCGAGAGTAAAAACACATTTAAAATAATGATACAATAAGAATGAAAAGATGGACAGAAAAGTAATTAATTTGCATCAAGAGGAGGATGACTATAGAAGTTTGCAGTGGGAAGTTGATGATTGCAGACTAATGTTACATATGTAAGTTTATTTTTATTTTTTATACCACATACAAATATATAAGAATAATTTTTTCTTGGTCTCAATATAATAAGGAACGTGACTTCACACTCCTCGCCCACTTTTCTCTCTTTCTTTTCTTTTTTTTTTTGCTATTGTGACACCTAGGTGTAGAAGTGTTCAAAAAAAAAAAAAATTGTCTACTTCACTTATCTTAGATTGGATATTTAAATTTTCAGATACGTAAGAGAGCGGATCGGATGTTAGACTTAATGTCTGTTATATCCAATATTCGTATATAAATACGATTTTATCAATTTTAATAACTTTTATAATAATATTTTTGAAAATAAAGATTATATATCAAATTATATATATATATATATATATATATATATATATATATATATATATATATATATATATATATATGATTGTGTTATTTTATCTAAAAACTATTAAAATATTATTATAAAGTTGAAATTATGAGAAATAAATAAATTTTATAAACTTAATACTAGAAAAATATAATATTATAATATATTATTGAAATAATCATTAAAATACTGAATAATTTTTTGAATAGGATAATCTAGTCTAAAATCTAGTATCATAAATATCTAATATCCTTTTAAAAAAATCAAATTAGATATCATAAGTATCCAATTAGAATTTTTTGAATATCAAATTATGATTTTTTCGCACAACCTTTCGTGGATATACTATACTAGGTGCACATCGCATATGAATTGCCTATTACCTACCCAAATGATGTTTACTAACCTCAAGGATGAGTATAATATGTGACCAAACACTCCTTACATTTTGTGGGTGTGCCTGTGGTTTGGTGGCAGAGGAATTCGGTCCTTCCTGCATCACCCGAGTTTAAAGTAGGGTTGCACGAGGAGAGGAAGAAATTTGAAAAAAAATTATTTTTTAAAAATTTAAGAAATGAAAATGAAAGAAAATAACAAAAAAAAAAATATATATATATATATATATATTATAATTTTTTTTAAAATAGATCAAATCTATTAACTTTAAGAGAGAAAAACAGAAAAAAAAGTTATAAAACTACTACTTATATTAATTAATTTAAATCATTAATAATTTTTTTTTTATAAATAAATTAATTAAATACTTCTCATACCAACTCTAACACTGAAAATATTTTGAAAGAGAAAACGTCAGAACGTTTTGGAAACAGAAAACGGCTGTGCTTCGTTGGTTTAAACTTTAAACCACACGGGAGACGTGTACCGGCTATTTTTACAAAGTGGTTGGACACACTCTATATACCATTTTCAAGAGTTTCCCCGCTCCTCAACAACAAAGTTCTTTTCTTATCCGGATGAACCAACATGGACGATGCATCATCATTTATAAATCTTCAAGATGATAAAAATTTAACATAATTAATTAAAATCGATCACATTATATATCTTTATTAATAATATTAATAATATAACTAACTTTAATAAATTTATTTTAAGTCAATTTTATAGATATTTAATATATTTATAGGAAGAAGATAAAATCATTTAAGATATCAACCTACATAAGATTTCATGTGTTACAAACTATTATAAAAAGAGTTATTACATATAGAAGTCAACTCCACAAGTTAAAAGACATAACCAACATTTCAAGTCAACATTATTATTTTAATTAGGGTTCTTGTTAGTAATTTTTATGTACTAATTAATTAGTTTATTTTATTTGTAATAGTCTTTATTTATTCATATATTATATAAAGTATAATTATATTATTAATATTAGTTTATGTGCTACTTAGTCGAGTGTATTATATGACTAAAGTCATGTGCTAGTTAGTAATATAAAACTTCTTATATAAACATAGTTGCCCATACATTATAACATATGGTTGAATATATTAAAATCTACTGCAAGCATTACACTTGGCTAATTCTTTTTTTTTTTTGTAATTAAATAATCCTACCTGGTAATACTTGAAGTAATTTTAGATAACCTCATATTTAAAGGTTAATATATATTTTTTTTATCAATTATTACTGGTATATCTTCTTTCCTCCTTTTGCAGATCAGCCGTCGATCTTCCACCTTCCCTCCCTCGTTCGAATCTTGAAATCCATAAGAAGACTCGTGCTGACCCTCGTTGAAAAATAAAATAAAAATACTCGGACATTTTTCTTCGGTTGGGATCCTTAGCTCTCCACAACTACTACCACTATGACATCGATAATTGATTTCATAGTTTATTATTTCAGCCACTCATTCTCCGTGTATCAATGAAGTTTCACGTCACCAAGCACGTTGAACATGTACTCATCACATCACATGCCGTATTCCCGAAGCAACTGATAACATATTACCTTTACTTGATATACATCTAGAGTATCGATAAAAGGTAAAAGATAAAAAAAAAAATTATATTTATGTTCTAATAAAAGAGACGAGGCTTACCTCATTCTGCCGTGGGTTATCTTAATTATAAAAATACTGTGTTAAAACATACTTTCCGTCTTTGTATTTGAATTATGTACGACTTGATATAAAATTCTTTTAAAATACTTCTATATGTTTGACAATATAGATCGGTGTTAATTTAATCATACCAACATTGCCTAAAATAGCACCCCCCTCCAAATCAACATAAGTTTCTTATTCAAAATTTCCAAGCTCGTTAAGAAAGTTTGTAAAATGTAGATATGTCCTTATTACACATATCTCATTAAATGATAAAATATTTAATAAGTATGTGGAGTCTAAAAACATTTCAATTTTTTTTAATTAAAATTTAAAAATAACTATTTTCTTTTCTTTCTTTCTTTTTTTGCTAAAATGAAAGCTTATTTTGATAGGATAAAATAGCCACAATTTTCATACAAGAAGTCAGTTATTTTTTTCTCAAGTCACCTCGACTTATTATATGTTTTATACTATACAAATCATTTAATAAGGTTTATTCACAAAATATATAGTAATTGACCATTTGTAGATTTTCTTAATATTTAATGATGAGGTTTTGGGGATTATAAATACTTAGAGAGAAATATAATAATAATAATAACAACAACAACAACAACGATAATAATAATAATAATAATAATAATAATAATAATAATAATAATAATAATAATAATAATAATAATAATAATAATTGTTCATAAATTAGCAAAACTAATCAATATATTATGTTAAAATCCCAAAACGATACTTGAAGTTACTAAAATGATAATCCCTATGTTTCAAACAAAAAATTATTTTAGGAATGTACACATTTTTTGAGGAACTAATAAAATTGCTCTAAATATTATACTTATATTATTCTTTAAAAATATATGTACAATAATTAATGTATAAAGAAAGAAAGAAAAAAGCGTGTTTGACAATGTTAAAACTAGTTCATCACTTATCAAAACTAGTTTTTTTGTTTAATGTTTTGTAAGTAAATTTTTATAATTTTAAAAACTAGATTTTGAAAATATACTTCCAGGTAGAGGTATTCAAAATCAAATATATGCATTTATCAAATTGGATATTCACTCACTTCTCTTTGTCCAAATTAAATATCCTAAAAATTTGATTATACTTATATTAATAATTAGATACATATATTTTTAAAAAATATCACAAAAGGATGTACTGTATAATGTAATATAATACACCTAAAATACAATATAATATACTCCAATATAAAAATATACTTTATATATTTGAATACAATATAATATTTTCAAAATATAGTATAAAAAATGAAAAATAAAACATTATACCAATATTGGATAATTTGGCCAAAAACTAACTAGATACCCACTTAATTAGGTGCAATTAGATATATCTAGATTGAAATTGGGGAAACTGAATAGAATTTTTAGAATTCGAACTTTTTGCATGGTCCTACTTTAAATAATTTATAAGGTATAAGATTTTAGCTAATTTTAAACTAATTTTATCCAAAAAAAAAAAAAAGCAATACCTTGGTTCAACTGACATCTAGGCGACAAAAGGAACATTGTATAGAAATAAAATGAAGTCTTGATTGTAAAATCGAAATAAAAAAAATAAGGTGGCAAACATTTTCCTTGTTCCTGCTGCCGTGTCGCACACCCTGGAGTTGTCAATCCCAGGATCCTCACAGAGTGCAGAGCAGCAAGCCGACAGGAAATTTATTGCCGCGTAACTTATCGTGTGACTACGCTTCTTAAAAGTAGCGAAACAGATTTAGGGCGCAAATTTCCTGCATCCAACTTATACGGCGGTGATATTTAAGCAATAATTAAGATATGAAGATCCAACATCACGTTATATATTCCGTAAGTCTCGATGTGTATATTTTATGTTTGTTATACGTTAATCATTATCTTTTTTTTTTAACAAACTGTTTTTCTTTCTTTGTACCAAGTTTATATTTATTAATATTTTATTTTGAAGGAGATTTTTTTAATGAAAAAATTATAAAATAAATATTTTTAACTAAATTAAAAATCACGATCCGTTGCATGAAAGTAAGCAGTCTGATCGACGACTGCTATACTACAATAAATTTTATTATATTTACTATATTATCACCATATAATCTTTCAACTAGTCTACATTAGTACAATAGATCATTCTAGCGCACCTTACATGGTGCATTATGGTGTAGGATATCAATCTTGGGTTTAAGAGTGTGTATATGTTCAAAATTAGATTGAACCGAGCTTACAAAATTTAAATGTCCAAATTTACAATAAATAAAAATTAAAAATAAAATTAATTGTTATTTAATTTTAATTTAGTTTGACCCGGATAATTCAGTATTTTACTCGAATCATATTAACTAGAACTAAAATTATATTTCAAAATTTTCATTAATAAAAAAATTACAATTATAAATATTAAAATTATTTACTACCATATACTTATAAGCTACATAAATAAATACGAGACTTTTATTCTTATTGTTGCATCTTTGATAGATGCTTAATTTAAGCACACAAGACATATATGTTCTTAGATTTATCATTTAATATTCATCAATTTTTAAACTAAGTTAGGATAATGTCTATTAGGTTCGAACTAAAAAGTTTCAAATCTTATATTTGACCGACTATATGCCCAAATTAAATAGAATTATAAATAAAAAAATGATCCAAAATTTATTGGTCTCAATCGAAACCTATATTATTAGGTTTGATTTAGTTTGATTTTTATGTTCAACCCACTTGTTGTACACTCCTAGCTACGACTACCTATCATTTGAACTCTATTTACAAAAAAATCAAAATTAAAGTAAAAAAACACATCTCTAACAAAAGTTAAATATTTAATGAGAAATTTTAGAAAAAATTATAAAAATTTAGAGAAAAATATTTGACAATGATAGATAATAAAATTCAAAAAGTAATTAATATTTTACATAAAATTTTGATATTGCTAAAATAATATTTAATATAAACTGGAGGTGGTATTAAACCTTTAGCCACCACTAATTTTCTTATACTAAAAATCACACATACACACAGCCATATAAAGCGAGAAAAGATTAAAACAACAAAATATTAAGTTTACAACATATTGAGTTGACACGAGAAAAGATTAAAATAACAAAATATTGAGTTTATAACATATTGAGTTGGCAACTTGTTTCTTCATTTATAAAGTGATATATATTGAGTTTAAAATATATTGTGTGTGTAGAGCATTCACATACATCTAGAGTACTTAAAACATCATACTTGATTGCCTAAGCTATTTATGTACATCATTAGCTTAGAGAAATATTTACGTGGGGATAAGCATTCAACTCTACTTGCCATCTCTCTTACAATCTTTTGAATAAGCATATGGAACACTCTACTCTTTTAGTGAACGATCATTTGGCCTTGTTCCTCTGATATATGATAAGTTACCATAGCCAACAAGTGACGAATGAAATGAGTACAACATGGTGGTTCTCTTCGTCCTCTATATATCCAATGCATGGCTATCTCGAAATCAGTTGGGTAGTATGTGCATCCCATAGCCTCAACAAGATGGTTCCATTTTTATTTCACACAAGAGCACTAGAAGTATAAATAATGGATGGATTCTTGATCCTCATTGTATACTACACATTTAGGGTCAATACTTATACCAATTTTGTTCACACGATCCTTGGTAAAGAGTTTAACTTGGACCCATAACTACAAATGTAATCTCTGTCAAGTCCATGTAAATGGATTCTGTAATATTTTCCACCAAGGTACCTCTACTCCCCATGGCCTAACAAGGTCATAATCCATCGCAATGTTGGAGGCAATATATGCATTAAGATAGTCATAAGTATATATCTACATTATGCATTCAAAGTATGGTCTTAGTTAAATGATCCTCATCAAACACCATGATATTGTACTACTAATAGGGAGGGTTATTAATTTTTTTTCCTTACATAATAAATATGCACCCTTTTAACCCATAAAACATCTTTTTTCCCCTACTCAAGTTCCATAATAAATACCCAATATAATCTTTATTCCAAGCCTCTAGGTCCATTAAGCCTAAAGCCCCCTCTTTTTTGGGTTTACAAACCCATTTACATTCAATAAGTGCTTTCTTTGTTATTGATTAAGTTCCAACCACAAAAAGGATAAAAAAGGGGGGCATTTATATCATGTTTGATATGTTTTGGCAAGAGATACAACATACTCCAATATGCTTGAATGCCAAACAACATTGATTTCACCAACTCCAATCTCTATGCATGTCTCAGTAGCCTATTCTTCCAAAGCTTGATTATCCCCATAATACTATCAAAGAGTATTTAATATTTATTATTCTTTAAATTCCTACTTGATAAAGGTAATACCAAGTGCTTCACTAGTAATATTTCTTATAGGATGTGCAAAACTAAGTATAGCTGACCTTTCACAACCTCTAGAACATCATCTCCAGTATATAGTGCTCTTGACTATATTGAAATGCAAATATGAATGCCTTGAGAATAAAGAAAACTTACTAATAAGAGCCTTGACTAATCTCATATCCGCTCGACAAAAAAAATAAAAGGCCATATGCAAATCAGAGAGACACTAATATGACTTTATTACACTTAGGATGGGCCTTAAAATCAGGATCATCTTAGATGTTATTCATGAATCTTGTGAGATATTCTAGGGTGATGACAAAGATATGTATGGATAGAGGATCACCCTGCCTTAATCCCTTTTTAGCTTTGAAATGTTAGGTGCAGTAAACCATGAAGGACTATGGAATAACTTACGGAGGAAACACATGCCATAATGAGATGAACAAAGAGCAATGGAAAATTCAAAGCAAGTAATATTTGTTGAAGAAAATTTCAATTAATGGAATCATAAGCCTTTTTCATATCAATCTTAAGCATGCACATAGGGGATAAATTTTTGTTGGAATAACCTTTCACAATCTCTAAGGTTGTTAAAATATTATCACCTATATTCTAGCCTTTAATGAAAGCTAAGTAGGACTCACCTACTATATATACAATAATAGGTCGTATCCCATTTCCCAAAACCTTTTTAAGGACCTTCTATATGGTGTTATAACATGCTATTAGTTTGAATTATTCTACTATCTCTACCTTAGGGACTTTAGGCAATAAGTGAAAGGAGATGACATTCAAAGAGGAAGGACTTTCACTTGAGATGAAAAATGCTATGATTAATTAACTTATTTGGTCATCAATGATATGCTATATACTATTGAAAAAGAATGCATTAAACCCATATGGTCCTAGGGCATTATCATTACCTATACTAAACAACAATGTCCTAGCTTCCTTCTTTTCAACTAGCTACAAGAGATCATTACTTGTTTGTGAATTTAGTTTAGCACCCAAGTTGACTATGCTGTGATAAAACTCACCTTCCTAATCTAATTAAGAGCCTTGAAAATCCATATAAAGCATTGTAAATATGTGGACTATATTAGTTTGTGTCTCAAAGATATTACATTGTGCATCTTTAATAAATAAACTTTTATTAGCATTTCTCTTTCCTTCAACCATAGAGTGAAAGAACTTGTCCCATCTCCAAGTTTGAGCTAGGTTATTCATGACTTTTTCTTAAAAAAGCTTTTAAAATAGAAGATCATATATTGCAATTTGGAAAAATTATATTTTTCATTTTTAATAAGGATTATATTTAATGGATTTGCATCTAGATTATTCTGAACTAACACTACCTCTTCTCAAGATTCTCGAATTCTTTTAGTTATGTTACCATATTTCATCTCATTTGGCATTTTCAAAGTTGTTTTTTAATTTCTACAATTTATATTTGATTTCATCCAACATGTTTTTTTCTACCTAGGTTCTTCCAACCTTAAATGATAATGTTGTAAAAATCAAAATCTCTCTCCTACATATTGAAGAAATGAAAAGGATTGGGGATTATGGGAAGCTTTTCATTAACATACACTAACATTGCTGCATGATCAGACATCATGGGAGGCAAGAATTCAACATGAGTATCTCTATAGTGTCAAAGCATACCGAATTACCAAGGACCCTATCAAGTTTATAAAAAGACTTTGTTAGCACAATTTATTCTATTAGTCCAAGGATGGAGAATACTAATGAATATTATATCATGAACTTGAGTTTCTTAAAAATAGTCTTTAAAGCCCTCCATATCTCAAGTATGCATAATAAATTAGATTTTTTCATATGGGTGAAGAACTGCATTAAAATCCCCCATTAACAACCATGTGTGGGATGTAGATCTCCTATTAGATTGAGAACCTTTACATGGATACTCTCCTCTAAAACACTAATCACATCAATCTTCCATAACCTTGGATCTCAAGTGATCTATAAACTCTCCGATTGTAATGGAAAGAGTAATTATTCTCCCATGTCCAGTAATGTCCAACAAAGGCTTGAGCCTTTCTTGCTTTATCTTCTTTTGTTCTAGTTTCCACTAATCCTATTATACTTAATTTATTACCTACTATCCACTCACACACCTCATTTTGTTAATGACAATGATTTAACTCTCTCATATTCTAATTTCTAATGTTCATGAGAGATGGATGTCTATGGTAGGTTCGTACTCCTTTTGAATAACCTTTCTACCTCTTTGTACTCACAACCATGGATGATTAAAAGTTTTCAATGCATCACTTTTAGGCTCAATAATATGTATAATGGAGGTAGAGACTCGACCTACCACTAGCTCTTATGTTTTATCTTTGTGAATAAGATGTAATGGCCTATTTGCATCCGGATTGCATGTGGGTTGTCATCCTGACTCTAGATTTCTAGCAACTTGAGCCATAATCCACTCCCCTTTTAGGCTGCCTTGTTTGGCAATAGTTTGAGACTTCTTGTAACATTGATTAGTAAGCTGCTCAAGTTTGTTGCATGCCAAACAAAAATTGGGGTTTTATATGCATCCTCAACTTTCTGCTTCAACGACGCCTTGTTTGGGATGTTAATTATTAAAAAGTTAGGGAGAGCTTTATGCATGTTAACCTCATCCATGATCCTTGAATAAGAGATACATTCCTTATTAGATATCATGGCATCCATAGCTATATATTTACCCACACAACTAGTGATCTTGCTTGTTAAAGAGACATACCACATACACAAAGGAAAATATGGAAGATGAATCCAATTATGGATGTATCCAAATTATTATAGGTTGAATGTGAAATCCACATGCCAAGGTTTTAACAATAATGGACGTCCCAACACTGTCTAGTAAGATTAATGCAAGATCTTTTAGCAATCTTCCTTTGTTTGAAATTGAAATATATAGTAACCTTATTCATGAGAGAAAACACATGGTACATCAACATGTTGCCATTAAGATTGAACATACATAATACATAATCTATGAGTAGGCTAGGTTGGAACCAAAAACATAAGCAACAAGGCTATGATGCCAATTCCATGCTTCATCTTCAATATATTTTGTATCTTGGTTGGCCATAATTTTCCCATCCATGACATTAGGAGTTGTATAATGACGTCACACCACATATTGGGGTCATGATTATGAAATAGTTTCTTTTTCCATGAACTAATAGCAATAGATTGTGAATTATCCCATATCACGGCAATCCGGGGTTCTTTGTTTGGGAAATCATCGACTGTAATGAGATCAATTGAAAAGAAACTATTTTCTCTCATCTCAACATGTGCCTTTTATTTCTAGAATTCCTCGATCAACTGTGATTACATGTCCTCCTTGTTTATTGTACTTTCTTCCTCGAAACCCTCTACTACATTCACATGAGGTTGTGCATGGATAACATACTTTGCATATGAATTTCTAGAGTTCTAAGTGGTCCTTATTGGCTTCTTGGTGGGCATCTTGGTCGGTGATAACTTCTTGCGTTCTGCTATAGGAGAGAGGCTACCTTCAATCCCTTTTGATTTTCTTTTTAGCCTTGATCAGTAGCATGCTATGCTAGATTGCTAATATTTATAAAGTAACCTTTAAATACTTGATGTTGTTTAATATATTATTATACTAAATTTTAAAACTTACATATTAACATATTGGTTGATAACTTTTATTACATTTTAATAATTATTAGGTTAAATAAATTACTCAAATGTGGATCATAGTTGGGAGAGGCATGGCAAAAAAATGTTTATTGTTTTATTTTTCTTTAATTAAGTCGGGTACGTAGGAAGAAAGGCAACCATGTGAGTTATGTTGGTGATTACTTATTTATTTTTTAACAAAGTCGGGTGCGACCTGGACGGAACGATCGACGTACACATGTCAATGTGCAAGACGTACTAATCGGGCCGGTGGCGATCTTATGTCGTGGGGAACTTTGCTTCACCTTCAAATAAGTTCCACGTGAATATGTTTAATTATGGTGCATGGAGAGGCGATAAACCACGCCAACGGTTTCATAACCAAAATACCATGCACTATCATTCGGAGATGGCTTCCTGTTTTTAATTCCAATAGCAAGTTATTAACACCAAATTTCGTTAATAGATCTACGAACTGCCCCAAAATAAAATAAAATGATTTAATTTAATTTGATTCATCGTGAACCCTCACGTACAAATACGAGACTATAATTTGGTATCGCTTAAAAAAAATATTACTCTTTTGTATTGTTTAAAAGAAAATTATTATTCTTTTATTCGTAGAAAATTTGTGTGGACGAAAATGAAGTATTATATAGATAAATATAATTATGATAAAGATACAATAATGCTATGAAAAGGAGAAAAGAATTTGGGGATGAGAACTTTAGCGCACAAAAGCTATCCTTAATTGTCAAGAATAAACATCAACGGTAACTTTAGAGCAATGCCGAACTCCAATAATTCATTTATGTACGATTTATGTTGAAACAAAACTGATAATTATGTCCCACGCCTTTAGAAAAGAAAATTGAAAGCATAAAAGGAAAAAAAAAAAAGGATTCGAAAGGTTGGAGCTATTTATTTACGAGTTAGGTTCCGGATACGAACATCACCGCTTAGTCATCAAGCACGTTTTTGTAGTCGTAGAAGTCTTTGACTTTTGAAGGAATGAAGGTGGTCCAAAACCTTAAAGTTCGCTAATACTCTTTTGTAGTTACTTGAAAGAAAAAAAAATAAAAAATTTGTTTAATTGATAGCCGTTTTTCTTAACTAAAACGAGATATACTATTATTTTATGCAATTTTAAACGGACGCCGCCACCAACGACAATAAATCACTAAAAATCAAATGTACCAATGTGTATACTGTATATAGGATACGAATAACTTAAAATGAATACTTGTTTATCCCTAACCAGCTTAGGTCTTCCCCCCCCCCGGGGGTAGTAACTAAGAAGACTATATTACTATCGAAGTAAGAGTCTACATCTTGACTGACCATTTAGAACAAATCAGTCACACGGCATCTAGGTGACAAATATAAGAAAATACACGAGCTTAGATTTATTTATTTATTAAAATTTTTTAACAACAAAGACAATACTGCTAAATAGAAAAGTTTGAAGTTGAAGAAGATTCAACTAGTTTAATTATCGATCAACCAGCATCAAACAAACACGAAACAACAAAATAAATTCAAATTGACTCCTATTTTCACACACACACGCTACCCCATCTCTACTAATATTGAGCCAATAACATACTGTACATCTTCTAATCAAACAAATATTTAGTTCTAAAACAATATTGGATTTAAAATACAAAACCTAGATAATTGGATTTTAAATACAAAAAACCTAGCTACATCCAACATATATGTGTTTTGTTGGACCACGTCTTATATACTATAAGGTCCAATAGCACTATAAAAAGTATAAGCCAAATAATGGAGCTAGGACATTGCAAAACTTGAATTTTTATCACTATCCTCTCTCATGCATTACACTATTTAAAAACTTACCCCACGTTTTTTCTCATCAAGATTAATCAACCTCTTGATAATTTACTCAATTGAGGGCTCTCAACTCCTACTTATGATTCCTCTCCGGAGGACTCAAGAACTCCATTCCTAATTTTCAACTTGACCAAGAGCTTTCCATTCTCAATCAAACTTTTTATTTTATTTTATTTTTAGATCTCACCGTTAGATCTAGATACAAAAATTATCCATCTTAATTCTCGTTTTATATGTTTAATGCTCTACAAAAGACCGTATTATTGATATATGTTAACGGAATCCTAAAACCAATAAAAGATATAACCAAGAGGTAAAAGATGAAATACCAATGAAATAAGACTTAAACGTGAGGATGGTGAAAACAACACATAAATTACTGGTCACATTTATAAATATGGGCAATTTCTTCTATTTTCAGCCTATGCAAGTTGTTCTGCGGACATGGACGTGTCGTGTGACCCTATAGTACTACACCTTGAAGATTCTTTCCTCCTTCCATTGTCTGCCATTCTAGATCATCTTTAGCCCACGCATATGGGGCTTAATTAAATCTCAACTGCATGCATCTCAAAACTAAGATTCTAGCTTGGTATTATTTAGTCAAATTGTTAGCTGTGTGTAAAAAGTTGGTTGTTAGCCACTATAATTTCATGTACATTCCTGTCTGAGAGCATCATTTAAAGATATTGGGGGTTATACATGCAAGCTGGCCTGGACAAGGAAAAGGAAGAAGAAAGCAGAAACATAGGTAAATTTTGATGGGATATAACCCACCAGAAGTAACGTCTATAGGATGGTTATTTTTTTTTCACCAAAAGGCAGTCCGGGTGTTTTTGTTGGCTTCTCATAAATTGCCAAAACTGTTGCAGTGAAGTGAGGGAGACTTTTATCAGCTTGCGCGTTTTAAATGATAATGTCAAACAAGGACATGAATAATAAAACAAGGAAAGAATTGAAGTGCGTATGTACAAAAGAATTGTCGACTTCAATACATACATACTAATGGCCTAAAAATTAATGGCGAGTTTCAGTACTGGTGTTTTTTCCTTTTTCTTTAGCTTCCTGACGAGAACTACTACTTGCTTGCACTCAACTCCACCCATTTGTATTTAGTACTTCAAAAGCTTCCACCCCCCGGCTCTTCAACTTACAGGTTTGGTTTTATATACAGTTACGATTTAGATGATTTATATTAAAAGTAACGCACGTGTGATTTTCCCTAATTGCAATGTATGCACGAACCAAATATTTTTAATATAAGTAATTAACAAAATTTATCATACAATTCATGCATACATAGATGGGAAAACTTTTGGATTCCTCGGATTATAAAACAAGTTTAAAGTCAAGAAATCATAAACTTAGAATCCATGCATATATATATATATAGACATGCCTCTTATGCGCGAATTCAACTACTGAAACGTATCACGAGGGCTGCATTAGTGACGCCACGCCTTCATGGTATTGCGAATAAGTTCCACCAAAAACCGGAGTCTCTAGGTTTTATTTTACTTGCACAATTATTTTGGTAGATCTATTTCTCTCTCTCTCTGTCTTAAAGTCGAGTCTTTTTATCTCATATATACAAAGAGACAAAAACTTCATAAGATTCCCTAAATCAGAATCCTAAATTGATAATTATGATAATTGAGCTTGGTTCGTGATGTAAGCGATCCTCTAGGTTTACCTAATAATGGGTCCAATACTAATTTTGTCACATAAGTCATAACCAGTCCTCTCATAAGTTTTTTTTCAATGATTATTTAAGTTTGTCTAATGATTGGAGTTCAGACATGGCCTAAACTTCAGGTCATTAATATATTCTTGATTGGTGAACATATCGTATTTAAAATTTATATGATTGATCAAGTCAAAGAACTAGTATTAAAGTTGTTAAATGAAAATTAGGTGAGTAAATAGTGTATATAGACAAATCAACTTAATAATTCAATATTTGTAGTGCAACGACATTGTTTCATGAAGAAAGTACATGCATGAGTTTTTGCTGACCGAAAAAAAAGAGGATGATGAAGAAGAAGTGTGTATATATGTATATATATATATATATTTATTTATTTATAGTGACAACCACCATTTACGGTAAGAACTGAGAACTACCCTAATTTTTTGAGATATGACAGTAGTTTCCACCACCTACTCTATGTAATTTTTAATTTGAAGCATAAATATCTAATATGTACAAAAATGCTATCATTTTTTTTTTCTGACACTAAAATGCTATAGGTTTTTAATCGGCTTACAATAGTTTCATCCACTCACCGGAGGTATTGTCCACCATATACTAGAGATAGTTTTCTGACCTAAAATATAAATATCTAATATTTATAAAAATGCCACTGTTTTTTAACACTCAAATACTATAATTTTCTGAGAGACTTATAGTAGTTTCTTTCACCTACTGAGAGTAGTTTCAACCACCTACAGTAGGTAGTTTCTAAAGCCGAAACTTAAATATATAATATTTATAAAAATGACATCGCTTTTTTCCCCTAACACTCAAATACTATAGATTTTTGAATTATTTACAGTAGTTTCCTCTACCTACAAACAATAGTTTTCATCATTTACTGTAGGTAATTTTTTCAACTCAGAATACTAGTTCTCAGTTCTCACTGAGAGAGCTAGTTTTCATTTGATATTCCCTATATATATATATATATAGTTAGGGATGTTGAATGGGTTGGATAATTCGTGGCTTATATAACCTGACCCATGAAAATAGGAGTATGGGCTAGATGAGCTAGCTAGGTTAGTATTTTTTAAAGTTTCATATAAGTCAACCCATGGCGGCTTATTAAACTAAGATGGGTTAGTGTGGCTTAGCATATAGGTTATCATGAGTTATAAGTTACTATTATCATTACTATACCAAAATCACCACTACCAAAATCCTATCGGAACTAGACCCTAAATGAACCCTCATCATCTTACCTAAACTTATTGAGTCTGAGCTTGCCTAGATTGACTTGGTTTGACCCTATTCTAATTCCACTAGGGACCACCCTCCCCTATCGGACTTGGCATAGGCATGTCCAATATTCACTCCTTTGGGCCCACCTTGCCCAGTCCCGACTCATCTTGTCTCTACCTTAGCCGACCCCACTCCACCTTACTCCCACTCTACTAGAATAGCTCATTTGACCTTGACTCCTCCGAGGCCAACCCTCCCCTCCTCATCTCTACCCTAGTAAGCCTCCGACCCCACATCTTGGGCCCGCACAGCCCTCCCTAATTATTCGTTGACCTGCTCCCGACCTAACCCAACTAAGGGAAACTTGCCCTAACTTTTCTTGGTTCACTCACCCTATACTAATTCCTCCCAGGCTAACCTACCTTGCCTCGACTAGCCCCCAAGCTAACCTAGCCCGAGCTTACCCACCTGCCCTACATCCTCCCAAGCTAACCCCCACCTCAATGTAGTCCATTCCTGCCTACCCCAACCCAACTCAGCCATGCCCCTAATTCCAATTAGGGTATCAATCTAACCCAAATTTGGTTGGGCTACCAACATAACTTGTCTTGGCCTAATTAAATTTTCCCCTACTCACCAGCCTAATTGTCTTTACCCTAGACTGCCAGCCTAGAACCGACTCCACCTAACCTACCCCACCTTCACCCTAATCATCCCTAGATAACCCTGTCCTCACTTGACTCTACTTAGGCACACTTGCCCCATCTCGACCTGACTCAACTAGTCCCACCCAGCCCAACCCTAGCCTACCCCAACCTAAATCTTTTTGCATGGGTGCCATCTCAACCTAAATCTTTTGGGCCAGCCCCATCCTAACTTGATACCACTTGTCTTATCTGACTCTATTCGAGCCCTTATTTAGAACCGAATCCTTGGGCCTACCCACTCCCAAATTTATTGGGCATGCCTGTCACAACTAGACTCCTCCCGACTCACCTCAGTTTGACTTGTCTGAACCCGACTCCTTCCAAATCGATTGAGGCATGGCTTTCTTGATCGGGTGTTGTTGTAATTGTGGTGGTGATGTTGAGGTGGAGTGTGCATATTAAAAAAATGACAAAGGTGGAGATAGTGGTGAATCAATAAAAGAAAAAAAGGTGACTATGGTGGTGAGGTTGTACGGAGGTGGCGGCGGTCAATTTAAAAAAAAAAGAAAAAAAGAAAGGAAAAAAGAGTGGTGATGGGTGGAGGTTGTGATGGAGGTGGTGGTAGTAGTGATGGTGATGGAATGTGTGGTCATAGGTTTATTTGTATATATATTAACATATGTTAACCTATGGTCAACACATGTAACTCGTGAATTATGATAGATTGGGTTAACAACCATTAATTATTTATTGCAACTAGTGATGAGTTCAACCATGGATTGTCTTGGTTACATGAATTAAGGTATTATGGCTTTGGTAGAACTATGACTTCCTATTTAAACACCCCTAGGAGTAGTATGGAAGAACAATAATTGAGGGGGAAGGGCCAGCTAGGGTCTCAGTTAATAAAAACTTTCATTGTATCTGGAAAAGCAAGGCAGGACATTAGGTACCATGAACCCTGTTGCCCAAAAAAGGCAAATGGTACTGCATTCAATTCTCACCATAAGAGACCTCAACAACAACAATGAAATGAGGTCGCAACTTCCCAAGGTGCCCACCCACTCAAGAACAAGCTAGCTAGGTAGGACAGGGACGGACAGCTTCCTTACTTTGATTGTTATCGCCAAGTGATCACAAGTGAAAACCTTATCACCTATATTACCTTGTTACAACACTTTTGCGGATAGCTCCATATATCTCAATCAAAGTTCTACAGCTAATTTAAGGATTAATAAACAAATCTTGGTATTTCAATAATACATTTTTGAAAAATCAACAGCGGATCAATACTGCATACGATACAAAAGAGGGGAAAAAAATAGGGTGAAAATAGAAATTATTAATTTTTGTCTTTTTTCCGTAACACGTTATACATATATATATATAAGCATATACATATATATATATATATATATATATATATATATATATATATATAAGCACATTGTTATTCATGCTATGGATATAAGGGATATTTCCATATATGTCATATATAGAACTGTAATAGTTATAGAGCCGAACTTAACTATGAACATAATTAAACCTTATTTAATTACCAACCTTACTTATATCAAACATTATATAGCAGCAGCAGCAGTAGTACTATATTATATGTTACATATACTACGTACGCACATACACCATTATCTCAAAGCACGAGCACTTTAATTAAAACATTCACCACAAAGGAAGGTAATTACAAACTAGCTAGCACATGACATCCTTAAGAAGCTTGTAACGACGAGCACTGGGTTTCGGAGAAGGAACGCCGCTCGACTTAGGCTTTTGATCGGAGGCGTGATCATGATCACGTTCATGCTGTTTAATCCTCAAGTCGCCGGAGTATTCTGCTCCGTTGGGCGGCGCAATAGATTTCCTAGAGGTGCTTATTTGCCTCGATGAAGAAGAAGGAGATGAAGATTTTGTCTCCTCGCTTTGACACCAATCACATATCCCTCTCTTCTCACATGATTCGCTATAGTAGTTGCTGCAATACCTATTATATATATTGCGAGTATTTATTAATTTGAATAAACGCGTAAAATTATTTTATTTTTATTGAGGGGCATGTAAAATTATTTTATTAATTTAAAACTATATGGTCGTAAACAAGTACATTAATTTCATTTGATGAAGGGACATGATGTTAGAACGAACGGTAAATGCGGGGGTTTTTTTTTTCTTCTTTTTTAGTAAAAGAGGTTCTCCATTATCGTTTTTTACAATTATTTTTTCGAGCGTTTGTGAATAAATAAAAAAGGGCAAAAAAGTTAAGTAATTCGATGAACAGAAAATTTCACTGCTACGTAAGTACTAGCTAGGTAGGTAGGTAGATGTACATCGGTCATAAAATAATAACATCGATTAATAAATCGATTAAAGAACGAGAATGGTGTATGAATCTATGCCCATGACATGGGGATGATGATGATGAAGATGCATGATGGTCCTTAATAACTATGATCAACCACAATGATAATACCAATTATGTAAAGTTAAATCAGGAGCCCTCTGGTTCCAAATAATCAGGCACACTCTTCCTGACACTTGTAAACCAGCATGGATTCAGATCGAAAGAACTCTTTTTTCTTTCTTTTCTTTTAGCAGAAAATCCAAAGAACTCGATGCCGAAAACAGGAAACAATTCCCCACGAATATACGAATGATTAATGATGATGACTGCTACGATAGACGATCATGAGATGCAAAGGCAGTCGATAAGGATGAGGTAGTAGGTAGGAAAAGAAAGAGAGAATTAATTACATACGAGTGCTGGAAGCGATACCGACATCGGGTGCACCGGAAAAGCTTATCGGGGAAACCAACATCGCCGCACATGCAACACACGGTTTGGTGATCCACCATACTTGCGAGCTAATTACCTTATTCGCCGGCCGGC
The DNA here is from genome assembly GCA_039764185.1 of Tamarix austromongolica. Classification (NCBI taxonomy): domain Eukaryota; kingdom Viridiplantae; phylum Streptophyta; class Magnoliopsida; order Caryophyllales; family Tamaricaceae; genus Tamarix; species Tamarix austromongolica. The sequence continues at coordinate 15,593,527 of CM077819.1, forward strand.
AGGCCCGATCAATTAATGATCCCAAGCCAATAATATATATTTTGATGTCTCCTTCGATCGATCAGGACATGCCAAGTTAACTGAGAGAGAGAGGGGGAGGTAAGAAGACAAGGGATGAGGAGAGAGGCAGGAAGATGAGTAAGAGGGGTGGCCAAGATGGAAGAAGGGGGAGGGGCAGAGGGGTCCTTAACGAAGAAAAATAAACGGATGAACGAAGGGGATTTAAGTAAGTCGGGGTGTGTGTCAAGTTTCCGGTGATAATAATAATAATAATAATAAAGGCAATATATATATATATATATACTCGTTGAATTTTATTTTTTCATTTATTTTAGAGAAGGGCGGACAAGCAAAGAGGTAGACCACAGGTTTGTCTGCAGTCGTTTTCAGCGAGACGGAATACATACACATTGGAAAGCGAGAGATCGAAAAGGGGTGTATTTGTGTTAAATTGTTCGATAAAAAAGCGTTTTTTTTTTGCCAAATTCTATTTACACAACAATAACACTCGATTATAAACAAACGTTATCAAAATCGTTTTTATTTTTATTTTTAAATGTAGAGTAAATGCTGAAAGGGTAGATACAAAGATAAAAGCTATAAGATTTTCAGCCGGCCACAGTAAATTTGTTATCCAAGCAATAACTAAAATTAGGAAAATGAGCTTTTTAAATCAAATAAAATAAACTAGGAAAAGCTAGGGGAATTGCGTGTTTGGCAGGCATAATATTTTAGGCTAGTCAACTATGTTCACGTTTTTAAGGAAAAAATTTAGTCTAGAAATTTCCAAAATCTATAATTTCTTAGGACAATTACTTGTTTTTATTATTATTATTTTCAAAAGGGACTCGTAGCTAGGGATTTTTATATTATCCTATTTCTACTTATTTAATCCGATATTCGAAGTGATCCGATACGAAAAAGTAAATAACCGATCCGATTTTTTTTTCCTAATCAAATATTTGATCAGGTTAGTGAAAAGTCAAACAAACCAAATATCTGATCCGACAAATACAAATAATATCTTATCTGAAGAAAAATATTTATATATATTTTTATAATTTTTTTATTTTATATATAACTCTATATAAATAAATTTAGATGTGCATGTGTGTGTGTGCGCGCATAATTTTTACTTACTTGATTAATTATTTGAGCCAAAATTTAATCTAGTAGAAAATATAATTTTTTTAGATATTTATACAATAAAATAAAAACATTCTGTGTGCTAATAGGCCCCATGATCTATCCACCTCTTCCTTATTTTAGTTTTAACATTGGATATTTGTTAAGTAAGTCAGATATTTATTGAGCGAATCGAATATTTGTTCAGCAAATCGGATAATATCAAATATATTTGTAATTTGATGGTTTTTTTATATTTAAAATTTTATTCGAATAATATCTGCTATATTTGATATCTGATCCGAAAATTCGAATATCCGAAGTTTCAAATCAAATATCAAATATTATTTTCAGATATTCATAATTTTAGATATCTAAAATATCGAATATTTAAACCATAAACATCCGCACTCATAGCTAACTCAACATCTGCTACGTTTTTTTTTGGGTTAATATTTCTCTTTTGTTCTCGATATTTTTTTTCTGGCTGTATTCTTTATGGGTTGGGGGTTTAACTCAAAAAGGCTTATAAACTACAGTAGTAGGCCGGTTCTAGTTTTTACTACTGTCCTATATGACTCGGCTGCCGCGGGCAAATTAAACCTGCACATCTATAATGCATACATGATCGTCACAGCAGCAATTTCTTTATATATATATTAAAACTATCCCAAAATAATATATTCATGATCTTCAAAGATTACCCTAAACACTCCCATAAATATTATGCATCCCGGTAGTTTGGGTTGGTACATCATAATATAAGGCTCATAGCTGATCCTCCAATTATTTTGATCTATAAGAAATTTATAAGAACAAATAATACTTTCGTTTTTTAATAAACGTCACCTCATATTTTAATAAAAAATTATAATACATTATAATATAAATATATAATTATTATATCTGTATTAAATTTTTTTTTATATAATATTAATTTTTTTATACTTTTTTTTATCAATATATATATTAAATAACTATTAAAATTTATTATCAAAATATCGAGAGACATCTAGTAAGAAGCCGAAGAAGCACTTTATGATTCTGGAAATTTATCCAAACGATAAAAGACGGCCGGGCATTTATATTCTGTGTATAAGATATCTACGACTTCACTTCAACTTCGATGCCAGTGTCATCCTCCAGTTTATATCTAATTAATGCAATCCTTCTTCCTCTATACTCTGGAATTAATGCGTCTTTCTTCCTCTATATTGTGTTTGATTTGAAAAAAATAAAAAATAAAAAAATAAGAAAAATTAATTTTTTTCCTTTGTTTAATTATTGGAAAAAATCTATAAAAAATTAAAGGCAAGAAATTATAAGATGTGTTGAGTATGAATAAAAATGGTGTAAAACTCAAAGTAGAAGGGACCTAAAAGAAGAAGAAAGCTCAAAGAGATAAAAATGGTGAAGGAGTTGTAAACGACGGAGAGAGAAGATATGGAAGCTCCCACTATTTTTTTTTTCTTTTCCTCAAATTTTGTGAGAAAATTTTCCTAATATATATTTCCTAATATATATATATATATATATATATATTAAAAATACATTAATTAAATGCATGTACCTATATCCCCGCGCTAGTCCATCTTCAATCTAATTAAAGCATGCCACGTGTTTAACTATACTATCGTACATTTGTACTGGCAAATACCTATTGGCAATTTCTTGCCACCAAAACACCTTTTGATAATTGAGATTGGAATTTCTTAAAATATATATATATAAATGGTATTGGTTTTAATTTATATTTAAAATTACCTATAAAAAATAATTTTTTATTTAAATCTTTTTGAATTATTATTTTTAAAAACAAATAATTATTTTTAATAAATAGTTTTAAACAATTAATTAAATATTTGCGGTATGAGTAAGTAGCTTGGCCTTGTGATGAAAAAATTCACTCCACTCCGGCCTGGTACTAATTACACTGCGTTGAGCTGTCCCTTCACGTATATAGTGTCGTCTTACAGTGGTCTGGATGAGGCGCAAAATGGATACCTAACATCTTCGACGTTACCGCACCCGTTTTTTTTTTTTTTTTTTTTTTTAAAACATAAAGGTGATCAAATTGACCAGTCTTCCGGTCAATAGGCCGTAAATGAGACGGTTTGCTCAAATTTGATTCAATTTATTTATTTAATTAAAATTTAGATTTATATGTCTGAGTTAAGTTAATATTTAAATTTTTTTATTTAATTTAATTTTTAATTAATCAAATTTTATTTTAGATTTATATGTTAAATGAATCGAACATGAAGTTATTCGATTCATTCACCGTTTTACTTATGATTCATACGAAATCAAGGCCGGTTCAAGAGCCGCTGCTGATCAATAGTATTAAGTGGCTAAATTTACAATTAAGACGTCAATTCATGATGACCAGACAGCCTAATAAGCCATTACTTAGCATCCTCGCTAATTAGGGATTACATGACCATGCGGCTATTTAATTATTTCAGGCGGCGTTTGATTGATTCCAAAATTGTTTAGTTGTCCTAGCACGGAAAAGATATAAAAGAAGGATTTTTAAAAGAAAACTTTTTCTGAGTGATATCTCCTTTTCTCTCTCTCTTTTAATTATCATATAATAATAATAATAATAAAAGTCGCACAAAAGTGTTCTCCTGAAAGTATAAAAAGTCCTCTATGATAGCGAGTACCCGGATAGCATTCAAGTTGGGATTGATAGTGTATGTGTCATCGTGATTGTTTAGTTCAGGTCAGAGATCAGCCTTTTCTTTATTACGTGATTTAAGTTTTAAAATTCGAATCGGTTTCGTAATTAACTTTCGTATTCAACCATTTTCTGAAATTATTATTTATATCTATAAATTTTAAGTCAAAATTTCAATTCTTTAAGATATCCTTTAATATATATATATATGAGTCTCAAATCCTTTAAGATATCAATTTGGTCAATTTTATAAATTTATATTTATTTATTTTAAAATTTTCTTTGAAACTTGATTTTTACCTTCAGATTCTTGCTTAATATACCTTTTTTTTTTATCTAAAAAGTATGAAAATTTACATGTGACCTTAAAATGATATTATTAACCTTTTTTTATTATAATTTTTGAAGCTTATTTATCATTTATTTTGATATTTTAACCGTTTAATTAGTTTATATATAACAAGCATTTTCATAACTTCTTCTGCCTACCCCAAACAACCCCTAAACTCCCCCACAACTTATCTCCCTGACTCCCTCCCGTGTTACCTTCCCAGGTAAACCTTTTCTTGCCATTTGCTCACCCTTGGATCATATTCTCTTGACCTAATGCACCAAAATGAAAAAAACAAAGCCTATTTACCCTTTTATGCACTAAAGTGAGATTCTCTAATCATCCAACACTCTTTCTCCCCTATCACTTGGAACGTATGAGTAGCTTGGAACCCAAGCTCTTGCATCTTTATTGTACGAAGCCTTAACTACACATTTGTCATTCATTTCTACACTTTGCAAGATCAAAGCTTAGCCCTTTTCTCTTCCTTTTCTTTTGTTCTTATGTTCATTCTTATTTTTGAGTTGAAAATCACTTGGTGTTTTTGTAGCAAACCAAACCTCTCCCTTTCATTTCTCCTTGATTTGTCTTATCCTTTCACACTATTTACTTCTCTCAATATTTTCTCTAAATTATTCTTCACTTTTCCTAAAGTAAGATTAAGTTAGAGTTATAAGAAGATTGAATATTCTTGGTTTGCATTCCTCCTAAATATGTGAGCTTTGAGTGAACGTTTAACTTAAGTTTTCTCTATTTTAATCTCTTTCTCTCTTTAACCTCATTTCCTTGTCTTCCATCTATTTGCTTATATTGATGCCGATTTTAAGATCTCGTTAATCTTATTAAGCGAAGGTGATTAGGGATGACAATTCTTTTCACAAGTTCATGGTCCCATTAAGGATTCCCCATTCATGATCAGGGGAGATTTTGAGAATCAAGTTTTAGTTCAGGGATTCTTATCAACAAAAAAATTCGGGGTGTATTTGGGGTCCTTATCTCTAAATCAACCTCAAATAATATTTTATTTTTTCATATAGAATCTAAATTAAAAATATATAGTGAAAAAAAAGGGATCAGGTATTGGGGATGGGAGTGGGTTTTTGGTTCAACTTCAAGTTTGAAAAATAAAACGAGGATGGGGAATGGATACAAGATCAGGTTAGGTATGGGGATTTGATCCCCATGGGAATAGGATCAGAGATTCCATGATAAGAAAAAAATAGGGATCGCGGAGGGTTTAGGGATTATTTTTCATATCGAATTCGGGTATGGGGACAAAATCCCCATCCCCAACTTGTTTCATCACCATCCCTAAAGGTGATTAAGAAGTTTCCTATGTGGTGGTTAGCTTTGCTTAATTTTTCTTGCTTACTTTGGAGCTTTGGCTTTTGGTAACATGACTTACCTTTATATAATAAGATTTTCTACCAAATGTTTAATAGGTTGAGTCTAAGCATGAAACTTGGATGAAAGCATGAAACTTTTAGCCTTATGGATGAAATTGTGGGTTTGGATTGGTTTAATTTTTTCCATGCATGATATATTATGCATTATAATTTATTAAAGTGTACTCCCAAGTATCATGAGTGAAATTATGCCTTGTTTTCCATATTAGTACACTCTCAAGCGACTTTGTGGGTTTTCATGCCCCTTTTCTTATTTCAATTTTATCTATTAATGCCATTATTTTGTATTAGGGTGTAGCACGCATCATGCGTATGATTTTGGGATTAATTGAAATCTGAGTATTTTGGGGGTCATTTGGCCTTAAAGTTATTTTGGAAAATTCAGTTAACTTTTTGATAAATCTTGATTTACTATTGGATTCCTTGGATCCTTTATTTTTCCTTTTTTACATAGGTTTTGGAAAGTTAAGCTTAATATATGTTAACAAGGGTGTGAATAAATTCATCTGTAATGATGATAATTTATGCCTTCTATGGCATTTAATTAGTGTTGGGCCTTTATGCATGGTGGTTGGTGTTTGGCCTTGATCCCTTTGTCAATCAATTGTAATTCTAAAATGAATTACAACTAGTATGTGGGCTAAGTGTTGATATATAGGCCTTGATGTGTTTGACTAGTTTTTTTAATAAAATATTAAGACTTAAAGTGAATGATGCTTAAACCAGACTCGTTATAACTCTCAAACTTTTCTACTTAGGTAAAGTTTAGTCTTCGTACTACTTTGGTGTTTTTTCCTTATATGACCCCGAATGCCTTATTCTACTTTATTTAGGGTTTTTGAATGTGTTTATACTGCTCAACTAGGTTAGTGTCTTTGTTCACCAGCTAGAATTGTTGTAGATGTTGGAGTTTTCTTGAGTTTCCATTGTCAAGTTAATTATAATCAATTGATTGTGGTCACGATAATGACATATAGTAATAAGTTGTTCTTGGTTTGTTATGTGCTTCATATTTCATTATCTTAGCACTATGTCTTGTTACATTTTTTTTATAATTATGCTTCCTATATATAAGTGTTATTTATATGTTATCACATGATTTATCATGAAATAGTGTATAAATACTCTAAGGGGCTAAATAGAATATTTTACAACAAGAATACCAAATTAAAAATTCAGAGAAGTAAGTAGATAATTTGGAAAATAATGATCACTCCATTAATAGTGGTTCAAGAAATTCTACAAATTTTATCTACATCCTACTCCAAAATATTTTCACTTTTAAATTTGAATATCTCTTTATATATATAGTGGGTGTTTGATGATGACCACTCTACTAAGTTTATGAGCTTACTATCTCCATGACCTCTTTACAAATTATTTACACTTAGCTTATTTATAGTCTCTTAGATTTAAGAGATAACTTCTCTTTAAATCTCTCTAGTAATGCTAGACAACAATACATTCTTCACTTGTGTTTGAGATGATGATTTTGAATGAAAACAATATGAATCTCCATTAGAGGAAATATGAAAGTCAATAATCACTACTGAAGATGATAATGTAGCTAGAGAAATAAGAATTACAAGTGTATGAACACTTTAGCTAAATGTGAAGAACAAGTTGGGGGCTTGAGATGTGTTATTTGGATATGAAAGTGTGAAATCAAAACTTTATTTGATTAGGGTAAAATGCAAAATTAATTAACGTATAAGAGCGTAGGAAGATTTCTTGAAAATTCTTTAAATATAACAACTCTTATGTATGGATTAAGAAATTTGAGAAAATTGGATCTAGCTGGTATGCCTAAAAAGGCTCTAATAGCTGAATTGCAATGGGTAGAATTTTTTAGCTAGAAGGAATCTCTAGTCGACCGTCACTCATCTAGGTGTCATTCACCAGTCTATTTGCCAAACCCTTCATTTTTTTAACTCTATGTTTGTATCCCATTTGAGTGAACGTTGTTGACCCTTGTTTGCTTGTCCATATTAGCTAAATTTTGACCTTTAAAGAGTTTTGCCTTTTGGAAAAGTTTTCAAATCATTTATGAGTGATTGTGTTTGAGCTCAAATAAGTAGAGAAGATGTAGAATTTATTTCAAAATTGTATTTGAAAATCAAACATATCTTTTATCATTTCTTTAAAGGTTTGGTACAATTGAAAATTTTGTTAAATGAATTTTGTTTGTTATAATAAAATAAAAGGAAAATCAAAATTCATTTGAAACTTGTTTAGAAGATTAAAAACTTATTTATCCTAAGTTCTCAATGTGTAAAACACATGGACATAGAACCAAATACATTATCATAAACCTTGAAGCATGTGTCTTGGTCCCTTAAGCATGTTTGTATCCCCCTTCATGTTGGGTGTGTTCCAAATAGGAATTGAGGCGTAAAACATGATGTAAAAAATTTGGAGGACAACAATAGTTTGTTACACTAAATTAATGTTAATTAAATTACAAGGTCAAGATACTTTTTTCAATCTTGCGATGGATTTTATTTGCAAAATTTTATCTCTTTAGTATATTTTTCTTATTCAATACTTCATCATATGGATGCTATCATTTTATGGTCATTACTTATTCCCACAAGTTAGTGACTTTTGTGTTTTAACACAAGAATTCAATGACGATGGTTCTGACTTTACCCACATTGATGAAGAGGAGTGATCTTCTTGGGTTTCAAGTGAAGAGTTATAGCTATTTGAAGTGGAAACATGTTATGTATCCTAGAGCTTTGGATATCTCTTTTTAACTCTTTATTCGTTTGTATTTATTTTGTCGCTTCCTCTCTTTTGATGTATTATCAAGAGTTTAACTCCGTACTCCATTCTTATATTTATTTATATTAAAGATTTATATTATTTCATCTATTTATTCTGTATTATTGTTTTTGATGTCATAACCTTGTTTTTTTTGTCATAATATTTTAACATTACACTTAGTATGAGAAAGGTATGGCTAAAATTGCACTAAATATGACAATAACACCCATTTTTATGCTTTTGATTAAAACTAAAAATATATTATAGTAGATTTTAGGGTGTTGCATATATGGATAATAATATTACTATGGATTCAAAGTAAAGTATAACAAGATAATCAATGTAGAATACTTGGTAAATTTCACATTTTAAGATTATATTATACACTAATGGGCTAAATCCACAATCACACATGCTTGTTATAGCATGTTAAGATCGTATCACACGGGGACTTCGTTGTTGAGTATCGAATCTTCACTATTTTAGTTATCTAGGTAAATCATATTTGGAGAGTAGAAAATGAATGACATAATAAAAATTAATGGTAATGTTAATAGTAGTAAACTATCTAATTATAAGCCTTAGATTGGATTGTTGTCATAAACTGGTAATTAATGAATAGTCAATTTAATCGTAAAACAATTACTTGAATATAAAAGGGTGAAAAACCCAAAATTAACTAAAAGTCTCTTTTGTGTTATAAAAGCTATAAATAATACAATTTAATAAGCTATTTTTATAATATTAAATCAAATTAAATCCATTACGCTATATGCTAAATCAATAAAATCCCTAAGAGATTCTAGCCTATTTTTATGGTTCGATTCTTCAATTCAATTGTTATTTTTTTTCAGTTATTAATATTCACCTTTTAGTCATTCAATAAAATACATATGTCTAGTCAAGTTGGTGATTAAACAACTCAACTAAAATTACAAAACTAACAATTGAATCTACGAACTCAAGCAATAAGAATGGAAATTAAACTAATTTATCACTAATTAATAATTTAAACTAGATCCAATCTTATAAAATAAACCTACACACTTATAATTGCAGTCAAATACAAGATATAAAATAGAAGAATATATATGACATTAAGCATAAAGGGAGTTGAGCACATGACATTAAATGAGCACTTTTTAGGAGGCAACCCAAATCTTTGTGTGGTATTATTTGTCCATTTTTATTTTATTCTATTTTATTTTAATGTTCGTTCTCTTTGCAATGCATTGGAAAATATTATTATGGTGGATGTGCTATTTATAGAATGAATATTTGGGGATTGATCCAAAGTGGGGATAATATTTGTAGAAATCAAGCTAACATGGTTGGTGCGCACGGGCAGGCGCACAATCATGCCTCTCTAGGTAACTAATTCTAATCCAAATTCTATGAGGACGTAATGTACATAGCTAGCCTGTGCCAAGCTCGCACGCCTGTGCCCCTCAAATGTCGAGAGGACATAACTTGTATAGCTAGCATGTGCAAAGTGCACACGCCCCTGCATCTACCTTCATTAATTTAGATGAACGTACATCACGTGCCCTATTCATTACCTAAACATATTCCTCTAAAGTTTCTCCTCTCCTTCAGCCCTGTAATTCAAACCCTAAATTACCTTCACGCCTTAACCCCCCAACCATCGCACACATATCCCATGCCCTACATCTGTAAGCTCACATTCCTTCAACAAGTTGGTTCATTTTTTTATGTTTGCACTTCTGTCTACAAAGCATGCACTTCCCTCACACACACACACCCCTCATGCCTGCACACATATAAGCCATGCACTGCATCTGCAACCTATACGCGTCCATCCATTGCATGCACAACCTATGTACTTCCCTCACACACATAACATCACACACAACTATTTTATTTTTCTTATAGGGTTAATTTCTTATTTAAATTGTCATATACTCTCAATTAACACCTAATATGGGTTTTTCCTATTCTTGTAACACAAGAACATGACACCATAAAAAAGGACTAAAGGTCATGAAAATGATAATGAAGGTGAATCATCCTAACCACATGGAAAAGGTAAGACAACAAAAACACCCCCTCAAACTTGTATGGCATAATCTTTGCTAAGATGGCACATAAAGATCATTTTTGTGCTTTTACATCATGGTAAATCATGGCTATTCAATACATTGATTGGAAATGTCTTGAGATGTTAGGTCTCAACGAGGATGTTGGCTACCTTATCTCCTTTCATGTCGATTGGTATGACCGTAGTATCTCATTTAGAATGTTTAACGCTTATCATAATATGCATCTAGATTTTTTTCACCAATTTATTCCTCGGGCATTTCCCCTAATGACCACAAATTATGAGATCCTTAAGCATTTTGGGCCCAAATTACTTGTCCTAGATGGGGGTATGCCTCTCAATCTTTTAAAGTGCACAATGCGAAAGCCTTTTTGATCTATAACCTTATATTTAGATATATCCAAAGTTTGTTGGCTGAGAATCATTTTGGTAGGGGCGAGAGCCAAGGCAACTTGGGAAAAATAGAATTATTTTCTTTACTTTGTATGCTAAAGGATTATTCCCTTGATGGAGGTTATCTCTTAATAGATCATCTAAGCAATATCGTTAACCACTTGACCAGTGATATTTTTATTCGATGTATTATCACATTTATATCTCCTAAGATAGGATATAACCTAGTCTGTATCTTGACTAATGTGCCAAGGGAATTCCTAGGGTTACTAAATTGCACAGACATGAAAATAATTATCCGCAAAGGCAACCACTTTACATTGGTGTACAATTAAGAGGTGTGGTATCCCCTTCCTAATAAAGCCTTCACTACTATCATATATAACGAATCCACCAATTCACTTCTATCTACTACCAAATCCCTCACCTATAGATGATCCTCCTACCCATAACAATGAGCTATAAGGCTCACCACTGCTTGCTCCTCCCCTTCCGCCATCCTTTTCCACTGTCCATGACCCTTTCTCCTCTTACTAATCGTGGGATGCCCATTTTGATCAGATTGATGCATGATTCAATACATTTGAATCCTATATGGCTAGCCTTCAGGAGTTTGTTGCTCCTATTGACCACATAAACACCATGATATAACAAATGCATCAATGGAATTTTGAGCATGGATACCCACCACCACCACCACCATAAGCACGTTCCCCAATTTTTCTTTCACTCATATTGAGGACAATGTGTCCTTTAAGCACGGGGGGATTTGCCGGGCACTGCCATCTATGATGCATTTCTTTATCTTGTTTTCTTTTGTTTCTCTTCTTTTCTTTTGGTGTGATTGATTCTAATTGATTTTCCTTTTCTTTTTTTTTTATCTTTATCTAAAAAAAGAATAAAAAAAGGTTGGTTTCTTCCTCTTTTTAACTCGTCAGCTTTTCTGTTATTCTAACTTGTGTGCGAGATTTTTTTTCCTTCCTTTAAAGCCTTCCATATAGAATCCTTGCTCTAGATATGGTATTCTCTTCCTTGGTTTTATAATTTTTTTAAGATCTTGCAAAATAAATACTAAGAGAGTAATAGTAAGAACAAGTGTCAAAGATAACCAAAAAGTTCATAAATTATATGAAACATGTTCATAACTGGAAGCAAAGCAAGGTGGAAAAGTGAAAAATAATGAGTTTATCATACACACACTTGAATATACCATAGGTACTCATGCACGTAAAAATATATAACAACTCTTAGCCTGATCATTAACAATTCAATATTAAAGAGAGAAAAAAAATAGGTTGTTGGTGACCAAGTTGTTGAATTGCACAACTGGCAACACACACACACACATAAGAATAGAAGCATGTCGTTATTGAGTTTTTCGGGCTTGAAATTGGTCTCATACATTGGGGATATTCCAATACCTCCACCCTCAAGCTATAATAGGGTTATGCATACCTAACTATAAGTAAGCCTTATCATATGCATGTCTTGGAAGCAGCGTGGTAAGAATATATGCTAGTTGATCTTTTGTGTGAACATGAGTGACATTCTTCAGTTTAGAAAGGAGTTGTTCACAAATAAAATATCAATCCAACTTTATATGCTTATTAAATTCATGAAAAAAATAATTTCTTGGCTCTATATATTGCTATTTAATTATCACATTTGATGATGTCCAATTTCTAAGCCGATCATACTTTTTTTTATGTAAGTAAATATCAAGAACAAATTAATATTTATAATATACCTTTTACATCATAATCAAATAATCATGTCAATATCTGCTCACCAATTTTCATGCATCCATAGTTGTCTACATGAATGAGATTGACCCAATACCAAGTGTGATAACACCATGGATTCCTCTTTCTCTTGCCAGGGTTGGCAAAAGCAGTTTTAAAAAACTATTTTGTTAGTTTGTCCTCTTCTTGTGTTACTTTCACTCATATTTACAAGGGAGATGAGATTACATAAAATTTTGTTAAATTTGGTATTAGACGAGTCTAATGGGCTTGGACTATATCTTTGTATTTTGGTTCAATTATGTTAAATCTAACCAATTCTAATTTGTTACCCTTGATGTTTAACTAACATTGATAGTAGGATCAAACACATTTTGGCCCACAAGTCATAAGAAACCTTTAGTAGGATGCTATAACTACCCAAGTTGTGAGGAAATTAAATGTCTGACATAACATTCATTATTGGTTCTTAGATCATCTTCCCATGCATTACTTAACCTAGAGTGAGGAAAGAGATCAAGAACCATCAAAATTGTTCCAATTCTAAATGCCAATGTCATGATCTTTATCATATTTTTTTATCATTACTTTTAAGGTCACATATCACCTTATTTAGAGTAAACTCCATCAATTCTTATGAAACTTCATGAGACATTAAGGTGGGAGGTATCTAAATACTATTTTTTCTTTCACTATGAACTCATATCTTGAAAACTTACTTATAATGCAACCTTCCATTCTGAGTGGCTCTCTTGTTCACTCTTATGGATTTCTCATTGTGTTTTTTATTCAAGTACCTAGTCCAAACACATTGTAACATTTTTTCTCTCAGAAGTCATGACCATTGCTTAATCCAAAAGGATGTGAAACTTTTTATACCTAAACCAAGACTAAAACTTTGCACTTGGATTCCTCACATATCTTATAACTTTACTACAAACTTTGTTTTTGCTATAGAAGTGTATCCTATAACTGAACATTACCCTACAAAAGGTCCTCTGGATTACCCTATAAGAGGCATAGGTAGAGGTGGAAAACATGTCATACGGGTTGGGCTTGGGTGAAGTTAATTTAGGTCGAGTGAAAATTGGGTTGCTATGTAATTGTGTCAAGTTTAGATTCGGGTGTATTCTAGGTTTAGGTCTAATTCCGATAAAGAAAATTAAGGTAGGGTTGTTTTGGTAAAAATATTGAATTGGATATGGGTCTAACCTATCAGGTTTCTTTGAGTTTGAGTTTGATTTAGGTTTATAAAATCTAGGTTGGATTGAGTTTGGATTGGGTGAATTTAAGTCTATAAATTCTCGGTCGTATTAGGTTTGGACCAAGTTAATTCAATTTGTGTTTTCATTGATTGTTATCAATATTATATAATTAATAAACTGAGTTTAGTAACTTATTATTATTGTTATGATTGTCACAATAATTTTTATCATAATATATTTAATGATATAACAAATTATTATCATCAAATATATAATGATAATAATAAACTATTAGCATTATTATTATTATAACTATTGTTATAAATATAATTATAAATATTATTATATAATAATGAATATTATAATAGTTATAATTATCATGTTAATCATCATCACCGCCACCATCATCATCGTCATCGTCATTGTCATTGTCATCATCATTATTGTTATTATTAGTATTATTAGTACCATCATCATCATCATCATCATCATCATCATCTTTTAATATATAATAAACATTATTATTAGTAGTAATACAAATATAAATTTTACTATTGTTATTATAATAATATATATTATAATTATTATAATTATATGTATAAATTTTATGTTTATAATAATTAATATCCACAAATATCACCACCACCACCACCACCAATAATAATATATGAGGATAAAGTTCTACAAACATGTCTATTTATTTAATTATACAAGTAATTAGTTGCACGTAAAATTTTTTTCTTTCAAATAAGTAGTTATCAAATAATTTATGTTGTTAATGGAATTGAACAATGCATAGAGTCTTAAAATTTTCAAATTATATTTAGTAACCAACTACTTTATAGTAAATAAGTAAGTTCTACAAATTGTCATTTACTAAGTTTGTTCTACCACAACCCTGCCACCCTTAGCTATTATAATTAGTCTACTAAATTTCCATAATCAATATAGCAACAACATATCTTAATAAAAATAGAATATAAGAGTTAGTACCGCTGTACTTGGATCAAATAGGACGGTGTACCATATGCAACCTATATTACGTCACGATATTCATTTGTACTTAACTGTTACTTTAAATCATGTCTGCTTATATTATATTATCCATTTTTATTATTTTACTATTGAATTACTTTACATGAGTGTATGATACTATCCCTCATCAGCGGAATATGTTTGTAGTTAGTTTGATACCTTTCATATATACAATTAATAATAACTCTACCATCTTAACATAAATAAAATAAAATAAAAAAGTGGAGAAGTAAGATGGTGTTGTGCACCTCACTTCTCCTTTTTATATTTCCTAAGTAGTGTCTAAATTTTTAATTTATAGTCTTAAGTCAGTAAGTCATAATTTCTACCCATCTAACTATGACGTATGCCATTAGTTAGAGTCGCAGATAATAAAAGTCCTATATAAAGGCATATAGATGGCTTTATAAATAAATAAAAAGTAACAACTTGTAATAATAACCTTCAAAGATGTTATCATATCAATTTTTTATTTTCGAACAGTAGTTACGATTAAGTAGCCAATATTAGTGTTAGATTAGTTTATTTATTGAGTTTAAATTTATAACTTTTATTTGGAGGTAAATAATGGGGTAAATGACCACTTAGCACTTTATTTATTAGAGTAATTCCATGCCCCATTAATTATTCTAGAATTTAGGGCGTATATATACATATCAGGTGATATACTCAAAAATTATTAAATTTAAAGGTTTTGATAATTTGAGCATAAGATAGTTATAATACATTTATTTAACATTTTTCAACTAGCATTAATAATATATCATTGTTAACTTTAGGATTAATTGACTAGTGAGCCTTCACTGACCGAATCACATTTTAGGTAACCCAATTACTTTTCCGACTACTCATAGGTAAATTAGTAACTATATTTTGATATATGTGATACTATTTTTGTAATATATGATTTAAAGTTATTTAAACTTTATATATAGGGTATCCCTTATATTTCAAACCTTTGTGTTTGTTAATCTCACTCATTATTTTGTCTAATAATATAAGTTTTATAAATACAATTTTATTCATACTTATTTTTATAAATTTCTTTTGCTAATTTATTCAGATTGTATATAGGGTGTTTATATGATTTTATGTATTATTGGCGATCTTATGAAATTTGTAGTACATGTAGTCATATGATATTATTATGAATATATGATCTTTGTCTTCCTAATTAGCCTTGAATTACAATGATGGTTAATTGAATTCTAACCCAAGTAGTCAAATCTTTATAAAAATTATTCAAATTGGGAAGTGGTAATGTGGAAATCCTTATTTAATAAAATGTTATTTATGAAAATGTTATTTTTAGGATGTGTTAATTATGAAAAATGTTATTTATGGAAGTTTCTATTTTTAGAAAGTACCAAATATGTAAGGTACCTAGATTTTTAAAAGTGGATAATTGAGGAATGGATATGGTTGTGTGTTTTTGGATATGTTATATAGTTGCTTTGAATAAGATGACCTCCTAGAGTTGGGGATTGGCAATAACCTTCGCTTGGATTATATTGATGTGTAGTTACTTGGTTTATTCATCTGGTTAAGAGCTAGTAAGGATCCATATCTACTCAATTAGGATCTTTAGCCTTCATAGAGTGTGTGCACACTTAAAGACTAGATAACCAATGTTGGATTTTGTCCTTTGGTGCTAGGACCACTAGGATTGCCCAAGAGTAGTTTTCTTATTGTTGGTTTTGGTTGTTATCAGATGTCTTCAAAGTTATGTGCTAGGCGACACTCCTGGTAGGGTTTTGCTTGCTCAATAAATAAACTTAGATTATTTGTTTATGTGGTTATTAATTTAATATGCTCATATAAATGACGAACTAATATTTGCCTTATCATTTAACTCTTATGAGGTTGTATTTGATGTATTATAAATTATGATATTTTCCTTCTAAATAATGGGTTACTTAGGTGTTTTTCTAACTAACTTGTTGCTATTTTAAATAAGGTTGTGATGATCCATGATGTACAAGGTTAGCATATAGTGTTGTGTAGGTAGATTGTGACCATACTAGATGATGGATGCATGCTTGCGGGATGATCGGAGAGAGTATTTTGGCTTATGAAATTTAATATATTAATGGAATTTTAATTTTAATGGATTTTAAATATAGCATAATTTTTTTAATTTACTAATATGTTACTAACTACTTTCATTGTTGTTATTTAACTTTATTATAATGTCATATTACATTAAGAATGTTATGGAATTTTGTTTTGCTTTCAATTTAAAGTTTTGGCCTAAGTATCTAGTGTAAGTGGAACAATGGTCTCTACTTGTACTAGTTGGGTGTGGTAATACCTTTATTTATATACAAATTTCATATTGTTTTCTAAGTATTTTGTGCTTTAAAAATGGGGGTGTTATAAAAAAAACAACAACAACAACAACAACAACAACAACAACAACAATATTAATAGTAACAAAAATAATTTCTATGATCTAATATGATTGATGATAATATGATATTAAAATAAAGTGGGAGAACAAAGTCTTACTAGTTTTATTTCATTTGTTGTAATATGGGTTGTATATTTTTGTGCACATAAAATATTATTAATAATATAGTTTATTGGTACTTATGTATTCATTTATATGAGATAAAATGGTACTTTTGTGGATGATATTTAACTCTCGTTTGGATCAAGTTTGAAATTGTGTATAGGTATGGGCCAGGTTTGAGTTGGGTTATTTTGGGTCGGATAAATTTGGGTTGGGTCTTTATCGATTTTATGCCCGAGTATGGGATGATCTACTTCAATTTGGGTCATTTTAGATACAAATCACTATTAGGTTAGCCAAATTCTAGTCGGGTTCAAATTGATTCGTATTATTTTAGATTTTTAGGTGGAGAATTGAATTTTTTCGGTCTAGATCGAGGGTCAAATCAACTTTTTTAGGTCTAGGTATAGGTGAACCATCATGAGGGACACTATGCCCAACAAGTGAATGGATGGTATATACCATAGGGAAGGGATACTATACCAGATAAGAGGGCACTACACCTTAAGCTCGGGTCTTATTGAGAAAGATTTAGTTGGCCGGCTATTATTTCCTTAGTTATTATGTTACGTTATCTTATGGTGTTAATTATCTTTATCATAGGTTGGTAGTTAATATTAGATAATGTTTGGTAGGATTTTATTTGGTCACTATTTATGGGTTATTATTCACATAAACAATATCATGAATAGTAATTAGTTAGTAAGGAATAATTAGTTATTAGTTAATTTTTTTGCTTAAGGATTGAGAATCTTGTTAGAAGATTGGGGTTTTATTATATAGAAGCTGATATTTTAAGAGTGTGCTTGGCATGAGATATTGAGAGATATTGTGAGGTTTTTCTTTTACTTTTAGTCTACCAAATGTGATTGAAGATTCTGTTTGAGGATTTGAAATACAACAATATAGGTATATAAATTATGTGTAATCAGTGTTGATAATCGTAGTTGAGTCATTGAATCAAGTATTCTACTTTGAAACCTGTGTGAGTTTTTTATTTCTATGTTTATGTTCATTGTGCAAGTCATAAACTAGAACCCTCTCTAGTTTATCATATTTCTATGAGCGATAATTTAGAAATATCTTAATTAATTTTTTGTGAGCTTAATTGAGAGTAGTTTGTGAATGTTTGTTATTCACATCCATATCCATAAACCTTAAAAATCACTCATTAAGAAAACAACCTTATGCCATAGATAAGTTTAGTTGGAAAACCATCTTCTTTTTTAATTAAGCTAGCTATATAACCAAAATTCTCTAGCTGAATGTATTTACTATTTTACTAATGAATTTGTTGAATTAAGCTACCAATGAAATTTTCAAATAGTTTACCCCATTTTCTTCCCTAAGAAGAAGAGAGTGAGATGGATTAAATATTGATTACTAGGTTGCTTGAACATTTTTAAATTCATCATTTCCTCATGCCCAAATTGTTACCAATGTAATTAGGACAATTTAATATATAATAAATCATTTAAATGCTTCTAGTATAACATGAAGCACCACTTTATTGAATACTTATATTTATGTGATCAATAAAAAAATAATTAGAGCATATGGTGAAATGAAAATAAAAACTCATGCCATGATGAATGCATCATATGATTCATTGTTTGCAGTGCTCCAATATCATGATTGTAACCATGATTTACTTGACTAGGTAGTAGATGTTTTAATCCAGAATCTAGGGCTTTTAAAGAACCTTACATAAGACATAACAAAAAGCTATGAGTTTGGAATATGTAACCTTGCCAAGATTTACAATCTTGGGAATCAATATTAGGAGGGTAGAAATGCTAAAGGGGGCATAGTTCTTGAGACGAAAATCTCCTTAACAAAGAACCATATATTTTCACCTACTATATCCTAAAAGGCTTTAAATAATCCTACAGTAAATCCATTGAATCTGAAAGCTTTAGTATTACCAATGGAGAATAAGACTTCCTTGACTACAAAAAACAAGATGGGCTTGAGAAGCTCATGATGCTAGCCAATGTTGATTATTACCCCTTTTTAAAAGATAAGGTTATCCTCTAAGGAGGCATTATGGTTGGGAGTTTGTAAACCAAGTAGACTTTTATAATAATCACCAAAGGCATCTTTGAATGATTCAAGATCAATGGCCCAATTAACATCGAGCATTTGAATTCTTTATACTATTCTCTTATTCTATCTTCCTTTCATGTGGGAATAGAAGAAATTGTTGTTGGAATCACCTAGTTGAAGTCCATTCATACCCGATTTCTATTTAAGAATACTCTCTTCACATTTAGCATAAAATTCATATTTTTTTAGGCAATCCAACTCTTCTTGTTGCATAATACTCAAGTTTCCTTCTATAGTTAATAACTTTTTTGTTATGATACCAAAATTTCCCTTATTCAATTGCTCGAGTTTATTCTTGAGTTGATGCAGTGAGTTTTTTGATTTTCATTGTTGTTGACCCATGGTTTTGATGTTGCTAGACCTTTGCTACAATATTATGAAAACCATCTCTATAAGTCCCCATATCATAAAATTTGAGTTTATTTATGAATTGTGAACTTATGTGGTTGAAGTTAACCACAACATGATAATGGTTGAAGAAAACAGTGGTTTGGAAATCCACTAAAGAGTTTGTGATTTTGTCTCACCATTGGAAATTTCCTAGAACTCTATCCAATTTTCACATGATCATGTGTAACATTAACTTCCTATTGCTCCAAGTGTAAGTGTGCCTAGTAAAGTGAGGTTGCACAACCATAATGTTGTGAAAATAGTTTATTAATTCCTCCACATTTTCCACATTAAGACCTACTCCTTGGAACTTTTCATAGTCCTGCAATACAACATTGAAATCACCAAGCACAACCTATGGTAAATCTAAGATATTTGTAGCTTCAAGACATTACCAAAGTTCCTTTTTTTCACTACCCTCATTATGTTCATAGAGGAATGAAGCACAAAAGATAGTACTTGAAGTATAACATGTGGTCTTAACTTGAATACCTTGTGTATGGGCATGTAAGAGTTGAACATGTCATTTATTCAAGTCCCATAAAAACCAAAATCTCCCTTTATGGTAATGAGAATAATTATCAAAAACATCAAACTATCTACCTAACTCCCATTATGGTGATGAGAATAATTGTCAAAAACATCAAACCATCTACCTAATTCCTTTCTTATTGAATTTTTCTTTGAGGTATTTATTCTAGTTTCTAAGAGAGCAATACTAGAAACATTATTTACTTTTATCCAATTTCTTAATTATCTTTTTTATGAGGCTTGCTAAGGTATTTAACATTCCAAACTCCTAACATGATCAAATAGATGGTGGTAGAAGGTCACTAATACCCTACTTTCCTTTCTCATCCAAAATTCCATTATCCACCTCCAATGGAGCATATTGATTACTAATAGGAGTGACTGAATTGGTAACTTCTTGATGTAGGCCAATTCTACTATTATGATGTTGTGAAGGTTATCTAGGAGCCTCCACATAGGTTTTCTTTGATGGATAGGACATGCACCTTTGGTAGGAGGTCTAGGAAAACCATGTTTCAGCTGGTTCACCTGGAAGAATTTCACTTTAAGAAAGAGTTTGTAAAGGTTTTTTGCCTTTGAAAATAATTTACTAGTTCCTTGTGAAGCAAAATTTCTTCTAGAACTACATCCAAGTAAAGCTTAATGTCATTTCCATAACCCTTTTTTTTGGGAAAATCATTGATATTTTGGTCAATTTCTGAACCTGTCCTATCTCTCTCAAAATCCTTCAATCCTTGCATAACCTCTCGCCCCCATTGAAAAACCTTCATTCCTCACATAACCTCTCTCCCATTCAAAATCCTTCGATCCTCATATGAAAACCTAAAATGTTCCTTTGACTACATTATTTAAGTTTAAAATGGCATTATGAAAGTTTATAATCTTTTGAGTAGAAATTTAGTATTAACAAATCCTTTATTTTAGTTGTACATTTGTATTTTTATTTATATAAAAAATATGAAGATAATTATATTGTTTTGTAACGTTTATATTTTCTACTTTTTTGAGAAGTGTCTTTGTTGTCTTGGTTCCCTCTTTTGTGTAACCTAAATTCTAACTAACAAATTGTAAGTATGAAAAAGGTTTTTTCTACATAACATCATCGATTTTGAAAATTTAATACACACACACACACATATTGATCAATTTACTTTTCTTATGCACACAAACAACTAGTTCAGTAACAACAAAGTTCCCAAATCAATCCAAAGCTACAACGAGGGCCATAATATCTAGTAGATGAACGACGTCTCGTTTGTTGTGCTGTTCAAGATTTCCCACTAGGATCGGAAAGATTGTGCACATGATGGAGCCTTAAATATAGTGCTCTTCAGAACCATAGTATATATATATTCTATTAACTTTACGTATCAAACTATAATTTCCGAGTTGAAAAACATGTACTTGAGATCCTTAGTGCTCGGATCACTATGGCTTGACCTGTTTGGAAATAGGCGCATAAATTCTTTTTGGCCCTTTCCAGTCTATTGATTTGCACGCCCCTCCTATGTGAAGTAGCTAGCATAATTAGGTAAGGGTATTTATTTAGTACTAAGTGATGTATTTTTATTTACTATACGTAAAATGCAAATTGTTATAATACGGTTCTTTATTCAATAATGATTTCATAGCAGAAAAAGTCATGCTTCTAGGTATATAATTAAGTACACATGCATCCCTATATCCTTCTTTATTAATAAGTAAATGGCAAGTTGAAATGGATGGGTGAATTGAATAATGGAAGCCCCTCCAGATTCTACAAGTGGTTCGAACTACTTGTGAAGGATCGGAGGACCTATATGCGTACTTTGATTTATATATAAATGTGCGTGAGTTTGACCTCTCTTTTTTCGTACAAATATTTTCTATGGATTAAACAAGCTAAAATGCTTAAGGTGTCATCCGACAATAGCTCATTCAATTCTGTTTCCAGCATTTTCTCTCTTTCATACTTTTGCATAAAGACGCCCAGTTTTTTTTTTTTTTGGTTTCTCGTATGTTCTGTGACAGAGTGTGAATAACATTTTTTTAATTCAGGAACACCGACCAAAACATCAAAGATTCCCATTCCCACCGGTAAGGTTTAGATAAATAGTTAGAGCTAGAATTTTTTTTTTATAAGTAAATATTGTTTTTATTCAACCATAATCTAATTGTTGCATAAGTATTATAGCCACCCACTTTTCCTACCTTTTAGAAAGGGTTTGGAAGGAGAAATAATTATATGTCCATACAAGTAGATCTCATAGAAATTTTAGATTCAAGTCATTCACTTTTTCGGATATTGTAATATTTTTATGGTACTTATGGTAATATATACTGTTTTGTATTTTATTCACAAAGTTGTTATAAATAAATAAACAAAAAGAACTCTCGCTCCCGTCTGGACTCTAGAGTTCCCAACTTCAAAGAATTTGGATCCGGATAGAGTTGAACAAGAAAACCGCTCCATGCTTCAGCTTGAATGACTGATGCTCGAACAACGTTTGATTGAAGGAAAGCTTTAGCCAATGATTCCTTAATTAGGCCATGTGGTGAGCAACTGCACGTTGAAATCTCTTCAAGACGGGTGAAATGCATGGCACAGGATTTTAACGCACGTAGAATATGCATCATCTTCGTGATTTCCCCCGCTCCAAGCTATAAAACAGACGGCGCATGTATTCTACAATTTAACGGCGACGTGACACTTCATGCATAGGAATAAGGAACCTCCTCCCCTAGTATAGAGTCAAATATTATTTTGAGTATCGCATATTTTTAATTGTTTCACGTCACTAAACATTTAATTCATTATATTTTAATCCCTAATTTCCCTATACATATCTTACTTGTAGGACGAATTTTAATAACTTGAGCATTGAAATTGTTAGGATTCCTTGACAAAAGGACGAAGACCACAAAGTGGTGTAGGCCAAGGTTGTGAGCCAAGTGTTGCCAGCAATGGACAAACAGCTACGGCCGTTGGTCAGTGGTGACCATGAACGAGCCTTCACATGAGGATGTGGGTAGGCAACCAAGGGCATAAGCTAGGGATCGTAAGTCAAAGGCATGGGCTAAGTGTCATTAGCTAAAGATGTAATACCTGAAATTTCGTAATCCTTATTTTTGGACTTTTAACATTTTATTCAAAATTTAATCCTTAAATCTTAACTTAATAATTTTTTTTAATCTTTGATCCATAATCCAAATAAATTCTTAGAAATAAATTACCCCAATTAATTTATCTTTTTTCTTTTTAGTAAACTAACCCTAAATCCATAATTTTTTCCAGTTTCTTTTTCCTTATCAAGTACCCTAACCTTAAATACATTAATTTTACCCTAATTTTCAAATCCTAAATTTAAACTTAATTCTATTAATAATCCTAAATTTCTTTTCTTTTCCTTTTTCTTTCTTGATCACTTTTCTTTTTTCCTTTCCTTTTTCTTTTCTTCCTTCTTAACTTAACCGGCGTCCCTCCTTTTCGAACCGTGCACCCTCTGTATTCCCCTTTACGCATGCCCCCTTTCCTTCATTTCCTGCTACCCTTGACCCCTACCCCGTCTTTCCCCTTCACCAAAGCACAACCTTGCCCCATCCAAGCACGCCCCTATATATTGCAACCCAAAACCATGACACAATGGACCGTCTATTGTGTTACAAAGGACTGTCAGCTAGATGTCATTGGTCAAGGGTGATAGGCAAAGGGGAAGTCCGTTGGTCTGTCATAGATAAAGATTAAGTACCAAGTAATAGGATCATTTAGCTAGAAAGGTTTGATTTTGCAATTGGAAGTTTAATTTATGCAATGGTGAGTACAGAGTCTCACATTGCATTTTCCATTGACCTAGTCAGTTGGTTTATATCCAACATCCACGAAGATCACTGGGAAGTAGTGAAGTTTATATTAAGGTATCTATGAGGGATATCCAATATGAGGCTTTATTTTAGTAGGGTTGATCTAGCTTTGGTGGACCATAATGACTTAGATATGTTAGGTGATGTTGATATAAGGCGACCAACATCATAATTCTTGTTTACTTTTTATAGAGGAGTGTAATATTCAAAAAATTTGCTTAACCTAATCCCACATCATTAGCCCTAATTTGATTCTAATCTCAAGAAATCTTTTTGTTAGCCTTAACCAAATTTATTAATCCCGAAATCTTAGCCAAAACCGAAGCCTTGATTCAGATAAACCAAAATTCATAAACCGAAATTGAAACAGAAACTACCTAAAATTTCTGCTAATCTAAATTATTTGGCTAATCCCAAAATTCTTAATCTAATCCTAATTCCCCAACCTTTCTCTCTTTTCCTTTTCTTTCTCCTTTTCTTTCCTTCTTATCTTCTCTTCCTTTTTCTTTTTCTTTCTTTTCTCTTCTTCTCTATGCCAAAAATTTTTGGCGTGAGAAGTTTTGCTTCTCCTGCACATGCACCCCCTCCACTTGCCTACCTCATGCCCTCTTACCATCCTTGTCAGCTATGTACTTCCCCCTTCTTCTCTTCTCCCTACTAGCCGCCCTATTTTTCGTAGCCCTACCAGTCTACCACCTTCTTCTTCCTGCCTTCTCCTCTCGTGCACGTCTTCTTCTCCATCATCACCCCCTCGTGCCTTTGCCTGACTCCCATCTATCTCAACCATCACCATCACCATTTCCCTATCCTTTTCTTTCTTCTTTCTTCTTCTTCTCAGTAGAATTTTCATCATCATCGTCGGCGTCACTTCTCTGCCTTTTTCTTCTCCTTAGCACGCCACCTACTAGTATAAATACCCCTCCAACCCTCCATTTTATTATTATCCATCAGTTCCCCGCCCTTCTCCTCTTCTTCCTTCTCCTTTCCCCTTCTTCTTCCTCATTCTTCCTTGTTTTTAGCACCCGCACCACCACCAAGGACCATCAAAGCCACCTCTAGTCGCCCTTTGGCAGGTGGATCGACCACCAAGGTTTCCCCAACCTTCCCCTTCGTTGTCACCGGCGATTGCTGCTGAGTGCCACTTCTTTTCCCTTCTTTTTTCCTTTGTCCGTTGTAGTGTTTCAGAGTGCACGACTTATGCACGACCTACTACGCGGCTGTGTAAACAATCAGATACCCTACTACACAGTGGTGCAACCCTTACACCGTTTGGCTATGAATCTTTTTTTCTCTCGGCCAGTGCTGAACAACCGTGTAATTTTTACACCGCCTAGCTGTGTGTCTTTTCTTCCATCAACCTGTTGTGCACTGTTACTACACGTTCGTGCAATTCTTGCACCGCGTGGCTGTGCAATTTCCCATTTTAGTCGTGCAATTTATTTTCACCCCAAATCTTATCCAAATACCACCAAAATTTAACCATAGCTCCACCACATATATTTCTACACTTCCATACAATTCCAATTTCCATTCGACTTCAGTAAATTCTATTTTTTCCTTCTCTACCATAATCTCCCTCTTAATTTTAACTTTCGATCCTACTCATATTTTATCTTATTTTCATAGGTGATTTCTCTGGTAATCTCGGATGAGGTATAGGATTTACGTGTATAAAGCGCGGTGTCCTTATCGGTAAGGATACATGTCATAGCTAGGGTTTTATGTGCTCCATGTATTTTCTTTGTGTTGAATATGTGATATTGAATAATTTAATTATGAAAATGCTATGAAAGGATAATCTTGAGAATAATATAATTATGTAAGTACATGTTTGGGTAAACTATGGGATATAAGATATCGATGGGAAACTAAGGATATGAACTTCAGATAATGATTAGAAATGTATATGCATTGGGTTTTTATAGGCTTTGGGACAATACGATTGCCTTGATTTCCTTAAGGGTATTATGGTCATTTGAGGATAATTATGTGGTCATACTTATGTATTTAATTGTATGTCTTGAGTTGGCATGATAATATACAATCAACTCTGAATAAGATATTAATGATGTAAAGTGAAAGATCACTTGAGTTGGGACGAGGTGTTTATATAGCTCCGTTCTATAGGATAATAATAGTGGCTCGGTATGTTGTCCCCGAGAGGTGCTCCAGTCTATTTTATCAGATTAAGAATAGTGGGGCCCCATACTCATTGTGAATGAAAACACAATTAAGAGTTAACGTATAAATGGAAATATACTAATCATTTAAAGTAAAAGACTACGTGAGTCAGGACCGAGGTTTTGAGTCTGTTCCACAAGCTAATAATAGTGGCTCAGGTATGTTATCCCCGAGAGGTGCTTCAAGCTGTTCCACTGATTTAATAAATAGTGGCTCAAAAGTATTTTACTTTGAGAGGTGTTAGCTCCATTTCACCGGATAATGATAGTAGCTCGGGTGTGTTGTCCCCGAAAGGTGTTTCAGACTGTTCCACTAGTTTAAGAATAGTGGGATCGTTGAAATCAACGTAAATAAAAGATTGTAATATGGCATATTTAGTGAAAGACTTGGAATCAGTAGTTATCTAACTTTCTTCTATTTGCGCATGTATGAATTACTTATAAAAATTCTTGTATTATGTGTAACCTTGCTTGACTGTACCATTACTTTACTCAGTACGTAGCGTACTAATCATCCATTTCATGGGCGTTTCTCAATCTAATGAGTAGACGACCCAGATGTTTATATGCAGGTCGATGAGGACCAAGTCAATGATTTCGTAGCTTTTAATGCGATATATGTGGAGGAGTGATTCATTCATATCAAGGTTTGGGCGTAGAGTCATGTTATCCGGATAATAGTTTTACTCGGATACCTTTTTGGACTCTTACTTCAACAAGATCCCTTTTTGGTTATATTTTGATATTGTAATCAGAGTTAATCTCCAAGCACTTATTTGATGTATAAAAAGTTATCTCATCTCTTTCTAATCATGTTTTTAATTTTCTAATCGTTTTGCCTTATGATTGATGTAAGGATGGTGGGGTAAGCCAGACTTATGTTAAATACGGCTGTAAAACCCAAATATTTGATCATACGCTTCCGCTTAAAATGAAATTTTTTAGTAGTAAATTTAGGGGTGTTACAAGGAGCCATTTCTTGGCAACCCCGATTGCAAACGTGTGTGGCATTATCTATGACCAAGGCACAGTACTTAGGAGATATTATGGAAAAATGATTGTTTAAAGATGTTGGATTAAGTAGGATAACTTTGAGGTATTCAGTGGCTCACAAAGTGTAAAACCTCAAAATTTAAATAAACCTAATGTTGAGTGATTTACTTTATAACCTAATCCTAATATCAGAAAATTAATATTCTTTCCTTATCCTAAATCTATAACCCTAAAATTTTTCTCTAATATGTTTAATCAATAACTAAAATATCCTAATGTCCTAACCTAAATTATATTAACCTTATTCTAATCTAAAAACCAAGCCTAATCTTCTCTTTTGCTTTTCCCTCTTTTCCCTTTTCTCTTATTTCTCCTTTTTCTTCCTTCAGTCGACCCTTCCCTTTTTCATTTTTTCTTCACCCCTTCATCCTACGTGAAATATTGTCCTTAGATAATGCCTGCCATGACCCATCACCTACTAAGCCAGTCCTAATTCCTAAAATCATAGTTTTGGGTTGAAAACCTCATCTGATTTCACCCTCCCTTTCTCCCCATCTTTATGTGCATGTATATTCATATATATATATACACCCAATAATAAATACTCTCAAACCATCCCTTTTATCCCTTTATTTTCTGTTGAAACTCCACCACCAAGTGTAGCCTTACTCCTTAATTTTCTCTCCTTACCATCACAAAAACAACCACAAAACTCACCACCTATGAAACCAACCGAAACACCTCCACCACCTTTGGTCACCTTTTCCATTCCCACCCTAAAAAAATGACCAAAATAGCTAGTGCACCACCCCAACTTTTGGAAAAACTCAATGTCGCCTCCCCTGTTCTTTTCTTCCTAGACTGAGACACTAACAACCCAACACCACCTCACCATTTGGCCATAACAACCACACAACACCCTCCACCTTTGCTTACTTCCCCCAAAGCCCACCCCCTTTCTTTTTTCATTTCCACTAGTGCTCACCCCCTTCTTTGGCCAATACTAAGGGTACATAATACCTAGAAAAGGTATCTTGTGACATTACTTCACCCTTCTTCTCAGCACTACCCACCGTTCCTCTCCACTTGGTTACATAAATTTTTCTTGAATCACATATTTGGTTTATTTTATTTTTCCTTTATTATTTTACCCTCAATTTCTTTTACTTTTGCCTAATTATACTATTCAATCCTAATGATTTTTTTTATTGTGGTTTCTAAGGTAATTTTTTAGAGGTTTTAGAAAAGGCAGGATAGGATTTACGTGTGTAGAGATCGAAGCCTTACTCTCTAAGGATACTTATCATAGCCCATGAATTTGTTGCTAAGTGTTATGCATGACTTTGTGTGATACCATGTTTTTAATATTATATTCTTAAATGAATGATTATTAATGCTATGATATTTTATTTGATATTGCATGATGGAAAAATAATTTAGTTAATATTTTGTGATTTTATAATTATGTGTGGAAACCCTCAATGTGATATATGGTTGTAACATGGGATGATTAAGGTATGATGAGTGTGGAATGATTATAATAAGGTATATGGAGGTAAATGGAGTATTTGAAAATAATATTACCAAAACATATAAGTTATGCAAGAAATAAGGGCTTTTGTTATCGATAAGGACATTTTGGTCAATATGGGTTTAATATTGGAATCTTGGTGTTCTAATGCTTTATATCATTTAAAACATATGAAGAATTTTATAGGAAGTGGTTAGTGCAACACCCCCAAAATTTACTACTGAAAAATTTCGTTTTATTAAAAAGGATTAGAGAAAGAAACATAATAAAACTGTGAATTCCGGGGATATTACCACCACACTTAGTACCAGACCGGTTCACTCCTACCGTTCCAGTACCAACTGCTAAGGCTAAAAGAGAAAAATACAACTTACAAGAAACTCAACCAATAATTAAATCAAAGTAGCGTACATATCACTTTACAAAAATAAAATCCACCAGTAGTGGTTATAAATCAGCAAATACATTGAAACCATACATTTTAAAGGCGAAAGAGTGCAACCCTAGGATTTACCGGATAGTACCTTTTGCTCTTTCCCGATAGCCCACTTGAATAAAACCTGAAAACGACCTGCAAGGGACACTGCCCATTGAATAGGCAGGGGCCCCACGAAGGGAACCTTTTAGTACTTCGGCACTGAGTAACCCTTTAAAACACACCTAACAGCAGGCCTGCAATATAACACATGATACTGCATACATACATAATGAAGATAAATACTTAATGTCCATATTTATATATCAACATACTTAACAATCAATCAGATATTAATAGGCCATAGAGAACAATCGATACCTTAGTCCATCATTATCAATCATATCAGATTATAAATATCTGTATGAGTGCGGGAACCCCACTATTATAGCCGGTGGACTGGAATACATACAGGGTAGAACGCTGCTGACCACTATTATTGCCGGTGGATCGGTCTCCAGGGCAGAACGCTCCTGACCACTATTATTCGCTGGTGGATTGGTCTGGCCCCGACTCACAGGGTGTTCCACTGTAAGTGATTAGTATTTTTCCATAATTTATTCACAACCAAATCCAATTTATTGAGGTCGGGACCCCCACTATTCTAGCCGGTGGATCGAAATACAATATACATCATCCAGGGCAACATATACTTGGGTCACTATTATATTCGGTGGATTGGTACTCATAATATAATTTAATTCGGCCCGACTCATTAATCTTTCACTTTAATGATTAGTGTTTTCCCTTTTTTAATCAGCACAACAATTCCATTTATTTTCCTTGATAAGGAGATCAATATCCCGGGACACAATGGTATACTGGTCGCACTAGTGCATAAAAGCTACTCAGTACCCTTCACCTATCAACCCAGGGATGCAAAGGTACCGTGGTCGTACTAGTGCATAAAGCTAACTCAGTACCCTACTGACAAGGACACCTAATCCATAAGTATCCATATCCCCTAACTAGGTTCGTAGAGCTAGATAGTGTAAGATATAGGGCCTGGCTGGGGCACAAAGGCACACCAGCAACAACCAGAATAACCGTAGGCTAAACCACGTCTTTAGGGTAGCGACCCCTAAAGAGCCACCATTCCCGATCTCGAAGTCTTTCACTTTAAGTATTAGTGTCTTAATTAAGGTGATCACAAAAGCACAATAATCAGATAATTATTCACTTTCAATCGTTTAGATATCGTTAGATATTTCATATTCAAATGATTGTCCAAGGTAACACAGAAGAATCATTAAGGCCATCCTAATCTCATCTAATTTCGTTCTCGTGATACTTACTGATTATCAAATACCCTTACCTCGCTAATTAGCGTTATTTGAGTTATATTTTGAAATTCCACTATCACAACGACATGTTAGATATAAATCACTCATTTACCCCTTACTTATATACTTGCTAAGTTATCCCTTCCTTACTTGATAAATTACCATATTACCCTCCTTGTTACATAATTACCAAATTACCCATTACTCGATTTAGGTTATCAAGTTATCTCCCATACTTATTGGGTCACTAATCCCCCTTCATAATTTTTACACTTAATATATTTTTCATTTGGTTGGTTAGAGTACCAATTTTCCCTTTTTCCTTTAGTATAATTAACAAATTGCCCTTTTGTTGGTCAAATTACCAAATTACCCCTCTTCATTATCTTAATTACCCAATTACCTCTTTAGTTGGTTAAATTACCAAATTATCATTCTCTATTATCATACCCTTCTCCATTATCAAAATTTTCAAATTACCCTCTAGTTTGTTAAATTACCAAATTGCCCCTCTCTATTATCATAACTACCAAGTTACTCATTTCTAATTCCCACTTTACCCCTTTTATTTACAAAATTACCATTTTGCCCATTTACTTTCAAAATTACCATTTGACCCTTTAATTAAGAAATTACAATTTGCCCTTTAATAACAAGATTACCATTTTCCCTTTAATTACAAGATTACCATTTTACCCTTTAATTACAAAATTACCATTTTACCCCTTTACACTTACAAATTTCCATTTTACCCTTTGCATCCAAAATTACCAATTTACTCTTTTCATTTACAAATTACCACCTTACCCTTTTCATTTATAAATTACCATTTTGCCCTTTTCGCTTATAAATTACTATTTTACCCCTTACTTTCGAAATTACCAATTTACCCCTTTTCATTTACAAATTACCACTTTACGCTTTTTACTTCCAAAATTACCATTTTATCCTTTACCTCCAAAATTACCAATTTACCCATTTTCATTTACAATTTACCACTTTACCCTTTTTTGCTTCCAAAATTACAATTTTATCCCTTACCTCCAAAATTACCAATTGCCATTTTTTCCCTTATTACACCACTTATATTAAATCATCATCACTACATAAAATATTAATATTAATACCTCATCCACAACTATTATATTTAATATAATACTTATTTGTACCCATAGATATTAGGCCATATTCTTGTACAAGATATATTACTAAAATACCCTTAAGGCTCACAAAATATTAACCATGCATTAAAGATCACAATAGCATAATACAACATGGATAATACTTAATACTTTCATTAATAACCAACTCCTACCTTAAACAATATTTACATACATAGCATATAATCTATCATGCTTCCTTCTTATCAATCAACACAAGAAACCACACATATCATATTAAACAACATATATCAAGCATAGTAATATATTAAAAATCCTAATGTGCTAACTTAAATTAATCCATGCATTTAAGTGGGATTTAACGGTTACCTTAATTTCCGTAAAACAAACCTCACCGGTATTCCGGTTAAAGATTCAAGCTTTTATTATCAAAACCAACACCTAAAAATAATATCAAGGTTTATTATATTAGAAATAATTAAAATCAAATTATAAAACTTTATAACACTTAATTAATCAAATACTTGAATTAAAATATTGTTATACCTTAAATTCTTTAACCAACTGAATCAAGAAATGCACTAACTCATGCTGCTCATACAACATGAGTTGCATGCAAAACAATAGGGTAGAGGCTAAAAAATGGCATAAGGAGGAGGAGAGAAAATAATTTCGGGTTAGGATTTTTAGGCTAAGAAAAAGGGTAGATGGGGGAGGATTTGGGGCAAGGGAAAGGTGCAGGAGTGGAGAGGGGTTGTAGGTGGTGGTCGGAGATGGGTTGATGGTGGATAAGGGCGGCGGTGACAGCGAGGCTGCGAAGGGGGCTGTCGAGGTGAGTCGAGATGGAGGGCTGAGAAGGAAGGAAAAGGGAGGGAGAAAATGGAGGCCTACAGGTGGTGGTTTCGGTTAAAGGAGGCTTAGGGGTGGTAGAGGTGGTTGTAGGGGCATGTTTGGTGGCTGAGGTGGCAACAGAGGCAGCGGATCGAGGCAGTACAGGGTGGTTGCTGAGAAGGGAGGGAAAGAAGAGAAGAAGAAGAGAGGAGGAAGAAGGAGGCTGCGAGGTGGCTCGAGGGGTATTGTGATGGTTTGGGGGTGAGGTAGAGGGTTGTAGGGGGTGGTGTAGGTGGCTGGGTGGTCGGGTTTTCATCGGGGAAAAAGGAAGAAGAAGAAAGAAAGAAGAAGGGGAGGGGGCTGGTGCGAGCGGACGGCCAAAGGGAAAGAAGAACTCGGGCCGGCCCAGTCGGAGAAGAAAGGAAAGAAAAAAAAGAGGGAGGCAGGTCGGACTGACGACGCGGGAGAAGGAGGGGAAGGAGAAGAGCGGGCCTGTGGCCCAAGTGTAAGGGAGAAGGAGAGGGAGGAGAGGAGGGGGCCTGTGGCCCAGGTGCAAGGGAGAAGGAGAGGGAGGAGAGGAGGGGCCTTCAGCTCAGGTGCAAGGGGGTAAAGGTAGGCCGCCGACGGCCCAAGGAGAGAAAAAAAGAAGGAGAAAGAAAAGGGAAAATGGGATTAAATAATATAACTTAATTTATAAAATACTAAAATACAATATTTTTAGGTAATAAATTTATTTTATAATTTAATTTAATATAATTAAAATATAAGGGTTTAAAAAAGATAATTTTAGTAAAATAATGGTTTGAAAAATTATTTAAATAGTAAGAGTATGGTAAAATAACAAAATATTTATTTTAATTTATTAAATATTTATATCCAATTTTATATACTCAAAAATCCATAAAATAATTAAATTAAATAGATTTAAAGACTAATTTATCCCAAATAAAAGTTATTTATTAAATTATAGCCTTTTAAAAATTTGGGGATTACAGTTAGAGTAGTCATGAATGAAATAAGGTTAATAAAGTATGAAAATGGTCTAATTGGAGAATAGTCACCTAAAGGTAAAAGGCTATTATCACATTTGTGAAATGGTAGAGTTAGAATGTGAAATTCGAATATGCTATTAAAATTAATATTTTGGTATTGTATCTTAAAACTAGTGTTTGTTTGAGCCCTATGAGAAAATTAGTGATGGATTTGTTAAATTAGAGTTTATAAGCCTCGGAAATAATAACTTTTGAGTTAGGGTTATTATCGCATGTGCAAGACCCTAGAGTTAGGCATTAAAATGTGATTATATTATTAATAAAAATATTTTAGGAAGAGGTAATAATTTTCATGGATAAAAGAGTAAAAGAAGAGAAGTTATGTGAAATTAGGGTTTGGGGGGAATATAAAGGTCTTAACTTTAGAGAATATCCGTTTGATCTTGTGATGTTCCTTAAGAGGGATAAGTTGAAGGATTTCATATATCTGACTTAGTGTAACATGACTGTGAGGTAGTACTAGACTTAATTTTGTGATTTATTAATGTTTGGGCCAAGGATAGTAGTTATTGAGTCGATGGTGGTCTATTACTTCTAGCAAGGGATGCATTATAGCATTTAAAGGATGATGGGTGTCATTGGTACTCTGGTATAGGAGTAGGTTGCCTTTATGGAAGAGAGGAGGTTGAAGACACAAGGTTTTAGAGATAAAATCCAAATTTGGGGAGGCGAGCTTCTATGGTTTTAGCAATGGGGTTAGATCTAGCCTTAGGTAGGTCATATTCGATGCTAGAGTTAGACGGGAGGTCATAGAAGATTTATGGGTTAGTTAAGGCTCTTCATATGTTATTTTTGTGGTCGAGATCATCTAGGGAGAAACTATTGGGGCACTCCTATTTAGTGTAGGACATGTGGGCAATTGGACTATTTGTTATTTGAGTGCCAACATTAGCATGGTTAGTTTCAATAATAAGGGCCACTGAGACCTTTACCACAAGCATAACAGTAGTGGGCTACCATCCACAAAAATAGAGGGCACTTTCCCCAACCTGTGGATAGCCTAAGGTGGCTAAGGGGATATTATAGGAGCCTTAAACATTTCCTTAAGGAGAAGGTTAGACCTAGGTTTGTGGAGGGTATCATGGAGGATATTGAGGGGGATAGTTAGGTGAGTGCTTGAATTTCATCAGCTAGGAAGAGGCCGATTGATAGATGGATGTGATCACTAGTACATTCTCCATCCTTTCATTACTAGTATATGTATTGTTTGATTTGGGAGCATCTCTGTCATTTGTATCTTCTGTGTTTATTGCTAGACCTGCCTTGTCTCCATCTTCTACTATATCTGTTTCTATGATGTTGTCTTCTAGATATATATTAGATTGTACTAGATTCTACTTGGATGTGGCTTTACAAATAAGTGATGTAGACTTTTTAGTAGACATTTTTGAGATGGACCTCAGGACCTTGACATTATCTTTGGGATGGATATATTGGGGAGGTACAATGTAGTGATAGATTTTTCACATGAGTGAGTCATATTGTAGAGACCCTAGGGTTTTGGGGTCTCCTATCGGAGATGCAAGACGAGGCCTACGACAAAGGTTGTATATGCCAATACATTGTATTTGTTGGTGTAGAGGGGCTACCGTATGTATTTGTGTGGAGTTCATGAGCTAGACAAAGACATGTAAACCAGAGGATATTTAGGTTACTCAGGGGTTCCTAACGTGTTCCTCAAGGATATTCTAGGTATGTCACCTATACGTGAGATAAACTTTACTATTGAGTTGGTAGTGGGGGCCAAGCCTATCTCAAAGGTGCCTTAACATATGGCACTGGTAGAGCTAAAGGAGCTGAAAGCTTAGTTGGAGGACTTAATGGATCACACATGCAATTGCCCTAGTTTGTCCCAATGGAGTGAACCGATTTTGTTTGCAAAGAAGAAGGATGAGAGTCATCATCTATGCATAGATTATTGGGCTCTAAATTAGTTGATGGTGAAGTACCTTTATTCGTTTCTAAGGATTGATGACTTATTTGACTAGCTTTGTGGTGCTTCGACGTTTTTAAAGATCGACTTGAGGTTTAGATATCATCAGCTATGCATCACCGAGATAGACATCATGATGACAACCTTTAGGACACGATATGGGCATGATGGGTTCACAGTGATGCCTTTTGATTTCACTAATGCACCTGTTTTCTTTTTGGATTTGATGAAGAGGATTTTCCAGCCGCTCCCTTATTAGTTTATGGTGGTTTTTATAGATGATATTTTGGTATACTCTAGGAGTGAGAGGAGCATGAGAATGGCCTTTGAATAATATTTTCCTTCATCAGAGAATATAAGTTGTATGCTAAACTCTCTAAGTGCAAGTTTTTGCTTTAGAAGGTTGTGTTTTTGAGTTAAATGGCGTCTGTAAGAGTAAGGCACCCATTAGGGTCTTTGAGGTTCATAATTTCTTAGGATTAGCCAAGTGCTACACATGCTTTGTTAAGGACTTCTCGAAGGTGACTTGTCTTTTGATGAACCTACTAAAGAAGGCAACCAAATTCCAATGGGATAACGCATATGAGGGAGTATTCAGTAGTTGAAGTGGTGGTTTACTATAGCATTAGTTTTGACTCTACCATTAGGATTATACGGGTTTGAGGTCTACAACCACACATTGAAGAATAGGATTGGTTTTGTATTGATACAACATGGTATACTTCTCATCAGTTGAGGGAACATGAGCAGAACTATACGACACGTGATTTAGAGTTGGCACAAATCATCCTTGTGTTGAAGATTTGGAGGCATTATCTGTATGGGACTCAATGCATATTCTTCACTAACCATAAGAGCCTCAAGTATATATTAACTATAAAGGAGTTGAATATGAGGTAGAGTAAATGGTCTGAGTTTTTGAATGACTATGATATAGAGTTGACCTACCATGAGGACAAGGCTAACGTTGTTAGGGATGCCTTGAGTAGAAATTTGCTACACTCTTTGAGTGCTTTTGTGGTGGTTGATTGGATGCTAGAGGAGCTTGGTGAAATGGGAATAAAGATGATCTAATATGGTGACCTTGAGGTTTGTATATGTGTTTTGATGATTACGTCAACGATTTTTTATAATGTTTGAGAGGTATAGCCTGGAGATGTTAAGCTCGACAAGGTTCTCTAAAAGATTTAGGATAGCTGAGACGAGGGATTTCAGGTACACGAGGATGGAAGTATCTGATTCAAAGGTCATTGGTGTGTACTATAGAGTTGTGTTGATATGAAGAATCAGATATTAGAGTAGGCCCACTGTACTCTGTACTCCATCCACCTAGGAGGGGATAAGTTGTATAAGGACCTCAAGATGATTTACTAGTGGCTCACATGAAGTGAGAGGTTTCAAATTTTGTGTTGAGGTGTCTTATCTGCCAAAAGGTCAATTTCCAACATCAGAGAACTATGGGGGTTAGGTAAGCCTTTAGGCATTTCTGGATGGAAGTGGTGCTCTATCTCGATAAATTTTATGAGTGGGGTATCGAGGAATCATAGAGGGTGCGACATGATTTGGGTGATCGTTGACTAAATCAATAGTATTTATGTCCTTGAAGTTGACTTGGAGTATGGATCAAGTAATACATTAATTCTTAAAGTAAAAGGTCACATGAGTTAAGATCAAGGTGTATAGTTTATTTCACCAGACAAGAATAGTGGTTAGGCGCATTTTTTAGGTGTCTCCGACTACTTCACCTATTTAATAATAGTGGTTCAAAGAACTTTGTCTTGGGATGTGTTTTGATTCGTTCCACTAGATGAGAATAGTGGCCAAGAGCATATCCTTAGAGGTGTAGAGTATGTTCCAATGGATTAATAGTAGTGGCTAAATGTGTTTTCCTTTAAGAGATATTTTATTTCGTTCTACCGGATTAAAAACAATGGGTTCCTAAACTCAATGTAAGTAAATCGATTGTAATTATATCTAATAATGGAACTTTGGATTGGTTATTCTCTTGCATCGTCTCATGTTTAATCAATGCTTATGATGAGTCTTTCCATGTTACATTATGTACTTGTATACCCTTGTTATGAGTGTATTATTCTCTTACTTAATACATAGTGTACTAATTATCCTATTTATAGGTGATGATCATTTCTAGGAGAAAATCACCTATATTTTACTATACAAGTAATTGAAGATTGTTTGGATGGTTTTATTTTTTATGATGCATTGATTGTGGAGGTATTTTCATGCTATCATTTGGGTTTAGACATAGAATTAATGTTAACCAACTGCTAATTCTTGTCTAGATATTTTTTTGGACTCTTAGTTTTAATGGATCTATTTTGGTTGTATTTTTATTTTTTGTTTACCCAGAGTTAGATTTATGTCGAGAACATTAGTAAATTTTAGAGGACCAAAACTATACCGTTTATGGTCATTTACAATTTATGAAAAAATAGACAAAGAAGGAATACATGTACTCAAACGATCATCACCCATTGTTGTACATGCACTGATATAAAAAATGTCATTAGATGGTAAATAGAAATGGACTTAGTTGAAGTTTTTCAAATGTCATGCAAACTACTAACTATTTAAATTATTGATGCATATAAGTAACAATAAATATAAAACGTGCCACAAAAAATTTTGGGAGGGATTTGAAAACAATTGTAATTTATATTAGTTGTTTAAAGTTAATTAAAATGCCTGGTAAGCTATATATGAATGTTTTTTTTTTTAATTCTAAACCATCATCTATTCTCTTATTATTTTTAATATAATGAGAACCAATGAATTGCATTGTACCATTCAAATTAATCCTACAACAAAACTACACATATTCTCATATATACATAAGCATTGTTGTTGTGTATCTTAACATCATATAGTAGAGAATTAACTAAATTTTCTTACATTGTTATTTTTTACAACAATGTGAAACTTATATACATATAAATACACAAAAATATGAATCTAAACGTATCAATATATGAAAAGAGAACAAAATCTGTAACAAGTCACACATTTGAAGATCAAAAACAAAATCCAATCATTCTAGTTAGACTTCGTTTATTTGTTAATCTAGATATCTCAGCTCATAATCATGAAATAAGTGCAAAAAAAAAAGGTTAGTATTTAATAAATTTACATCATAATACTTAATTCATTATTTCCTTTCATATGATAATGAATGATGTTCCTCATCAATCTCATGACAAAATAATTAAAATTGTCGTTAACATTCTGTCAGAATCACTACCATATATATATATATATAGTTATTAGTTCCATATTAAATATTAAAATATGAAAAGGAATAAAATGAGTACCTACCTTTAATGTAAATCATTTGAATTGTAGCAGTGGCTTTTGTTTTAACATTCTAAGGTACTCCTTATATGGCTTAATTTATATAAAAAGTAATGTCAATCACAAGCAACTCATAACAATAAGTGATTTAAAAATTTTATTTTATTTAAATATAAATTTCATTCAAAAATAGTTTTTTTATTTGTGAAAGCTAAATAAGGAATCTAAAGTGTTACCGACACATCCAAGACAAAGAAGGTACAACTCGCACCCAATCCACTGGATGCAAGGAGAAAAACTAAACACATAACTTGAAATCAAGTGAGGTTGTCACTTGATCCTAAACACGACAAGGTTACAAAACCACTAAAAAAAATACGATAAGAAAAAGACATGAGATTTAGAAAATAGGATCAGTGACCTGAACTACTACTGAATAACTCTAATATCATCCAAACCCAAGCTATAAACAATAGAACAATGTTTGCATCTATACCAAATACCTGAAAAGTGTAGTTTTAGTATGATATAAGTACTAAGTAAAAAAAAAACTTCTAAAAGTGATAATAGGCTCATGTAAAATATACAGTTACATGCTTGAATATGGAGTAATATGTGATTATATGAATTTGGAACACATTATGCACTTACACTTGTATAAAAATAGAATACACATGTGTATACAAGATCCAATAGTTATTATATTCCATGGTTGCGTTATCACACAACCCACCACATATTTACTCTTTTCACTTATACTAGTAGGTGGGTGTGTCCCATTATATTCTAGAAAGATTTCATCCATACTTAAATGCCACCTTTTCTAGTTATAACATGAAATACATCTGTCTCCTAAATCCCATGGGAAATAGGTAATTTACACATAGAAAACACTTATTTCTTGTGTCTCATGGACATCATGTAACTATTTATATTTTGTGTCTTATGGATATTAGATTGCTTCCACTTTAAATACTATATGAAGGATTAAACTATCACCAATGCTATAAGGGTATATAGGGTGATCCTTTCTACAAGGGCTAAGGATTGTACTAAATTATCTTATATGATACAAAGGCATTAGGTAACTATATTATGGGCTATAATGGCAGTAGCTAACTACTGCAAAGCGCAAATGGAATATGGATGCTCCTACTATTCTAGTCACCTTATCCTTAAGAATTGATACCCTATATTGGGCCCATTGGGGATGTAAATGAACTAAGTTGATTAGGGAGCTACTTGGTTTAGGTCATGAAAAGCTTAGTTCATCTTGTTAGTTTATTTAAATGAGTCGATTTTGATCCCAAAAAAAATTTGGCTCGGCTTATTTATAGCCTTAACTCATGAGCATGGATTGACTTAGCTCGTTAAAAGATTGGTTTGGCTCATTTAGTTAGTTAAACAAGCTAAGTCTGAGACTTACATTCAACCTTATTTATTAAATAAGTTGAGCTTGAGCCTCAGAGTGTTCAGCTTGACTCGACTCATTTACAACCCTATGAAAAATAGGTCACATATAGAGTAGAAATAGAACTTACATTTGCAGCATTAACATTATTTGAATAAACACTTGGTGGCCAAACTGAGGTTGATTGTATAGCTTGTTTCACATGAGCTACATGTGTGATCCTCGTTACAAGGGGCAAAAAAGCGTACTAGCTTCAAACACAATTTTCACCTTGAACTTTACCCATTATTATATATATTAATGGTCACCACTCTAAAATAAACCCACACACCAATTTCAAAAACAAGTTATTATTCACCAAAACAATGTGCATGTATAATGAAATTTGTAGAAGTATGTAAATAAACTTATATTTAAAAGCTAAAAATTATTTATTATCAAGATTCACTATTCACACTAAATTTCTATTTGGAATGGTACTATTAAGATAGCATTATTTTTAACAAAATATCTTAAACTATTACCGGATAAAGTTTTATCTAGTGGTAAAGACCAACTCCTAGATACCGGATCTCTCAGGTTTGAATCCCCTCCCTTTTTCTCAATACAGTAATACCTTTATAGTATCACCACCCATAAGATAATTTGTAATTGTCTTTACGAGCCCCTTATGAATCATGAATCTAAAGAAAATCTTAAACTATTCATAAATTTCTCAAAATATGTTATAACAACCTAAATATCTTATGAAATATCAAATGTTCATGAAAAGATGCTTTAGTCTTTAAAATGCTTATACCTTCTAAAATCTTATTAAACTATTAAACATACTCTAAAATTATGAAAATGAATAGTAAATATCTCTAATAAATAATTAGAAAAATATAATAGTAAAATTCAATAAACAATGTCATATTATAGGCAAAATAACTATTATGCTCCTACAACCTCAAAACAAAGACTTTTAAATGCAGGAGGTTAAAGATGCTTTATGGTATATTGGAAATTTCAAAGCCCCAGGGCCTGATGGTTTTAATGCTGGGTTTTTTAAGGCTGCATGGAATATGGCAGGAGGGGATTTACAGATGGTGGTAAGAAGGTGTTTTCAAACAGCTTCTGTCCCATTTTTCATGGGTCGGTCTAAGTTGGTCCTCTTCCCCAAATTTGTGAATACTATAAAGCTGGCTGATTTTTGACCTATTGCTTGCTGCAATGTGGTTTATAAGGTTTTGGCTAAGGTGTTGGCTGGGAGGTTGCAATGTGTTTTACCTTCCATTATCCACCCATCACAATCAGGTTTTGTAAAGGGAAGAAGAATTGGGGATAATGTTCTCTTGGCTCATGAATTATTGCATATGTAAAATAGGAAGAACATTTCTCCTAGATGTATGCTGAAAGTTGACATGAGAAAAGCCTATGATTCTGTGGATTGGACTTTCTTGGAAAGGGTCATGTTAGGCCTTCATTTTCCTGTGCATTTTGTCAAAGTCATTATGGCTTGTGTTTCCTCTGCATCTTACTCCTTGTCTATCAATAATGTATTGCAGACTCCTTTTAAAGGAAAGAAAGGTCTTAGGCAGAGGGACCCTTTATCTTCTTTTCTGTTTGTTATTGTCATGGAGTATCTTAGTAGGTCTTTCCAATCCTTATGGAGTAGGAATGATTTTCAAGGGCATCCTAAGTGCAGGAAGCTGAATATTATTAATTTGAGTTTTGCTGATGATCTTTTAGTTTTCTGCAAAGCTGATGTTGGTTCAGTGAAAGCCATCAAGGAGTTGTTAGACAATTTCTCATCATGCTCAGGTCTCCATATTAGTCCTACTAAAAGTGTGGTTTTCCTGGGAGGATCTGATCAGAGTTTAAAGCAGGCTATAAAATCTGTTCTCCCTTTTCAAGAAGGATCATTTCCTTTCAAGTATTTGGGTGTCCCTCTTGATGCCTCCAGGCTTAAAGCTACAGATATGTTGGAGTTGGTTCAAAAAATTTTTGGTCGAATGCAACATTGGGCTAACAAGCTTCTTTCCTATGCTGGGAGGTTTCAACTGTTACAATCAGTGATCACTGGTATAACTAATTACTGGAGTCAAATTTTCCTTCTCCCTAAGAAGATTATACACAAAGCGGTGGCCCTGTGCAGGGCTTTCTTTTGGTCTGGAAAGGTTCCTCCCACTAAAAGAGCTTTAGTGGCTTGGAGAGTGGTTTGTTTACCAAAGAAAGAAGGGGGTTTAGGCTTATTAGATCTGTCTTCATGGAATATTGCAGCTGTGGGAAAGATGATGTGGCATTTATCTCAGGATAATGATGCTCTTTGGATAAAATGGGTGCATGCTTATTATATCAAAAGGCAAGAAGTGATCTCATGCAGCCTACCCTACACTACTTCAGGGTTGCTGCATAAAGTTTTTTCATTCAGAGATGTCCTCCTACCTGTTTTCCAGCACTGGCAGAGTGACAAAGTGTACTCCATTGCTAAAGTTTATGATTATATCAGATTTGTTGCACCTAAGGTGGTCTGGTGGAGAATTATGTGGTCCAGTTTTGCAGCTCCCAAACATAAATTTATTTTATGGCTAGTTGCCCAGTCCAAGCTTCCCACTAAGGATCATATAAGCACCTTTCTGCCATCCATTAACCAACAGTGTTGTTTTTGCTCTCAAAATGAAACTTTGTTGCATCTTTTATGTCAGTGTGCTGAGTTAAAGAAAGTGTGGTCTGCTATAGGTAAGGGTGGTGGTTTCAAAGTCAGGCACAACTCCATTGCAGGGGTCTTTGCCTATTTGGCAAGAAGAAGAAACAGGAAAGCTGTCATTTCTCAATTTTATTCAAGTTTTTATGTTGTGGCTTTTTATGAGATTTTGAAAGCTAGAAATAATTGTATCTTCTCTAATAGAAATTGGGATTTGAAAGGGGTAGCTCATAAGATTGCTTTGACTATGTCATCTCTTTGCCTTCATTCTAGTAGGAGGGAAAAGTTTGTAAGTTTGATAGGAAGGGTAGATCACTTCTACAGCTTCATCTGTACCTTATGATTTTTGATATAATATTCCATCTTTTATAATAAAAAAAAAAGACTTTTAACATAAGAAGATCTAACTCATGAAAATTTTTATACTATTCATTAAATTCCATATAAATGCATTTGAAAATATAAAAGTTCCCCTAATTCTTAGGTCCCATGTAAATGGAAAAAATGCCCTTTTTAATGTTAATATTCATTTAGCCATAATTTTAATTTTACAAATCCATATTAAGACTTTAATAATATAAAATGATAAATAAAAAATGTACTAAATCAATTAGAACTGTAAATTTTATAAAAATAATAATGGCCTGCATATCTGGCCAAAGGCAAAAGTTACCATAAAAATACACCAAAGTATTCATCAAAAGTATACATTTCTTAAACATGAGCAAATCCAAACTTTATCTGCAAGAAAAAAGAGCTAAACAATCTCAATAACATGCTCCTAAAATATGAATAATTTAAGCAAGAATAGCCACATGAAACAATCACAAAACTGAAATCCTTAGAAAAGCACACGTGTTAGAATCAACACTAATAATTATGCAAGTAGCCAAATTTTGTCTACTTCAAGTGTAGTCATGCTTAACATGATTCCAAAGCTCCATAATAAGATAGAAAAAATCATCCCTCAAGCATGAAACCTTCTATTAAAACCTATTATAATACCCCTAAAATATACA
Source organism: Tamarix austromongolica (assembly GCA_039764185.1). Classification (NCBI taxonomy): domain Eukaryota; kingdom Viridiplantae; phylum Streptophyta; class Magnoliopsida; order Caryophyllales; family Tamaricaceae; genus Tamarix; species Tamarix austromongolica. The sequence goes on from CM077819.1 coordinate 15,637,472, forward strand.
AACTAAAAATTTTCTTTAATATGAGTTTGCGGAAGTTAAAATGATAAAATGTAGTAGTGTTACAATAAAATCAATATAGAAGAGGTACTCACTATATCTAATCGATGTCAATTGCAACGAAAAAGTAACCTCATACCTAGAGATCAAGTGTGGGAAGTATTTGAACATACCACAATACAAGATACAAATTAGAGAGAAGATATTCAGTGTAACAAAAACAAATGTCATAAAAGTCTAGAGAGAGAGGGAGAGAGAGAGTCTAGAAAACAATACACTAACATTGGCCTGAAGAAACACTCCTTATAGGGAATTGAATCATATATATATAGATATATATATCATGAGTTGTTACATAACTTTTTCTTATCCTCACAAGAGAAATCTCTCCAAGAATAAATGGTAATGGACAACATTGCATGAGCCCTATCATTAGCATAGTTAATATAGTTTGTCTTATTTGCTCTGTATGACACCCCTTCATCAATAAATTGATCAACACCTACTATAGTGTTTCTATCTCTCAATCTTGTAATATCTCATACTATAAGACTTCTTCTATTTTCTCTACTCTTCCCCTTATATCTTCATTACCACAAAATTCATACCTGCATGAAGACATTGAAGAAACAAGTAGGTACGCATGCATTTTAACAAGGCCTTATTCTCTAAAAAATAGTAATCAAGAAAAATTCCAAAACCTAGCTTCTCTTAACCACATTTTACAATTCAAAAAACATAAATATAGCAAGTTCCTCACGATTAGTTTTGTGCTTTAGATTGATAAAATAGTTATAAGCAAGCAAATGAAAGAATGAATTTGAGCAAGCACATTGTTAAGAAATTGAAGTACATAAGCATAGAGAAATTGAGTACTTTATAACCAAATTAAGAAAGAATGAAGAGAAAAAAATTGTGTTGAGTAAGAAGATTGATGGAAAAAAAAGAATAAAAAGGGTGTTAATGACCGAAGAAGATGGTTTGTAGTGATAAAAATGGAGGACACACTTTACACCATGGGAGCTATAATACCCCCATTTTTAGTAATCTAAAATTGGGAGCATAATCATAAAATAAGGGGTCTTACCTCCACACTTGTTATAAGTCCTCTAATACTCCCATTTTAACCACTAGAAAATTTCATTTAAAAAAATTATTTGTGGAAGATAAAATTTTTAAAACATATGGTATTACCACCACACTTAGCATAATCTAGGTCTCATCAACCTTTTTTTATACTAATTGCTAATATTAAAATATTTATCTATTTAAATTCATAAGAACAATCATAAGAAGCATATAAAATATATCAAATTATAAGATTAGTAAAGTTTTGATATTACATAAAATTCTAGAACAAAAGATATAACTATTAGAAGGAAGAAAATATAAAAGAGGACATAAGAGTCTAAGGGATGTATAAATTAAAATATGAGGGAACAAATACCGAATAGTCCTAACTCTTAACCCCAAAGTCTATATATCAAGGAAAACCCTCAAAGTACCCATGTAAGATCATAATTGCTCATTAAATAAGAAGAGGACTATAAAATAGAACTCATCAATACAAAGGTACTGAGTAATGAGTAAACCACTACATGAATCATAGAAATTCCACATGGAGTACATAGAAGGTATACTCATGGCAAGCATGTCATAATCACAATGATAATACATGCTATAACTAAATACAATGTACATACCTTAAATACACACATGCATATATCACATACTCATTATATCATCATGATTAGCCAAATTACAATTATGCCAATTCATTCCTAGGGTTATGCAAAAGAAAAACCAAACCATAATTAATAATTTCCCAAAACAACCACAATATCACCAATAAAACCAAGGGATAGTTTTCTAAGGCAACTACCAAACAAATCCCCAAAATATTCCACAGGCCATGATATAATATTTCCTCCATTTTAAATAACTTGAGGGGTTACAAAAGATATACCGAATATGTGTAAAGTACATAAGTCATATTGATGCACATACAACATACTACCCTCCAACATTTAATCCTTAAGTACGCATACTAGCACCTACTATTGCACCAAGACAATTAATCTTTAAGTATGTGTACCCTCTAGGATATCCTAAGAACTAATTAGAGTATTTCAGAGCCTTAGTCAGAATATTGAGGCATTTAACAAAACCATTAAACCAAACAGAAGGCTCGTACCTTGTATCAGGGGTAGCTAACCCTAAAGAGTAAATCATTTACAATTCTCAAGATCTTCTTTAAATATTAATATATTATTATAATGATCACCAACCACACATAAGACAAATACAATAACAACTTTATACTTATTCGTTTCCTCTAAACCTGATTATTTAAGTCAAATAAGGTCAACAATCAAATATAAGTCAACAATCAACGTTGAGGTCCACTAAAACTACAAATGTCATCATTTATCCAATTATTCATTACTTAGGCATATTTTGTCATGAATGACCAAAATGTCCTTAAACCTTAATTATTTCAATATTAACCATTTCAAACTTAAAAATTAATAAAATCCAAATATCTCCTTAAAAGAGTTAAATACATAAGAACTTAATACTTTAACATGAATCATAAACTTTAGGAAATGAGAAAAGGGAGCTTTTGCCCTTACACATGCATTAGAGTATAAGTGTGTGAAATCATAAACATGCATAACTAATGAAGCCATAATTCACATGCTCAACATGAATATGTTATATAGATAAAATTTGTCTTATTAGATTTAGACCCTAATTAGTATTTGTTTTGCTAAGGAACCCTAATTCTACTAACTGAATGTTTTTTCTTATTTCATGTATTCTAAATAGCACCTCTATCCTATGGAGATTTTATCTTTTGTCACCCTTTTACCCAGTGTAACCTTGTCATTTATACCAACTATCACTTGTGTGTTTCATAATTTGATCCATTCCTTTATCTCCCATGTCTCCTCAACCCTGTCCCAATTCCATGCCATCATCCATATAATCCACCCTCTTCTCTTGTTTTGGTGTTTTGTATTCAAACAAACCAACCATCTCCTTCACTTCTCCTTCTTCTCCTCCCAGCTTTTGCCTCCAGTTTTCATTTAACCTAGCACTGCCCATCACCGCAGCAACTTGTCACCATTGACAATCAAGAACCACTATTTTTCCCAAAAACTAATGATTAATACCTCCCCATGAACCCTCTCTCTATTTCTCAACCATCACCACTACAAGCCACTCATTTTTCTTTCCTTTGTGATTTATTTTGTTTTTGTAGGAGCACAGCAAGTGCACCCTGTTGCACCATCATACCCTCTCTCACATGACTCACATAACCTATATGGTTCACTCCTTGCTTTTTCCTTTCACTCCCATGAACCTCACACACAGCCCATGCACACCTTTCCTCATTGATCCATGCATGCACTACATGACAGTGCCCTTTAATATTCTCCTTGCATAGCCATGCTTGACCTATGTGAGCCATCCTGTTCATGAACTTTTGTTATTTTTCTCACTCTCCTTACATGAGTGTGTGCCTAGTTTGCCTTAGTAAAGTAGATTTTGAGGAGTTTGAGTGGAGACTAGTTGGGTGAATCTTTCCTTTTTTTCTTTTGCTTGGATAAAAGGTACCCATATGCTTGAATTGAAATATGAAACCATGTTATGACATATATCAGTTTGTTAAGTTTTTTAAAGTTTGATATTTAATAATTAATATATTTTGGACTTATTATTTAATATGAGATATATGCATTTGATATATATAGGTTAACATATGCTTGTCTAGGGTCTGTTAGAGTTTGTGGCCTTATCAAGTTTTTCTTTTCTATTCCATGTTAAATGTTCCATGATTATCATTGTGTGTTGTAACTATAGTGAAAATATAACATGATTGTAAGTGAGAATGTTTAGGGTTGATTTGTTATGATTATTATTTAGCATGCTCTATGCCTTGAAATACTTCCTCGCATATACTTTGATATTAATTGTTAAATATTGAATCATAATATAAATTTGTATGTATATGTTGCATACTACTTATCACATTAGAAATGCGTGATTAAAGTTTGTGCATGTAAGTTGTGAAATGCATGTGTAATGGAATATATAGTTGATCGCTAAAAATTACCTACTTGCTAAAATATTATAATTTCTTTTATTTTAACTTTTTCCTAAAAAAATATCATTTTAATAAATTTTGGTTTGAAAATCAATAAAATGGCATAATTAGGGCTTTGGGGGCATTTTAGTTATTTTCTGACCTAATGCACCTAGTATGAATAATATAACATAGGATGAACTTAGTGTACTAATAAATTGACCTTAGTGTACTAATAAATTGACCTTAGTGTAGACTTTGACTTTAACTTAGATCATTGGCACTAGGTTTGACATTAATAATTTGAAAGAGAGGAATTTTGGTTTTGTTCGGAATTAGGATTTTTATGGAATATATGATCTTTGTGATCACATCATATGAAATTAACATTTAAAGTAAAATACCTTGAGTTTGGGATTGGTAGCTCATTAGGAGTAACTCTCTTAAGGATGACATATGGCCCTCATTTTTGTTTGGTTACAACTTAAGAATTAGACATCCTAGGTTTAGAAGGTACTGTATTTTCTTGTGTACCAATATAATTAGAGTAATGTTATGCTTTTAGATTGGATGGTTGGAAGGGTAGTGTAATGCCTTATGCGCGGGTATGACCAATGTTTTGTTATGTTTCCATTTTATCTCTTATATCAGCTTGAGTAATAAAAAGAAAGTAACTTACGATGTGGATTTTTAAATTATTATGTTTGGATTAAATCCTTGGTTTGATGTCTTCCTTTATGCATTATCCTTAGGTTGTAAATGGATGGCTCGGTCGGTTGGTAGATGCGTGGCCCTCTTTGGTTGTGAGTTGTGTTATGGTTATTTTATATATTGTTCCACTGCCTCTATAAGATGGGGATGTTTTAATAAAAATGATGATAAGATGAGCATGTTATATTTTATATCATGATTATTGTATCTCGTTATCCCATGACCTATTTAATGTATCTATACCATGTTACTACTATGTGCCCCATGTGTTGTTTGCATGTTAGTATTATGTAGTGATTTAGTTAGCAGCATTATACTTCCAAGTTTTGTTTCATAGTCTCCTACCTATCTAATGGACAACCTTTACCTTACATGAGTACTTTGAGGGTTTGAATTGAGAGTTAGAACTATCCAGTGTTCGTTCGACATCTTTTGCTCTGGATATTCATTTGACTCTTATCTCCCTTCTATATTTCTTTCTTTCATAATATTGGAAATTCTTGCCCAATCTTTTGTAATGTCAAGAAAATATTATTATGTATTGAAATATATTTTTTTGTTCTCATGGTTGTTATTAACTTAAGAAAATTAACGTTTTAGCCTTAATACCTAGTATAAGAATAGTATAGGATGACGTGTTTATTCTAAGCATGATAGTAACACCCATTATTTATTTGTAATTAATGCTTCCACAAAAAAATTAAGTAGTAAACTTGGAAGTGTTATAGATAATTGATTGGATATAGCTTCAATCAAAATTCAATGATAAAGTCGATTGAAGAAGATATGGTAATGTGAGAGAGTAGGTAGAGAGGTGTGAGAATTTGATTTTGGCTCAAAATTTAGTTGAATGAATAGGATAAGGGTCAAATCAATAAAAAATCTAATCATGGAAGTGTAGGAAAGAGATTTTGTGGCTCAAAAGTATTTTTAGGATTTATAGATTATCTTTAGTGGTATAAAGATCAATAGAGAGGTTATAATTTAAAACAAATAACAAATAAGCTTAAAAAACCATGAAAATTTACGGGCACCCTTTAAATAATATTTTAAACGAAATTTTCATGAATTTGAAACAAGGTTTGACATATAAATTATTAACCACATGATGAACTAATAAGATTACAAGGTAATTACAAAAATAAATATCAAAACCATTACTAAAATCACTAAACTTTCCATATCAATATATTTACCCATTTCCAACCTAGATAAAAAATTTTAGGATTTTTAACACACATTTGATATAATTTTTAGCTTACATACCTTAATTATATATTTTGTATATAAAATTTAAAATAAATATCAAACACAAATAAAATTAAACCAAAATTCGTAGATTTACATTTGAACCCATTTAGAACTAAGAATGAGAATTAGACAAACTTTATCTAAAAATCAATGGATATTGATAAAAAAGGATATAGAGGAAGGAGAAAACATGTCCACTAGTTTTTGGTCTGGATATGAGTAAGGGAACCTCAAATCCATAACTACCTCCTTACCCATACCTATACATTCATCCACCTAACTGATATACATTACCTATTTATCATACATTCAATTAACTTAACTATTTGCTTTATAAGGCTAAAAGTGAAAATTAATTTAAACCCTAACAATATAACTTACTTGTGTATACTACTGAACTTAGGGATTATTTCTAAATCAAGTTTTGAAATTCAAAATTGTATGACCCATTCATATTCTTCTCAAACTCCTCCTTTGCTTCACCTCATACCCCCATTCTTACCTCAATCCCTCTCTCAATTAGCCATCCCAACTTCCATAATCATAATCTTGTCTTTATCAAATCCTCATTGTTGGTGCCTCCTCGTTGCTAGATATCTATCTTCAAACCATCATTTTCCTTTGTTTAGTGATTCTATAGATCTTGTCAAGGTAAGCTTAATTTATCCATCATTTTCTTGTTTTTGTTCATCTCCTCCTCATATGACATTTAAATTGTTTTATTTTGTTGTTAATGATTTTTATTTTTGATCCTATACTATGCCCTATTATTAATTTAATCATTTTAATCTTTGAGGATTTTGTTTTTGATAAATAAGAATATTTTTCTATCCTCTATTTTGATAAAATTACTCTATTTTGTTAGTTTAGTTCACTTATATATATTACAATGATTTTTTTTATTCCATTAGTTCTTGACATGAATAATTAGGATGCATGTTATGACTATTTAAAAGAGGTAATTAAAAACCCTATGGGCGATAGATGTGCCATGTAATGAACAATCCATGAGTTGACAAATTTATTTGTCAGGTATGGAGTACCCCATGGATTTAGATATGGATAAATTAACAGATACCCATTTGGAAAAGTGTACGGATTTGGATGAGTTTCCTTATTGAGTTTGGGTACCCCAAGTAAGAACAAAGATGAACCAAAAAAAGGATGCTCATGAACGAAGAAGATGGTTTTTAGTTGTAGCAATTAAGGAAGCACTTCACACCATTAGAGCTATACCACCTATATTTTTACTACTTATAATAACCTTGATCTCCACTATCTTTATAAAGAAAAGGAGTTACGGATAATAAAACCTCCGTACAACCAATAAATAATTCAACAAAACCAATTAAACAAATAAAATAGGGACTTAATATAAAAAAATTATGCATAATACAATCTATGTAAAAAAGGCTAAAAAAACATAGACTAGAGAAGTAAGAGTAAAAAATAAATGATACCATCTATTAGCTTAATATACTATTGCAAATCAACTCTAGAGAATGATATTTAACTAGGTGATCTTACCACATTTCTTTACTACATGGCACAGTTGTGTTTGATGGATGATTTAGGTTATAAGAGGTAAACATGGATGTGTTGAAGTGTTGAGAATTACCTTTGTTTCTCTAATTTATATAATTTGGATCAATATAAATGGACTTGTATTCCAACAAAAACAATCTATCCTTGAGAACATAAGAAATTATATTATCCAAGAGACTTTCATTTGAATCAATATTGTCAAGAATGTAAAAACACAGAGTTTTTTTTAAGTTTATATATCATTGGAAGTAGTAGCTCGATAGCTAGGAGTATGGATGTCCTTTTGATTTTCTAGAGTATCATTTTTATATGGCATATTGCATATAGATATACTAATGAACGTATTCTCATTTTTGTACTAAAATTAATTACTTACAAAAAAAACTAATAACAAAAATAAAGACTCCACGGTGTGACATTGATTAGTCCTAACTCTCAGTCCCAAACACCCATTCCTTAAAAGGAATCTCCACCCATGGATCTTCTCAATGCTTGAAAGCTTCCAACATCTCCATGTAGCACACATAATCATTTGAAAATTTAGTAACAGTAAGATTGTTTTATTTTAAGTAAATCACAATACTTCTAAAGCGGTGATATGATGACATAGGAATTTAGCTATACAAAAGTGAGAATCATGCATAAGTGTACCATCACATGAAATTATAACATTTAAGGATAATCATTTTTCCACAATCATAGATATGATAATTATTAAAAAAAATGCCCTAATAAGGGTAAACAATAAACATGATTTCAACATAACTCAAAATTTATCAAGCCAACCCTAGATCAATCATTAAGGAGGAATATAGGTGATTTAAATGATTAAATCCTAATCATTAATTATTTAGAGGAATACAATTCTATAATCCAAGATAATGATCACCAAGGAATACCTATAGAGAAGAAGTGGGCCCCTTAACCCAAAGATGCAATCATGCACTTAATGGGCTTAAATTTGAGGTACAAGATTTTCCCAACTCAAGTTGTCTTTAACTTGAAATAAGTAGTGTTTTGTTCAAAATCATATTATTATCAATAAGGGACACGAGATACACCAAACAACAAAATAACCACATTATCTAATTAATCTAAAAGTGCCATAAGGGTTACAACAATTTAATTTCATATAAGGTGATATGTAATCAAAGTGGAGGGAAGAGTTGGATTAATGGCCATCATTTGGTTGTGTCAATCACGAGATTATGTAGCAGAAACACTTGGTTTAATGTTGATTAAACTGATACAAATGCTATGTTCAGGCTGGACTTCTTCGAAGGTTGAAACTGGTTTCAATGTTCGAATGAATGAGATCAATAGAATAAGGAATGCCTAGGGCTTTCCTTGATCAAAGGAGAGGATAAAACGCATGCCTTGCTGTGTTAATTTTGTGCTCAAAAAATTCTGTAAATCTCTCCTTCCATGCGTGTACAAGGATATATATATATAGGAGGAAGTATCCGGCACCTTAAGCTTAAACCAACCGGTTCCTTACCTTAATTCTAGCTAAATTATCCTACTTGAATTAAGCCTATATATTATCTAATCTTAATCACAATATAATTTTCTAAATGATATTAATGACTAACATCACAAAGCTATACAATTAACTATGATACATACATAAAATTACATCAAACCCTAACTTACATAAAATACACTTAGGGTTTACAACAAGTTAATACAACTAATTATAATCATCACCATATCTTCTTGTTGTAAAGTATCATTCCATGTATGCCATAGTCTTTCATGCTTTGAATACTTGTACACTTTAAGGTGTATTAACATCTTCTTCTTGCAGATATGTAACATACCTGCAAGAACAACCTTAATTGTTTTCAACACCAAGCATAGAAAAATTATCAAGAATATTTAATATGATAGGCTCCAATATTAAGAAAGCTAATTATTCCTTACCTTGAGAATCAATATGAATATGATAATTATTAGATGCTCCTACATCATAAGGCCTAGGGTTATAAATTAAGCCATAGCTAAACACTTAATCAATTCCATTAAATTTAAATTGATTCAACCTTTTATTTATAATTATCTAAAAAGTTAAAATAAATTCAATTGTCTAGATAGAGGTCAAATGTCAACACTAAAGTCAACTAAAGTCAGCATATGTCAAATTATTCAATACTAAAGCACATTTTAGTTACTCATGGCTAAAATGCCCTTACACACTAAGTGTTCCAATTATTACCATTTTAACATAAGAATTTTATATTATTCAAATAACATTTTGAAAAGGATAAATAAAATAAAAAAACTAATTTAGTATAAAATAACAATTTTGTAAATTCTAGAAGTTAGAAAAAATATTATTTTTCTTATACATGTAATTTAAACATAAAAATAAATAAAATCCTAAACATTCGTATCTAGTATACCCTAATTTACATGCCCAACAAATATAGTAAATCATGATATATTTTCAACACACATGATAGAAAAAGTACATGGAATATGAAAAAGGATATATTTGTCCAAAGAGCACACAAAATTTAAATCATACATAACTAAGACTAAACATGCTCAAACCCTATCATTTTATGAATCAAAATTTAAGTAAAACACTCAATAAACACAAAGTAATAAATAACATGACATGGAAAGGTTTTTATTTTACCATTATGCCATCACTAAGACCTTCACAAAATTAAATGCCTAAAAATAACATGTTTGCATTCATTATTATATGTATAAAATTCCATATTTATCTATAACTAATTACATACATGGTAATAATGTTTAAGCATGAATTCATATACAATTTAGAGCTCATAAAGCACTCATACATTTTCATATTTCATGCTCTTACACATATTAACAAAAAAAGTCAAAATTTTCATAATAAATAAACCTAACATGATACTAAGCCTAAAAATCCTAATATGCTCTCATAATATATTCTAATTTACCAAGATCCATTATTGAGAAAAACACACACAAAAACTCCTATTCCAGGCAAGTATCAAGTCCTTCTTGAATTTCCTTCAAAGCACAAAAATATCATGTAAGCAAGCATAAAATAAAAACAACATTAACAAGCTTAGAATGACTATCAGTAATATGCGAAAAGTGAAATAAATGAAAGAAAGAAGGGTTATTCTTATATTGAAAGAATAGAATGTTTGAGTAATAATAAATCAAGAACCAACACCGCTTCTTCCAAATCTTAGCTTTCTACACTTAGAAGATCAAGTGTTTGGTGCTAAGATAAAGAAAACTAGGTAATAAAATAGGAAAGGAAAAGGAAAAAATAGTAAAGAGAAGAATCAAGTTGCAATAAAGATGCAACAACAAAATTTTTGAAAATGAGGAGGGGTGGAGTTTGAGGCTTTCAAACAATGCCAAAATGTTAGGGAAATGTGAGAGGGGAATATGGAAAAGGTATAGGAAGTTGCAAGGAAAAAAAATTCCAAAATAAGCCAAAATAAATCATGCTAATATTTGGTCAAGGAGCTAGGTAAAATTAAAATAAAATAAGCCTGATGAAAATTTTAATAGCTTGCGCAAGTGGTCTTGAAAGACCAAATAAGGGGAGAAGTGAGAGGATCAGGTGTAATTTTGGAGACAATAAGGGTGGGAAGATAAAATGTGAAGTGTATGTTAACATAAAGAAAAAATGAAATAGAGAATTCAAGGAATGAGAGAGAGCAAAGGACTCAAATTCACATAGTAATCAACTGCATAGACTTGGAAAAACGCATAAAATCAGGATTTTATATGAAAAAAATAATTTTGGGAAATGAGCATGACATCTAAAATGCAAAAATTTTGGGATGAGTTTTTTTTGTTTCACTTACACCTCACTTGAGTGCTAGGATTAAGTGTGCAAGTGTAGGAATTATATATAGTTTAAGGATGTGTAAGGCTTGTTTTGACATAAATAACTTGATCAATGTAATTTATACTAACTTTTTTGGTTAAATGAAAAGTAATAAAATAAAATAAAAATTATTTGGTTTAGTTAGGTGGCTAAATAGGATTTTGATGTGAGAGCACGCCCTATAAATTTTACAAGCCATGAGTTGACTTATTTCATATTAGATACCATTAGTGTAGGCTTGGTTGAGGAATTATCCTAAACTAACAATATTCGGCCTGACAGGTGTTTATGTGTTTAATTATAGACCAAGGAGGGACTTAGTTGTCATTATTGAAAATTTCCATGAAGACACATGATTTGCACATGTCATGGACATCCAACACATTGGGAAAACTGACCATATACTCATTAAACATTAAATTTAGATATTATTAGAATCTTAAAATATTTATCTTGTTAGTTTCAAGTTCCATCTTTTAGTTTGAATGTGTGTGTGTGTGTGCCAATTGTACAAGATTTTGGTGTGATGTTTATCTTTTGGTTTAATCTTATCTTTTCACAGAGAATCAAATTCGAGGAGGTTTAGAATCAACTAGAAAATGAGGGTCTTTTACATGTTGAAGAGACATGCAATTACAACCAAATCTTTTCCACTATTAACACTCTATTAATTAATTATTAATAACCCTAATAACACCATCCAAACTAAGCACAAAACCCTAATCCAAATTGTGAAACTAAAACCCTAACCATCAAATTCACTCAATACTTCTTTTTTTTTGTTTAAATTCTTATGTGGCTTGTGTCACTTATTTATTTTTAGTATTGTGTGTTTCCAATCTGCATTAAAAGAGGTATCATAGCTTAGTTTTGAAGATATTTTGAGATCTCTAAAAATCTAAGAGAAATGCTTATTTCAAGATTCAATCAAGAATTAAATGTTATTTAAGATCTTTCAAGATTCAAAATTTATTAAAATGAGACATTCATGAATGTATTTTTCTACAAGATATGGATGGTGAAGAGGTAATTAATTCAATATATGGTAGTTATGAAAATTTATTTATTAATATTTATGGTCGAAATAAAAGACTAAACGAGATAATTATGAGATTGAACAAACGGTGCAAGAGATTATGAAAACATTGCAAGATTGGAGGGATGAAAATAAAGAATAGAATAAAGTTTCTCAAGGCTATGACAAGAATGCTGAGAACATTTTCCTAAAAGAACAAAACATCGAGGGAGTTGTGGAGTAAATCAAAGACAAAGGAAGTTTACAATTTTGTGTGGAAAAAGTGGAGGATTTGATCTTTGTAGAGAAAAAATTAAGGAAAAGGTAAGAGTTTAGGGTCACATGATTTGAATGGTGTTGATGAAGAAAAGGTCATTTCTCATGATTTGATTATAAGAAATTCAAAACAAAGGAAGTCCAACACCACAAAACCAAAGTTGGAAATAATTTTTTATAGGGATTGCAATACATTTCTGAATATGCTGGATAAGGAATTATCAATCGAAGTGGTCTAAAAAATTTCATCAATTCAAATATTAAAGGTGAGGATTTTGTGTAATTTCAATATAACTATTCAGCATTTAAAAACTAATTAAGGAGTATGAGAGTGTGCTTCATGTTAAAGAGTTGGTGAAAAATTAAAGGATAAGGATCACTATAAGATCTTCCTTGAAAGCCACATTCAAGGGTGCGAATTTGAGGTCAAATTTTTTCTCAACCAGATAATTTTTTTGTAGGAACATATCTTACAAGTGGAGAGTACCCTATAAAGTATGCTTTGAGAGGGATAGATAACCCTACGAGGGGGACACTTTGTCCTACAAATGAAGGGATGTATAGTGTTGGGAAGGGATAATAAGCCTTACGAGAGAACACTACACCTTAAAGTCGAGTATTAATATTATCAAGGAAGTTTTAGTTAGTTATTTATTATTTTATTAATTATTATGTTAATTTATATTAGCGTATGAATTACATTATTATAGATTGTTAGTAAGATAAAGTTTGGTAGGATTTTTATTTGATACTATTCACAAAATGATTCACATTAACAATATTGTGAATAGTGTTTAATTGTTAAAGAGTGAGTAAGTTTGTTGAGACATTATTTAGTGATGGTGTGTCTTATATTAAGCTTTATATTTTTTAGATTTAGTTAATCATTTTTATTTTGTGAATGTTATTATACGAAGGTACAATATAGCTATATAAGTCGTGTGCAATCAATATTGCTAATCATAGTTGAATTGAGTTATTGATTCAAGTTTTCTCTCATTAAAACTCTGTGTGTTTTATTATTTTACGTTTGCATTATTTCTATACGTCTTAAACTATCCCTCTTTAAATTATTTTATCTATATAAGTGATAATTTGGAAACCTCTTGATTAATTTTTGTGTAAGTTTAATCGAGCGTAATCTGTGAATGTTCATCATTCATATCAATATCTACCAACCAAAAAAATGTCTATTCATCAAACCTACACTACTGCTATGCATAAGACTCAATAGGTAGTTAGTGATTAATTTATAATAAATTTTGGTAATTAAATTATAAGAAAGTCCAATAATAGTTATTTATTGAAAAAATTAGCAAATGGATCCCAAAAATCATGAATTTTTTTTTGAAAAGGTGATGAATAATTTTAGAAATTCAATTATATAAAAATATTTGGTATTGAAGTTTTTTTTATGCTTGTTGGATAAAAATATGAGTGAAAATAATAGAAATCAGATAAGTTGTGGAAATACATTATATTGCAAGCACTTGAAACAAGTAACAAATGGTTCTAATTGATACAGATAGATGTCAAATAATTTTAGAAAACTAAATATATAAAAATATTTAATCATAAAGTTGGTTTGACTCGCAACGTATAAAAAACTTATAAAAAGGTTAATTGCATAAATAGATTTTTATATAATTTATCAATTCGAGTGAAATAAAATAATTTCAAGTAAAAAAAACTCAATGAATGAGCTCAAAAAATATATTTCGAATATGTTGTGAATTTTGAAAGTAGCAAAACAACAATATCAATTGAATTACAAAAAATATGACTTTTCGCAAAGAATAAAAAAAATAATGAATTTTGTTATTTTTTGAAACAAAGGACATTGAATTCAATTCTCATATTTTCAAAAGTAAATTATGAAACTAAGTATGCTAGATAATTAAAGCTAACCAAATGAGATATTATAGAAACTCACTCCCTTTTGTGTCTATAGCAAATTGTGCAAAGTAATAATTAATTAGGTTAAAAATATATAATAATAAAAATAGATTGAGAAAAATATAAACAATAATTTTATCTCAAAACTATCACCAATGCCCTTAATATAGGGATGGCAAAGGATAGAGTAACCTCCTGTCCGTTACCCAAATCCAATAAGAAAACCTATACCTATATTCGTATTTAAACTCGGCAAGTATTTTTTTTCCTCATCTATATCAATATCTATATCCGTTTACATACCCATCGGGTAAAATACATCGAGTTTCGGATAAAATCCATTAAATATAAAGTAAAAATCATTTAAGGCTAGAATTATATACCTAAATTATTAAAATTTAATCATATCTTTACTTTTAGCTTTAAAAAATATACTTAAAGTTAAATGAAGGTAAAAATATAATTTTATATCGGATAAATGGATGCGGATATGGGTACGGATTTGAGGATCCCTTACCTATATCTATATCTAAATTCGGTGAATATTTCTCTCCTTTTTTTATGTCTGTATCCATATCTATTTACATATCTAACTGATAAAATCTTTTAAATTTTAGATAAAACCTGCTTGATTGCTCTCCCAATCTTAATGGTCCAAAATCAGCGTTTATATCCTTCCCCCAGTACAACACACTATAGACTAAGGTTTTGTTTTTCTACCAGAGTGCACGACTTTTCCCATTTGCCCTGACACCTACTTCTCCAAAGCCGCGTTACACGTTTTCTCCTCTGATTCTGTTTTCATAAAATAGGCTGGGCTGTTATGCAAGTCGATGAGCATCGCAGCAGGCAACGCGTGCATATGAGCTGGAAGCTGCGCTTTATGTGCTAGGCTTGGACTTGACCTGTTGACCTTGGGTGTGTCAACGCCCTGGTGCATATTTTTATTTGTATCAGCCCTGGTGCATATCAACGCCGGTCATCCCTCTCGCGGACATTGAGTTTATGATGGTCTTCAGCTGAGACCTACTAAAAACATACTTCAAGTCAACCACAATGGTATGTCAAGTACAATCAGCAATAGAAATAAAATATTATCACAGTATCAAATGAAAAGAAAACATCAAAACTCACAGCATCTTCTAGATATACTCTCCTTTGGGTTGTTAGCAAAAGTAGATGTAAATGCGTGCTTAAGTAAGCAAACAGAAACTCAAAGTTTCAGCAGCATCAAGCATTAAACAACTACCAGGAACTTTACAACAATTAACCATATGTTCGATTTTTCCAAAACAAAGTTGAGAGATAGTGAGAATTAACTACAGAAGCATAACACACGGGAGAATCTAAGGCTCTAGAGCTACATAAACTTTGGGATGTTGTGCCATAGCCCTAACAGATGGCAGAAACTCAAGCTCCATGATGTTCAATGTAGACTTCGTCTTTCCTTCAACAAAGAGTAACTACATTCAGGAGAGTACAACTTGATTCAGAGGGGAGCAAAAAACTACGAGAAAAAGGCAATGCCATATCTAAGGTCCCAGAACTTGAGAGTTGAATCATGTGAACCAGTAACGAGCCCATAAGACAAATTGATAGAGTATGCATCCATTATGTCAGGAACTCTAAACCTGCCAATGGTATGATCTGCAAAAGATGCACACGTACTATTTTTATAGTTCTGTTGGATACAAGTGTATTGAAGGTTCATCACATCAAGTGTTTGGTTTCGGCATAGCTTTGCTACAAGGATAAGATCAGCTATTGCTCCAAAAAAAGAGAGGATATGCTCAACTAACCCTATTCCTGTCTCTCCAACCTAGTCCAAAAGATGGCAGAACAGTCTTCCTTACTCTAGGCCCCTTTGGAGAATCTGGTTGTAAGAACCTACAAAGCGACCACCACAATTTTAACTAATGGCAGAGAGCTTATCCTTCCATAACAAAGATGTAACGTACATAAAAAAGCACATTCATCGATGGGATGTACTAAGAAATAAAAAAACGTCTTGTAGAAATCTTTAGTACATTCAAATTATGTACTTCTAGAAAAGTAGCTGAGGTTCTCTATAAGAGCACCTGGGACCTCCCAAACTCAAATTTGGGGTCCCGAAGTTTAAGTGTTCGATTGGAGGAAAAAAAAGTGTGACGCAAATTTTGGATTGTCTCAAAATTTTAAAGCTTTCCAATGTCAAATAATAACAGTAAGTTTTGTAAAAAAAAAAATGGGGAGATATGCATAACAGGTCCTGATATATTAATGTCGAGCGACTGTGAGTCACGCGGCCGTCTGACGCGGGCCGGTGTGATTCACGCACCACTTATAAGTTACTACTACTATTGTTTATGTATCGACAAAACTTATTTTTGGTACTTTTTAGTACTTTTTTAGTATAAATATTAATGTTAAAAAAATTGTTTATAAATACATTATTTTTGCCCATATTTTCATATCATCTATTCCATCTCTCTTTCTCATATTCATTTCTCTACATAATTAATCTTATTCATTTATCTAGTTATTAATATTTTATAAATTTTGCTTGTCATATTTATTTTGTTAATTATTAATTTCTCATCTTCTAGTTATTTTTTTAATTTTTCTAGTTATATTTTTGTTATTAATTTCTCTACTTATATTTAATTTATTCATTTATCTTCAATATTTCTGAAGTTATATTTATTTGGTTAATTTTTCTAGTTATATTGATTTTATTAATTTAAGTACGTATATTTATTTTATTAGTTTCTCTATTTACTTGTATTCTAATAATTTTTATATTTATATTTTTTTATTAATTTCTTACGTTATATTTATTTTATTAATTTCTCCACTTATATTTAATTTTTAAAAATGAATCTTACTAGATTTAATTTTTTGAATCTTTTGGATAATCCAAATGATTCAAACTCAAAAGAACTTCCAAACCAAAATATCCAAAATTCACAAGATTATCCGATTATATATTCCCCAAATGTCCAAAATTTGCAATATCCACGAAATTTAAAATTTTCAAGTATGCAATATTATCAAAATGATGCCAATTTTCAATTATTTCAACCTCAAAACACCACTATTCCATTTGATTGTAATTTTCCATATATTAAAAATTCTCCACAACACGATTTCAATTCTCCGTTAGCCGCATCTCTTGATGATTATGAATTTCTAGAATTTTTCACGCAAAATCAGTTCGAAAAAGAGACACGGGTTGAATCTCCCAATGAGTTTGCAAGTCGAGCATATAGTAAATGGACGGATAAAGAAGAAGAAATTTCATTCAGTGGATGGATACATTTTTCCGAGGATTAGGTTCAAGGGAACGGACAAAAATGTAAGGATTTTTGGAAAAAAAAATCTGGCATACTTTGAAGAATATCGTGGCGGAGGACCACAGAGAACTCTAAAGACGGTAATGAATCGATTTTCTTACATTAATAAAAATGTTAATCGAGTTATTGGTTGTTATAGTCATATTTGTCAACGTAATCAAAGTGGTGTTAGCGAAATAGATATAATTAGATATGCGCACAAAGAATATAGAACGAAGTACAATAACCCGTTTAGTTGTGAACATGTATGGAAACTTGTAAAAAACCATCCAAAATGGATGGTAATGAATGAGGATACAATTGGGCAAGCTTCTATATCAAAGCGTACAAAGGTTTCAACTTTAGGTGCATACAATGATTCATCTACCCCCGATACTTTAGAGATGGAATATCCATTGGAGGACCTATAGGGCAGAAAGCAGCAAAGTGGAAAGCAAGGGGAAAGGCAAAAGAAAGTAGACAATATGAAGGATCAAATATCGACGGGCTGCTGGAAATTGCTAGAAAACGGAATGCGATATTAGAAAAAATGGCAGAAGATAGGCAGATTTATAGGGCTGAACGAAGGCAATTAAAGGAAAAAAGAGTTCGACATGGCTATAATTTTTCGTGACACATCAAATATGAATGAGAAAGAAAAGGCAGATCATCAGATCTTGTATGATGCAGCAATGAGAAGAATGAAGGAGAATCCTTAACTCTACTACTTTCATGTAATATTTTCGTACTTCTATTGTAATATTTTTAGACATTGTAATATTTATCCTTATATATATATATTGAATAGCAGTACCTTATATATATCCTAAATGATAACGAAGAAATTATGACAATTAAGAAAATTCGTACACATTACATTTTTGTAAAAATGATGACAATAAAAAAATTACAATAATACCTAAACGAAATCCCCACAGAGATTTTCTTCAATTCCTTCACTTCTTGTTTGAGTTTTAATATATCGTCCTTCAAACCGTCAATCAATTGTAAGATATCTTCGCTAACATTGAGTAAGTTGGGTTGAACCATGTGGTTTAGAGGCGATATTCGAGGTGTTAGCGGAGCCCATATAAAATAATTACACGTCCAACACTTATAGTATAAACGACCAGGGTTACTTTCACTACGCGAAACTCTTAGCTTAGCAACTCCATCGGAACAATGACAAGGCACGAATTGTTGCATATTAGACAAAATGACATTTGAAGAAATTGAAGATGAAGACATTGATCAATTTTTTGTTTCATACAAATTAATTGTGAATGACTGAATATGTTGAAGTTCTAAATTTATAAGGAAAAAATTACTGCTGCGATAATGTACACTTGGATTCCCTAATTGTTGCATATCAGTCACTGTAATTTTACATCATTGTATTGTCACATCACCGTACCACCAAAGCCCATGTGATAATGTGCCGTTGGATTCCCTTATAGTCATATCAGTCACTATATTTTCACGTCATTGTATTGTCACCTCACCGTACCACCGAAGCCCATGTGATAATGTACCATTCCATTTCCTTATAGTCATATCAGTCACTATATTTTTACGTCATTGTATTGTCACCTCATCGTACCACCAAAGCCCATGTGATAATGTACCGTTTGATTCCCTTATAGTCATATTAGTCACTATATTTTTACGTCATTGTATTGTCACCTCATCGTACCACCGAAACTCATGTGATAATGTACCATTTGATTCCCTTTCATATATCTATAAATATAAAGCTCTCTTACATATACATTCACAACTTACCTCTTTCCCACCTCCTTTAAATAAAATTCCAACAATATCACAACAACAATGTCATCTGATACATCTTCTAATGACTCTAACAGTTTTGATAATATATTACTTACTAAGGCAATGGATACAACTATTGAAGATTCTATTGTTGAAATTGAGAGGCTCAACCAAAATAGAAGAAAACAACAAGTCTACATTAATCGAGATCGTGAAGAAGGCCATTAAAGATTATATAATAATTATTTCTCTGCCAATTTAACATATAACTCAACTCAGTTTCGTCATAGATTTAGAATGAGAAGATCCTTATTTCTTAGGGTTGTCGAAGCTGTTACTAATTATTGTCCATATTTTCAAATGAGGCCTGATGCAATTGGTAAAAATGGACTTTCTCCATTACAAAAATGTACTGCAGCAATACGAATGTTAGCATACGGAATGCCAGCCGATTGCGTAGACGAATATGTGCGCATTGGAGAATCAACAACTCTTGAATGCCTAAGGTATTTTGTTCGGGTTGTGAATGAATTATTTACTTCCCAATATTTAAGAAGACTTAATGTTGAGGATGTTCAACACTTACTTGAAATGGGTAAAAGACGTGGCTTTCCAGGTAGGAAGTATTGATTGCATGTATTGGGAGTGGAAAAATTGTCCTGTTGCATGGAAAGGTCAGTTTTGTCGCGGTGACCATGGTGTCCCGGCAATCATGCAAGAAGTCATAGCATCTGAAGATCTTTGGCTATGACATGCATTTTTTGGATGTTCCGGATCAAATAATGATCTTAATGTTCTCGCTCGCTCATTGGTATTCAATGACATTTATGAAGGAAGGGCACCAGAAGCTCATTATATGGTCAACGACACAGAATATCATCTTGGATATAATCTAGCCGATGGTATATATCCAGACTGGCCAATATTCGTCAAAACCATACTACTTTCTCAAGGAACAAAGAGAAAGTTATTTGCAAAGCGTCAGGAATCTGCTAGAAAATATGTTGAGCGTGCATTTGGAGTGCTAAAAGGACGTTTTGCAATTGTTCACGGCCCATCACGGGTTTGGGACATGGAAACAATGAGGCAGATAATGTATGCGTGCATTATATTACATAATATGATTGTTGAGGATGAAAGAGATACATATTTAGGTGATTTTCCTCCCGATCTTTTTGACTACAATGATAATAATGGGCCACCTCCTACGATTAATCATGGTCCGATAACGAACATGGATTCATACCTTCAAAGAGTTACTCAAGCTACCAATCGTACTTCCGCCCACCAACTTAAAACTGACTTGGTAGAAGAAATATGGCAATTTGAAAACGACAAATAGTTTATGCTCATCTTGGTTCTCGATGTTCTAATATTCACATACGTTGTATTAATTGTTATTTTCGTAATATTATTGTATTTCTATTTTTGTTGTAATATTTTCATAATGTTATTTAAATTGTATTTCTATTTTTTATTTTGTAATTTTATTGTAATCCTTAATTCTATTTTTATATTTTCGTAATATTGTTGTATTTGTATTTCCGTTGTAATATTTTTATTAATTATATTATATTTTTATTTCTGTTGTAATATTTTTTAATTAATATTATTGTAGTGGAAAAACTATAATAGGTTATTTTAAAATTAATTGAAATCAAATATTATTTTAAAATATTAATTTAAAAATTATTGTAGTAGAAAAATATTAATTATTATATATACATTGATATAAATTAAAAGTTAAATAATATAAAGTATGAATGGTTGGTGATGTGATTGATAAAAGTAATTGGGTACTGTAAATTTGAGGTTGGTAATTGTAGAGTATTGAATTAAATTTGAGGTAAAATAATAAAAGTAGGAAAGAGAAAAGAGAAAATGATTGGATAGTACAATTGGGACCTCAAATTTGAGGATATGGTTGTAGATGCTCTAAGACCAAGCAATTCTGGCAGCATCTAAAGTTTGAAACTATACATTCCATATTAACAAACACAGTACACCACATAACCTTATGCAAGGTGCAACTTAGGGAATATGAACAGTTTTTCGGCGCGTGAAATGAAGAGAAGCCAAGAACAATGATCACACAGAAAGGGAGGGGAGAGGATTGTTTTATATATCCACCTAAAGTGACGGGTTGTTCGTTATTCATAAGAAGCAAAAGAGACAAGGAGAACACAACATTGTGCACACGAACATTTCTAGTCTTTAAGACAGCATTAGAAGAATCAAAAGCATCTGTCCAAATTTGCAGCCATTTATTGAAGCAATGTCCAACCTCCAAAACAATAATGAAAATATTTAGATATGCAAGGTATTCATAAACTTTGATATGGGTTTCAACAATATGAACCAAAAATATTAGACCGTCAACTAAAGCACCATACATTATTTAATTCTCCTCCCTATCAAGTAAAAGCTAAATTGATATAGCCTAATCTCGCTTAACTATTCATAAAACCATTACAATAACAGGCTAGAACAAAATCTGTAAACTACCAAAATGAGATAGAATGAATAGGGAGGGCATGAAAAAGAATATAATTCAAAATCAATATTATCAAGTCCAAGACTCATCTCAAGTGTAAGACATTCCCCAATAGTCAATATTATCCCTTCTAAGAAACCATTATGAATCTCTAGACTTAACAATGTACTAGTAATTCCAAGAATGTCAACGCCAAGTAGCCCTTTGATAAGTGCATTTGATGCCAATTTTTACGGTATCAATCATCATATGTTGCATTACCTTTTCTTTTAAAATATTAGTTTAATCTCTCTTAAACCATAAGTACTCATTTAGAATCAATTGTGGGAAAGCAAAAAGGAGATATAATGAGATATTTTGGAGGGTTTCACAAGCAAAACACTCAACCAAATCATTTTTATGAAATAACACAAATAACCTTTAGTATTTCAAAAATAACTATTTTATCAAAACTCTAATTGAGATGATTCAAGTTGCATTAGAAATTTAAGACAAAGAGCTACAAATTTTATGTTAACCATGTTTTCTAAATTGTAATGAAACCTGGTAAAAATCACACCATAAGTTAAAGTCAACAATCAGAGTATGCTAAAATTCACCTGGTGGTGCATGGTAGGCCGCCTCTCAACCAGGGCTTGTCTGGAGCCAGTGAACTAGTTATGGCGGTCTCAACCTTCACACGAATATTTTCCTAATATTTCTTAGCTTCTATATTATCTTTCCACACCCCTAATACATGATCTTTTGGCCTTTTAACACCAACATAAATATCATTAAATTAGATTCCATTTATATTGACGAATTCATACCCTCCACCTTTAAGTTTCAAGAGTTAGGGTTTTATTATCATCTTCAACCTCTGATCCCTCATTAATTATCTCAAATTGTGCTTCCGTACCATCCATTTGTTCATAATTCATTAAATTTGATGTGTTGTCATAGATACTCCAAATTAAACCCTAAACACACATACAAATAGTAAGCAGTGAGTAGGGGTCAATTCAATGATGACTATAATTTAATTTGTAAATTTTTATTATCAAATAAATTCTCCTAGTTATCAAATTTAGAAAAATTCATCACTTACTGAAAAGAATAAAAACTCAAAATTAACACAATAACTGAATAACATTATTGGGATATTAGGGGTAAGAGGACATATTCAACATAGGGATATCAACTAATCATTGAATAATATGGACATATAGTATTTTTTTGTTAACCTATACAAGTTTGCACACGTCCGATTCTTAGCATCCTCTTATATAAATAAACTAATGTCCACTTGTGATTTTATGTCTAACAAATTAATAACTGAGGATAATATATCTAGATTTAATTAGTGGTAGCATTATAAATTAGGGAGCAGCTAAATAGGACCATAACTATAATTGGCTCAAATTATCTAGTTCTAAATATGAATAAGCATACATTAAATCAATAACTTATTTGCGACTTGTGGATTTATATTTTAATAATTGCATATTAACTATACTATCCTAGCATTCAATTAACACTCAAATTATCCCAGTGGCCAATCTAGATAATAAAATCTTAATCTTAGATTGGTAATCATTAAAATTAGTTTATTAATCTAACTAAAAATACACATAGCAATTAATTACTATTTAGATCTCACGATTGATTATTCCATATCCTTGAAATATCCTCCTACCCTATAATAATCTATCCTAGCATATTGATAAAACTAGAAAACGTAGAACCTAAACACATAGAAATCATAACATCAATTAACACATATAAACAAAATAAAAAAGGTTAAATTAAACTACACAGAATCACAAACTCAATTAATTAAAACAACAATGAGTATTTCATTAAACATAATAAAAAAGTATGAAATAAATAAATAAATGAGGTAGAGGAAATAAAGAACATAGGAGACTGCATAATCACAAATATCTTATGATCTCCAATCCTTCAATTACAACAATGAACTAAGTTTAAAAAAAGGACACAAATGGTTTAGAAATAATAGAAAAGAAGTTAAAGCTTTGACGATGATGCTCTTTGGTGATTCTGTTCAACCTAATATATGTTATATGTATAGACTAAAGTTTATATGAAGTAGATCCAAAATATGGAAAAAATAAATCCATATTAGTAAATATGGGGAACCCATATTTTTGTTCTAGCACTATATACATAAGAGGACAAAATAAGGAAATATGAGGGAGGCATATTTCCTCTCTCTTCCTTATATTCTCTTGATTTTTTTTTCAACATGACATCTCTTTTAGGATCTTACATGATGGTATATCTAAATCTCCATGACTCTAAGCTTTGCTCATAAAATTGTGCTTCTTTTCCTTAGTTATCTACCCAAATTATCCTAATTTTATCTTTTCATAAAAAACTAGTCCGATAGATAAAACTTGAGGAAAAGGGTTAAATTGGTAAAATAAATATATATTGATGGCTTTAGATCTATCAAATAATTTCATAAAATATACACCATGAAATACACCAATGCTTAAACCAATGCTTTCCCTCAAGCAACAAAACCATAAAAAGTATTATAAGTCCCAAATATCAAGAACATATGATCCCCCTTCCAAAAAACAACAAGAGAATCGATAATTGACATACCAAATGCACACATTTCATCGAAACTCAAAACAATAAAAAGTAAACATGTGAAAATTTATTTTTGAACTCATTTGAGGTTAAACCTATCAAAACTGAGTCACCATCCAATCTAATTTTAAGTTATCAACATGAAAAAGTGTGAAGAATCAGGCTAATAGATTCTCTGTTTAGGCATGTGGGAGCATTCTACTCTCATATATCTCAGGTTTTTATTTGCTCCTAAAAATTCTACCTATAATAAAGATTAAACATACGCGTGTCCCTCTTCTCTATTTGTCATTGCTTATAAACATAAGCACATAAAAATCAAGAGGTTTTTTTTTGGGTGTAATGGGAATAGGGTCAAAGATAGGATAAATTATATGATTGTGGTGCAATGTCTATCACTAGTGAAGCACACAACTTTCACAATTCCAACTCTATATGATTTTCCACTTTGTCTTTTCTTCAATGAAGTTTATACATCAAATCATCACCTCATATACTACCAACTGCTACTAGAATGCTAAAATTATTATTTTTTTAACTTGAGCCATGTTTCATTGGGTAGGTTTGCTTTACACTCCATACTACACAGTACATGGATTTAGTGGTTGCACAATCCACCCCTTTATCTCCACATCAGTACCTTAAATTTTTTTTAATACGAATTTAATTAAATTATCACCAAACAACACTAACACACCCCTATGCTTAGATTCTCAACCACATCGATAGCTCATTACCAGATTATGCTCCACCAGCCATAGACTAAAGGACGGGATATGATATAGATTATCAGCTACATATGTGGGTTAAATATCAAGAAAATAGGCTTAAAATATCAATGGCATTATGAAAAGGAAAATTTGTAACAGGTCAATTATTTGGCTAAGTAGTTAATATGAAGAGAATTGTGCCTTTATCATCTTAATGTATGAAACTATTTTGTGCATTCTTGAAGAGAATATTGATAAGTTCTAGTTTTATACACCATCGGAGACTAAGATAAGAATAAAAAGTATGCTTGGACAAAAAAATTATCTATCATTAAAGCTCAAAAACTCACCTATTTTTGTTCTATTAAGCTTAATCTTTTTTTTATACTATGATGACTATCAAAATTTCATGTTCAAGTTCTTTGATAGTGAGGTGCAACCAAAACATTATAATTTTTTTTCTATTTTCCAAAAGCATGTTGTTTAGAAAAAAAATAGTCACAACTACTTATGCACGTGAAAGCTATCGATTAAAGATTTATTACATGATCTATTCTCATTGTGTCATCTCTTAAATTATTGATTCCTTTATATATATTTTTCAAATAAAAATAAAAGAATGTCACTCAAAAATAATTAAAAAAATACAAAGCATAATAAAAAAGAACAAAATAAATATAATGTACAATTAAAAAGAAATAAAGGACAATAACATATTAAAATAAAATAATATGATAAAAACTGATAAAAATAAGCAAATTAAATATAGTACCTCCCCATGCTTAAAATGGGTATTGACCTCATTGACCAGACCATAGAAACATAAAGCACGGGAAGGGCTAGGGCTCACTAGGAAGGTGGATTGAAATGAGATTTAGAACCAAACTACAAGTCATGCATGGCTCGAAGCATCTAGTGCATATAACTCTAGATTGTTGCCATCCCATTCAAGTGCTCATGTGCTAAGTGAAACTCCTCATCCACATAATCCCAATACTAATGAAACTAAGGATCAAAATGTGAGGGACCCTCTTATGGGGGGTGACCTCCTATAGAGGTGCGTAACAAGGTAAGGAAAGAGAATTAGGCATAATAATGTCACTCAAGCTTAGGGGTATTTAGTTTTACTCAAAAAGGTAAGTAAACTAAGGGATAAGGAGATGAAAGTAAGATTGGTCCTTGGGAAGTAACCCCTTTTAGATATTATACCACCTAGGTGAAAGTTTTTGAGGTCAATGTGTGTGTCATAGGTCCCTATAGGTAAATCATCAAAGAAATCCATACCTAATCCCATAGTTATGGTTGTGATCAAGCCACCTATGGTAATATCCCTAGAGATAGAGTTTATAAATTTCTAAAGTTGTTTCTCTAGGAAATAGCCAGTCTCAATAGGTATCCCCTTGAGCATGAAGTATAAGAAGAAAACCTCAAACTCCCTAGAAACACCTATATTATCCCATTTAGTAAAGATAGTATAAGCTAGCAACCATAAGATATAATGAAATATTAGATTATAAATGTGGGATCTATTAGCCTCAATGGACTTAAAGGGTGTGTCAAGAGACACCCTCAGCCCAAAGGAGACAGAGAACTAAGAGCCACTCGATTTTCATCTTATGGGATATTCATGTTCTACATCAACAAGTAAATGAAATTTCCTAGAGATATCTCACAAGTAGCTACTATAATATACATTACATAATTAAAAATGTGATATTCCTCTACTCTCCATCTTACTTGCCTCAAAGCGAAAAGAACTCAAAAGTTCTAGAGTAATGAGACGATATGTGGGAGCTCTATAAAATATGAAAATGTGCCGACCAATGCCTCTAAGCAGTTGATAAATTTCCTCTTTCAAACTGTGCTCATCTAGGAACTTATCGTCAAGGTAACGAGTACCCATCAATGCCCACTGAGATAGAGCCTCATATCAGCCCCTTTACGAATCATTAGCAAATACTATCCCTAGATTATTAATGTTGCCTAAGTCTGTTGGAGCACGAGTTTTATGCTCTTCAATAGCTCATCGTGAGGACTCCCCTCTTGTGTTCAGTCTATTGTATGATGCCATAAATCCTATAAAATAAATGTATTATAATAACAACACACGCTTAATTATTAAAAGTAACAACATTGTCTATTATAAAGTTTTTTTTTTAAAAAAAAATGGTTTGTCCCTACATATAAATATTTTCTCTATTAGCATTATGACCCTGTATTAACATTTTACGACCATTTTTTCAATTATATATATGTATGTATGTATAACATGATCATATTCCCAACTTCAATACATAATAGTCACTGCTCCACATGTAGGTCTTTTGCTCATGGAACAAAATCATCCAAAGGTTCCTCATTGATCTACACAAAAACATATAGGTCTTTTGCTCATGGAAATGAGTGGCACACATAAAAATGATGATTAGTATACTAAGTACTAAGTAAGGTAACCATACATTTGAAGTAAGGGTAAAAAAGAGATAAATCATACATGTGAATTAAGGATAAGAAATTCAAGGTAAACATTGATTCCATAATTCATTATTAGATGTAAACAAGATCCATTCTTTTATTTGTTGAGTTCAAGGACCCCATTATTTTTAATCTGGAGGAACATACTAAATTGCATATGAGGAAAAAACACATCTGAGCTATTATTATCTTCTTATGGAATGGACCCAACATATACCAAGAAAACATGCTCCTAACTAATATTCTTAAACCAGTTGAATGGCTTGAAGCACTTTTCAAAGCAAAACACACCTGCACCACTATTATCTTCCAGTGAAAAGGACCCAACATATACCAAATAAACATACTCCTAGCCACTATTCTTAAACCTTTAGAATGGTTTAAAGCACCTCTTTAATCAAAACACACTCAAGCCACTATTATCATCTAGTGAAACAAACACTACATCTTAGTCCAGACTCCCATAGTCTTTTGCTTTAAGTGATTAATGTCTTATCCATTAGTACTTATCTCATAATCATGTTCTTATTTATGTTGAGGTTAGAGTCACACTATTATTAATTTGATGGAAAATATTTATGCACTTCTTAGGGAAAAAAGCTTTTGAGCCATTATTATCATCTAATGAAATTAATCTATAATATACATCGATACAGGTCATGTGATCTTTCAATTTAAATAATTCTCATTTTAATCAAAGTTTTTAAATCAATATCATTATTTAGTAATAATTTAGATATAAAAACACACATTTAAAACAAGTAAATCATAACCATAAGGTTCAATCCTCGAGGAAAAAGTTTATGATTCCCCTAAAAAAAAACTAATTTCACAAGGTGGGCATAACTTATCATGTTATTGTATTTATATTTCTCATCATTATCCTAGATATTTCAAGTATCATACTTAACTTATTTAAAATTTATATTCCTTTTTAAATCACCAAAATTCTAATTTTATCCCTTATTGACCAAAATATCTGTCTCTGACCGAAAACCTCACAATCTCATATTAGGTAACTTATGTCTTACTTAATCATCATTTAATCACATTTCTTATTAAACAAATGATAATTCCCTCAAAAACTTATGATTCCATGATTATTTTGCATAGTATCATCAAATGACGATAATACCCTTATGTTAGCTAAATGCTCATATTTTCCCAAAGACCAGACGAGTGTCAGTATTAATGATTTTCAACCTCTAATATTTATATGAAATACATAACTCCAAATACACACACACCCCATGTATCTAGATTCATGCCAACAAACTAAATACACAAATGTAAACTTTTATATTTTTCTAACTTCCAAGATATTATATAACAACCTTTTCATAAGAACATCTTATGCATAACATTTTCAACATGATATTACATTAAAAAAATTGCACATAAAAGCCCTAACTATGACATGTATCCTTACCAATAAGGACACTAGTCTCTAAGCACATAAATCTAACTCGTCTCCTTTGAAATCCCCTACAAAAATGAGAATAAAACACAATTAGAAATTAATAATACAAACAAGGAAAAGTTAACATAAAAGAGTGTGGAAATGAGGATAACCAAAATAAGTGGAGAAGCTTGAGCTTCGTGGGAGTACAGTGGAATGTACAATGGTGCTAAGGTATTGCTAGAGTGGTGTTGGAGTGGAGAATGGGGTGGGCTAGGAGGGAATCACAATTGTTCCAAAGCAATGTCGAAGGGCACGGTCGTAGCATATAGTACATGCACAAGTATAGAGCATGGAATGTGCACAAGTAAGGTGTGAGGTGTGCACACCTTCCACAAAGAACTCAAGAAAGGAAAAAGCGTGTGTACATATTGTGTGCTAACCATGCATAGGGTATACAAGGGTCCATGACCATGACCTAAATGAAAACAAAGCAAATTGCAATGGGTAGAAGGATAAAAGGATTAGATTGGGCGAAGTTGAGGTGGTAGTGGTGTTTGGTTTTCTAGGGTAAAGGTGGTGCTTCTTGGATGGCTATGGTAATTAGAGTTGACGGTGGATGATAGGAAAAAACCAACAAGAAAAGAAGGAGGAGAAGGAAGGTGTTCAAGATGGTTTTGCTTGACATAAATGGAGGGAGTGAGGGATTAGTTGGGTATTAATGAGGCAGAGGTTGGCATATATAGTAGAGCAATGATGAAGGGGATGATGGAGAGCATAATTGGGGAAATTTGGCAAAATTTTCAATTGACATATCCCATGGATTGTGGGAGATGATAGCTGAGATTGGATTATGGTAAGTTGTAGCGGCAAAGAAGAAGAACATGTAAGGGAAGAAAAGAAAGGAAAATCGGGAATAAGAGAACAATAAAAAGGAAAAGGCAAAATTAAGAAGGAGATAAGTGTGGGATTGTGGTTAGGATTATGTAAATAAATTATGATTAATGAAATTAGGTAAAATTAAAGTATTAATCATTTAGGATTAGGGTTACATTAAAATATAACTCATTCAGACTAAAGATTAATATTTAGAATTAAGGACTTAGGGTAAGGTAGATATATCAATTTTTGAGATTATAGTTAGGTTAAGATATTAATTACTCAAAATTAAGATTGAATAAAATTTAGGTGTATTACAATTACCCCCAAGCTGTTAGTGAAGTTTTGTGGTAGACGCTTCATGCATTCATCCTAAATTATGTGCTCGAGTGAACTGCAATCCAATTTAGGAATGTATATTGCAATTTAATTATTGTTATTATAATCTATGGATTTTTTTTGCATAAGTGAGAAAATTGATGAAATATTATCAAATTAGATTTGTAAATTACTTGTTTCCCCTTTATTATGAATAAATATTCCAAATGATTATACTCTTTGAGTATCTTTAAAAAATCCATACTTGAATTGATCAAATTATTCTCTAAATATGCTATTTCATAATCAAAGTTAGGGTTTTTAATTATTGTTTGATATTTTATGTTTTTTAAAATTACATTTGCACTTCAGATGCTACCTAAAATTCATTCCATTTATAGATTAGATTACAAATAGCAATTAGTAAGTCAAAGCCTTATTGTACTTTGTTTGATCAATTGTAAATTATACTCAATGTGTTTGTCTATTTTTTTTAAGTGAATTGTAATTTATATAGAATTGGAAATAGAAGGGGTATGTATAAAATATGAAGTTATTTATGTTGAAGCCTAAATAGTCAATTAGGTAAAAAAAATTAGGGAGTTCAAAAGTGTACTTATAGTATTCGATTTGTTGTTACATACAGGAAGATAACTTAAGGCATGTGGACAGGCTCATCATGAGACTAAGGGATTAGGATTGAAAAGGTTCATTTCCTAATGCTTTGACGGTTGTAACTCAATTTATTTTTGCTACCAATTGTCAAGATGTTGTTTCTCTCACTACACAAAATTTCAATATATCATGTTGATGTTGAGTTATTATCTATATATTTTCCTTTAAGTAAAGGGTTAATATAAGGTGGCCTAATAGAAATATTGTAGATAAAAAAATTTAAAAAAAATTGTAATAACTTGATACTTTGGTTTATAAGTGCAATACCTAGATTTTTGAAGACATTGTACTCATGGTTAAACTTGAAACAAGGTTCCAAAGAAATAGCATGAGGTGTTTGTAAAGCTAAATATTCTCTATGTAAAATTATATTATGCATTAGGAAATGAAGAATTTGGAAAACATGAATAGTTGGGAAAATTTTCCCTAAATAGAATAAGCGAGGAATTTCCTAACATCTCTTATTTAAAATATTTTATTAATCATAAAGAAAATAAGAATATTTGCGAAATTAGAAGTATAACTTTGAAATCGGTAAAATTATTGGTGTAACTTAATTTTAGTAGTGCATCTCAATTTTTACCATACTTGACTTTATAACTTTGTTTGGTGTGTCAACTATTTGCATGCTTTTGTTTTTCATCAAGGTTCTTAAAGATCCATGTCATAATATATTAAAGGAAAGGCCAACTAACATCAATACATCTCACAGTATGAAATAATATTTGTCATAGTTTTGGGACATACATTTGGATTGGCATAGGATGATTTTTCTTGGTTGTTACACCCTTTTTAATATTACTATCATTAGTTATTACTTAGATCAGGACCCAATTATTAGTATAATTATGATTGAAAGGTATCCGAGAAATCTTAGGAAGAAACTCATAGCTTTACTCCCCATATTTATGGAATGATAGAAACTTAACCTTTAATAAAAGTCTTGGTGTCACTTTTTTTTAGCATTAACATTTGTGTATTAGTTTTTTATGTGAGATTTGGTATTGGTGAGGTTTGGAATCTCTAGCTTCAACATTAGTCATGTGGTATTGTGTTTTTAAGATCATATCACAGGTATTTTACTATTAACATTTGGATCATTGAATGGTCCCCTAATTATTTGATCTTGTGTTTATAGAAAATTTTTAAGCTCTTATAAAGGTTTGATCATATTAAATCCATGTAAAATATTGACGCATCCTAACCTAAAAATCTATTTTCATCAATTCCGTGCATTGATGACCCTACCTATTAAACACCTCTAACCTTAATTAAGTATTTACAACCCACATACCTTGTACAACATGAGGGATAGTCTAGTTGCTTTGTTTCATCAACCTAATTGAAGTTTACATGTCATTTTTCAAAATAAAAAAAATGTATTTCTCATATCATTATTTTACTGGCTTGCATTACTTGCAAGGATGTGTTTAAAATATTAATGGGATTAGGGAGATATATTATTGTCGCCTATTTTCAATTAAATTGGACTTGATTTAAAAGTAGAAATATAAGGGTTTATGTTTGGGATATATAGTTGGCAATGTTAAAGGTTGTATATTTAGTATTATTAGAAAAATTAAGAAATGTAACGATTATTTCACCATGTAGGTATTCTATTAATTAAGGCCTCATATATATAAGTCTTTGTAACAACTTATGCATTTAAAGAAAAGTATCCTACCTTAAAATATGTGGTTGTAAGACACATGTTGTGGGTGATATTAAGCTAATTCATAACTATTAATTTTGGTGCTCAGTCTAAAATCTTTATAATAAAAAAAATCACTCTAGCATATGTTATATACCATTCAATATGTTGTTAAATCCCAGCAGTTTTGCATATCCTTTAAGTTTAATAGATATATTCAATCATTTGTGTCCATCTTTTACATGACAAATTCATTTACGTATGTTTAAAAATTTATCCTAATATTATCTTGATTTATTATATTTATGAGACTTCAATTGTTGTAGCAGGAACTAGTATTATGATTATGATCCCTACAAAAATAAAGAAATACTAATTATGGTCCATCTCCAAGATTTTATACTAACCATGTTTCAATAGCTATTTGCTTTGACAAAAAAAATTAAGAGTTATAACACCCATAATTATAGAATTATCAATTAATAACAACACATAAATTGCATTTTTTTTTAAAAAAAGTTGATAAATACGTAAAAGTTTGGATGCAGAAATGTAGAGCGTCTTTTAATAAAGACTATATACGGAAATTTTTAATAAAATGATGGAAACAAATTCCACCCTTGTTTTGATAATTATTATATTTATAACTGTTATCAAAATGGGGAAAAATTATGTCATGTTTTAATAATGGTTATAAGTATAACCATTATTAAACCATAGACATTAAATTCACCATCCCTTCCCTCTTTTCTCATTATGTTTATTTTCAATTTTTGATTATATCTCTTGCTCTCACTCCCTCCTTGCCCTTTCTCTCATTGATAGTTGTCCTCTTTTTGCTAAGTGACGACGGCCCATAGTTGCATCACTCTTTTCTACCGACAATTGCCATGCTCCTCCTGTCAGGCATCGTTGTTTTCTCTCTCTTAATTTCAGATAAGGTTGTGCGCCACCATTATCTTGTGCTCCCTCTATTCTTCTCGTCCATCTATTGTCATTTGTTGCTCCATTGCCACTTATAGTGTCTTGTGCGTAGAGGCGGTTCTTATTCTAGCACCAATGGTTGTTCCCATAATGTCCACCTTGTACCATTTTTATATTTAGCTACGTGGTCATTTTTCTTCCATTTTTCATTATAAACATATGCATACATTGTATTTAGTTGGTATTATGTGTGTTCTTATTTGTTTAACATGTGTTTACCTTTTGTGCTATGCTGTTATGTACTTTATCTACAAATTAGGTATTTCACTCTATAATTTAGATATGATATTAGATATTTATGATTAATTTGGCAATTGAATTTACATATTTTATAATTTAGAAGAGACAACATAATGACATAATTTAATAGTTGTTCTCTTTTATAGGTAATGCAATGTCGCACTTGTAATTTATTTACATACATCCACCATACTTGTGCATGGTTTATAATGATATTTCTTAGGGTTGTGTGATATGGTTATACGAAGTGCTAGGTTGCTTGTTTGTAAGCAGGTCATAGTTTGATTCATTCCATTTTAGATCGTATAATTTGTTGTTGACCGTGCTCAGATTGAGCCATGGTCAGGGGCTTTAGCTGGTGTGGAGGAGTAATGTGGATTGAAAAAATATAAATGAATATCACAATTAACAAAGTCAATTGAAAATTTGATAATTCAATTGTAAGATAAAAAAAATTACAAGATGATTCGACAAATATTTAACCAATTATCCAAATCTATAATTCTCTAACAGAGAGGTCACTATGGAGAAGAAGAAGATTCGATTGTACAACTTTTCGGCTAAAATTTTATCATGTCTTTTTAAAATCAAATAAAATAATTTAAGGCAAAAAAACGTATTTTGTAAAGTTACTAAAAAACACGATTCATGATGAGAACCACGGGACCCTATGTAAATTTTCTTACTCTCGACATTTGCCTAAAAAACACACACAAAACATTTTGTTAGAAAACATGGTCCATGTTTGTTAACATGCCCCCACTATTTGTCACAAAATGCAAAATTCTGACATCAAACTTCTCTAGCACCAGCATGACCAAAAACCATATTATGTTGTGTATCAAATACCTAGTAAAATCTCACAAGTTGTTAGCATATTAGGTAGACTATTCAAAGTATCCAGTTTTTCCAACATAACTTTGCCAACAACAAAAGTACCTCAGATAAAGGGATACATGATTTTAATATACTTCATTTGACGATGGAAAGAATTATGACTATTTGCTAATTAGATGGCACTCTGGCTATCACCACGAATGACTAGAGCACCATGACCAAACCCAAACTCACATACTAAACCACCAAGCCGCGCGGCTCCCAAAAATCCCTCAATCATAGCCTTATACTCTACCTCAACAGTGGATTAGGATATCACCTCCTACAATGAAGACCTCCAGCAAATAGTTGAACCAATAAGATAAAAAAAGATATTCACTAATGGGACTTTTTTTTATCAAGGTCTCCAACATAATCAAAGTCCACAAACTCAACCAACAAATCAGATAATCTCCCATACTCTATACAAGTTGATGTCATATAATTTAAGTACCTTCAAATCCACTTCACTACTTGTTCGTGATCCTTCCCTAGATTTGTCATATACAACTCACAACATTAAAAAATTAAGTAATATCAGGCTGGATATATACCATAGTGTACATGATAAAACCAAAAACATTTGAATAGGGAACATAGTCCATAAACTCCTCTTCTTCTTTGGATTTATGACAATCCAAAGTTGGTAATCTAAAGTGATTAACCAATGGAGCACTCATTAACTTGGTATCAATCATATGACACCTCCTTAGTATCTGGTTCCACTCATTGTCTCTTATGATCTCTATGCCAAGGATCCTCTTTGCACCTCCAAGACCCTTCACCTTACACTAACTCCTTAGCATTAAATTCACCTTATAAACATCAGACATATTTTTTGTTATAATGAGCATATCATCAACATATAGAAAAAGATACACAAGAAAACCATCCTTCATATACTTCAATTACACGCACCCATCGTATGCACTAATGGAGAAACCATACTCAGCCATAAAATGATTAAACCATTCATACCACTATTTAGGAGACTACTTTTGACCATATACTGACCTCTTCAGTAAGCCCATATGGTTACACATCCCCTCAACAACAAACCCATTATGTTGGCGCATGTACATCTCCTCCTTGAGCTCACCAATTAAAATGCATTTTTGATATCCAGCTGCTCTTGCTCTAGATCATGCATCAAGAATAAGAAAGGTAAAAATGGAATTATGTCTAACCATAGGATAAGATACCTCATTATAGTCCATGTTTAGAACTTGATTGAATCCACATGCAACTAAATGATCATTATACCTTAGTCTCTTAACCCTCGGGACTCACTGTTTGAACTTACACACCCATTTGCAATCAAGTATCTTTTTATTCCGAACACCTTCATAATTTCTCATGACTAATTATTTCAAAAAGTCTCCATCTCCTCCTCCATATCAGCACACCACTCAACATAGTCAGAATTCACAATAGCCTTTGAGAATGATGATAGCTCAAGAAAATCAACAACAATCTTTGCACTAGATAAATCAAAGTCATCCAATTCTTCAAAACCATACATTCATATAGTCTTAACATTCATCTATGCTCTACTTAAATAAATACCCCTTTGATCCACCTACTCCTTAGATCCACCCACTTCAAAAAGAATGGGTCTATCAGAAGGGTCTCTGTTATCAAAGTCAAAGTCAACATCCACCTAACCTACTCTACATCTTTAGATACACCATCACAAGACTCTGTGTTCTAGAGGAACATAAACTCATTAAAGGTAACATCTCTGCTAGTCTAAAACTTGGATGTACTTGGTTCCCATTTCCTCCAGATGTAAAACCAAGAAATATACATTTCTTGGCTCTAAGCTCAAGTTTACCATCATTCACATAAACATAAGTAGGAAAACTAAAGACATGAAAATAAGAGTAATCAACTAGCATAACATACCATACCTCTTTAAGTGTCTTGAATTCAATGGACCGATTGGGTGACCAATTCACTAGGTATACTTCCATGTGAACCACCTCGGTCCAAAACTCTACTTAGCCTCCCCATAATAACATACCACAAGCCTTCTCTAATATAGTCCTATTCATCCACTCAATAATCCAATATATTCCTATTCATCCACTCAATAACCCCATTCAATTGTGATATCCCAACACAAGTGTCATGTATCATTATCACATGATCCTAATAGAAATCAATGAAACTATACTTAGCAAACTCAAGACCATTATCAGTCCTGAGACATTTAACTTGGTTCTATTCTAATTCCCTAGCAAGGTATTCTATAGTTTGAAAACACCAAACACATCATTTTTATGCTTTAATAAATACACCCATACCTTTCTATAGAATTCATTAATAAATGTGAACAAGTACCAAGAACTACCTTTGGAAACCA
Source organism: Tamarix austromongolica (assembly GCA_039764185.1). Classification (NCBI taxonomy): domain Eukaryota; kingdom Viridiplantae; phylum Streptophyta; class Magnoliopsida; order Caryophyllales; family Tamaricaceae; genus Tamarix; species Tamarix austromongolica. Next base: position 15,674,842 of record CM077819.1, read on the forward strand.
CTCTTGCCCGACCCCACAAATCTAAATGAATATACTTAAGAGGTGATCTTGTATTATACTTAGTTGTCAAATAACTAAACCACTTGTGCTTTTTAAACACACGCTACTCATAGAAATCCATGGTGCTTGTACTTTATCCATCTAGTAACCCTCTCCTAGATAGCTCAATCAGTTACCTAACACTTATTACCCCATTCTCATGTGCCAAAATCTTATAACTTTTGAGTCTGTCAACCTCACCGATGTCAGTAGCTTTCCCTACAATAGTGGAAACCACCAATTCATATAATATCCTGACCCATTTTCCCTTCATTGCCACCAGAGCACCTTTTGTAACTCTCAAGGTACCATCCTCAATCACACACAAGTATCCATTACAATCTAAGAAACTCAAAGAGATGAGGTTCTTGCTTATCTTAAGTATGTATTTCACATTAGATAGTGTCCTAACCATATCGTCATGCACTGTCACCTTTATAATCCCAATTCCAAGAACTTGTGCAAGCAAAAAAATTTTCCATCATGACAACTTCACCTTGAGTTACCTCAAATGTTTGAAACTAACTATGGTTGGAACATATATGGTAAAAACACTCAAAATCCAAGATCAATCAACCACTAATCTTGGTTTTTCTATCAATGGGCGTTAATTCATATCCATCATTGTCATCCAGGATTGCAGCAACATCATCTCCATACTAGATAACTCATAAGACTTAGCACCAAAATTCTTATAAAGATAAAACTACCTAATATGCACCTTCTTGTGACACCTATAACACCTCACATTCTTCTGTAAACTATTTGACTTAGATATCAATTTTTTTCAGTCATCAAACCTCTGCTCTAAATTCATCCCCTTGCTACAAGTCCCTTATTGCGTGAGTCACCATAATTATCACTACAAGTTAGCTAGCTTTCAAACAATTCCATTATAGTATGGCTGATTTTACTTCTTCAAGAACTAACTCATTCGCCCGATACAATATAGTCTTAAAAAAATACTTAAAGCTTACAAGTAAATAGCACAAAAGCATAATGGATAAATCTTTATCATCAAGCTTGACTTCTATATTATGCAAATCCATCACAATAGAATGAAACTCATCTAAATGAAAATTTAAATATTGGCCATCACCTAATTTTAGGTTGTGAAGCTAATTCTCCAATAATAATCAAAGTGCTACTGACTTTTTCATATACAATGACTCAAGCGGCAACCACAAGGCAACCGTCGTTGATTTCTTTTCTACTTTCTGTAATACCTCATTAAACAAGCATAGTTATATGGTAGATAGGGACTTCAGATATACCTCCTCAATTCTCTCAACCATCATCAATTGTGGCTTTCTCAAACTCATTCTGAATCATAATTACCCACATCTTCAATTTTCACAATTCAAAATTGACAAACGAATTTAACTTCTTAATATCAAATATTGTAGTCATCATGATTACCAGATCTCTTCAACAACCACAACCTTGACACCAAATTGTTACGAAATAACATAGGTTGAAAGGATTTGAATGAATATAAGAATTAATGAGATAATTTAATAATTGATAATTCAATCATAGGACTTAAAAATTAGAGAAAATAGAGATATGTATTCATGTAATTGTATAATTACAAGATGATTCAATAAATCAATCAATCAATTACACAAATCTAAAACTCTATAACAAAGAGAACACTATGGAGAAGAAGAAGAAGATTGGCTAGCACAACTTGATAGATAAGTTTTATCATATGCCTTTTATTTCAGATAAAACTCTACAATGCATAATAATGAATTTCATAAAGTCACTAAAAACATGATATGTGTTGAGAAACATGAGACGCCGGTGTTAATTTTCTTACTCTCAGAATTTGCCCAAAAAACTCACCCAAAACATTTTGTGAAAAAATACGGTCCATGTTTGTTAACAAGGGACCTCCGTATTTGTCATAGAATACACAATACCAACATAAAACTTCTCTAGCAGCTGCACGATCAAAACCTTGTTATGTTGTACATTAAATACCTAGTCAAAGCTTATAACTAGTCATTTACATTTTTTTTGTCCACTGGATATTTGTTGAGGATGATGTGTTTGCAAGGGATTATAATCATAGAGCTAGAGAGCTTATGGTGATAGATGATGAGTGGAAACATGTTGGAATGGTTTGCATATATAGTAATAGAATAGCATGATACATTATAGAAATATGAATTCTTTGTAAGCATGAACGATTTGTGAATTGGTAACGGATATGAAAACATGTTGGAATTATACATATATATCAATAGAATAGCATGATATATTATACAAATATGAATTTTTTTTAAGCATGAGCGACTTGTGAATTAGTTTGTCGAAGTGAATTGATTTGTACTAGTTATTTTTGGTGGAGTACATATTGATTAGAAAAATATGGATTAGAAATGCATGTTTGCAAATCATTTGCTTAGAGAATATGACAAAGGAATTGAACTTTTTATGAAGTTTGCAGTAGAGCATGCCCGAGACCCCAGTAAAATAGTTTCTCCTTGTTTGAACTATAATTATATTCGATGTGCCAATCCTAATGATTTGCAAAATCATTTTTTTGGTGTACAGAATTGATACAATTTACAATCTTTGGATGGAATGGTGAAACAAGATTATGGATATAATAATGAAGAAGGTAGGAAGGAAATTATTGGATCATTTCACAACAATGAAGCTAATTTATTAGAAAAAGATGACTCGGAAGGTTCAGGAAAATGTTCGGGATTGTTTAAAAATTTTCGACAAGTTATTAAGTGACTCGAAAAAAACCTCTAAGATGTTAACTAGATTATCCGCTACCTTAAGTTTATATAACTTAAAAGCATGTAATGGGTAGATTAATAAGAGTTTCAAGAAATTATTGACTTTTGTGAAAGATTTACTTCCTGATGATAACGTTCTACCCAATTATACCTGTGAAGCAAAGAAGATCATTTCATCTATAGCTATAAGTTATGATAAGATACACACATGCCCTAATGATTGTATATTACTTTGCAATAAATATGCATCTTTAGATAAGTATCCTAATTATGAATGCAAAGCACCATAATACGAGAAGTACAAGATGTCATCTAAGGCCTAGTGGTATTTTCCTATAATACCAATATTCAGATAGATGTTTAATGATATTCAAGAGGAAAAGAACTCAATATGGCATATTCAAGAGAAGATACATGATGGGCTTCTAAGACAGCCATCTAACTCTCCACAATAGATGATGATTGGTGGCTTATTTCCTGAACTTGGCAAAGAGTTAAGAAACATGTGTCTTGCACTTTTAGATGGTATGAATCCACATAATCAAGGCACATACAATATATGATTGATGATTTTGGTTATATACAATCTACCATCGTGGCTCTACGTGAAACACAAGTATATGCCATTATCTTTACTCATTTTTAGGGCCAAACCAATCGATGAATGATATTTATGTTGATTTACCACATTTTCTTGATTATTTGAAGTTCTTAAGGGATAAGGGTTTTGAATTATTTGATGCATATGGTGAGGAAATAATTAGTTTAAAAGCAATGTTATTCTTTATTATAAGCGACTTTCTAACATATGGTAACATGTCAGGTTATAGTGTGAAGGGCCATTACACATGCCTAATATGTGAGGAGCATACTTCATTTATTCAACTAATGCATGGCCATAAGATTGGTTTTCTCAAGCATCATATATTTTTACTATGTCACATGTTATTAATTTTAATACATTAATAATGGTATACATATTTATGTCTTATTTTATAGAGAGTGTTAATCATCCCGAAAGTGAGGAAGAAGTGACTTCTTATATATTGCGGTGAGTGTCTAAGAACATTTAGATTAAACTTGGTAAATAAAAAAAATGCATAGGAATAGGGATGGTGCTTTATGCATGAAACCCCCTAAGCATTATGGTTTCATTGATCAAGATAGTTAGAACCAATTTATTGCATATCATCTTTCAAAGGAGTTTAAGGTATTTGTTGCATAATAATTAACCTTTTTCATTAAGAATGTTTCATTGATATTTAAATAACTATGAGTATATATTTTATATTGTAATACAGGAGAAAAGCGCCAATAATAAAGAAAATGTTAAGCATAATTAAAATGCCATAATATGGTTCGAAAAAGCTATACAACCCTTGAAGAAGAGTTGGTATGACATTTTTATTTATGTGTTTAAATGTTTATGCAAAGAGTGTTATAATAATATTGCTAATTTTAGCGCATATTTTGGAATGACAACTCGTATCCATGTACAAGGATCCTTACACCTCATCCATCAATATTGATACATTATGGAAGAAGGCTAAGGAAATAAAAGATGAATATCTTAATAAAGATATATAAGATGCTGCCAAAATAATTACAAGTTTGAAGCTATCCCTAACCCTGGTTATTTTTATTAAAGAAAAATATTTTATTATGTTTATTCATATATTCTAAATTGGATACATTATAGAATGAACTTAAAACATCAAACTCTATTAAGGGTGTAGATCAATATAGCATGGTGTCACAAGTAACGGAAATTAACCTGAAAGACATAGGGGTATTGGATTTAGGGTTACGAGAACAAGCATGCGTTGTTGATTACATGGACCCAAGAAATGTAAAACCCCCATTTTCAGTCATCAAAAAATTTATTTAAAAAGGATATAATGCAAAAGTAAACACAAGAAATGGAAAGTGCTAAAAACCTATTCAACAAATCTTGAAATAGAAAATAAAAAAAAACATCACTGATAAAATCAGAGGAAACCCCTGTAAAATTATCAGGATTAATTAGTGGAAACATGTGAGATAAAATTTGGGTTTTTCAAAATATCAACCAAGAATCAAAATATAAATGGCAATTTACAACACAAAAATTTAACATCCAAAAATTTAGAAACAATTACAAGAGTCTTCAAGGGAAAAAACTCTGGGTAGTTCTAACTCTCAACCCAAGACAAAATCACATCAAAATTCAAGCCAAAATACTTGCACATAGGCATCTAAACAAGCATAATATCATTACGAAGATTTACTAAGTAAACCATCAAAAAATAGCAATAACAGGCCCACATAAATTCACATACATACATAACTGATAAACATAAATGACATGCTCTCATATATGATGATGGAAAATATAAGAGCTTACTAAATAAGAGAACATGTTCATAGATCAATACATAACTCATATAAAATATACACTCTTAACTGAGCATGAATTCACAGAAGAACATGTTGTTGTTGTAAAAATATGCCATCATGAGAGAATGTCAAGAAAGATAATGAAATTCATGAATTATAATTGAGTTTTATGCTACATGCTCACTTAGAATTGCATGCTATGATATACTTAATAAATCATGGATAACACTAGGATTTACACAATCACATAATATGGTATAAGAACATGGAACACATGTGCTCCAAAAAGGTCATGTCATTATGCCATAAGTTGATGAATAGAATAAGCACTATACACATGAATCATGGTTAAATTCACTTAAAATAACTATGAACTCTATTGATAAGTATTCATAATATTTATAATTATTCGTGTAAAGATATTAAATCATATAAAACACATAGATTGTGATAGTGAACACACAAATGATAGAATCCACACAATCCACTTTTTATCAGAGAGGGAATAATACTAAAGTCAAATCAATGACGGTTAAAACATCATTCCAAAGCACTACAGATGAAGAAACCTTCTGAAACCGCAAAGGAATAGTTTATCATTAAGTATAGATACCCCCTATAGTATTTGTAGGTTACCTATAGAATAGAAAGAGGCCTCACTATACACTAATAATATAGCTTAACCACATATAAATAGGGAGCGCATCCACTACAAATCCTACCTCAGATGCCTTCTCAAGGCTACTAGCCTAAATCCTAAACCTAATCTTACACTTGAATAATTAATACTTTCCCAAGATATATATCCCTTCCATAATCTCATAACATCAATACTTATTAATAACCAACAACCACTATTTAAACATGCCACAAGGGCTATCAAATCACTTATTACAACTCCAAATATAGCATACTCATTACAACTCAATATACCAAACACGAGTTAGACTCAACACATTCTTGCTCAATTATTAAGATTTCATTATGAAACTATCATGCATCCTTCTATTATTGAAAAAAAAAGGAAAGAATCATGATAACACATAATTTTCTATCTACGAGATGTTTAAGCGAGTTTGCCAACTATCCTAAGCTGAAGAAATAAAGGAAAGAATGATGATTAACCAAATTCAACATCCAATAGAGTGCATTCCTAGATCGCTGATAGAAAAATGTAAAAACTATATTAGAAAAACTAATTGCGATATTGAATAATAGAAAACAAGTAATTTTTATCAAAAATAACATACATAATTAGGTTTTACAACCCCAAAACATGAAATCAATCAATTTCAAATAATGGATTCAAACAATGAGTTAGATGAATAATTCAATTAATCTTAAATCAAAACTAATTAACTAATAAATGAAAGAGTCAAACACAACCAGATTTCATAAAACTATTCCTAAAAACTAGGGTTTTAAAGCCTATAATATAGATTCAAACAATTCAAACCAATTAGTCCAAATTGAAATTATTAGAATGCAATTAAGGTTATTTCAAATATATTTATAAAATCAATTTCAGAAGAAACAACTATACAAATGATAACTTCCATAATTTTATTTGAAAGTTAGGGCTTTAGGCCTAAAAATGCAATTCGATCAGATTTTACTAATTTAATTAAATTGAATGCTTAAAAATAAAATTAGACCTAATTTATAACATATTATATACGCAATTGATAAAAAATATATAAAGAAGATTCAATTTAACATGATTAGGGTTTTGAGTCTGGACTGCAAATCCAATCAAATTTTGCTAAAACATTTAAATTGATGGTTTGGAATTGAATTTAAACATATTTTAATAAAAATTATATAATTAATTTAATAAAATAGCTCAATTGCACAATCTAATTAAAATCCCCAAGAGTTTTGGCCTAAAACTCAAATACTAATTAATTGCGCACAAATTTCTCAAATTGTCAATCCCAACATAAAATTAAGTACATTTCAAAGTATATTGCATAATAAATTTATCCTAAAATAGATCAATCAAACGAATCCTGAAAATTCAAACATAACTCGGTCAAAATCCCAATTTTCAAAAATCAAGCATATACCACACAATTAACCTATCTAAATTAATCATACAACTCACACATACATACTTAAGCAATCGATTTAGCTTAATCAAAGCTAATACATCAATCATGGTACTGAAACATTGATGGTCCATGGATTTATCTTGGTCCCACATACAAAACGCATATCTATTAACATTCCAATGATTAGAGATGCACCCTTCCCTTTTTTAAAAGAAGTCGATGAGGCAACTACAATGTTGGAAGCTTTATGTCTTGGCTAGACCAAATACATATCACTAGTGAAGAGGTAATGACATCCTCCATCCATATTATACTTAACTGGTTACATTATTGATATATATATCATTTAATACTATGAATTAAGGAATTAAAAAATAAGAATGCTCCTAAGATAAAGGGAAAGAGAGTAATTAGAGGAAGGACCAAAACAAAGAGGGTGACAAGAAAGGAAAAAAATCTAGATAAAAAAGATTGATTTCCCCACCAAATATTCCATCCTTAGAGAACCAAAAACTATAAGAACCTCACCAACTGCTACTATTTTTGGTAATGTTGTATTTCTATGACCGAAAGTACCTTAGTAGTGATCTAATTGCAATTAATTGTGATTCCAAATATTTTGGGAGGGATAATACCATTTACATAGTATTGGCAAAGGTTATCAATAAAGTATTATTTCATATCACATATTTTTAAACTTTTTGTTGATTTGTATAATTTTATGACCTCTTATATATATATATATATGATTTATCAATTATCTATACATATTATTCATGATTGTCATCCATAAGTTAGCTACTAGTCATGTTGCGGCTAAGGGGATGTTTTCCTCTATTATTTTTGTGTATCTATAGTACATATTTGATTGTACTACAATAAGTGAGGGTATACACAAACTATGTGGCGGATTACATCTTAATCTACGGGTACACCAACAAGCTTTATCTCATACCTTACCTTGTAAGTGAACATTAGGTTTAGTATGTCGTCCATCCTAATCAAAATAAATTATATGTGTTTGATTACCCCTGAAAATATTCTGTTTCTTTGTTCCTTCTCGTTATAAAGGGAATGATTTAATTGACATGTTAGTTTACTTCTTACTTCATTAGCTTATTTATGCATATATTATACAATAATGTTTGAGGTATACAAAGTTAAAATATTGTGAACCAAATTTATTTATTAGGGCACTACATACAATGTATATAAGAAGAGGCAGAATTGGTGTACTAAATCCAATGAATCTTGAGTATGAGCTTGTAATGGTATGCAAAAAGAAAAGTATTTTGTATTTTATTTCAATTCCAATTAATATTTAATAGAACAACAAGCTAACAAAAATCATTTCCAGTGTCCGCAACAACAAAATATCAATGATTAAGGATATTTTATTTGTAGAGCAATGGCTCTAATAATCAAGAACAAATATGTGAACGTATATCCAAACCATATATGTTTATTTTTCCATATTTTTTTCATTAATTAATTTATGACATATTAATTACTAACCCAATGATAGAATCTTATTAATTTGTAGTTTTTCATCAGTAGATATGCACAAGACCATAATATGTGAAGATGAATTTAATGATGTTAAAGATGAGTACGCTAAGTTCATGCGCTCACACACTCAGTATTAGAGATCAACATGCATGATCTGGTTTGTATCTCATATGTCTTATGTTTTTCTATGAAATTAGACATGCATATATCTTATGTTACATGCTCCAAATTGCAAGTGGCAATAATTCTGGGTTGTACAAATCTGATTACATAGGAATAAAATGTACACATATCTAGTTACAAGCCATATATGTGCCACATGTGACCAGATAAGTTGGACTCTTTTATCTCATATGTCTTATGTTCTTCTTATATGCAACTTCTATTTGTTAATGAATTATTAGAATTTGAATTAGAATTGTCAACGTAGTCAGAAAAACATGTGCAATTTGTTAGCTACTATAAACTAGTAAACTACACTTATTTTCTGACTATGTTATCTATTCTAATTCAAATTCTAATAGTTAATTAACAAAGAGTCCATTCATGTTACTAGATTTGCATATGATTGCTTGGAAGCAATATGTATATTTGTTGAAAAATCAGCTATGCAAGTTGCATGGGCATATATGTCATAATCATGTTATCATCCATACTTTCCGTAGAGTTATGGATAAACAAATGGAGGTCGCATTAAGGTAATTGGAACTTTGATTATGGTATTTTAAGATATGTTGTTAAGATGTTGGGTTCACAACATCTTAGTGATAAACAAATAAATTGAGTTAACTGATGAGTTATATCATATATTGTTGTAAAGGTCAAATGAAGAGTTTTTTCTTATGTTAGTTACATATAAATAAACATATAGTCATTAGTACCTAAGTCTATAAATAGTAAGAGCAACTTGAGTTAGCTATAAGATTAAAAAAACATATGTACAGGGGAAGCACTAAGGTTTACAAGGTGTATTTGGGTCATAGAGTAGGATTTAATACTACTTAATATTATCTTTGATAGGATTGCTTACACTATTTTCTCTTAATTACATTTTAGTTTTTTTTCATTTTTTTTTTCACAAACCACATACACTTAAATATTTTTTCAATTTTTGGGAAGAGATTTGGTTCTTAAAGCATCAACAATCGGGACCGATGCTTCTGTTATCTTTAAGAACATGGGTTCAACCAAATTTAACGTTGATAAGTTTAACAGAAAAAGTTATTTTGGGATTTGGTATGTAAAGATGAGGGCTTTGCTTGTACAATAGGGACTAGAGCTGGCATTATTAGGTGAATCAAGAATCCCTAACTCTATATAGAATAAGGAGAAAGAATAAATCCTAGAAAAAGCCCATAATACGCTGATTCTTTATCTTGGATACAAGGTGTTAAGGGAAGTATCGAAGGAAATATTAGTTGCTACTATTTTAACCGAACTTGAATCAATAAACATGATAAAGTTACTTACCAAAATAGTGATCTTCAAGTAGAAACTTTATTCGTTCAAAATGGTGGCAGGAAAAATGCTTGAAGATCACCTAGATGATTTCAACAAGATTTTCTTGGATTTAGAAAATATAGAAGTGAAATTGGAAGATGAGGATAAAGCCATAATCAGACTTAACACTTTGATGTTTGAGAGGTATGAAAACTGTGTTGGTAATATCATATATACCCATGAAGATTTAACATTAGATGATGTGGTAACTGCTTTAACTTAAAAATAGTTAAATAGTCAACAAGATTAAAAAAAGGAATGGAACTACTAAGAGTCGTAACATTTGAGGAATAACTGAGAAGAGAGATAAAAGGATAAGAAGAAACATATATCAAAATTAGTTAAGAATATCAAGAAAGTGTTTTTCTGTCACAAAAAGGGTCAGTTCAAATAGGGTTGTCTAGAAAGGTTGAAAGGGGTTGGGGAAAATATAAAGAGCGTGCTAAGAGGGAAGATAATGGTGAAATAGATATTATCTTGGATGGATATGACAGTACAGAGGTTTTAATAACTGCTAGAGATAATCTTGGTAAAGGATGGGTGCTAGATTTAGGTTACACATTTCATATTTGTCCTAATAATTTGAAGTTTATAAATTATTAAAAATTGTATGGATTCATGTACAATTAGAAAATAACAAACCATGTGTTGTAACGGGTATTGGTAATGTTATGATAAAGTCCTATAATGGGGCAGATCATAGGTTGAATTTGTTCGAGCATGTTCCTAAACTAAGGAGAAACTTAATTTCACTTGGGACGCTGGATAAGGAAGGGTTTTCTATTAAGGTGGAGCTAGTAGCACTATAGGTGGTTCAAGGATCCAAGGTGGTGCTTAGAGAGAATCTCCGCAATGTATTGTATAGGTTACATAAACCTGGTGTGGTAAATGTTACTCAGATAGGAAGTAAAACTAAACTGAGCTTTAGGAAATTGTGGCATCTCATACTAGGGCATTTAAGTGAAAAAGAACTAAAGATCCTATCCAATAAAGGGGTGTTTGGAATTGGGCTCTGTGAACAATGTACCTTAGCCAAGTCTCACATATTGAGATTTTAGCCTAGTACACAGAGAACCAAGGATTTGCTAAACTACATACATATAGATCTAAGGGGGAATTGAAGGCACCTTCACAAGGTGGTGTAATGTACTTCTTAACCTTAATAGATGATTACTCTAGATTTGTCTAGATATTATTTTTGAAGAATAAAGATGAGGCCTTCAATTGTTTTAAAGATTGGAAGGTGATGGTCGAAACTAAAAAATAAAGTAAAGTTAAAAAGAAAATACTGAGAACAGAAAATGGTTTAGAATTATACATTGATTTATTTAACAATTATTGTAAAAACCATGGCATAGTGAGGCACTTAGGAGTCCCTCAAACCCCCCAAAATAATGGTCTAGTAGAGTAGATGAATAGGATATTACTAGAAAAAGTAAAGTGTGTGGTGTATAAGGCTGGGGTGCTTAATATTTATCAGGTAGAATTTGCCAAAAACAACCTATTATTTGATTAACAGATGTCCTTCCTCAGTAATTAATTTTGAAGCACAAATTAAGAAGTGTTATACTAGTGTTTTCAGCTATAAAGACCTGAGGGTTTTTGAGTCAATATGCTATGCTTATGTGAAGGATGGAAAGCTGGATGCTAAAGTTATGAAGTGTGCTTTCCTAAGATATCCACGTGGATTCAAAAGATGAAAGGTAATGATTTTAGGCTCATATGTTGGTAAGACATTCACCTCAAGGGATGTAAAATTCAGGGAAAGTGAGTTTTATAGAGATCACTTTGTTGGAGGTAAACCAACCCTTGATCAAGATGTAGTTATGATTGAGGTGGAGCTTGGCAAAAAGGAAACTGAGGGGCTAAATTTAGAAGATGAAGTGGTAGATGAACATGGGGTCTAACGTGAATAGATTTCATCTTACCAACTTGCTAGGGAACAAGTAAAGAGGTAAATAAGATCACCAAACAAGTTTGGTTATGTAGAAGCAATAGCTTTTTCATTACTTGTAGCTACAACTATGGGATAAGAACCATTTAATTACAAACAAGATACTTTGGAAGATCAAAACATATGTGGTTAGAGGCAACGAATGATGAAATGTAGTCACTCAGGATTAATAAAACCTAGGAATTAGTTCCCAAACCTAAAAAGTTTAAGTTAGTGAGATGTAAACAAATCTAAAAAGGAAAGGAGGGTGTTATTCCTTATGATACACCAAAGTACAAAGCAAGGTTGGTGGCAAAGGGTTTCACTCAAAGAGAAGGGATAGTCTATAAGGAGATTTTCTCTCCTATAGTAAAATATACTTCAATTAGAGCTTTGTTGGCTATGGTTGGTGCTAATGACCTATAGCTTGAGCAAATGGATGTGAAAATTTCTTTTCTTAATGGTGAACTAAAGGAGAGGGTTCATATGATGGAGCCTCTAAGTTTCTTGGAAAAAGGGAAAGGTGAGAAGATCACTATATGGGCTAAAGAAATCTTCTAGAGAATAGAATCAAAAGAATTAATTTTTATTCTTGTGTTTATGTTAGACACAATAAGAACTTGTTATATCCACTCCTTTATGTGGATGATATGCTTATAGCAAGCAATGATAGAGATGAGATTAATGAAGTAAAGCAACTATTGCAAAGGGAATTTGACATGAAGTATCTAGGAAGTACAAGAAAGATCCTCAGAAGTTCTATTGAAAGAAAAAGAAAGGAAAGAAGGCTTGTACTGTCTCAAAGTTCTTTTGTTAGTAAAGTACTTGAGAAGTTTGGTGTTGAAGGTGTAAAGTATGTTCAACAGTAATAGCAGCTCATTTCAAATTATCTAGAGAACAAGCTCTTATAATTGATGAAAATAAGAATAAAATGCTAAATGTTCCATATGCAAGAGCAAGAGGAAGTCTCATGTACTTAACGTTGTGTACAAGACCTGATATTTGTTATGTTATGAGTCTATTTAGTTGATATATGGTAAATCTAGGATATGAATATTGGAGGTAGTAGAGTGTATTTTTGGATATTTGAAGAGAATAAGGAATGTTAGACCAATGTATGATATTTCCAGTTATGATTTATTGAGGCTACAGGGCTATGTTGATGCAGATTATGCAAGAGATTGAAACTCTAGAAAGTTGGAATCTACTTTTGTATTTCAAGTTGGGAAGTGTACTATTAGCAGGAAGGCTACTTTCTGAAAGTTAATGGCTCTATCAACCATAGAAGTATATAGCCTATGCTAAAGCTATGAAGGAAGTTTTATAGTTCAAGGGTCTTATGAAGGATTTTAGGGTGTCCAATAATTTAGTTGTTATTTGGTGTGATAACATAAGTGCAATATTTCTTAATAAAAAAAGTATGTGTATCATGAAAGAACCAAACATCTTGATGTTATACTGTAATTTAAAGGGAAGTGATTTCAAGAGGGTAGATTAAGCTAAGGAAAGTGTATATTAATGGTAATGGTGCAGACCTCCTTACCAAGCCTTTGACGACATCCAATTCTCTTCATAGATTGAATTTTAAGTTGTGTTGAAGATGCAGTCAAAGGTAGAGCATTATAAGGTATGTTGTTGAGTTGCTGGGTTGATAACATGTTAGTGTTAAATGAATAGGTTAAGTTAACTAATGATTTGTATCTTTTATTGTTATAAAGGTCAAATGATGACTTTTGCTTTTATTAGTTAATTCTAACTAAAAATATAGTCACCAATACCTAAGTCTATAAATAGGAGGAGAAACTTGAGTCAACAATAACATATAAAAAAACCATATGTACAAAGGAAGAACATAGAATTCCAAGGTGTACTGGGGTCATAAAGTAGGATGTAAATACTACTTGATATGATACAAATTTGAACTCTAGAGAGTTACAAGAAAGTACATTATCTTTGATACAATTGCTCACACTATTTTCTTATGATTACATTTCAATTAACTTTCTTTTTTTTCACAAACCACATACACATCTCTATTTTTCTAAGCGTTGAGAAGAGAGTTTTTTCTCAAAATATTAACATGTATATTAGCCCAACCCACCTCCTTTAATAATGGATACTTATTACAGGACAGAACCATTGTAATCCGTGTTTGATACATGTATTGATGTAAACAGTGAGGCTAAATCATCATGTAGTATCAGTTGATGGATGTGCAAAACAATATTTTATTGTTTTATCTTATTTAATTGAAAATTTTCACCAGAACATTGTGATTCATTTACCTATGTAGCTAAATTAACATCCAATGTGTATATTTGCGTGGATACTCTTTTTGTGATCTATTTCATTTTTTGGGTTTCTCCATCTTATTCAACAACAGAGCACAACAAGTTTAAATTAATCACAATATAAAATTCCTTGTAGATATATGAAAAATTATATATACACGTGTAAACTTTCCATATGCTCGAAATCACATTGCATATAAATTGTCAACTCCACCAAGATTCTATCAATGCACACTTATACTAATTCAAGGTACTCAAAGAAACTTGAAATATACATAGTATAAATTATACTTACTTATTAACTTTTCATTTAATTGTATTTAAGGTTGTAAATGATTTGAATGGAAGATCCTTGGACTCGAGATTGGCTCGTTCAACTAATGAGCCTAAAATAACATTTAGGCTTGACTCATTTAACAAAACGAATGAGTCAAGTCGAGCCTTCAAAGAGTCGTGCTCACAAGCCAAAGCCCTAAAATAAATCGATCCTTTTTTTGTTGGACCTGGCCTTGGCTCATTTAATAAACAAATATAAGGTTGAGAATATGGTTAAATTTCACATTATTATTTAAATTAAATTTACACAACCGGTGGTTTGAATGGAGAAATACATTAATGCATAAATAAGACTAAGTTCACAATAAGTGAGAATGGTGGTGGGCAACAATAATGGATCCATCAATCTCCCTAATCTTTTGTCAATATTCTCATATGACATAAATATATTTGAAGTATTAAAATATTATAGTTTTGGAGATACTCAACAATTTTAAGAAAAGACAATATATATTGATTTGCATTATATGTTCTCCATTTCTAAAACAAAAGGGTGTACACATAACAGATCAAAATATTTTAGCTTTGCAAATACTAGATCACTGAACATGTTTAAATATAGTTCACTTTGTCGATGTAACTAATGATTTTGAACAAGAAAATGAATAACCTGCAATATAATCCGACCATCCATTTCTTCCATTCTTATCTTTTTTTGGAAAGCGTTATAAATATGTCTCTTCAGAATACCCTAAAATTTATTACTAAAAAATGTATTTTTTTAGTGGAAGCTTTAACATAATATAATGGGTATTAGCTCTATACTAAGTGCAAATCCAAGCCATAACTTTATTACAGTAAATGCAATGCTAAAACACTTATGATAATTAAACTAAAACTTAGAAAATAGATAGAAATAGAAAAAAAAATCTTTAATAAATTAAATGTAAGCACATAGTATGGATTACATGCTCGGGACAATAGAATGCATAGAAATAGAGAAAAAAATGAGAAACAAAAGGTGAGAAGAGTCTAAAATAGATATCCAAAATCTAGGGCACATAACATGTGCAAATCTGGATAGTTATAACTCTATGTCATAACCTTAGGAAAAATATAAATCACTATGACTAAGGGACCTTCTCAAAGTCAATAGGGTCATCACCAAATAATTGTGACATAATGTATATAAAATTATAATACCAATATACATGGAATACTTAGTAACACAATTATCCTTAAAATAGATCATTATGCACGAGACCCGTGAAAAGAAAGCGATAAAAACATGCAATAACAGGATAACAACATACTTTATACAGATGTAAATTATAAAAAACGTAATTTAAAAATAAAGCATATGATAATGTAATATGTACATACGAATATATGGGATTCATTAGTTATTATAATTCATTAATGTGATCAAAAACAATAGACTATATTAACTTGAGGATGGATACTCGAGGAACCCCCTCATTTATGACACTTCTACCTAGTGTAAAATGATACTAGTCTAGCAGCTCGCTCAAACACATAACTAGAAACCCTAATAATATGTTACCTAATCATTTTAGTGTGAATACCCCTAGTAGGGACCATGTCTCCTATAACGTATAAATGGGTCTCATAAACCTCATATAAGGTACTTGATATCATAAAAGAGAAACACCTAGATGGTACTAAGTGAATACCAAACCTACAGTGGGGTAGCTACCCCAAGCGTTATTAGCCTCAACTCAAGATCTTATGCTTTAATTTATTAATTTTTTATTAAATAAATATGTCGATAACAAAAAATTCTCATATAATAATACTTAATCACTTGCACAAATTTTTGCATCATACAACTGGATGTAATGATAGTGTGCTACAGACATTTGCTTCTCTTCTTCTTCTTTTTTTGGCATAGTGTTTCACATAAAATTTTCCTCCTCTATAGTCCTTCTCCCTCTTTCTTTATTCCCCTATTAATTACAATAAATAAATTATATAAAAGAAATAAAACAATCAATAGTAAAGAAGGATTATAAATTGATTCTCCCTAGTTGAGAATATCTTAGGGTCGCGTGGCAAACTAACTCTATCACCAAGAACATAAAGTTTTTGCTAAGTGTAAAATTAGGTATTGTAATTTCTTTAAGATGTAAAATGATGAAATTGATGAATTTTAAATTAATTGTCTTTGTGGCTAAAATAATGGTATTTTTACTTATTCAAGAAAAAATTAGTAGTCATTGTCGTCGAAAATGGTAGCAGATGGTGCTCTTCTTCAGACAGATGAATTCTACCTCTATATACAAGGCATTTGGAGAGAGGAAAAAATAATCATATTTTAAAAAATAGAAATGCATAATTAAATTCAATCTAAGGAACCTTCCCACTGCATCAGAGGTTAGAAAACAATGAGCAAAGTCATATCCTATAAAATATATATCATTACTTTGTATGATGTGTATTTTTATTATTTAAGATGTGTATTTATATTTTAAAAATATATATAAGATGTGTATTGATATTATGTAAGTTTTTTATTTGTATTCTATAATATATGCATTTATATTTTTTGAGATGTGTATTGATTTTGCAATATGTGTATTTTTATATCATCTAAGATGTGTGTGTGTGTGTGTGTGTGTGTGTGTGTGTGTGTGTGTGTGTGTGTGTGTGTGTGTGTGTGTGTTTTATAATATTATTATTTATATTTTTTGAGATGTGTATGCTTCACCATCATTTAAAATATAAATTTCACAAAATTCACAAAAATATCACCTTATTTTCCTCTATACATCTAGAACATGTGTATGTTTCTATTATGTGAGATTTGCATTTGAATATGAAAAAAGTGTATTAGTCATAACCCATTTCTCACAAATCTTGGCACATTCAAAATAATCTATATTTAAAAATAAAACTATATTAATTTGAATGTTTTATTACATCCATTATCAAATTGAAACCCCTAGTTTCATTTTTGAAACATTTAATTTATGTTTCTTAACCTATTTCTCATAGTTTTGTTTTTATGAGATCTTCCAAACCACTTTTAGGTATAAAAATTCTTTTGGATAATTCTAATGCTTTAATTTTTGGAATCCTTTGGGTTTTTTTAGTCTCTATTGCTATTTAAAAATTCTAATCAAATATCTCAAAGAAAAAGTATTATTTATATCCCAACAAAACCTATTTTAGTGTTTTAAACCCTAAAACAAACCTTTTAGCTATCCAAAATTTATGAAACTGTTAGGATCACTATATTTTATTGTAATTGAGGTTAAAATTGTTTAAAATTATATATAATTACCTTTATAATTATTAGATTTATTCATATAGTTTTGGGCATTATAAGTCATCAAATTAGATTTCTTCATCTAATCATATAAGGATCAATCCCAACCTTTCATTATTGATTAGTATGGGTATTAACCACTGATTTGGATCAAGAGTTTCACGCCCTTACCCCTTGTGGTAACCAATATTTATGTGTCTTATTTTTATATTTTTAAACAAATATCTCAAGTTAGTCACACTTTTTTTTCTTTCTTCTTCTTCCACTCGTTTTCCTTCTTTATCCACCCTTCATTCCCATTACGTGGTGGATGGTTTTAGGTCACATATTTCCCTCCATATATGGACCTAAGATTCATTTATTAGATATTCCTACATAAATATCTCATAAACTTAATTAAGAAAGAAACTCAATAACTAAGTTAGAACCTTAGTCATGTCACCTTCTTTATTCTTCCTTTCTTTTCCCATTTTATGATGTCACATTATCTTCTTGTTTCTCTTCCATTTTTTAAATCCCTCCTTTATTTCCACCATGGTTAAAGCTTGATTTTATTAAAATTCAAGATGATAATCTACCCTTCAAACCTTGATAATTTTATCCTCTTCTTCTCCTCTCTTTTAGGACCTTTTTCTCTCAACTTTATACTGTCCATTTCCTAGGCCTCCTCCCTCAATTACTTCATTATTTAAGCTTGGTTTCCTTCCAAATTAAAGATAATATTTTACCATATTTTCCTCATTAATTTTGTCTACTTTGATTTAACTTTTATGTGTTGAATTTATCTAAGCTTTGTATCTATTTTTCATAGGGTTTAAGGAAGATTTTCATTTCATATTTAATTCTTTCTTTTCTTTCTAATCAAGAGCTTAGATTGTAGATAAGATATTCTTACTACATATAATCATGATTCAATGTATTTGAGGATAGATTTGAGCCATTTTTTGTTGTAGGTATTTTATGTCAATTCAAGGTTTTTTAATTTCTTGATTTTTTTGTTAAATTGATGATATCATGTTAACCCCAATAATTTTTAGATTGGTTTTGATATATATCATGTTGTCTTTTGATTGTCCTAATCATGATCTATAATTGATTTTAGTTTGGGGGGTTTATTCCATGATTGTTTTGTCAAATTCACCATACCATGCTATAGATTTGATGTAATAAGTGATCTTTGATGTTTAACTTATTTAAATCCAAGCATGTTTGGTATGGTTTCTATTTTAAAGAATTTTTGAATGATTTTGGATTTTTTTAATCACATATTGGTTTTATGAAATTAATTTTACCATGTTATAGGTTGTAATTTATAGATAATCTTTCATATATATATATATATATATATATATCTTGTTTTGATCTTATCACATTTTTATGCCTAAGTTAGTTAAAATGTTTTTTTAAAACTTTAGCACGTTCTTTAATTTCTTGGTTTTATTCAAAGTGGTATTAGCTAATGATACCTTAATTATTATAAATAGTGTTTAATCTCATAATAGTTGTGTTTTTGAGATAATAAACCAGAATATGACAAAAATAACACTAAAAGGCCTTTAGTATAATTTTGAATCATATGTAGACCTTGATTGTGACTAATGAGAAATTTACCCTTATGAATAGTAACTACATGTGAATAAAAAATACTAATGAATAGTAAATTCTTAAAATAAAATATTTTTTTGGTTTTTGGTTTTTGGTTTTTAGCTTATCAGTTTAAAATAATATTTTCCACATATGATAAACAATGACTTTTCACAAATAATAATTTTAAAAATTTATCATGGGATCTTGTTTTGACTTAGTGAAGTTATTTCTATCTTCATTTTTTATTTAGTCCTAATGACAAAATGTGTTTTTTGGATTTTTTACACTTTTTATGTGGTTTACAAATCTATGGAGTGGGTTTCAATTATTTAAAGTGTATTTTGGTCATTTTATGACTAAATAGTTGAATAATGTGATAAATTGGACTTTAGTGTCTTGTTAACCTAATTTTAAATTTCAGACGGATTTTTAGAACTCTTACTCAGTAAAAGATGTATTATTTTTGCTTGCGAAAACCAATGCTTTAAATGCCTAATCTAGATTGATATGGTATAATGGTTGTTATGTGGTATAATCGATCTTACTATAGTTTGATTCAAAATTGCTTTCGTGCAAAATTTTAACTAGTATAACCCCAATGAGACCCAATTCGATACCAATTCAATTGAGACACTATCCTTGAATTTATTTTTAGTTATGTTTGAAATGACATCATTTAGAGTGTACTAGGTAAAATTAGTTTGACTTATTTTCTCAACTTTTCCCACTTTTCTGTGGTCAGTATGTGGATTTTATAACTCCTAGTTTCATATCGATACACCATCTAATATTATTTTCTGGAATAAACATTTTCCCATGGCTTCTAGCATATGATTTGGGATTTTTGTCAAGTAGCTTATAGCCTTTGATTTAAGGGGTTTCCTAAAAACTTTTAGGCATATTTTGATTCGTGGTGATCTTCTATAACATTAGTTTTCATTATTTAAATGATCTTTGATTATTTATTGGGTTTTATGTTAACCTTAAATACTTATATGCTATGTGATATATGCACTCTCTAATTTTTCATTTGTGGAATACACTTTGTGTTGGCATTATAAAATCACGATTCTATGGACCATCATTTCATATTCCTGTAACATACAAGGGGTTATTAGTTGCATAGTAGTTTTGTGCCTCTTTTACTCTATATCATAATTTAAAGTTTATAGGGGTTATAAATATTTAATGATTAGGATACCTTTGGTGAGACTATCTAATCCATTGGCAATGGATAGGATGTCCAACCTGTGGTGGCATCTAGGGTTCCAAGCTAAGTAGACGTTGTAGTCCTTATACAAATCCCCTATTGTTAGTATGTTCATTTGTTGTGGAGCGGGTCACTCAAATTATTGTTATTTATACCCTTGACTTTGTTCATTATGGTAAGACATTTTTCTCTATATGCCTTGGTTTTTAAACCTCATTGTAGTTATTATGTTCCATGGGTTTTTTCCATTAGTGATATACCTTGATGTTCAAATCCATATGTCTATGGCCTATGTGATTTTCCTTAATTGTGTTTTTGGGTTATATGCCCTAATGTGACACTTGTTGAAATTATTGTTATAGGTATTTCCTAACTCCTCTATACTTATTGAATCCTTTTTTATTTTTTATTTTATATCTTTTTTAGTATACCTTTGCAATATAACATATTATACATTATTTTCTACCCTATATTGCTAGCTTGAAGCTACCTTGAGTGGTTAATTGTTAACATGTATCATCTATGATTTATTGGTACCATGTTTTAATATTAATTTGAATTGTGTTTATAGAGGTACCTTAAGGCTCTACTTTCCTCATTTAAATGATTGAGTTTGTAGAGATGCCTTAGGGCTCTACTTTCCTCATTTAAATAAGTTATGTGTGTGTGTGTGTGTGTGTGTGTGTGTGTGTGTGTGTGTATTCAGATGTCATCATGTTGTCCCATGTTATTATGCCCTTAGGAAGTTGTGTTATTATATGATGTTACAACATGTTTTGCATGAAGCATGCTTATGTGTAATAGTTAGGTCCTACTCAGTGTGCTTGATGTACTGATACCACACTATTTTATCCTTGTTCAAGTTTCTCATGTTTTGCTTATGTGGGGTCGAGAGTTTTGAGACCTTAGTCGACATGATAGTCATTTAAGTTTAGAATTTTGGGATCCCATCTTATATTTCTTTTAGTTCTTGTAGAGATTTGTTAGTTCTTGTTAATCTTGTATTTATTTTCTTTGTAAGTCTTGTATCAGACTCAGATAAGGTGACAGTCACACCTGACTCTTGGAATATGAGTTTATTTTTTAACCTTGTACCCGGCATAAATAAGGTAATTAATGTACCTATTCTATGTTGAATGTGGTGATAACACCTAACATTTCCTATTTAGATTATGCAAAATGTCTTGTTAAACAAAACAAGTTATGGCTATAAAATTGAGGTGTTATGATATCACTACTAAAAAGTTAAATATATTTACAAACGTGTCCCTTGTGTAACAAGAATGTTGCATATGACTCCACCATGCAATTTGCACACTTCCACTATCAAAAATCTGCTAATTTATTAAATTATAATATTCATTCACTTGATCCACAAAGGAATCAAGGTCCAACCATTTAGAGTGCAAAGGCCCAACAATACCACCATTAAGTCCCAATTTAATAAAAAGGGCATTAAAGACCATGCCATATTATCAAGGCATTAAAGTCCAAGTTATATGTCATGAAAGGTCCATTTTTAATGTAAATCTCAATAGGTATTAATTCTATTTATTCAAGATGAGAGCCATTGCTCAAAAGCATTGCACAAGGATGGAGACAAGGACGGAAAGAAACACGGAAGCGTCATATCTTAAAAATTTAGGAAATGGAGATGATAGGAAATGTAAAAAAACAAATATATATATATTAAAATAGATTAAATCTACTAAAATTAAGAGAGAAAAATAAAAAATTGATAAAATTATTACCTATATTAGTTAATTTTAATCATTAATAATTTTTTAATAAATAGTTTTAATATAAATTCTAATACCAAGAAGTTTCTGGAGGAGGAAATATTTTCAGGATGGGAGACGGCAGTCAGACACCTGACCGCCTTCCCCATGCATCACTGATGCTCAATACCTAAGTCAATGGTCAATAAAGAGTAGTCAACCAAAGGTCAAACATCACATTATGGTTCACATATAAAACCAATATTATTTAAATGATTCAAACATATATAAGATGACTAACATACACCTAAGATAAACAAACTTATCTAAAATGAGAAAGGTATATTTCATGCTAAAACATGTACAGTTAACCAACTACTTTCCTATAATTAATGTTAAATATAGATATAAAGTCTAAAAATACCAAGATTATACTATGTATCCAAAATATCCTTTATTATCTTAATTAAACATTTTAATTAAGGTCTCAAAGTCCACTCATCAATCACTAACTAATTATCACACTTATCTATTTAACCTTATTCTCTTAAAACAATATTCATTTATATCTCAATTTTTTTAAGTATAATGACCAAAAGGCCCTTATTCACTTAAAACCACCTTAAAACTTCTAAAATTCATAATTTACTATAAAAAACTTCAAACCATCACTTAAACCTTAAATTTTTTTAATAAATATGAAATCCCCAAAATACCCTTGGCCAAGTATGAGTCCAAAAATCCAAAAATCTAAATGCTTCGAATCACACCATAGCTTTTATATATTATTATACATACAATTGCATACTTAGATTAAAAAAACACATAAAATATCAAGATTGATAGCCAAACTACTTAAGTTAAGAAATATTGATCATGATGCTTATACACGTAAGGTAGCAACATACACTTGTCATGAAAGGCTTTACTATATATTATTTTATTCTTAAAGCTAAAATAAATTTAATCATGCATTAAATAACATATAATACACCTAACATAAAATTCTATTTCTAAAAGTTAATTTAGTAAGCAAAATTCCTAAGCTCTTAAACAAAGAGGTACCAGACCAATCACCTTCACAAAGCAAGAAAAATAAAATTGAGAATTATCACTAAGAACAACACAAAAATAAATGAAGAAATGGGAGTAAAAGGTTTCACCAAACTTGTAATTATGGTAACTTTAAAGGGTGATAACTCAAGAACCAATACCACCTTCCCCCAACCTTAACTTCCTACACTTAGAAAACGTTTTTGGGAGCTAAGCTAAGTAGAGTTAGGTAAAGGAAGAACAAAGGAAATGGGATTAAGAAGCCACGCACTATTGCTAAAAATATGATCAACAACAACAATATGGTAGAGAAACAAAATTGAGGGCCGAAACAAAAGGAGGAAACAACATATAAGTATTGAAAAATATATGGTTTATGGAGTGTGCTCCATAAGGAGTCCAGCTATAACACCCCCAAATTTTGAACTATAAAATTTTATTTTAAAGGAAATGATGAAGTGAATTAAAAATAAAGTAAGGGATGTTACTACAATATCAACCAAGAGATATGTGTGATCATCACCTAACCCATGCCTAATGCAAAAAAAATGGCAAACAAAAGAATGCATGCTCTACTATTGCAATAGTAATCATAACAATGAGGAGAATAATATAGATTGGAGAGAGATTATAAAATCTAAATACATGAACTAAAGCAAGAGTTTAAATAACCAAAAATATACCAACATAGTGGGAAAAAATACATTTAAGTTAATTAGTTTAACTCTTAACTAGATGCATATGTAACTCTTAATCCCTAAGAAACAGCCAACTACTAGCCCACTATATCATCCTTAATATACTCAAGCTAAGAATTGTAACCCTACAAATTATCCTCTACTCACCGAAATAAAAGATAGATCATCATAGTTACCAAACAAATATAATATCAATACGGTAAAATACTAGTAAAACAAACTATTTAAAATATGGTAAGAGCTCTTGATACACATTGATGTCACATAGTAGCGTGATAATAGGCATACTTAAATAGTATAACACTCAAGCTCATGATTGTAATATGATAAGGCATGCTTGCATAAATATCATGGAAAATTAATAATGCATATCATATATTAGATTCACATAACAAAAACCATATTATAAATCTTTATTTAGTGACCACATACTTTCTAGTTATTAAGATATTTAGTTTGATCACACCTGTTCTCCACCATGAACAAAAGGTATGGCTGCATACACATACAATGAGATACCACAACCATTACACTAGGTTAAGATACATCGAAGGGGTTTTTCTCCAATGATGCCACACCCACTACACGATGAAGGCATTCATCATAAGGGCTAACATAGAATGGGATACTATACGTGGTCAGAGTACATCGAGGGCATGTATTAGGATATCTCACCCACCACATGTTGAGTGAATTTGCCACAAGGGTTACATAAGTTGGGATAATACACTTGCTTAACCAATTGACATACAAAGTGTAAGGGACTTGCACTAGGATACCTCACCCACTCTAGCTGGACATTGATGCCATACCAACCTTCCAAAATTATTTCATACCCTCAAAGATATGCACATACCCCCTACCAACCATAAATCAGTAGAGAAGTAAATATGTACTAAGTGAAAAGATAAAAACACAAGGCGGGTGAGCCACTAACTCATTGTTAGCTACTCCGAGGGTTAAAGAAAAAGGTTTCGATGAATTCTTAACCCTATTATTAGGTGATATCATAAATCACAATTTAATTCCATTAAAAACTGATTGGGTGTTTCCTAGGGATAATATAACACCAAATAGAACACAAGGCATATAAGCCACTGATTGGGTGTTTAGAGGTGACACCAAACTTAACCACACATGACACCACAATATTATTGTTTTGACCCACATTAAATTCAAGTTAGCATGGTGGTAATCATGATTAAAATATTTTAATTACATGAAAAAATTAAGATAGAAGCCCCAAAGAAATATCATTGACTAACAGATAAACATGGTGAACTTAGGTGAAACCAGTCAATCAGTCCCTAGAATCAATTGACTAGTATGACCACACTAGACCTAAGAAGAAGAAAAATGCATAACAGAAATAGTTAACTTGTTAGTCCAACAAGTTAACTATTAATCAATTGGTTTGGCCATACCAATCAATATGTCTAAGTTGATGCCAAACCACTTTAGATATAAATGGACCGAAACCGATTGATTGTTTATGGAAACCAATCAACTAGTTCATAAAACCAATCGACCTAAAAATGGCAATGGATTAAGTTTAGATTGGTTCCACCCAGACCCATACCCAGACCAATTTATAGTACCTAAATCTAGATCCATTGGGCCTCAAATGTTTAAACTCAGACTCATCGGGTCTAGTAGGTAAATGGGTCATATATAGATCCATCCATTTTTATTTCTTTAAACAATCAATAAAGCACAAATACATTTTTTTTATATAACTTAATATTTATATTTTGTTAAAAAAATCCTCTGAGTGAAAAGATAAACATTTTAAATTAGTAACAATTTATTTTTTGGTTAGTAGCAACAGGACGTTTGACCATAAAAGACCGTCTTGGTAAATTTATTCCTATGGCTAACCAACAATGTGCTTTCTGTGATGACCAGGAATCCATTCCCCATCTTTTTGTACACTATTCAGTAATTGGGGATATTATTCACACCTTATGCCATCTCAAAAGACTTAAACACACATCCATTAGGTGGTGCAGACTGCTCAAAGATTTCAGCTTTAAACATGGAAGATTAAAGGCTGAAATGATCCTTCTACGAAGTTTACTTGTCACAACTATCTACGAGATATGGAAGGCTAGGAATAACAAAATTTGTAACAATATTTCTTGTAACCGGAATACTCTTATCAAGTCCATAGCCATAGGAGTATCCCGTAGGTGTTTATATGGCCATAGGAATTCTAAGTACAATCATATAATTCATGTAGTTGATGACTTTTGGGCCCTAGCATGTAACACACTACCTTCTTCTCAACAATAAAATTTCATCTTTTCTTTGAAAAAAAAAACAATAACTTTGCAAATGGTGTTTTAATAATTTTAGAATAAAATATTACATATATTGCTTATAAAGTAAATACACATAAATAAATTTTAAAAAATGATTAAGAAGCTCAAAAAAGATCAAAATAAGGATAAAAATATAAAATGAGTATGTTGTACACACACACAAAAACATATATATATATATATATATATATATATATATATATATATATATATATATACTAAATAGGTTTGGATTTGGAACAACTGGACCCAAATTAAGACCCATTTAAATATATGTAGACCCAAACATAACCTAGACCTGCTAAAATGAGGTGGATCTAGCAAATCTGAGTCAAGTTTGAAATCCATTTTCATCCCCAAATCGATTTTTCATGTAACCAATCAAATATGGCTACCAAATTGGATGACTATTCACACAACTAATCAAAGGGTTATCAAATCAGTCGATTGGTTTGAATAAAATAATGCCTAGATACGTGATACTTATATAACTAAAATCACCAATCTTTTTTCAAATTAATCATATCATGCTTTCATGTTGTAGAACACATAAAAAGACATACTCCACATGTGAAATTACACAAATACATGGTATAAAGTGATGCTCAACATAATCATGCATAAATTCACTAATTCACACATAATATCCAAAATATTCAAACCATGCACCAAACTTAAAAAATATTAATGTTAACACTTGCTCAAATTCAAGAACTCAAAATACCACATATTAATTACATAAAATACCAAGAATTATGAAAACCACAATAAGTAATAAAATTCTTTAATCATATTAGAGATAAGAATGTCTTACATCTAAGCAAATCTTTTAACACAAAATTAATCCTAACTTGATGGATTTTGCCAAGGTCTTGATTTCCTAAGAGAATCAAGAATAAGAACACTCTTTCCTAAAACTTAATAAAATTAAATTAAAGAAAAAAAATGGTATACACAACCTTTCTCAAGAACAAATTTTGAAGGGCGAAAACGGCATACATAACCTTAGTAGAAGGGTGAATGGAAAATCAAAGAAAAATGGTTTATATAATATTGTGTATGGCAAGGATGCACGGCTCATGGGTTTTTTGGGTAAGACAGAGGTGAAATATGAGTGAGAGATGTGTGGGAGAGATTTAGTCACTTACTATGTTGAATGAAAATAATGATGGATGTAAAATAGGGTTGGTAGGTTTTAAGTGTCATATAATTATGGAAGTATTTTTGGCTCACTACTAGCATCTAAAAAGATATATTTGATTGTAAAACATGTGAGGGTCACATGTCAACAAGGACAAGGTAGGGTAGGTATTTTATATTTTTACAATAATAAAATGCGTACAAAGGATAGAAAATAAAAAATTATTATAAAAAATAGTAAATAACTTTTAAAAGTTGTGAAAATTTATGAAAAGGTTTGAAATAACTTTAGAAACCCAAAAATATATATATTATGGGTATCTGAGTTGGTTTGATGATTATAAGATGAAAAATGAATAAAAATAGATAATATAAATAAGTTGGGGTAGCAAATATTTTTTACACATGCACGAAACGCAAAAACGAAGAACTTAAATGAAAAAATTTTATAAAACCAAATATATATAGTATTTGATTTTTAAATTTTTTTAATACCCAAATGGATGAAAAATAGCTAAAATAGTTAAAATCATCCTATCACGTAAAATGGATATTTCATCTATTTATTCAAAAAGAACAAATAGTTTGTTAGTGAATGGAATAGATGAATGAACTCAAAAATTATTTTAGATCAATATATGAATTTTGAACTACTTGAAATAAGCAAAAACAATAAATTTGGAAGACTAACATAAAATACATTTTCTGCAAACAAAAGAAATTATTGATGAAAAGTTCAAAAGTACTATGGATAGAATGGAACTAAATTATATATATATATATATATATATATATATATATATATTAAATGTAATACAAGCCTAAGCATAAGTTGATTAGGGTTAGGAGATTGGGGTATTACACTCTTGTTGCTGACATTACCTTGGAAGTCCTTTTAAAGATGTAATAGAATTCTTCATGGCTTAACATGACTTTTTGTTAGAGCTCTAACAAGCTTCAATTCATCTACTTTCAACACACCCACTGTTGCATGTCCTTGAAGATAGGTTGTCATTTTATGGCTATGCTTTACATGAAAACCATGTAAGAGCCAAGGTCTATTTTTTTTCAACCCCTTTTAGCATAAAAGGACAAACTAGATTTTTTTTATTATATATATTTGCATTTCTTTCACCTTCAACATCTATAGCCCTTATCCTTGTATAAATACCCTTCTTATCAAACTTATAATTATTTTACCACTCCCCCTCCATTTGATCTGATGGTACATATTATAATTAAAACTATCATAAGCCTAAGATCTATCTCTTAAAACCATTCTGGAAGATCATTTTGGCTGAAAATTACTTCACTAGTAGTAAACTCATTCACAATATCTTGGGCATTTATTAAAAAGAAGTATCTAACCTTAGAAATGACAAGCATAATTCTAGATGATGAAGTAGCTAACAACTAGCATAGATAGAGCATAAGCAATACCAGAATCATGACTCCCATAATAGACCTAATTACTCTGAGAATATACGTTGTGTACGATCTTGGCATCATAGTTTTCATAGGTTTTGGGTTTTAGGTGTTTCTTTGCAAAATTCCATGACAAACATATATATCATACATTAGACCCCTTTATAGATGAAACAACAATTAATTCACATGGATGTTGAGTTAATGTAGACTCATTGATGGCATACTCCAGATTGAATTTACCAAATTTATTAAAGTTATATAGTACAGTGCTATGGAAATTAATTTCATGATTCAAAAACATAATTATGGAAATTATAACCCTGCATATTGATTGCCAGAAATTAAACCTCATGTTAAACAATAATAAAGGACATAAGAAAAGCGAATAGCTACGTACATAACAAAATCTATCGATCAAATTCATGAACAATGCACTCCAAATTGATACACTTTCATTTCAAAAGGGATACCAATTTAAGACAATATATCTAGATGGAATGAAAATCAGATAGAGCACAACAGAACAATGATGAACAAATAATGCTTATGTTGCCTTCATTTTTCTGGTAAATTAATAATGTCTAAAGAGAAATTTTTGAACAAATAAATTTTAATAATAATATAATAGAAAACACATCAAAGGATTAAAAAAATTAAAAAGAAAGAAGATGAAATTTTGCAATGGTGATGCACCATGAGATTTCTCACTATCCTGAAGTGACAACCACCCCAACCTCACTGCTCATTAGATATGGTGGCAGTCCTCAAGGTTAACGTAAGAACTTCCTTTCACATGTACTTGTGAGAAGAAGTCATGGAATTAGCAGAATAATGCCCATAAAACTTTAATGGGGAAGTGAGATCTCGGGAAAATTAGTGTTGAATGCTCCTCCCCCTTAAAACAAAACCAAATTAGAGTTAAAATGGAGGAAATAAAAAATGTGTTGAGCAAAAAATGCCCACAAAAATCGGTCTCCACTCTGTACAGAAAGTGAGGAATGTTATACAACATTCAAATATGACAAATGAAGCGGAATAATGGTAACTAAGTAAAATCAATTCAACTATTTATTAAAATTTTAGGAAAAATAATAATTAGGCCTAACTAGATTAATGACCCACACCCACACCTAGCCTGAACCAAATGGGCGAGTGACGTGTGCATATGCATGTGTGGTCTAGAGACCAACCTATGACCGTCTACAACACCTAGCCCAAGCCATTTCTCAAATAAGGCAAGGAGATAAGCAAATAAAAACTAATCAAAAAATATGTTACCCGCCAATGTGGGACTTTAGAAAGTAACAAAAGCTGCTTTTGCAATTGCTCCAACTATCCCCCACCAAAGGCAAAATAGAGAAGAAAAAAACTCTAAAAAAAAATGGAATAACACTTAGGTATTAACATCATGATAATTGAATTGATATGTAGTGAAGTGAGGCAAAAAAAGTATATAGAGAGTGAACAAATCTTGGACTACCTAAACTTTGATTGAGGCCCTACAAGGCTACAACACATGTCTTACCTTAAAACCTATAAATTTTGTAATAGTAAAATAAGTGTTATTAATGGCCATGCGCACACCTTAGGTACTCTTGCATGCTCTAAAAATATAGCATTAGCCTTTCATAGAAGGCGACCCACATTTACTCTCACCTAGGTGAATCCATCAAGTGCGTCTTTCAAGCACTGCCACACTTGGCTATGGATTCATTAAGAGAAAAAGTATACTCAATCTCATATGTGTCAAATGGTGATATTATCAAGTTTGTCTCACTAAGACCACCTAAGAATAGGGCTATAAACTAATTAAGAGTCTAAGCTCAACCTTTCCACATAGCACTACCAAACGCTATAGGGATGGGAATGTAGTACAATAGAGTAATAATATAGCTTCATTTGACCATGAATGGTATCTACCATACTTTCCTCAACTTATGGGCTTAAGCCCCATCCCCCTTGATGATTCGAGGATAAATCTCTTTGTTAGACCCTTTGAAAGGGATCTATAATATTTCTCTCTAATCTAACAAATTCTAAAGAGATCACATCGTGCCTCAACTTTTCTCTGACAGATTTGTGTCTTACATAAATATGTCTCCTCTTATCATTACACACACTGTTCTTAGCAACACTAATAGTTTCCTATGAATCACAATGCAATAAAACTAGAACATTAGGTTTCCTCCACAATGGCATATCCACCAGTAGGTTCCTCAACCATTTTGCCTCTTGACCAGCTAACTCAAGGACAAAAAACTTAAACTTTATCATATATCGAACAATATAAGTACGGTTAGCAGAATTCCACAACACAGCTCCTTCTCCTAGTGTGAAAACATGTCCACTGATGGAACTGACCTCATTGTTATCTAAAATCCAATTAACATTAGTAAATCCTTCTAACATAGGAAGAAATTTACAAAAATGTAGATGTCAATCCTTAGTACCCTTAAGATATCTAAGTAAGCGATAAAGTGCATTCCAATTATCTCTATTTGGGTTGTAAGTTTACCGACTTAGTCAACTCGTAGCATACGCAATGTCAGGTCTAGTACAACTCATGAGGAACATCACACTACCTATGATTTTAGCATATTATTCTTTTGAAATACTAGAACCTTGTTCTTTTTCAATTGATTGAAAGGATCATATACAGTTTTCATAGGTAATTCATCATGATATTCAAACTTTTCCAATATCTTATCAACTTAGTATAGCTAGATTAAGGAAAATCCATTCTAAGTTTTTCTCATTTTAATATTGATAATTACACCAGCTTCTTCTAGATCTTTCATATCAAAGTGAGAAGATAAAAAATAATTTGGTCTTATTGACTAGAGTTACATTAGTACCAAGAATCGGCATGCCATCAACATAAAAAATATAATCACAGAATCATGTCCAAACATCTTGGAGTAGACACAAGAATCAGATTTGTTTACCACAAATCCATCACTCACTAAAGTTTGGTCAAAATTTTCATACCATTATTTAGGAGCTTATTTAAAGCCATACAATGACTTTATCAATCTACAAACTTTGTTCTCCTGACCTTCAACCACACGGCCCTTGGGCTGCTCTACATAAATTTCTTCTTTAAGATTACCATTCAAAATTACATTTTTAACATCCATTTGATGACCTATAAGTCCATGGATAGCAGCAAAGACAACTAAAGAACGTATAGTGGCAATCTTAGTTATAGGAGAACAAGTATAAAAAAAAAAAGTTAACCTTTTTCTTTTATTTGTAGCCTTGAGCTACCAAACGAGCCTTATACTTAGCAATGGTTCCATCGGTTCTTAATTTCCTTTTAAAGACCTATTTACATTTAATTTTTTTTACTCCTTTTCAACATATCAGCTAAATCCCATGTGTGATTATACATTATCGAATGTAGTTCATTTTTAATTGCCTTTTTTCTAGAAACTATCATCCATTAATACTACAACCTCCCTATAGGCTTTAGGATTATCCTCAATCAAATAAGTAGACACAAAGTCTACATCAATCTTAATAAGATCACCATTTTCAAGTAAGAAAGCAATAATAAAATCAAGCTTAAAAGCTAGTTTCTATCCTTCATCTTTTATTTCTCCTAGGTTCATGCACATTATCATTCATGTCATTAGATAGAGAATGCATAGACAAAGGTATAGAAGATGAAATATTAGAAGAGCTAGAAATATCACATGACATTATTTCTCATAGGGAATACATTATCAAATAATAGTGCATTTCTAGATTCACAAATTGAGTTATCACTTAAACACACTAATATATACAACACTATCAAACTAATTGAGCAATTAACGAACTGCTCCAAGAAATCTATGCGACCATAAAGCCTCCAATTCAAAGAATATCGCAGGTGAAGGAAAAATTGGAAATAGAATTAGGTAGGAGGGTAGTTCCAAATTAACCCAGCATTAAGAATGAAAATTTGACTCCCCTACGTATACTTAACTCATTTTATCGCTTCAGAATGTAAGAATAACATAACAGAATAGAAAACGCAACAATTATTAAAAAATCGATAATAGAGAAGATGAAACCTAGCGACGATGATGCGCCGTGAGATTTGTCACCGCCCTAAAGCGATAAATGCCCTAATATCAGTGCTCATTAGATATAGCGGTCACCTCTAAAGTTAACGTAAGAACTCTCTTTCACATGCACAAGCGAGAAGAAGTTGTGGAATCGACAAAACAATGTCCAAAAAACTTTACTCGGGAAAATCGGTGTTTAATGCCCATCCCTCCTTTTAAAACAAAATCAAATTAGAGCTAAAATAGAGAAAAGAAAAGCGTGTTGAGCAAAAAATGCTTACAAAAACCGGTCTTCACTCCGCATAGAAAGTAAGGGACGTTATACAACATTAAAAAATGACAGGAGAAGGGGAACGGTGGCAACCAAGTAAAATCAATTCAACTATTTTAGTAAAAAAGAATAAATGGACAAAATTAAATCAATAACCCTTACGCAATAGAAACCGAGCAAGCGGCATGCACACATGTGTGATCCAGAAACTAACCCATGACCATCTACAAAACCTAGCTCAAATTATTTCTCAAACAGGGTAAGGAGACGGGCTAATAAAAGCTGAACAAAAAAAAAAATGTTACCCACATATTGATTTTAGAAAGCAACTAAAGCTACTTTTGTCATTGCTTCAACATAAGTGTCAACGTCACCGAATGGTGATTGTGAAAAGAGAAAGAATGAAGTAATGCCGCGCTGATTGAATCTAACAGGGGGGGGGGGGGGGGAGGGTGTAAGAATTAAGATTGTGGTTGGTTTTGTTCCATATACCATATAAGAAGAGGATTACTGAATTGTTCAAGGTCCGAAAAGACTGGAGGAGATCGAACGAAGGTGCCAAAAACAAAGCTAATATCTTTTATTCAGAGTTCGAGTAATCTGTGTCAGAATTATGATTCCTTGGGTAGAACGTAGAAGATAAGATGTATTAGACAAGGGGGGGGGGGGCATCAAAGAAAACTGTTTAAAAAGCTCCATCGTCCCTTCAAAAAAGAAAAGGAAAAAAGTAGAATTTTCTTAACAAGGGGAGAGTTTGGGATATTCGCAGCAAAAACGGTGGCATGCGATGCGAGGTGCTAAATAACTGCACCGTTTTCTATTGAACGCAGACGCTCAGATCAGAGGCTCAGTCGGTTCAGAAGGCTTAATAAAATGTAACACGACCAGTGACCACTAATGTCTAATGTCGCAATCCACCACCAGGGGGGCAGAATTTCAGATCCCAACAGAAATTACTGGAAAGGTAGGTAACGTTCATAATAATATACATAAAAGCAGGGCGATATATGCAATACAAAGCTGGGTAAAGCTAGTTAAAGTCCAAATAAATCTTTGCTGTAGTAGGGAGATCTTTAGTGGGACCCCGTCTGTTTTTGATATTTTGACACTTGTGTGGTCATCAATTATTTGTCGAGGGTCGTACTGTAGTATTACTGCAAACTACTATCTTTTGTATGCGCTTGATGGAATATATTCTGTTTAACTCCTTCTTCCATTAAATTTTTATATAAAATAATTTTTTTAAAAAAAAAATCAAATTCTATTTTTTATTTTTATATATTTTATATTTTTATTATTTTTTAAATAAATAAGTTAATTGAAATTTTAACATTATTTTTATTAATTTTTTAAATATTATATAAATTGATAGAATGATTTTTGATGTAAAAAAAAAAGGAGTATATACTTTTGCAGAGTCTGACTAATGAAGCATTAAATTGAAACATGACTGGGAATTTACTGCTGCTCCACCCACTTTTGATCCATCAATGGGCAGTACTCGGGATTGGCATGTTTCATGAGAAATGGATATTTCGAATATTATTTTGTACACATATATTTATGGAGTCAAGTGTTAGTATTTTAATTTAAATTTGGATAAAATAAGAGATAAAATTATCGTATACTTTATTTGCATAAAAAATATCATTCTAATAATTTATATATTTTTTAAAAAAATTAATAAAAGTAATTTTAAAATCACACTAACATCATTTGTACGTGTGTATAAATAAAAAATAGATTTTAATTTTTTTTAAATAAATATTTTTTATAAATAATTAATAATAAAATATATTTTATATACTTGGAGGTAATAATTGAATACAGGAAATATATAAAAAAATCTCCAAAATCTATTCCCTTAAACTAAGAGGTCGTTTGGTATCAAGAAAGTAGATGGAGAAAGTATAATTTCTTGGGAAATATAAAATACTTTATTGTTTGGTTTAAGGGAAGTGAAAAGTCAAAGGAAAAAACTACTTCCCCTAAACTTCTAAACCACCTATATGTTGAGGAAGCTACTTCCTGAGGTGAGGCTCAGTAAATAATACTTCCTATGTTATAAATTACCTAATTATTCTCAACTACCTATAATTTCTTTAATATGGATGAGGATTATCGAAGGATATATATTATTAGTTTGTTGATTTCAGATGTTTAAAATACTCATGTCACATTTATTATTATTATTATTATTATTATTATTATTATTATTATTATTCAATAAGTTTTTTTAGCATTGTATTAGAATTATTTCATCATTCTAGTTTATATCATTGCATTTATTAATTTTTTACAATAAATTTTGATATAAGAGATACTTTAATTACTTGATGATATTTTTATAATATTTTATTATTGTCCGTTATAATTATTTATATTTTTGTAGTGGTAAATAAAGTTTTTATTCATGTAAAAAAAATAGAAAAAATAAATTTTGATATTTATTAACAAATAATATTAATGTAATTTTATATATATTTCTTAAATAATAAGAAAATAAATCAAATAAAATAACTAAGGAAATTATTATTTTTCTCAACGTAAGTATAACAAACGACTCTTGAAATCATATATGCCTCTATTTATCCATATATATAGAGAGAGAGAGACAGACAGAGAGAGAGAGAGAGAGAGAGAGAGAGCTGCGGCTCCGAGCGTCCAACTATCATGTTCACATCAGTGGTTGGTCAAAAACTAGTATTACAACTCTCTGCTAGTGGCATACCATGACTGGAGCTAGCTAGAGCATAGCCAAAGCCAGGTGCATGTATTGTATGGTCATATGACTTGTTGGACTGGCTCTGTCATTAATGAACCTGACTAATTGACTAAACACTAAGCCAACCAGATACCCACCGCTCGCTACTACCAACGATCGATAATTCGTCCACATTTTTTGGTTTACTTTAATGAGAGAAGAATAATTCTCTCCGGATAGATAGTTGCAGTCTTAGTGGGAACTACGCTTTTGCACTGTTTGCCGCATGCCACACCCACAGGCGCTTTATAGCCCCAAGTAAAAAATCGCCATGAGATTACTTTTTTGGTTAATCAGTTCTTAAATTACAGGACGCAGCCGGATTTATTTTATTTTATTGGAAGGCATAGCCGCATAAGCTTAGAATACGTAAAAAAGGGTACCCAGCCATAATATTAGAATTGAACCCCCTCCTAGGAGCCAAAAACCTAAGGGCGGAGCTCCTGTCCGACGAAAGTTAAAAGGCTTTGATTCCAAAACTTAACTTTTCGCATCTAGGCGTTAGGTCAACCATATTTAGGTTTAGATCTCATTTATATTGATTACATTCAGATCCAATTTAGATATATCAAAATTGATAGGTAAATATATTTTAAATGAATTCTAAATGAATTTAATTATTTTTCCAAAAAATAATAATAATTTCTATAAATAATAATATGTTTTTGGGTTTATATAAGTTAATATGTAACCTCTCGTTAAAACAACTCCTCCAAAAAAATACATAAATATATAAAAAAAAAATGGTCCCTCAAGACTCCGTGAACAAATTTGGCTACTTTATAATTAAAATGGACTCGTACGTTGCTTATGCGTATAAGATAAATAGAAAAATAAAATTTTAAAAATTACCTAAAAGCCTAAAATAACGTCCCACGAAAGATGAAGAAGTAATGGATTAAAACCTAACAATAAAATAATTGAGTAGTATGCTAGCTCTCATACATGCATATAGTTTGCCTTATAAATTTATTATATATGCTATCAAATTATTTCCGTTGCCCT
Organism: Tamarix austromongolica; assembly: GCA_039764185.1. Classification (NCBI taxonomy): domain Eukaryota; kingdom Viridiplantae; phylum Streptophyta; class Magnoliopsida; order Caryophyllales; family Tamaricaceae; genus Tamarix; species Tamarix austromongolica. The sequence goes on from CM077819.1 coordinate 15,712,109, forward strand.
TTTATATGGGACCAAAACATTTTTTTTGTTACCGGCCCTTTCTTGGTTACGAAAATGTTTTTCGTTCGGTTTTGTATTATTTTTTTCCATAAATATACTTTATATGTTGCTCTTCTATATTATTATTTTTTTATAAATATTAATTATCATATTATTTTTTAATAAAAATTATTATTATTATATCAAAAGTATATTTATTATCTTTTAAAATAATTCATAAATTAATATAAAAAAAATCTTCTACATACAGAAAAAGTAATAGATATCCGTGCAGGCTGCAGAACTTGGTTCATTCTCTCTCTCTCTCTCCACAAAAAACAATCGAAACGACGTACGCAGATATTTCTCTACCAAATATTTATGGCAAATATTAAATGTTAGGGGTATTCCGTGGGCCGTGGCCGTCTATGAGAGAGAGAGGTATAGTTTCCATGTCAGTAGGAAAAAACAAACAAAAAAAAAAGCATTAAATATGTCAGAAAAATAAATTCAAACCTTTGTTTCCTCAACTACTACTATTTATCAGTATACGGGCTCCAAAAAGTCGCTGTGTCGCCCCTTTTTCTCACTTTCTTTTTCTTTTGATTTCATTTTCGCACGACACAATCAGACGTTATTTGAGGAGTACTACGCCTCCTGCGACTAATTAAGATTAAGACTAATTGGTTTAGCATTTGGGGGCAGATAGTCCGCCGCCCCTGTGCGATGCATGCAGAGGGGCAAAGGGCATGCATGAAAGTTGGCGATGTTAACACTGTTCCCCCACTTTTCGTAACTAATGATGTCGTTAGTACCAAGTACTACGGCCTATGGGCTGATGATCGATCAGTTGATCACTGTCTGATCTGCTGGGCACGGGAGTTCCGGCCGACCAGATAGGGTACGACATACCTTTTCTGTAGTAGAATTACTTTTGTTATCGACAGATCCGATGAAATTAGGCCAACACGAAGGGATGAAGAATATATTGAACATTACAGCAACTTAATATCCAACGGAGATTTCGTCGTTTGACAATTGACCGGCCGTTAATTTTAATAACGATCTGTCGGTTGCATATCTCGTACTAACATTATTGGACCAGCCTATAGCGTTAGTCGTTTATACTATAAATTAAGGAGCTTGTTAATATCATCGCACAGTTATTAGTGTAGGTATTTATACGCATGCATCATACAATTTTTATAAAGATTGAAGTCATTTTAATAATTTATACATTCTTTTAAAAATTAGTAAACCAACCTTAAAATTCTACGTGCATCCTTTAGTGGAAAACAATAAAGTATGCAATACATAAACAATAGAAGTGGGAAAGAAAATAGAAATGTAAAAATTAAGTTTTAACTTTTTCAATATGTCTTTCCTTTTTATACAAAAACCTTCCTTAAAGGTGTCCCAAAGATGAATGTTGATGGAGCCATGGCCGGTAATTCAAAGCATGCTAGTGTTAGAGGAGTGTCACACAGCCATTTGGCCTTCTTGATGCACGACTTTGCTTGCAACACACAAAGACAAAATAATTCTATAGTTACAACATCAACATGGCAACAAAAGTTGTGGCCATATATAGGGATACAAAGATGACAAATCGAAGCTACAAAGAGAATTTTGATGAAATATTTAGGGAAGGAAAATATTGTTGTTGTGGCTTTCCATCGACAACTTTGCCATGATTGTAAATGTGATGGGAAATTTATTATTAGGAAAAAAGTATTTAAACAACTGTGGCGATAACATGTCATAGTTGTAGATGTCACCATTGAAAATATTTCAATGAGCAAAAAACTCTCCCTTCAAAATGTTTTGCCAAAAAAAAGTAAAAAAAAAAAGAAAAAGATCTTCAATCACAACATGCATTTGCTCTAGAAGCTGCTACTAAAAATATTTCGCTAAGAAGGAAAAAATCCCTTCAAATTTTTTTCACAAAAAAATTAAAAATTAAAAGATAAGGGATACGGCCATGACAAGTCATTCATGTAGATCTAGTCACAATTTTTCCCAAGGAGAGATGGATAATTGGTGTTAAATTTTAACTAAACAATACAACGTCATTTTATCTAAGCTACAATTGTGTTCTTTGTCACGACAAAAGGTCATGTCTCTATTTGTTCATTCTCTCATGCATTATCTATTTGTTCTCTATCATCAGCCATAAACAACTTTTTCCTACTTTTTCCATTAAGTTTTTTTACCCTAACATTAAGTAATGGTGTTATTCAATCATTTAATTTCTTTGTTTAAATTTTCTTTGAATATCCATTGATTTTTTAGATTTGAATTGTTTGAAAATAGGTCCCCACCACATCGTCCAATGTGTTAGCAATGCTCCTTTAATGGTGGCCACCAAGATCGTCATTCTCTCACCATGATATCGCCACCATTGTATCATCAAACTATGTCCATTATTGTTCTGTCAGTTAATGAATTTTGTTTTTGTAGGGCTTATATGTTAGTGCTTCTTTATTCAGTACAGAGCAAAGTAGGTAATTTTTGGTTGTTTAGTTGTTCTATTAGTCTATTGTTCTGGCAATTTATTCCATTTATCATCATATAATTGTGGTTGATTGTGATAATAGTTGTATGAAATAGGTTTTGATCTTATTTATTTGTTATTTTTTATTATAATTAACAACAATTTGCATTTTCTTATGTTGTAATTGATAATAATACATGTATTTGTCTATGTTAGGATGCTCTATTTGGCTTTTGAAATTAGATTTTGTACCAAGAGATTATATTTTAAAGTTAGTATCAATAGAGCTTTAAGTTTAGTGGATATGTTTACAAAAATGGGATTCAAATGAAATGAAATGAAACTACAATTACTAGCTAAGTGCGACTACATTGATGATATATATTTCTAGGTAAATAGTTGAATATTATAAGATAAATAAAATGGTAAAGTTACATTTTTAGATTAAAATAAAAGAAAATATAAATATTGTAAGATGAATAATGAAAAATTTTAAAGGATAGTTTAGAATAAGAGTAAAGAGTTAATTTAAGGATTGATGTAAAGAGTTAAAAATAAGTAACAAAGAATCCAAATAAATCTTAAATATATATTTATGGAGAAATGAATATAAGATGGATAAAATGATAAAACTTGAATAGCTAGTAATTTAATTTAATTTAAGGATTTAAGAGAAGAATTAAAATTAAATAACATAGGATATAAATAAAATATTAAATACAAATTTAAGGGTATGAATATCTTAATATGAATAAAATTAAAAAAAAAAACTTAAAGGATACGTTTAGAATGAGTGTATTCAAGATTTAAATATCTTAAGAATTTAAGTAAGGAATTAAAACTAAATAATATAAATAAATTTTAAATGTAAATTTATGGACAAATGAATATTATGAGATGAATAAAATAATAAAATTTAAATGGTCGGCTAAAATAAAATTGGTTAAGATTTAGATATACTAATACAAGATAACTTCAAGAATTTAAGTAAAGGATTAAAAATAGATACCAAAGATTTAAAATAAAATATTAAATATATATATATATATATATATATATATATCTATGGACAAATAAATATCATAATATTAATATAATGATAAAACTTAAATGAGTAGTTGAAATAAAAGTAATTACATTTAAGAATTTAAGTAAAGAGTTAAAATAGATAGCAAATATTCAGAATAAAGTACTAAATATAAATTTATGAACTAATGAATATTATAAGATTAATAAAATGATAAAACTTAAATGTTTAGTTGAAATAAAAGTATTTAATTTAGAGAATTTAATTAAAGGATTAAAATAGATAACAAATATTCAAAATAAATTATTAAATATAAATTCATGGACAAATAAATATTATGAGATTAATAAAATGATAAAAATTAAATGTTTAGTTGAAATAAAAGTATTTGCAAATGGTCAAAATAGATAACAAAGATTCATAATAAAGTATTAAATATAAATTTATAGACAAATGAATATATTAAGATTAATATATTGATATAAAACTTAAATGGTTAGTTAAAAAAAAGTAGTTAATTTTAATAATTTGTGTAAATGGTTAAAATAGATAACAAAGATTCAAAATAAAGCATTAAACATAAATTTATGGACAAATGAATATTATAAGATTAATAAAATGATAAAACTTAAATGGTTAGTTAAAAATAAAAGTAGTTAATTTTAAGAATTTAAGTATTAAAATAAAATTTGATTTGTTTAGAATATACTTGGATACTAAATTTTATGTATATTTTAGAAAGAAAAAATATGCCTAAATATTACAAGTTTTACTATCAATAGCTTATTTTAAATGTATTTAATAGATAAAATATTAATCAACAAGAGTTGGATAACGTTACAAACTCATAAATTTGATGCGTCTTGGGATAGGTTTTAATCGTTTCTTACATTAGCCAAAAGAATGCGGGCTCAGATATATTGTTTTGTTATTATTGTATAAGGTGTAACAATTATGTTTGGAGAAGTGATATGATGGTTGAATCCCATGTAATATGGAATGGATTATGTCCAACCTATATTTATTGCATATTTTATGGTGAAGATGAGTCAATCAAAGTACAGGAGGATGGAATAGATGAGATGGAGCATGTGTTAGATAATTTGTTAGGTGGTAGCCACAAACCATGTTTAAGTAATATTGATTATAGTGCAGATGTTGATGATGACTTTGGAGATATTATAGCTCATATTAGTATGTAACGACATCATTATTCTATTTTTTTAATAGGCTTAAAGTATTAGATGTTGCAAATATTTTAATTGTTTGAAATTATTTGTGCTTACAATTTTCTTATTAGATATTTGATATAGTGATGTACCAAATGCTATCAATTATAATTATTTTTAGTCATGGGTGACATTATGATGAGATATCATGAAGGAGATAGTGGAGGATCTAATCCTCCTCACCAATCTAGAAGACTCTCCACATTGTGTGAGACATATAATAACATTTAATATTGTATATTAATTTAATAAAAAAAAAATTTATCATACTAACAAAAATACCTTGTAAATTTTGTGTAAAACTAGAAACAAGGCTTCAAGCTAAACATCAAAAGTCTACAAGTTTGAATATGCGGTGAGAATTTGAGAAAAATAGTTGTAGAAAGTTTGAGTTTGAGTTTGCTCAAAATGATGGCACATAGCAGCCTATTGGTGCTTCAACGGTCTTGTTCACAAGATTCATTGGGAATAAAATTGAAAAAATTATTCATTTTGATCGTCTATTATAGATTGCTGCTCCAAAACAAGATTGGTATTAAATAGTTCCTTCCCTTCATGTAATGATTATAAGCTTTTAATTTTCATCATTATAAGTTATGTTTAATTAATTTTTTATTTTCGTATATTAATGTGTACATGGGAGTATAATGACATTCATTAATACATTTGTATACCTTATTTATTATAATTTATCTAAGTTAATTGTTTCTTACGTATATAATTAGATGTTAAAACATGAAGATGAGTATATGTCTCAGAGTCAAATATTAAGGAGCAATGAATATGGTCTTTTTGATCCATCAAATGCTTAAACGACCCCCTTAGCTATGGATGAGATGAAGGCTGTAGAGAGGGGCGATTGGTACCTGTTAGGGCCATAGTATACGAATTGGTCAAAACCAAAGGGGTCGGCAGTTACTAGGTTTGTAACACATTTACTACGACCGCCACCATTTGATCCTTAAATTGGAGAGTCTGTGTATAGTATATAGAGATAAGATGAATTCATGACCTAATATGGTACAACCATAAATCGAATGGAAGAGTTCATATATTTAAATAAGCAAAAGGAGTCTAAAGATAACTGAAACCCAAAGGATGCCACATGATTTGTAAGCCTTTAATTTCGGATGATATTTTATTATTGTAATTAAACTCTGGTGATCATTTTTATTATTGAACTCTTATGATTATTGTATGTTTTTATGTTATAAATATATAAAAAAATTGTTAAAAAAAAAAGAATCTAAAAACCAGAAGTTGTTGTCGGGATATGTTTCCCCTGATCAATAATAATATAATCAGACATCAAATTCCACTCTTCTGCCAACAAAAATACTTGTCGGGGGGAGAAGTGGGGGTTGAGGGAAAAAAAAATGCCATCAGCCGATACACTTAGGAAGATGCGGCGAGGCTTCGGAATCAGATCCCACTCGTCCGTTGTACTTCATGCGTGTGTACGACCATTCTCTTTGTGTTTGGCCGGCACGATTAGATTTCAGTTGAAAGAACGCAACAATGTGAGCGACGTAGATATCACATCGAAAATAATAATAATAATAATAATAACATCACGTACGTTCCTCGTTGTATTCGGAGGCGATGTGACACGAGGACGCGGTTTTAATTCTGGCTCGCTTCGTTTCGTGACTACTGCATAGTGCATACACGATACGAACAACGGCCAACAATAAAGGTGTCAGTCACCGACACCACACGAGGGAGAAGCCGAGGAGGGCTCCGTATTGTATCTCACAAGTAAATTTACTGCTACATCGAGGTATCATGGCCCGACCTTTTGTTTGGACCGACATTTTGTTTACGAGCATCACTACTACGAAAACGGGAAATAATAACGGGATATTAATAACAGTAGTTCAAAAACCGTTGTCAAATGCGTGAAAATTTATGGGCGGGATAGTTTTGATAACGGTTATAGTAAAAACCGTTATTAAAAGGGCAATGTTAAAATTTACACGGATGTTTTAATAACGGTTCTTGAAAGAACCGTTATTAAAAGAGGTTTTGATAACGGTTCTTGAAAGGAACCGTTATCAAAAGTCTGAAAGTTTTAATAACGGTTCCTGAGAGAACCGTTATTAAAAGATGTTTTAATAACGGTTCTTTCAGGAACCGTTATTAAAACCCAAAAATCAAACTTATATTTCATTCAGTTCAGTTCTATTTCGTGCCAAAATTTTCAGATTCTCTGCACCTTCGTTCACTTGCTCTCCTTCTCCTTGCAAACCCTCGCACCACCACACCAGTTCCTCTCAAGTAAAGGAAACCCTCGCACCGCCAACTCTCCACCGCGCCTCTGCCATTGTTCCGAAGCTAGCTGACACTTTATGTATGTGTTTGTTCTTCCTCTCGTAACTTTTTATCTACTTATATAAATGCATGTCGCTAGGGTTTCGTTCGAAAATATGTTGTTGAATGTGTTTGCTGAAAATTTTGTCGTTCGTTGTTGAATGTTGTATTTTTTTGTATGGAGAACATTATTTAGAGCTACAACCATAATAAACAAAAGAGAAGACATTATTGAGGTTATTTAGAGGTAGATTCAACTGTAAACTTTGGAGGGTCATAACTTTTTCATGCGACCTCGGATTTAGGTGATCTAGGAGGCTATTTTGGGTATTTTTTTGAGATCTACGACGTGGCAAAGCGGCGGAGCCGGTTTGGGCAATATCGGAGCCCAGAAAATGCCATTTTGGCCTCTAAATTGAGGTTTTTTTTGTTATTATGCCAATTCCGTGTAATTATGCCATTTTGGCCTCATATTTTTAGGGCCTTTTCTTAATGTAATTATGCCAATTCCGTGTAATTATGGATGAGACAAGAGCTTTAGGTACCTCCAAAGAGCTACTGGAACCAGATTTTCAAGTGAAGAAGATGATGATGATGATGAAATTGAAGTTTTTAAGGGTTCAAGTGAAGAAGACGAGCTACATTCCGATGATTCAGAATGATTATTATGCAATGGGCCAAGCATGTTCATGTTTGTATTTTGTCTATGTCTTTAAGTCTTCTAAGCTAGATTTATGACATTTTGCTTTGGTGTAGAGCTACCAAGTTGTGGTATGCCTACTAATTTTGATTCTTGAGTATATATGTCTGGTGTATTAACAAGGGATTGATTGAAATTATGGTGTGATTGCAGATTTGTTATCAATTGATGTTGTTTTACAATGCAGATTTGGTAATTATTTGAACATACAAATGTGTATGTGGGCAGGAACAAAACTGCAAAAACTAAAAAAAAAATTGGAGTTTTAATAACGGTTTTAATAAGAACCGTTATTAAAACTCCAGTTTTAATAACGGTTTTCATTAGAACCGTTATTAAAAGCTCCTTTTTAACAACGGTTTTTAAGTAAAAACCGTTATTAAATATGAAGTTTACGCACATATTCGCGGGTTTTTGTGTATTTTTCATAACGGTTATGAACCGTTATTAAAGATTTAATAACGGGCGATTCAATAACGGTTGAAAACCGTTATTAAAACTATAAAATAACCGTTATTAAAACCCCTTTCCGTGGTAGTGTATGTAAGTCCGATCCCCGGCCTCAGAAGGCATCAGCCATTCTCTGCACCATAGAATTAATTTATTTATAGAACCTAAGGTCGAGACGGCCGGGCCGGCAGCAGACTACATGCAAATGCAAACGATGGATCAAAACCTACTGCAGCTATAGGAAATGTTGTTGGGAACGTACCGACCACGGATAAATCGCACATTTATAGATTTTAGGTGATCGTCCGACCGACATATATATATATATATATATATATTGTTGGGGTCAGTCAACAAATACTATTATAAATACTAACAGTAGCGATCTACAGTGTTGCAACTGCTACTAGTACACGCAGCGATCGGTGGCCCCAAAATCTGATGTACTTGGACCATAAGAAACCCATCGATCGATATGATTATTCATTCACATGGTGAATAGTAGTAGATGAGTGCGTGTGAGTCGTGTTGCAATGAAGGAAGGAAGTAACGAAAACATCCATCCCTCCATCCATCATTCTTCTGCCTACACATGATGGTGGCGGTATCAAAACAGTAGGACCCATAAAACACATGATGGATCCTCCTAACCCTCACCGCTAGCGCTAGGCGCCACTCCCTCATGACTCACTCATGACTATATAGTCATGACATTGACATCGACATCGATGCCTAGCTATGTGCATGCCAGGTGAAAAATAGCTGGAAAAAAAACACGAATACGTACGCGAAAGAAATTTCCGAGAGAGAGGGAATTGTAGTTGTAGCTAGCTCGTATCACATCTGACCGAGCTTCTCCCACAAGGCGCACAGTAAAAACGTCGCTGATTGATCGTAGCTCCGATCCATCATCTTACGTCTCTCATTCTCCAATCCCCCCCCCCTTCCCTTCCGGGCCCCGTCTCTCTCACATCATACGGCATACTAACAAAAAGTCGATTGGCTCAATTCTACTCCCTGATAACAAACACGTAGCTCATTTTACCGCGTTCCTTATCCCGAAACCTGTCGCTCAAACAAAACCAGACACGGGACCGTGTTTGTTCGGACATGGTAAGAGCAAGCTAGCAATGATATCCGACGGGAACGTTCGGCACACCACATATTACTAGTCATCATCTTTTTGCTAGAATCAACTCAAAGAGAGACACAAAAATTGTTATCAAAATTAATTATTTATTTTTTTTAGAAAAAATTACGATAATTTTTTTTAAACTAAATAATTATTAAAGATAATTATTTTTACTAAGCAGCTCGTAATATACAGTTGGTATCACACATAAAAACACCAGTACATCTAACTACAAGTGCATTCATTTATTATGTTTATGATATTAATAATTATTAATATTGTTTACAAGGCGTCAAGTACCTGCTGCTCTCAGGGGATTCAACCGTTGGTTCAAATAAAATTCTATTTTGTCATCGGTTGTACTCTTGTCATTACTACATCGATACCCATGTCATGTGCTCCAAGACCCAAAAATTTTATAAAAATAAAAAAGGTGTTATGTATATATAATAAAACGCAGTATATTTTTTTTTAGATAAAATGACAGCTTAATAAAATATATATATATATCATTTCTTATTTTCCTCCTTTATTTCATTCCATCTCCATCTCTCTCTCTCTCTCTCTCGTAGGACAAAATAAACAATCTGTCATTTCTTGATGCAAAGTTAATTAAGATGACAAAAGTAAGGATTGGTCTACATAGTTCTTATGATTAGATTGATGGGGTTTCCTCTACACGAGCTCGTCAGCCAGCAGCAACCCTTCAACCAATAGAAATCTGTCCGACAAAGGACGTCGGCCCTGGGCATCAACCAGGCACCACCGTCAAAAAGGCAAACGAATGGGTAGGGGCCGTAGGGCCGAGACTTCGAAGGAAACATAAGCGAATAAATAATGTGAGAAAGTTGCTGAAAACTTTTTTAACAGAAGATATTTGATATTTATGGTCAAGTTGATTCGGGTAAGATAATTATCATGTTGTAATTTATATATATTTCTAACTATGACGATATAAAAACATATATAAATAAGATAATTAATGATAATTTAGTGCTCTTTTCAATAATAAGGGAGGATATAAAATATCACCTCCTCACCGTTTATAAAGGGTATATAAGCTTTTAATTTTTTTTTAAAAATTTATACTCAATAAAAATTTATGATTTATTTTTCTATAAAATTTGTATTTTTTTCTATATTTATAATCTACTTCCACATTTTCTCATAATTATATAGTTGGTCGGGAATTTTTTTTTTTCTCAACATAGATTGTAGTATGTGTGAGTTTCTATACTTTATGGACTTTTTTAAAGTTGATCGCAACTTACAATAACGTATTCTCTCAATAATAAAATATGATCGAAACATATATCCCAAAATATCATTATACATAATTTCATTTAGATTGAAGTGATTCATGTCCTAATGATAACGACCTAACAGTTGGCCGAAATAGTTTTTATTTTTTGTTGAGAAAATTATATACGGAGTTTCTTAAAACACGCGATTCTCATAAAGGTTAGCAAGTACTTTGTACATAAATCAGCTCACTCGGTACCTAGTATGTTTGTGGATATGTTATCATATCTATGAAAATTAGTAATTTGTCGGGAAGAAGTTTGAAAATAAAAAAATTGATCAGAGCACTCTTGGGGATTTAATCACCGTATTATCCTAGAAAGAAAAAACTTCATCATACATTTGGCATAAACTAAATTAGCTTATAAGTTACACTATTGATATTAAAAATAAAATCATTCTATAAACCTGCACATAACTAATAAAATTAATCTTAAATTTACACTTTATATTCTTATTAAAAAATAATAAAATATTTAATATATAAATAATAGGAAAAAAAGTGAAGATATTTTCAACTTTTCTAAAGTAATTTTATTTTTTATATAAAAATTTAAGGATAAAATAACTTTCTTTTTTATACGAATAAATTATTTTTTTAATTTATTAAAATTAAATTATTCAAAAAAAAGCTATGATTAATAAGTTGGTTTTATTTTTCAAATTTTGTTACGTTTTACGGTAGACTTGAGATGATATATTATAAGAGAAGGCAATAATAATTTTAAAACATTGTAAAAAGTAATATGTTACATCATTTAAAGCCAATGGTTAATTTAAGTTGTCAAAGCAATGCCTCACTAACTAAATAAGAGTATAATTTGACAGATAGATGGATAGATATTGTATCGAGTGTCATTCGAGTGATTTGATCTTAGAACTCCGACAGACATGCTGTGTCTTGGAAAGAAGAAATAAAATGAGCAGAGCACGGAAAGTGAGAAGAATCAAATAAAATTACCAAATGAAGTCAGCCAGCAGTACTCCAATTGGCTAGCTAGGCGCTGCCCGTATTCGTAAACATACTGGTACAAGCTAATTAGCTTAAGCTACATCATTCACTAGCTACATATGGGTCCGCACCAGGGTGGCTGGCTAGCTCTTGGCCTCGTCTTCGTAAATTTAATCAAATGATCTAGTAGTAGCTAATTATAAGTCGGACCCAGCTACAAATTTAGTACCAGGTAGGTAGGTAAGCAGCTAGCTAGGGGTAAAACAGAGAGGTTGAGGATGCTGAATTAGTAGCGGCGGAAGTAGCAGCGTTCCCGGTCATGAGTACATTATATGACGGTGGCGGCGGCGGTGCAGGCGGTCGACTTGGTTTGAACGGGCAGTCCAATGACATTCTAGGTGGTGAGACCGCTACCGTCACCGAGGATGACGAATGGATCCCGGAATCCGACGGAGACCCTAGACATGGATTGCCAGCGAGAGGAGTTGCGTGAATGAACAAAGATTAGTACTAGAGATTAGGAGTGATAAGAGATACGCATGTATTACTACGTACGTTACGTACTTTGAGGAGTTTCTGAAGAAGATTTGGAACGAGAATTCTGATCGGCCTGAGGAATCCGTGAATCTTGAGAAACCATCTGGTTAGATTTCCTACGACGGCGGTTGTGATCGGCCAACCTCCTCCGGCAACTCCTCTTCCCGTTATCAAACTCGGTGAGGAGATGGAACCTGTCATCGTATGCATAAATTTCGCGTCTTGATAAGTCTCTTCTTAAATCTAGTAATAAATCAAATAATATGATCCGAGTTGAGTATGCGTTACCTCGTTCGTCGGCGGCACCGACAACAAGTAAGGACAACAAGGACATGGTTGTCATTTAGATACGAACATGAAAAACTTGGCCGTACCTCTCTACTAATCTCTTTCTTTCTTTCTTAATAATAATAATAATAATAGTTTATGAATGAAACTCGGAGCTAATACTAACTGAATCAACTGTATCAACTACAGAGCACTGTTTAAACATGAATCATATAATGAATAAATAATTAATTAAAAGAAAAGTAACCTGTATGCGGTCCCAACATCCTTTCCTTTCTATAATAGAAGGACAGAAATACCCTCGGGATCTTCCCAAGTTATGAAAGTGCGTGGGCGCATGAATGTACGGACGGCCCAATCATTAAACTCTATGAAATAAAATTAGATCTCCCCTTGGCTTTCATGTACCCCCTAACCATGGCATTATTTTCTTCTACTAACTTATATATATATATATATATATATATAAAGTATGTCTATTTGCTCTAGCCAGCCAGATCTTGCCCTTCAAATTTCAATAGATATATCCTCAATCGAATCGGTAACTTTATAATTAAATAGCTCTGGATTATTATCTGACCCTCAAAATAAGTAGTACAACGACAACTTACGTCCAATATCAATCCCATCTCAAATAAAAGTATGGATGAATGAATGAAATTACTAGTAGTACTTAAATCACAGACAGCTAACGCCTCAGGTTGGGGAAAAAATTCAGACAAGGAAAAGAGAACTACTACCTGCTACACTGTTGACAGAAGCGTTGGGTCAAGCCGGCAGCAATGACGGTAGAAGCTTTAGAATGGAACTCACAGACCTTATGACGACGGTGATAATGTTTAGAATGAGTAAGATCAGCATTACAACCTTCAGCCTGACACCTTGCCGAATTACCCACAAGACCACCACCGCCACCGTACCCTCCTCCTGCGCCTCCTCCTCTACCATTCCCACTACCGCGACGATAGAGCCGGTCAACAAAGTCGTGATCGTCGGCAGCAGAGAAATAAGTCCGACCACCTAAATTAAGACCGATCCTATTATTATTATTATTATTATTATTAGCACTGCTGCTATTATTATTATTAGACGTCGTCGAGGAGTAATCCATGACTGTACACGGTTCTTGCTTCGGCAACATCATATTCATATAATTAGTTCCTCCAGCGGCCTGATGGTGTAGCTGTGGTGTTGACACTGCAGTCAGTGTTTCTAAGGAAAGCATCGGCGGTGTTAGTGGTAAATTTGGATTAGTATTTGGGTAGAAATTAAGCCGTGGGTCCGGGAATGAATGGAACTGAGGAGGAGGAGGATGAGTGTTTTGGTGGTGTTGGTTGTAGAAGCCAGTGGTGTTGTAATGTGAGGAGTAAGGCGAGGAAGATGAGGAGGTGGATGAGGAAGAAGGGGGTAGGGTTGTGTTGTGGGTAGGATTGGGATCGTTGAAATTAGGATTAGAGGTTGAGAATGGGTCAAAGAAGTAGCGACCGGTATGGTCGAGGTCGGAGTGGTGGTGGTGGTGGGTTGTTGTTGTGGCGGCGGTGGTGATGGGGTTATTGGTTTCATCGCCGGTGAATATCATTGGAGCCGCGTTTCCCCATTCATATTCTAACATGTTTTTTTTTTTTTTTCTTTCCCCCTTTATGTGGGTGCTGTTTAGTTTCCTGGAATTCAGAAAGAGAAAGTTGGGTGGTGAAAAGCACTGCTTTCTTGCTGGAGATGAAGTGGTGGAGCCAAATAAAAATGAAAATTTCAGCTTCCTTTTTTTTATGTGGATAGAAATTAAGAGATGGAGGGGGAAGGAATAAGAATAAAAGGAGGGGGTTAAAAAAAATGGGGGGAAATTAGATTAGGAGGAGGTGTGGTGGAGGAGAAGAGAAGGAAGGAAAGAATTGAAGGAACATGTCGGAGGGAAAGGAGAGAAGAAAGAATACGGTGGTGATAGATGACGATAGACGGAAAGACATATAGATAGCTCTTCTCTCTATCTCACTCTGGATATATATCCCGGTCCGGACGTCTGGATCATATGTTGTGGCCAACTAACTGATGTTAAAACTTGACAGCACTCAAATTATATTGCTCTGCTTCTTATTTCCCTTCTTTTGTTGGCCGGGGGGGGGGGAGGGGGATTTTAGGGAAGGAGGCGTGTGCTTCCTTATACCTGTAACACCCAACACTCTTTTAACTAAGATGGCTCAATCAAGATTGAGAAAGAGAAGGGGGAGGGAACCTTTTCTTTTGTAGCTTAGTTACCAAAATAAAGTGGCGTGTATGGGAAGTATTTCCGCTTCAGATCCTCTGTACGAAAAGACTCTCTATATATATAGTATACAGCTCTAGGGAGGGAGGAGGGAGGAGGGAGGGAGGTAGATGATGCTCATGTGCAGTGGAGGAGGAGGAGAGGGTCAGATGGAACTTAAAACGAAGGAAGGTCGAGAGGAGAGGGGGGGGGGGGGGGGGGTCTGTTGTTGAGTGTTGAAACTTGATACTTTGAAAGTGAGGGAGGGATGACTGGATGAGTAGTAAATGACCAGGCGGCTTGCTCAGAAACCAACATTATTGTTTTCTCACTCCTGTTTTTTGCTTTTGTATTTCCTCCTTTCTCTTTTACCATCTTCTTATCACCTCACCGTCCCTTGGGGCAGTTATTAATTGGTAGGTGTTATGTTATGGGAGGATAGTAACTCTCTCATACACTTGGTGGGTTCCAAAAATAAAGTCCCTCAAATAAATTTTAATTATTAATTTTTTAAAAATATATTAGTATATTATAAGGTAACTATATAGTATATCCATATTTTTTTTTAAATATTTTATTAATTTATACTCTTTTTTTTAAATAATAATAGTTTTAAAATTATGTTTATACCATTCATTAAAAAAAATAAATCATTTAACGTATATATACTTTAAAAAAATAAGGATAAAAATAAAAAATAAATTTTAATTTTTTTAAAATAACTTTTTTTATACAAAAATTTAATAATAGAATAATATTCTTTTTGATACAAATAAAGTAATTATTATATTTATATTTAAAATATTTTTATATCTTTAATCTACATATATTATTAATTAAAATTACTCTCAATTTTTTTTTCCTCCGTAAATTCTCATATATATGCAATTAAGTATATATCGTACAAGATATACTCGGGCCGGCGGAGATATGACACGGACGTAACTCTAATGAAAAAAGTATTTACAAGACGACAAAGACACGAAATATATAATTATTTTTTTTGTCGAGGATATTAAGGTATGTTGATGGGATAATTAATTGAACAGGCAGGATAATTAACACGTTGCACATAGTACATAACTATTTCTTGCTATAGGATAAATATTACTTAGAAAATCTCTTGAGCAATTAAGATAATTATCAATCTTACATGTAGTACAATCACTTTGTTGTTGGCTAAAATAAGCACCATATTTTTTATTTTATTTTTGTGGATGAATCTTTTATCTTATCCGATACACTCTCGGCTATGTATTTTTATCACGACGGCCTTCTTTCCCCCCTTTCCTTCATCCCACCGATGTTGCTGTACGCTTCCGACAAATGACCGAAACAATCACCTCCCTCTCCCTCACCAACACAAACATTACGCAAATGTTTATATCTTAGCTGTTTGCATGTTACACGCACACCTATGATGGACACTCCTGTACGTCCGCTCCCCGACTTCCCTTTTTTTTTTTTCCGATGAAAACCGATTTAGTTAAGTAATTGTTCGATCTCGACGAGTGTCGTGCATGTCTAAGTAATGCCCAACTCAACTCTGTCCCATGTTGTTTGTAAGCTACTCTCAATATGTACGTGAAAACAAGCTTAAGGTCAATTTTATATCAAAAGTAAATCACTTTTTTTTTTAAAGTACAATTTGCATGTGTACCGTTACCTTTATTTATTTATTTCTATACACACACACACACACTCAAATGTTCTCTCTATTCTGAGAAATAAAAATTTACACATTTGAAAGATTATGCTTAACAAATTAAAATATCTAATGTATGTTATGTTCACATACGAATGAAGTATTATTTTGTAAATTGCCCTAAAATATATATTTACTGGAAATTAATTGGTTATATATATATATATATATATATGCGCGCGCTCATTTAATGCATAATTTTTCACATATCAATTAAATATAATGACATAATAATATAAATAATGTAACTTCAGCCTTTTTTTAAAAACAATAATAATAATAGTTTTCAAACCCATACAGACAGTTTCAAAAAGCTAACTTATGATAGTTGTCTGATTGGACTTGGGCGCCCGACAACCTAATTAGCTTAGGTTTTAGACCGGTACTTGTATCCTAAACTCAAACTTCCAATCCTAAGTATAGAAAAAGAAAAGTTTATCGGGCCAATGAAGGATACATATACATGCTAGATCCTATGAGTCTGTTTGTTATGATGCATACGTACGTACTCACGACAACGCCCTACCCTCAAATCATTTCATGCGCCTATTAAATATTTCCTCAATTATTCTTCTCGTATTGTTCCGGTACGACCTCTGCATCTTTAATTTCGAAATACCCAAAAATAAAGTTGCTCCTTTGAGCAGTGACTATTTGATTTGGGCGTTTTATTTGAATTCTCATTAATTGTAGTCAGTCGGGGGGGGGGGGGGGGGGGGCACTTTTCCTATAGCAAGCAAGCATGAGGGAGCAAAATATGTTTGTAAACAAACTCCTTATTGATAAGCGACTTTTGCAGTACAACAAAACCTTTTACAATATCAAAGCCCCCGTCATGTCAGAGCTCCAACAGAACACATCAAAGTCGTATATGGTCCAGAGACGCAAACAGCAGGGAAGAATTATTCAGCCTATGCTGCTGTTAACTTCGTTTTTTTATTACTGTTTGACTGGTTACTTACTCTCCGCCTATTGAGGTTCGGAGATTATCCTCTCCCTTCAACTTCAAGCACGATGGTATTTATATTCTATACACACACACCCTCTCCCTCTCCCTCTCCCTCTCCCTCAACAGGAAAGAGGAAACCACATGTAAGGTAAAAAAATTAGTATCTGAGAAACAATCACGGCATTTGGACCAAAAATTACCATTTAGATAACACACAGTACGACCGTGAAAATCCTACTACTTATACATCGTTCTTCAAATACTCGTTCACTAAACCAATTTTGTAAGCAAATTAAACAAGTTGACAAACAATTATAAATGAATTATATAAAGAGAAAATTAACCAAAAACATAAATTCACCACGGTGGATAGTAGTAAAAGTTAGTGCTCTACTAATAGTCGGAGGATAGAAGGGGCATCTTCACACATTGTATTGCTTTATACGTGATACGATAATATCATTGACAGTCAGACAGAAAAAAAGGAAATGGATACGAATCTACGTCGTACAAGCTTATGATTCGTTTTGTGCTGTGTTCCAGCAAAAACCCGCAAGGGTAACATATAAAAAAATGCCTCCAAAGCAAAGGTGTACTAGATTCTTAAGTGGGGGTTGAAATTTCTACCGTCGATCGACAAGTCCTAATGACCGCAATGCCCTCACATCGACACGCGTACGTACATAAAATCGAGTCGGAAGGCTAACAGGAAAGGACGGAGAGAAAGAAGGCAGGCACAAAAAGAGGTGGGGGCCCACCCGGGAGCAGGAAATGACACACGTTGACCTAACACGTACGGAAACTACCTACTGATGTCAGAGCCTCAGAGCTCAGAGGAAGATATACAGTGTAGGATATATTATACTACCGGCAAATAATAGCATTTCATTTCATAATAATGTATGTGAGAGAGTGAGAGAGAGGGAGGGTGTCTCTGTATGAGTGTGTGTGGACTATTCAAAAGCAATAAAAGGGCTCTCCCCCGACGTTCAACCTCGTCTGGTGGAAGCAAAATTTAATGCGGATTGGCGAGCGTTAGGCTGGTTTCTACTTTTTGATTGGGTGGTTCAAACTACAAACAGTCTCATTTAAAATCACGAGGGGCAAAACCGTCTATAGACAGCCACACAAATGGAGGTGTTTGAACCGAGTTGATGGACTATCTGGCACAGTCACCAGAACATCGAACAGGTGGTGGGGTTGGAGCACGATGTAAATTGTAAAGCGTAAACTATTGCTATCGGAGTCCAATCAGAATGCGTTACACACCCCCAGCATAGAGCATTATTTGCTTAAGGTCACTAACTCTCACCAACCAGAAAATACGAAAAGGAAATTTCAAGGATGGAGGCGCCGGGCTGGGGTGAAGCATAACTTTTCCTAGGTATAAAATAATGAACCTTAAGCAAGCAACGTAAAGGTATCAGTTAACACATCCCCCCACCCCATTCTATCCTGTCTTGTCAACATCAACTTAGCCTAAGCCTAGACAAGCCCCTTTCCATGATATAAACAAACAAAACAATCAATGAAGCCGCAAATAGATAAACAAGGAAAAAAGATGTACATAAAACATAATAATGAATTCCTCGGAAACACTAATCTCACATTCCAGGCCCCCACCCACTGCTACTGACAACAACAACAACAAAAGTAACCGGCCAACCCGAATTTAAGACGAGCTTCTCCTACGCACTCGGAAAAGTTAGAATGTATACCGTCCTTCCACATCCTTCCTTTCGCTTCACCTCTCTAAAGGCCGAGGATGGTACCAATTGCAGTGCAGGACCAACCTAGGTAGCTTTAACAAGTTCATAGAATGGATTTTACAGACTCATATATTTAAATACTCTGCGCTTCGTTGGCTGATTTAAATGGAAAAGAAGGTACGAGTACATATCTTAGGCTGCGGGTAGGAATAATGAGAATGATCCGATTTCAAATAGATAGATACATGGACAGGTGGCTGTTTTGATCCTACCCTATCTCCAGGCAGCAGCAGCGCTACTCCTGAAAAGCCCCTTCCAAGTTTCAGCACATGAATCTGAACAATACTTGCCATACCTCCCCTCTATCATCTCATATTAGAAAGAAAAATAATAATAAATAACACCCAGTCCGACACTTTCTATTCACGTCCGCCTTACTGGCACGCTCTCTCACCTGCCAAAGGAAACCAGATCGAGTAAGTTGTGATTACGATACAAATCAATCATTCCACAAAAACAGGGTAAAGACATGCAAGTCACCTTCAATTCAATGCGTTTTCACTTTTCAGTATGCGTCAAGAAAACAGATTTGTCAAGTTATTAAATTTAAACTCAGAAGGAGCAGGTTGGTTTTGTAGTTTTTTAGAAGTTCATGTCATTACTCATACTATTCTGCCAAACCTCTCACTCATACTACTACTCGGCCAACTCTTTTCATGCTAAGCATTTACCAATGGGGGGACCATTCAAAGAACAAGACAATTTTTTTTTGTTAATGTAGCAACCAACCCCAGTCAGCAGGTCCCTACTCGGCTACTTCCTAACAACCTTCAAACGGATTTCAATAAACAAGGGTAAGTTCTTATGCTGAACGTGGTACCACAGATTTTTGAGATTACAAGAACACACTGGAAGAAACTCCAGAGGAAAAATATGATAAAAACTGCTGCATACCTGTGGTCCAATAATAAATAGGAGCCCTCGGGGTCTCATCTCATAAGCACATTATATTATGTGGCAAACCGAAATGGTAGGAACCGTGAACTTGTATCCCATTATAGATCATATCAGGGAAAACGTTCAAAGAAAAAAAGGACCAACAGCATACTACAATGGCATCCGGACAAGTAAATGTTCTTCTCTGTTTACGTTTCAGAGAATCATTCCATAAGCATTTCCTGTCTAATTCTGAGTTTGATTCGGCCTAGAATCTTTAAAAAGAGAAGACTAATTTTATTCTTCCCATCGTAGCCTCATAATCTACATATAATAAAGAGAAATCAAATAAATGAATGCACAGATAATGCTTCCCTTTCATATGTGGATGATTCAAGGCAGGTCACATAGGAGAGCAGGGGATGTCATGCTCAGGTAAATAGGTTGTGTCACGTGGTTATGCCCGCATGTGGATTTCAGATCTAAGAAAGACTACCATATCAGCTTCGGCATGATCACTCTCATGGTCTCAACTTATGCAATGCCACAAACAAAGTTCAATTTGAAATATACAACCAGTCAGACTGGCTACAATCAATTTCAATCTGAAAATCAGAAAGGCAGACTCACTTTGCTTTGTCCGTTAATGTCACCATCGACCTGAGAACACCTGGACTGATCTTGTCAGCTAGAGCCCCTTTTTGTGAGATTAAGAGAGACTTGTCCTTAACATAACTTTGCAGCTTCTTTGACTCAAAGTCCAATTGATCTTGATCTGTATCATCATCATTGAGACATAGTGAATCAGTTTGCTCAACAAACAAAGACACAAGTGCAGGACAGATGCCACAAAAAAGATGAGGTAAAAGTGCACAACAGTTGCAAAGTAAAGAGAGATAAAATAAGTAGAAGTTAGCAAGGATATCACTTCCCAGACCATGTCAAATAGGGGAATTATACCACATGCTATCTTAGGCTATCATCCACTGAATTCTGCCCTGATATGTACCACATGAAACTTCTGAGGAGCTAATATCACACAACAAAATAAGCACACACACAAATGATACCTTCAATGCAGCCATAAGTGAAATCCCACCAAGTAAAGCAAGTGAATCATAATGATAGCCCCAGAAAAATAGACTGGAAAAACATGATGAAAACCAACAAGCACAATTTAAAGTTCAATAGGATGAAAACTAAATTTGCATTTCCCCTTAAACTGATTAGCTCTCAATTGATCAAGAGAAAAGGTGGGTAGATGATAATCAAAAAAGCCTGTGGTTTCAAGACTTAACATATGAAGAAACCTGTAGAGTGCTGAAGGCAAATTTAGTGCATATCATCCATGAAGCAAAATGAAATATATTCTCTCTTTTTTTATACATTATAAAGAGCCATCTTGAGTGCTGTCTTTCTCCACCAATCAACCTCTTAATGCACTTGGCTGATTTGAAGTTCAGAGACATTTTTTCTACCACTACTGCCCACACAAATTTTATGAGCCCAAGAAATAACAAACTTTAAAAGCAGCACAGTGCAGCTGATCTTAAGAGAAAAGTTTTATAGTTTCCTAGAATGCACACAAATTGATGACAAATGAAGATGATAAACAGCCAGCCTGTGTCATAATGCAACATTTGGACCTTGATTTATCTCATAAAAAGGTGTTGCCACACAAGAGAATACCTGCCCAAAAAAAGCTACTAGCAAAACTTGACTACTGCAGGAACTCAATGACAATGAATTTATGTCAACCAAAGAGGCCTCTAGAAGAACGTTGTTCTCCATTCACTGCATTTCTTTTTCTTTTCATTTTCCCTTGCTGGTTGAGTGGGTTTGTGTGTGTGATGAGGATGGCTAGATCATATGATTAAAAAGCCATAATAAACAGCAGCCAATTCTAAACAAACAAAAGATATTTACAATGAATAGCAAAGACATAGTACACAAGAAATTAATTCTAAAGGTTAAAGAACCAAGCTGAAGCAATGCAAGTTAATCCAAACATTCATACCATACTCATATATCTAAAGTAAAAGGAAAAAAGATTGAGCTGATGGCAATGTTAGTTAGCAGTATAACATAACCAAAATGGAGTCTTACTCAACTGGAACCCAACAGTCCAGTCACACCAACATTACAAATGAGTTATCAAAGCTTTGGTATAAGGGCAGCTGCAAAGTTTAAGGGTCCACTTTATTCATCTGAATTTTGCTAATCTGATATGAAAAAAAATCTAAAAGAAAAAAATTAGCATAGAAAGAGTTTAAGGATCTGTTTTTTTTTTCTTTTTTGTCTGAATTTTGCTAATCTGATATGAAAAAACTATTTGCAGATTTATGATTATTATTACTAATATTATTATTTAAGATATGATCTTATTTTTATTTTTTTGCTGAGATGATATGATATGGAAATAAGGTGATGAGAATATGGCCATCACTGCGTCCAACCCACAATGATTGTCCTCTATTATCATTTCAAAAGTCCAAATCAGTAGTCCTGATTTACTATCAAGGTAAAATTTCACCATCCCATGAGTAGGAATCACGACAAAAAATAGAAGCAAACAATTCTCCATGTAAGATACGGACAATCATATTTAATGGAGCCGCATGAGCCAGCTCAAGGAGGATCGAGTATGCCCTAAAACTGTACTCGGTATAGCTTAGTTTTCTTTTTCTATGTAAAAAATTTTAAAATTACCATTTTAGTTTTCTTGGACTCTTCAATGGTATATGAGCAGGCTCCGTCGTTAGAATTTAATCTTTCTAGCATTTTTACAGCAAGTTCTTAGACATCACATCTTATCCATTATTGTTGCTCGAAAAAGTTTCTACAGCCAGAAATATACATGTTTTGCAGAATTGCCTAGTTTTTTTTTCTTTATGGAGCACTGAGGGTTACCTTACCTGATTTTAAAATCATGGAGGATAAAAACAGCATTCTCAAATTATAGACGAGCTAGATTCCCCTTATTCATTACAGCGTAAACATCAAATATTGTATGGTCATGTTATTATTGAGTTGGGTCTAGTTGACTTGGGTTAGGTTTGGATCATTTAACTAACTAGAGTCGGGTTAGCTTGAGATTAAATAGTTTTATATTAGAATAAGTTTGGGTAGTTTTAACTTTTGGTTTGTGATGTAGAAACATTCTATGATATTGAATATTGATGTTTACGCTGTAATGAATAAGGGGAATCTAACTCGTCTATAATTTGAGAATGCTGTTTTTATCCTCCATGATTTTAAAATCAGGTAAGGTAACCCTCAGTGCTCCATAAAGAAAAAAAACTAGGCAATCAAAATAGCCAAAGTTTAGACTGCTGCTTCAAACGCATCCTTTAGATCCATACAATATTTATAAATAAAGTTCCTAATTGTTAACATAGAGACTATTTTATTGCTGTGACTGTCAGTTGATAGGTTCCTAATACAGTTCACCTGCAGATCAAGAAGTCAGTGCTCGGAGAAACTTCAGATGATTAATGTCTTAATGCATACAAACATGCCATACCTGCAGCATCATGTGCAGTAGCATCCACATCATATCAGAATTTCTTCAGTCAGTTAATTAAACTATTAAACAAGAAATTGAAATAGTTTGAAGCAATAACCCTAAATGAGTACAAAGTTCCCAGTATTCTTCATATACAATCCAAAGAAAGCTATTCGGTTGAAACTACAAAAGCACAGTGGGGAGAGAGGGGGGGAGTTCACTCCTGTGAGACTGATTGTCGTAAGCTAAAAGGCTAAAAGCAAGGGAAAAGAGATATATCTACCAAATGAATTGACCTAGCATGGCCAATACAGATCTGCGAAGTCACTTCTACTTCATTTATGCAAGTTAGTGAAAGATCAATAGTAACTAGCTATAAAAAGGAAGGCAAAATGAAGTACCTTTCTCTAAAATGACATGAGCAGCGTGAAAGGGAATCCTAGCAAAGACATCAGTCCCAGGGAACATCATCCACGTATTCTCATTTGGATCATGATTTCCACAGGTCGCGCAAATTTCTTTCACCAATTGCTTTGATCCAAGACCCTCAATCTCTTTCATAATGGTCTCAAAGGGCAAAGGAACACTAGTTTTTGTTGTCCGGGCCCTCTTCCTCAGAGCTGTCAGTGCTTCTCTATCCCCATTTCTAAACTTGTCAATCTCAACTACCTGTGACATGATTAGTTAAGCACAGAAGTACCAGACTGCATAAATTGGCATAAGAATATTTGTTGATGAACACAATTGAAATTTTAAAGAACAGGAGAAAACCAACCATTTTGTAATCTTCACTGACAGAAGCTTAACAATATGTAAATTTATTTATAAGTCAAAAAAAAAAAATCTTCAACATTTTGATAGCACACTTAACTCTGTGAGGGAGTGGAAACCAATTGCTTACAGAAATGAGAAACCTCACCTACTCAACGTGCATAAATTGTATAGCATATCTTCTGACTTTTTGAAAGTAAGTTAGGAGGCCAATAAATAAATCAATAGCTACATTCAAAGTGCTTGCCTGCATGTAGTCCGACCTCGGGTAAGTACAGAATGACGTCTTCAACAATCATATCCAACTACTGGTGTGTAAAACCAGTTGAAGCGACTCAACTACAAGTCTACAACTAACACAAATAAAAGGCAGTGCTCCAAAAACCTTTACATATCAAATTTCTTTCTCCCCTTCATTTCTCACATCAAAGAGAATGAAATAGAGTAGCTTTAATGCAAGAAAGAATTAGTAAGAAGCTGAGTGGAATAAATGAGTTGTATAGATTCTTTTACCCGGTGACGAGCCAAGAGCAGTTTCTCAGCTTCAATTTCAAGCTCGGCCAACTGCTGTTGGAATTGTGACATATGGTCATCCATAATTATCCTTAATGACACCTATATTATCAAGGGCAGGAAAAAAGTCAAATTATTGGAGATAGTAACATGTATAAAAGCATCACCTGTGAGGTTTAGACCAATGATTAAGGCTAACTCCAATAACCACGTTCAAATTCTTACCGGTCTCAGTATTATATCACCTTTACAATGATTGTGAGTTTGTGACCACCTATGCTATTATATACTCGCCTGCATAAATTTCCTATGAATCTAAAGATGCATAACAGAATCAGAGAAAACAAGCGAAAACAGAACAAGACGACGAGGTATTGGTACTCTCCTTTAATTTGAGGAAAATTTAGTCAACAATTAAGACTTCGTGTGAATGAGCTAGTTGTAAGAGGAATTTTACTTTAGGAGGAGTTTGTAAAGTTTTCAAATGAAATACCTACGTAGCCTAACATCAAGTTAATGCAATAATCAATATTAGCGGGATAAAAAGATGAAAATGAACTAGTTCACCTCAAGGTCTCGACCCCAGTTCTGGCTCCGGTTACTTAGAAATAAGAAAGAAAATTAGAGCGAGCAAAAGCATAGAGCACCTACAGTTGTTAGAGATTTAAGTGTAAATGTAAAAATCTTAGCAAAATAAATCATGGTAAAAGTTTTGGCAATCAACAAACGCATATTCGAGCCGTACAAAGGGATAAGCACTTACGAACGTACAATTCCGGAAAAGTGAAATATCGGATTAGTTGCCGGACGAAAAATGTATCCGCTGCCGCTAGAAAAAGATTCACCGGATATATTTAACAGAGAACAAAACTTCCAACGAGCGATTGCTAACTGGAAGCAGCCGAGTTGGAATCTGATAGACAGTCGCGGCGCCGGAGGGGAGGAGTGCCGAAGGCGGGTTATAGTTGCGGACCTACTGCCCGTTTGGTAAATGAAAATAGGACTTTGGGAATTAAAGAGGGAGAAGGGGAATGAAAATTAATAAGCGAAAATTGGTTTATTTAGTCTCATTTTTATATTTGATATTTGATGGAATTAATTTAGAAATAATTTGAGAATAAAAGTTTTATTTGTTTGGGACGTGGGAATGGGATTGAAAATTTAGTTATAAATTGACAAAAATATCCTTCTTATATTTATAATATTTCTAGTTATATGTATATATATATATAATTAATTATTATTATGGTTTTCTAATATTCCATCTTGTTTTCCTCACCTTAATTTTATATCAGATAATATAACATTATATTAGATCTAATCTGATCCAATCAGATTAGATAATAGTAATTATTATTATTATTATTATTATTATTATTATTATACCAAATAATATTTACAATAATAATAATTACTATTATTATGATTATATTTATTGTAATTATAATTATTATAATTATTACTATATTTTAATTATAATTAATTATTATAATAATTAGAAGTATAATAAAGATAATAATTATAATGATAATTATAATACAGTTATAATTATTATAAAGATAATCATCATCATCATCATCATTATAATTATTAAGATAATTATTATAATAACTAATATTATTAATACAATTCTCATAATTATTAATATAGTTATTAATATAATATTAATAATATTATTCATATTATTATAATTATTAATATAATTATTATAATAATTATTAATAATATAATTATTATACTTATTAATATAATTATTATAATGATAATTATTATTATTATTAGCAATATTAATAATATTACTGATATTATTATAATTAATGTTAACATTAATATTAATATTAATGATATTATTGATATTATTAATATTATTACTATAGTTAATAATAATAATTTATATTATCATTAGTATGATTATTAATATAATTACTATAATAAATTATTATTATTATTATTATTATTGTTATTAATATTATTATTGTTATTATAATAGTTCTTGTTATAGTTCTTAATATAATTATTATAATTAAGGAGTGAAAATTATTATAATAAGAATAATAATTATGATTAATATATCCACGAAGAAGTACAGTCATTGTAGTGACCTTTCAATTGACTGCATTTTTAATTAAAAAAATTTGTAGTCTTAACTTTTTGCCTCTATAATAACAATCCACTGTATTGAAAAAATAGTCCACTGTATTGAAAATACAATCAACTAAATTTTGAACGATCAATAGTTTTTTGAAATTTTTGAAAATAGTTGTCGCAATTTGAAATATAAAGATCAGACTAATGTAGTCAATTGTATCAACAATATAGTCAATTGTTTTACATGAAAATGATTTATTTCTCATTTAAATAACTCCACTTTCTTCTCTTTTTAATCAAAGGTAAACATATTATATATCATATTTTAGTATTTACAATATTAATCATACATCCCTGGGATATAGTAACATAGAAAGTTACATCAAAAATCAGTAATCAAGTTACTACTACATCTGAGTGGCACTTTAAGTGCTTACTTGCGACTAATATCTACTTCACAAACGTAACTTGACCTTCCCTAGTCCAAAAAAAAAATACTAGGTGAAGATTACAAGAACAACCACATTCTTAATTATGAGTTCAACCCCCGTCAAATTAGTTGTTCCCGTTGATTGTAACTAACATAAAAAATCAATAGACATCATAACCATTCATAGTGGTAGCAAGCACAAGTGAAGATTTCCCATTTCATCAGTCTTTGTCACTAAGAACCCCTTTCAAAAATAACTAATTCAAATTATCGATCATTTGGCGAGTAATTGAGGCTTTAAAGTAATCGGGTGCATTAAGTAAGAGGTCTAGTTTTGCAACATCTTGACTAATGAGACAAATAACTTTAACAACTTCTTCACGAGTAAGACCAGGTAGTGTGCTTAGAACTTGGAACAGTTGATTTCTCTTAGACTCATTTTCTTTTTCGCATCTCTCGTGTTGGAATCTAAATCTCTCTTGTTCAAATTTAAATTTCTCCTGTTCGAATTTCAACCTTTTCTGTTCAACTTCTAACAAGCTTGCAATTGATTTAGATACTTGACCAAACTCTAGCTCAAGAGAATCCACTTCTGTATATTTTCTTTTTTTAGATTGCTTGGAAGAACTAGGAGTAGTGTCGATACCTTGATCTTGAAAAGGAGGTTCATCCTTAGGTTGGCTAGTAGCGCGAGTTTTGTTCATAGTAGATTGATCATCATTCATCTCTAATTGTTTACCGGGACCTTTAGCCTTTGCTCCTTGAGCAAAATCATTTGCATATATCTCACAAAGCTTATCATAGTGCACCATAGGCTTCATATATAATGTAGCAGATCCATCACGACTCTATATAAAAATAAGAATACTCATTATTTATTGTAACAAAAATACAACACAAATAATCAAAACTTTATTAATGATTGTTATACCTTTGCCTATTTGTTGAATACTTCTTTGTCTCCTGTCACCATCTTCTTCTCATCATCCCAACCAAAGCCGCTACCAAATTGTTGGATCTCCAAAATATATGAAAGTTGCTTTTCAAGAATCTTCACTTTCGATTTAATATGTGGATCAGCTTTCAACCCAACGTTGGGCATTTGCTTTTCAATCTCCTTCTCAATGTATGTTAAGTAACCAGACTTATGACCTATATCTTCTTTCCAACCAGAATGATTCATTTCATATAAAATGTCAATGAGTAATGCTTCCTCCTCTGTTGTCCATACTCTTCTTTCTCTTTTCTTTTGTATTCTTATATTCTCATTTGTCTTATCCACATCCTTAATACATAATAATATAAAGAATGTAAATATTATTGAAACATAAATTCACACATAAGTATTAATGCATATTAATGTATAAACAATGTCAAACAAATGTTGAATAATATAATTAAGTAGTGGAAATAAAAGTGCAATTTCAAACAACATTTTAATGCATAGTTTGACAAAAAGAATACAAGAAATTGAAGTACTTAACAATTTCAGGGAGGGAGGGGGTAAAACACAAACATCACTCAGTACGTCTTTTAGATCTCCAATCATCCCACATATCTTGAGCTAGCCTGTCCCTCCATTGAGTCCATTGTTGTGATGGTTCTGTAGAATCAATCACATCTTCATTTGACTCTTGTTGTTCTATAAAATCATCTAGTTGATGTTCTTATGAGTCAAAACTTATTTGTTGTCGGATGAGATTATGTAGATAGCAACATGCTAAAATAATCTCAATATGTGTATCAATAGGGTAATAAGAAGGATTCCTAAGTATGCCCCAACGTATCTTCAATAATCCAAAAGTCCTCTCAAGCACATTTCTTCCTGATGAATGCTTCATATTAAATTGAAATACCCCATAAATATTTATTTTAAGATATATTATTAAATAAGGATTTATTGGAAAATTAATTTAAATTATTATTTTATTTGGAATAATAGGGATTATTTAGGGAAAATTAATAGGAATGTATAAATATTTAAAAAAAAAGATTGGGCTTTTTGTTAATTAAAAAGAAGTTTAGGAGAAATATTTTTAAAAGGGTCCTAAATTAGCCTAAAAAGGAGGTTTAATATTTTTATTTATATATTCTTATTCTAGGTACCCAAAAATATTCGAAATATTTTATGCAAAATCCAAAAACCCTCAAATTTTCTTTTTCTCTTCTCTTCCTTTTCTCCTTTTTCCTTTTCTTCTTCTTCTTCCGCCGGTTGGGCCTGCCCGCGGCCCAACTCTCTCCCTTCCTTCCTTCTCCTTCCCTGCATCCCAGTGCCATTCGGCCCTCCATTGCAGAAGCGCGACGCAGTGTTTCGTCCCTCGATTCGCTGAGACGCCGCGTCACGTTAAGTGGCAATATAACCGTTGTCAAACCGGCAACACGACGCAGCGTTTTGCCCCTCTATTCGCAGAAACGCCGCGTCTCGTTTAATAACAATATAACCGTTGCCAACCGGCCGGTTCCCCCTCCTTTCCTTTTCTCCCTAGACCGCCGGTCCACCCGCGATGTCGTCTTCTTCCTCGCGCAGGCATGCCACCTCGCAGCCTGCACCGCCGACAACCGCCTGCTCCGTCCGGCCATCCTCTCCTACCATCCCCGTCGCTTTCTTTTCCCATTTTGACCCAACCTACTTGTCCTTCCCCTCATGCGTACTACCCCCTTTTCTTCTCCCCACACCGAGCCAAACACACCCTACAATTCGCAGGGCATGTGCCGCTGCCACCGCCGGTCGGTGACCTGCCGCACCTGCCCCGTGTGCCCTCTCCCTCCTTCGTCGTTTTCCCCCTCCAATTAGCCTACAAATACCCCCTATTAGCAGCCATAGCCGGTCTTCTCTTTTCGCAAAGCCCAGAAACCCTTCCCTAGCCGCCGCTCAAACAGTCGAGCTTTCCGCCACCGCTAGTGATCGCCGCAACAAATGCAGCCCACCGAAACCATCCCCGCACCCTCCTCTACGAAACCAAACCACCACCACCCCCTGATTTGCCCTGCAAGTGCCGCCCCAGCCGTGCAAAGTCGCCACCTCGATTAACCCTCACCAACCCTTCGCCGCCCTCCGCCGCCAATTCAGCCCCACCAGCACCTCCTCCACCCTCCAAAACACCCAGGGAATCTTCCCCTACCTTCCCATACCACCATCTCCCCCTACCTCCTTCTCCTCTTACCTCCCCCATCTTCCCCCACCTTCCACCACCTTCAGCCGCCGCGCCAACCACCATGCGCCACCACTCCTAGCCACGCCACCACCCTCATTCCACCCCTCCTCACCTACTGCATCTTCCTCCACCTCAAACACCCCTCTATCCCATCTCCTTTAGCCTACACATTGATCTTTCCACCTCTCTTCCTCCTCCACCACCACCGCCGTCGCCGCCTCGCGCCGCCGCCAGTTCCACCACTGACCTTAGGTGGTTTTCCAACTTCCCCAGCCCCTAAACTATTTTTTATAAGTGTTAACAATTTTATCTAACATTAATGGTATTATCCTTAATATTACTATTATTATTTTTTTTACATTATTAATATTATTATGTATTACCCTTTTTTCTTAACCTAATTTTAGAAAATACTTATAACTAGGTTAAGCTAATTAAAGGCTACAACTTTGACATTAAGATAGTTATCACTATTACCACCACTACTACTACTCTTATTTTCATTATTCACAACTTTAGTATTAATATGGTTACCTTATTACCATCATTAGTATTATTATTGTTACTACTACTACTACTACTACTACTACTACTACTACTACTATTTTGTTGTTGTTGTTGTTGTTGTTGTTGTTAGTACTACTACTATTATCATTGTTAGTGTTATTTAAACCAAGTTGACATATTATCATTTTAAAGAAGAAGAATACTCAACTTTAGTATTTTTACCATGTAATACTCAAGTATTACTAATATCATTCCTAATGCCTTTGTCACTAGCATTATTAGTTACTACTATTACTATTACTATCCCTATTATTATTATTGGTACTAGTATTAGTTTATTTCTATTAATGTGACAAAAGCATTTGAACTCTTATATTATTATTATTCAAAATATAACTTTTATCATTATTATTTTTAGGAATATTTGTACTTTTTGGTATTTCAATTATTATATTATTATTTTAACCCTAACACTATTATTAGACTTAGCCTTAAAAATGCTAGGGTTTCTATCACTATAAGCACTAGCATTTCTATTAGTATTACTATTATCACTATTTGACTATAATTAGTATCAATACTATTATTAGAAGGATAAAACTAATAGGTTTAATAATATAAGTGTAGCAATAAATATTAAAATAAAAATATTTTTGACTAGTAATATTTAGTAGACTATTTTTAAGATAAAAACTCTAGTTTTTCGTATAATACTCTCTTTAATAATAATAATAATCCTAATCTTAGACTAAAATAAGGGATGATGGTACTTTTGAGGGAAACTAATACTTAGTATTTTTCCTTTTATAGGTGAACCTAACCAAAACCCTAAGGAGTTGTAGGAGCGTACTCCAAGCCCGGCGTCGCTTTAGGTAAGGATGTAGCTAAGACCCATGTGTGTTATGTGACTTGTATGCCTTGGATGCTTTATATTTCATGTTATATAATGTATCGTATGATTTTCCTTAACTCGTCTTATGTGCAGTGCAGCTTGGAGTTGAGGTATGCTTTGTATGTGTTCTTATGGCATGAGTATGATATGTATGTGTGGTGATTGTGGTGTGATATGATATGGCTCTCTAAGACATGCATGTTAGGACAAATGATATTATGATATAGGAAATGAAAGGACAAAAAGAAACAAATGGGAAGTGAGATGCTAAGGGGGATATGAGGTTGACCAAAATGAACGAGAGATGGGAACCATGCATGGGAATTCTAGGGTTTGCATGGGGACTTCGAGAGTTTGCATGGGATGGATAAAACTTGCATGGGGGTGATCCTTACGTAAGAAAAGTTGATTTAGGGTGTAAATAAGCTAAGGGGAGAGTTGTGGAGTGATTGGAGACTTGTGATGAAAAATAGTACATAGGTCGGTGTAAGGGTGTATAAGGGACCCGATTAGGGTTTTGGGAGGAAGTAATAATCTGGAAATTGTGGAAGTAAAAATGATTAAGGGAGAGTGGAATACGGGTTAAGAATGGGAATTTATTTTGTAAGGAGTGAGTATGGGTGCCATGGGAGAGAAGGAATATTGAGTGAGAAAAGGGAGAGGTTACTTGTGGAAGAAGAAAGGTACTAGGGTTTGAGGTAGCTAACTAAGTTTTTTTTTCAGACATATGCGAAGTCGAGAGGTAAAGTGACATGTTTGGGGATTAGATCTAATTAAGGTGAGATGTGGGGAGATGGATGGAGCAATGGTTGTGTAAGTGAGAGGGAGTTAGGCCACATAAGCCTAATTAGGGTTTTCAAGGGAAAACCCTCGAGGGTGATGGTAGGTAGAGTTGATGTCATGAGGTGTTGAGCCCTAACCCGCACCCTTAGGAGTTAGGTTTTCATTAAAGGGTAAGTGTCAAGGGAAATGGATGTCGGGATGTGAGTTAGTGGGCGCCGAGTCCCAAGATATGGGACGGGCCCTCTTTGGGGAATGATTATAGCTGGAGTTAGTCATGCATGTCTAGGGCGGAATCTGTTGAATAAGATACGATAAAATACTAATCATGTAAAGTGGAAGAGTACTAAGCCGGGGCCAGCCGATCCACCGGTAAGGAATAGTGGTGTGGACTATTGTCCCGCAAGTGACCGATCCACCGGCGAATAATAGTGGTGTGGACATTGTCCTGCAAGTGACCGGCCCACCGACAATAATAGTAGGGGATCCCGAGCTCAATAAACCAAACCCTAAGTTGTTAATACACGTAAAAGATACTAAGTACTTACAGTGGAACACCGTGAGAGTCGGGGCCAGTCCGATCCACCGGCATAAAATAGTAGTTAGGTGCGTTCTGCCCTATAAGTGACCGATCCACCGACTATAATAGTGGTTAGGTGCGTTTTGCCCTATAAGTGACCGATCCACCGGCTATAATAGGGGGGTTCCCGTACTCGCATGGATTAATAAAGATTATGATGTGAATCAATTATAGTTACCAGAGATCTAAAAGAATAAGTCTATCCGGACCATAGCTAGCCTTTATCATCTGTTTTACTACATGTTGTTCATATGACTATGCCATGTATACTATGCAGTGTGTTTTTTATGTTAGCCTTAGTGCATCTATTACCTTACTCAGTACGTAGCGTACTGATCACCCGTTTCATGGGTGCTGCTCATTCCCACGAGCAGAAGACCCGTCTGAGCTTGTGCAGGTAGGGGATGATGTCTTCGATGCCTACGACACCTACGAGGCATCGAATGGGGCTGAGCGTTGAGCCTAAACCTGACTTGGGGATCGAGAGCGACTCGGCCGGACTCTATTTCCTTTATTTGACCTTGTATTATCATATTTCGTTGTGTTATCATTCTATACTTTATGTTTTGAAAAACTCTAGTCACGTACTCCCTGGTTTGTAACCCTAAATCGCACTCTGATTTCTGTATGACTTGTATGTTTATTTATGATTCGTGTTTAATGTTAACTTTGTTTAGCCTTAACACTTAGTACTGGAACGGTAGGAGTGAACCGATCTGGTACTAAGTGTGGCGGTAATGCCCCCGAGTTTACGTTTTATCTTTTCGCTTCAGCTAAACCCTTTTAATTAAACGAACTTTTTCAGTAGTAAATTTGGGGGTGTTACATAAATAATTCTTATTTTTTAGTTGGTGGATTACGCCATTCTTGTAGATGGTAATGTTGACCTCTATATGGAGCGAGAAATCCCTCACAATTCTTGTATCCAACATCAACAAGGTAATGACAACCTATTACAAATTCTATATTTATATATCATCATTGGTAAATATTCTTTGAAATATTTAAAACATCTAACCATATGGAATATCTTACCACAAGGAACCTTAATACCATTTGGTCTTGATAAAGCATCTCGAAGTATCCTTCCATCCATTGCAGATCCTTCCAACCAGGTAATACATAAATGAATTGCATGTCTAGTGTACAAATACCGAGAACATTTGTTGCTATATCATTTTTTCTTGATCGATAACGTGGCTTATCAACAGAAGGCACGTTAACTTTTATATAGGTTCCATCCAAAGCACCTAAACAATTCTATAATACAAATTGTATGTTTATTATAAAAAAATTCAAGTTTATAATAAGTCAAAACTTCTATGTCACAAATTATACAATTTGAAAATTTACCTTAAACCACTTCCACCTTTCATCCGCACAATCATCATTGATTGGTTGTGGCGTCTTAAGCAACACTTGCCAAAGCTTTAAAATTGCTCTTAAAACATCATGAAAATGTCTACTTATTGTCTCTTAGGATCGTTGAAAATCAAACTTTACTTCTCCATTTTTCTCATCATATGCAACTATGTGCAGAAATATTGCAGCCATTTCTTCCACACTCATATTTCTAGTATCTCTTAAACCACCAATTTGTCGGACCAAATAGCACAAAATCCCAAAACAACGTCTATCCATCCGAAGTTGCTCAATACAGAAGGTATCACTTCTACCTATCATGTTATATAAATGTTTCTCCCGAATATTTGGATCATACCAAGAAGGCTCCCCGACCATCCTATGCCTACGCCGCCTAATCAAAATCATCAACATAACCATATGGACATATAATATTAACAATATTTTCATCCTATGTCGTCTCAAGATTGAAAAGTTTGATGTTTTTCGGTAGACAAGCCATGGCTGTGAATAAAATTAAAATAAATTATATATCATTTTCCATGTGTGTGTGTGTGTATGTATAAAGCAAATATAGAATATAGACACATAATTCACATATACAACAACAACAACAAAAAACACAAATGATTAGCATCTACAATACATCAACACTAAAGCACATAATAAGGAAAAAAAATACAAAACATTAAAGAATATACACACAACATATATTCATTAGTATAATTTTTTTAAAAGTAATTTTTTTTTACCTCATCCATATTGATATCTTGAATGGTCGTATCACTTCTTGTACGACCACTAATGCCATGTTGATTAATATGTTGAATATAAATATCCAGAAAGATGTCGGACTTGACATACTTCAACATTTGTAACATTGATCGATCATCATAAACTTGATCTATACCAACATCAAGACTATAGCCAGGGATAGTATAGTATAGTTTGTCACCATCATTAAAACCTACATTTCTGGCCATGTCTACTATTTCAAAGTATGACATTCTATTGGTGTCATTATTTCGGAAGAAAGAGACATGCCCTCCAACATAAGTTAATATATCGTCTTCCGAAAAAGCGCCCCCATGATACATTCGGATAGTGAACAACCCTCCATCCATCTTATATACATCTGTCATTAAAATGAACCAAATCAATATATACTTAAAATAATCCACACACACATACTTCGAATATGCATAATTATTTTAATCATAGTAGTTAACAATAAGAAGATACTATATCAAATAATAAAACTACCATATGAATAAATCACATGAGACAGAACCAAGAAAACTACCATAATCATTTTAATTTCAACGATGTTATCATCTATCACAAGTAATTTTGTCTTTCTTACTTGTCATATATTAGGTAATGAATGGTGAAAAAAGAATTTTTGGGGAAAACAAATCTAGCTTAGAATTGCGATTAAGTCTATTGATGGAATAACAAAGTTTATAATCTCTAATTTCAAATTTTCATAAAAGATTGTTGCTACATGTGTAACGACAAGTTATATACAAGCTAAATAATACTAATAACTAATTGAGTTTATCTATATTTAA
Source organism: Tamarix austromongolica (assembly GCA_039764185.1). Classification (NCBI taxonomy): domain Eukaryota; kingdom Viridiplantae; phylum Streptophyta; class Magnoliopsida; order Caryophyllales; family Tamaricaceae; genus Tamarix; species Tamarix austromongolica. The sequence continues at coordinate 15,748,201 of CM077819.1, forward strand.
GTAGCTAAGTACTATACAAGCTGAATAAGGAAGAAAAATTAAGAATATTACTAAGTACTATGCAAGCCGATTGAGGAAGAAAAATTAAAAATACTGCAGTAAAAATGAAGTGAGTTTAAGATCTATGGCTTGTTAGAGACCACTAATTAGTTCATCAATCGAAATTAACATATATGCAACTGTGATGCATATATTAGTCGTGCCCCCTTCTTTTTCTTAATAAATACTATCAATAATACAATCAATTTTTTTTAAATAAAAATAACTCAAACACCCATTACGAAATTATTAAACCTGCAAATGTCAAAGTAATTGAAACATCCAGCATAATATACTATGGTGGGTGATATGACGAACCAGTACAATATCAAATAGAGCACCATAAACAAACTAAGAAAAACGTAAAACTAATAATAAGATTAAAAAATGAAGAACCACTACACCCAATCCAGGTCTTAGTTCCTTTTTTTTTTGTTCCTAAGACAAAAGCCCTCTTCTTTGTTCTTATATTCAAACAAATTGATATTGGAAATTTACATCATTTTCTTTTTTTTTTTCCGTTAATGTTAATAAAATATTGAATGAATTTGTTAATAATAATGGGAAGTATTGCTTATTGAAAGCTGATACAAGTTAATTTAGGGATTCTTATGGTCTATAAATTACCAAAATTCAATTCAGAAAATAGAGAAAAAAATGAACAAAAGAAGAAGATGAAGAAATTTACCTGATTCAGAAAAGTACCGGAAGGAAGAGATGAAGAGGCGATCAACAAAAAAGAGATTGTACGAGCATGGAAGCTAGCCTGTGATGAAGAAGAAATGAAGAAAAAGGGCTAGAAGTTTTGTGGCGGTAGAGCAGCCTCTCTCGAAAGTTTTGTAGAAGAAAGGGCTGGAAGTTTGTAGAAATAAAGTAGGGTTTTATACTAAAAGATTATTTTGGTAATTTTGATTTTAAAGTTTAATTCCCACTATTATATTACCAGCCTCCCTCCCGGAATAAATATGTGAGAATTGGCTCTGTTAATTTTCATTCCCAATCCCTGCTTAATTTTTATTCCCTCAAAACAAACAGTGCATTATTTTAATCTCTGTCATAATTCCCATTCCCACACTTCTAATCCCATTAACCAAACGAACTACCAAGAGAAGGAGCCGGGACTGGTAGTCTGGTATGGTTGGGCGTTCGGTTACATTCAAACGGTCACGTGCACAGCAATGTGCTCCATTGTCCAATTTTGGATTATAAAATCGGGTTTGATGAATGGAAGAGTGGTGTACAAAGAATATGGCATTTTGCTTAAGGTCCTGTTTGGTTTGAAGAAAATTAAATGAAAAGAAAAATATAGAGGAAAGAAAATTGAAGGAAAGAAAATAAAAGAAATTAATTTTCTTTCCTTTGTTTGGTTATTGGAGAAAATTTTGTGGAAAATTAAATTTTTGAAAAATGTATTTAGTGTTTGGTATATAAAAATAAAATTCTAAAAAAATTTAAATGCTATTATTTAAATATTTTTATATATTTAATTAAAATTAAAATTTTATATTGATACATAAAAAAATTACATAAAATTTCTAAAAAATTTATAAAAACTCCATAAATCAATAATAATTCTAAATTTTTTTTTTATAGAACTATTCTATAATAGAATTAGAGCAAGCAATACTGAGAGAATAAGATGGACATTTGGGAGAATAATCAAAGGCAACTCACGTTATCCTAACAGATCCAGGCCACAGTCGGTTTGAAGGTTGGCTTATTGGCCGCAACCATTTCCATCAAACACATGTAATTCTACTTAACCTACAAATAAACAAATTGCACAACTTACGGACAAAAATAGAAAGGCTAAAAAAAATGCCCCAAACCAAACTCATTGCATCATAAACTTGATTGGCTCTGACTTCCAAGTTAGCAAATACTCCCAAGTATTTGATCCACTTTGCACGCTAGCATATATGAGACAAAATTTAGAGACGCCTGCTTTAGAGTTTGAGGCACCATCTTCGGCCAAAAAATCTGATTCTTTGTGGTATACGATAGTACGGAGAGGGTATCCGATGTGCAAACCTAAAGGGGAGCATCTTCCGTCAGCGGTAAAAAAGTAGCAACATTACAGGGATGCGCTCATTCAGCATCGCCGGTAAAATGAGCTGAAAACTGGGAGAGCTGATCGGGGCTACTCTCGTTGAGTAATGCAACATCGACTGCTTCGTATAACTGGAGCAAGCATTGAGAAGCCACGGCATCGGATGTAATTCCTTTACAGGATCCTAAGAAACCAAGCAGCTGCACAAGGCAATAGACGGCGTTTAAAAATGGAGGCGCGGGACGTCCATCGATCTTCAATCGAGCAAAAGAGGTTTGAGGAAAAATTGAAGGATGATAACCTCGAAGAAAGAAAATGGAAGCAACGTAATTGATGGAATGATGAAAAATAGAAAGGGAGACAAAATCAGCGTCGGTGGCGATTCGAATCGAGGTAATGAAGTCGAAGAAAAACTGTGTGGGTGCGTGTCTGTGCGTGAGAGAGAGAGAGGAAGAAACTTTTCGAGTTTTCTTTCCTTTTCCTCTATTTCTATGAGGAAAAAAGTGCTATCTATTTTTTCTAACTTTTTTCTTTCTTATTTTGTTTACTCAATTTTTTCTCATCAATTAAATGGATAAAATTTATTTTCCATCTCATTTTCTTTTCTTTCTTTATTACTTTTAACAAAACAAACAGACCCTAAAAAAGACTGAAACTAACCTTGACAATTTGATCATAACATTGGAAAAACTTGTAGGATGTAATAAATTTACTTAAAGTATGTTGTGAATTTTGCAATATCAAAACTAACCTATATTAAACACAAATATAGTTTTGCATGTTAGTTGTAATCTTAGAAAACACTTTATATGATACTTTTGAGAGAATTTAGTTAGAGTACTTGTCTCAATGTTTCAAATCAATTAAAAATAGTTACGTATGTGTAAAATTCCAAAGATGTATGAGATTTTTCCAAATATGTTATGATTATTGCATATTCATAAATAGTATAGACAATTATATCATAAAAGAAAATATTATAAATAACCATCATAAGAAAACATTATTTAAATATAAAATGTAACAATTAAGATTTAGATAGTCCAATTAGAAAAAAAAAAGTAAATGAAGTTTCATTATTAAATTATCTGTTGCTATCATATTTTTTTTCTTTCAAAAATTAGATCTAAATACATATGAACAATTTTGGGACCCTCACACTAGGAGTCATGCAATTGACCAAGATGACATACATATAAATGATACTTGTCTCCACAATACTATAAACTCTAGACTCGTCAAATGAAACATCTATTCTCAACAACATAAACCCTTGCTAGAATGATGTATGTTTCTAAAGTTGATCATGTTAAAAAATTTATTAGGTAAGGTCAACAAGGTTAGGTCCACCAAATCATGTATGACTCCTTATTGGTATATAAGTTGTACACTTGTTAAAATTTAATTAGTCAAATTGAGCAGATTATCAATCTTTATAGATTAGTATGGTACATCTAAGAGTTGCTCCTTTATAGTTTGTTTGGATTAAGGCAAATCAAGGCGACGATAAATATTAAAAATTAACTTAGGTTAAGGGAATGAAAATGAACCAGAGTGAATGTTTTAAAATACTATTTAATTTATATTAACCTAAATTAGGAGAACCGAGTGAATGTTTTAAAAATTATGATTGTATTCAAGTAAATGATGGTTAAAAAAAATAAAACAAATAGAATTTATACACTTGTATTAAATAAATATGTTCATTTCACAACAAATAAGCTAACACCTCCACCACCACCAAACAAACTCCTCCTCCTTTTCCTCCACCATCACCACCATCTCCCTCACAACTCCACCACCTCATCCTAGTTTCATAGCTTAGGTCGTTGAAGACAGATACATAGAGCTATTTCAGACATTGGCTCCAGAACTAACCATATAAGTATTATAAAAAGAAACAGTGAGCTAGGAATTACAAATCATTAAATAAGCTTGAGGATCAGCATAAGAACAACTTCTGTTGTCTCTATCGATACGGTTCCTCCGAAACTTAATCAACATAATCAGTGTGACAAAGAGTAAGCCAGGTCTCTCTCTTCAATGAGTTCTTTTGCGGTTGCATCCATCTTTTTCCTTGAAAGCTCGTCAATCTTAAGCCCTATTAGACACAACCATGATTAGTAATAAAAACCCAATGCAAGCAATTTGGAAAAACGCCGTGCGCAACGAGCACCTAGAAAATAATTATGATCCTTCAAGTCATCAACTAGTTATGTGGTATTAATCTAGTACTTAAAAGTATGGGTGGAGTTAAAGGTTTCATATTCAAATACTCTTTTATTTATTTATTATGCGGGTCCTTCAGCTCACAAACTAGTGAGCTGGTCTACATACCTACTACAACCATAGACTAAGTCAATATAGAGCACATGGGGTCACTTGACCCCATGTAAATTCAATAGTTTATACTTTATAATATATATATAGACATATTATAAATATTTAATTTCATGTATTTTGTTGGAATTTTTTCATCTAGCTATTTTGACCTATGTTCAACTCTTGTCTATTTTTTTTCTTTACCAACATAAAGGTTTTCAAGCTTATATTCTACTTTTAGTTAATTATTATATTATATAATTTTTTCTCTTTATTTTTTGTTTAATATGTGTTACTAGATTCCTAGTACGTGGCTTGGAAATATACTACAAACTTCGTATTTACATTTTATTAGTATACCATGTAAATTTTTGTTTCTTTTGTCATTTTACTACTAGATTTTAATGGTATGTCTCCGCACATTAGTTAGTATAATGAGACTATAATTTAATTTGCCTCCATTAATAATGTGATTACCATTAATATTTTAAAAATTAATAAATAAATTTTATTGGAGACAATGGTATATATTATTATTATTATGCATAATATCAAATATATAATTTTATTAATTATATCCCTTAGGAATATTTATAAATATTTAAATATTTTTTAAATTAGTATTAATTTAAAAATATATGATAAATATTTATATTATTCGGTGTTATTAATTATAATTATTTCTAATAGTGATAATTTATATATACATATATAAATTTAATAATTAATAGGACCCCTTAAATTGTAATGTTCCGGCGGACAACTCATCCTCCCCGTGCCCTTTCAGTTAAAATCACAGCTGGTTTGTCAGTTTCGAATCAATGAAATCAACTACTGCGGCATTCACGGTTTGACTGATTTTCTGAACTGTCATTTGGACTAGGTAAATTGTGAGTTATAATTCCAGCTTAGATCAGGCCATGAACAAGACAGCTCTTTGATTGCGGGCTTAATAAATATACCTCTAATCTTGGTCTACAGACACATGATAAAATACTTCTCCCCACGTGACGATATCTGGTCAGAGAACATTACTAGGGAGAAATTGAAACTTGTCTAACCTACAGGTTTCCCCTTTTTCAGGTCAAGCCCAGCATCCCATGCCTTCCCTCCCCACAAAACCAGATAAACCCAATTTGAAAGAAAGTAAGCAAGCAAGAACTTGTAGCTAGAACTTTACCCTGCACAATAGACCATTTCCCATTCCGACATGTCACTGGAAAGGAGTAGATAAGACCAGGTTGGATACCGTAAGAACCATCAGAGCACACCCCCATGGAAACCCATGTCCCCTACAAATTAACGAACACACAAAAATAAAGTCAATAAACAGTTGCCGAAATATGATGGCATGAACATAAGCATGAAACTGCGTTTGGATTTAGCCATTAATTAATAGAAAACCTTAGGAGTTTGTGTAAACCAATCACGTATGTGATCACAAGCTGCACTCGCAGCAGACAAGGCACTTGATAGCTTTCTAGCCTTGATAATGGCTGCACCGCGTTGCTGAACAGTGGAGATGAACTCGTTGTTCAACCTATGAGAAGAATAAAAAGGGTCATCATTGTGGGGGAAAAAGAAGAACAGAAAAAAAAAATAGTTCCATCTGCTCATGAAAAGGCAAACTTAAAGATGCTTCATTCGACCGATACATTTCCACACGAGAAGAATATGCTTTCGTGGATCTGACGGTCTTTTTCTTTCCTTCTCTTCTCTTTTTGCACTTACATATTTGGTACTTGCAGCCAACCTCGTTTTCTGGTAATGCAACCTCTATGCATTACGTTTACGAGGGAGGGGGGTGGAAATCATCCAAGTATAACAGAGGATAAGGCGTTCGCTAATTATGAATGACATAACTGTGAAGCCCAACGCAACGAGGTATATCAAATTTGGATAAAAGACATTCTAAAGATACAAATGTCGGAACGTTGAAGATAAAGTTGGCCTATGAAATATCTGTCATGTTGGAAATTATGAAGCACGCATAGCCTACGTATAAAAAGGCTGGGTTCGACACTTTACCAAGGATCGTCACCCACAAGCTCCCGCAGCGGCTTCTCACCATTGCTTGAAGCAATGGTAGCATGGTTTACGTCTGGACATTGAGTTGATGAGTGGTTGCCCCATATAATAACATTCTTTACATCGCCCACAGGAACGCTAAGCCTTTCTGCAATCTGACCCAATGCTCTGTTATGATCAAGTCGAGTGAGGCATGTGATGTTTTCTTCTGGAATTGTTGGGCCAAACTCTTTCAAGATGAGAGCATTTGTGTTTGCTGGGTTGGCAACCACCAGCACCTGTTACAGAATGACGTCGTAAGTCAGTCAAATCCGAATTCGTAGTTTCATAGCCTTGGTGATTAAATAGATAATATGCGAGCTATGAACCTGTTTGAATGACCTGAAATGTCCAAAAAGACTTTCAATCTACAAAAATGGCAAACCAGATACAATGGCCCCCAAACCTCACCTTGCAGTTTTCATCAGCATGTTGCGCCAAAGCAGGGGCGTGAGTTTTATAAATGGACACATTCCTCGACATGACATCCTTTCTATCCATTCCTTCCTTTCGACGAAATCCACTAGCCATAATAGCTATATTTACATCTCGGCAAGCTTCAACCACATCGGTGGTCGCAACAACACCTGGTCAAACCTCACAAACATCTATTAAATATCGCTTACAATTTACTCAGATTTACCCGAGGTTAAACCGAAAGGCGGGGCCATACCCTCGAGTAGAGGAAAAGCAGCATCAATCAGCTCCATTTTGACCCCTTTTAGGGCCTCAGCGGCTGGCTCAATATCAAGCAAATGTAGAATCACAGGCTGATCTGGACCAAGCATTATTCCCCTAGCAATCATCGGAACCAGGGCGTACCCTACTTGCCCTGCGGAACCGATAACAAAATGTATCATTTCACACTTCCATAGGATATTGTCGATGCTACTACTACCATGTCACATTGCGGAGAGCTCTCCCGTGTGAGCCTCTTTTGAAAGGCTGGTATATATATACCAGACAACTAACAATATAGCTTCGTCCATCTTAAAAATTCATGGGTAATTTTGATTGTGTAAGCATCAATTTCAGAAAATCTATAGGAGATTGCCCCACCGAACCGAGTGGAGCCTCTTACAGTGCGGAAAATTAGAAGCAGCCCGCCAAAGAAATGGACAAAGAACATGAACATGCAGGATAAAGACAAATAAAACAAATAGAAAAGAAATAATATGAAACACAATAAAAACATGCCTGCAGCACCAGTAACAAGCACTCGAATAGGCTCTTTATCCCTCTTCATGAAGCTCCAAATATGTCTAATGATCATGTATGATAATCCAAAACAGCCCGTGAGAACCACAATTTTCTCAAGCAATTGTATATTCTCCATTCTCACCCAAAAATAAATAAATTAAAATAATGCCCTCAAAATAAACCGACAATGGACACCTAAATTCGAACACACGGAATATTAGACCTCCTCTCTGACAATTTATATGATCACGGATTCCCAAAAGCAAGAGAATCTGAGCAAATAGTTGCATGCAAGGTATTATGACCCAAAATTTTTGTAATGTAGCACAAGAAAGAAATTAAAGCATATTTATGGTCCAATCTTCGACACAAAGAAAAGCATACCGGTTAATCATGTAGTAGTTTGATAATAACTCAAGCAAGATTGAAAGAAGTGTACACTGCTTGGTGAAATTTCCAATATGAATTAAATAGTTAGTGAAAACGACGAGGGATTGACAAAGAGTAGCACCAGCGGCTTGTTAACAGAGAAAGAAAATGATAGACTTTGAGAAGGAGAGAAGAAGTGGAAGAATTACTTCTTTTATTTGATTGCCTGTGCTTTTGTAGTCATAATTACATGCCAAGTTCAAAGCTTATATAGCTGAGTTTCGGTGGAACTACATTTTGCTATTTTGTGTATCTAACACTCCACCACCAGGGAAGCTTGAGGAGGGAAACCAGTCCAACTTGGGAGTAATAGAATTGTGTAGCTTGAGGTTCTTTGTAAGAACATCCGCTAGCTATGAGGAAGTTGGAACATAAGAGAGAGAGATCAATCTAGCATTGAGCTGCTTACAAACATAATAACAATCAAGTTCAATGTTTTTCGTCCGCTCATGATAAATTGGATTATTTGCAATATGGTCGTCACATTTTTCTAGAACGAGTGCGATATTAGGAATAGACAACTTATGGAGCAACCATGTAAGCCAAGCTAATTCAGATGGAAAGTGTCTGAGGGACCTGTATTCATTTTCTTCTAAAGATAAAGAGACTATCAGAGTCACACTAATCCATGAGATCAAAACTCTAGGAAGCATTGAGGAGGCCCACAACATGAAACAATACTTTGCGCAACCGAATTTTTCGTCGCCAAACCTTTGTGCCACAAAAAAATGTCATCACAATTTTGTTGCCTAAAGCTCGTTGCCATTGATTAGGGTGACAAAAAAATTTGTTACCCTAAACCTCTTTTGTACGATTAATATTTTTTGTCACCCTAAGCCTTTTTTCTACGACGAATATTTTTTGTCGCATTAAACCTCTTTTATGTGACGAATATTTTCTGTCTCCCTAAGCCTCTTTTATGGGATAAATATTTTTTGTCATCCTAAGCCACTTTTGTGCGACGAATATTTTTTGTCGTCCTAAGCCACTTTTGTGTGAAGAATTTTTTTATCTTCCTAAGCTACTTTTGTAAATTGAATATGTTTCGTTGTCCTATACCTCATTATGTGACAAAAATTGTTTGTGGCCCTAGACCTTTTTTGTGCAACAAAAAATATTTGTTGCCCAAGACCTTCATGAGCCCAAAATCTTTTGTAGCCTTATTGCTTCTTTTGCATCAAAATTAAGTCATAGTATTTCTTTCAAGCTACAAAAATATTTTGCAGCTCGAATACCAGTAACTTGTATTCATAATAATAAATTATACTATAATTTAGTATCATTCATATAGATACTCCACCATATTTTATTATCCTATATATCATTCAAACCATGCATAGATTAAGATATCATTGTCCAAAAACAAATGTCATTCAAATGTCAAAGTATATGACACCACAATATACAAATTGACAAAATTCACATCCGATGGGTACCAAAAAAATCAACTATGCTAACTAGCTTAAGAGACCACTAAAAATTAGATAATGTTATCTACATTTCTACATATTTGGCGTCATAAACTATATTGCAGTGCCACAAAAAATGATCCAAGTTAATCGTTAATTTATGAAATAAAAAATATAAATTAATATTATAAAGAAATATGCAATGATATCTACTTATAATTGATTAGTTCCCTTCAACTAAAAGAAGGTGTAAGACATGTTACAAAAATTCCTGTATTTTTCCATCATGTATTTTTGGCACACCTCCTACCTCTTCTACACCACATTTCTAATTCAATTACAAGAGATACATAACATCAATGTCCAATTATACTAGTTGAAGTTCATATTAATAAAGTCAAAATCCAATAATCCTGTAAAAAGGAACATTGTTTCACACTAGTTCTTACTTCCTAGCGTAAGAAACAAAAACTTAGGTGGGTGGGGGGAATAAACAAAAAAAAACAAAGATTGACATAACATGGCCATGAAACCACTGCTTCAATTAATTTTTTTTTCAAAGACAACGACTTTATTTAGAATCTAACTCAACTTCATGACTCCGAAAACAACTTGAACATGAATAATTACACAAACAAGATTTGAAAGTTATACTAAGTCACTCACCAACAACTTCAGATAATGGAAGAGAACTAATATAAAAACTTTCGAGTAATGAAACTTGGCACGGTTACCTAGAGAGGGAATCAAACACTTCCTACCATGAATATGTTAAATATGAATATTTATTGACATGTACAAATGAATTCATAGAATTTATACAATAATATTAGTGAATTCCTCAGCAATGACTATTTGAAGTAAAAAAGCACCGATCAAGTTATAGGTAAAGAATGTTCTTAGCATTCCCAAATATCAAATTATTTTATGGCTAGTTGTAAAGGGCAAGTTAGCAACCAATAAACACAACAAACTTCACAAAAAGTTTTTAAAAAGGAGGAAGGTTATTCTATGTTCAAACATACACATGAATAAGGAAGGTATTAGTAAGGAAACAAAAAAGATGATTGTATGAATAAAATCAAATTGTATAATATGTTATTAGCAAAAATGAAAAGAAGAACTAACTAACTTACATTTTTAAGACTAAAGAAGCTTTTACAAATTGTATGAATTAGGGTATAATATGTCATGTTCTATGTCCAATCAAAACTCCCAAATGTAAAAGAGAACACATAACATAGTTCGAATACCCTAATTCAAAAATTCATCCATCTCAATTTTAAGAAAATGAATATCACATGTCTAACATTGGTACAAACTATAAATTTTGGTTCCATAATTTTTCCACACATATGGTGCAGAGTTCTAAAGTTCTAACTGTTAAAAATAGGAAGTTTTAAATGCATTAAATATACCTCATACTACTTTAGTGAGTTGTGAAGATTGTTGTGCTCCTAGAAAGCCTACAATTTGATCTCTTACAACTTGCATCATTTCATCCTTCAACTTCTAGATGGTCTCATCAATATCTGCTCTAAGTTTCCTCTCTCATTCCTTTACTTCTTCTCTTAACTTTCTCTCTCATTATTCGGTAGTTTCCTTCATCCTTTTCCATTTTAAGTCTTAGATTTTCCTCCCTTAAGGCATTTGAATATTTAAGCTCCTCAATTTGTTGACAAAGGCTAGCCTCAATTTCATTATCTTTTTTGTTCCTTAAAGGCACAAGTACAACTCCTAGATCTCAAACATAGCCAGAACAGTGCTCAAATGCCTAGGTATATGCTTCTTTCACACTGAGATAATCAACTCCATACAATTCCTCCTGCTTAGCTTGAAGTTCAGTCAACTTCTGGTATTTTGCATATGCACCATCTTCCCATGTACCATATTTTTTTCCTTATAATAATTAAAATCAACATTTCAAAAACCTTTACAAAGTTGTATAAATTAAATTATATTTAAGTACTTATTCATATCTAACACACTTTTTTGTCTTTTCCCATATTCTAATATAATTCGATTCTTACTCGGGCTCTTCGATTGAGTCATCATCATTTTCAGCTATAACATAATGCTCTTTTGATGGTTGATGTTTCTACATATAATGAATCAAGTGAATCTTTAACTAAAAGCACAAGATATCAAGAGTCAAAGTAGACAAGTCTCTGCATTTACGGTAGTAGTTTATTCCATTGCAACACTTTTCACATACCAATATATAGAATTGGCCAACCTTAGCAATTTTTTTATAGAACAACAACATTAACAACAAAAATAGAATACGAGTAGTAGAAAAAATTTCTTAAGTAGTATAATTACAATTTCATGAAGATAGCATGATGTTGACTTTCCTCCATTTCTAGGAATTTCAGTTTGCCTTGATTTATTTTTACAATTCACTTCACTAATATGCTACATGTGAAAAAACAATAATTAATGATTTTGTAACCCTTTTACATCTCATTAGCTAACGCATATCCATCAAATAAACTAAATTTATAAACCAGAGTTGAAATACATGTCATCAGAAACTTAAAAAAAATATAACATTTTTCTTGGAGGAACCCCAAAATTCCACCACAAACCACCTCCATACATAAATATTTATGATTTGAGGTCGGTTTGTGATAACATGTGACATTGAAAATCCATTAAAATATCTCTTTTTTAGCCTAAAATGCCATTGTCGATATAAAATTTTACATTGCATAGATAATGCTTTGTCAATATAATTGCCCTCCGGAAGTCTCCACTCAGTCTAAACCACATATAAATATCAAACCAATCAATTGATTATAAACAAAATGAAACATGTAACTAATATTCTTAACTGAAACATTAGCTTTAATTTTTACCTTTATCTTATTGAAAAGCCTTTCTTTTATGGTAGGATCCATATGTTTCCAATTTCTACGCATAGAATTCAATTTTCTAAAAAAATACATTTTATGAGAAATCTTTGTCAAAATAGAAAATAAGAAAATAGAAATAGAATAATAAAAATTAGTTTTACCATGAATCAAGTGGACATTAATATTTTTACCCACGCTCCCAACTCCATGATGAAGTGGTTTGTGTCAATGTCTACAATTATATTCATTTCTTTGGTGATTTTAGCATATGGTTTTGTGGTATGGTCATTTAATCATAAATTATTAAAAAAAATCCATGAGTGGACCCCTGCTTTGGCCCTAGATCACAAAAGTATATTGGTTCAACAAATAATGATAGATTTATACATAAAATATATTAAACAAAAATATGCATTCTTAACCCAGACTTATCCTTTGTGATTGTTGCAACCGACGACATTGCCTATATGTCATATGATTGACTAAGCTGTCAGATCATTCATCATGACCATCTGGTGAAGTCTCCTGATTTATATGCTCCATAACTTGTGATGATGAAGGATTAGATGCCATTTACCTACCAATTTCAACAACAATGAGTAAATTGATGTCATTATGCTAATTAAATAAATTAGGACACAACAATTATATCATTTGGAAATTTATCATAGTCACCTTTGACTTTGAAGGAAAATTAAAATAATATTATGTAATATCTTCACCTGATTCTAAATCTAAATAGTAATTTGGTTCACCATTTTCATCTTCTAGGACCTCCTCCTCCTCCTCCTCCTCCTCATCTTCTTCTTATTATTCCTCCTCCTCCTCCTCATTATTCATATCATTTACAACGTCACTAGTATCAACAACTCAGGTTCAATATCATCACGTAACGAAGGAATTTCATCCTCAATTAAATCTTAACTATCAAAAATCATAGTAGTCATCTCATTCTCCCAATTTGCATGTGAAGGTTCACCATCATCATCAATGTCCTCAACAATAGGAAAATCAAAAGGATTTTGAGGACTTATTTTAACAAATATAATCCGCTAAGGTTCTTTATGGGTGTTTACATTAAAAAACTCACCCTACTTGAGAGGTTAGTGAAAAAGGCTCATTATATCTTCACCTATGGTTAATATTAATAAGGGTAATTTCATGTATCATCTCTCTTTACCCCATCCTATTATACCGTACATTGAACCATTCACATCTAAAAATAATGGTAGTAGAACTACCATGATTTTAGGTAGGGTTGTATTTTAACACAATCAGCTCCTCTAGTAACTTGTAAAAATCCATATCTCCACTATCATCATCTCTTTTTACCATTAATCCACTATTTTATGTCTTCCTTCTTCTTTGGTGCTTTCCCATATGAAGTCTAAAACCATTCACAACATATCCCTCACAAGTAAGTATATTCCTCATTGGACATTGAGCTAGACATAATAGTTCATCTGTAATCCTTTCATCCCCGGAATCTCTCAACTATGTTATCTATATTACATAAAAATTAAAAGAAATAACATAAGGCATAGGTTATTACTATAATAGATATATTATTTAAGTCACCTAGATTATTAGTTCGCTTACTCTGTTTTCAAACCATTGAACAAAATCAACAGATTATCCTTCATTGACATTCAAATACTACCTAGCATAAAGAACAATCATTCATCATAGTTTAATATTTACATATTCAATATTATATATAAATTTAAAATAATTATCACTTACTCATAAAATGGTTGAACTTTTTCACAATTTCTTAGAATGTACAATTGTACTTGCTCCCAACCTTTAAATCTTAAGTCTTTAAGTATAGCCTTCCCTAACAGCTTACCATACTTATAGAAGATAGATAAGCTATAGGGAAATGGGTGATTTTCATCATCATTCATCTCTTTATAATTGAATTGTATCTCTTTTTTACTCGAACACTGTGAGCAAAATGTCAGAAACTCATTAGCAATTTCACTTTCTGCAATCAACCCTTCTAAGCATGCTTTGTTGCCTACAAAGGATTTATAAGTATGCATTTCCCTATAATAAGAAAACAGTCACAATTTTACATTTTAAATTACAAAATATATTATATTAAAATATTGTAGCTGGGATACTATTACCTTTCAAAGATCCACATCAAAAGATGAACCACAGGTCCCGCTAACTTCACTTCAATAGCCAAGTGCACAGTTAGATGCACCATCACATCAAAAAAAGAAGGAAACATACTTATTCCAATTAGCAAAGGTTGATAGATATATCTTTTTCCATTTGATCCAACGTGGCAACGCATCAATATTTAACATCTTTGAACATAGTTGCTTCAAATATCTACTCAACTCTACCAAAGGTTGAAGCACCTTATCATCTAGCACACCTCAAAAAGCTGGTAAAAGTAAATCTTGCATAAAAACGTGACAATCATGACTCTTCATCCCAGAAATCCTATCATCTTCCAATCTTACACATCTTGAAACATTATATGAATAGCCATCTACAATTTACAAATTTGCTAGTAGGGCAGCGACCTCATCATCTTAATTAATATTAAACTATATGATGCTTTTGGAATATGAAAATTTCCCCCCACCAAATTAGGACACAAATTTGGATGCATCTTCATCTTCTCAATGTCCAATCTATAATTCAAAGAATCTTTATTTTTCCTAGGGATATCCAAAAATGTGCCTAAGATATTATCACAAATATTCTTCTCCACATGAATCACATCTAGATTATGTCGAATAATGCTTCCAATACGGGAGTTTAAAAAATACTCTTTTTCTTCTATTGATACACCAAGTATCAGTTTGACCTCTTTCTCTTAGAAGATTTAATTTTTCCAAGTGTGACATATATAACCCTACTCAATTCCTCCAAAATACCATGCCTCAAAAGTGATTCTGGTGAGGGGCCTCTTTCAGTCTATCCAACACCAAAGTATTTCCTGTTCAATCACCATTTATAGTATGGTTCCAAGAATATTTGATGTCCCTAAAAGAAATGCTTACAAGAATGCTTCAATCTTTGAGATCGAGTATCCATATGGAAATTAGGACAAGCAAGAGTCCATTTTGTGCTTCATCCGAAAAAAATAGCATAAGTTGGAATTGTCCACATTAAAATAGCATGCATATTACACACCTCACCAGTATGTGCATGAAATATCCTAACCCCATTCTCCTACAATTCCTTTAGTTCTTCTATTAGTGGTTGTAAAAATACATCTATATCATTTCCCGATGATTTTGGACCATAAATTAATAAAGATAACATGAAGTAAGCACATTTCATGCACATCTAAGGTGGTAGATTATATGGGACATGAATAACATGTCATGTGCTATACTTCAAACTTAAGTGTGATCTAGGGTTGAACCCATGACATGTAAGTGACAACTCAGTGATTTTATTTGATAACTCAGTTTTGACAAGAAGCATGTGTTATTCAAGAAGGACATTTTCATTTATTGCTAGAGTGTGTTAGCCATTAAGTTAATCAAGAAATTTCTTCATATTTTTATTCTCTTTAGTTAGTTTTGCATTATCACATAATGATTCATGCAAAACACAAAGTAGGTCATCATAGGAGTATGGTAAATCAGATTCTACCTCATCGATGCCGTATTCATCATCAAAGCTTGTGAGGTAGGTAGAGGTTGATGATTATCCTCTTAGTGCCATGAAACAAAGGTTGGAAACTTCTTCCTCTTCTTCTGAGGTTTCATCTTCGCTTTCACCAAAAGCAGCCATGGTTTTTTAGGCCCTTCTCTTCCTTTATTGTTGCTTGAGTTCTCTTTGCTCCTATCCATTTGTTTAGAAATTTCGTTTTTGAACTCATAGCAATCACATATGACATGCCCAGTTTTTCCATAGTTGTGGAATTTGATTTTTTCATTTGTGTTGACTTATCTAGGCTTCCTTTGGTTGCTCGAGGAAGCTCTTTCATTTCTATTTCCTCTTAATCAGCAAAACCTCTTGAATTAAATGGTTATGAGTGTCACTTCTTCATCATTCATAGGAGTTGTTGCTTCTCCTTCATCACCTTCTTTCTCGCCCAGGTTGTCAATTATATCCTATTTCCTTGAAGATGTTAAAAATTTTAATGCTAGAGGTTTCTTTCTTCTTTCTTCTGACCCATCCTCTAAATTTGATTGGTGAACCATAAGGTTGCCAAAAATCTCCTCAATTATTATTTTTCCCAAGTCTCTAGACTCTTCAATTGTGGTTACCTTAGGGCTCCATTCTTTTGTAAGACCTTGTAAGCTTTTTCTTACTTGCTCTTCTTCGGTGATTTCCTTCCCCGTGGCATTGAGATTGTTGATGATTGAGGTGAAGCATTTGCTCACATTGTTGATGCTTTCACCCTACTTCATGCTAAAGAGTTTGTACTCTCTAGTGTGGAGGGTGATTCTTTGATCCTTAACCTATTTTGTACCTTCATGGGTGAGAATAAGCTTATCCCATATGCCCTTGGTGGTTATGCAGGATTGAATTCGATGATACTATTTTTCACCAAGCCCACATTGTAGAATCATGATATGTTTATCGTTGAGAATTAGCCTTCTCATTTATGTATTGGTAAGCTCATTTCTTATCTTTTCTACAATCTCAGCATCAGCCTCCTTTGTGATCTTGATTGGGCCTTCAGTGACAATTGACCACATGTCATAGTCTTATGATTTGATGAAGAACATTATTCGGTTCTTTTAGTAGGCAAACTTTTCACCATTGAATAATGGTGGCTTAGTGGTGGAGATGCCTTCATTTAGACCAATGGAATCCATTCCACTCGTGGATCTTTTTCACCTTGGATTGTTGAATCTTTTGAGAGGTTCCTTACTCTGATACCAATTGAAAAACACCCTAGAGGGGGTGAATAGGATTTTTTGGAATGGGAATGACTAAATAAAAATTTACACGAAATGCAGAGTGGTTTAAGAATGAATTACTCTTTACATCCACTATCAAAAGGTTATCCCTTTTGGATTTTTGAAATAGTGAGGTGTTTTATTGATGATCACTCTTCTCTCAGTTTATGAGCCTTAAAATCTCAATGAGCCTCTCAAGAGATGATTTGCAACTTCACATATTTATCTTCTCTATATTCACTTAATGAATCTCTCAAGAATAATAGGCAACACTCACTAACCCCTTTGATTATTTTTGAGAGGTGGTTGTGATTACAAGTGTTTCTCACCAAATAAAAGATATAAAAGTGTTGATCTTTAAATGAGATTTAATCTAGATAGATTAATTCTAACTAAAATAAGTGAGCAAAGAACACTTTTCAATAAAACTCATAAATATTAAAGTGTTGGAATATTTAATGAGCAATTGAATGATTTTAGTGTAAGAGAGTAATTGCATAATCAATGATCTAGAAAAAAAAGTGTTTGTAATAAATGTAGAGGAACATTATTTATAAAGGATACCCTCAAGTGTGGTTGTAGACACAATTTGTCAAAAAGTCAATTTTCCCAACGGATAGAAAATCAGCATTTAATGCTGATGAGATTGGTATAGAGAAACAGTCAATCAGTTGTACAACCAGTCAATCTGTTTGTTCCGACCGGTCAATTATTCATGTTTTAACCAAAATAGAAAGTAACTATTGTGTCAACTCGTCAATCGGTTTGTCCCACCAATCGATTGGTTTGTCAGCCAGTCAATAGGTTTGGTAATAACCAATCGATATGTTTAAATAGAGAGCAACTAGGTTTCTACACAAATGAAACCCATGGATCAGTTTGGCAATAACCAATCGATGTATTTAAATAGAGAGAAACTAGGTCTCTACAGAAATGAAACCCATGGATTGATTTGTTAACCAGTCAATTGGTTTGGCAATAGCCTGTCGACGTGTTTAAACAGATAGCAACTGGGTATCTGTAGAAATGAAACTCATGAATTGGTTTATCAAACCAGTCAATTGGTTTGTCAACCAGTCAATCAATTTGGTAATGACCAATTGATGTGTTTAAGTAGAGAGCAACTGGGTCTCTACAACATAGAGACCCATGGGTTGTTTATTAAACTAGTTGATCAATTTTCAAACCGGTAGATCGATTCGAAGAAATTGGTCGATCGATTTTATGCACCAGCGAATTTGTCTTAGTTTTAGCATAACCGGTGGCTATTTTTAAGCTGAATCAGTCAATCGATCTGATGACCAGTTGACTAGTTCCAACTGGAACCAATCAATTTATTTGGAAAATACTTATTAAAAGATTTATACTATGAAATCAAGTCAAGTATTTTTCAACAAAGAGTTTTTATATGAAATGTGACATTTGCTCAACTTAACTCTTTACAATATACCTAAGACATATCAAATGCTTAGTTTCATGTATTGGTGCCTTTTATATGTGTTGTTTGTTGAACATGCACGCTTAAACAAACACATTAGATATAAAAAAATCTATTTATTATCATCAAAACAAGTATAATAATATTGATTAACCTTTGATGTTAACACACCCTCTTACCTTAATCCCTCTTTGGTGTTCTCCCCCTCTTATATTCGACCCTCATTATCATTTACACCCCCTTAGTAATGGAAGCTAATGTCTTTCCTCCCTCCTTAGTTTTAACACCAATTGTTTTTCCCCTCCCCTTGTTTCGCAAAGTTCTATCATTACACTTTCAACCCTTACACGATTCAGTCTTGCTCTATTTTTATCCTCAAATTCCTTATGCTATACCTATTTATATATTTAAGTTTTAGTTGTGTTTTATTCTTTTTTCTTAGATAATTTTTTGAAGGTCTTGGAGGAGGCAGATTTGGTTATACATGTTTAGTGACCGGTGTCGTTGGTAAAGATATAAGTCGTGGTTAGGGTTTTTTTATAAATTTTATGTATGAATGTGTGTATAAACATGTTTTTATGATTATGTTTTTAATTTTATAATGTGATAATATGGTATCATATGATGGAAAGTGAGTAAGATGAGAAAGCATGAGCTTATACAATATTATTGTGATAATTCTTCCATTGTAAAGCCTAAGAAAATTAGTGTGATAGATAGTATTGTATGGGGTTTAAATAATTATGGTAAGTGAAAAAAATAATATGATTAAGATTTATGGCGATGTAATAAATTGAGGGTTAGAAAATAGCAATATAGGACTTATAGAGTTTTGTGGAAAATATAGGTGTTTTGACATCCTTATTTGTATTTTGGTTAATATGGTTTAAATGTGGGATCTTTGATATTTTAACATGTTAAAAGGTTTAAAATGTTCTAAATATATTATGGTTTATATTTTGAGTAATTATTAATTACATAAGTCACATAAAATGAGAAAATGGCATAAATTGGGAATATTAACCTTAGAAGCAGTGTTATTATCGCATGTATAGGACATTAGAGGTAGACCATGATTTTTGGATATGTCGTTAATATTGGTATTTAAGGAACGTATATTAAATATGGTGAGTATATGAGTTTTATAGGAAAATTTATACTTAACTTGTGAAATTAGGGTTTTATAGGGTTGTAAATAATAACTCTAGAGATAGGGTTGTTATTGCATTTTTAAGACACCAGAGTTTGACTTTGATTTCCAAATATGTTTATAATAATAATATTATAAGAAGATGTTAAAATGTGTGGATAAATGATCAACATTAAAAAAAATTATGCATATATTGTAAAATTAGGGTTTTCTTAGAAAATTTGTGACTTTTTTCCTTGGAAAATGTTTCAATATTTATGTATTTTGAATAATTATTTTGATCTATATTATGTGACTTTCATATCTATATCTATGTATACATGATGGCCTTAAGATAAATGATAGTGAATAAGATAATAATCATTTAAAGTGTAAGATTGTGTGTGTCAAGATTGATGTGTAGAACTCATTTCACCAGCTTAATAATAATAGTCATGAGCATTTTTTCTAAAAATGTGCTTCAAAATATTCCACCAGTTTGATAATAGTGGCTAGGGGCATTTTATCCTAGGAAGTATACATTCTATTCCACTAGCTTAATAATAGTGGCCATGTGCGCTTTGCCCTCGGATGTGTTTCAGTTTATTCCACTGGAATAAGAATAGTGGGGTTTTGAGCTCTATGTAAATAAGAAAATGGTTGATGTTGTTATATGATGATGGAAATCTAAATTCGGTTATTCTCTTGGATCATATCATGTTTTAGTCATTCGCTTGATGAGTTCTATATGTGATCTTATGTAATTGTACCCTTTATCGACTGTATTATCACCTTACACAATACATATTATAATAATCATCCTTTCCATGGGTGTTTCTTACTCTCACAATAGTAGGGCTTATATATTTTCGTGTAGGTCAATGATGACCCATTGGATGATTTTGTTGCTTATAATGCTTTATATGTGGAGGAGTAACTCTTTTGTATCAAGGATAAGTGTATAGTCATGTTATTCGATTACTCACTTTTGGTCCAGATAATTTTTTAGGACTCTTAGTTTCTAATATATCCCTTTTTATGTATTTTGATGTTTTATTCGAAGTTAATCTCAAAACTCATATTTAAGTTTATGAAGGTTCTCTCATTTTCTATTTATCATGTTTTATGTTCTAATTATTTTGCCTTGTAATTGATGTAAGGATGGTATGATAAGCCATAATTATGCCAATTAGGAATGTAACACCCAAGTATTTTGAGATTACACTTCCTCTATAAAAAAATGGTAGTATATGTTAGGGTGTTATACGATCTCCCCTTTTCCATTCTCTCCAACAACCGACCACCATCACCAAACTCTACCCTTTTCTTAATTTTCCATTTGCTTCTCTTTCTCACTCAGAACCGCAACCTCCACCCTCCTCCTCATGTTGCTAGTCTCTCTTGGTGTGAACTCCCTACGTTGTCCCCACCCTCTTACATACAAGCCTCACACGACCTTGCCCTTCCCAGCGTCACATGCTCATACATCTTTGACCATTTGGGACATAGTCCAGCATTAATCTTCACCACAAGACCTTGCCTTATTTTCCCAAATCCACCATTCTATCCCCTCCATTTTCACCACCTAACCCAACTTATACCACTCTCCTCCCAATTCCCTATGTTGCATGTGTCCCTCACATAAACCCCCTTCCCCATCTATGTGCATGACTAATGATTCCCTAACCTATGCAACATTTGTTTTGCCCACTTTTGGTTCCCGCCAAATTTCGGTAGCGTATTGTAAATTTTGATGAACTATTTTGGTATTTTACATGTTAGATTCTAATATATAAATTGTTGGTTTTATTTTTAAGTAATGGTGGAGGATTATTGGAGCCTAATAGCTTATATTTTTGCTTTTTGTTGGAATTAAGGTAACCCATATTTCATACTAAAATGTTTAATATAGCATGATAGCATATTTAGGTTCCAATGTGTAAATTGTATTAAGCATGTTTGGTTATGTTGTATTTATTTTCCTAATATTATTAGCATAAAATTTTGTGTAATAAAGCATGTTAAGCTATGTAAAATATTATGTGTATAAAATCATGATAGAATAGGTTTATTATCATGGATATATTATGTATAATGTATGATTATAACTTAATAGGTTGAGCACGCTTAAGCGTATTTTTTAGCACGCCTATTATCATTGTATGCCCTAGGGATAATTTGGTCTTTTAAAGTATACAATTTTATTGTCCCAATATGCATGCCTAACATGTATTATATAATGTTAAGTATTAAAGTATGTGATTTGATGATTTAGAAAAGCATATTAGGGTTTAATGTACTAAATCATAATTAGGGGTAAAATGATCATTTGTGATGTATGGTAATTTAATTGGGTGTGAAAATATTTTAATTATTGTATTTTATTCTTTTCATGAAATTAAATTAAATTAAATTAAATAAATATTCAAAATGGATAATGATGTGGTAATTATGGTGTTAAAGGCATTTTGATCATTTTACACCTAATGAGCCTTAATGCGAGAAATTGAACACATGATAGCCTTATTAGATTATTGGGCTGACCTTATTGTTGAATTTGATTATGGTTGATGTTGAACTCATAGTTCAATCTACCTTTGTTTTAATGATAATAAAATTAATTATGAATTTAACTTATCTTGTTAAGTGTGCATGTGAATCATAGCAAAAGCTAAAGTATTCAACACTTAACTTAGTCAATGAGTGTTTAGGAGATCAAGTTTGCAAATCATATCCCA
This sequence comes from Tamarix austromongolica, assembly GCA_039764185.1. NCBI lineage: Eukaryota > Viridiplantae > Streptophyta > Magnoliopsida > Caryophyllales > Tamaricaceae > Tamarix > Tamarix austromongolica. The sequence continues at coordinate 15,770,760 of CM077819.1, forward strand.
ATCACAAGCCAAAGATCTACAAGGAGGACAAAATAATATTCTAACATCAATTACGTCAATTTTATGTGGAATACACAGTCCATGAAGGAATAAGCAAGCGTACTCAAGAAACCAAAATTCAGGCTTCAAAGAGTATGTTACAGTCTTAGGTTCATATTCATATGATTTACATATTAAGCACTTAGGTTTTTCAATGATTTAATATTTCTAATTCTATTCAAAAATCATTTTGAAAGATCTTACAGTGATTTAATGCATCAAAACTATTTTCAAGTATTTATGCAAAAGGCTTTCTTAATTTGATTTTATTTTAAACAATTTTTTATATAAAGACATCATTCAATTTCAAGTTTTGTAACTTAAGTTGTGTGTGTGTATTTTTTAAAGGTGTATATCATGTTGAAAATTGGTTTTAAAACTCATTGACTGAATGGTTTGAAAACTGATCAATGATTTACTCTTTAGAAAAATGTGCTTTAGCCTCGACTTCAACACTTGACTGATTAGTCAAACCAAATGATTGGTTTGAATAACGATCAACTGGTCTTAATATTTTTGAGATTTACTATCTGTTGGAATTTAACTGTTGGAGTACTTTTTACACCCAATGGCTAATGATGAATTCTCTCATCTTTTAACACTATAAATAAGAGTCGTTAGACTTTAATAAACATTAATCAAGTTAGCACAACTCTTCCAAAATCACCATTTTCACATATTTCAAATAATCAAAGAGAGTTTTGATTTTACACTTTTAAATCCAAGTCAAACTTCTATAATGCTTAATTTTCTCTTCATATTTAGCTAGAGTACTCATACGCTTGAGATTATTAATTCTATAGCTACATCCAAAACTTCCTTTGTTATTACTTACTTTCATATGATATCTAGTAAAGATTCTTATTGTGCTCATTCAAACTCATCATCTCAAACACAAGTGAAGCATAGTGTGTTGTATAGCACTTCTGACATAGTTCATTGAGAGTGTAGTCTCATAAACCTAGAGCAAATAACTAGGTAAAGTATAAATCATCTCCTAGAGGGTCATTGAGATTACAAGCTCATAAACCAAGAGAGAAGTGATCATCATCAAACACCCACTATATGGAAAAAGATATTCAAATACAAAAGGCAAAACCTTTTGATTGTGGATGTAGAGAATCTTTGTAGAGTTTCTTGAACCGCTATAAATTATGTATTTATTATTTTTCATCCTTATACTTATATCTCACAAAATTTTAATTTGGCATTATTGTTATAAAATACTATATTCACCCCTCTAGAGTATCCATATTGGTATTTTGTTGACTTGAATAATTGAAAATGAGTAAAAATGGTTAAGTAAGAAAATTGGATATGTTTGTGTATTATGTGATCTCATAGTCACATAAATAAATTATTAATATTCAAAGTGAAAGACCTTAATATCGAAAATGGTGGCTCTGTAGAGGTAGTTATCCTAAAGATGTGGTTTAACCCACTGTTTGTTTTGGAATTTTTTCAGTGTGCCTTAGTTCCCCAATCCAGCCCTATATTTTACTCTACTTAGCCCTTTAGATTAGAGGGTGTGTATGATTATGGATTAAGTGTCCTTGTCAGTAGGGTATTGTGTTTCCTTAGTGTTCCACTACTACCAGGGTACCTTTTTGTCCTTGGGCTGATAGTTAGTAGGATACTATGTTGCATTTGTGCATCAATAGGATCGGAGTACCTTAGCGTCTCTGGGTTAATATAATATCCCCTTGAGTAATTAAAAATGGAAGTAAGTACTATTAGTTTGAAATGATATTAGACTAGTTGGTTGATAGTTGCCTACATACACTACTTGTGGTCGATATTTGCCTTTGGGCCCTACCTATGATGTTTTGAAATTTGTTGGTAAGGATGTCGAATTTAAGAGATATAGTGTAATGGGTCAAGATTGATTCTATGTTTTTTCTTTAGAAAGCATCATTGGTATGTTTGGTTGTTAAGTTCCATTTTATGGTTTAAATGAAATGGTATGAGGAGCATGTGGCATTGGTGATAACTGTTTTATCTGGCATGGTTATCATATTTTTTTTTATATAATGTATGATTCGGTATTTTTATGCTATTATATCTTGTGATACCTTCTATGTGTTTCATGATATATTTCCATGCTTAGTTTTGTATAGTGGGTTACTTAGTACCATTGTATTGATGTATTTTATTTCATGGTCCTATGCCTATTCAATGAGGAGTTGTGACTTTGCAGGATTGCACGTAAGTTTAGCTTAAAGGATACTATATTGGGGTTGAGAGTTAGGAAGGGGTAGCAATGAGGCTGGTTGGGGACGGCAACCCCATCCCCATCCTGAAACCCAATAAGCAAAATAATCCTTAACCCAACACGATCCCATTTTTTCTTATCAGGGAATCCCTAACCCGATCCCCACAAGGATCAAATCCCTATACCCAACTCGATAATTCATTTACTACCCATTTCCCATCCCCAATTCATTCACACACCTTAAAATCTAACCTAATACCCATAACCCGACCCCATCTCCGATACTCGATCCTATTTTTTTTATAATATACTTTTAACTTATATACTATATTAAAAATTATATATAGAATTATATAATAAAAAAATTAGGTCGAGTTCAGGGATGGGGACCCTAAACCCACACCTGATATAAATCCCCAAATATAATTGGGGAATCCCTGATGGGCCCCTAAACCCGTGGAGAGAACTATCATTTCTAAAGTTAGGACTATCTGGTGTCCTGTTTGATATCTTTTGATCTAGATATTCTTGGACTCTTATATTCCTTTTGTATTTCTTTTCATTTGAATTTTGTAACCATTATCTGATCTTTTATTATCAAAATAACTTTTTATAAGAATAGTAGAGGAAATCGGACTTATACTAAGTGTGGTGGTGACATCCTATGTTTTAATATTTTAATTTCCACAATTAACTCTTTAAAATAAAATTTTTAATTGATAAAAATGATGGTGTTACAATAAGTAGCATGAAATTTATAATATGTTAGAAACACATGCTTAGGTCTCTGTGTGTAATATGTTAAATATTTAACATGCTTAGTATTATACGGTGGGTTTTACTCTGTATCATTATTTTGATGGGTTTACTTTCATTATTCCCTATCTATTCAATTGGAAATTGTGATCTTGTGGGATTGCTACTGGCATTTTCAAGTTTAAGAGTTAGGACTATTCAATATCTTATAATTTGGATATCCCTAAACTCTTGTATCCCTTTATATTTCCTTTCATTTGACTTTTGTAACCATTATCCAACCTTGTATTATCGGAACAGTTGTGATATGTAATGTAATCTCTATTATGTTAATAGAATTACTTTTATTAATTTAAGTATATTAATATTTTAGCCTTAATACTTGGTGTAAAAATGGTGGAGGAAATCAAACTTATACTAAATATATTGATAATACCCTACATTTTTAATATTTGAGTTTCCACAACTAACTCTTTAAAATAGAATTTTTAAGTGCAAAAATGGAGGTATTACAGTTAGGCATGACTTTTAGTTGATGAAATAGAATAATAGTTATAATAGGTTAGTCATTCCTAATACATACAACAATTTGAGATACAATTGATTTATTTATAAATTCACACCAAAATCGTAGCAGAGGTCCAATACTAGGGTTTTTTATTAATTAGAATTTGTTATTAGAATCATCTAGTATTTGTGATGTCTTCTGTAGTTATTATTAACTGTGCCATTTTGATTAGTCTAGATAGTCACAAATAATAGAAATTGGTAATTAACGACAAAGTTCCCATAGATACAACCTTGTATAATTACAATGACATACATATGCTTGCATATTTGGGCTAACACAAAGAATAACATCACGAATACAAACTTTCAAAGCATAAAATCATGACTTATTGAAAATAAATATAATATCATGCTTAAGGAATGTGAAACACAACACATAGAACAAAAATATCCTATATCTAGAGAATAGATCATATTACCTAATAAAATGATTTTCTGGCAAAAATACTCCTTACCAACATGACTTCCCCTACCTAGTGAAACTTGATCCCTAATGAAAACGAATTTTAGAGAAATATTAACGACTAAGGAATATGAGAAAGATGTTAGAGATTCAAGAGGATAGAAAAGTATAAGCCCTTGGTTGAAAAGGATGAATCTTAAGCTAAGAATGAACAATGTTTTCCTTCACAAATCTACAAACTTTAATCGAACTTTACTTAAAACAAAATACACATGAATTAATATATAAGATTAAGAAGTGAAAAGGAACAAATGAAGGAGGATGAAGAAATGGGTGTTGGCTACCAAGAACAACAGTAAGAATCAAGAACCCTTAGAACACAAAAGGAGAGAGGAGTGGGGCAAATTTAGAAATGTTAAGTTGAAAATTATTAATTTTCTATATTAGTCAACAATGAGGAGAAAGGGAAGAATTTGGGCTTTCTTGTTATACTACCCTATCTTTTGAAAACCTTATATATTTAGAATTTCTATATTTAAAGAATTAAAGTCATCTCATTGACAGTTTGTATCACACTTCCTAAGAAATCCAAAGCCCTAATTGTGATTTTAGGCTTCATAAGGCTATTTAATCCCTTTTAAGTTTACCGATTTTTTGATAAATTGTCCTAAAATGTAAATATTTTTTACCGCTTTTTTAGATTCTAATTTGTTACTTAATATATTTCAAACAACTATCATACAATCACTTTCTATTTTTCACTTGTGCGCACCTATTTTTGCATATTCTCACAAAACTATTATTCATGTCTAAGAGCATAGGGTTCAAATTTTCAAATTCTTATCAAATGGTTGCAAGAATTATATGTAATATTTTAAATTTTAGCTAAATCTAATCTCGAATAATTAATATCGTACCCTAATTTTAATATAAAATTTTATTAATTAAATCATCCTAATACCTTAACCTAAATTATTTTAACCTATTTCTAATTCTAAACCCAAACTTATTTTTCTCTTCCTCCTTTTCCTTTTTTTCTTTCTCTCCTTCTCCTTTTCTTTTTCATTTTTTTCTACCCGGTTTCTTTTTCCTTCTCCTACTTATTTTTATTATTGCGTGTGATTTCTTCCCTATCTTGACCAAATCCCCATGCCATGCTTCTATTCCATGACCTACACGCTACCTTCACCATCACACATTAATTCTCATCTTTTGTGTTGATGGGTTGCATTGAAAATCCTGCCCGATCATCTCACCTTCCCTTCTCCCTCTCTATGTGCACGCAACATGTGTGTGTAGCACATTTAATGTTCCAAACAACCTCTTCCCTCTCTCTAATATTTCAGTCAAAGTTAACTTCACTAATGCAACCTTAACCTTCTTTTTTCTCTCCTCATCATCGTTGGTAAAACAATCCACCAACACCTCCACTGGTAGCCTCTGTCGTTCCCTCACCACTAGCACTGAAAAACTTCACCATTTCCTCACCCATACCACCGATCAAACTCATCACAAAACCCCTTTGCATTCCTCCCCCATTTGCTTCAAAAAAAGTTACCGAAACACATCCTCCACCACCGGCCATTTTCACCGAAGTCTCTTACTCCCTTCAGCCAAACTCACCACAACCCTCCACTTTTTCTCCTCCCCTTGTACACTGGCAATTCCAATCAAAACCAACACCCTAGTTGCAACAAACTCAATTGAAACTATCCCCCTAGTTACAACAAACTCAACCAAATCAACACACCTTATATAAGTCCATATCCACCAAAAACAACCCAACCCTTTCACCAAAACCAAGTGAAGACACCCCACCTAGTTTGACACTACTAGCCAATCCTCACCCCCACCTTTAAGCACTTTACACCATTGCACAACCCCTAGCAAAAGCAGTATCTGCCATTGTTACCTTTGTGATCTTGCCACTTTAACTAACCCTCCTTGTTGCAGAAATTTTAGCCAAGATTTCCTTCGAGCCTTGATTTGGTTTTTACTACAATCTTTCACTCTCATTTACCTTAGATTTTCCTTAATTATATCATTAATTTATAGTAGTGTTTTATTATGGTTCTTAAGTGATTTTTTGAAGGTTTTGGAAGAGGCAGTATAGGATACATGCATAGAGACCTACACTTATTATATAAGGATAATAGTTGTAGTCTAGGGTTTATGTGCTAAGTTTTATGTTTTACTACTTGTATTATCATGTCATCATTATTATGTTCATAAATGTTTGTTGTTAATGTGGAAATATGAGAATATAATATTATGTGATGGAAATGAGTAAGTTGGAAATCATGCAATATTGTTATCATAATTACCATATGGAGAACCCTAAGAGGATTGGTATTATATATGGTTGTAATATAGCCATAATAAATTATTATAAGTGGAAAATGATTACATGTAAGATGTATAGTGATAAATGGGGCATTTGGAAATAATAATAATGAACATATAAGGTTTTCATGAAATAAAGGCATCAAGTTATCTTTAAGTTTATTTTGGTTAATATGGATTTAATATAAAAATTATGGTATATTAAAGTGTTAGATGAGTTAAAATATGTTTAGAGGGTCATATGAAATGTTTGGAGTCATCATGAATAGCATAAGTCCTACAAAATGAGAAAATGACTTCATTTGGGAATAATAACGCTAAAATGAAGATATTATTATCACATGTGGGAAACATTAGCATTAGACCAATAATTTTAGATATGTTTTTGATATTGGTGTTTTATGAATTTATATTAAATTTGGTAGTTATATGGGCCTTATAAAAAGAGTTATAGTGTACTTGTGGAACTAGGGTTTTATAAGTATAACAAATAGTAACTTTTAAGATAGGGCTATTATTTCATGTGTAAGACATTAGAGTTAGACCTTTAACTTTGGGTATGTTAATAAAAATAGTATTTTAGGAAGAGATACTAAATTTGGTGGATAAAAGAGCAACATAGGAGAAGTTATGCCAAAAAAGTGAAATTAGGGTTTCTTAGAAAGTATATGGATCTTAACCCTTGAGAACGACCTTTTTATCTATGTGATTTTACTTTAATTACTTTAATTATGTTTTTCACCTATAAAATCAATTATGAATAATATATTAATCATTTTAAGTTAAAGAACATGCGAGTCGGGCTCGGGTGTTTTATAGGTTTGTTCCACCAAAAGTCAATAGTTAGCTATGTTTTTTCTTAGGAGGTGCATCAATTTATTCTACCAGATTAAGAATAGTGAGGCCCTAAACTCAATGTAAATGATAATATGTCAAAATAGGTAAGTAATGGATAATACATTGAGGACTTAAGTGAAAGATTACGTAAATCGGGATCGATGTGTTGGGTTTGTTACATCGAACAATTATAGTGGCTTAGGTGTGTTATACCCGAGAGGTGCTCTAAATTGTTCCACCGGTTTAAGAATAGTGGTTCGGGTACATATTTTTCCTAACAGGTGTTGGGTCCATTCCACTGGAATTGGCTTAGGTGTGTTGTTCTTGCGAGGTACTCAAACCGTTCCACTGGTTTAAGAATAATGGGGTCTCTAAACTCAATATAAATAAATAAATAAATTTTATTATATCTAATAATAAGATTTAGATTAGTAATTGTGAGGTACTCAAACCATTCCACCGGTTTAAGAATAATGGGGTCTCTAAACTCAATATAAATAAATAAATAAATTTTATTATATCTAATAATAAATTTATGTATCTTGCAATTGTGATCACATGTATCCCTTACTCGATTGTATTGTCACATTGCTTAGTACATAGCATACCGACCATCTTTTTGGTGGGTGTTTCTCATTCCTACGACCAGATGACCCAGATTTCTATGGGCTAATCAATGAGGACCCATTGGATGATTTTGTAATCTATGATGATTTATATAGGGTTGAGTGATTTTTGTATTAGGGTTTTTAGACATAGAGTCATGTTATCCAAATGATAGTTTGCCTTCGATACCTTTTTGGACTCTTAGATATACGGTATCCCTTTTATTTGTATTTTTTTGATATTATGCTCGGAGTTGATCTCTAACTCATATTTATGTTTATGAAGCTTATCTCACTTTCTATTTATCATGATTTACATTTTAATCATTTTGCTTTATGATTGACGTAAGAATGGCAAAGTAAGCCAGACTTATGTAAATTACAGTAGTAACACCTAGTTATTTTGTTATGATGCATCTATAAAAAAAACAAAGTTTTAGTAGTAAATTTTGGGGTGTTATGTTATATTTTTGGGTCCCAAATGATTCTAAATATTTATGTAATATTTATAATTTTTAGAATTTTATTGCTACTTATTTTATGTTATTTTCGTTTAGACGTGATATCTGCCTTTGGGAGCATATTTAATTTCCTACCAGAAAATTGAATGTAACCTCAAAATGTTATGTATGTGAATTTTGTGACATGATGTTAGAAATTTAGTGGTTACTATACATAACTTGATGTCATGTGATCTCTCTGTCATGATGTTAGGAGGTTAGTGATTTGATTGTTGATGTGTGGTTATCCCCAACAATCATTTCTTTGGATTAACTCAATATTTGATTAGTGATAGATTAAATTAGGTTAGAAAACCATCGTAATGCCTCTGGAATAACTAGATTATGATTAGATTAATCAAAGTTGGATTATTTAGTTTAATCAATAAGCACCATGTTGAGTATAGAATAGGATTTGTTGATATTTTATAATTGTTTTACATCTTGGAGTGTGTCTTTCTTGGGCTCTTATTAGGGTTTTGATTGGATTGATATCGTTTGTTCAATTGTGGTATCCTATTATTTTAGATGTTGTCAGCACATGTGATTGTATGTTTTTGATATGATCTTCTATTATTTTATGTTATGTGCAATTTGGGTATGCTAACTCTAAGGTGATGTTGTGATTTACTTAATATGAGAAAGTTGTACTAATAAAACCGCTTTCAATTTGTTGCAAGTTTTTGGTGGTAGCTCGAGCTAGATCTAAGCGGTTAGGGTTAATTTGGTGTATCTTATTCTGGTGTTGTATTATGTTCTTGAATTTCCCTTTGATACTTCAAGTGTCGTAAAACTCTTTATGCATTATATTTGAAATCTCTCTCTTTTGCTTCTATTGGTTTCTTTTGGTTCATGTCTGGACCTTGGATTAAGTGCTTAATACACTTAATATTCATGTGTGAGTTTTTTTGCCTTACAACGGGAACAGATTAGGTATTGTTCATACTTATTTTTGTTTTGATTATGATATAACACCCAAGATTTTGTATAATTGCTTATGTTAATAAAATAAGTAGCAAATATTTAGGGATGTTACAATGCGTTGTCATTATATACATATAAATAAAATCATAGGAAAGTTCTATTTATTATCTTTATTATATAGTTAATAATTTTAAAAGTTGTGATTGAAAATTAATTGTCGAAGATCGAAATGCTTCCCTAAATACTCAATTATAAGGACTTAAGCTAGTGTTTATAACTTTTATGATGGTAGTTTTAGTTTGCCACTATGTTAATTAATTTTTCATTAGAATATGGTTAGAAATGGCCATAAATGAAAAATATGGAATGTTATGTATGACACGGTCATCTATAGTATAAATGGTTGTTAAAACATCACCGTATACAAGCAAATCAATAAAAAAAAAAAGGTACTAAAAATGTAGAAGGAATTAAATGACGGTTGTGTTTTACACAATCATGTAAGGTCGACTATAGATGAAGGTCTACTATATTCGTGTATTGTCTAATCCATCACCAAATTTTTCCCCTAAGTGTACCATTAAGATATAGATGGATTTTTAGAAGAAGAAGCCATATAAATTTTCATTACTGTAGATCAATATTTACAAAATGTGCAATATGATGCGACACAAAGTCCATCCAAACATCCATATCATTCTAAGAAATAAATTTAGCTATATTATGTGTTACTTTACTACCAAGTTGTGGGACATATGCCTAGTATATTCTAACTCAAGTGGTAGTAGGCCTATGGATATTCTGAATCACAAAACTTATACTGGAGTTTCTAGTGCCCCTCCCTTAAATTTTCTCAAACATAATTTTGCATTCCATTTCAATTACTATGTATGGACAAATATGCTTCGTCGGGATCTGAAGAGCATAAAGAATAGACATAGCCATTATTGCTTCAGGTTCCCATGAATCGTTGATCATATTCCTCTCAACCAGCAACACAATACCCTTATAGTTTTGTACACCATCCAAATTCTTTGTTCCAACCTATATCAACATTAATTTTCACACAACCCTAGCTCGAGGGTTACCATTTACTTATCATAGTTCTTTTCTCCTTAGTCACCTCATCTTCCTTCAATTGTTTCAACAATGTCTAAATATACTATTTAAGGTCACTATATTGCTTTGATAATTCATTAAACACTTCATCATTTCTTACCCACCATACCACCCAAGCAGATGTATTAACCAAGGTTGTGACAACATCATTCATTCTACTGATCTCCTTGAAAAAAGGCAACGAGTTTCTAGAGCTCGGTTATAGATCTATCAAGACTTATAACATTATAAATACCGGACCAAAAATTAATCTAGTGTAGTGGTCGATACGTGATTTGACTATGGTTTGATTAAAAGTTATTTTCATTCAAAAAATTGGCTGGTTTAACTCCAATATAACTTGTATCTATCCAGGCTCAACTGGTTCCCTTATCCTTGACTTTTTTTTCCTTCATGACTAAAACAATGGCCTTTAGGGTGCATTGGGTAAAATCGATCCAATCAATTTTTCTCAATGTTTTTCAGGAATTATGTAGATTTTAAAATCAGATAGTTTTATGCCAGTGGATTGGTTGGACAAGATTGTCCAATTAGATTCTTTATTCACTAGAGACAAGGCACCAATCTCATCTTCTCTTTGTACCTTTACAATGTCGCAATGCATATGTGTCTGTCCCATACTATCCACAACAATGGTAGGAGCTCAGTCCCTCAAATGACTTTCTCTTTTAGATTCTCTAGTGTAGGTAGTATGAGATGGAAAAAATCCCAAACAAAGTTGTGGACTCTGGGGATTGTTTTTAGCTTCCTTAGCCAACTCGACACCCTAATTTTGGAGTATGTTAATATACTTGCATTTTCCCTTTTTCTACATGTCTTCTAGGAATTTTTTGTTGAATTTAATAGTGTAAGAACTACTACTATCATAGTACCATGTAAGTAGGTTATCTTTGTCTCATCATGCAACGAAATTTGTAAGATGTCCTCAAAATCTTTCGCAATGAAAAAAAAACTCAACTATCAAGTCTTGATTCCACTTTAGCCCATCTTTGAACATTAAATCACCCGCCCTCATATTCAAATTATGCTCTAAACATGGTGATATGACTAGAAAAGTGCTTGGCCAAGGCACTCCTCTATCCCTCCACACTTATAGTTTTCTACCATTACCCACAATCCACATCGTGCTTACTTCAATAACCTTCATTACCTCTAACACACTTCACCACACATATCTTAGGCGATAACCTACCCTTGCAATCAAGAAGTTGGTCCTAATGTGGTATTTAGCTTGTCAAACATTCGCTATGAGTGAACTAGGGTGTTGTATTATTCTTTATGCCTACTTATCCAACATAGCAATATTGAAATGATTTATAACCTAGAACCCCATACCACCCCTTCTTTTAGTTCATAAAGTTGCCACCAACTTAGTTTAGCTAATTAATTCCTTGATTCTCCCCATCTTTACTCCGCCAAATTTTTGTTACCATCACTTGAATCTCATCATAAAGGGTACTACGTAGTTAAAAGACACACATATCCTATGTTGGATTAACTATATGATTGATTTAATAAGCACCTTTTTACCGACTTTTGATACCTTCATACCACTCTAGCTATAGTCTTTTTTTTTTTACATTCAACTCTTTATCCCTACAAAGGTTTTTTTTTTGACTTAATGTTGATAGTAGGAAGTCCTATATATTTACTTTATCTCTACACATCTCTTACCCCCCCTAAGATAGCCTTAAATCGTTCCTTCCTATCATCAGGCATAATAGGATTAATTATGATATTAGATTTCTCATAGTTAATTACCTACCCCGACACTTGTGCATAAATCTATAAGACATGATTCCAAGTATGTGTCTCATGGTTGTGGCTCTAGAGAATAACATGTTATCATCAACAAAATAAGTTTTATAATGGCTAAAGCACATACAATAAGCACCCCAACTTGTATAAACAAATTGAAAAAATTCAAATGAGAGAGCTCGATGATGAGCATGAGCTTCCTCATTTGTCTTAGCAATCTTTGGCTACCCTCACCATATAATCTCATAATATAATATCATATCAACACCAATCACATTAGATAATATCATATCAGATAACAACAAGTATTATTATTATTAGTATTAGTATTAATATCATATATAATAATTATATGAAGTAATATTTATAAAAATAATTTTGCTATGGTCATTAATAATTATTATAATTGATGTTATTAGTATAATCATTAGGAATTATTTTTAATATATTTATTATAATAATTCTTATTATCTTTATAATTATTAATATAATTGATATAACCATTATTAACATAATCATTAATATAAGTAATATAATCATTATACTTATTATTATTATTAATATAATTATTAAAACTAATTTTTATAATAATAATTAATATAATGATCATCATCATCATCGTTATTATATTTATTATTATCAAAATAATAATAATTATTAATATTTTAGTTATAATAATTATCATAATTATTAATTAAATTATTATATTAATTATTAATATAACTATTTTATTTATCATAAGTATTCATATAATTATGATAGTTATTATTATTATTTTCATTAATATGTTTATAATTATTAAGATAGTTATTATAATAATAACTATTAATATATATTTATTATCATAAATATTATAATAGTTAAATTAGCAAGTATAAGAATAATTGATAATCATAATTACTATTATTAAAATCATTAATAATAATAAATTGTTTTAATAATTATTAATTTTAATATAATTATTTTTATTCTCAACAACATTAATCAGATTAGCACCAATCAAATTGAACTAGATCATATCTGAAAAATTAGGTGAGGAAAATAGAGTCTAAGTGTTGGTTATTCTAGTTAAATTTTTTAGCTCACTTAAAGATCAAATTTATTAATTATTATTAAACTAGGTTGTTATCTCATGTTAAGCATGGATATTTTTAAATTATCATAAAAACGTTATAATTGTAATTTTGTTAGTTAGTTTTGGTATAATATTTATTATATGTATAATTACTAGCAATTCTTTAAAATACAACTATATTAAAAGCATTTATTTATCATAAACAATTATAAAAAAATATATATTATATGTAGGGTTGTGTAAAACATCCGAGATCTGAAAATCTGATCTGATATTCAAAAAATTCGATCCGGCATTTCGGATATCCGAACCGATTTTAGTCCAAAAGGATATCCGGTTTTTTAATGGATTATCCGATCCGAAAAAATATACTATATTTTGTTGATTATTTCAACAATACATCATATTATTGTGTTTTTATAGTTTTAAGTTTTAAAATTTTATTTATTTTTATATTTTAAATATTTATAATAATATTTTAATATCTTTTTTAGATAAAATAAGACATTTATATGAATATAGATATGAATATTAATTGATATATGATCTTTATTTTTAACAAATTCTAGCAAAAGTTATTAAAATTGATAAAATAGTATTTTCATGCGGATATTGGATATATCCGAATCCGGTCCATATCCGGTCAGTATTTTTCAAATATCCACATCTCGGATATCCGGTCTAAAAAATACCGAGCGGATATCCGAAAAAAATATCCGAACGGATATGGATATCCGGCTTTGCACACCCCTAATTATATGACATATGATGGCCAGATGCAACCTTATACATCTTGGGGCCCTCAACTAATATGTAATATTGAGTCTCTCTAAATTTTTTCAATATTCAAAGAATATACTGTGACAGAAGTTTTTTATGTATCATGAGATCATATATTTTATGAGTATTTATATATTTAGTGAATTTATATTGATAAATTTATAATTTAACATATTTTTATTTGAGTGATTTAAAAATTTTAGAAATATGATATGTTTTCACTATTTAGATACTTAAATAAAAATAGATAAAAATATAAATTATATTTTAGTAGACTTATTATAATATAACAATGTATAAAATAGTTGGTAAAATAGTATCTAAATAAAGTTTATCCTTAAAAATCTATTGGTTAGAACTCTGGCAAAATATTTTGATATTTATCTTAAATATGTTGATCAAACAACTCTTTCATTTGTAATAAAATAAAATAAATATGTAGACATGGAGATTAGATTCATTCTAATCACAATTTGGCATTTAATTAGTGAACATGTCACATAGATAATATTATTCCAAGAAAAAAAATGCGAGACAACATCAACTAATGTATAAAATAAAAAGTTAAAAAGTAATATGTTCATAGGAGTTGAAAAAATATATAGTTTGTATTGTCAGATTTATAACACTGAAGAAAATCAACACTTCAATGTATTTTACTACAGAACTACACCAATGGATTAATTTATAACTATATAAAAACCTACATATTAATCAACATTTCTATGTATTTTACTGCATAACTACACTAGTAGATTAATTTATAACTATATAAAAACCTATATATTAATCAAGACTAATTGGGCCCTAATATATTCGGGGACCTAAGGCTTGGACCTAGTCTACCTAGGTGTGAGGCCAACCCTTATAATGAAAAATGAAATCGGTAGTTAGTAAAATGAATAAATAATGATAATAATATAGAGGTATTTCATGCTTCTATCTATAACTCAAACTACTCATGCTCTAATTTTTTTCTTTACCCTTTGTATTGTTTTGTACATGACTCAATAGTTATTTTGTATACTTATTATTTGTTGGAGAATTGCATGATAATAAATAATAACTATGCATAATAGATTCAAGAATTAAATTGTAAAATTTGAACTTTATTATGATCCCCGAAAACAATACAATTTCAATAATACTCTCCTCTTGTTTTTCTTTCGAAGACAATCAAAAACAACCCTTTTGATTAATCCACTCAAATTTAGAACCTCGTTCCCAATTGAAATTTCCCCAGATCTAAATCCAATATATGAAACCACAAGAACTTGCTCTCAATTCATATTCCTCACACCTTATGTGAATTCTAATTAATAACTATATGCAATTAGAGTATACATGTAAAGGCTTGGAAAGGACCTAAAAAAATATAGAAAATAAATATAAAAACAAATATAAAGAAAAAGGATCAGACAAAAAATTTGATAAGGAGAGAATCTAGGGGACGACACGACTCGTGTCGGCCAACACTAACCCTTTGTGTCCAGCTCTATTTTGCTTGTTTTTGCTCCATTTTGCTGTAACTTTGCTCCTCTACATTCCTATTTGTTTATCCTCCATTTTAGGCCTTTCCTAAACTCTAAAACTGATGGGTCAAACTACAAGCACACAACCAACATTATACTACGTCAAGGTCATTTCTGAAAGAACTTACTGTTAATTACTGATTTTTTTTACCAATTATGACTAACTAGATAGATCAAATTTGGAGAGTAGGAAATAACCAACAAAATAAAATCATATAGTAATGCTAATAGTATAAAAATCTAATAAAAACCCAAGGATTAGATTATCATCATAAATTAATAATTAATAAATAATCAATTTAGTTGTGTATACCTAACAACTCATAAGCAATAGCATCAAGTCCTACCTAAACTCCAAGTAATAAATGTACCAACATGTAATACCACCAACCATCTTAAGAAACCAATTATCCATCAACTAATAAGCCACTTTCCAAGGATAGTATCCACTCATACTTATACATCTCATGAACCATGTTCGTCTCGTAAATATTATTATAACCATATAGATCTCATACTAAAATAAAGTGGGTTATCTACCACTAGTTAATCCAATATAAGTAATAAGCACATCCATAAACAAACATTATAGGTGGACTAAAGTTACCAACTAGACCGATATAGATAGTCGACGCATCTTAGCAAACATAGTTAGATTAAAACCATTAGCTAACCCAATATAATTAGCCAACATATTTCAACAAACATAGGTGGAATAAAATCATTAGCTAACCCAATATAAATAGTCAGCACATCTCAACAAACATAAGTGGACTAAAACCACCAGCTAACCTAATATAGATAGCCAGCACATCTTAACAAACATAAGAACAAACATAAGTGGACTAAAATCCCTAGCTAGCCCCATATAGATAACCAACACATTTCAACAAATATAAGTGAACTAAAACCACTAGCTAACCCAATATAGATAGCTAATATATCTCAATAAACATAAGTGTACTAGAAGCACTAGTTGACCCAATATAGTTGGCCATCACATCTCAACAAACAAAGGTGGATGAAAACCATAAGTTGACCTAATACAGATAGTCACTAGTCAACAAATCTTAACAAACATATAATAACCAACAAAAAATAAATAAATTATCCAAAAATAATAATAATAATAATAATAATCAAAGATATTACACATAATGCAACCCAAACCACGTACACACTAAGATACCTTATAACTTGAAGATACTAATATACCTTGGTTATATTGGTGTAAATCAAAGATGTTAAGATGCACCAATAATGAAACCACATAATACCAATACCCTCCCAACCAAGTAAATTGAGGATACAAAGATACCTCGGTCACCTAATCCTTAAGAATCAATATCCTCTAAGAAGTTTAGAAAACTAAATAAAGTACATTAGGGCTTCATTGGGGCACCAAGGCATACCAATGAAACCAAACCAAATCAAGGATTCATACCTCGTCTCTAGGATAGTTAACCGTATAAAGTAAACCATTCCTTACTTGAGATTTTTCACTTTAATAATTAGTTTTAAATTCAAGAATAATTCATTATTCATCAAGGACACAAAGGTTCTCACATAACAACTTAAGAAGTTTTAGGGAAAATATTCAAAATCTACTACCGGTTGACTATGGCTAACCTAACCTCATTTATTCATCATTAGTCAATAAATGATTAATACACTTTAAAGGCCTATTCTCTTCATGCATTCATGCTACAACTTTATTACTTCGTATTGCCTATACTTATTTCTTTGGTGTGGAGTTATCATTCTTTTTCTTTCTCCCTCACCAAGTAAACCTCTTATCTTCCTTTCTCCCTCAAATTTTGTGGCATCCATGGCCAAATTTCACCATTGTTGAAGCTTGATTTTTCTTCCAACTTTAAGGAAAAGTTATTTGATATTTTCTTCTTCAATCATTTCTCATTTGTTATGTTTTATGAGCTTGATTTATCTAATATCTTCTATGGTTTTTTATAGCTTGTATTTTGTTATTTTATTAAGTGTTAAGCTTGGGATTAAAGGTAACCCTCCAAAACCATAAGTAAATATGTGGCATATGCTTTTATTTCAAGTTAAGGATAAAAGCATGTTTTTGCAGAGTTTGTAGTGGTTTGGCCCATTGGACTAAATGTTAATCCTTTGTTGTTTTGGTTGACTCATTGTTACCATAATGTTCTTTACAATTTTTTTATGAACTTTGATGTTGAGCATGATGAGATTTGAGAATTTTTTGATGCTCTAATTCATGCTTAGAGATTTGAAGAGTTTAGATTTCATAAAAATGTTCTAGGTGTTCTTGAGTATCTTGCTTATGATCTTTGTAATGATTCCATGATTACTTTAAGTAGAGTTTAATTCAATGTCAGCCATATTTTTTAGATACTTAATCATAAAAAATGATATTTTTACCCTTGAAAGTCTTTTTGCATGTTTTAGGGTCTAAGGTTGACCACGACCTTTGACCATTGACTTTAACCTCATAAATAATAAGTGAATATTGGTGAATAATAATTCCTAGTAATATTTTTTTTTCCAATTTTTAGAACTAAGCTTCTCAATATAAAATGATGTTTCTAATCAAAGATGAATAATGAATTTTTTGAATAGTAATTTTTTAAAATTTTGATGTGGGCCCTTATTTTGACTTGGTTAGGCTATTTTTATTAGAATTTTTTCTATTGTGGTCCTAACAATAAAAGGTGATTTTTGGTATTTTTACACTGGTTTTTTGTTGTTTGAACCCATGGATCAAGTTTTAGGTATTTAAAGTGTGTTTTAGTCATCCAATGACTAGATAGATGAATAACATGACAGGTTGGATTTTAGGGCATTGATGATTGAAGTTCAACATTTTGTTGGTTTTCTAAGACTCTTACTTAGTAAAACGTGTACTGCTTTTATTTTTAGAAAAGTATTTATGGTGCCATATGGCCTTTGATATTGGGTATTTCACTAAAGAATCTTGAGGAATCCTATGATTTATTTTTTTCCTTTAAATAAATGGTTTTCATTATTTAGAATAATTTGTGAACATTCTCTAAGATTTTGTGTTAAACATAAACACTTATATATGAAAATTATTATCTCTATGGTATGGTAGGTTGCGATAATTATTTAAAACTCAAAGGGATTACTGTACTATTTGAAAATGGGTAAAGATTATGGTAATCCTTTAAAATAGATAAATGTTACAAGTTATCCTTTAAAATTGACAAAAGTGCAATGGAATTTTGTTTCCTATTTTTGTAAAACATTAGGGGCCACTAGCACATGTATTAGTGGTTTAATACCTTCTCTACTATAGAGGCTTTCTTTGGTCTAAGTGGTATGCATATTTAAGGATTAGGTTACCTTTGGTGAGGTCACCATAGCAAGAGACTGTTGGTGGTAGGTATTAGATTTCCAAGTTTTCATGGCATTTTATGACCAATGAGAGGTGGATGAGTCATCCTTATATCATCCTCACGAATAGTTGTTCACATGTAATGGAGCCGAGCTCCTATTTATTTTTTTCTAGCCATGATGGCTATGGGTTGAGATTCCTTCTTGGGATGGTTATGTGTTGATATTCCTGTCGAGATGGATATATGTATATGGTTCCTTGGTAAGATGGCCATGTTTATGATGATGCCCTATGGCTTTTGTCCCATTGTGATAAAATGGGATGTCCATATGTAAACATTGATATATGTTTTTGATTGTGCTCCTTGGCTTGGCTTTTATTTAATGTGGTAAGAAGGGATGCCCATATATGAATATTGATATATGTTTTTGGTGTAAACACTTAAAAACACTTGAGCAACTATGGGTCAAAGGATATGAAATTCGTTTTATATGATCACAATATATGAAGAGTAACAATCGGAATTAAATTCCTAGAGATGCCTCGTCATTTTTACTTCCTTGGATTGAGGTTTTGCATCAATTATTCTCTTGATTCATTACAATTTTATTAATTATCTTTCATCTATGATGTGAGACTATATCTAATTATGGCATGATTATTTGATGTGGTTTAGGGTGTGACAACATTTTGTGCTAATGTGTGATAATTAGTTCGGGCTCAGTATTCACTTACTAATACTACCACTTATAGTCCTTGTCTATTCAATGGGTAGGTGATATTTTTGTGTAAGTTGATGATGCCCTAGTTGATGATGGATATGATAGAAAAATCTCCAGTGATTGTCATTGAATTCTTGATGAGGAGTGAGGATGCCTATAGTTAGGATAACCGGTGAGGCTTTTTGCCAGTGTTTGGAGTCTTTTTTTTTGTCGATTGTATAAACATTTTATCCTTGTTAAAATTATTTTATATTTCCTCTCATATAGGTAATATTATCACTGTTGGTACATATATGTATGATTTAATTTGGTTAAGCGAATGACATGTTTTGTTTTGTTGTTCAAACCTTAGCTTAGCAATTGACATTGGCTAGGTATGTTTACACCTTTTCATTGTTCGGTGCGACGATTTCACTCTTAACTTTCATTTTAGCTTCTTTGGTACCCTTTATATGAAAATTTGTTGTTACAAAATTTGAGGATGTTACATAAACAACCAAGACTCAAATTGAATCTTCAAATGAAATAGTCGAGACAAAATTGAGGAGTAAAAGACACTAGATTTAACCACAATAATCAACTATGAACCCAAACAAACCCAAATCTGAGAAAGAAATTATTTTATATATAACTGAGTGAAACAAGATTGAATAAAATGTAAGATTAGAAAACCTCATATTTTAAGTCAAAATGCCAAACAAGGCAAAGATTCACTCTTTTTTCTCTTTTTCTTGAATGGCATCCGGAGCCACCCTCTATAAACTCACATGCTCCACTGATAATGTAACACCCCAAAATTTACTACAGAAAATTTTCATTTTAAGTGAAAGCGTATAATCAAATAGTTGGGTGCTACCACCGTAATTGACATAAGTCTAGCTTACCCCACCATCCTTACGTCAATCACAAGGCAAAACAATTAGAAAATTAAAACATGATAGTAAGAAATGAAACAACTTTTAATAACATCAAATAAGCATTTGGAGATCAACTCCGATTACAATATCAAAATACAACAAAAGGGATTCCATGGAACTAAGAGTCCAAAAAGGTATTTTGGTAAAACTATCATTTAGATAACATGATTCTATGCCTAAAACCCTAATACAAAGAAATCACTCCTCCACATATATATTATCAAAGGCTGCGAAATCGTCCACCTAGTCATCATCAACCTGTACATACACATTGAAATGCCTCGACAATCCTAATTTTTAAGAATTATAGTTAAATAAATTTTTATTATGAAAATGAATTAAATAAATTATTTTTATTAAAATAGAAGGGAATTAATTAGGGAAAATCAAGAAGAAATTTATAAGTATTTTAATTAGGAAGAAATTTTAATATTATTAGCTAATTAAGGATTTTATTTTGGAAATTAATTAAATAAATTATTTTATTTAAATAAGAAGGAATAAATAGGGATAAATTAATTGAAATGTTATAAATAATTTAATTGAAAAAATTTAGGGTTTTTTTGCTAATTAAAATGGGATTTATGAAAAACTTTTCAAAAACCCTAAATTAGCCTAAAATGAAATTTAATATTATTTTATTTCAATATTTTTTTTTAAATATCCAATATATTCAAATTAATTTAAATTCCCAACCTAAATATTTTTCTCTTTTCCTTTTTCCCTTTTTCTTTTTTCCTTTTTCTCTCTTCCTTTTCTTTCCTTTTTCTTTCTTTTTCTTTTCTTTTCTTACCTTTTCTCCAGACGTGGGCTAGCCCGCGGCCCAGTCGTTTCCCTTCTTCCTTCTTCCTTTGGTAGCCCAGCCCGCGTGGCCATTTCTCCTTCTTGCAGCCTGACTCCTAAACACCGCGTTTTGATAAATCTTTCCCCCATCACCCGACCAGTCTCCCCTTCTTTTCTTTTCTTTCTTTTCTCCCCCGGACCGCTAGTCCAGCCCTTTCTTCCTCTTTTCTTCTTCCTCCTTCTTGCTATCGACCTGTAACTCCACCGCCCACCTCCAAAAATGACGCCACCGATCTCGCCGTTTGACTGGCCATTTCCCATCTATTTTTCCCTGCTGATCCATCGACCCCGTCGTCCAACCACTTCTCCCTTCTTCTCGTGCACGATTTCTCTCATCCCAGCCAATCACCTTCCCCGCCACTACCTGGATTTTTGCCGGCCAAATGATGCCGCTGGAGAACCCTAACCCCACTTGCCATATTCCCTCTTCGTCCCACAAACCTCACCCCATCATTTAAACCCTATAAATACCCCCAGATTGAGCTCTATATCGAGCTTTGGTTGCTTTCTCAGAAAACCTACCTTGTGCGCCACCGCCACTTTAGACGGCCATTCCACCTCCATCGGCCAACTCCGCCACCCACTCCGCCCACCTAAGCCTTCCTTGCATCGTCCTCTACCTAACTGGACCTTCCCCCTCCCTCGATTCTTCCTGCACGAGCCACCCCGACCGTGCAAAGTTCTCTTCTCAATCAACCTATTCTCTGCCCCTGCCACCCTTTGCACCACCATCCGCCACCACTTCCACCACTGCCATTGCTCCTTTCACCTCCCAAACTGTATTGCAGACCCTCCACCTCCCCCTACTCTTCTTTTCCTCTCCCTCCCTCTCCTCCTCTCTTTCTCTTCTTCTTCCCTATTCGGCCACCATCTCCACCCTCATTTTGTTCCTCTCCTTTTGGGAAACCATAATCACCCTTATTTCCACCCTCGTTCTCCCTATTTTGTTCCCAACCTTCAACTTTTCCCTTTTCTTCCCTTTTTCCGGCCACAGCCGTGCACAACTGCCTGTGCCGCCTGTCACCACCAGCCTAAGGTTGAACCCTAAACCCTCTCAATCTTTTTCCCTTATTTAATTTACTTTATTTTATTTTATTTCAAGTTTAGCCTATTATTTGAATATTATTATTATTATTATTATAGTTATTATGTATTATTATTATTATTGTTAGGTTCAATATTATTATTATTATTATTTCTTATTAGGGCTGATCCTATTTGGCTGAGTAGATTATTAGTATTATTATGAGTTTTTATTTTATTTATTAATGTTGTTGTTGTTGTTGTTGTTGTTGTTGTTATTATTATTTTGAAATTATTATTATTATTTCATTATTATTATTACAACTATTTTACTATTAGTGTTGCTATTATTATTATTAGTGTTATGTGATTATTATTATTATTATTATTATTATTATTATTATTGTTATTATTTATGAAGTTTATTATTATTCAATGTAGGGTCGAAACCCTACTTCATTTTATCTTCGATTATTATCATTATTATTATTACCATTATGATTATTATTATTTTTGCAATATTATTATGGTTTTTATCATTATTATTATTATTATTACTAAAAATTTTATTTATTTTACTAATGTTATTATTAGTATTATTTTGGTAAAGGGGCCAAAGCCCTTATTTCACTTTGTTTTTGAGTAATACCCTTATTATCAGTGTTGTTACTATTATCATTATTCTTATTAATATTAACATTGATATTATTTTTAGTATCATCATCATCATCATCATCATCATTATGATTATTATTATTATTATTATTATTATTATTATTATTATTATTATTATTATTATTATTATTATTATTATTACTATTATTAGGGTAAAGTCTTCAACCTTATATTATCAACTTTTATAATATTACTATTATTTCTTATATCTTTAGCAAGATAGTAATTAGTTAATGTAATTTTTATTAATATGTTATTATTTTATTAAAAACCTAGTCTTAGAATAAATTAGTAATTAATAGTATTTTTGGTAGGAGGGAATCTAATTTGTAGTTTTCCCTCATATAGGTAAGACCAGTCAAAGCCTTAAGGAGGCGTAGGAGCGTGCTCCAAGACCGGTGTCGTTTTAGGTAAGGGTGTTACTAAGGCCTATGTGTGTTGATGTGCATTATATGCTTTGTATGTTATTCATCCTATGTTTATCACTATAATCATTTCGTATGTAGTATGACATGGAGTTGAAGCGTGTTCTTGTGTTGTTATATGGCATGTGTATTATGTATATGTGATGAAATATTGTGGTATGTGATGATTGGTTTGTGACCCTTTAGACATACATGTGAGGATGTATAAAAGTGGTATTGTGTGGGGAAAAGGTTGAAAATGGAAAATGGGAAAGAAGTTAGCTAAGGGAAGTGAGTTGACCAAAAGGGAAAGAAGTTGACCAAGGGATGTGAGTTGACCTAAGTATTCTAATGATCCATGAGTGGAAGAATAAAATGGGAAATTTAGGGTTTTGTGTGGAAGAATCTAATCTATGGTGTAACATGGGATAATCTAATCTATGGTTTCGTGTGGAAGAATCTAATCTATAGTTTTGTATGGGAGAATCTAATCTAGGTTTTGTATGGGAGAATCTGAACTAGGGTTTTGTATGGGGGACTTAAGGTTTTGCATGGCAGATTCTATGGTGTTGCATGGGAGGATCTAATCTAGGGTTTTGTATGGATTGAATCTAGAGTTAGTATGGATGAATCTTGAATTTTGTATGAATGAATCTAAGGTTTTGCATGGAGGAATCTTGGGTTTTGTATGGAAGAATCTAGGGTTTTGTATGAATGAATATAGAGTTTTGCATGGAGGACTCTTGGGTTTTGGCATAGAGGAATCTAGGATTTTACATGGTTGAATCTAGGGTTTCACGTGGGAGTTTTAGGGACTGCATGAAAAAGTTCAAAGGTTTGCATGGGGAGGTTAGTGTCTGCATGGGAGTAAAGTTTACGTATGAAAAGTTGACTTGGGATGTAAGGAAGGTAATAGAAGAGTTATTTGGGTGTTTGGAAGTTTTGGGTGAAAAATAGTACGTAGGACATTATAAGGGTATGGAGGAGACTGAGATAGGGTTTGGAGTAATTAACTATGGGTTGTTGTGATTAACTAGGGTTTGGAGTAACTAATTATGGCTTGTTGTGATTAACTAGGGTTTGGAGTGGCTAATTATGGGTTGTTGTGATTAACTAGGGTTTGGAGTGGTTAATTATGGTTGTTGTGGATAACTAGGGTTTGGTGTGGTTAACTAGGGTTTGATATGGCTAACTAGGGTTCGGTGGTAACAAATGTGTACTTGGTGAATAAAGTATAATGATGAATATGGAATCAATGGGTTGTGATGTGTGGAGTGCTAAAATGATTTGGGTTGTGTGAGGTGGAGTAGGATGGGCCACTTAGGCCTAAATTAGAGTTTCTGGAGAAAACCTAGAGTAAGGAAATAAATGGACTTGGAGGTGTGTAGTAGTGGGCCTTGACCCACATATTTCGGTGTTGGAGTTCTAGTGTGAGTTTGAGTATAGAGGAAAGGTTGTTGGACCAGTTAGGAGGCGTAGGGTTCTCATGATATGGAACGAGTCCGTTGGAGGATAAGCGTAAAGGAAGTTAGCCATACATGTCTAGGGTTAAAATTTATGAATAAGATACTGAATACACTAATCACGTAAAGTGGAAGAGTATTGAGTTAGGCCTAGACCGATCCACCAACATAATAGTGGCTAGGTACTATGGTATCCTAGAGACCGATCCACCGGCGTATAATAGTGGTAGGGTATGTTACCCTAGTGACCGATCCACCGGCTATAATAGTGGGGGATCCCGAGCTTAATAAACCAAACCCTATAGTTTGCTAAGATATGGGAAAGACCCTAATTACTTACAGTGGAACACCATGCAAGCAGGGGCCAGACCAATCCACCGACATATAATAGGGGTAGGGCATGTACCCTAAGTGACCGATCCACCAGCTAGAATAGTGGTCGGGCACTGAAGTGCCCTAGAGACCGATCCATGGGCTAAAATAGTGGGGTTCCCGTACTCATGTGGACTTGATAAAGAGCATGGTGTGAAAAGAATTCCGATAAGAGATTAATTAAGTAATTAATCTGGATTATAATTGGACTTTCGTATGGTTACCTAAATGATTGTATGTCTTTACATTATCATGTTGGACTTTATGCTCTTTTATTATCCTGCATGACTTTATGTATTATATGAGTTTGGCTTGAATGTTCGTAAGTTGTATATTACCCTACATGATTTTATGTACTTGTGTGTTGGCCTTAGTGCTCAGTCACCTTACTAAGTATGTAGCGTACTGATCACCCTTTTTATGGGTGCTACTCATTCCCACAAGTAGTAGACCCTTCTGACTTTGTGTAGGTGGGCGAGACATCGAGCCGGCTGAGTGTTGAGCTTGTGGTTGGCTCAAAGTTTGAGAGTGATGTGGCCGTATTTACTCATGATGCAATTTATTCCTTTTGTATTTCTTTTGTATCATATTTACCCTTTATGATTTATTACCTTGTATGGATTATTTCAATTAAACCTTTTATCGATTGTAAAATTATTCCCTCCGAGGAATTTTGATTCCGCACTCTGATTTCTATCTTATTATTGATTATAAACTTCTATGCGTACTATAATTTTTATGTTATGATCTTTTTAATTCATTTTATGAACTCTCGGTTTAAGTTTGAAAATAATCTTTTTAGCCTTAACACTTGGTACTGGAACTGTATGAGTGAGCCGGTCTAGTACTAAGTGTAGCGGTAACATTCCCAAAATTCACAAGTTTTCAATTTTAAATTCTTCTACTTTTGAAAAAAAAAAGTAGTGAATTTTGGGGTATTCCACACATCTAGGTCGTATACTCGTTGGATTGAGCAGTACCCATGAAACGGATGATAAGTATGCTACGTATTGAGTAAGGTAATGGTACGGTAAAGTAGGGTTACAAGAATTCTCATAAGAAAACATACATGTGTAAAATCAAAGAATGCTAGATAATTACTGATTCCAGGTCTTTCGTTAGATATACCATATTCCAATCTTTTATTTATGTTGAGTTCAGGGACCCCACTATTCTTAAACCGGCTAAACAGTCTGAAATACCTCTCGGGGACAATACACCTGAGCCACTATTATTATCTGGTGGAACAGAGCCAACACTTCTAAGAGTAAAATACTCCTGAGCCACTATTATTAAACCGGTGGTCTGAAGCACCTCTTGGAGATAACACACCCGAGCCACTATTATTATCCAGTGGAATGGACTCAACACCTCGGTCCTAACTCACGTAGTCTTCCACTTTAAATGATTAGTATCTTTCCATTTATACTTTAACTCTTAATCGTATCTTCATTTACATTGAGTATGGGGCCCCACTATTCTTAATCTGGTGTAACGGACCGATGCACCTCTCAGGGACAACACACTCGATCCACTATTATTATCCGGTGGAACAGACCCATATAAACACCTCGGCTCGACTCACGTAATCTTTCACTTTAAATGATTAGTGCCTTATTTAGAGTTGAATGTATATTATCATGCCGAACTTATATAAATATGCAAGACATATAATTGAACAACATAAGTACTACCATGTAATTATCCTTAAATGATCATAATACCCTCAGAGTAGTCAAAACAATCGTATTCTCTCAAAGGCCTTACGAAATCCAATACTAATACATATAAATTTCCAATCATTATCTGAAGTACATATCCTCAATTTCCTATAGGTATCCTACATCTGACATTATGCCCAAATACGTACTTACATAATTTCATTACTCTTAAGAATATCATTTTATAACATTTCCATAAATACATTACTCAATACAACATACTCAACACAAAAGCACATACAAAAATATAAGTATCACATAAAACCCTAGCTTGGACATATATCCTTACCAACAAAGATATCGTGCTCTATGCACATAAATCCTAGACCTCCTCCGAGATTACTGGAAAATCACCTACGAAAAATAAAATAAAATATGATTAGGATCTAAAATTAAAATTGAGGGGAAAGTTAAGGTAGAGGAGGGTACAAATGAAAATAACTGGAGTCAAATGGAAGCTTGAGTTGTATGGAAGTGTAGAGGTATATGTGGTAGAGCTATGGTTAAATTTTGGTAGTGTTTGGACAAAGTTTGGGGGTGAAAATAGGGGTGCACGACTAAAAAAGGAAGTTGCATGGCTGTACAATAGGCAATACAACTTCTAGTCGAGAGAAAATATGATGCACGTCCAAGTGGTGCAAAAGTTGCACGACTGTGCAGCAACAGGTCGAGAGAAGAAAAGATGCATGACCAAGCAGTGCCAAAGTTGCACAGCTGTGCTGCAGCGGTGCACAGTAGGCCGAGAGAAGAAAATACACGTGACCAGGTGATGCAAAGGTTGCACGGTTGTGCAGTAGGAGATTTTAAGTGTTGCACGGTCATGCAGCAGGCGGTACACAGGCTGTGCACTCTGTAAAGTTGCGATGCACGAGAGGAATAAGAAGGAAAAAGAGGTGGTGGTCGACAGGGATGGCTAGTGACGACGAGGGAAAAGGTTGGAATAACCTTAGTGGTCGGTCCACCAGCCAAAGGGCAGCAAGTGGTGGCTGAGGTGGTGCAAGGTAGTGGAATGGGTGGTGCACAAGCTGAAATAGGGCAACAATAGGGAGGAAGAAGAAGATATCGGGTAGGGTGATGGCGATGGTTTCAGTGAGGGTGGCGCACAAAGGAGACATGCACAGGAGAGAAAAGAAGGGAAGGTGACGGTGGCTGACGGGTGAAACAGAGTAGCAGCAAGAAGGAGCGGAGGGTGATGGTGATGGTTTCAGTGAGGGTGGTGCACGAAGGAGACGTGCACAAGAGAGAAAAGTAAGGAAGGTGATGGTGGCTGACAGGCGAAATAGAGTAGCAGTAGGAAGGAGCAGAGTGTGATGGTGAGATGATGGTGGTGTGTGTGTGGTGATGGTGTCAAGGTGCAACAGAGGCACAAGGGTGGTAGGGTGATGGTGAGAGGATGCATGTGGGAGGCAGGGTGATGGTGTCATGGTGTAGAGGAAGAGAACTCCTTCATGCCACAAAGCTGGCACAGGGGAAGAAGGAAAAGAAAAGAAAAGGACTTAAGCGCTCATCAATAACTTTTATAATGGTGGTTTTAGTTTTATATTATGTTAACTAATTTTTCATTAGACGACAATTAGATTTGGGTATAGATAGAATTTATAAAGCACTGTGTATGCTACTATTGTTTATAGTACAAATAGTTGTTCAAAACACTACCTTATATAAGCAATACAATAAATAAAAAATGAGCTAAAAAATGCATAAGGGATTAGATGGCAGTTGTGTTACACAGTATCTCTAGAAAGTAAACTATAGATGGCAGTTGTGTTCCAAAACCACCATATAATCCCTAAAAAGTTTGTATCCCCAATTATCCCTTTAAGATATAGATGGGGGTTCTTATTTTACTGCCATCTTTTCTTTTCTTATTTTAATATAACTAAGACCTATAATCTATACCGTACCATTCAAATTGTACCTAAAACAAAAGTACATATATTATCATCTATACACATGGACTCAAGCATAAAATTTCTACACCCCAATATCAACTATGATACCATCAATTAAATTTACTTATAATGTTATATTTTAAAACAATGTGTAGTTTATATAAACATAAATACACATACAAATCTAATCATCAACCTATCAATATGTACAAAAAGAAAAATAATCCTCAACATGTCCCATGTATGAAGAACAAAAACATAATCTAACCATTCTAGTCAAACTATTTTTATTTATTAATCCAAATATTTTTGCTCTTAATCATGAAATACCTACAAAAAAATACATGATCACAACTTGGTTAGTATTTAGTTGAATTTATATTGTAAAAATATATATACAATATTACTTCATTTTTTTCCTTTCAATGGTGCTAAATGATGCCCTTCATGAATCTCTTGATAAAATAACCACAACTATCATTATCATTTTTTTAAAGACACTACATTAAGTAAAATGTACATTTTAATTTATTAGTTAAATGCTAAATTTTAAATAAGGAAAAGGAAGAAAACAACCATCAACCTTTAATACAAGTGACTTGTATGGAGAGGGTGGCTTGTGTTTTGAATTTCATATATATTGCTTATATGCCTCAGTTGATATGAAAATTAAGACCGATTATAATTCATTAATATAATAAGTAATTCAAATAAATGTATTTAAAAATATTTAATTTCTTCTTAATCAAAACCTTTAGAACATAGCTTTGCTCTCTTCCTAAGGAATTGAACCAAAATGCAAATCTTGACGAAGGATATATTATAACCAATTTTCAATGGTTGTTAAAGGAAAACGAACAAAAGTTAAATGATCCAGAGCTATAGTCATCACACTGATCACATACTTAACTCATTTTGAATATTTTATCTTTATGATCACCCTCAAAGGATATAAATTGAGGACATAAGAATCTATATCGAGTGGACAACTCCTCGCCCTCTTTGATGCAATGGATGTCATTTAAGAACCTATACATGCATACATTAATATATGTATATATATGAAAACAATTAGGTTATGTATTAGCAACAATTTAAAAAAATAATATTACTAAATATAGTTATATATTAAAATTTTGACAATTGAATGAAAATACCTTTTATATGTATTCATATGCCGAGCTTTTAACCACTCTATATCTAATAAATGCAATATGTCATCAACTTCTATACATAGGCCCAAGTCTTCTCGTTTGAAAAAATAATTAGGTTGCTCCAATTACTCTAATGCTCAAATTTTCTTCATCCATGGTCACGACTTGGTCTAGATAGAATCTCATCCTAGGAGTTAATCCTTGATGCTTGATAGGATTTACATCATTCTTTTTATATGTTTTTACTATTGCCTCCTCTCTTTCATTTTCTTTCAATTCCCTATGAGTTAGCTTCTTCCATACAATATAACTACCCTATTTCAGAAAGACAAAAGAAAAAGTTGTTAGTCAATAGAATAAATTAATACACAACTCTTATTCAAATAATATTGTTAGTTAATTAGAAATATTACATGGTCCTTGAGAATAATTAAATCACATGGCCATCCAAAGAACTCTCATATAAGCAACACATGATCATGATCGTCGCTTTCCTTGAAATATAGCTTCACAAAGGTAAATTCATCATTGACACTACTTCTAATACCCCCAAAACTTTATTTTAGGATTTAATAATAAAATAAGAAATTATCGGATACGATGTAATTGTATGTACCATTCCTAATAAAATAATAATAATAATAATAATAATAATAATAATAATAATAATAATAATAATAATAATAATAATAATAATAATAATAATACTTATGACAATAAAAGAAGAAAAATAATGTAGGGACATAATTAGTAGAGACTAAATTTATTTACTAACCTAAGATAAATTATAAATAAATCATAATAATTTCTAATTTAACAAAAAACATTTTACTATTATTATCACTAATTTTTATTATTCCTAAAACTAAAAAAAATTCAAACCGCCCTCAAAGTTGCACGATGAAGGGGACGGAGAGAAACGCGGAAATGTCATTTCTTAAAAATTTAGAAAATAGGGACAAAAGAAAACAATAAAAAAATTGTATATATTGTACATATTATATACATTTTTTTAAAAATAGACCAAATCTAATAAATTAAAGGAAAAAAGTAAAAAAATCCTAAAATTACTATCTATATTAATTAATTTAAATCATTAATAGCTTTTTTAAAATATAGTTAAATATTTTTAGTACCAAATCCGATACTAGAAAGTTTGTGGGGTGGGAAATGTTTCTGGAACATCCTAGAAATGGGAAACGATATCTCAGCCATTTCCGTGCTTTGCTAACCACCCTACCATCCCATTTTCCCCTTTTCCTTTTCCCGATATCTTCCCTCCTTTTCTTACTTTTCTTTCTTCTTTTCTTCCTTTTCTTTTGTCCCCTTCCTTCCCTCTCCTTCAGCCGGCTGGGCTACACCTAGCTCCCCTCCCCCTCTTTTATTTCCTTTCCTTTCCCCTTCCCTTGGCCTAGTTTTCTTTTTTTTCTCCCCCCCGAGTGGCCCCAAGCCCATACATAACCCCCTCTTTTCTTTTTCTCTCCCTCTCTTTTTCTCTTCTTTCCCCTTCTGCCCTTGCCTCGTTCTTCTTCCCTAATTAGCACAGCTACGCATGGCTACTTCGCAGCCCTCCCTCCTCCTTTCCCTATTTGACCCTACATGGCATGTGGTAGGCATGACCATGTATGGTCCCCCTCTTTCTTGTAACCCCCACAACCCCTCACATACTCCTCCAACCGTACCCAATAAGAAAAATAATCCCTGAACTCGACCCGATCCTCGATTTTTTTTATCAGAGATTCCCCAACCTGATTCCCGCGGGATCAAATCCCCATACTCGACCCGATCCTCGATCTATTCCCGATTTATTCTCCGACCTTGAAACCCGACCTGATCCTCGAAACCTGACTTTATACCCGATCCCTGATCCTTAAGCCTTTTTTTATATTATACTTTTAATTTATATTTTATAAAAAATTATATTATATATATATATATAATTATATATAAAATTATAAAAATATATATATAAAAATTTATTTGGGGTGGGTTCGGGGACGGGGGCCCCAAACCCGTCCTCGCCCCGTCTCCAAAAAATCCCTGAACCCAAACCCAAACCCGATCCCCAAATTTTCTATTTGAACCTGAACCCAAATGGGGAATCCTCGACGGGGCCCCAAACCCACGGGAAAATTTTCCATCCCTACCTACAAACCTACCCCCTATCTCCCTTATCGCACTACTGCTCCGGCCTACATGCTAACCGACAACCACCAACCCCCTCTCCTTGTCTTCTTCCCTCTCTTTTCCATATCCCCCAAACCATACACCTATAAATACCCCTCCCCACTCCCTCATTTCCTCTCTTTATCTCTACCGATCCACTCTCCCCACCCTTACTCGCACCGCCCAAACAATTGTCGCTAGAACCACCACCAAACCATACCGCAGTTGCCACACCCTCCCTTCCTCTTCCCTACATCACCTTGCACCCAACAGACCACTCTCCTTCCCCTACTTCCCCTTCTTATTCTCTCCCCACTTATGCAAAGTGGGGAGCTTGAGCTGCCCTTTTGAACCTCCCATCGCCACTTGCACCACCGCCGCCACAACTACCACCACCCTCCTTGCCTCCTTTCCTACCCAGAAAACCCTTCCCTACCTTACCACACCACCAATTCCTTCTTTTTGCCCCTTATTCCTCCTATTGTCTCTTATTTCCCTCTCGACCGCGCCATTGCCACCACCGTGTCACCGTTGTAAAGCCACCACCACCACTACAACCCCTGACCAAAGGAACACTACCACTTAGGAAGCCATAACTCCCTTCCTATTTTCTAACCCTAAAATCCCTCTTTTACACCATCCTCCACCACCATCGTGCACCACTGCCACGACATTGCCACCGACCCCATCGAATTGTCGCCACCGCCCCCTCACCTATTGTCCCTTCTAGTTGTGCACTTCTTCCTCCTACTTTATATATTTTATTTTAATAATTTATTATTAATAACACTATTTTTATTATTATCATTAATATCCAATTATGGAAATGACTAGTGATACTCTTTTTATAGGTTTTAAGCAAACCCTTCCCATTGAGGAGGCGTAGAAGTATGCTTCAATTCCGGAGTCTATCTAGGTAAGGATATGGTTGAAGCTTGGGTTTTGTATGGGTGTATTAGTATGTTATGTGTGAATATATGTAAATGTGAACTAAGTATCTGTCTGGTGTAGCTTGGCTTGCAAGGAGCTAAGGTATGAGCATGATTTGTATTATGTGAAATATGTGTGATATAACTTGTTATAGATGACATGTTATTACGTATGGTTGGAATGTTATGACATGTACACTTAGAGGCCTTGGGTGGGTTGAGTGGTTATAGGGGGCTAACGAAAGTAAAGAGGGTGGAGTGAGTGGGGAGAATTGGGGGAAGTGACCTAAGGGTATTATAAAACATGGTTGGGAAAATAAAGGGAGAAAATAATAAAATGAAGGGTTATAGTAAAATCTTGCATGGGGAGTGTGAGATTTACATGGGAGGAAAAATTACGTGGAAAAATCTAGTTTGAGGGTTAACCATGGGGAGGAAAGTGTACTTTGGGTGATTGGTGTACTTGAGAGAGAGTTAGTAAGTGGGTTGATGGAAATATGCATGGGAGCATAACTAGGAATTTTTGGAAAACCTCCTAAGGATAGGCGTATTGTGGGAAAGGTTAAGGAGGTTGGTTGGACATTGGGTTGTGATGAGGGGTGTGGAGGAGAAGAGGGTGTGGAGGAAAAGGGATATATTGAGGTTTTGGGGGGTGACCAACTAGGGTGTCATTATCACTTGTGGGAGTTGAGGAGTTAGGTTATGAGACTTAGAGTGGGTTGAGTATGGTGAAGGTTTTGGAATCAAGGGAGAATGTGGGCTGAGTAAGAAGAGGAAAGGCTAGAGCTACATAGGCCAGATTAAGGTTTCAATGGAAAACCTAGTGTACGATGGTGAGCATGGGTGGAGAAATGGAGAAGTGGGTCGTTACCCACATGTGTAGGGGTTCTAAATTCATTGGTTAGTATGGTGGAAGGTGTATGGGGGCCTGGAGTCTTGGGGGGATGCAGAGGTCTTAGGTTAAGGGATAGGGTAATTCTTGGGAGTTTAGGTTGGTAGAGTGGGAATGAGTCAGGAGTACCCGTTGGGGTGTGCATGTCTAGATAGGGGGTTACTTTTTGAATAAGACATGAATAAAATACTAATTACTTAGAGTGGAACACCACGTGGGTCGGGACCAAACTTAGGATATTTACCGTTCCACCAGTCATAATAATGGCCAGGAGTGTATTGCCTTTGAGATGTTTATGATTACCGTTCCATCAACTATAATAGTGGTCAGGCGCATTCAGCCCTACAATAGTTATTTTTGTTCCACCGGCCATAATAGTGGGGTATTCATACTCACGTGAATATAATTCAAGAGATGTGTAAAGTTAGTACTAATGGCTTAAACTCTAATAGTGGTAATTAATTTAATAAAACCTTCTGCTCACATGTTATTTGTATTTTTATGTGATATGCCCTATCTTAGCTATATGGTTACCTTACTTAGTACGTAATATACTGATCACCCGTATCATGGGTGCCGCTCATTCCCACAAGCAGTGGCCCCTCTTAGGTTTATACAGGTAGGTGATGAGGCCCTTACAGATTTTTATGCCTATGATGAGTTAGTTGGGGCAGAGTGATGTTCTAATGTCCCAAGGATGGGGCTAGAGAGGGTGTTCTCTGAGCTGCTTATCATTTTATGCTTCTATTATTTTTATTTCCCCATAGTAGGGTGTTGTCTTATATTTCATTTCACTCATGTATTAACCTTAACTTTTGTGCACTCTCGTTTCTGAATTTAATGTTGAACTAATTATGCTTTTAATCATCTTTTATTATTAATCCTCATATCTTTTAGCCTTGTGGTTGGTATAAGATTGGCCAGGGGCTAGTCTTATACTGATCACGGGGGTAGCACCCCCATTGTGGTGTAGGATTTTCTTTAAAAATGAAATTTTTTAATAGTAAAATTTGGAGGTGTTACAAGTTGGTATCAGAGCGATGGTTCAGATAACCACACTTTGTTTTTCGAAAGTTTTGGATTAATGAGTTTTTTCCTAGTTTTGAAAATGTTTTATACCCTGAAAAGGTTTTCCTATTTTAAAAACCCTAAGTCTGGGTCCACTGGTGAGGAAACGAAAGGGGTAGACTAGGAGTTTCCCATAGGGGAAATAATGTGTTGTAAATGATGAACGGAAGGGTCGAGTGCCTAGAGAAGGCCTTTGAAGCCTTCATGGAGTTCATCCAGTGTTAGCCATTGACGCATCTATCACCCCCACCCCCAGAGCATCATTCTAAGGGTGTCGGGGAGGACTAACTCTGGAGGGTCACTGGACATCACCCTCCACAATACACAGGTGAGGAGGACCCTATGATCTTGGAAGGATAGATCCAAGATATGGATCACACCTTTGAGGCTGTGGACTACCCTCCAACCAGGTAGTCTAGCATTGTGACTTTCTTCCTCAAGGGCATAGCAGATGGTCCCTATATGACCTAGGAAGCTTTAAGGCCACCCTATGAACCAAATTCTATCTAGAGAGCTTGGAAAGAGATAAGTTCAAGGAGTTCATGCAACTAACTCAAGGTAGCATGATAGTTCAGCAATACTACGCTCACTTCACCAAGCTGCTTAGGTTTGCCCTAGGGATTGTTGCCAGCGAGCCCATGGTAGTGTACCAATTCGAGCATGGGCTTCATTTTAGCATCTTCCACATGATAGGAGTTGTGGCCTTCTCAGACTTGGCTACCCTATACGAGCGAGTCTGCATCGCCGCCACTCTAGTCCAAGAGCAAGCATCCATCCTGGGGAAGAGGAGACCAAAAGGCCAGAGCTTCGGGAGTAGGACCCAACCCCAAGTAGGAGGACCCTTAGGACATCATCAGAGGGGTCATTTCAGAGGTCAAGGACTATCGAGGGGATCCTCATGCAGATGTTGTGGTAGGAACCACCTAGGCCAAGACTGTGAGGGCAGACTTATTAGTTGTAGGAACTGTGGCAAGAATTATCTATGATGCTGCCTTCGGGAGATGGGATGAACTATACTAAACTTTACTCAGATGTGGCCTTAGTCATAGGTAGGGTAGAATTCTTAGTGGACCTAGTAGGTATGGAATTGTAGGACTTCAATATCATTCTAGTTATGGATATGCTTGGGAGGTATCAGATGTTGATCAATTGCGCTCTGGAGTCTGTGGTGTTATGAGGCCCGAAGGGTACTAGGGTTTCGTACAGAAATACCAAGCCTAAGCCCACCACCAAGGTGGTGTCTACGATCACACTGCACTCTCTGGTCCGGAAGGGGTATCCGTTGTATTTGTGCAGTGTGTAAGAGCTGAACAAGGACTTGACACTTGTGGATGACATCCATTAATTAGGGATTTTCCAAATGTATTTATAGAGGAAATACCAGGTATACCCCCAGTATGTGAGATTGAATTTACAATCGAGCTAGCACCAGGAGCTGAACCCCTATCAAGAACACCGTATTGAATGGCACCCGTTGAGCTAAAGGAGCTCAAGACTCAACTGGAGGAGTTGTTGGAACACGGGTATATTCAACCAAGTGTGTTATTGTAGGGAGCATCGGTTATCTTCTTAAATAAGAAAGACATGAGTCTCCACCTCTATATTGAATACCGAGGGCTGAACCAGTTAATAATGAAGAATCGGTATCCACTTTAGAGGATTGATGATCTCTTCAATCAGGTGCGAGGTGCCACATTTTTCTTTAAGGTCAATCTGAGGTCTGGACACCACCAGTTGTGCATAGCAGATGCAGATATCATGAAGATAGCCTTCCATACTCGGTATGGACATTATGAGTTCACAATGCTAATATTAACTCGAACCATTAAGCCGAAGTGAGACATAGTGCAACACTTGGTTCTCCTCAACATATATAGTACAATAGGTAACAACATCCCCTTTAAGTTTAGTAGTAGATCACATGTATAGTTGACATATAATATTTAAGAGTTCCATTTTATATGCCTCAAATCCATATCATTTTATAAGAAAATGAGTACAAGTAAAGTGTATTACCAATAGTAATTTGAGAATAGGCTTATTAAGTCCACTAGAAGTGAACACCACATTTGGCCATTCATTCATAAGCTTGGATATTTTATCATTTATTTGATTTTGAATTGCAATTAGTTTTATTTGGCTCGTGGATAATGTCAGCACTAGATCCCTTAGAACCCATCTTCCCTCATAGTGTGAGAACTAGGATCAAGTCTAAAAACTATTGTTAAGGTAGCACCATAAGATCTCCCACTTTCCACACTTCACATATCTTTCTAATGTCGCTCTACTATAGAAATGATTATAGTTGGACAGCAGGTAAAAATGATATCTAAATATGAAAATTAAATATTCTAAAACCTTAAAACTTTATTAAAGATGTGTTGGATCATTGGTAACCTTTCCCCTTTTTGTCGACTCTAGCATGACCTTGACAATCATTCCTATAGGATGCATATATGGATTATAGTTGTTATTTTTTTCTCTTCTTCTATCATGGTAAACATTTATGTAGAAAATAAATATGTGCGTGCACACACGCGTGTATGTATCATGATGTGTTATATACCTTAGCTTCTTCTTAATCTTGATATTGTACAAGCTCAACCCAAAAATCTGAACTAATCACATACTTATAATCTGATGGAGATTATGATTGATAGGTGTCATATGGTTGGATCATATATTTTATGGTCAAATTAAACTTAAAGTCTTTCCAATACTTAACACACTTTTAAAATAACATATTCTTAAAAAGTTTAGGCACTCCAAAGCTCAACTACAAACCAATCCAATATATATTATTAGTGTAGTACCTTGTTCTTTCAAACCCTAATTACCATACATAATTAGACACTTTGCATGTTTCTAAAAATTTTATTATCGAATCCATTTCATTTATATTAATTTCAAACTTTTCAATGAGCATTTCTTTTATCTATGGATAACACATTTTATTGTGGTTCTTGTGATGACATTTTTTTTATTTTATTTCAAACCATTCAAAATTTGTAAATCGATCAAAAAATATTTTTGATTTCACTCATCTATTCCATTCATCTATGATTCACCCATTCCTTTTGAATCAATAAATCATAGAAAATATGTATACATGATTTGATGATTTTAGTATATTTTGTTGTTTTTAATTCATATTAAAAAATCTAAGATAAAATGTATTTATGTATTTGGTTTTCTAAAAATATTTTGCATTAATTTGTGATAATTTGAACCTTCTGTTATTCGTTTTGTGCATTTGTGGAAAAAATACATTTCCATAACTTATCTATTTTTTTCCATTTCTGCTCATTTTTCATCCCTCAAGCTTTAAACCAACTCTGATACCTCAATATTTTTATATATTCGGATTCCTAAAATTATTCCACACCATCTCAGAAAATTTAACAATTTTTTTTAATTTATTTGTTATTTTTCCAATAAGTGACCATTGTCGGACTTCCTCATAATTTAATTATTCAAAAATAAATTATAATCGATCCTTTAACCATATCTTAATCCTAACAATCCTTGTAAATAAATAAAAGTATATTATAACATTTCACCCAACCATAAGGTATACCAAAATACCATGATCGTGATTTTCTTATATTACTTTTACACACTCAACAATAGTCTAATATATCTCTTACACCTCTAGTTCTAGCACTCAAGTAAGGTAAACGTAAAACCAAAAACTCACTTTACACTCTTATCTATCAAATCCCACATTATATTGGTTAATTATGTGATCCAATTGAAAAACCCACATACACTCATATTTATTTTTTTCTCACTTCTAACCTCTAAGTGATTTTCTTCCAATTTTTAGCATCTCGTTGTCTCTAGTTG
This sequence comes from Tamarix austromongolica, assembly GCA_039764185.1. Taxonomy (NCBI): domain Eukaryota; kingdom Viridiplantae; phylum Streptophyta; class Magnoliopsida; order Caryophyllales; family Tamaricaceae; genus Tamarix; species Tamarix austromongolica. The sequence continues at coordinate 15,809,637 of CM077819.1, forward strand.
GTTTCCCTCTTCCTTTTGTTTTTTTTTTCTATTTTAAAATCTTGAATTGCATACTACAAATCCTACCCTTTTATTCCCTAAAATTGAGCCCCTTCCGTAACACCCCAAAATTTTACTATTAAAATTTTTTGTTTTACAATGGAAGCTTATAATCAAAATATTAGGTGTTATTGCCATAATTGATGTAAGTTTGGTTTATCATACCATTCTCACATCAATAACAATGTTAGAAGCCATTAAAATAGCACACAAAGTAACTCAAAATGAGAAAATTTATAAATATAAATATGAGTTTGGATATTAACTCTAGGATATATTAACATAATATAACAAAAGGGATACCATGGATCAAATAGTCTAAAAGGTTTCTAGATAAAAACATCATCCAAATAACATAACTATTTTCCCAAACACCCAGTACATGAAAATTCACTCATCCCCATACAATGCATCAAAGGCCACAAACACATCTAATTAGTCCTCAAAGACCTACACAAAAGCATTCGGTTCCTTTGCTCTTGAGAATGAGCAACACCCTTGAAAAGGATGGTTATTATGCTACGTACCGAGTAAGGTAATAATACTATCAAGTCAAGGATACAGATAAATACATACATTTATAGCAGATGATAAGTACACATGCAAATTACGAAAATTTTCACAGGATAAATATTGATCTAGGCCTATTTGTTAAATATAACCATTTTTATTATTTTATTTACGTTGAGTTTAAGGACCCCCACTATTCTTAAATCGGTGGAATGATCTTAAGCAACTCTCAAGGAAAACACACTTGAATCACTATTATCATTTAGTGGAACGAATCCAACATCTCTCAAGGCAGCACACTCCTAATCTATTATTCTTAAACTAGTGGAACAATATGAAACACCTCTCAAGATTAATACACCTAAGCCACTATTATCATTTGATAGGGCAGATTCAACGCCTTGATCTTGACTTATATACTCTTCCACTTTAAATTAATAATATCTTATCCATTAGTTTACTTATTTTAATCCAAATTCTCATTCACAAGGAGTATATGGCTACACTATTCTAAATCTGGTGGAATGAACTGAAGCACCTCTCAAAAATAATACACCTGAGCTACTATTATTATCCAATAGAATAGACCCATAAAACACCTCTAAGAGCAAAATGTTATTGAGCCACTATTATCATTTGGTGGAACAAATATAAAAACGCATTTGTCTGACTCACGTGATCGTTCACTAAATATTTAATGTCTTATTCATGATTTATTCACAGGTACATAACATATTTAAAGTAGGTGAGCACATCATGAAGATCATAAGGTCGTTTTCTAGAGTTAAGATCCCTATATTTTCTCAAAACCCTAATTTCATACTTTAATCATAACTCTTTTTCTATTACTATATTAATCACCAAACTTAGTACAATACCGCATGATCTTTACTTACTTACTCTCTATCATGTAATATCAACTGCATATCATAGCATTAACAACCATATATAGTTCACATAAAAATAATAACACGATACAACACAAAATCATGCATAACACATAGCAATCAAAAACCCTAGACTACAATAAGTATTCTTACAAGAACGACTTTGATATCTAAGCATGCAAATCCTATTCCGCCTCTTCTGGGACCCTGATGAAGTCACCTAAGAAAATCATAATAAAATACCATTAGGATTAAACCATATAAGTAAGGAATTTCTTAAGGAAATTGAAGGGTGAAAGAAGGAAGAAACTAAACCAAGAAGGGTAGTGTTTAGGAAAAACTTGTGTAACCAAGCAAGGGGAAACATAGGGTTATATTGGGAATGGAGGGTGAGTAATGGCACAACCTATTGTTGCTAAGGGAGGTGCAATAGGAATGGAGGTCGATCAAGGGGCTAGTGTTCAGTGGTGAGAATCAAAGGGGGTGGTGTGGTGAAGTTGAAGGTGTTGAAGGATGGATGGAGGGGTGCGATTGTGGCTACTAAAAGGGTGGAAAGAGGGTTGCGGTTAAGGTTATCAAATAGGTGGGGTTAGATTTGGTTAAGGCTATCGAAGGGTGGTGCTAGGCTGCGATGAGAGCTACTGCAGCAAGGAGAAGGGGAAAGGGGAAAAGGCGATTGCGATGGAGGCAACCAAAGTGGAGGGATTAGCTTTGACTATTTTGGTTGATGTTGGGGGTGATTTTTGGCAAGGATGGCTGAAGGTGGTGAGAGAGAGATGGAAAAGGTTGTCAGTGGTGGTGTGGTTGTCTCGATTTGGCTCGTTGGTGGTGGCTTTTTAGGTTGTTTTTACAACGACAATGAGGTGGTGAAGGAGGGGAAATGGTGGTGAGTTGGTTGCAGAAAAAAAAAGGGAGATAAGAAAGGTGTTAGGGGCATTTAATAACAGCCAAGTATATGTATATATACCCCCATGAAAGGTGCAGAGACGAGCGAGAGGTGTGAGAGAAATTCAACCCCAACCTTTATGCATATGAGGTGGGAGTTGATGAAAGTATGGAATAGCTTGGTAGGTAGTAGGGAGTGATAGCCATGTAGGCATTGTCTATAGACAATGTTTCACACAGGGAGAAAGGGAAAAATGAGAAGGAGAGAGATGGGTTAAGAGGGAAATGAGAGAAAAAGGAAAAGAGGGAAAATAATATGGGGTTAATATTTTTAGTTTTTGATTAGAACAATATCAATATAATTTAGGTTAGGATAATATGATAGATTAATTATTATTAAATTAGGATTAGGTTAAATTCTAGGGTTAGAGAATTAGGATAAGGTGAAAACATTTATTTCTTGAGATTATGATTAGGTTATGATATTAATTACTCGGGATTAGGTTTAGCTAAAAATTTAGGGTATTGCATCACTACCCCCTTAAAAGAGACTTTGTCCTTGAATTTAAGAATTCAAAGTTGGGGAAGAAGAGAAAAATGATGTAAGAAAGGTGATCTTGGTGGCTAATTCTACCGGATTCCCTACTATACTACTAGGGACTACCCTCTTAAAATAGAGAGAACTTGAAACCTAATGCACTTGAGCCAAAGGGCTTGGGGTGCAACTCGCACATGTCCTTCTTAGTCTCCTGGGTTGCTTCCTTTACTCTATGACAGCTCCAAAGAAGCTTCACAAGAAAACTAAACTCATTTAGGTCTATCAAATCTTGGCGTCAAGAATCCACAAAGGCCTCTCCTCATAGGGCAATGAGTTGTCGAGCTCAATCTCATCTATTATGATCACGTGGGATGGGTCTGCAACGTACTTTTTTAGTTGGGAGATGTTGAAGATGTTATGAACTCTAGACAACTCTAGTGAAAGTGTTAGGTGGCATGGAACCCTACCAACCCTATCAAGAAGCTCGTAGGGACCAATGTACCTCGAGCTTATCTTACCCTTCAAACTAAACCGCTACATCCTCTTAGTGGGAGAAACCCTAAAAAAACTCAATCCCCCAACTCAAAACCTTGACTATCATGTCTCTAATTTGCGTAGCTCTTCTAGCGACTTTGAACTGCCCTCATCCTATCCTGGATCAATCAAATATATTGAGTCCAAGTACTTAAGTCCAAGTACCACAATCTTGCCCATATCGCTCCAACACAAGGGTGTCTGATACTTAAGTACATACAGTGCCTCAAATGGTGTCATCCCTATACTAGTGTGATAACTATTGTTGCAAGAAAAATCAACCAAATATAGACGCTTCTCCCAACTACCCCAAAAATCTAAAATACATGCTCGCAACATATCCTCAAGTGTTTGAATAGTCCTCTCAATATTCCCATTTATATCTAGGAGGAAGGCGGTAATCATAATTAATCTCATTCCCATAGCCTCCTACAACTTCCCCAAAAGTGCGAAAGAAACCTCAAATCCCTATCGAAGATTATGTCGGTAGGTGTACCTTGCCTACTTGCCACAAGTCTCAAATAAGCATTGGTTAGTTGATCCATACTCCAAGTCGACTTCATTGGCACAAACATAACTAATTTCGTCCACCTATAAACAATAACCCAAATTGTATTACAACCGCTACAATTCCTCGATAGCCCACTCACAAAATGCATCGAGATGGAGCCCCACTTCCAACATGGAACATCTAAAGACGGAATTAACCCTACAAGCCTCCAGTGCTCAATCTATTGAGATGGAGCCCCACTTAAATATTATTATTATCAACATCCTTTAATTTCAAGGCCTAACATTAAGGTCTTGCATATGCGATAATAATCTTATCCCTAAAGTTACTATTCCTCATGCTTACAAACCCTAATTTAACAAATTGATCATAACTTTTCATGTAGGGCTCAAACACATATCAGATTTAATATGCATTCCCAAACCACTAATATTAACAATATATTTGAATTTCGTGGTTTAACTATACTGTTTCACACAACCTCCTCATTTTAGGGTTACTATTCCTAAATTAAATCATTTTCATACTTTATCAATCTTATGCCATTCGCAGTTACTCCAAATGCTTCATATAAATTCCTTAGCACATTTTGGATGATATAACACCTTAAAATACCATGATTCTCATATTTAACCCATATTGACCAAGATATATTTATTGGTAACACAACTCTTATTTCATGTGAATCTCATGTGTTAAGTAAAATTATTTCCAAACCCACATTTTTCTCCATAGACCTTATCATACTTATTTCACATTCATTATGCCATTAATAAACCTATGATACATTCATATTTCACACCAAAGGCTTTTCCACGTAAAATAACAACACCGCATGATCTTTACTTACTTTTTTATCGCGTAATATGAACCGTATATTATAGCATTAACAATCATATATTACTTCACATAAAAAAAATAACATGGTATGGCACAAATCATGCATAACATTGATCAATCAAAAACCCTATGCTACGACAAGTATCTTTACAAAAATGGCTCCATTATCTAAGCACACAAATCCTATTCCACCTCTTCTAGGACCCCAAAGAAATCACCTATGAAAATCATAAGAAAATACCATTAGGATTAAACCACATAAGTAAGGAAATTATTAATGAAATAAAAGGGTAAAAGGAGGAGAAAATTGAACGAAGAAGGGTAGTATTTGGGAAAAAAACTTGTGTAACCAAGCAAGGGAGAAATGGTGGGATGTCAAGGAATGGAAGGTGAGCAACGACACAACCTGCCATTGCTAGGGGAGGTGCATGGGGAGTGGAGGTTGATCAAGGGACTAGTGTTCGGTGGTGGGAATTGAAGAGGGTGGTGTGATGAAGTTGTAGGTGTCGAATGATGTATAGAAGACTGCAATTGTGGTTGCCAAAGGGTGGAAAGAGGGTTGTAGTCAAGGCTACTGAAGAGGAGGGGTTAGATTCGATCAAGGTTGTCGAAAGATGGTGTTGGACTATGGTGAGAGCTGCTGTAGTAAGGAAAATGGAAAATGGGAGAAGGTGGTTGTTGTGGAGGCAACCAAAGTGGAGGGCCTAGCTTTGGTTGTTTTGGTCGATGGTTGGGGGTGATATATGGCAAGGATAGCTGAAGGTAGTGAGGGAGAAATGGAAAATTTTGCTAGTGGTGGTTCATTTAGAGCTAGGCTCATTAATTTTTTTAAAAATTAGTAAACTAAATCGGCTTGTTTATCATGATTCAATTCTCAACTCGGTTAGTTTGAAAGTTAAACAAATCAAATCAAGTTGTTTAATTATTCAGCTTAATTAGATAATTATTTAATTATTCAACTCATTTATTAAGTAAATTTTATACTAGCTCAACCTATGAATAGATGAGTTGGGCTATAAATGAGTCAAACAGAGTTGGAGTTAGCTCATAAGCAAACGGGTAGAACCTTCCCTGCCTCAAGCTTGACTTGTTTAGTAAACGAGCCTAAAAATAAGGCTCAGGGTTTATTCATTTTTTTCTAGACAAACAAGCCAAGTGGAGTTGACTCGTGAGTCAGCTTAGTTTAGTTATTTTATATTTGTTGAGAAGATTATTGTAACACCCCCAAAATTCACTACTAAGAAATTTCATTTTATTTAAAAGGATTAGCGGAAGCAAGATAACAAAACCATGAATTCTGGGGATATTACCGCCACACTTAGTACCAGACCGGTTCACTTCTACCATTCCAGTACCAAGTGCTAAGGCTGAAGATGATTATCATTAAACACAATTCAACACTTAAAACTATAATTCATAAAAGAACCGAATTGTTCGTCATATAGAAATCAGAGTATGGTTAAAAGAGTTACAATCCAAGGAGTAAGTAACCAAATTTTCCAAAGACATAAAATATCGTACGATAGAATATAACTAGAATAAAAATAATACAAGGTAAAATAAAATGAAAGATAGAATCCGGCCTGGTCACTCTCGATCCCCAGGCCAAGTCCTGGCTCAACTCTCAACCCCATCCGATGCCTCATAAGTGTCTTAGGAATCAAAGAAATCATCACCTACCTACACAAACTCAGGTGGGTCATCTGCTCGTGAGAATAAGCAACACCTATAAAACGGGTGGTCAGTATGCTACATACTAAGTAAGGTAACTATATGGGTAAAACCAACAAGAAGCATGCAAGTAAGGCCATGCAAGAGAATAAGCACATAAGGCATACAAGACAATAATCCAGATTTATAAGATTAGGCCGAACTTATATTAATGATTTATCTTACATCTCTTTTATGTTAATTCCACGAGAGTATGGAAACCTCACTATTATAGCCGGTGGACCGAAAACACTCTACAGGGAAAAACGCACCTGACCACTATTATAGCCGGTGGACCGGAATCACTCAGTAGGGCAACATGCACCTGACCACTATTATTGTCGGTGGACCGGAAAGTATATATATAACCTTACTAGCTCTGACTCGCATGGTGTTCCACTATAAATAATTAGTATCTTTACATGCCTTATACTTCTAGTTCACACATTTCTCATATTAATTCCACATGAGTATAGGAACCCCACTATTAAAGCTAGTGGACCGGAAACACTCCACAGGGCAGAATGCACCTTACCACTATTATTGCTAGTGGACTGAAAAATATATATATCCTCACTGGTCCAGACTCACGAGGTGTTCTATTGTAAGTAAATAGTGTCTTCCCATGACTTATTACCATACAAGGTTTGGTTTATCGAGCCCGGAATCCCTCACCATTATAGCCGGTGGACTGAAAATACTCAATAGGGAAAAACTCTCCTGACCACTATTATAGCCAGTAGACCGAAAAATCACTCAACAGGGTAAAACGCACCTGACCACTATTATAGCCGATGAACCAGAGAATGTATAACCTCATAGGGCCCTGGCTCGATAATCTTCACTTTAAGTGCTTAGTTTTTTATTGTATCTTATTCCACACACAACCCGACCAGACATGCACGACCCACTCGACTTCCTGACAATCTTATCCCATATCTTGGGACTTCTACTTCCTCTAGTACATCCAAATATCCTTTCCCACTCTTTCCTCGTTACCATGAATACTCAACTCTGAGGCCCACTTTCCATATTTCGGAATCAACTTAATATCACTCTCTAGGGTTTTCTTCCAGGAAACCCCTAATTTGGCCTATATGGCCCAACTCGCCTCTATCCCCTACAACTCATACTCCTCTAATTTATCACCTCGCTTGATTCATCTCCAAGCACCACATTTTACTTCCCATATGATACATGTGGGCATCTAGTTGGTCATCCCAAAACTCTAGCACCTCTCTTTCCCAATATGATGTTATTCATTCATCACTCTTACTTACCATCACCTTTTCCACATGACAACATATCCAACACAACCCATGATCCCGAGACTTCCTTCCATCTTTTCCCACTCACCATAAACCCAAAACGCTTCTTTGTTACCAAGACCATCACTTCCCTCGATCCACACTTGACATTACAACCTCACTATCCAACTCCCATATATGATCACCAAAACCCTAGTTAGCTCCCTAAAAACCCTAGTACTTCTCCTTTCTTTTATTTCCCTCACTCAGCACCCAAATACATTCTTCTCACTTGACTCACTTTTCCTCCATGTGACACCCCTTCCATCCTTTATCCTCATTCTAACCATTTCCATAAAATTTTCCTCCCTTACACATTTCTCTCACTTAGGGTTTCCTCCTAAACCCTAGTCAAATCTCCCGTGTATCCTTACATCAACACACATACTATTTTTCACATATAGACTCCAATCACCCTAACAATTCATCCATTACCTCACTCGATCCTCAAATCAACTTTTTCCACATAAAAGTCATCCCCATGCAAAGGATAACCATCCCATGCAAACATTAGACTTCTAATGCATATTTGATCTATCCCCTTAATTTTATTCCTATTATTCCTCGTATTATCCACCCATAGGTGTAACACCCCAAAATTTACTACAATTTTTTTTTCAGCGGAAGTTTAAAAACAAAATACCGGGTGTTACCGCCGTAATTGGTGTAAGTCTGGCTTATAATACCATCCTCACACCAATCACAAGGCTAACCGTTACAAGTAAAACAAGGTAAGTAAACACAAGAGAACTTTAGAATGTAAATAAGAGTTTGGAGGTTATCTCCGAGTACAATATCCAACAAATACAAACAAAAGGGATACCATGGACCGAAGAGTCCAAAAAGGGTATCCGGGTAACATAGCATCCGGATAACATGACTCTTCGCCCAACACCTAGTAAAGATAGCGGTCACTATTCCCCATACAATATATCAAAAGCAGCAAAATCATCAACTGGGTCCTCAAAGACCTGCACAAAACCATCAGGGTCTTCTGCTCGTGGGAATGAGCAGCACCCGTAAAAAGGATGATCAGTACGCTACGTACTGAGTAAGGTAACAATACAGTCAAACAGGGAACACATAAGTACATGCTTTCACAGTAGGAAAAAGTATACAAGCGAGGTAGAAGATTCAATACAAAGCGATTATTAGTCTGGATTCGTATTATGAGAAAATAACATGATCCAATATTTTATTTACGTTGAGTTCAGGGACCCCACTATTCTTAAACCGGTGGAACGGTCTGAAGCACCTCTCGGGGACAACACACCCGAGCCACTATTATCATCCGGTGGAACGGATCCTACACCTCTCAGGGCAAAACGCTCCTGAGCCACTATTCTTAACCGGTGGAACGGTTTGAATCACCTCTCAGGGACAAGGCACCTGAGCCACTATTATCGTCCGGTGGAACGGACCCTACACCTGGTCCTGACTCACGTAATCTTCCACTTTAAATTATTAGTGTCTTATTCATTACTTATCTCATATTATATTCTTATTCACGTTGAGTATAGGGCCCCACTATTCTTAATCCGGTGGAACGGACTGAAGCACCTCTCAGGGACAGGACACCTGAGCCACTATTATCGTCCGGTGGAACGGACTCTACACCTCTCAGGGCAAAACGCTCCTGAGCCACTATTCTGAACCGGTGGAACGGCTTGAATCACCTCTCAGGGACAGGACACCTGAGCCACTATTATCGTCCGGTGGAACGGACCCTACACCTCGGCCCAACTCACGTGATCTTCCACTTTAAGTGATTAGTATCTTATTCATGATTTGTTTAAGAGTACAACACATTCTTAAGGTAATAAAGACATTAACATATAGATAACAATGCCTTTCCTCACAGGCTACAAGCTTATTTACCCTAAAAAAAACCTAAGTTCACATTTTAGGCATAACTCGTCTTATATCAAATCATTTACCCACCATATTTAGTATATCCTCCTTAAATAATATTGTTATTAATATATACGACACCCAAAGTCTAACTCCCACATCTCGCTCATGAAATAATAGCTTGATATCAAAAGTTACTATATACAAGGTTCCCAAAACCCTAAATTCACATGTCATTCATAACTTTTCCTAGGATGCTCAAATAATTACCAAATTTAATATACAACCCCAAAATACCAATATTAGCAACATATCCAAAATTCGTAGCCTAACTATAATATTTTACACATGTGATAATGACATTATCGCTTTAGGGTTACTAATTCCCAAATTAGACCATTCTCCCACCCGAAGAACTTATGACATTCACAATCACGCCCAAACACTTCACATGATATTTATTAGCATACTATAATCCTTATAACCTATCTTACAATAACAAAATTGTCATATTAACCCATATTGACCAAAATACCCCTAAGGATAGCCGATAGCCCTTATTTTCACAAAAGCTTATATTTTCTGTACCATCATTTCCCGCTTGTCATGCTTATTAGGCCCATATTATTCTTCCACACATTATACTCTCCCATAAAATTTTGGTATAGCATAACAATAACATACCGACACTACTTTTATCATTCAAACTCTCTTATAGCACATACTCCAAAATTACCACAACAGATCGTTAACAGCATACAATTAACAATATAATAATGGTAACATAATAATACACATAGCCATTCAAAAATTTAACACAAGCCCCTAAACATTGACTAGTATCCTTACAGAAAAAGCTCTGGTCTCTAAGCACGCTTAGCCTATTCCGGCTCTTCCGATACCTCCGGTAATTCACCTAAGAAAGTTAGCAACACTATAATTACCGACTTAATATTGATAGGTGACATAATAATAATAATAATAATAATAATAGTAGTAGTAGTAGTAGTAGTAGTAGTAGTAGTATTAATGATAATAATAATGATAATATAATTATCTTTGAATTTACTAAAACACCCTTATATATATATATATACATATACACATTATGGGACTTACGACTTAAAACATACACACTGGCAGCGTCTCACGTTCCGTGCATGCAACGTGAGTGCACGACAAGAGGGGAGGGCTGGTTGGGAACTACAGAGAGAGGGGAGGTGGTCGAAGGTGCTGGTGCTGCGGGGGAGGGCTGAGCGACGGTGGAACAAAGGAAAACAGGGCTGCTGGCTGGTTTGGGCGACGCGCAGGGCTGCGGTGGAAGCTGTCGAACCAAACAAGCCGAGAAAGACCAGGAAAAGGAGGGAGAATGTAGAGGGCTGCAGCGGTGGAGTGGTGCAGGGGCAGCAACGCAGGCTTGTTGGCTTGGGCTGGGGGTCGAAGCTGCAGAAAACAGAGGCAGGGAAGGAGGAGGAAGGAAGGAAAGGGGGGTCGGGGAGGAGAAGACGGTAGGGGCAGGTGGTGCAGGGGAGAGCTGCGGTTGGCGATGGCAGCGGTAGGCAGAGGTCAAGGCGGCGGCAACAGTTGGCGGCTGTGAAGGTTGGAACCGGCAGGGGTGGTATGCAGAGAAGAGAGAAAATAAAGAAAACAAAGGGGGAGTAAATGGCAGGGCATTTATTGCTACGGGAAAGAGAAAGAAGAAACAAACTAACTGTAGCACATGACAATGTAACCGGGCGAGGGAAAGAGGAACGAAAAAGATAGAAAGAAAGAAAGAAAAACAGTAAACATCGGGAATGATGGATACGGATAGTAGAGGAAAAATATAAGGCGTGCACGCAAGTGTCTGAGAGAAAAAAAAACATGTGCACGCAAGGATAAGGAACAGGAAGAAGAGGAAAGAGAAAAAGAAGGAGAAAATAAATAAATAAATAAATAAATAAATAAAATAAAAAGAAAAGAAAATATGGATTAGATTAAAATAATTTAGGTTAAAGTATTATGATATATACTAAATAATTATTTCGAAAAGGGAATAAATCGGATAAAGATAGGTTTAATAAAACGGAAAAATGCACAATAATTCGAGATAAATTTTAGGATTTTATTTCGGATTATGGATTAAGGTTGAAATAAATAAAATAAAATAAAATAATTAACTAAGGTTTAAGACTAGAGAGTAAGGGTAAAATTGAAAGGATAAAATTTGTTTTTTTTTTAGATTAGAATTGGGTTACAATATTAATTATTTGAAATTAAGGTTACCTTAAATTTCGGGGTATTACAATAGGTCATAAGATAATTAGTCAATCATTACCATTCCCTAGTCAACTCACTTTCCTCATTCTTTTCCATTTCTCTCACAACCACATCATACTACTTAGGACCTCCTATCATGCATGTCATAAGGGGCAGTATAACATAAGTACAATTCAAGTACAAGTAATAACATCACATTACACATATCATAAACACATGCAACTTACCTTAGCTCCATGCTTAGTAAGCTGCCACAAGAACATGATAATATAAAAATATAAAGCACACCCATCAAACCAACACACATAGTACGTTCTTACACATAAAAAGCCTTAACCATATCCTTACCTAATACGACACCGAGCTTAGAGCACGTTGCTACGCCTCCTTAGAGTTTTGACTTGATTCACCTATAATAGGAAAATACTATGGGTTAATCTCCCTCTTACCAAAATTACCATCATTTCCTATCTTACCCTTATCATGGCCTACTATTAGGGTTAATAATAGTAATTGTTGTTTTAACAATAAAAATAGGGTTATTATCCTTTAAAGTAGCTAATCATGCTACTATTAATCAAAATAGGTTTTAAGAGGTACATTGGTTCATATTAAAGTAATTATAGTGATATTCATATTATTAAAAGTAATAGATTCAATTTTGCTAATGATAATGATAATAGTAGTTGTAGTGATAATACTAATATCAACCCAAACCCTAGTAATAATAATAGTAGTGATATTAGTAATATAAAAGTAGTGATCATAATGATACTTATATTGATAATGCTAGTAGTGGTAATAGGTTAGTAATTATGAAAATTAAAAATAATGACAAGGTAATAACAATAACAACAACAACAACAACAACAACAACAATAATAATAATAATAGTTCCAATCTTAAGAATAATGCTAATAAAGGTCATAATAATCATAATAGTAGTAGCCTTGGTGATAATATGGTCAAGTATAATAATAATAATAATAATAATAATAATAATAATAATAATAACAATAATAATAATAATGTTAAGAATAATACTAATAATAATAATATTCGAGATGGTAACAGTAATATAAGGGTCCAAACCTTTACACTAATAATAAAAATGATAATGGGCCAAAGTTAGCATTAATAGTATTAGCAAGAAAAATAATGATGATGATGATGATGATGATAATAATAATAAAGATAATCATAATAATACTAAAGTTGTAGACCTTTAATAATAATAACATTAGTTAGAAATATTTCTAGAGTTAGGTTAAATAATAATAATGATAACATAACAGTAATAATTATAATAATAATAATAACAAGGAAGATACTTATTAAAAATAGCTAATACTTGTATAAAATGGGTTTAGGGGATGGGAAGGTTAGAGTACCACCTAAGGATGGTGGTGGCACTGGCGGCGGCTCACGACGGTGGCAGCGGCGACGGTGGAGGGAGAAGAGAGGTGAAGAGATAGTGGTATAGGCTATAGGAGAGGGAATGAGGGGGTGATTGAGGTGGTGGAGGGTGCCTCAGGTAGAGAGGGGTGGAATGAAGGTGGTGGTGCAGCCAAAGGTGGCGGCGCACGATGGCGGGTGTGGTGGCTGAAGGTGGTGGAGGGAGGAGAAGGGGGAAGGAGAGGGAGGTATGGGGAGGTAGACGAAGCTCTCCTGGTTGTTTTAGGGCTAGAGATGGTGTTAGTTGCGGTGGAATTGGTGGCGGACGGTGGCATGAAGGGCGACGGGGTTTGATGAGGGGCTGATCAGGAGGGTAACTTTGCACGACTGAGGTGGCTCGTGTAGGGAAAATCGAGGGAGGAGGGAGGTGTGGTTGGGTAGATGGTGGTGTAGGGGATAGTTCTGTGGGTGGCTCGGGCAGCGGTGCTGAGCGGCGGCGACGGGGAGGTCGTCTGATCAGGCGGTGGTGCAATGGACGAGATTTTTCTAGGCTTTAAAAGAATCCTAATCAGGAGCTAGGTATTTATAGGCCAAATTAAGGGGAAAACGATGAAGGAGGAAGAGGAAAAGAGGGGCCAGGTGAGGTAGGTCACCGGCCGGCGGTGGCAGGCCGGTACAGGCTTGTGAAGTTGTAGGGCCTATTTAGTTGGGGGAGAAGAAAATGAAAGGGAGGGCCACGCGTGAAGGGGGGCTGTGGAGTTGGTTGGGGTCAAAAAAGGAAAGGAAAGCAATGGGGAGAGAGGAGAAGGATGGCCAAACGGAGCTGGTGGCTGTCGACAGCGCGGGTTGTAGGGTCGGAGCGCAATTCGCAGGGGCTAGGGAAGAAGAAAGGGGAAAGGGTGGACTAGCGGTCTGGGGAAAAAAGAAAGAAAAAAAAAGAGGGGGGCAGACCGGGCTAGGCGACGGGGGAAAGAAGGAGTGGCGTGCGGGCCTAAGCCGCGCCGAAGGAGAAGAAAGGAAGAGGGGGTCTTGGGCAGTAAGGGTTAGGCCAATCAGGGAAGGTGGGAAAAGAAGAAATAAAGGAGAATGGGAGAAAAGAGAGATAAGGAAAAGAAAGAAAAAAAAGGAAAAGGAAAGAAAAAGAAAATAGATGGGTTAGGGTATTTTGGGACATTTGGTATTTTTGAATATTTAAAATTAATAATATTTAAAATGATAATAATAATTGAATTACTTTTTAGATTAATTTGGATATTTTGAATAAACTTTCCTTAACTTCTATTTTAATTAGCAAAACACCCTAAATTTTCCTAATTAAAATCTTTATTATTTTCCTCTTGATTTACCTTAATTAACTCTCTTTATTTTAATAAAATAATTTATTTAATTAATTTTCTTAATAAATCCTTATTTTGCCATAATTTCCTAAATTAGAGTTTTGGAGTATTTCAATTATACAGTGATAGATATATGTAAGAAAATTAAATAGTACACTACCACATGGGCTTTATTTGATTTATGTCTATTGAGGCAATAATGAGATGATAGATAAGCCTCCATAAAAATAGTCATTGTAAAGTTAATAAGAAAAATTAACCATTCATAGACAATGATAAAGATTACAATAGTTTGAGAATAATATTACTCAACTAAATACATCCGTTAAAAAATAAAGTACAATAACATTGCATAATTGAAAATTAGGGGTACACAACCTAATAAAACAATAAACACAGTTGAATTAATGATTATCTATCTTTTTTCTCGTAGTTATTGTATATAAATTCTAGTGATTTGTTTTCTCTTGGTTGGTTATATTAGATGTGCCACGACAAATTATAGTCATATCTATTTATTCTTCCTTCAACCACCATTGTTCGCCCCTATACTATTTTTGTTTAGCCCTATCCTTCTCTTTATATATTGTCATTATCTCTAATATCGCATTCCTTTTTAATGCGATTTCCATAAGCTTGTTGATATTTAAATATTTGCCTTCATATAAGCTACTTGATTTTGCCTTTCCTTTCATGTCTTGCTTTGTTTCTTTTTAGCCCATATGTTTTATCTCTTGAGCTTAAATATCTAAGCATCATGGGTATATGAAACACTGTACACATCTTACTCTAAAGCCTACATTTCCTTTGATGTAAAACCTTGCTTTCTACCTTCGTTCATTACCATCGATTTTAGATGGTTCTTCACAAGTTTTCATACATGCTTGCTACTAAACAAGTTATTATACCTCATTGTATATTATTTATGAATATCCTAATTACATTTACCCCTGAATACCACTTTGATTACGTTGTCAAATATATTTATAGCAATCCATAAACCGATTAACATTTTTATTATCATAAGAAAATTAAATTGAGAAGGATTTATCTTATAAAATGGAAATAATGGAGGAAAATAAAGAAGATGAAATTATCCGGAGACAATTTAATAATTTGATGTTGAGAAAAATAGATAAGATGGTGTGAAAATTTTTGTGAAAAATGTTAGGGGCACACACACCCCAACAAACATGGATTGCATGGCTTGTGGGACCTTTGGTGTGAAAATTTTGAGCACATAGAATTGTTTCCCCACGTGGTCCTACAAAGTTCTGCCCCTTTTTACATTGAATTGTTTCCCCATGTGGTCCTACAGAGTTCTCCCCCTTTTTACCTATTTAGGTATCCCAAAATTTCCGAGATACCTCATCTCCCCCTTAAGTTTCAAGATACTATATTTGCTTACCTCAAATTTAGTATATCTCAAATATGAGATTGAGATGATTTTTAAGCACCACTACAGGTGCTCTAATAAAAGCTTGTAACTACCTAAGGAGAATGGAAAACGCCTAATTTACTTCACATAGACCCATCCATTTTTCTTTCTTATCTTTTACCTTTCTCCTACATGATATACCTCTACCTTTCAAATCAAAACTATTAAGCAACAGAGTAAGAGTAGTCAAAACGGTTCCCAAATTTGTGGGGTTAACAACTGTAATAGCTAGGAGACAAAAGGCTCTCAACAATCAATGATAATAAACCCTTGAAGAAAGACATAAGAAGCCTAGTTTACTTGTTTAGGGTGACTCAAATTCATAAGAGGAAGAAGATTCTCAAACAAAATATTGAATCTTTGATCAAATTTGGACTAGTTCAATTATTAAATATTCTCTTTCTCTCTCTCTCTCTCTCTCCCCTCGTCCTTACTTATGAGGAGGTATTATACACAATTAAAATCAGTAACTCACGTTTGGATTGTTGAATTGATTCATGTAAAACATATATTTGTACAATATAATTAGTTTAAAATATTTCAAATCATGCAAATAAGTATAAAAATTCATGATGGAGTTACCTAAAAAATAAAGATGAAGACTCATTTTCTCCTCATTGATTATTCTGCAATAAAAATAGATGTTTCTCTTTGTAATACATCTATTAACTTTTGGACATTTTTTTTTGCTAAAATACATGACAATAGCATATTATTTAATTGAATGTAGGTGTAAATAAGCAATGTTTAGTTGTGGAAGTGGTATCTACTGAGCCCCCTTTCATGGTGAGCTATTTCCTTTATAAACCAGGTAATTCAGTATTCAAATGGAATTGTAATAGAAATTTGAATTTGTTTTTATCTCCTCCATACCTGTAATACCCCAAATTTTAGCTAATCCTAATCCCGAGCAAGTAATATCTTAACCCAATTATAATATTAGAAAATTGATATTTTTATCTTACCCTAATCCCTAAATCTTAATTTTTTGCCTAATCCTAATCTTTATTTTGGGTCATTAATATTTTTAACCTAAACTTAATCCCAAATAGTTGATAATTAATTTGTCTTAAATACCCTAACTAAATTATTTTAACCCAATTCTAATTCTAAATCCAAACTAAAAAAAATCATCCTTCTTTTTCCTTTTTTCCTTTTTCTTTCCCTCCTACCTAGCTTCTTTTTCCCTTCTTCTCTTTTGTCTTGTGTGGATCACTTCCTCCCTCGACCATATCTCACATGCCATAATTATCTGACCTATACCCTACCCTCATCATCACCCATGACCAACTATAACCCCCCAAAATTTACTACTGAAAATTTTTATTTTATTAAAAGAAATAACAGAAGTAAAGAAAACAAACTGTGAATTTCGAAAATATTACCACCACACTTAGTACCAGACTGGTTCACTCCTACCGTTCCAATACCAAGTGCGAAGGTTAAAATAATAAAATATAATTTTCTAGAAACTCAAACCATATTTAAATCAAAGTAGCGCAATAAACATTTTACAAGAATAAAACCTGCCATTGGTGGTTACAAGAATACAGATTACATTTAAAAGAGAAAGAGATGAAACCCTAAAAGTTTCCGAATTATCCTTACGCTCTTTTCCGTTGTCCACTTGAATAGCACATGCAATTGACCTGCAAGGGACACTGCCTATTGAATAGGCAGGGGTCCACGAATGGAACCCTTCAGTACTATGGTAGTATGGTACCGAGTAACGCTTTAAACCACACTAAAAAGCAGGCCCACATGCAAACACACCATGCATAACAATATACACCTATAATAGGAAATGTATACACAACATCCACATACTTAAAAAGTCCATATCATATTAATAGATCATAACGTGAAATCAATACTTTTGGGCCTTAAGCCATTAATCAATCATTATTCAATCATCATCTCTCGAATTATATCCATGTGAGTGCGAGAACCTCACTATTATAGCCGGTAGACCGAAAACATATAGGGCAGAATGCTCCTGACCACTATTATTCGCCGGTGGATCAGTATCCAGGGCAGAAAGCTCCTGACCACTATTATCGCCGGTGGATTAGTCTGCCCCCGACTCACATGATGTTATACTATAAGTGATTAGTATTTTTCAAGATTTATTCACATCAAAAATTTTGTTTATTAAGCTTGTGACCCCCACTATTATAGCCAGTGGATCGGAATACATATATACATCTTCCAGGCAAAATGCTTCTGGGCCACTATTACATCTGGTGGACCAGTACAGATAAACATCTAGGCCTGGCTCATTATTCTTTTACTTTTACGATTAGTGTTTTTTCCTTTTATTTGCCTCGAAGGGGAGATCAAGATCCTGGAGACACAAAGATACACCAATCATACTGATCCATACAAGCTACTCAGTACCCTTTAACCATCAACCCAGGTATGCAAAGGTACCCTGGTTGTACTGATGCATACAAGCTATATAATACCCTACCGACAAGGACACCTAATCCATAAGTATGCATACCCCTTAAATATGTCTATAGAGCTAGATAGAGTAAGATGTAGGGCATGGGTGGGGCACTAAGGTACACCAACAAATACTAGAATAATCGTGGGCTAAACCACGTCTTTAGGGTAGCAACCCCTAAAGAGCCACCATTTCTGATTTCGAGGTCTTTCACTTTAATTATTAGTGTCTTAAATAAGGTGATCACGAAAAGTACGTCAACCAGATACTTATTCACTTTCAATTGTTTCTGATATCACTAGGTACTCCTTATTCATACAATTATCCAAGATAACCTAGAGGAATCATTAAGGACATCATTATCTCATCCAATTCTGAGTCAAGATTTGTTCTCGTGATATTTACTGATTGTCAAATACCCTTATTTTACTATTCAATGTTATTTGAGTCTTATTACAAAACACTGTTATTCCATTGACATATTAGATATGAGTTACTGATTTACCCTTTTCATCTCTACAAAATTACCGAATTACCCCCTTACTTGTATAATTATTAAGTCTTCCCTTCTTTACTTGCCACTTTACCATATTACCCTCCATGTTGCATAATTACCGAATTTCCCCTTACTTGTGTTAGGTTACCAAGTTATCATCCATACTTATTAAATCACCAATCACCCTTCATACTTGTTACACTTGTCAGATTTCCCATTTAGTTAGTTACATTACCAAATTGCCCTTATTCATTATTATAATTACCAAATTATCCTTCTCCATTATTATAATTACCAAATTGCCCTTCTCCATTATTATAATTACCAAATTACCCTTTTAGTTGGTTAAATTACCAAATTACCCTTCTCCATTATTATAATTACCACCCCTCTTTCTACAAATTACCAAAATACCATTCCTTTACACCAATTTACCATTTTACCATTTTACTTTATTAAATTACCATTTTACACTTCCTCTTTATTAAATTACCAAAATGCCCTTTCTTTATACCAGATTACCATTTTGCCATTCTACTTTATTAAATTATCATTTTACCCTTCATATTTATTAAATTACCAAAATGCCATTCCTGTATACCAGATTACCATTTTACCCTTCCTTTATATCAAATTACCATTTTAACCTTCTACTTTATTAAATACCATTTTACCCTTTCTTTATATCAAATTATCATTTTACCCTTCTACTTTATTAAATTACCATTTACCCTCCCTTTATACCAAATTACCATTTTTGTAACACCCCAAAATTAACTACTTTTTTTAGGCGGAAGAAATTACAATAGAAATATTTAAATTAAAACCCGTGAATTCTGGGGATGTTACCACCACACTTAGTACCAAACTGGTTCACTCCGACCGTTCTAGTACCAAGTGCTAAGGCTAAAGAAAAGATTGACATTAAATTCAAACCAAGAGCTCATAAAAGAACTAGAAGAATCATTCATAAAAAATCATAGTATAACACCCCCATTTTTATTGTTAAAAATTTTCATTTTGCGAAAGCATTAATTACAAAATCAATGGGTGTTACCGCCACACTCAGTATAAGTCTAGCATCCTTTACCATTCTTATACTAAGTGCTAAGGCTAAAACATTTCTTTACTCAAATAACATGATGACAAAAGTCAGAATACAGAGAATAATAGATGAGTACAGTACTAGTTAAAAGCAACATCAACAGTCTATCAAAATTCAGGAGAGAAATTATAAGAGGACATAAAAGTCCAAAACAATTGGAAACCGGATAACAAAAGGGACACCGGATATTCCTATGCTCTCAAAACCGACTGACAGCTTTCAACTAGACTTAGGAACTGACCTGCAAAGTCCACTACCCATTAAATTGGCAGGGGCCCACGAAAAGGAACCCTTCAGTACTACGGTATTGAGTAACCCTTTATACCAAACTAATATGATAAACAGCATGGAACACATGCAAGGCATACCATTAACATTGTATAATACATATACATATACATACGAGGATTGAGATACAGTAGTTATTCAGATAATCAAATTCCATCTTGGTCACAGACTACTCATATTCACTCTTCTGAAACAGCTGAACTTACCAAATGGAAAACCCAGAGACACTATCTGAAGTATGATTAGAAGAAAACCCTAATACGATAATCATAAGGTATCATGACAATACATAGCATAAACATTAAGATATACATGAGACGATCCAACATAATAATCATACCAGGTAAGCAATAGTCACTAGCTACATACTATTCATGCATGCTTATTTAGAGCATAATAACACTTATCAACTAAGCATCCCTAAATGCTTTCTGAGGTGATAATCAAAACCCACTCTATGCCACCATTATAATCTTTACAGCATAATTCATGTCTCGACATTAACTCCAACCAATTACATAACATCATAGGTATGTTCACAGATAAAATATACTCAGATCCCCAACATTGTGGGTATACTTACAAGTGCAGTGTAATAAAATACATAATGTCACAGATATACTTACAGATACAGTATAATAACCAGTTACAGAACGTTACAGGTATACTTACAGATACAGGATAACGATATATATAACATCACAGGTATACTTACAGATACAGTATAATAACCAAATACATAACGTCACAAGTACACTTACATGTACAATATAATAACATCCATAACCTCATAGGTATACTTACAGATACATGATAACAATATACATAACATCACAGGTATGCTTATAGATACAAGATAACAATATACATAACGTCATAGGTATACTTACAGGTACATATAATAACCAAATACATAACCTCACAGATATATTACAGGTGCAGTATAATAAAATCCATCACATCACATATATGTTCGCAGACATAATACCAACACAAGTAGGCACAAAGGCTGCCACCCCAAAACCACAGGTAAGCACAACGGCTGCTATTGAAACCACGGGTAGGCACAACGGCTACTACCCCAAACCACAGGTAGGCATAACGGCTACTACCAAACCAATCCAATATCCAACAATAATCGTTCCAATCGAATCATATCATTTCCATTTTTATTTACTCGAGAGGGATACAATAATAACCCAAAGACATAACAATACACCGGTCATACTAGCGGACAAGGAAACACGATACCCTCTAACCAATCTAACCCAGAGGCATAACAACACTCTGGTCATACTAATGCACAAGGCACACAGTACCCTCCTCACCTCGGACACCTAATCCTTAAGTATCGATATCCCCTATAGGGCCCGTAAGTCACCTATAGAGTAGACTAGGGCCTTACTGGGGCACAACCGGCACACCAGAAACCTAAACAAATCGAGGACTCCTACCTCGTCTCTAGGGTAGCTACCCCTAGGGAGAAACCATTCCCAAACTCGAGGTCTTCCACTTTATGTATTAGTATTTTTATAAAGTGATCACAGATAACACACATTACACATTTATTCTCATTTCCATACTTGTTCATTTTTCCTTTATTTCCAATTATCCAAGTCAACCCTACAGTCAACGGTATAAAACAAAGTCCAAGTCAATACTAAAGTCAACCTACCAAAAGTCTAAGGCCATCCTATATCCAATTATTCACATTTGGGTGTTAGGCCGAAAATGACCAGAATGCCCCTAAAGCTAATAATAATTAGATTATCAACCATTTAAATACTAAATCCATTTTATTTATTAATTTGTCGTAAAAAGGCTAAAACAAAATAATCTAATTGTTTATTATACAATTTAAATCACCAGTCATGTTAAAAGACCATTTTACCCTTACACAGATTTCTGCATATGAAACTCTATCATATACTTTTGAAACATACAAAATACATGATCGCAAAATCAACAACAGATAATACATGTTAGACATGATTTTCAGGATAAATATCATAATATACAAACAATGACTAAATTGCCCCTTGAGCACACATTCCGAATAATTATTACACAATTATATCTAAACATGCTAAACTAATAATTATATACATAATTATCATACCAAATGTGTTCCTGTATTAGAATCATTTTTAAATCATACTTTTGTACCTGAAATATTTTATATTAGATAACATGCTCGTTTTATCCGTTTTCATAATACTAATAATTAATACATAATTATATCGAAATAAATCATGCTTAACATATTCCATACACCAAAAATCCTAATGTGCTATCACACAATATTTAACATTTTAATAGGGTATAACGGTTACCTGAATTCCAGCAAAAACGTAAAATTAGCGATATCCACTAAAATTTATTAGGTCTTGCAAATTAAACTTTTGTACCTAAAAATAATACCACAAATATTAAATTAATATCTATCATATAAAATAATAATTATAGTATAAAAATATTTATTTTTCTAAAATTACTAAAATACCCTTACAATTAATTGTAACACCCCCAAAATTCACTACTGAAAAATTTTGTTTTATTTGAAAGAGTTAGCAGAAGCAAATTATAAAATCGTGAATTCTGGGGATATTACCGCCACACTTAGTACCAGACCGGTTCACTCCTACTGTTCCAGTACTAAGTGCTAAGGCTAAAAGTGTAAAACACAATTTACTATCCATTTTCAAATCAGAGTAACGCATCAAATCATTTACAAGAATAAAATCCACCAATGATGGTTACTTTAATAACATTAACATTAAAACCGAAAATTTAAAAGAGAAAGAGAAAAGCCCTAATGATACCGGATAATTCATTACTCTCTTTCCCGTTACCCACTTGAGTAGCACCTAAAATGACCTGCAAGGGGCACTGCCCATTGAATAGGTAGGGGCCCCACGAAGGGAACCCTTCAGTACTATGGTATTGAGTAACCCTTTAATACCACACTTAAAAAACAGGCCCACAATGCAACACATAATGCAAGCTATAGACATATGTAATGAGAGGTACATACATAACAATCACATATATAACAAGGCTGCCACATATCAATGAGTTATAAAGTATGATTGATACTTTTGGGCCTTAAGCCATTAGTCCATCATTATTCAATCATCTCTTTGGTTATATCCAAGTGAGCGCGGGAACCCCACTATTATAGCAGGTGGACCGGAATACATACAGGGCACAACGCTCTTGACCACTATTATTGCCAGTGGATCGGTCTCCAGGGCAGAACGTTCCTGGCCACTATTATTCACCAGTGGACCGGTCTGGCCCCGACTCATAAGGTGTTTCACTATAAGTAATTAATATCTTTCCATAATTTATTCACATCCAATGCTTGTTTTATTGAGCTCGGGACCCCCACTATTTTAGCCGGTGGACCGGAATGCATATAATCATCATCCCGGGGCAAAATGCTCCTGGGCCACTATTATGTCCGGTGGATCGGTACTCATATTCACTTGCCAGGGCAACACGCTCATGGGCCACTATTATAACCGGTTGATCGGTACTTAATATCATAAGTCGACTGGACCCGGCTCATTAATCTTTCACTTTCGTAATTAGTGTTTTTCATTTCTTTAATCAGCACAACAATTCTATTTATTTGCCTCGGACGGAAGATCAAGAACCTGGGACACAAAGGTACACCGGTCATATCGGTGTATACAAGCTACTCAGTACCCTTCAACCACGAACCCAGGGACACAAAGGTACCCTGGTCGTACTGGTGCATAAAGCTACTCAGTACCCTACCGACAAAGACACCTAATCCATAAGTATGCATACCCCCTAATTAGGTCCGTAGAGCTAGATAGAGTAAGATATAGGGTCTGGCTGGGGCACAAAGGCACACCATCAAATACCAGAATAATCGTGGACTAAACCACGTCTTTAGGGTAGCGACCCCTAAAGAGTCACCATTCCCAATCTCGAGGTCTTTCACTTTAAGTATTAGTGTCTTAATTAAAGTGATCGCGAAAAGCACAATAATGAGATACTTATTCACTTTCAATCGTTCTGATATCATTAGTCGTCTCTTATTCAGGCGGTTATCCAAGATAATACAGAGAAGTCATTAAGGCCATCATAATCCCATTCTAATTCCGAATTAGGATTCGTTCTTGTGATACTTACTAATTATCAAATACTCTTACCTTGCTAATCAACATTATTTGAATCATATTATGAAATTCCACAATCACAACGACATGTTAGGTACAAATTACTTATTTACCCCTTACTTATATAATTGCTAAGTCATCCCTTCCGTACTTGACAAATTACCATATTACCCTTTAGGTTGCATAACTACCAAATTACCCCTTATTCGATTTAGGTCACCAAGTTATCTCCTACAATTTTTATATCACCATTCACTCCTCATAATTGCTACACTTATCATATTTCCCATTTGGTTGGTTAGATTACCGAATTGCCCTTCTCCTTTGTTATATTTACTAAATTGCCCTTAAGTTGGATAAATTATCAAATTACCCTTCTTCATTATCATGATTACTAATTTTCCCCTTTAATTGGTTAAATAATTACCAATTTACCCTTTATTCGGTTAAATTACCAAATTACCCTTTTCCATTAACATAATTACCGATTTCCCCCTTTAGTTGGATAAATTACCAAATTGCCCTTATCCATTATCAAAATTACCAAATTACCCTCCTGTTGGTTAAATTACAAAATCACCCTCCTCCATTATCATAATTACCAATTTAACCTTTTACATATTTATAATTATTAATTTACCCTTCTCCATAATTATAATTACCAATTTCCACTTCTCCATAATTATAATTACCAATTTTACCCTTCTCCATTATTATGAATACCAACTTGCCCTTCTCCATTATTACAATTTCCCATTTACCCTTCTCCATGATTATACTTACCAATTTACCCCTCTTTATATTTATAATTATTAATTTACCCTTCTCCTTAATTATAATTGCCAATTTACACTTCTCCATAATAATAATTACCAATTTACCCCTTTCTATATTTATAGTTATTAATTTACCCCTCTCCATAATTATAATTACCAATTTACACTTCTCCATAATTATAATGACCAATTTACACTTCTCCATAATTATAATTACCAATTTACCCTTCTCCATTTTTATAAATACTATATTGCCCTTCTATAATCATAATTTAATTACCAAATTACCTTTCATCGTTTTTATAATTATCAAGTTACCCCTTACTCCTAAGTTTGCCATAAATATCCTTTTATTTACAGAATTATCCTTCTACCCCTTACTTCCAAATTACCATAATATCCTTTTATTTATAAAAATTACCATTTTTCCCCCTTTCATCCAATTTTGCCATATTACCCTTTTACATCCAAAATTACTATTTTACCCATTACTTCCAAAATTACCATTCTTACCACTTACTTACAAAATTACTATATTGCCCTTGACTCCAAAAATTACCACTTTACTCTTTTCTCCAAAAATTACCATAATACCCCTTTGCTTATAAAATTATCATTTGGCCATTTAATCATCAAATTACCATATTGCCCTTTGCCTCAAAAATTACCATAATACCCCTTTTTCTTACAACTTACAATTTTATCCTTTTACTTATAAAATTATCATTTCACCCCTTTCTTTTGAAATTACCAAAGTACCCTTTTGCTTACAAAATCACCGTTTTACCCCTTTCTTTCAAAATTACCAAAATACCCATTTACTACAAAATTTCCAAAATACCGCTTTCACTTATAAAATTACCACTTAACCCCTTTATTACACCACTTTTATGAATTTACCACCAATACATAAAATACTAATATTAGCACTTCATTCTTATCATTTAACTCCACCAACTTGTCATTATTCAACATAATACTCATCAGCAACTACATATATTAGCTCACATATTTACATAGGCATATTACTAAAATACCCTTAGGCTCACAATAATATTATTCATGCATTAGCAACATAATACATCATAGACAAGCATTTAATATTTCCATCAATAATCAAACTCCTTCCATAAATATCATCTCTACACATGGCACAAAAGCTAGCATGCTTTTCTTTTTATCCATCAATATAAGCAACCACATATATCATACTAGGCAACACATACATGCATAAAATCATACTAAAATCCCTAATGTGCTAGCATACGTTTTTCCATGCGTTTAAGTGGGGTTTAACAATTACTTTAATCCCGCAAAAATTGAACCTTACCAGTATCCCGGTTAAAGATTCAAAGCTTAATTAGCAGCTCAACACCTAAAAATAATATCAATAAGTATTATATTAGAAGTAGGAAATTAAAAAGGATAAAACTTTATAAAAAATTATTTAATAATGAAACACTTTAATTAACTATTAATATACCTCAAAGATTCAAAAAAATTAATTCCTAATCAATGTGGAGCTCATGCTGCATGAACAACGTGAGCCACATGCAGCTTAAGGGGGAGAAAAGGTTTGAAGCTAATGAGGTAGAAGGGAGGGGGATATGGCTCAGTTTAGTGTCTTTAGGCTAGAAAAGGATGTAGATGGGGGAGGATTGGAGGCAAGGTAAGGGTGCAGGAGTGAAGAGGGGGTGTAGGTGGAGGCTAAGGATGGGTTGTTGGTGGCCAAAGGTGGCGGAGATGGCGGCGGAGAGGCAGCGAAGTCGGCTGTCGGGCTAGGCGTGGCTGAGAAGGAAGGAAAAGAGAGGGGGAAAATGGAGGGGTGCAGGGGGTGTTTTCGGGAAAGTAAGGTATGGGGGTGGTAGAGGAGGTTGCAGGGTGTGGATTGGTGGTTTGGGTGGCGGCAGAGGTGGTCGGACGGCGGCGAACGAGGCAGTTGCAGGTGGCTTGGCGATAAGGGAGAAAAGTGGGGAAAGAAGAAGAGGTGGAGAAGGGAGGAACGGTAGGGGCTCGAGGGTGGCTTGGGTGGTCTCGTGGTGGTGCAGGGCTGAGGTATAGGGTGGCAGAAGGCGGCACAAGGGTTGGTGCGGCGGTTGGCGGTGGCGTGCAGAAACGGGGGGAAATTAGGAAGGAGGAGAAAATGAGAGAAGAGGATCGAGGAAGGGAAGGCAAGGCTCGAAAAATGGGGCAAGCAATGCTGGTGGGGAGAAGAAAAGAAGAGGGAGAGACGGGGGGAGTCAGTGGCCGGTCGAGGCTGCAGTACGGTGGCAGGGGTGTCGGTTGGCAGAGGAAAGGGAGGGAAGAAGAAGGAAAGGAAAAGGGGCACGCGAGCTGTGGTCCAAGAGTTGGTTTGGTTCGAAATAGGAAAGGAAATGACGAGGAAGGGAGAGGGAGTAGCAGGGAGGTAGGTGGTGGCCGGGTATGGCAGTTGCAGGCGGTCGGCGTGTTCGATCATGGCAGACAATGGTGGTCGGGCGTGGAAGAAGAGAGAAAGGAAGGGGGAGGGGTGTGAACGGGCGGACTGACGCAGGAAAGAGGGGTAAGCCGGCCGGTCCAGAAAAAAAAAAGAACGTTTGGGTTGCATCGCACGAGCCACGCGGGAGAGGGAGGAAGGAAGGGGAAGGGAGAGATGGGCCGAGGCCCAGTGCGCAGGGGAGAGGGGAAAGGGTTGGCCTGGCGGCCCGAAGGAAAAGAAAAAGCAAAAAGAAAAGGAAAATGAGAAAATATGGGAGAATAATTTAATTTAATTTAGACAATAATAAAATGTAATACTTTTAATAAATAATTTGATTTAATATAATTTAATATATTGGTTCGAAATTGATACTTTTAGTAAATATTAGTTTGAAAAATTATTTAATTAAAAACAATGTGATGAAATGACAAAATATTTATTTTTAATTTATTAAATGCTCCTATCCAAATTTGTACACTTAAAAATCCATAAAATAATTAAATTAAATAATTTTAAAAGCTAATTTATTTCAAATAAAAGTTATATATTAAATTATAGGTTTTCTAAAATTTTGGGGGATTACATTAATATGGTACCAAAATTTTATAAGACAAACAGTTCACTCATGTTGTAGTGTGAGGAATGCATGCGATTGGGGGGAGTTACTGGTTGGCTCGGCGGGAGGCTTAGGATGGCAGAGGCGCTGGGGTGTAGGGGGCTCGGTTGGTGATTGGTGGTGAATGGCAGAGGTCGTGGTGGCGGTGTGGGTGGCGACTAGGCTAGGTTGGGCGACGGTGGAGGCTGTTGGTTGGGCGACGGATGGTGGGATGGTGGTTAGCTGGTTAGAGTGGGAAGTGCAAGCATACGACGTGGTGGAGGTGATGGGGAAAGCTCGGCTGCTGTAGGAAGGAGGCTGGGGTGGTGCTACGGGACGACGGGTTGCGACGGGGGAGGGCGATGGGTTGCTACGAGATGGTCGGGGTGTTTGGGTGGAAGGGAAACCAAACAAAGGAGAGAGGGAAGGAGGATGGGAAGGCTATTTGGGCGATAGGGGCTGCGTGGATGTATGTTGTAATGCTCCAGGGGGTGTTGCTGCTGGGTGCTGCTAGGTGCTGGGGATGGTGGTTTGCAGCGCGATGGAAGTGGCAGGGAGAAGAGGAGAAGGGGTTGGGGCGTGCGAGAGCTGAAAGAAAAAGAGGGGGGCTGCTGGAGAAGGAGAAAGAATGCAGGGCTGGCTGGATTGGAGAAGGCTACGCCGAAAGTATGTATACAGGGCTTTGTTTGGTTGGGGCTCGGGGGACGTGCGAAAGTAAGAGCTGGGATGAATAGTGGGTTGGGGGATGTTTGGGTGGAATGTGCGGTAGAGTGGCGTGTGGAAGTGTGTATAAATACAGGAGGTGGAGTAAAGTAAGAAAGTGATAGAGACAGGGAAAGAGACAGTAAATGGCAGAGGGAGAGAGAGAAGAAAACATATTATATATATATTTGATTTTAAATTTAGTTCGGATAAATTAGAATATCGGATAGAAAAATAATCTGATTTGAGATAGATTTAAATAAAACGAAAAAGATAAAAATAATCGGGAATAAATTTTAAGAATTTATTTCGGGTTAAGGGTCACAGTTATTAATAAAATAATTCGAATAAGATTTACGGATAAAAACTAATATTAAAATAAATAGTCAGTTTTTATCAACTTTTTAACCTGATTATTTTTATATCTAAAGCTGTCGTAATAATACGAATAATAATAGCACTTTTAATATTAAACCTTATAAAATAATAATTATAACTAATCATACGATTATTAATTTATAATTAACATTTCTAAAAACGGGATATTACACAGAGTGCACATGAAGGTTTACAAACCAATAGAGTAAAATCAATCATAACATAGAAATCAGAGTGAGAAATCAAAATTCCTCAAAGGAAATAATCTTACAATTGATAAAAGGTTTGTTTAAAATACTCAATACAAGTAATTAACCAAAAAGAGTAAATCCATTACAAACGAAATAACACGTGGACATAAATCGCATAAAGAATGAATATGGCCACGACATTCTCAAACTTTGAGCCAAAACATTCTCAACACTCAGCCCCGACTGATGTCTCGCCTACCTGCACAAAGTCAGAAGGGCATACTACTCGTGGGAATGAGCAGCACCCATAAAACGGGTGATCAGTACGCTACGTACTGAGTAAGGTAACCGAGCACTAAGGCCAACACATAAGCATATAGAACTATGCAAAAATAATACTCAACTTACAAATATAGTACATAAGGTCATGAAGGAAATTATACAACCTACAAATGATCCAGGCCACACATAAAGTACATGATTATTCCAGATTAATTATTTGATTACTCTTTTATTAGAAATCAATTCACGCCATTTTCTTTATCAAGTCCACACGAGTACGGGAACCCCACTATTTTAGCTGGTGGATCGGTCGCGATGGTAACATACCCTGCCACTATTTTATGCCGGTGGATCGGTCTGGCCCCTTCTTGTACGATGTTCCACTGTAAGTAATTAATATCTTTCCTATGTCTTAGCAACTGTAGGGTTTGATTTTGTTGAGCTCGGGATCCCCCACTATTATAGCCGGTGGATCGGTTGCGAGGGTACATGCCCTGCCATTATTTTAGCCGGTGGATCGGTCGCGAGGGTAACATACCTTGCCACTATTATATGCCGGTGGATCAGTCTGGGCCCGGCTCAACATCTTCCACTTTACGTGATTAATGTTTTAAGTATCTTATTCAAAAGCTTTCACCTTGAACATGCATGAATCATTCCCTTTACACTTCACACATCACAAATCATAAAATTCCACCATCATAATTACACTTTAATCACCAAATGCACATGATACCACAAAAACCATAAGTAGCCACACCAAACCCTAATTGTCTACACAAACCCTAGCTCGGTCTCCTACGTACCCTTATATTACTCCACGTACTAGTTTTCATCCAAAGTGTTCCAACACCTAAACAACACTTACATTACCTTCCTCACATCCCAAATCAACTTTCCATACGTAAATTTCACTCCCATGCAGACTTTTACGAAACCCTAAATTCTTTCATGCAATGCCCAAGATTCCGTCATTCAAAACACTAGATTCAATCCATACAAAACCAAAGAGTCATCCATACCAAACCCTAGATTCAAACCATATAAAACCAAAGATTCATCCATACAAAACCCTAAATTCAACCCATACAAAAATAAAGATTCATCCATACCAAACCCTAAATTTGAACCATATAAAACCAAAGATTCATCCATACCAAACCCTAAATTCAACCCATACAAAACCATAACTTAGATTCTCCCATACAACTTCATAAAATATGCCATGCAAAACCCTAAGTCCATCCATATGAAACCAAGGATTCTCCCATGCACAACCATAGATTAGAATCTCCCATGTTATACCATAAATTAGATTCTCCCATACAAAACCGTAAATTAGATTCTCCTATATAACACCATAAATAAGATTCTTCCATATAAAACCATAAATTAGATTCTTCCATACAACATCATAAATTACATCCTCCCATACAACATCATAAATTAGATTCTCCCACATAACACCATAAATCAGACTATCACATGCAAACCATAAATTATATTCTCTCACACGAAACCCTAAATTTCCCATTTTATTCTTCCACTTATGAATCATTAAAATACTTAGGTCAACTCACATCCCTTGGTCAACTTCTTTCCCCGTCCTCCTTTTTCATCCTTTCTCCCACACAAACCACATCAACACCCTCATATGCATGTCTTACAAGGTCACAACACATATCATCATATATACATAATACACACGCCATATAACAACACAAGAACATGCTTGAACTCCACGTCATACCATATACGAAATAATTACAATAATAAACATAGGATGCATAACATACAAGGCATTTAATGCACATCAACACACAATAGGCCTTAGAAACCCCTTACCCAAAACGATACCGGTCTTGGAACACGCTCCTACGCCTCCTTAGGGTTTGACAAAATAATAACATATTAATAAAAAATAACATTAACAAATTTCCAACTTTACTAAAGATATAATAAATAATAGAAATATTATAAAAGTTGATAATATAGGGTTAAAGACTTTACCCTAATAATAATAATAATAATACTAAGATAATAATAGCAAAGATACTAAAAATAATATCAAAGAGAATATAAATAAGAATAATAATAATAATAATAATAATAAGGACATTATTCAAAAACAAAGTGAAATAAGGGCTTCGGCCCCTTTACCAAAATAATACTACTACTAATAATAATGATAATTATATTAATACTAATAATAATAATATTAATATTAATATTAATAATGGAAAAAATAATAATAATAATAATAATTATTATTATTATATTTAAATAAATGAAATAAAATAATTTAAGGCTTATGAAAATAGGGAAAAGGGATGAGAGGGTATAGGGTTCAACCTTGGTCTAGAGGGGTTGGGCGGCGCCAGCGATGGTGCACGGCGGTTGCGGAAGTGGCCGGAAAAAGAGAAGAAAAGGGAAAAAGTTGAATGCTAGGAAAAAGATAAGGAGAATGAAGGTGGGAGATGGGGTGTTTAGGGTTGCCTAGGTGGAAAGGGACAAAATAAGAGTGGTGGCGCACGGCGGCGGGGGTGGTGGCAAAATGGGGAAGAAGGAGAGAAAGAGAGGAGGAGAAGGAGGAAGAGGAAAATAAAGGTAGGGGAAGGTAGAGGAGGGTATGCAGAAGAGAATGGGAGGTGAAATAAGCGGTGACAACGGTGGAAGAGGTGGCTAAGGGCGGCGCAAAGGGTGACTGAGGTGGAAGGAAGGGTTGTTTGGGAAGGCTACTTCGCACAGCCGGGGTGGCTTGAGCAGGAAGAATTGAGGGATATGGGATGTTTGATTAGCTAGAGGGAACTGTAAGGAAGAGTTTGGTAGGCGGAGTGGGTGGTAGCGCTGGCCGACGGTGGCAGGGCTAGCGTCTAAAGGGGTGGCGGCAAAAAGGAAGGATTCCCTGGGTTCAAAAAAACAAAACTTGACTATAGGGTTGGTAAGGGGTATTTGTAGGGTTTAAATGAAAGGTTAGGGTATGTGGGACGAAGAGGGAATAGGGCAATTAGGGTTAGGGTCACCAGCGACGAGGTTGGCTGGTGAGGGTCAAAACGGGGCAAGGTTGGTTGGCTGAAAGAGAGAGAGGATCACACGATAAGAGGGGGTGTTAGATTGATCTATGTGGTCGCCAAATCAGGGGGAGATAAAGGGAGGAAAATGGCCAATCAATAGAGCATAACCGGTGGCGAAAAACCAGGGACGAGTGGTGTAGGTCGACGGCGGGAATGGCGGGTGCGAGGGGCTAGGGGAAGAAGAAATGAGGAAGAAAGGGCTGGAATGGCAGTCCAAAAGAAAAAGAAAGAAAGGAAAAAGGGGGAAGAACGGGTCGGGTGATGCGGTGAATTTTTTTTAAATGAAACGCCATGTTTCAACGGCAAATAAAGGGAAGTGTCGCGCGCGGAGGGAGAAGGAAGGGGATCGGCTACGCGGGATGGGCCGCGCCGAAGGAAAGGGGGATTGGGCCACTGGGCTAGCCTTGGTCGGAGAGGAAGAAAAGAAAAAGGAAAGAAAAAGAAAGAAAAAGGAAGAAAGAAAAGGAAAAAGGAAAAGGAAAAAAGAAAAATAATGGGTTGGTTTAATTAAATTAATTAGAATATTTAGAATATTTAAAAATAAGAATATTTAAATCCCTTTTTAGGCTAAATTAGGATTTTTGAAAGATTTTTCATAAATTCCATTTTAATTAACAAAATACCATAATTTTCTTCAATTAAATTATTTATAAAATTAATATTAATTTGAAAATATTTTCTCCTTCTTATTTTAATAAAATTATTTATTTAATTAATTTCCAAAATAATATCCTTAATTAGCTAAAATACCCAAATTTCTCTTAATTAAAATACTCATAAATTTCTTCTTGATTTGCCCTCATTAATTTCCTTTTATTTTAATAAAAATAATTTATTTAATTAATTTTCATAATAAAAACTCATTTAAATATAATATTTAAAATTAGAAATTTTCGGGGCATTTCAATTTTACCCTTCTACTTTATTAAATTACCATTTTACCCTTCTACTTCATTAAATTATCATTTTACCCCTTTACTTCCAAAATAACCATTTTACCCCCATTTACTTACAAAATTACCATATTAACCTTTCCATTATATTTAATCCACCAAAACACTTTCTTACACCCAAAAAATTTCTAAGTCATCACCTCTCCACGTAAAATTACTAAAATGCCCTTCTTACTTGTCCATTTACCATTTTTCCCCCTTCACTCTTACAATTTACCATTTTGCCCTTATTACACCACTTTTACTAAAATACCCTCACTACATAAAATATTAATATTAATGCTCCTTACTCATCATCTAACTCCACCAACTATTATTATTTATCATAATACTAATTAGCACCCACACTTATTTAGGCCACACTCTTACATAAGACATATTTCTAAAATGCCCCTAGGGCTCATAATAAAAATATTTATGCATCAATGACCATATTCATATAACATATCATATATAAGCACTTGACATTTTTATTAACAACAAAGCTCCTTCCTTAAGTATTATTTCTACACATGACACATAAATTAGCAGGCTCTCCTTTTTATCAATCAATACAAGCAACTAAATACATTATGCTTAACAACATATATCATGCATATAAACATATTAAAACCCTAATGTGCTAGTATACGTTTATCCATACATTTAAGTAAGGTTTAACGGTTACATTATTTCCTACAAAAATCGAACTTTATCGGTACCCCGATTAAATATTCAAGCTTTGATTAGCAAAATCAATACCTAAAAATACTATCAATATTTATCATATTAGAAGTAGAACAATCAAAATGATAAACCTTTATCAAAACTTAAGTAAATATATGCTACTATTAACCATCATTATACCTCAAGCTATTAGCCAAACAAACAAAAGGAAAGAAGCAAACTCACGCTGCTCATGCAGCGTGAGCTGCATGCAAAGTAGTAAGGAAGGAGGGGGTTGAAGAGGGGTGGAAGAAAGGGAGAGGTGGCTGTTTTTGGGTAAGGGTTTTGGGAGTTAGGAGGAGGGCAGGTGGAGGAGAGTTAGGGTAAGGGATGGGTGCAGGGGTGGAGTGGGGGTGTAGGTGGTGGTCGGGGATGGGTGATCGGTGGCCAAGGGCGGTAGAGGCAACGACAGTAGGGCTGTGAAGCTGCAGGAGTGGCAGAGGAGAAGAAGGAAGGAAAAGGGAGGAGGAAAATGAGAGGCGGTAGGGCTGAGTTTCGGCTAAAGGAGGTAAGGGGTGGTAGCGGAGGTTGTAGGGAGTCGGTTGGTGGCTTGGGAGGAGGGGGATGGAGGAGGAGTAGGGTGGAGGCCGGGAAGGGAGAAAAAGAAGAGAAGAGGAAGAAGGGGTTGTAGGGGGCTCGAGGGGTGGCTTGGTGGTGCAAGGTGGTAGTAAGAGGTGGCAGGAGGCGGTGCAGGCGGTTGGTAGGGTGGTGGCAGCGACAGAATAGGGGTGGCGGAGCAAAACAAGGTAAGGGAATGAAAGGAGAAGGAAGGGAGAAGAATGGGTCAAAAGAGGGAAGGAAGGGCTCGAACGGGGTGGGATGAAGTAGGAGGGGAAGAAGAAAAAGAAGAGGGGATGTAGGTGTGGCTGGTCGAGGCAAGTTGCAAATGGTAGGGGTGTCAAGGTTGTAGGGAGAGGGAAGGGGAAGAAGAGAAAGAAGAAAGCACGCTGGGAGGATTGCAGGGGTTGGGTTGGTCCGAAAATGGGAAGAAAAGGATGGGGGAGAGAGATCAGAGTTGTAGGGAGGTAGGTGGTGGCAGGGAGGAGCTACATGAGGTTGGCAAGGGGCGTGCTCGGTGGTCGGGGAAGGAGGAAGAAGAAGAGAAGAAGAAGAAGAAGAAGAAGAAGAAGAAGAAGAAGGAAAGAAAGAAGTTGGTCGGGCGGGCGGAGAGAAAAGAAAGAACGAGTCGACCCTATGTGTGCAAGGGAGAAAGAAAAGAAACTAGGTTGGCCCAGTAGGGGGAAGAAGGAAAGAAAAGAAGGAAGAGGGAGACCGGGTTGGGTTGTCGCGTGGGAGAGAGAGAAGGAAAGGGAAGTATAATGGCGGCTCGACGCGCAGGGGGAGGGGATCACAGGCCTGGCAACCCAAAGGAGAAGAAAAAGGAAGAAGAAGGAAAAGAGAAAAAGGAAAAGGAAAAAAAGGAAAGGGAAAAGGAAAAATGGGGAGAAATAATATAAAATAATTTATGGAATAATAGAATGTAATATTTTTGATAGATAAATTAATTTAATATATTGTTTTAAAAAGGTTAATTTAAAAAAAATATTGGTTTGGAAAATTATTTAAATAAAATAAGTATGATAAATTAACAAAATATTTATTTTAATTTATTAAATATTCATATCCAATTTTATATACTAAAAAATCCATAAAATAATTAAATTTAATAAATTTAAAAGCTAATTTATCCCATATAAAAGCTATTTACTAGATTATAGGTTTTTAAAATTTTGGGGTATTACACCAATGTTCGTTGGTTTGGTTGAAAATATTACATGCCATACTTCACCTCTCCCTCTATATGTGCATGTGTGTGTGTGTAGCTCATTTAATGCCCCAAATCACTTCTTTCCTCCCTCCATTTTTTAGTGGTCGAATAGTAGCAAACTAAGCCTTTCTTTTCTTTCTTTCCTCCTTCTCACTATTGCCCAAAAAAAAAACACACCAACCAAGCAATGCAAGTCTCCATTGTTCTTCCCCCTTGTGCTCCAGCCATTTCCACTAAACCCCTACCCTTAACTTCGACCAAAACCACTAAATCCACCCCGCCAACACTAACTAAAACAATGACCACTCCATTTTTTCCACCACCTACCACCTTCAGCCTTTCCCTTCATTCCTTCCTCTTGTGTACCAGCCACCACCACTGAACTAATACCCCTATAAATGAATGTTATTACCATTCCACGTCCCATAGAATTGGCCAAAAGCACTGAACCACCCCTAGCTTCAGGTAAAACCACCAAAACCCCCATTTCTCTTTAGCCTTCTCCACCGTTGCTACCCTATTTTCCTTTAAATTTCTCCCTTGTTGCTACCCCAACCCTTCATCCCTCCATCCTATTGCACACCCCTTAACAATGTCAGTAGTTTCCATTGTTATCCACCAAGCATCGTCACTATCAACCCTTCCTTCTCCTTTTATTATGCAAAGTTTTACCAAGACAATTTTAGACCTTTGCCATCGATTTTCCTTCCATTATTTCAATATTTGTTACCTTATCATTTCCTTAGTTATGTCCTAAGTTCTAATTATATTTATAATTTTTTTCTCAGGTGATTTTATGGAGGTTCTGGAGGAGGCGGGATAGGATATACGTGCTTAGATACTGATGCCCTTTTTTATAAGGATATAAGTCATAACAAGGTTTTTGTGCTAAAAGTTATGTATGATTGTGTGTATTATATGTTGTTGTTAAGTTTATTTTTTTAATGTTATGATATGATAGTGTGGATTATATGATGGAAATAGAGTAAGAGTGAGGACATATGTGCTTATATGATAATTCTGATATTGTAAGCCCTGAGTAAATCAACATGATATATATTATTGTAATGTGGATTTGATGAAGCACATTAAGGGGGAAAAGAATATTTTTAATATGTATGGTGAGGTAATAAATTGAGGAGTTGGAAATAATAAAATCGAACTTATAAGTTTTTGTGTAAAATAAGGGTGTTTGATTATCCTTAAGGGTATTTTGGTCAATATAAGTTTAATCTAAAAAAATTGGTATTTTAATGTGTTAACTGGGTTAAAATATGCTAATAATATCATGTGAAATGTCAAGAGTAATTATGAATGTCCTAAACCCAAATAAGATGAGAAAATGACTTAATTTAAGAATGGTAACCCTCAGAGCAAGGTTATTATTGCATGTGTAAAATATTAGATTTAGACCCTAAATTTTGGATATGTTGTTAATATTGATATTTTAGGAATTTATTTTGTTTTGGTAATTTTATGAGCCTTGTGGAAAAAGTTATACCTAACTTGTGAAATTAGGGTTTTGTAGGGGTTATGAATAATAACTCTTGAGATAATGTTGTTGTCGCATGTGTAAGATGTTGGATTTAGACCTCGGTTTTTGGATATTCTAATAATAATAATAATTGAGAAAGATGTGCTAAAGTTGGTGGATAAATGATCAATATGGAAGAAGTTGTGCTTATAATGCTAAGCTAGGGTTTCTTATGGAGATTATGGAACTATTCCTTGAAGACAAACTTGACAAATATATATTTGTGCTTTACATATTCCAAATTATGTGTTTTATATATCTAATATAGGTATACATGATGATATAACTGATTATGAATAAGATATTAATTATTTAAAGTGAAAGATCACATGAGTCAAGATACGGTGTTTTATGGCTATGATCTATCAGACGATAATAGTAGCTCAAGTGTTCTCTGAGATGTGTATCACCCTGTTCCACTGGATTAAGAATATTAGGGCCCTAAAATCAATGTGAATGAAAATATGCTTTGAGGTAATAAATTAATGGATAAGATATGAATTCCTTCAAGTGAAATATTATGTGAGTTAGGACCAAAGGGTTGTGTCCATTCCACTAGACCATAATAGTGGCTTAGGTGTGTTCTTCCCTAAGAGGTGTTTCAGATCATCTTACCAGTTTAATAATAGTGGTCAAGAGCATGTTACCATAGTATATATTGGGTCTATTCCACTACATTAAGAATAGTGGGGCCTAAACTCAGTGTAAATAAAAGAATGGAATATGTTATATATAATCATGATGTCTGGAATCAGTATTTACCTTATATTATTTTATGTATCATGTATATATGCTTACTCTTTTATTTGAGCTTATGTAACTCTTTGTATCATTCTCGACTATATTGTTATCCTACTCAATACGTAATGTACTAATCATCCTTTTTTATGGGTATTGCGCATTCCATTGAGTAGACAAATCAAATACCTTAGTGTAGGTCGATGATGACCTATTGCATGATTTTGTTGCGTGTGATTCTCTATGTGTGGAAGATATTGGGGTTTATATGTAGAGTCATATTATCCGGATATTAGCTTTTACTTGGATACCTTTTTTTATAATACCTCAAAATTTTTCTTAAGATTAAATAATAGAATAATGAAATATTAAATAAATCAAAACATAGGTGTGCATTATAATAATGATACTAATAATAACAATGAAATGAAAATTAAAAATGTATTATTAATTGAAAACCTTATTTTAATTACCCAGCTTAAAATAAATTATAGATAAAATTAATAATTTTTAGTCATTGATCCCACTATTTCTTCTTCTTTTCTCTTTCCCCTTTTCCTTCTTCTTTTTCTTTTTGTATTTCTCCTTTCTTTTCTTTTTCCTTTTCTTTCCTTCTTCTCCTTCTTTCTTTTCTTCTTTCTTCCTCGTTTGGGTTGCGCTACAGTAGCCCAACTCTCCCCTCCCCTCCTCTCCTTTCTTTTCTTCCATGACTAGCCTAACAGGCCTCTTCTTTTTCCCTTGTGGGTGATGACCCATCCACCCATTATCTTCTTCTTTTCCTTTTCTCTCCTCATCCTCTACCTCCCGCCTACAATCTCTGCAACTTTCCCTCCCCCATTGCCATTTTCGTACCTACACCCATCCACCTCCCCTCTCCCCTTTCTTTTTCTGGCTATGCAGGGCATGCACGCTGATATGTCTCTGCACGGTCCCCCCTCTGCATGCCCTTCTGCATGCCTGCACCCTGCCACCCTTCCCCCTGCACGCAGGACAGTCAACCTATCCTCTGCCACCATCGACCGCCCAACAACCAACCATCTTTCTCCTCTTCCCCTCTCGCCCTTATCCTCCTCCACTATCTATAAAAACCCCCAACTCTTCTTCTTCTCCTCTCTGTCTCCCTTGATCCACCCCTACTATAATCCTCCCCTGCCCTTGCCTTCAACCGCTGTCACCCCAACTCCACTCCCCTCCCTTCCCTGCAACCCCTATGCCTACTAAGCCCCTCACCTCCCCCTTTATTCCCTTCCTCTCCTCTCCCCGAGTGTGTGAAGTGGGCAGGTCGAGCCACCTTGTGCTACCTCACACCACCTTATTCCATTGCCACCACCGACCCATTTTCCTCTCCCTACACCTCCCCTCATGCACAAGTGCTTCCCCTGTGCAACCCACCCTCTCCATCACCCTTTTCCCTCCATTTTCTCCTTTCTCCTCCTCCTTCCCTCTCAGTTGCCCCGCCACGGGTGCTGCCACAGTGAACCACCGCCCTCTCACTAGTCCACTTAGTGCTAGCACCACCCACAACCCCAAAAAACCCAGTGCCACTCTTTTTCCAACCCAAAAACCCACTCCTCCTTGCGCAACCGCCGCACCACCCTCCCCACATCTTTCTTATTCCGGTCACATTCCGACCCTCTTTATCCATTTTAAACTCCTTTGATCTAATTTGTTATTGTTGTTGTTATTATCATCATTACTTATCATCATCATCATCATCATCATCATCATCATCATCATCATCATCATCATCATCATCATCATCATTATCATCATCATTATTTTGATTAAGGAAAAGATAAAAAGGAAAAAGGTAGAAAAAGGATAAATTAGCCTATGTTGGGTGTTCCCATTTTTAGGTACTGAACCAGTGATCACAAGAGAGGAGGTGTAAGGTTTTATTGCTTCAAGACCAAAGCCATTTCAGTAAGGATACAATTATATCTAGGTTTTTGTGCTTATGTGCTTTTATTGTAGGATAAGTGTATACTTGCATGAAATATATATATATATAACTTAGCTTGTAATGACTTAAGGTAAGAGTATGGGTGGTATTGAATACTTGGTTTATATGTTGTTGTAAAGTTCTATTATGTGACAATGCATGTCTTGAGAATTGTTGAGAAACTCGTGTATTTAAGGCTATGAGTCTTAGGTAGGGTTTTTTTGAGAAACAAGATGGTGGGAGAGAGTGTAAGGGGAAATCCTAAGGGAAAACGTTATCTAGATATTCCTTGAAAAAATGTTGAGTAATAAGAATGATAATGATAAAAATGGGGATTATGGTAAATGTTGCATAGGGAGAGTTTACCCTTCATGGGGGTAAGTCAACACTAATGTGGCTATGTTTGGGGGTGGCTAAGGGGAAGAGGGTTGTGAAGGAAGGTTATGGGAGATAATGAGGGTGTTGTTGGGTAGTTTGGAAAACATGGGCATTTTTGGATGCTGGAAGATGAGGAAGTACGAAGGGGTGACATTAGGGTTTTAGGGGTTCAAAATCCTAATGGTAGGTTATTATCACATATAAGAGATGTGGGAGTTTGGTTGTTCCTCTGAACTATCATGTGGGATACACCTTATGGAGAATGTGGGTTCAGTCTAATGGTTAGTTGGGATGTGTAGGAGTGGGTACAAATGAAAAGGGGAGATTAGGGTTTTAGGAGAAGCCATTTGAAGAGGTTGTTATCACATGTGTTAAATGAGGGATTTAGGTTGTTAAAGTTTAGGGGAAGAATATTCATGGCAACTTATGCTTGTTAGTGGGAGTTTAGAGCTAAATAAGTAGTAGAGGAGAGGTTAGGCCAATACTAGGGTTTCGAGGGGGTAACCCTAGGAGACAATTGTTATCATATGTGAGGAATAGGGAAAGTGGGCTATGACTCATGAGTAAAAGAGTTCTAATGGCATGATTGAGTTGTTCGATAAATTGGGGGCTCTAAAGATCATTAGGGGTGAGGATACCCCCGATCTAGGAAGTTAGGGTTTTTGTGGGGCCGGCGTTGGTTTAGGGTGGTAATGGGTTAGGGAGCATACATGGGATGTACATGGTTGTGTGTGATATCTAAATCAATAATACATGAATAAGACATTAATCACTTAAAGCTAAAGATCACTTGAATCGGGCTCATGTGTACTTTATAATTGGATATTGATCCATCGGTGA
Organism: Tamarix austromongolica; assembly: GCA_039764185.1. Lineage (NCBI taxonomy): Eukaryota > Viridiplantae > Streptophyta > Magnoliopsida > Caryophyllales > Tamaricaceae > Tamarix > Tamarix austromongolica. The sequence goes on from CM077819.1 coordinate 15,851,478, forward strand.
GAATAGTGGTCAAGAGTGTGTTGCCCTGAGTTGTATTACATTTGACAGTCCACCGGTGAAAATAGTATCCAAGAGTTTGTTGCCTTATGTTATATTGCATTTATCAATCTACTGGTACGAATAGTGGCCGAGAGCATGTTATCCTAGGTTGTATTACACTTACTAGTCCAATGGTGAGACTAGTGGCCAAGAGCATGTTATCCTTGGTTATATTATATTATCGGTCCACTGGTGAAAATAAGGAGGGCCCTGAGCTCAAGTAATGAAACATATAAATAATAATAAATGACTGAAAGACATTAACTACTTATAGTGGAACACCGTATGGGTTAGGACCAGTTATACCTTATACTTATATTAACCAATCCACCGATGAGAATAGTGGCCAGGAGCGTACTACCCTGGGTTGTATTACATTTACCAATCCATTACTAAGAATAGTGTCTAGGAGCGTATTACATTGGGTTGTATTAAATTTACCGATCCATCGATAAGAATAGTAGCTATGAGCTTTCTACCCTAAGTTATATTATATTTACTAGTCCACCGGTGAGAATAATGGGGTCCCCGAATCCATATGGATATAATTTACGAGATGACTAAATTTTGAACTAATGGCTTGAGTCTATATAGTAACTAATGAACTACTATAACTTGTTTATGTGTCTACGTGTTTTGTTGTAATATCATGAATTGATTTATTCCTTCTTGATTGTGTTGTTACCTTACTCAATACGTAGGGTACTGATCACCCTTTTCATGGCGTTGCTCATTCCCACGAGCAGCGTCCCCTCCTGAGTCTGTACAAGTGATTGATGATGCCTTGGATAACTTTGTTGCATATGATGACCTGGTTGGGACAGAGTGATATTGTATTATCCCAGGGTTGGGGCCAAAGAGAGTGGCATTTAGATATGTTATCTTTTCAATTTCTAGTTTAATGTTTCCTTTCAGATGAACAATGTTTTGCATTTATGTATTTCTTGATATTAACACTCAACTCTCTTTATGTTATGAAACTCCTTCTCGTTGTATTTATTTAGTTGCATCTGTTTCTATTAGCCTTGTAGTTGGTTTGAGGATGACTCGAGGCTAGACTTATACTAATTACGGCGGTAACACCCCCTCTTATGGTGTATGGTTTTCGTAATAAAACGAAATTTTTAAATGGTGATTTTTGGGGGTGTTATATTTTTGGATTCTTAGCTCTATGGTATCCCTTTTTATATTTTTGGGTATAATACTTAGAGTAGTCTCCAAACTCGTATTTAAGTTTGTGAAGTTTCTCTCGATTTCTATTTATGATGTTTTATGTTATAATTATTTTGTCTCGTGATTGATGCAATGACGGAATGGTAGGCTAAACTTATGTTAATTATGGTGGCAACACCCAATTATTTTGGAATTATGCTTTCGCTAAATAAATGAAAAATTTTAGTAGTAATTTTTGGAGTGTTACAATACTAGGCAACCATAAATTGAATATTTCATGGGAAGTTCCATCACCTAAATGAACTTCCTTTGTGCCAAATGAGAGTTTAGTAAATTAGTTACTTTATTTTTAAACTCATTTATATGTACCAAATATAAAAACTTTTATTTATATATACCAGAGAGATGAGTATTAATTAAGAAAAGAATGTGTGGGGTTTGTTTCAATTAATAAAGATTGAAATTTTAATTTAAGCATAAACGTTTGAAGTTTGTTCCATTTAAGGGATTCTAATCAATGAATCATTGGAATTTTGATCAAAATTGAATAATATACTTTATTTTTGTATTTTATACTCTATAATAAAATTTATATAATGCAAAGTTATGTATTATAGTTAAGCATATGCTATAATAGCTAGTATACCACCAATACAAATTAAAATTAAAACTAATTAAGATTTAAAAAATAAAAAGATAGATTTTTTTAAAAAAATTGCTATGTTATATTTTTATAGTAATCAAATATGCAAATAAACACACGAAAATAAAAATAAACAAAACTTTTAAAAAAAATAACAGATCTCATTCATCTTTGTTATCCATTTGATATATTGTTCTTCTCCTTTTATGTGATACGAGATCTATACTTCAATCTGCTTCTTCCTCTTTCAATCACCTTTTCTTGCTCCCGCTCTCTACTCTTCTTCCTCCTTTCTTGTTATTTTACTCTCATTTAATTTTTTCAACCTCCATTCGCATCAATAATGGAGATACAAAGTAGAAAAACTTGATGGAATAAGATTCCACCCAACCCAAATAATTTGACATGGGAACCCCTTAATTTAAGGGTAGCATTCTTTAATTGTCTTCCCTAAATCAAACCACCCTTTGAAACTAATTTGAGGGTATCATTCTTTAGCTTCAAAAACTATCTTCCCTAACTTAAGGGACCCCCTCCTAATGTTTGCACGTCGTGGGGAGACAAAAAATATGATTTTCATGAAGACTTGTTCGGGATTTTTCACTCTCTAGCCCTTTATGTTACAAGTAATGTCTTAGATACAATTTAGAGGATCTTGAGGAGGTGAAGGAAAGATAACATGGACATGTTTTTACAAGGATTGCATCATAAAAAATTTCAAATCCATGTTCTCTTTTGTAATTTAGCTTCAATTCTAATGATAATTTGTATAGACTTCCTTAAAACTAAGAATAAAATCACTAGTTAGGTGGAATACAACACAAAGAGGTATTCATATGACTATATTTTTTTTAAATTTTTTTATTTTGTTCACCTTCTCTATCTAAAAGCTATGGATGTGATGGAGTTTCAAACATCATATTAGGAATAGTCTTGTAATCGATTTTGTTGTGCATGTGTATTAGTGGTGACTAATTTGTTTGATCTAATTGTTTCAAGTTTTGTTTGTTTAATTTTTATACTTGATCACCGTGAAAAGAGAAATAGATTAGGGTTTTGATTATATATTTTTATGGTTAATTTTTTTCCTTAAATTTTAATTAGTTTAAACTATAATTCATACCGTGGTATACCAGTTATTACATAGTGTACTTAGTTATGTATGCCACATAAGCTTGTACTATATAGATTATGTTATAAAATGTAAACACAAAAAATATATATTATTGACATCCATATGGTATAATTTTGTAAACAAAACAAACTTCAAATGTTTATCCTTAAAATTATTGTTTTCCTTAATTAAAACAAACCCCATTCTTCTTAATTAACAATAAGCTCTATATACCAAACATCGAAATGAAATTAAATAGTTAAAATTTGTTCTTTTATCTCTTATCTCATGCCTAACTCTTTCATTTTAACCTCAAATTCTCAGACGGCCCCTTAGATATCTGAAACCATTACCCACCATAAATATTCACTAAAGATTCACATACACACATTCAAACTCCCTTCTCCTCTTCTCATGGATGCTACGCCTAACATCTCGTAATCTTCAACAATAACTCTATAATTCAATATGCTTCTTCCTCTTTTCACCACCACTTCTTCCTCTTGCTCTCTACTTGTCATCCTCCTTTATTTTTATTTATATCCCCTTTATTTTTGTCATCGTCCATTTACAATAATAACAAAGACATAGAGTAGAAAGGCTTGATGGAATAAATTTCCATCCAACACATATAATTTGACAAGGGAACCCCCTAACTTAAGGGTAGCATTCTTTAATTTTCTTTCCCAAATCAAACCACTACATGGAACTAATTCGAGGGTGGCATTCTTTAATTTCACAAACTTTCTTTCCTAACTTAAGGGGACCTCCTCTTGATGAAGATTTGTTCGGAATTTCTAGCTGTCTAGCCCCTTGCTTACAAATAATGTCATGGATATGATACAAAGGCTTTTGAGGAGGTGAAGACAAGATAACATGGACATGTGTTTAAGAGAAGTGCATCATCAAAAATTTCAAATCCATGCTATTTTCTCTACCCTAGGCTAATTTCTAACAATAATTTGCAGAGGCTTCCCTAAGAATAAGAATAACATCATTAGACTAGTATATTGAAGTTATTGTTTTAAAAGTCATACCGCATTGTTGAACCGATCCAATTTTCATGTACCATTCCTTCCAACTTAGAATTAGCCAAAACTAACCAAGAGTCAGTCTACCCAGTGAAAATCAGTGAGTTGATAAAAAAAATCTAGTTGGAATAGTAAAAAAATTAGATGAGTGCTGTATAGATTCATATGTAGCTTAATTTATTTCATATAAATTTCACATTTTTTACCTAAAATTTACCATTGGTCTGACCACTACACCAACAAACCAATCATGGTACTAGTTTGATGAATGGTCCCCATTTAAAACTATGATTGAAATACAACACAAAAAGGTGTTCCCATGACTAGATTCCCAAGATTTTTGATTTTGTTCGCCTACTGCATAGAAAAGTAATGGTTGTGATAGAGTTTTGAAAATCATATTAGGAATAGTTTTGTAATTGCTTTTGTTGTGCATGTGCATAAGCCACGACTACTTTGCTTGATCCAATCGTTTCAAGTTTTATTTGTTTAATTTTGTATGTTTGATCATTGTGAAAGAGAAATAAAGTAGGGTTTTGATAATATATTTTTTTGTCCTAGTTTTTTATAAAATTTTAATTAGTTTAAAGTTTAACTCAAATGGTGGCATGTTAGTCATTGCATGCTATACTTAATTAAGTATAATGCATAGGTTTGTATCGTACAAATTATGTTATAAAATGTAAACATAAAAATAATATATGTTATTTATGTCTAATAGAAATTCTAGCGATTCATTGACAATGATTCCTTAAATGACATAAACTTCAAATGTTTATTATTAAATGAAAATGAAGAAAAATTCTTTTTTAAATTAAAATAAACTCTAAATTTTTATTCCTTAATAATTAGCTTTATATACAAAAAATTGAAATGAAAGTAAATCGATTGTTTATGTTCAATCTTATACCTAACTTTTAATTTTCAATCTCAAATTCATTAAAGGCTCCTTGTTTTTTTTGGATAGGAATAAATTGAAATGATAATAAACTTTAAAAATTAAATTAGGTAAAGAGAACAAAAGTAAATAAAGATGATTATTTTAAAATATTATTTAGATAAACATTAAATTAATCTTAATGAATTGGGATAAATATTTAGATTAAATTTAAAAAAAATTAAATATCAAAATTAATAATACTTATTTTTTTATTAAATTAAAAAATTATTAAAATTGAAGATATTTATGTTAATTAAATATAAATATTATTTATATTTTTACTTTTATCTTTATTATTTTAAAAAAATAAAATTAATAAAAATTTGTCTAGAGTTATTTATTAAAATTAGTTATCTATAATAATTATTTATTGTATATGCTTTTTAGATTAAAAAACTTATAAAATAAATAATTTATTTTGATAAGTAATTTCATGGACTAAAAATAAAGGAAAGGTAAAGGTTAGGCGGATAAATGTGCGACGGTATCTCACGGGGCGCGTTAGATCTCCGAAACCCCTGAAACCCTTACCCACCGAAAATCTTCACTCGCGATACACACGCTCGCTCAAACTCCTTCCTCCCCCCTCTTTTTCGTGCGGCGGCTCCGCCTGGCATCACCGAATCTTCGATTCTCTTCGTCGACCGTCCTTCTCCTCTAGTTCTCAATCTCTCAATCTCCTGCCGCTTCCATATTTCCGCCTTCTTCATTGACCGCCGTCGTTTTCTTCATCGATCTCCGTCGTCTTCTTCGTGGCTGATCTTCTATCTCTTCGTCTGTCTCGTCTCGTTCTTCGATTTTAGGTAAGTTATTTTCAATTATTTGCTTTCATTTCTCTTTAAATTTGTTTTAATATTAGCTTTGTGAGAATCTGGCTGTGGTTGTCTGACTGTCTATTCCCGTGCCGGTTGGTTCTGTTTTTGGCTGCTTTTTATTCAAATCCCAAAGTGATTGGAAATGTCCCGATTCATTAAAAGCAGTAAGTAGATTTTGTGGAACTGCCCACAACCCACAACCCACAACTCAATAAACAAAGCAATTACTTTTGTAGAAATGTCCTGATTCATTAAAAGCAATAAGTAGATTTTGTGAAACTGCCCACAAACCACAATTGAATAAACTAGTACGAACTAGGAACTACAGGTTCAACCCACTTACACAATGACAAACAAAGCAATTAATTAATAAATATCTTAGCATCTTCCCCTAAACTGGTTTCTGTAGAAAACAGTTTAGGAGAAACAAATAAACAAGTCAATCAGAATTTCAGTCTCCTGAATATGTCTTCCCTTGAACACCATGCATCAAACACATTCCAATCAAACTCCTGATCTGCATTAACAGTGGTTGTTCGAGAGGTTTAGTCATGATATCAGCAACTTGAACCTCACGCCTACAATATTTTAATTTAATCACACCCTCTTGACATAAATCATGTAGGAAATGGTACCGAACATCAATGTGTTTGCTCCTTCCATGTAAAACTGGATTCTGTGAAAGCTCGATGGCAGATACATTATCACAATAGATTGTTGTCGCATCTTGCTGATGTATCCAAGGGCATCCAACATTCTTCTAAGCCAAGTTGGCTGGCAGGAACATGAAGCTGTGGTAATGAACTCAGCTTTTGCAGTTGATAATGCCACAATTTGCTGCCTCTTTGAAGAATACCATGAAATATCAGCTGAACTCATTAGAGATGTTTTTATGATCATGTAAATCACCTGCATAATCACTGTTAGCATATCCAAAAAAAAATAATATGATTTTGCACCTCGCTTGTAAAATATTTCAAAGTCAATGCGCCTTTCTAGTATCGAAAAATTCTCTTTGCTGCTTTGAGATGCATCGCAGTTGGAGCTTCTGTATATGTGCAAATTTAGCTCATAACAGGCATTATATCATACAACATGCTTTATATCAGGTTGTGTGGAGGTTAAGTACATAAAGCTTCCTGCCATTTGCTTGAAAAGAGTACTGCCAACTCTCTTTCCATCATGATTAGTACTTAACTTTAATCCAGCTTCAGCTAGTGTTCCAACAGGATTACAATTCATCATATAAAATTGTTACAGCATTTCTTGAACATATTTCTTCTGACAAATAAAATTACTAGTTGGAGATCATACTACTTCTATGCTAAGATAGTAGTGCATCAACCCTGATGTTTTATGCGATAAAGGCAATCAATTATGACTTGAATGCTGTCGGAGAAAGGAGGAAACTCCAACATAACGACCTTGATGAGTTGCGATTGGATGCCTATGAGAGTACACAGATATATAAGGAGAGAACCAAGAGATGGCATAATAGACATATTACCTGAAGGGAGTTTCAAGAAGGAGATTCGGTGCTCCTTTTCAACTCATGTCTTAAGTTTTTTCCAGGAAAGCTTCGTTCTAGGTGGTCGGGGCCATTCTATGTTCGTTAAATATACCCATTTGGAGCTATTGATATTTGGAGCGAATCTATGGGCGTTTTCAAGTTCAATGGTTAGCAATTAAAGCCTTATATTGCCAGATCTCCGGTAGAAAAGATGAGTACACTTGCTCTTCCAAATCTACCATCAAATTGAGAACAATACCAAGGACTCGAAAAAAGCACTCCATCGAACGACTGTGCAATCTTCCATCGGAATTTGTGAGACTCAATTTCTCGCATGGTCGGGCCATGCTGATTCCGCACGCTTGTGATTCCCTGAGCTGAAATCTGCAAGAGTCGATTTTTCGCATGGTTGGGTCATGCTGATTCAGCACGCCCATACTTCCTTAAGCATGCCTTGTCGAGAGCATAATTCTCGCATGGTCAAGCCGTGTAATACTGCATGCCCATGCGCCTCCCCATATATATATATTGCACGTCCGATTCTGCGCCTTGTGCCTCTCATTTTAGCCTCCATTAACTCATTTTTTGTATCTTCGTTTAATTGTTTGGTTTAATTTGTTTTGTGTATCTTAATAGCAGATTTGAAATTTTATTTCTCACTTTTAATAGTTTAACTCTTAACATTTGGTATCTTAGTTTCAAATCTGCAAGCTTTGTTCTTTGCACATGCTGACCATACAAGCAAAGGATTCACTCCTTGAGTTCCTTAGCTCGTTCACTTTTGATTGGATTGGTGAATATGTGTCTTTTAGACTCTTCAATGAGTCTCATGCAATGCCATTGACACAATTCTTTATATTACTCTGTTTTCCTACCATAGGGTTGAGACTTTGCCCCGAGGATCACCAATTTTGGGATCCTGAGGCATTTTGGGCTCAGATATCTTTGCCAAAATGGGGATGTGCTCCTAGGCCTTACAGCGGACACCACGCTAAGGCCTTATTGATTTATAACCCTACATTGACGTACATTCAACGGCTATTGGTCGGGACACTTTTTGGCCGGAGAGAGAGCCAAGGGAACATGCGTAAGCTAGATCTATGGGCTCTATATTGTATGCAACGAAATGTTGTCCTTGATGGAGGGTATTATCTGGCAGATGACCTAAGTGATGTTAGTACTAACATTACTGGTGATATTGTTATCGGAGGAATCATCACCCACATTACCCGACAGCTTAAATACAACATCAATCGTATCTCAATTGACCTACCCAAGACATATCCAGGGTTAACAACTTTCACTAATATAAAACTCATTGTGCAAGGTTTCGACTTTTCTATAACTAGGAGGCGTGGTATTTGTTACCTAATAGAGCTTTTACCACTCTAATTGGTAACGGGAATGCCAATTGGCTACCTTCACCAGCCACACCTCGCCCTAGTCAACATGCTTTCCTCAGGAAGAGCAGCTCGACACTACCGGTGAAGAACCTGCTTCACCATTGCTTCCTCTTCCACCGCCCTTGTCCTTTGGTACAGATTCGGGCTCTTTTTCATTTGGAAATCTTCGGATGCCCAATTCTAGTGTATCGATGCACGATTTGATACGCTAAAAGCCCAAATCGCTAGTCTCAGGGATTTTAGACTTCCTAAAGTGAGAATTTTGAGAGAAACAAAAACAAACATGAGCATAGAGAGTTTACACTTACGTAAAGTGAGGAAGTCTACTTCTAGTGTATCGAATTGTGCATTGATATGCTGAAATTAGGCATCCCAAGATGTTCCAGATGAAGAAGGGCCCGAATCTGTGTCAAAGGACGAAGGCAGTGGAATAGGAAGCAATGGTAAAGCAGGCCTTTCACTTGTGGTGTCGGGCTGCTCTTCCTGAGGGGGGCATGTTGACTAGGACAAGGTGTGGTTGGTGAAGGTAGCCAGTCGGTGTTCCTGTTACCAATTAGAGTGGTAAAAGCTCTGTGAGGTAATGGATACCATTTCTCCTAGTTATAGAAAAGTCAGAACTACAACCCATATTGCACAATGAGTTTCATATTTGTGCAGGTTGTTAACCTTAGATATGTCATGGGAAGGTCAATTCGGATATGTTCGATGTTGTATTCAAGCCGTTGGGCAATGTGGGTGATGATTCCTTCGATGACAGTATCACTAGTAATGTTAGTACTAACATTATTTAGGTGATCTGCCAGATAATACCCTCCATTAAGAGTAAGAACATACAATATAGGGCCCATAGCTATAGCTTATGCACATTCCCTTGACTCTTTCCCCGGCCAAAAAGTGTCCCAACCAATAGTTGTTGGATGTACCTCAATGCAGGACTATAAATCAATGAAGCCTTAGCGTGGTGTCCGTTATAAGGCCTAGAAGCACATCCCCGTCTTGGCAAAGATATTTGAGCCTAAAATGCCTGAAGATCCCAAAATTGGTGATCCTCGGGGCAAAAACTCAGCCGATGGTAGGAAAATGGAGTAGTATAGAGAACTGTGTAAATGACATTGCATGAGACTCATTGAAGAGTCTAAAAGACACAGGTTCACCAATCCGATTAAAAGTGAACGAGCTAAGGAACTCAAGAGGTGAATCTTTCGCCCGTATGGTCAGCATGTGCAAAGAAGCGAGAGAGACCGTTTCTAGCTATCATATACTCAACGTTGTCCTTAATCCCTAACTTCTCAAGACATGTCCAATAGATGTATCGAGTGGATGTTACGTTTTGAGAAGCAATATCATGGTGCTGTAGATGACCTGAACTTGTAAATACGATGCCATAGGGATTAGACGTTTGGGTATTTGATGTTCTACCTCTTCCTCGAGATTGTCGTTGATGTTGTCGTGATGATTCCCCTTCGTTTTCCGCTGTAGTTGTTTTCGTGCGTTTCTTAGATGCCATTATAGATCAAAGCTTGCAGGTTTGAAACTAAGATACCAAATGTTAAGAGCTAAGCAATAAAAAATGGGATATTTTTTTTTTTCAAATCTGTTACTAAGATACACAAAAATTAAACTAAACAATTAGAGGAAGAGTGGAAATCAAACCGAAATTGAAAAAATTAGGTTGTGTAGTGGGACTATGCTTAGACTAGTGTAGAGGATATTCTGCACTATGAAATTGATGCTGTGCTGTCTGTAGTGCAAGTGTTGTGCTTCCGTGTGCTGGTGTTGCCTGTGCACAGCTGTGCAGGTCACCCGTGCACTTGTGTTAACTGAGTTGTGCTGCCGTGCGATGGAGTGGAGATTGTGCAGAATTGACTGTGCGGTGGATGAAGGGCGTGCAAAGGAGAGGAGGTTGTAGGGTTTGAAGGTTTGAAGAAAACAAGTAAATGGAGGCTGAAATGGGAGGCACGGGGTGTAGAATCAAGTGTGCGATATATATTTGTGGTGAGGCGCATGACCATGCAGCATGCACGACTTGACTGTGTGAGAATTTAGCTTTTGACAAGACATGCATAGGAAAGTACGAGTGTGTTGAATCAGAGTCGTGTGAGAAATCGACTCATAGATTTCAATGGAAGATCGCACAACCGTGTGATGGACAGTGCCACGGCTGTGCTCAGGTTTGGTTCTCGCATTTTTGGTTACCAGGGGTGCACGACCGTGTGCCTTGGCCGTGCAACCTTCTTTTTAGCTTGTTTTTAGTCCATTTAGCAACAAATTTGATTCCTCATCCTTAAATTGCTCCTCTTCATCTTGTATTATAGTAAGACTTGCCAAATCATTGCAAATAAAAGAGAAAATAAAAGCAAAAAGCTAAAAGAAAACAAGAAAAAATGAAAATCACATTAGAACATGGGTTGCCTCCCATGGAGTGCTTGCTTAGGGTCCTTAACTCAATCGTACTGTTATCAATTTGATGGTAGATTTGGAAGAGCAAGTGTGCTCATTTTTTCTACCGGAGATCCAGCAATATAAGGTTTCAATCGTCGACCATTAATGTTGAAAACTCCTGTAGGTTCGCTCCAAATATCAATAGTTCTGAATGGATATACCTTACGGACTTAGAACGGCTCCGACCACCTAAAATGAAGCTTTACTAGAAAAAGCTTAAGACGCAAGTTGAAGAGGAGCACCAAATCTCCTTCTTGAAACTCCCTGTGAGTAATACGCTTATCATACCATCTCTTGGTTCTCTTGTTATATATTTGTGTATTGTCATAGGCATCTAATGGCAACTCATCAAGCTCGTTAAGTTGGAGCTTCCTCCTTTATTTGGCGGCCTTCAAGTCATAATTGATTGCCTTTATCGCCCAAAATGCCTTGTGCTCAACTTCAACAGGCAAATGACAAGGTTTTCCATATGCCAACCGAAAAGGTGTCATTCCAATTGATGTCTTATAAGCAGCTCGGTAAGCCCATAAAGTATTATGGTATGGTGGCAGGAGTATTACATAAGCCAAATGACATCCTTCAATAAGCAAAGGTGCCATATAGACATGTAAATGTAGTATTCTCTTGATCAGCTAGGTGAATGGGGATGTGGAAAAATTCCGAATGCCCATCTAAGTAATAGAAATAGGAATGTTAAGCCAACCTCTAGCATTTGATCTACAAATGGTAGGGAAAAATGATCCTTCCGGGCGGCCTTATTTAATTTTCTATAATCTATGCACATTCGTCAACCCGTGACAGTTCTTGTTAAGATTAATTCATTTCTTTCATTCTTAATGACTGTCATTCTTCCCTTTTTAGGTACTACTTGCACTAGACTCAACCATTCACTATCTGAGAAAGCGTAGATGGCTCCCTCGTCAAGTAGCTTAAGGACCTCTTTTCTTACCACTTCTTTCATGTGAGGTTTCAATCTCCTTTGATGTTCAACGAAGGGCTTGTACCTTTCTTCTAAAAGAACACGATGTATACATATGGAAAGATTTATGCCTTTAAGATCATCTATAATATAACCAATAGCCTCTCTATGCAACCTAAGAATTCTAAGAAGTTTTTCAATTTCCACCTTACTTAGGCTTGTATTCACACTAACATGGTAATTAGAATTAGGGTCAAGAAATTCATACTTTAACGAAGAATGGGGGTTTTAACTCCACCTTAGGTATTACCTCCTTTTTTAATGTAGGGATGCTCGATTTCACTTCAAGAACTTCTGTCTTTTGTTCTCATTGAGGAGAAACAAGACTTTTCTCCAACATTTTAGCAAAATTAGCGATTTTAAGATTTTCATCGCTAAGTAATCCACTTCTCATTAAACATTCATTAAGAGGGTCACTTGAGAAGCGTTCAACAAGGTCCTCTTTCACCACCTTGTCAGTTGAATCAATCTTGTAACGAGCATCATCAATTAGAGGAAATTTCTTGGCGTTAGATAAATTAAATTCAACTTTCTCACTCGCAACATTTTAAGAAAGCCTTCCATTTTTAACATCAATGATAGCTCCAGGCTCCAGCAGTAGCAAGGAAAGGCCTAGCTAGAATGATAGGAATATGATATTCTTCCTTAATATCTAAGATAACAAAATCAACCGGTATGAAAAACTTACCAACCTGAATAGGTACATCCTTTAATATACCTACCGGCTACCGGACGTCTCACCGATCAATCTGCCAATTGTAGGTGGTGGGCTTTAAATTTCCCATTTGCAACTTGTCACACACTCACAATGGCATTAGACTCACATTTGCACCCAAATCACATACGACATGATTAATGGAAATATTGCCAACAATGCAAGGAATAGAAAATGATGGGGTCTTTTTCTTTTTGCTTATTAGTTTTGTCCTCATTAATTATGGGTTCCTTAGCATCATTGCCTAAACTCTCGTCACCCCTCGTCATCTTAGGTCCCTCTATCTTCGTCCCACTCTTTAATGTGATGGCATTAACTTGATTTTTATGATTTGTTTTAGGTTGCCCTGGAAATGTCCTAGATCGTCTAGAAGATGAGTTGTCTTGTTGGGCCACTTGTGTTATTTGGTTTTTTAGCATTTTGTTATGTGTAGCTAGTGAATCAACCTTAGAAGCTAAATATTTAATAACATCACTCATGGTTCGATTCTGGTGTCTAAACTCATCAATTTGCTTCTGAAACTCCTCATTTTGTTTTGTTCGAGTCATCACAAAATTCTCCATCAATGTTTTCAAAAGTAGACTTTTGGGCAGGAGGATAGGGAGGCCTTTGATTCTGAAAACCTTGGGGAACATAATTAGATCGAGGCATAGGATTTTGGGGAGGATATTTATAAGACAAATTCGGATGATTCCTCCACTCGGGTTTGCCCCCCTTTTGATTAAAATTGTTCCCATAGTCAGCATGCTCATTGACACTCAATTTAGGGGAAACATATGTTCCAACTTGACACTATTGCAGTATGACCTATGATTCCACATATTTCACATGATGCTTGGTTAGTATGAGATGCTAAGGCAATATCATTTAATTTGTTAAATATTTTGAACGGAGTATTTACCTTAGATGCAAGGTGTTCATCATTGCGCCATCTGCTGCACCATAAAAGTTATCCTAGTGTTGTAGAAAAGACCATTATAGAAGATATGAACAATCAACCAGTCTTCTAATCTATGGTGTGGACACATCCTCAATAGGTCTTTGTACCTCTCCCAAGCATCATATAATGATTCCCCTTTCTTCTGTGTAAAGGTGGTTATCTGATTCCTCAATTGAGCCATCTTGTTTGGAGGGAAGTACTTGATAAGGAATGCTTGTGATAGTTGATTCTATGTAGTTATGAAGTCGAGAGGAAGTGACTGCAATCAAGCCCTTGCCTTGTATCGTAATGAGAAGGGGAACAACCTTAGCTTGATAGCATCATCTAGTACTCCATTCATCTTCAAAATATCACACTACTCCAAAAGATTGAAATGTACAAATTTGGGTCTTCCGTTGGGCTGCCACCAAATTGGTTTTGCTGCACCATATTAAGAAGTGCAGGCTTCAACTCAAAATTGTTGGCCGCGACATTTGACTTTCTAATACTGGATTGCGTTCCATAAGCTTTAGGAGATGCAAACTCCCTAAGAGAGTGGTTCTACTAATCTCCTCCATCTGTTTCAGCCATGATTTCAGAGCTTGTGCTTGCTTTCGTCTCATGTACCCAAGTTCTTAATTCACTCAAAGTTCTCTCAATCTCTGGATTCAACACAATTAGAGGTCCTAAATGGAGAGATCGTTACATATAAGGCACCTGAAGACAGAAAACAACAAACTATCAAGGAGGAAAAGAAAAGCGCAGAAGCAAAGAAAAATAAGAAAAGAAAAATCTAGTCTAGCTTAATAACAAAAGAATCAATATCAATTAGCCGAAGTCTTCGGCAACGGCTCCAAAAACTTGATGGTTGCTAATCCGCAAGTGCACGACTTCATTGTAGCATGTCAAGGTCGTATCCACAGGGATTTTGCGGTTGATTATTGATTTTTATTATTTTAGCTATCTAGATCGCTATAGAGTGAGAATATGGAATTAAATAATAAGATGACGAACAAATTGTAGATTCTGTAACGATGTATATAAAGCCTAGGATTGAACTTTGGTCTTGTTTTCAGTATTCAATAGTGAATTAACAATATGTTGTAGTATAATTCAAAATTGCTGTGAACAATTGATCTAATGTGATTCACTAGCCTCTTTCAAGGTCTAAGAACGTACCTAATCTATTTTATTGACGACTTTCGTGACTTACCACTAATTTAATAGTCCCTAAGAATCAAACGTCTAGTTTTGTGATTATTTGAATTTCGGTTCATATATTAATTTTCGACATTGATTTCAACCTTTTAGTTGTAGTCAATTTTTACATAACAATAATTCCTAACATACGAAACAATATATATGAACCATACATACAACATGTAATTTAATTCATTATATTCATACCAAATAGAGCCTAGTTTAATCCTAGAAAAGGTAATTACTCACTCATGATTTGAAAGAAATGCAGAAAATAAATATAAACGACATGCATATTGTAGATATAGTAAATAACGGAAAAGAGAATGAATAGATCAAACCGTAGATTGAAGATAAAAATATTGTCTGTGGAGTTGAGATACACTTACCTACTCTTAGTTTTGAAGAATAAAATTTGCATATGAACTCAAAGTAAATTACAAGGAGTTGTTTTACTTAGGAATAATGGAGAAAATATTAAGTGTCCGACCTCTTGTTCTTTTTTCCATCCTTCCTTTTTATGCCCTCGTAGATGTCCAAGTGGAGTTGAGTGGGAAACATCTTGGAAGTAAAACATGCAGAGTAGTAACTGTCAGCTGCATGACCGTGCAAGGCTGCACTGGCTGGTCATGCAGCTTTTCTTTTCTTGGCAAACTTGTGTAAGCATGGCTGTGCTAAGGGTGTGCTTAGGCTTGCAAAGTTTTTGTTCAATAGTTGCACGGTTGTGCAAGGCTGCACTAGTTGGCCGTGCAGCTTTTGTTCTCTCACACGTTGATGGATTTAGAGTTGCATGGCTGTGCAGCTGGTTGTGCTGTAGCCTTGCAACACCCATTTCTTCCTCCTCTTGATTCCTTTGCTCATATTTTCAGCTCTTTGACTTTCTTAACTTCTCCAATATCATGTGGGGTTGATTATCTTCATTCAATGCCTTTCATATTTGAATTTTTTTTCCTGATTCCATGCACCACTTCCTTGGATGTGTGCGTTTATGCGCAATTTTGTAAAAAACAATTACCAAGAGAGCAGTAACACAAACAAGATGCTAAATAAAAATAAAGGTAAAGTAGGGTAAAAATATGGAAAATATTCGGTTTATCAAATCACTCGTATCAAATTCCTTCGTCATAGATTGTTTAAAATCATCAAACATTCTAACATCATTGCCAATCTAAATTAGATCATCAACATTGACATACAATCAGTAGTTTACTGTCATTGCCAGACTTAACATACAATGTATATTCATATGGGTATCTTTGAAAACCTTGTTTGACCATATATGCATCTATGCGGCTATACCAAGATCGGGGAGCTTGTTTCAACCCATATAATGCTTTCTTCAACTGAAAAACTTTTTCTTCATGCCCTTGATGCACATACCCCGGAGGATGATTTTCAAACACATGTTCTTGCGATTCACCATGTAGATAAGCGGATTTCACATCTAATTGAAATATACGCCAAGAGTGTTTAGTAGTAAGGGAAATTACCATCCGAATTGTGTCTAGCCTTGCAATCTAAGCAAACAATTCATTATTATAATCGACTTCGTACTCTTGGTTGTATCCTTTTGCTACTAAACAAGCTTTGTACTTGCCTCTTTTTCATTAAGTTTTGTTTTAAAAACCCACTTCACACCAATAGTTTTATGACCTTTAGGTATAGTAGTGAGTTCCCAGCTATAATTTTTTCTCAATGGATGTAATTTCGTCATCCATAGCTTTTTGCCATTTTACATTCTTGCTTGCTTCCACAAAAGTGAGGGGAGTATGTTAGACTCGCTGCAGCAATTCTACCAAGGACAATAAGAGAACTTAAGTAAAATAAGAGAGAACTCTGAGAGATCAAGAGAATTGGAAAATCTGGAATTTTAATCGAGACAATGGAGACCTCCCAAAACAATTCCAATCCCTGCTTGCTTCTCGACTCCCTTCTCATTTTATACTAGATTCCCAACGACCCTGTCCCCACCGCAAAATAAAAAATGCTTGAAACATAAAATGGTAACGTGACCCAGCGGTCACCGATAGACCTCCCTCTCCTCTCTTTCACCCCACTTAACTAACTCATTAACTAACAATTCAACAAACAATGGATCCATATCCAGCGCCCCTGGACATTACTTATCCATTCTTTTACCTCCTTATGTAGGTGTATTTGATGATTGGCCTATTAGAGTACAATCCGCAAATAAAGCAAAGTGAGAAAGGGCACCGTCATCAGAGAGTTCATCTCCACTTACATAATCCATCATCCAGCCTAGTCGTCTTTGAATACGCTGACTGTGAGTTATCTAATTGGTGGCTCTTGGTGCGATGGTTGTTGGAGATTGCAGCTGCAGCAGATCAATGATTCTGTGGAATAGCAGAAGATTGAGGTTGCACTTTAATCTCATCATCAACCGCATCAATTTTAGCTGGAACTCCTTTCTGTTTTATAGGTTTTGACCAGTCCCACATCTTTTCTTCATCAAATAATGCAGAGACTCTGCAGATAATTACTTTTTCAGTAATTAGATTGAACAATTTATATGCTGAGTGTTCACTTACTCCAAAATATACACACTTCAAACCGTTGTCATCAAGTTTTCTCTCTCTTTTCATTTGGAATGTGTGCATATGCTATGCACCCAAACACTTTGAAGTGATCCACTACTTAGGTCCTCCCCAAGCTTCCTTAGATGTCACATTCTTAATTTAAAAAATAGGATACCTGTTCAAAATATGAGTGGAGGCATCAAACTCTTTTGGGCAATACTTGCCTCCTCAATTAGTTCTAAGGATTTTAATCCACCTTCTAGTTCCAGTTTCAGTTTCTATAGATGCTTTTTTTTAAGCTTCTAAATGCACTAAAAGCTTATGATTTTTCCTATAAAACCATGCCTTCCTGCTAAAATCATTAATGAAAGAAATAAAATATTTCTTTTTACCATTTGACATTGGGTTGATTGGGCCACATGTCTGAAAGCACCAAGTCCAACAAGTTTTGAACTCTCCATGCCTTTCCTTTTGGAAATGAGTCTCGGTGTTGCTTCCCAACTATGCACTCTTCATAGATCTTGGATGGAGTTTTGATCATGGGGAGGCTTGTCAGTTGTCACCCTTTGCTTTTGATACAGTGTCCTCGAAATTCAGGTGCTGAAACCGATAATGCCACGATCATTATAAATCATCTTCTTTAGCTATTAAATTGAAAATCTCTTCTTAGTGGGAATAGCTGGTTTGAACTCATATGAATGACAGCAATGCCACCTTTTATAGGGTCATATATCTCACGAGAACCATCCTGTATAGTGATGATATAGCCTTTCTTTTGCAATTGCCTAACACTTAATAGGTTAGTTTTCAAATCAGGTAACAACACACTAGAAATTGTTTCAATAAAACCATTTTTAGTTTTTATTGAATATCTCGTTTCTCTATCACATTTAATTTAGAACAATCACCAAAGTTGATAGTGGTACAAAAATCTTCATTTAAAGATGAGAAAGAAGACTAACAACCACTCATATGATTACTTCATCATGTGTTATCGTACCGGGTATCAAATCTAGGTTCTTTATTAGCATGAAAGGCCATTAAAAGTGTTTCTTTTTCCCTTCTCTCAGAAAAGTTTGATTTTTCTCATTCTCCTTTATATTTTGGCATCTTCATATAGCATTCATTGCTATAATGACCATAGTTGTGGTAGCTATAAGACTCAATATTCTACTTATTATGTTTAAAATTACCTTTTCCTTTAGCTTGAAAGCTTTGCAATGAGTTATCTTCTTGCCTGAAATTCACATGATGTGTACCTCCATTATGGTTGTCTCAACCTCCTCATCCTTATCCTCTACCACTTCTACCCTGCCTCTTCCTTCATAGCTCGAAAAATCATTAAAGGAAGAGGCTTTCAAAGCTATTTATTATTGTCAGGGGTGACACGATTCAACTTCTACTCATGCATCAGTAAGGAGCTTTGCAGCTAATCGATTAACACTCTCTCAATATCATGAGATTCTTGAATGAAAAACACAATATAGTCGAACTTCGGAGTCATCGATCTCAATATTATCTCTATAGCAACGCCATCTTTGATCTTCTCACCTTGAATCTTCATCTTGTTTGCAATCCCAATCTCATCCAAAATAATCAGAGCCGGACTTCTAGTTTTTCATTTGGAGTCTCAAAATCTCTACTCATTGCTTGAAGTTGCGCATGCTTTGCTCTTGTCGAGCCTTGGAACTTTTTCTTCATAGAATCCCATATATTTTTGATGTATCTTTATGAAGAATAATATCTATAACTTCGCAATCGATTGATTGAAAGGCAAAATTCTTTGCATTGTAAGCTTTCAAATGCAACTCCTCAATTTTTGCTTTCTGGGCATCTGTTAAGAGCCTAGTATTAAAAATCGGACCGGACCGGCCGGTCCGACCGGTGACCGGTTCACCGGTTAGATTTCATGTGCCGGTTTTTAAGCTCTCGGAACCAGTGAAAACCGGTCAAAAATCGGTCGGACTAGTGAAAACCGGTGAAGTGGTAAAAAAACCGGTGAAAGAACCGGTTAAAAAACCGGTTGGGAGCCGGTCAAATTCATGTATAGTTTAATTTTCTATATATTTCGTATTTTTTAACTTAAAATATGCCACTGGTTCGACCAGTCCAAACCACTGGTTCGACCACTAAACCAGTGAACCAGTTATGATACCGGTTCGATGACCGGTCCGGTTTTTAAAACTATGGTTAAGAGTCTTAAGACTTGAGGCGTTGCCTCTGTAGGTGCTGTAATACCCTTATCAACAACCTCCACCAATAGCATACTCTAATGATTGTAGTGCCCATTAAAGTGAGGAATTGTTGGTTGGACAAAGGATGCTTTCTCTGTGGCCATTTGTTGAATAGATTCTGCTCCTCTATTCTCAATATTTGTTTAGGCCTTGATATCAACCATTAAGAGAGACAAATAAGAGAGTATAAAAAAAAGAAATTTCATGCACTTAAAATAAATGGATTCATTTATTATTTAAATAATATCGATAAAGATTTTGTGGAATTGGTCACTACCCACAACTTAATAAACTCCTACAAACTAGGAACTACCCGATAGACTAGGTTCTACTTAGTTACACATAATAAATAACAAAGTAATTAATTTATAAATATTTTGAGTGTTTGGGCGCTATTGCAATCCGGCACCTGCTTCTAGAGTGCTGCTTTGTCAATTTCTATTCACACAGTGAATATACAGAGCATCTTGGATAGGAAACTATCTTTTGTGTTGCTCATTTTAATTTTAAGGACTTGTCTCAAATAGATTTGTAATTAATCTTGAATATCCTTTCTAGATTCACATGTTATTTGCCTTCTAGATTAGTTGAGTAGCTACTTGGTGTTTGGAGTTGGCACGACGAGTTTGATAAGATATAATTTGGAATAGTAATTCATTAAAACCTTTTCTATGACTGCAAACTACTTTTGGGGAAATATTTTAATAAACAAGTAGAATAGTTAAACGAGCCTACGAATAAGTTGAGTCGAGCTCAAATTTATATGAGTGGATTTGACTTGTTTATCTCAAACAAGCCAAGCTGCTCAGAAGTCTTGTACGTGTCAAGCTCTAGCTTTTTTAGGGAGTTTTGGTTCAAACCTTAAAAAATTAAACGAGTTGAGCTTAAACCAAGGAGGTTTTACTCGAATCTGGCTCATTGGCATCCCTTAGTGGTACGTGGTGGCTAAGGTTGGCTGGTGGTAGTGGTCGAAGGGTGTGGCGGTGGTGGCTGCATGTATCATAATATTGTGTCAATTGCTTTTGAATTCATGTCTAACAATACTAATCAAGGTTGAGCTCTCTTGTTGCTATATCGATTGCCAAATTATTGATCTATATTTTGTTGCATAATATGAACTCACAATTTTACATTTAGGTTATTGGTGATTTTTTTAATATTAATTAAGGTTAGACATATTTTTTAAGCTAGTTAGATTATTTATAAAGTTGATTTTACTAGTATATATTACGTTGACATACCAAAATTTACTATGATTAGTTAATTATAACAACTCTATGCTATGTTTGTAGTTTCAAAACTGTTTGAAAATAAAAATATTTCGTAATGTTACAACTTTACATTCTGTTAAAGAAATCCCTAACATCTAAAGAATATATCAATGTATAGATTTGTATTAATAATGCTATATAATGATAATATGAAGTTAAAGTTACATAATTAGAATACCTAATATACTATCGATGTTAAACAATAATAGCATATCAAAGATACTAAATATAAAAAATATATTTCTTAAATAACGATACTAAAGGTGCATAATTACTAAATTTGGATAAATATTATACTACCAGTAGACATCAACCTTATAACAATACTATTATTACTAATAGACATCAACCTTGTAACAATACTATTATTACCAATAGACATCAACCTTATAAATTTATAGACTTTTTGTGATAGATGATAGTATGCAGTTATACAATAACTAATATATTATGATGTTAAACAATGATACTATTGTGGCGTATCATAAAACAAATGTTGAAATCCTATGCAGCTAAATGTGTAGAATTAGGATTTTTTTTGACATTGTTATATTATTAATGTAAAATAAAAAATATTGTAACTTAGTAAATGTATTATCCTTATAAAGTTATTTTTTTAAAATCAATGCCAATAATCATATTCTATATTATCATCTACCAAAGAGAGATCTTTATATTATGTATAATGATGAGATGATCTCAAACTTAAAATCTAATATTTATTTCTTTAATAATTATGATCCTCTGTATAATCTTAGCATTTTAAGATTTATTGTATATTTCAATTAATCTAACGTAGCATAGAAAAATATATTCAATTCAAATTGTTATAACATTTGTATAATTAGATAATTATCTATATAATTTTTGAATGTTATTAGTTTTTGTTTAGTAGGTATAAATGTATATGATAAATTATGCAAATATCTTGTCCTTTAATATTCATTTTAAAATTCAAGTGATCTAATTTATGAAAAGTGTTGCATAATAGAACTTTTGAAATTAAATTAAAATTCCCTTGAACATCATTCGAGGCTTTGATCCACCATCTCTGCTTCTGATCCCCAATGTCTCTCTTTCTCTCGCATTTTTGGAATATGTGGTGTCTCAGATTCACTTAGGGCTTATATTTTTGTCAATATGATATTATTAATGTGTTACTATAGTTATTCTTAGCGTTATAATTTATATTTTTTTATCGACGATTCTACTATTGTTATTATTATTTATTTATTTATTTAATATTATTTTTAGTATTTTCTAAATTAGGATTGATAACTCTTAGCAAAAATAAGCTGAGTAGAAATGACCTTCAGCCCATCATTCACATATCTAGGTTTTTGTCATCCCTAGGCTTTCTCATTTTGCGTTTTGCCCCCACCAACTCTATCGCCCCATTTGGCCTCTTCTCTTCCCGGGTGTGTGTTCTTCTACCTAGTGTTTGAAAAGGCATAAGGTGCACCTAGGCAATAGTGGACCTAGAGCTTAGGCACCAAGTGCTAGGCAAAGAGGTGCGCCTAGGTGAAGTGAGTCGCTAATATTACCAGTCTAATACTACTTTTGATCTTCCTAAAATATATAATATTTCCTACAATCCTTTTTCTTTTCCCTTTCCTTCCCAGCTTAAGATTTAGTTATTGTATAAATAAAGATTTAGTTAAAAAATTGTTAATCAGAGTTTCTCTCTCTACACTTAATGCATTTTTTTCTTTTACCATTTGAAATTATGTTGATTAGTATGTCCTATTTCCCTCATCCCTTTCCTTTCCAATGATTGCTGATTTTTTTGAATGAAAGTAAAACTTGGAAGTAGCTAATTTTTAGTAAGGTGTGCGCTTCAGCACTTTAGATGAGCCTTGCCAATGTCGCCTCACCTAGAATGAAAAATGCCCCAAATCCACATGCCTTAGTGGCTTAGAGGTGTGCCTTTTCAACCATTGCTTCTACCTAATTGATTAAGTTAATTAGGCATGTGAAGTTGATGAACCCCAATACCTTACTGTTTTCCTTTTTCCTAAGGGATTCAATTGCTAAGCTTGTCATTCCTTTTCTTATGTTTGTTAATTTATTCAATTCATTTTATTGCGAAATTAGTTTTGACTTTGGTGAGTAGCTATTTGATGTAGTTTAAACCCCCACCTTAGAATTTTCACACAAAATGACACTCAAACTTGTATAAACTCAACTCTAAATTAAAGGTACAAGTTAAGGCTGTATATATAGGCCAAACTATTACCAAAACCTTTGAATAAGCTAATATTCTATACATTACTCTTAGATCTCCTAATCATATGGCACTTAGAGGAGGCGGTATATAATATTCATGTGGGCTCGCACCTCTTTGCTTATAATTTGGCTAGGACTATGAGCCCTTGGATGAGGATTTACAAATGCATCAGTCTCCCTTGCTAGGAAAAAGCTCAACCTTGAATTTGAACCATTAGAGAACGATGGTGGCCTATATCTCCATCATCATCACCTGAATGCCCACATGGGCCCACACCGATATCTTACACTTGTCAAAATCAGGAGATTCTGCTTGTATTTCAATCTTCATGGATTTAGACCGGCCAAACCACCAGTTTGATCGCAATTGAAGCATTTAATTTTAGATCCACTAGCCTTAGAAAAAGATTTAGGTGGATTAGCTGACCTGCTATAAGTCAATCCTAGAGAACGTTGCCAAAAATGCATCATCTGCTTTACATTCGAGTAAAATAGGCCACCCTTGAAACTCATATCGGATGTCTTTGTGAAGACTGGATGACTTGTTGGTTTGGATTTTCTTCAAATGCACATCTTGCAACTAACTGGTAGTTGAGATTACTCCACCACATGCTAGCATAGCTCCTGAAGCGTGCAACAACCATCAAAGCTTTCTCCTCATCTATTACCCTTTGATAAGCAAATACATTTTGAACCATTATGAGTTGCTCGAACAACTTCTCTAAATTTTCTTCACTGTCAAAATAAGGAAGGCTAATCTTGACATCACATTTAGGAGGCTGTGTTTGATAAGTAGGTTGAATTGGAGCCCTCTAAAGACAAGTAAGGAGTTGTAGGTGTGATAACCAAAGTAATAGGGCTAGGATCCTTAGGACCCTATGTCTTGGCTTGGATCAAATAAGGGAAGTTAGCTCTTGAAGTGCTTTAATTGAGTATGATGAGCCACCTCAATTGCATTTACCCTAGCATTAGTAGCTTCCTAAACTTCGACTAAGTTCTCAATCTTTAGCTGTAAGGGATGAAAATCTTAGTTCTTTACCATGGTAAAATAAAGACAAATAGTAAAAATATAAAAATGTAAGCACTTTTTTTTTTTTTTTTTTTTTTTTTTTTTTTTTACTTTTTATAGTTGATCGGATCAACTTTTCTATTTTCATCCCTTTTTTCCTTTAACTAATCCAAAGCAGTGAAAAGTAAGGAATCGGTGTTTGAAAAGTTCTAAGGCATTGGGGCTTTTTTTTAATCCAAGATGCAGTGATATTAGTAAGGCGCAACTAAGGTGTTGTGGCGCACGAGGCTTTAAGGCAGATGCCTCACTAAAAATTGGCCATTTATGGGTTTTAATTTTAATAAAAAATTTCTACAATCAATAGTGTAATTAATTCTCATGTTGGAAATAAAGGGAGAAGGGGAAAAAAGGTACAAAAAATTTGAATGAAAAAGAAAGAAAGAAATTTACTAATTAGTTAATTTTAAACTTTATTTTCATGTAGGGAGAGAGAAAGAACAATTGTGGAGAGGAAATTATTTACCACAGAGAAGAAAAGAAAATTAGCATATTTTTAGAAATCAAGCAGTATTATACTAAACAATATTGATTTGTACCTTCGCCTTGTTCCTAATTCCACCAATCTTTATGGAAAAAAGAAAGAAAGAAATTAACTAATTAGTTAAGTTTAAACTTTATTTTCATGTAGGAAGAGAGAAAGAACAATTGTGGAAGGGAAATTATTTACTACTGAGAATAAAAGAAAATTAGCATATTTTTAGAAATCGAGAGTATTATACTAAACAATATTGATTTGTACCTTTGCCTTGCGCCTAATGCCACCAATTGTTATGAAAAAAAAAGAAAGAAATTTACTAATTAATTAAGTTTAAACTTTATTTTCATGTAGGGAGAGAGAAAGAACAATCATGGAAAGGAAATTATTTACTACTGAGAAGAAAAGAAAATGAGCATATTTTTAGAAATCAAGCGGTATTATACTAAACAGTATTGGTGTCTATCTTTGCCTTGCGCCTAATGCCTAGGCTCCGTAACCCCTATTGCCAAGGTGTGCCTTAAACCTTTTCAAATATTGTAAATAACGACCGAAAACTCATTTGCTTCCTTCAACTTGTGAAGATGAAAGGCGCAGAGGTGTGCATGATTTGAGGCAGGCGTTGGACAATGGCGCATTAGGTCTGGATGACAACAATGGAGCGGTCGACGGCATAGATTGGTGGCACATTGGTCGCTTTGGCAAGTGTGCTCCAACGTGTTCTTTGGTGGTACATGAGCACAGATTGACACCAACCGAGGCTACCCTTGGGGCTTCAGACTCAAAGAACTGTGCAGCGGAGATCGAAGCAGGGCTTTGATTTATGATTGCTCTGCAGGGATGAGTAGGTGTAGCCAACAAGCAATGTGAGAGGGTTGCGGTGGTCGACAAGGTAGGGCGACGGTATGTCGGTATGGTAGTGGTGGAAGGGTGTCAATGATAGCTAGGGTTAGGGTTGTAATTTTAATTTTTTTTGTGCAACAAAAATTTGGGATGATGGAAAATTTTGCTTTACTCTAGTTTTGGATTTTTTTTTTTCTAAACGTGAGCAGCAACTTTGTAAAAATGCCGAATTGGCATCAAGATTCTAAGTCTAAGGGTTTTCGCACTAAACCACTGAGACTTTTATTATTTCAACTATGAATTAAAATTACAAACTAGGACAAGCTATTCCCAAATCTTAAATAATAGAATAAAAAAAAATATCAATCCAAATAAAATCATAATGAGACAAGATAAACTAATATTCTATGTAATATTCGTAGATCTCCTTATCCTATAGGAGGGAGGCATATTCCTTTGGGCTTGAACCTCCTTTCTTATAGTTTGGGCTTAGACAATTGTTTGATAAATTAATAATTGATTTTAAATGTTGTATATCAACGTTTTTGGGTATGTACTTTAATATTAATTAAATTTTTTAAAGTTACTGTGAGAACCCATACTTTTTTTTGTCATAAAAGAGAGAATATAAGCCTAATTCTAATTGTTTTGTTCCGAAGCAAATATATCCATGGGGCCGTTTGTCCTATTCATTTAGATATTCACAACCAAGAATCTTTAGGATAGACCTTGAAAGGAGAAAGAAGGCTGAAATGACAATGGGCATCTATTATTGAATTCTCCCGACCTGATAGTACCTATTTTGGGAATGTCCAGTGCCAAAGTCACTAAATAGGTAAATCGTCAATCCCTAAAACAGACTAAGTAAATGATTTACCAGAGGTTTCTATTGTATCAATTTACCCTTGTGCGGTTCCTGTTGGTAGCTGAAAAGTTAGAGCCTTTACTTGGCCATTATTAACCAGGGATATAAATGTGGAGGAGTTAAATATGGTAACTGAAGAGTTCATAGGTTAAATAAAAGAAAATTAGTGATGATTAATGCAGATCTAATTCAGCCATCTTTTAACTTCCACGTCAACCTAAAGTTTTACAAGAGACAAAAGTAAATGCATGAACACACGATCAAGATTCTTTTGCCCTGTCCTCCCATCCTCTTCAAATCCTCCCTTCCCAACGTCTATTGTTTCATATATTAGCATGATTCTTCCTTCACAGCTAAGAGATGGTGTTTCAATGCTTGGGTTTGCCAAGGGAGGAAATTATAGTCCATTCGCATTTTAGTCGATCTACTTCTGAAATTTCTTACTAATCTTGGCTTGGTTAAGCATCTGATCCTTTCTAGAGTGCATATTTTGATGATATTCTTATCTTGTTAAGCGTTAGTATTCTTGTAGTTGATTTCCAAGAAAATATATTTGTGAATTGATTTGCTAGAAGTCCAAGTATGGGTTCTACGTTGATCAGCTGATGCCTGAATAAGCCTTTCCTTATTTTCTTAATCTGATTTATGATATAGTTCCACTGTCCTCAAGATCTAGTTTATACTTAATTTGCTATTTGTTGGCATGCCATTAATTTGTGGTGGATAACATGCTAAATTTGCTTCAACCCAACAGCTCTTACAATCCTTGTTTCATAGCTCAAATCGCGGGTATCTTAGTGAGCATAAGGTTCTACTTCATAGGGATCAGTACTATGATTGTTTTTGGGGAGTTACAATTCCTAACCTGAATATTATATCAATGGCATATAGTTGTAGAACATGTAGTACTCTATTTATTCTGTCAAATTTCTCGTGCCCCATTAATGAATTATATATTATGATTATAGGAGCATTACGATAAGTTTTTTGGGGTTGCAATTACTATCGTTCTAATAAGTTATTTTAGTCCAGATAAATTTCTAATCGTTAGTCGCATAATGATGCATATATCAGTCTTCTTGTTATTCTTGTATTTTCATTAGCAGTAGGTTAAGTTATTGGTAACTTTTGGTAGACCACTCATTAGGGAACCTATCAGCCAACATCTTTGTTACGTTTGAATGTTTGGTGATTGAGTTAGATAGCTAAATCGTAAAACCTAGGTGATACATGTGACTATGAGGAGTTGAGTATAATGTAACTTTATTATACCTATTTATTATACTTCTCTTGGTATTGATAGTATATTCATTTTTATTATAGGATCATATGATTCAAGGAGTAATTCAAAGATGAAGATCGACTACTTATGGGCTGGCTATTTTATTTGAACACTTTATTTGGAATAAGTTGTAGTCTAGCACTTAATTGTTAAAAGTGCTAATATTGTAGATTGCTCTGTTTAGCCTTGCTAACTATACGAGTTTACTTATTTATTTGGCAGTTTGTAACGCCTCCCAACTAAGTAATTTTGGATAAAGACAAATAGTTTTGAAAAGTTGTAAAAAACAAGGTGTTGCATCAAAATTTCTGAATAATATGGTTACCCAAATACACTATGAGCCCTATGATGAAGAGGGACATTGACCACATCACTATTGCAAGTATTGAATGGGTTCTTCATTGACGAAATTGTTAGGAATGATGTCGTATGCAATATGCATGGCATTTATAGTGGAGACACATTTGACAAGGAGGCCATCATAATTCAATTCTGAAAAATTAGTTGCTTTAATTGGTGAAGCATGTTGTCAAGTTAACATATGAACTTCTTGTTATGATTCATCTATTTGCTAATTCGCTGTTATTATTACAAAAGAGTAGAGTTCAGAAAACTATCCCTAACCTTTTTGAGAAGCTTAACTGATCGCATGACTTTTGAAAATTCAAGTAACTGCCTCTAATTTATACCTTTTCTATAAGGATTTCTCTTTAATGTCTACGTTATAAACTAAGAAGAAGGATTGGACCATGAAGCATGAATATTAATCGTGGAGGTCATTTTGGTTCGAAACATCCCCTGAACTGAAGGTAGTGTTGTCTGAATTTTCAGTACACAGCTGTTTGTTTGAACATTAGTGGGTAGTTTTCAGAACTTTGTGTATTGGATGTGATGCTATATAAACAAAACTCTGGCTCAGTCATTATTCTCCCATCTGTGCCTTTTTTTTGTCTCTGTTAACAATTAGAAGTACCCCTACCCCACGACTACAGTGCAATACATGGAGGGTAGTGGCATGTACACTGCTAAAGCAGTCGGTATGCCCATCTATTGTCAAGTCACCAGTGTTTTTACTGAACATGGGGGTATCACAATAGTGCCATATTCTGCTGAACCGTTGACTAATCAAACCTTGTTCTTTCTGAAGTAACATTTCCTCTGAGATTACTGTTCAGGAAAACAATTTTTGAATTTTCAGTAAATTTTCTGATACGGTTTCTCAAAGTTTCTACTTCATACATCTCTGTTTTACTACAGGAACTTACTGTGGGGTGTTCGAGATGATGAAATGATTGATACCCTTACATTCAATAGCGTTACTTGAGATTGCTTTTCTTTTTGTGACCAATTGAAGACTAATGTAGAACAATGCAGGTTGTGTTGGTAGTTGAAGGTCTTCCTTCATAATGGAGTTCTGCCCTAGCTGTGGAAACTTATTGCAATATGAACTGCTACGCTTAGATCGGCCGGGTGGATTCTTCTGCCAAACTTGTCCTTATGTTGCTTCTATAGAGAGAAAGGTATCTGGTTATAAAATAATTCTTACTGTATTTGATGGTGGTTCCTCAATTTTAATTTGGTATGTGATAATCATTGATTAAATGTATGCAGGTAAAAATAAAGAGACCAGTGCGGCTTGTCAAGAAAGATGCACAACCGATAACCATAGAAGGAGAGTCAGAGAAGAATGTTGGAGCAGCTACAGATGGTATGTATTGAATCCTTTTGCATTTTCCTCTCTCTAGCAATGTAGGATAAGTCTATTATGCAACATAACTGTCAATAGAGCCAACGATTAGATTTAGCTGAAAATTTTCACCTTGCTGTTGAAAGCTATTATGTGCTAGTTATCTCTGGGTAAAGGGAGGCAATCAAATGACATAAGTTAAGCATACGAGGGTACCGCTGTTCCCCCCCCCCCTCTTCCTTTTCCCTTTTTCCCTTCCTTTTTTTTTTCTCAGACCTTTGTTTTGTCTGCGAATCTCACAGTTTGATAGTAGTCAAAGTGGTGGGAATCGGATATTAAGATGAAGATTTGCCATTCATAGTTGTATCTGTATGTTCAGCCGTTCTGGGTTACGGTACTAGAACGGTTGAATGATTGATAGAAGCGGTGTAATGATATTCTGTCAGCATATGTATTGATAGTAGACTATGAATAATCCACGGTTGCTTGCTTTAGTCAAATTTTAGTGTAGAACAAGCTTTTATCTGATTTCACTTGATGGATGGTCTTAATGTTTACCCACTCAGTATTTCTCTTGACTTCGCTATCTTGCCTTTTTGTTCCTTCACAGCAACATGCCCCAAGTGCCACCATGGCAAAGCTGTTTTTCAGCAACAGCAGACCAGGTCAGGCGATGAGCCTATGTCTATACTTTATAGATGCTTAGGTACTGATTGTAAAAACATATGGAGAGAGGAATGAGATCCATGATATGAGGAACTTTGCCAGCATTTGGTCATACGAGAGCAGTTTGTCATCTTTCAACTGCAACACTCAGATTGTGCAATTTCGCTCTCTACTTTGTTTACCGTTTTGGAGTTTCAGGTTGATGTTGCAGGATACACACACATACGCACACACACACATTCGCTTGCGAGAATTGCATGCCTTGGCATAAGAATGAAGCCAATAACCTCGTTTAAAATGACCATGGCATAGAATCCATTGGAAACAAACTAGCTCTTGATGTTTTCTTTAAGTACAATCTTTTGAAGGTTCCACCAACTCGGTGACTTGGGTTGTGTAAGAACCTTTTGTGGGAGGTATGTGATCTCCTATTAGATGATAATGAACTTTTGTTATTTCTACACTGCTGTTGATATGCATCAATCAGGCAAAATTAGTTCTCAAGGAACATGGGGAAGAAGCTTACTGCTAGCAACTTTAGATCCCTTGGCGAATGTGTAATGGATTTTGTCTAGTATGACGTGACCATGTGAGGCTGTCTATTGTAAAATTAGACTCGTAAAAGTGACTAGTCACAGCTGTTCTTTTTAAGTTGTTCGGAGAGAGGCAACTAATGTACGACTCTTCAGAGAGCGAGAGGAAACTATTGGACACTCTTCTGTGTTCTCTCCTTTTCGTTCTTTATTTATTATTATGACGCACGCAATTGGTTATACGGAATTTGCTTCAGCTTGGTGAGGAATGATTGGGAGGAAAAAATTAGTGCGAATAAAACTTGCTCTTCTTCCATAAAGCCATTAAGGTTTTAATTTTAATATTTTGGAAGAATCACAAAAGGGAGAGTTATTGAGAGTCCCACTGTGAAATAAAATATTAGTCTTGATATATAATATCGGTTAATATGTCAGTTGTGATACAAAACTAGTTTAAAATTTTACATATGTATATCATTATTGATTGATATTTGTCAATATTTATTAGAGGAAAAAAATTATAGTCACAATCGTGATATAAAATATTGTTCAAGACATTTCAATATTGTGATGCTACTTTATGAGGATCTTCTACTCAAACATCCATAAATATGATTATCATAATCCATTCTTAAATATTCACTTAAAGGAATCAAATGAAGATAAAAATAATGGTGAATTTTTCAAATGAAATGAAAGGAGATAGATGTGTATATGTTGAAATATAACTTCTATAAACCTTAAATAGATAGTTTTTACAAGAATTTTGTAAAGAGAACTCATATAGAAAATTATTTGAATAAAATCTAAAAAAGAACACAAAAAAATCCTAATTGAAAATTACTTTTAACTTTATAAAGTAATTGAAAGATTTAATTGCTCATAAAAAGATTTTATTTCTTAACTCAATATTACACCACCATACAAGTATCAAATGAATGCCACATATATAGGCATACATCCACGAAAATAACTAGTCCATCAACCCTATAATACACGTTGGTATAGGGGGGAATTAGTTAAACACAAATCTTAACTAACTAGAAAATCTTAGCTAATAATTATCAAATCCTAATTGACTTCATCTTCACATGGCATGGCTGACTTTTTACGTCCAAACCCTTTAATTTTTCTTCTTGACATGGTCCAACTACTTGCATAAATTTTGAGGTTGTTTTTGAAATATTATCTTGCACAACCTTTTAATTTATGGCTTAATCTTCAAGAAAGTATTGTAGGACTTCAAAACACTTTTGAGATTGTCAAGAACCATTCCAAACATATTCAAGAAATATGTTTAGATGCAAAAATAATGATGCATGCGCATCATTCTCTCCCTCTTGAAGAATTTTACCTCAAATTCAAGCACCGGAGAATAAATAGTAGCAAAATCTAAATATACTCTTTAAGACGATGCTTGTTCTTGAATGTCTTCTAGTATCTTCTTAAGAATACCACGGGTTCATAAAAAAATAGTAATCCAAGCAAGGCACCGAATACATGATCATCAAACACTGTATATAGCTTCGAATTAACCTTCAACTCCATACATTCTTTACGTAATGATTTCAAACCATACCAACTTTGTTTTCCAAGCTTCAAATCATCAATGGAACTCATGGAATAATGACTATGGAACTTTGAACCATACAATGGTTGAATCTTCAAATTAGAACCATGCAAACTCAAAGGAACATGAGGATAATATTGTACATTATCCTTGAGTACTTCAATATTTCTCATCATAAAGAAAGGTTCTCATTGTTCTTCTCCATCTTCACTTTCATACTCACTTGTGGATCAAACATATGACCTCCACTATTTTCATCTTCAACCTCCTTCTCCTTTTCACAATTCCTTATCTCTTTAATTTCTCTTAGAGTTAGGACTCTCGTGTTAGGGTATTCCCTACCAATATGACCATACCTTTGACTTCTTGAGTTGGCATTCAAACTTGATTACTAGCTTTATCATTTTGTGAAGTGTATCATATAAAGAAATTTCTACTTTGACATGAATGCTAAAATTCAAGCCACCAAGGAGCCTTGCACAAGTTGTTCATTTCTTTCTTGAATATCACAGATCAAGGAAAGTTTTTCAAAGTCTCTTGTGTACTCCTCAACACCCGAATTCCCTTACCTCAGGGAGATCATCTTAATGAAGATGTCTTGTTCAAATTCTTGGGGGTGAACTTCCTCTTCATATGCTTCTTTAATTTTTTCCCAAGACTTGATCTTAGGTCCGCCTTCTCTTTCTCTTGATCTTTTGAGACTGTTAAACCAAGTTCTTGCAAACTTTTTAAATTTGAGAATGGCAAGCTTAAATCTCATGGCATGATCATACTCTTTGAAGTCAAAATTAGCCTCCATTGTTTGCAAACACTCGATAAAACCCATGTCATCAAGCTCTCCAAAAAAATTCTAGAAAATCAATCTTGAATACCCTTTCTTCAGCGTGCTCTTACCTCTTTCTTTTCAATGTGTGTTGCCACTTGAAGTACTTGTATCATCTTCATTGTACTCAAGTTTATCATTCATTCGACCTCCTTTCGTTTGTATGATATGCCTTACCATTCCTTCAACTTTGTCATTTTGAGCCCCCAACCTATTCTCTATCTTTATCTCAAGACGTTGGAATTGAAAGTTTATGGTATCAAGAAAGGACTTCATAAACTCTTCACTAGCCATGATGAAAACCGAATGGGGTATACTCAAGGAAAAATGGTTCGAATAGAGAAGAATGGGAGAAAATCGAAGAAAGAATGGATCTTGATGAGATTTATCAAGATCTTGATGAAGATCTTGGTGGAATATGTATAGAAAAGATTGAAGATCAACTAATGCATGAGATCATACAATCTTGCTGGATTCTTGAATGAGAAAGAAAGAATAAAGAATTCAAGATCGTGATGAGTTTCTTAATTGGAGATGTACTAGAAAGATGGATATATGATAATGAATGGTTTCTTGGTAGAATCCAAGAAAAACAAGAAGACAAAATGAAGAGAAAAATGGTGTAGGTTTTGTATAGAAAAAATAAGAAAAATGAGTGGAACAAAAGGCCTAGAAAAGTGATTACCTTTAAGAAGGATAAATCATGAGGCTTTGATAACAAAATTATGCGGATCTTCTACTCAAACACCCAAAAACGTGATCATCATAATCCACTCTCAAATAACCACTAAAAGGAATTGAATAAAGATGAAAATAATGGTGAATATTTTGAATGAAATGGAAGGAGTTTTGATTTTGATCGCTTTAAGATAATAGGTGTAGACCAAAGTTTTTATGATTACGTAATACGAAATCTGTGAAGATGGATAGTTTGTACATTTGGTAGGTTATTTGAAAGCATTGTCATGTCATCTTATGTATGAATCAGTGTTTGTTAGTTTCTGACAGGGAGCTATTAGGAGCAATGGTATGGATTATGAACATAAATGTGTTTGATAGAGCTGAGGTATGGGATGATATATGAGGGTGGGGATGGCAAGGTTTTAATCTATGTGCTGTAATTTTGGGTTTCTATAGGAGTATTAGGATCATATTAGATAGATGTTGTTCAGTCAGGTGCGCCTTTCGTTATGTTCTAGTCTTCTACTTATTTTGTAAGTCTTATTTTTCATGGCTTTTGTCAAATAAATTATCTAAAATACAGATACTAGTGAATTTTTTATTTGAATAAGAAGAAGATAATGGCATGATGAACATATAGTTATTAAAAGTTTGATTCAATCCTATGATCTAAAATTATAAAAACAATTTATGATTCTAAGTAAAATATTAAAGTAATTGAATATAGAATCTTGCGATCTTATAGTAGAATCTTATGATCCTATAATAAAATCTTACGATCTTAGGTAAAATCCTATAATTTTATACACTACCTTTAATTTCTATCAATTTATCTCCAAATATATTTTTCCATATATATTTTTTTTCTTGACCTTGTAATATCTTACAACATATTTTGAAAATGAGTTGAAATAAAGAAAATATAATTGAGATACTACTAAGATAATGAATTTGATTATTGATGTATAATTTTGGAAAATAATGTAATATCCATTTAAAATGGATATATTAAATTTTATAAATTATAAATTATTAAATTATATTAATTTCAAAATTAATAATTTTATATGGCCTTGTTAGTTTTATAATACAAAAAACTTTATTTTTTACCTTACACATGGTTTATATAGTTGCCTAACGTGTGCACATATATCCAAAACTCATTTTCTTAAATGTTATTATCTTAATTCATCAAATTTTCAAAATTTGACATAATTTTTTTGGGTCTTATTATCTTAAATGATAGAAAATAATGTCCTCTCATTGTCATCTTCATTATCTTCATTATCTTTCACTTTATTTATTCTTTGTGCACTTTTCTTAAGGTTAACAATATTTCATATTTCGAAACTAATAAGTTATATGCTACCTCTACCCATAATCTCATTGTATTTTACACATTTCATTTGATAATTTATTTATAATGTGTTTTAACTTATTATAGATCCTAATTGATGCATATGATATCCAACTTGAGTCTTGATAGGTGTTGGTGTTCCTAGGAAGAAGAACAACAACAAATAAAAGGGGAAAATGTAGGGAAGAAAGTGAGATAAAATATTGATTCTTTGTAACTCAATGAATCAATACTTGCAAGAACTACCTAAAGTATTCAACTCTTAGATAAATTTTGTAAGATTTAAATAAGAAACTTCAAATTCTTGCACTTGAGGTTGAAGTAGGCTCTCAATTTTTTGATAAGAATTATGGTAGCTAATATAATTTTGCCTTCTCATGCCATAATGCCATAACAATTATAGTAGAAATGTAGGATTAAAGTTTACAACTTAAACAAGTAATACTTGTGTTAAAGCCTAAAAAAAGGATGAAAATCAATATTATGCTCCAACCCTTAGCATCCTGATTTTGGGGGTAGTATTTCAACTAATTTTTGAGCCTTCTAATCATTGCTTCACAAGATATAAAATTTATAACCACCACGTACATAAAGAATGGGACAAAGACCTCTTTTAACCTTGTAAGTAACAAAAATAAGTATAGAATTCTTTCTAGCCTTCCTTACTTTTTCTCAAATCTAATTTGTGATTTCAAAGTGCTAAAAGTGACTTATCATCCAAGGTGAAAATGATTTATGGCTTCTTTGTTGATCTCCCAAGGATAATGTGCCATAGATTGCTTGTCTGGGGTCTTCTAGTGTCGAAAACAAGGGGAATGAAGGGTTCAAAATAAAGGAAAAATTACTAAAGAAAACTCTAGGCCAAACATGACTTAAGGTTATTTTTTTTGGTCTTTCGATAAAAAGAAAAACAAGGGATTTTTACATGGCTAGTGTAAAACTCCAAAAATTGCTACTAAAAATTTTTGTTTTTAAGAGGAAGCATTACTATGATATAGCGGGTGTTACCGCCATACTTAGTGAGAGTTTGGTCCATACCCTTCTCGTACTAAGTGTAAAGCTAAAACTTTATGATAAATAAATCAAAACTTATGGAAATAGATATAGATAGTAAAAGACTTTAATAATTTAGCATAATAACAAAGTACATAGTACATGCTCTAGATAATATAATATATATAAAGAGATAAGGGGGATAAAAGAGATGATGAGTCCAAAAGAAATATCCAGAATATAAGGCACATAACGTGTGCGACCTCAGATAGATATAGGTTTATGCCCTAACCCTGGGGTATAAACCTATATCACTCTACCTAAGGAACCTCCTCAAATTTAACAAGATCATCATCATATACCTAGGACATAATGTCTACAAATTTGTAGTATTAATACGCATCTTATATTGAGAAACACAACTATTCTAATGAGATAACATTATATAAGAGGCCCATATGAAGAAAGAAATAGAACATATAATAACAAGATAATAACATGCTTACATATACATGTCAATTGAATAGGATAAAACTCAACCATTAAGTATAAAATAATGTAATAAAAACGTACAAATAGATGAGATTCATTGATTATTATAATTTAATATTGTAATCACAACCAATTTAATATATTAACTTGAGGATGGAGACTTAAAGAAACCATAACAACTAATCTAGTACTCGAATGGTACTAGCCCTAGTTGACCTACCCAGAAAGGTAACCAGACCACCAAATAATGGGATACCTAATCACTTAAGTATGCATACCCCTTATAGGGTCGAAATATATCGAGACACCTATAGAGTAGAATAAGGCCTCCCGAACCTCATAAGGCACCTGAGATCACAGAATAGAAAATGCCAAAATGATATTAAGTGTATACCAAACTTGACTCAGATAGCTACCTTGAGTGGTAAAAGTCCCGGCTTAAGATCTTTCACTTTAAGAAATTAATGTCTTATCAAAGATTTAGGTCAAAAAAAGAAAAAAATTCCCACATAATATCACTTAATCACTTATATAAACAAAAGCTAATTATTTTAGTGAATTTCGATATTACCCATGCACTTGATCCATAAAGGAATTAAAGCCCAAATAATTTAGAACACAGAGGCCCATTAACATACCATTAAGGTCCAATTGAATATATAAAGCATTAAAGCCCAAACAAGATTATTGAGGCATTAAAGTTTAAGTTCCACACCATGAAAGGTCCAATAAAATTTGATATCAATATACATTAACTCAAATTATTCGAGAAAATGTTCAATAACCAACATCTAAGTCAACCAAAGGTTCACATATAAGGCCAAATCAAATAACTAGTCCAATAGCACATAAAATGACTAAAATATCTTTAACTTCAACTAACTTAGCTTAATATTAAGAGAGGTGTATTTCATGCTAAATGGGTTATAATTAAATAATAATTTTATTATGATGAAATATAAATATGGACACCAATTATTAAATGCTAAAATTGCTTAATGTACCCAAAGTGTGTCTTTCTCTTTTCTTTTTCTTAATTAATTATTTTAATTAACATCCCTAGGTCTACTAATAAAATGTCACCCAAGTATCAAAATTATCCACTTTAACTTATTTTATTAATGTAATATTCACTTAGGTCTCAAAATTTTCATATTTTACATGTAATAGCCAAAATGTCATTATTCACCTAAAATTATCTTAAACTTCTAAAATTTATAACTTACTCTAAACAACATCAAAACCAAACATATCACATACCAAATTTTATATAAAAGACCCAATTAATATAATGGTACACTTGAAAATTTCAAAAACAATATGTAATGCCCAATATACCAATGGTCGTATATGTCTAAACCTTAAATAAATTTATTTCAACTCTAAATGATCCAAAATTTATAACCTAGATTCTATACACTTTTATAAATACAATGGAATAATTAGATAAATTTAAAACAACCAAAAATCACATAAAATAACAAGAAAAAAAGCTAAACAACTCGAATCTAGGTATATTCATTACAAATATAAATATTCATCACGATTCTGCTGAACATTCAACACGCCTCTACTAAATATTCATCACCTATTCAGCAAATATAAGAACATGTAAAAAAATCACACAATTCATTTTCTCATTAAATTTTCATGCATATACACATAAGATAGAAACATACACATCCCATAAAATATTTTCCAAGATAATATTTCATGATCATAATTAAAATAAAACTAATCATGCATAAAATAACATATGAAACACCTAGCACAAAATCCTATTTCTAAAGGTTAGTTTAATTACCAAAATTCCTAAGTTCCTTAGAAAAGCTAAAATAAGGAATATAAAAATTCATTCTCTAAACCCACTTGGCCACCTTAAAGAATAAAAGATATAAGAGTTAGATAAACCAAGATTATTAAATAAGAAAAATGGGAAAGAAAGGAATTGGAATGAAAAAGATTACTCTTGAATATGGAGGCTTGAAAACTACCAAAAAAAATAGCCAACAACCACCAATGAATGATAGATTAAGGTTTTGGAGGGTTAATGGGAAGTAAATAAAGGATAAAAGAAGGAAAAAAAGACACGAAATCTTTGCTACAACACACACAACAACTGCAGCAAAAATTCCAAGATAGCCCGGGAAGGCACATAGGAGAGGAAAAAGAAGAGGGTAAGGCCAAAGTTTCTTGGGTAAAAAGGGTTCCTAGATGAAGTATAACATGCAAGGAACAAAAAAAAACCAAGAATATGAGGTAAAGAAATAAAGGTAAAGGCATCATAGATGTTGCAAAGCACAAACAAATCAACTTTGCTGACGTTGTTCATCTGGTCGGGAAGTGAAGGTTTGGCTTAGAAGAAGCTTTAAAGGGCTCCATTTCAGGTATGAAAATGGTATGAACTTGTATTATGAAATACAATCTTTTACACTGATAAATCGAATATTTGCCATATTTTTACCCTACTTTACCTTCATTTTTGTAATTTTGTATGACATAAATTATGGAAAGTATCATAGTTCAAATTTCTTGTTTGTGTTATTGCTCTCTTTGTAACTTTTTTTTAAAGAAAACTATACATAAAAATAAAAATCCAAAGAAGTGGTGCATTGAATCAGAAGAAAAATCAAATATGAAATGTATTGAAGGAAGATAATCAACCCTACATGATTGTGGAGAAGTCAAGAAAGTCAAGGAGCTAAAAAGAGAAGGAAATGAATCAAAAGGAGCAAAAAAAGGGTGTTGCACCACTGCACAACTTGGTGCACAACCATGCAACCATCGCACAAATGCCGCATGCAAAAGTTTGGCACAAGTGTAACACATCCTCTACATAACCATGCAACATTTAAAACACCGAGAGTGGGAAATATACATGGCCAACCTGTGTAGCCTTGCACGATAATGTAGCATGCAATTACCACTACACACGTCCCTTTTTCCTATGTCCTTTTCCACTCTATTTTCTTCGGTAGCTTGGGGGGTTTTGGCGGCACTTTTCCTTCGATAATAGGGAGTAGCAGAAAGGATATATTTTTACTTTCTTTCTCTCCATTCTTCAAAAGCAAATAATTCCATGTAATTTATTTTTAGTTCATATGCAATTTCATTTTCCATATTAAGAATAGACAATTGTGCATCACAACTCTACAGTCAACCTTATTTATCTTTAATTTGTGGTTTGATTTATCCACTCTCTCTTTCGTTATTTATTATATCTGCAATATGTATGTTGTTTATTTTTATTCTCTAGCTTTCTTTCCAACCATGAGTAAGAAATTCCTTTTTCTAAGATTAAATTAGGCTCGATTTAGTATAAATATGATGAATTAAATTATATTTTGTATTTATGGTTCATATGTGATGTTTTGTTGGTTAGGAATCATTATTATGAGTTAGGTTTGATAAAATTTGACTTATGTAGATATTGAATCTAATTGAAAGGTTGAAATCAATATCGGAAATTAATATACAAACTGGAATTCAAATGATCACGAAAGTAGATATTTGATTCTTAGGGGCTATTGAATTGGTGATATTTAATGGATTTAATCTAATTTGTTAGTCCCAAAAGTAGTCAATAAATTAGATTATATACATTCTTAGACTTGAAAGAGGCAAGTGAATCACATTAGACCTATTGTTCACAACAATTTTGGACTATACTACAACATATCATTAATTTATTATTGAATACCAAGAACAAGATCAAAGTTCAATCCTAAACTTTATATCTATTGTTTCAGAGTCTATAATTTGTTAGTCATTGCATTTTTGTTCATTATCTAATTCCATATTCTCATTCTATAGCAAACCTAAATAGTTAAAATGATAAAAATTGGTAATCAATCGCAAAGTCCCTGTGGGATATTGTAATACCTCAAAATTCTTAAAACCTAAAATTTAATAATTAAACCCTTATTTGGAATAATTTAATCTTAAATTATTAATTTAATTATTTTGTGGACCTTTTATTTGTAAAAATAGATATGATTATTTAATAAATTAAAATAAATATTTTAGTGTTTTATCATACTCTTTTATTTAAATAAATTCCCAAACCATAATTTTACTCAAATTATCCTATTAAATTTTGTATAAATTAATTTAATAAATAATTTTTCCCATTTACCTAATTTCTAATCCTAACTTTAAATATTATTTTATTTTTCTTGTCCCTTTTTTTCCTTTTTCTTTCTCCTTTTTCCTTCCTTTTCTTAAGCCGACCGACCCTCTTCTTTCCTTTTTCCTTTCCCCCGCTGGGCCGTTGGCCTTCTCCCTTTCCTCCTTGCTTGTCCAACCCCCCTCCTTCTTTCTTTTTTCTTTTCTCCCCCAGTTGGGCTAGCCTAACCTTTCTTTTTTTTTTCTCCCCTCTTTTCTCCCCCACCCGGCATGCCATCCCTCTCTTCTTCTTCTTCTTCTTCTTCTTCTTCTTCTTCTTCTTCTTCTTCTTCTTCTTCTTCCTTCTTCCCTACACGCCGAGCCAAACAAGTCCCTCCCCATGCCTGCACTTCACCTGCAACTCTTCCCCCCACACTTGCCATTGCAGCCCTACACCTACCTCTCTCTCCCATCCCTTTCCCTTCCATTTTCAACCATGCACAGCCCTACAACCCTTCTCGCATGCCTCTTTCCCTTCTCCTTGCCACCCTACGCCAACCTACAACACCTCCTGCACCCACCTGCCCTATAGGACCTAGCCTACCTCATCCCTTCCCTTTTCTTTTTGTTCTCCTTCTCTTATTCTCCTCTACCCCATTTCTCCCCTCATCGATTATCCTTCTCCCTATTCGGTCATCTTTATTTTCTTCTTCTTCTTCTTCTTCTTATCCCTCATTTTACTTCGCCACCCCTAACCACCATCTCCGTCGTCCAACCAACCACCACATCGAATCCCCTGCCTCCCTTACTTCCTCCCTAACCATCCAATAGGGATGACAATTTTCTCCGTGGGTTCGGGGCCTCGTCAGATATTCCCCATCCCCGAACCTGCCCCAAATAATTTTTTTATATATATTTATATTTTTTACATAATTATATATATATATATATATATATATATATATATATATAATATTTTTTATAGAATATAAATTAAAAGTATAACATAAAAAAGGCTTAAGGATCGAGGATCTGGTATAAAGTCGGGTTTTGAGGATCGGGTCGGGTTTCAAGGTCAAAAAATAAATTGGGGATGAAAAATAGATTTAGAATTGGGTTGGGTATGGGGATTTGATCCCCACGGAGATCGGGTCGGGGAATCCTCAATAAAAAAAATCAGGGATCGGGTCAGGTTCGGGGAGGGGGATGGGGTCCCCGTCCCCGACCTACCCCGTTGCCATCCCTACCACCCAAGTAGCCACCACATACCCCTGAAACCAACTTTCCCCCTTCATTTTCTTTTCTTTTCCTCTTGACCCACACCCTGCACCACCACCTTACGCTGTCGTTTCCCCTCTTCTACCACTATCGAAGCCACCCCTCAACCACTTGACACCCTCTCTAACACCTCTCTACCTTAGCCTTCCAAAATACCCCTACAACCCTTCCTTTCTCCTCTTTTTTTTTTTTCTTTCTTCCTCTTCTTCTCCCTTCCTTTCACCTCCTTTCCAACCACTATCGCTGCCATCTCCGTCACCCTGAGCTTCCACTCTCTGACCCCCAGCCACTCCTCCTGCACCCAACCATTACCCCAACTCCCCTTTACCACTCCTTCAAACCCCCTTACCTGAGACCACCCTCCCTCCTCATCTAAACCCTCATTTCCCCTTTTCTCCCTATTCGTGCATGCAACTATGTTGCCCATGCAGCGTGAATGTTGCTGCACCCTTTTTTAAAGGATATTAAAGAAGTTTTTAGGTATAGTACAATTAGTATTCTTTAATTATCTACTACTATTATGCTAATTGTGATATTATTTTTAGGTATAATTTTTACTAATCAAAGTTTACGCTTTTAACCAGGGTGCCGGTAAAGTTTAGATATTATAGGAAATAAGGTAATCATTATACCCTACTAAAATGTGTGGATTTACGTATGTTAGCACATTAGGGTTTTGGAATGTGGTTTGTGTGCATCTTATATGTTGTTAAGCATATCATGATTTGTAATGTATGTTGGAAGATGGAATGAAAAGCATGCTATATTGTATGAAATGTTATATGTGTAGAAATGGTGGTTAAGAAAGGGGGCGTGTTGTTAATAATGGTATTAGATGCATATACATGCTATGATAAGTAAATATGGCCACATGTAGTAGAAATAATGCTAATATGAACCCTAAGGGCATTTTAGTAATTTTACTTGTACATAGGGAATGACCTAAATAAATGTGCATAGGAGTTGATAATGGGTGTTAAGAATAATAATAAGGGTTTTATG
This sequence comes from Tamarix austromongolica, assembly GCA_039764185.1. Taxonomy (NCBI): domain Eukaryota; kingdom Viridiplantae; phylum Streptophyta; class Magnoliopsida; order Caryophyllales; family Tamaricaceae; genus Tamarix; species Tamarix austromongolica. Next base: position 15,894,389 of record CM077819.1, read on the forward strand.
GTGTAAATGATGTATGTGGGCCATGGGTACTAATATTTTATGTGTTAGGAATATTTTAGTAAATTTGCATGAGAAAGGGGTAATTTGGTAATTTAATATGTAAGAAGGTATTTTGGTAAATTTACACGAGTAATTTAATAAGTAAGAAGGGTAGTTTGGTAAATTTGCATGAGAAAGGGGGTATTTTAGTAATTTCATAAGTAGGAAGGGTAATTTGGTAATTTGACAACTAAGAAGGGTAATTGGTAATTTTGCATGAGAAAGAAGCAATTTGGTAATTTAATAAGTAATAAGGGTAATTTTATGAATAAAAAGGATAGTTTGGTAAATTTGCATGAGAAAGGGGTATTTTGTTAATTTCATAAGTAGGAAGGGTAATTTGGTAATTTGATAACTAAGAAGGGTAATTGATAATTTTGCATGAGAAAGGGGTAATAATAAGTAATAAAGGTAATTTGGTAATTTTATGACTAAAAAGGGTATTTTGGTAATTTCATAAGTAAGAAGAGTAATTTGGCAATTTTATAAGTAAAAAAGGGTAATTTGGTAATTTAACAACTAAGGAGGGTATTTTGGTAAATTTGCAAATAAGATGGGTAATTTGGTAATTTTACAACTAAGGAGGTTATTTTGGTAATTTTATAAGTAAGAAGGGTAAATTGGTAATTCTTCAACTAAGATGGGTGTTATGGTAATTTCATAAGTAGGAAGGACATTTTGGAAATTTGGCAAGTAAAAGAGTATTTTAGTAAATTTGCAAGCAAGATGGGGTAATTTAGTAATTTTGTAAGTGAAAAGGGGTAAATTGGTAATTTGTATATAACATGGCAATTAATCTAATAAACCTTCATAATAAGCCATAAGTGATATTAAATAATAGAATAAGGGTTATGGCTTTAGTATCACTTGTTTAAGTATAATCATGTATATTATAAGGATAAGGATATTTCAGTAAATTGGTGTGTATCATAATAAAAATGTATGGTTTAGGGTTGCATGGGGTAATTAAGGGTGTGTTATGATGTTAATATCATAATCATGCAAGAGGTGTCTTAATTATTAATTATGCATGGAAATGCGTGTTGGATGTGCTAGAAGTACATGTTATGGTTTATATGTCAAATGATTATTTGGTGTGTAGAGTATTTGATTCCATGACCAGTAGTATAATTATGATACGATAACCTATTATGGCATGTGGATAAACCAAAAATGAATTATGTGATGAAAGTGGATGATAAGAGGAAGCCTTAGCCTTAGGGATATTTTGGTCATTTTGACCTAAGGTGCCTAAGTATGAGGATTGGAACCTATGATGGCCTTAGTGGACTATTTAAGTTAACATTGACAATAATACTAATAAATATTGCTTAATAATAATATAAACAAATAAAAATGAATAAGTATGTGATTGATGTGTTTCTCATGGTCACCTTAATTAAGACACTAATAATTAAAGTGAAAGACCTCGAGATCAGGTATTGTGGCTCTTTAGGGGTCACTACTCTAAAGACGTGGTTTAACCCACGATTATTCTGGATTTTGTTGGTATGCCTTAGTGCCCTAGCTAGGCCCTACATTTTTACTTTACTTAGCTCTACAGACCTACTTAGGGGGTATGTATACTTATGGATTAGGTTTCCTTGTCAGTAGAATATTGTGTGTTTTCGTGCACCAGTGTGACTAGGGTATCTTTGCGTTCCTGGGTTGATGGGCTGGAGGGTATTGTGCTGCTTATATGCGCCAGTATGACCACTGTACCTTTGTGTCTCTAGGTTCGTGATATCCCCCTTAAGTTAAATAAATGGAATTGATTTGCTAATTAAATGGAAAGACACTAATCACTTATGGTGGAACACCATGTAGGTCGGGACCATATGTATTATATCATTATACCATTCCATCAGTCATAATAGTGGCCAAGTGTGTGTTGCCCGGGATATTATATATGTTTACCGTTCCACCCGCTATAATAGTGACCATGATCGTTTTGTACTAGAGACTGTTCCATTGGCTATAATAGTGACTAGGTACCTTTTGTGCCGGAGTTGGATTTCTGGTGTCCATTCCACCAGCCAGAATAGTGGGGTTCCCGAACCTATGTGGATATAATTCAAGAGATGATTATTAATAATATTTAACTAATGGTTTAAGTCCAAATAATGATGATTAAACGTATGCCTTATTGTTATGGTATGATTGTGGCCTTGGTGCCTGTCTTGGATTGAGTGGTAGTTTGTGTTGATGGAGTGTGTTGTTGGACACTTTTAATTATACTACAAAGAGCTTTACTTGGATGTCCTCTTGGTAAGTGCTGTTATTCCTAAGTGAACGAACCTTGTGATATGCAATCTTTAATTACGTGTCCATTCCAATGATTATTGTATCTAGCCTTATACGTATATGTATGATTTATTGTTCTTATGTTTGAATGATGTGTTGCATGCGGGCCCTACCTTTTAGTTATGTATAAAGGGTTACTCAGTACCGTAGTATTGAAGGGTTTCTTTTGTGGGTCGCTGCCTATTCAATGAGCAATGTCCTTTACAGGTTAACCTACAGGTTATATTCAAGTTTCTTTTTGGGTTAAAAGAGCATAGGATTATCCGAGAAGCTTTCAAGATTTATCTTTTAACTTTCATATTTCCTTGTTTGATGATTATATTTCTGTAATCACTAATAATGGATTTTATTCTTGTAATGTGTTTAACACGCTACTTTGATATAGTTTTATAACCTTGGTTTTGTGTAAAATTGGTTCTTTTCTTTTTAAGCCTTAGCACTTGGTACTAGAATGGTGGAAGGAAACCGAGTTGGTACTAAGTGTAGCGGTAGCATCCCTGAAATTTATTGTTTTTGCTTCTGGTTAATTTTTAATAATTTTTTTTTCTGTAGTGAAGTTTAGAGATGTTACAAATACGACCTTGACATGCTACAACAAAGCTGTGTGCTTGCAGATTAACACCCATCAAGTTTTGGCGCCATTACTGGGAACTTTAGCCAATTGATATTGATTATTTTGTTATCAAGCTAGACTAGATATTTCTTTTCTTATTTTTCTTTGCTTTTGTGCTATTCTTGTAACACCCCCAAATTTCATTCCTGAAATTTTTTTTTTGAAAGAATAAAGCGGAAGCTGGGAGCGAATTTGGGAAATGTTACCTCCACATCTAACACAAGATAAATGTCAACCATCTATCTCATGTTAGATGCAAGGCTAAAAAAAACCTGTTAAACAATTAAATCCGAACTTTAAAAGCATAACAACGTTACGAGAATTTAAAGTCAATTACAAAACCCTTGGAAATTTAAATACAACACTCGTAACTTCCAAAGACGAATACAATTAAACAAAACAGATTCCGGAGGATAAATATCCGGACCGCTTACTCACTCAGGTCAAGCCTTCCACCCCGACTTAGTAACCGATCAAAACCTGCATCAAAGGTCTGCTCCCCACCATCGGTGGATCATCACAGGACCCATTCAACCAGTGTAGTATCAGTACGGGTCCAATACTGAGTAAGTCTCACTACCCTATCTTATGGGAGAGACGTAAACTGTAACATCAAGTACATATTAAATTATGATACAATATATGGATATAATATCAGACATACTCACAACCCACAACATGACTCTTGTCCTACACCTATAGTAACATATGAAACATATGTAACATCCCCTTTAAACATATAAGCATGGTATAACCGAAATATAAAGTGGCACATGCGCCTCAAGTAGGAATAATCCATATTATTGGAAACTCAATGCGTGACATACTCACGTAAGCAGCATGTAGTAATACAGATAATAAAAGCTAACCATAGTCCAATTAGACTTATTTCCTTTGAGTCTTTATTAAAAGTAGTCATTTCACACCACAGTCTTTATTAATCCACGTGAGTGCGGGAACCCCACTATTATAGCCGGTGGACCGGAATATATAAACTCAGGGCATAACGCTCCTGACCACTATTATTCGCCGGTAGATCGGTCTCCAGGGCAGAACGCTCCTGGCCACTATTATTTGCCAGTGGATCGGTCTGGCCCCGACTCGTATGGTGTTTCACTGTAAGTGCTTGTGACTCATTCTTTATTCTTATCAATAATATATTCATTCCACACATATTCTTTAATAGTCCATGTGAGTGCGGGAACCCCACTATTATAGCCGGTGGACCGAAAATATGTACAGGGCAGAACGCTCCTGGCCACTATTATTTGCCGGTGGACCAGTCTGGCCCCGACTCACATGGTGTTCCACTGTAAGTATTTAGTATCTTTCCCATGTCTTATCGATTTTATATTTGGTTTGCTGAGCACGGTAACCCCCACTATTATAGCCGGTGGACCGGAAATCATATAGGGCAAAACGCTCCTGACCACTATTGTTCGCCAGTGGCACGGTCTCCAGGGCACCCCGGCTCCTGGCCACTATTATTCGCTGGTGGACCGGTCTGGGCCCGGCTCAGCATCTTCCTCTTTAAGTGATTAGTATCTTAACGTATCTTATTGAAAGTGTTTTACCCTTGACATGCATGGCTAACTATATCCACACTTATCCTCCCAAGAGGGCCCGTCCCATATCTTGGAACTCGTGCACCCCTTATCACACCTCGATATCAATTTCCCTCTATACTCACACATAATAAAAACTAACCCTTAAGGGTGTGGGTGAAGGCCCAACACCTCGTGACATCAGACTCCACCCGCCATTAGCCTCGAGGGTTTCCCTTGAAACCCTAATAGGACCTATGTGGCCCAACTTCCTCTTATTTCACTACCATTAATTCATTTATCCTCAACACCTCATCTCATTTAGTTCCAATCCCAAATCATATCGCTCTACCCATCGATTCCACCTGTGACTCTAAAATCCTAGTTGGTCACTTCAACCCTAGTACCTTTCTTTTCCCACAAGTAACCTCTCCTTTTCACCCAATATTTCTTCTCTCCCAAAACACCCATAATCATTCCTCATAACATAAACTCTCACTCTCAACCCGCACCTCACTCACCGTTAATCATTTTTACTTCCGCCTTTTCCATATTACTAATTCTTCCCAAAACCCTAATCGGGTCCCTTATACTCCCTTTTAGCAACTCACTTCCCAATTATTTCTTTTTTCCCTTTTATCTCCATATCATAATAATAATAATAATAATCGCCCTAGCATGCATGTCCTAGAGGGTTACATCATATCACAGCACATCATAATTACCACATATGGACATCACATTCATGTCGTAAGAAAACGCATACCACATACCTTAACTCGAAGCTGCGCTACGCATAAAACACATTAAGGACAACCATACGATACACAACCAGACATGGTATATATACAAAACATCTAAGGCATGCAAGTCACACAACACATAGGAACCTTAGCCACATCCTTACGAAATACCCATAAGTAGAGGTAAATAGAGAACGTACATGGATCCGAAGCTAGCTACGCGAGATAAGAGGGAGAGAGAGATCACTAACTCGTGGATCCACGATAGGGCTTTCCTAGATCCGATAGAAATCGAAAACTAAATTAGAAACTATCCTATCAATCAATAATTTCAATTATTATAATTTGATCGATACAAAGAGACACAAACTATTTTCTTGGAAAAACGTGTCCAAAACTTAGGACTTAAAAGCATAGCTCTATTAAGATTTAAGATTAAATATAAATCAAAACAAATTAATAAAGATACACTTAGGACATTTAAAAAATTAATTTGGAAAGCCCGAGAAAGAATAATCGATCATAAGTTAATTTCTCGAAAATAACTTATTTATTATGTTTTACAACTAAATAGGCAACCCAACCATTTACATAGAACCGAATCCGAACCGATTAGGTTAAAACATAATTTAAATGATTTAAAACCCAAAGATAGAAATCGGTTAGATAAAATACACATAGCAAAAAAAATCAATTTATAAAATCATCCCCGAAGATTAGGGTTTTTAATACCTAAACCACAAATCGGCCAAATCACTTTGATTACCTCAAATTGATAATTTTAAGACACAATTCAATCAATTTTAGATAAATCTAGACAATCAATTTCAACAAAACAATCTTCTGATTAATCAATTCCAGATGATCAATTTTCAAAATTAGGGTTTTAAAGCCCACGACATAAACTCAGATAATTCAAATCAATTAATTCTAATTAAAGGTATCGGAATACAATTAGGATCATTTCAACTACTTTTATAAATTTAATTTTAGCAAAACAACTATACAAATAACCAATCTCTTAATCTCACTTAAAACATAGGTTTTTAGGCCCGAAAATGCAATTCAGTAAAATTCCATAAATTTAACCAAATTGAATGTTTAGAAATGCAATTAAACACATTTTATAACATATCAAATAATCAATTGCTCAAAACCAATAAAAGAAATACGCAATTTAGCACAATTAGGGTTGTTGAGCCTGGAACGCAAACCCGATCAATTATTGCCAAAACATACCAATTGATGGTTCGGAAATGTAATTAAACATATTCTAATGTAATTTATATAGTTAATTGAATAAAATAACCCGATTACAAAATCCAATTTAAACCCGCGGGAGTTTTGACCTAAAATTCAATTCCGATAAATTACGCACAATTTTCTCAAATCAACACTTCCAATATAAAATTAAATATATTTTAAACGATATTATAAAATCAATTGAGTAAAACGACTCAATTACGCAACCCAATTTCATTACACTCGAATTTCGACCTAGGAATCAAATTCCGATAAAACCTGCATAAATTTCTCAAATTGACGGTTCCAAAATGAAATTGGATACATTTTAAAACATTTTGTATAATCAATTTATCAAAAATAGCTAAATCAGACGAATCCAAAAAATTCGGGCATAACCCGGCCAAAAATCCAAATTTTCCAAAATTCCAACACAACCACACAATTAACCTATCCAAATCAATCTTAGAGCACATATATACATAAACAAACAATCAATTTAGCTTTTTATAAGCTAATTCATACCCAATTAATCAAACCAAGGGTTAGGGTTTTTGGAAATTTATACCAACAAAATCAGTAAAAAAATCGGAGCAAGGAGGGCCGGGGAAGCTTCGTCAGAGGCTGGGAGTGGCTCGTCGGTCGTCGCCCGAGCTCGCCATGGCCGGACGGCGGCTCGCCGCTGCTGCGACCTGCTGTTGCTACTGTCGCTCGTTGCTGCCGGTTGCTGCTACTACTGTAGCTACTGTGCGCAGCAGCTCGTGGTTGGTGGCAGTCGGTCGTGGCTGCCGACGGTCGACGAAGGGGGAGGGATGTGCTGGGGAGGAGGCGACGGCTGGGGCTAGGCTGCAGAATGGGGAGCCGACGGGAATAGAGCAGAGGGTCGGGGACTGTCGAGAAGGGAAGCAGGGAAAAAGGAAAAGGAAGAGAGGGGGTCGGGGGCACAGGCTGGGTTTAGTCCGTGTTTTTTTTTAAATACAAGTATCAAATAAAATATTAAATATCAAAAATTTGTTTTGGAAGAATTTTATCTAAAATTTATTTCGAAAGAATCCGAAGGCTTAAAATTAATAAAAACTATATAAAGAATTTCGGAAACATTTTTCGAAGAATTTAGCAACGAACGTAAAAATTTATATTATTTACGGAAGTATATTATAAGACCTCAAATAAATTATTTAAAAGTATGTAATAAAATATTTAAGTCAAATTTGAATAACCGAGACTAATTTAAATAATTTCCGAAATTAGTTTTCCGTAAATCAAAAAGCATGAAACAGAAGAAAATTAATTTCGGAAAGAAATTCTTAAATAAATCTTTTAAATTTAAAACTTCCCAACAATATTAATGATTTTCTAAAACGAATAAATTTAGAGTCGGAAATATTTTCTACGGATAAAATCATTAAAATAAATTTAACTATTTAAACATAAATTCTATAACTTAAATAATATATTTCGTTAACAAAATATAACTTCAAAACAAAGCCGTAATCGCACGACGAAGTTATAATCGAAAACGAATTTAAAATATTAAAAATCAAAATAAGAGAAAGAACGAGAATTTATATTTTTAACCGAGACTCGAACTCATAAGAATATAATAAAATCATTGTCGTTAACGAATTTATCTAGAATGGTTCGCAACGACAACGATTAATTAAATTCAAATATGAATTCGAAATCGTCGATAAATCCATAAAACGAATCAAAATTAAAATAATTAAATATTTACATCAAATTACACTAATAAAATCATTAAACTTAATAATTTGGATTTTAAAAATACGGGGTATTACAATTCTTTTCCTCCTTGATAGTTTGTTGTTTTTCTGTCTTCAAGTGCCTTATATGTAATGATATCTCCATTTAGGACCTCCAGTTGTGTTGAATCCTGAAATCGAGAGAACTTTGAGTGAATTAAGAACTTGGGTATGTGAGATGAAATCAAGTACAAGCTCCAAAATTATGGCTGAAACAGATGGAGGAGAAGAGCAAGACTGTTCTCTTAGGGAGTTTGCATGTCCTAATGCATATGAAATGCAATCCACTATTAGAAAGCCAAATGTCACCGCCAACAATTTCAAGTTGAAACCTACACTCATTAATATGGTGCAGCAAAATCAATTTGGCGGCAACCCAACGAAAGATCCAAATTTACACATTTCAATCTTCTTGGACTAGTGTGATACTTTAAATATAAATGGAGTATCAGATGATGTTATCCATATATGGTTGTTCCCCTTCTCATTATGGGACAAGGTAAGAGTTTGGTTGTATTCACTTCCTCTCGACTCCATCACCACATGGGATCAACTCTCACTGGCATTCCTTGCCAAATACTTCCCTCCAAGTAAGATGGCTTAACTGATGAATCATACAACAACCTTTACATAGAAGGAAGGGGGATCATTATATGACATTTTGGAGAGGTACAAAGACCTCTTGAAGATGTGTCCATACCATGGATTGGAAGACTGGTTGATTTTCCACACCTTCTACAACGGTCTTCTCTATAACACTAGGATGACTATTGATGCTTTAGCAGGTGGGGAACTGATGAACAATAGTGAGCAAGAGGTATAAAAACTCATCAAAGATATGACTAGAACCACTTCTAGTGGTTGGGTGAGTGCTCTTTATACAAATAGAGCTGAAGGTATGATGTTGATACACTAGATCACCTTGCATCTAAAGTATATACTCTATTCCAAAGATTTTAAAAATTAAGTGTTAATGCTTTAGCATCTCATATTAATCAAGCATCGTGTGAAATATGTGGCATAATATGTCATAATACATTAGAATGTCAAGTTGGAATATCTGTTTCCCCCGATTTGAGTTTTAATGAGCATGCTAACTATGTGGAAAAAAAATTAATAAAAAGGGGGACAACACTTATAACCTCGGGTGAAGGAATCATCCAAAATTGTCTTCTAGAAATCCTCCCCAAAATCCTATGCCTCAATCTAATTATGTTCCTTTAGGTTCTTAGAGTCAAAGACTCCTTATCCTCCTGCCCCAAAGTCTAATTTGGAAAAATTGATGGAGAATTTTGTGATGACTCAGACAAAACAAAACGAAGAGTTTAAGAAGAAAATTGATGATTTTAGACACCAGAACCGAACCATTAGTGGTGCTATTAAAAATCTAGCTCCTGAGGTTGATTTACTAGCTACACATAACAAGATGCTAGAAAACCAAATCACTCAAATAGCCCAACAATCTATCTCATCTTCTAGACCCTCTAGGACATTTTCGAGGCAACCTGAAACAAATCATAAAAATCAAGTTAATGCCATCACATTAAGAAGTGAGAAGGATATAGAAAGACCTAAGCTGATGAGAAGGACTCCATAATTAATGAAGGGAAAACTAATAAAAAAAGGAAAAGTTTGAGAAATATATTTCACTTGCACCTTATAAGCCTTCCCTTCCCTTCCCTTCCCTCAAAGGTCAGCTAAGGCGAAACTTGAAAACCAATTTGGGAATTTTTTGAAAATATGAAAAAAGTTTTATATTAACATTCCCTTTGTTAAAGCAATTTCTCATATTCCCTCATATGTAAAGTTTTTAAAGGAGATTTTGTCCAACGAGAGAATTTTGGAGGAGTATGAAATGGTTTCTCTTATAGAAGAGTGTAGTGCTATTATTTAGAATAAGTTGCCTTCTAAGTTAAAATATCCCATTTCATTTTCTATTCCTTTCATTATTGACAATATTTCTATTAATTGTGCCTTATATGATTTGGGTGCAAGTGTGAGTCTAATTCCATTGTCAGTGTGTGAAAAGTTACAAATGGCAAATTTAAAGCCCGCCACCATCTCCTTACAATTGACATATTGATCGGTGAGACATCCGATAGGTATATTAGAGGATGTACCTATCCAGTTTGATAAGTTTTTCATATCGGTTGATTTTTTTATCTTAGAAATTGAGGAAGATTATAAAATTCCTATCATTATAGGCAAGCCTTTCCTAGATATAACCAGAGCTATCACTCATGTTAAAAAGGGAAGGCTTTCTTTAAATGTTGGGAGTGAGAAAGTTGAATTTGATTTATCTAAAACTATGACATTTCCTCTAATTGATGATGCTTGTTATAGGTTTTATTCAATTGACAAGATGGTAAAAAAAAAGACTTTGTTGAATGCTTCTCAAGTGACACTCTTAAAGAGTGTTTAATGAGAAGTGGGTTGCCTAGTGATGAAAATCTTGAAATCACTGATATTGCTAAAATGTTGGAGGAAAGTCCCATTTTTTCTTAAGGAAAGGAAAAGATAGAAGTTATTGAAGTAATCGAGCAACCCTGCCTTAAAAAAAGAGGTAATACCTAAGGTAGAGTTGAAACCCTTCCCTTATTCGTTAAGGTATGAATTTATTAACTCTGACTCTAATTACCCTGTCATTATGAATGCTAGCCTAAGTAAAGTGGAAATTGTAAAACTTCTTAGACTTCTTTGGTGGCATAGAGATGTCATTGTTTATACTATAGATGATCTTAAAGGCATAAATCTTTCCATATGTATCGTATTCTTTTATAAGAAGGGTGCAAGTCATCCATTGAACATCAAAGGAGATTGAACCCTAACATGAAAGAAGTGGTAAGAAAAGAGGTACTTAAGCTACTTGATGTGGGAGTCATCTACCTTATCTCAAATAGTAAGTGTGCGAGTCTGGTGTAAGTGATACCTAAAAAGATAGGAATGATGGTCATTAAGAATGAGATAAATGAATTGATTCCAACAAGAACTGTCACGGGTTGGTGAATATGCATAGATTATAGAAAATTAAATAAGCACCTAAAAGGATCATTTTCCCCTACCATTTATCAATCAAATGCTAGAGAGGTTGGCTTGACATTCTTATTTCTATTATTTGGATGGGTATTCAGGAATTTTCCAAATCCCCATTCACCCTGCTGATCAAGAGAAGACTATATTTACATATCCATATGGCACCTTTGCTTATCGAATGATGCCATTTGGCCTATGTAACACCCCTTCCACCTTTCAATGTTGCATGGTATCCATATTTTATATTTTATTGAAGAAGTAATGGAAGTTTTTTATGGATGATTTTTCAGTTTATGGTACTATATTTAACAATTGTTTGAGAAGTCTTTCCAGGGTATTAGAAAGGTGTAAGGAGGTGATTCTTGTTCTCAATTGGGATAAGTGTCATTTTGTGGTATGAGAAGGAATTGTTCTTGGACACTCAATATCTAATTTGAATTTAACCAATATTATTTAGATGCTTTCAAAAGGTTAAAATAGGCATCGACAACCGCCCCAGTGATGCAACCTCATGATTAGAGCATTATGTTTGAGGTGATGCGTGATGCAAATGATTATGCAGTGGGAGCAGTCCTTGGGTAGAGAAAAGATGAAAAGGTTTATGCAATCAGAACTCTAGATGATGATCAAGTAAACTATGCTACAATTGAGAAAGAGCTCTTAATAGTGGGGCTGGAATTCGATAAATTTTGATCATACTTAGTAGGATCGAAAAATTATAGTTTTCACTGACCATGCAGCCCTTAAGTATTTGTTAACCAAGAAGGACCCAAAGCCACGCTTGATTAGATGGATTCTTTTACTCCAAAAGTTTGACCTTGAAATTCGGGACAAGAAGGGAATAGAAAATGTAGTGGCCGATCATCTCTCCAGGTTAAGACAAGACATGGATAGAGGTGAAGGGGATGAGATTCCCTTCTATGATTCATTTCTAGATGACATCCTTTTGGAAATCATAAGCCTTTCTGCTCCATGGTTTACAGATTTTGTAAACTATATAGCATTTGGGGTAATGCCACTAGACTTATCTTATCAACAAAAGAAGAATTTCCTCTCATATGTCAAGAACTATTATTGGGATGAGCCTTATCTCTACAAGAAATGTGCAGATAAAGTTTATAGAAGATGTTTGACTAAAGAGAATGTCGAAAGTATTATATCTCATTATCATTCTTCACCTTATGGGGGTCATGCCAACACTTCTAAGATAGTTTCAAAAATTCTCTAAGCCAGTTTCTATTGACCCAACCTCTTCAAGGATGTTAGACTATGTTATATCATGTGATCTATGTCAAAGGAAGGATAATATATCAAGAAGAAATAAAATGTATTTGAATAACATCTTTAAGGTTGAATTATTTGATATGTGGGGAGTTTACTTCATGGGACCCTTTCCATCATCATACAACAACAAATATATTCTAGTTGTGGTAGGTTATGTCTCCAAATGGGCAGAGGCAGTGTCATCTCCCACCAATGATGCAAAGGTTGTAGTTTAAATTTTCCAAAAGGTTATGTTCTCGAGGTTTAGTATTCCTAGAGCGATTATTAGTGATGGTGGTTCTCATTTCCCTAATCAAAATTTCAACACATTTTTAAGAAGTATGGTATTACTCATAAGATGACCACACCATACCATCCCTAGATGAGTGGACAAGTAGAAATTACTAATCATGAGATAAAGGAGATACTTAAGAAAATAGTGGCTCGCACGTGAAAATATTAGTTGATGAAGTTGAATGATGCTTTATGGGCCTACCGAACTACTTCTAACACACCAATTGGAATGAACCTTTTTAGTTTGTATATGGAAAACCTTGTTATTTGTCTATTAAAGTTAAGCACAAGATGTCTTGGGTGATAAAGGAAATCAATTACGATTTTAAGGTCATTGGAGAAAGGAGGAAGCTCCAACTTAGCGACCTCGATGAGTTGAAATTGAATGCTTATGAGAGTACACAAATTTATAAGGAGAGAACTAAGAGATGGCATGAAAAACACATTACCCTAAGGGAATTTCAAGAAGGATATTTGGTTCTCCTCTTCAACTCTCATCTTAAGATTTTTCTAAAAAAGCTTCACTCTAGGAGGTATATCCAGTTGGGGCTATTGATATTTTGAGCGAGTCTATGGGCATTTCAAGGTCAATGGTTAACGATTAAAGTATCACATTGCTGGTTCTCTGATAAAAAAGATGAGCACACGTACTCTTTCAGATCTACCATCAGATTAAGAATAGTATGGTCTAGCTAAGGACCCTAAACAAGCATTCCATGGGAAAAAATTAGGGATGCGGAATCAAAATCATGGCAAAAAGGACAACAAACATGCTAAAAAGAAGGTTGCACATCCTTATCACAACCTCTCTCACAATCATGCACCTCTAGGAAACAATTACGCAACAACCAGTCTTGTGCACATCCATGGCATTGTCTCCCGCACAATTGTGCGACCTTGTTCTGGTTTTAGTGAGGCTTGATTCTGCGCATAGCCGGATCATGTCGATCTCGCACGCTTGTGCTAAAGTACGCGAGACACATTTCTACACATGGCCAGGAAGTGCTAAGTTCGCACTCCCATGCCTCCATACCTACACTTCACCAAGAGTCAATTTCGCCCACGGTTGGACCATACAATGCTTGCATGATCATGTGCCTCACCAAGTATAACTTTTTCACACCTGTGACCACACCTCATACCCTTCAAATTCTACATGAATTACCATTCACTCCTCGACTCTCTTCAACCTTCAAACCCTATAGAAATATATGTCACTTCTTCCCTTCTCAACTCTCCATTTACTTCCCTCTGCACTAGGGTCTGCCCAGCAAACCGCAACACTACACTACACAATGCAATACTACACGACACAACATAGCACTACACGACACATCACAGCACACACAATCGTTGGAGCACATCACAGATGCAACACGTCACAACCATTAGAGCACATCATAGGCCATACATTTTGCATAATGAAGCACATAATTACACAGCACAGACGCAACACAACTCAAGCATAGGCGCAAAAAAAGAAAGAAAGAAAAACACAGTCATGGGATAGGCAAAAAATTACACATGGGCCATACATTTCGGTTTGATTTCCAATTTTCCTCTATTTGATTGATTTAAATTATATTTGTGTATTATAGGAGCAAATTTAGAATTTTATTTTTCCACTTTATATTGCATAATCCTTAACATTCGGTAAATTAGTCTCAAATTTGCAAGCTTTGTACCATAATGGCATCCAAGAAGTGCACGAAGACAAATACAACAAAAAATGAAGGTGAATCTTTATGACAAAACAATGCAAATCTTGAGGAAAAGGTAAAACATTAAATACCCAATCGTCTAATCCTCATGGAATCATGTTTGTAAACTCAGTTCACCAAGATCACTACGATGCCATTGCTTCTCGAAACATTACATCCACTAAATATGTCAATTATACATGTGTGGATAAGGTAGGGATTAAGGAAGATGTTGAGTATATGATGGCTAAAGGTGGTATTTCCCACTTCTTTACGCATGCCGACCATATGGGCAAATGACTCACCCTTGAGTTCTTTAGCTCTTTTACTTTTGATTGGATTGTTGAATCTATTTCTTTTAGACTCTTTAATAAGTCTCATGTAATTTTGTTGAAGTAGTTTTCTACCTTGCTTCTTTTTTCCTACCGGTGGGCTATAACTTTGCCCTAAGGATCACCAAATGTAGGATCCATAGGCATTTTGGGCTCAAACATCTTTGTCAAGATGGAGACGTGCTCCTAGTCCTTCCATCGGACACAACACTAAGAGCTCATTGATTTATAACCCTCCATTGAGATACATCCAATGGCTATTATCTGGGACACTTTTTGGTAGGGAAAATCCAAGGGAATGTGTGTAAGCTAGAGCTATGGGCTCTACATTGCATGCTCCAGGATGCTGCCTTTAATGGAGAGTATTATATGGCAGATCACCTAAGTAGTGTTATTACTAATATTATTGGTGATATTATCAACAAAGGAATGATCACGCATATTTCTCGATGACTTGGATATGACATTGAACGTATTTTCGTTGACCTTTCCAAAACATATTTATAATTGACAACTTGCACTAACATGAAACACATTGTGCAAGATGGGTTGTAGTTCCGAATATTCTATAACCAAGAGGTGTGGTGTCCATTACCTAACAGATCTTTCACCACTCTCATTGGTAACAAGATAGTCATCTGGCTACCTTCACCCACCACACCTCACCCTAGTCAACATATCCCCCCTTAGGAAGAGCACCCCTACACCACTGGTGAAGCACCCGCTTCACCATTGCTTCCTCTTCCACTACCCCCGTCCCTTGGCATTGACTCTGGCCCCTATTCCTCTAGAACATCTTGGGATGCCCAATTCCAGCTTATCGATGCATGATTTGATATGCTTGAAGCCCAAATAGTTAGTCTCTGAGATTCCATCGCTCCCATTGAACAAATAAACACCATGATACAACAAATGTATCAATGGCATCTTGAACACGGATTCCTACCCTCACATCCCCCATAACAAGTGTACTTCTTTCCCTCCTCCAATTTTCACACACACACATTGCAGACAATGCGTTCTTTCAGCATGAGGGGTTTTTCTTAGCTTGCCATTTGTCATTTTTGTTGCTTTTCTTTCTTTTTCTTTTTGTTTGGTGTGTTTTTATTTTTCTTTATTTATTCCCTTTTTTATGTGCTATTAGTTTGGAGTATTTTATCTTCAAAAAAATTGGGAAATGATAGGTTAATGATGAAAATGTGATAGATGTCTCTACACAATTTGATCGTATACTAGTGAGACCTATAGATTGCAAGCAAGTATAATGAAAAAGGTTTTGAAAATGTTTTAAGCAAACACTATTTGATCAATAAACTCTCAAACTACTTATTACTTTAGCACTCTAGATGTTCATCATTGTTGATTTACCCATCTAGATCAAGACATAGGAAATAGAGTTAGTAGCAAAAAAAACCAATGAGATCTTGAGCCTTGTAGACTCTCCATCATTTATACAGTCTTATTGTTTCCTAATTGTGTGTATTCTTCCCCGATGTGTGAAAATATAACTTGCATGAATTCTCTTTAAGGCGACATATGACTTATGTATGCATTAAGATGATTGAGGCATTTGTTTTCTTTTCATAGCTACATTAGCCAATTTACCTACCAAATGACATTTATTTCCTTTGCTTAACCTTTTTGAACCTAAAACCTATTTCTTCAATAAAAAACCTACATTGGTAGCCATACTTTTGGGTTATTTCCTTACCCTTGTTTGAAAACTAGGGAACAATAATTCTTGAATGTATTTGAATGTATGAGTGTTAAGGATAAGCATGGGGGTGTAATATAGAAGTGTTTGGTAGATTTTGTGTTGAGAATAAGACCAAAATTTAGCTTTATCCTCTTTATTATCATGTTCTCTCTTTCTTGATCTAAAAAAAAGAAAAAAAGAAAGAGAGTGAGAGAAAAAAAAGATAAAGAAAAGAATAAAAGTGTTAAAGTTGAGACGTGGGTAAATAATCATATGATTTGGGTAGAGATGAATTAATGGAAAACACCTTGGTTAGTATATTTTGGAGTATGATGCTACATTTTTAATCTCAGATTCTGGGAAATATTTTTGTTGCTATCACTCCATTTATTTTCGGACATTTAAGTATAATCCTAGACTCTTTCTACCCTTTACCCTAGCCCTATTACACCTTCAATAAGACCTTATGATTTTTGTTTTACATAATTTCTTTGAGTGGTAGAGAATGAGAAAATGTGCAAGCTTATGGTTGATTACAATTAACAAAGAAAATTTTGAGTGACACAAAATCACACATGAACATAGATCATTTATATTTTCCTAAAGTGAGGAAGTCTACTTCTCTATTAAACCTTTGTCTCGTAAGGATAAGCATCTACAGGATCCTAAGCCTCCTTAGAGTGGCATACTAATACTGATTTGGGAGTCAGGACTGAGGAGTATTCACAACTTTATGTTTGTTTTCTTATTATTAATGCTCGCAATATAGGTCGGTCTAGCGATTGTATGTCTTTCTCGTGTAGTTCGTTCTATCATCCGAGGATTTGATCTCATTCCCTTCTATCTATATTTTCTTTATGATGTTTGGATTTTTATTGAGGACAAGCAAAGAGTAAGCATGGGGGAGTTGATAAATTGAATATTTTTCATATTTTTACCTTACTTTGCCTTCATTTTTGTAATTTTGTTTGACATAAATTATGAGAATTGTCATAGTTCAAATTTTGTATTTGTGTTGCTACTCTCTTGGATTGTTTTCTTCTTTTGAAACTTGCACATAAACACATAAATCCAAGAAAGTGGTTGAAAAGAGAAGGAAATGAATAAAAAGGAGCAAGAAAAGGGTGTTGCATGGCCGCAACACATTTAGTTGCACAACCGCGCAACCTTTAGACCACAGATGTTGAGAACAAATGTGTTGCACGACTACAACACAACCTATTGCTGAGCCGTGCAACCATTACACAGATGCCACATGCGAAAGTTTGATAGAGCCACAACACACCTTATGCATAGCCATGCAAAATTTAAAATGTCAAGGGTGGGAAAGCTGCACAGTTGTGCAACATGCAATTACCACTACGCACATCCTTCTTTCCCACATCCTTTTCCACTTTGTTTTCTTCGGCAGCCAACGGGGGGTTTGGGGGGCACTTTTCCTTCAACAACAGGGAGTAACATAAAGGATATATTTTTAATTTCTTTCTCTCCAATATTCAAAAGCAAATAACTCCATGTAATTTATTTTTAGTTCATATGCAATTTCATTTTCTAAATTAAGAGTAGACAATTGTGCAGCACAACTCTTCAATCAACCAATTTCATCTTCAATTTACGGTTTGATCTATCCACTCTCTCTTTTTTTATTTATTTTATCTGCAATGTGTATGTTGATTATTTTTATTCTCTACATTTCTTTCCAACCATGAGTGAGTACTTCCTTTTTTAGGATTGAATTAGGTTCGATTTGGTATGACTATGATGAATTAAAGTATATGTCATATGTATGGTTCATATGTGTTGTTTCATATGTTAGGAATCATTTTTATGAGTCAAGTTTGATAAAATTTGACTCATATAGATGTTGACTATAACTGAAAGGTTGAAGTCAATGTCAGAAATTAATATACAAATAGGAATTCAAATGATCATGAAAGTAGACATTTGATTCTAAGAGACTATCAAATCAGTGGTATTTAATGGATTTAATCTAATTTAGTCACAAAAGTAATCAATGAATTAGATTAGATACGTTCTTAGACCTTGAAAGAGGCTAGTGAATCACATTAGACCGATTTTTCATAGTAATTTTGGAGTTTACTACAACATATTGTTAATTCATTATTGATTACCGATAATGAGACTGAAGTTCAATCCTAAGCTTTATATCTATCATTTCAGAATCTATAATTTGTTAGTCGTTGCATTTTTTTTCATTATCTACTTCCATATTCTCATTCCATAGAAAATCTAAACAGCTAGGTAATCAATCGCGAAGTCCATGTGGGATACGACCTTGACATGGTACAACAAATTTGTGCACTTGTGAATTAGCACCCATCATACACAAAACAAAAACCAAAGGAATAGGATAACCATAGAGAGAAAATGAGTTGATGCAAGTTGGAAAGAAATCAACTTTGAACACTATTGAAATTTTATGATTTTATGTGTGACTTGCAATTGGAATGCATGATTTGGAAAAAAGAGAGTGAGTGATAGGTATGAATTATGTCAATCATATGGACTTTAATATGAAGATTTAATGTAATTATATTATGATTTTTTTTCATAATTTATTCCACTTGGTTCTTTTTTACTACTCTTGATCATATTTTTTAGGTATTTCAAGAATATGGGATCAAAAGGAGCTAGAACGCAATAGCTAGAACAAAACAGAAGCAAACACGAGTGCTCAAAGTATGAAAAGGAATAAAGACTTATAAATCCAAACATGATGCAATATGAATTTGGAAAAGTGTTAAATATAAAAGTTGTAGATATATTTGTTATCTTTGTAACGCATCAAAAATAATCTCAATCCAAATTCAAACGAAGAAGTTATGACTGGAATATGAAACATGCATAAAGCTGAAGAATCGAAACGACACTGCCGTGTTAGTTTACACACCCGTATTGATGGACAGTTACGTCTATATAAACATATTTTTCACTCATTTTGGAGGAGTAACGGATGGGTAAAAAGACGTCCAATTGGAGAGCACAAAAGAGAGATCTAGGGCTACTTGTTTGGCATCACTCAATCCAATCCCACCTCCAATTCATCCACAATCTTCCATCTCTTGATCTCAATTTCTTGTTTTCGGTCATACGGATAGAACAATGAATTCCTCATCTTGAATAAAGAGGTTAATGTATTTTTCCTTTAAATTTTTTTTTTCAATTGATGAAATTCTCTATGTTTAAGATGTTGAGCTTAATAAAAGCCATGATTGGCTAATTGATCTATGCCAAGGTGAGGGGAAATTCCCTGATCCTGATGTGTTGAGAATCTAAACCCTGCCCAATCTAATTTTGTTGTCATATGTGTTGTGCGAATGATTTAAATGAAAAAATATAGAAAATTGATCACTTTTCTATTATTATTTAGAGAAACCCAACGAGATTGGAGAGATGAGTTAGAGTGGGCTCCATTAGCATTACTGGAGATTAAACCACATAGTTAAGAGATGTTGGTTGGCTTCTATAACTAAAAAAAGGGAATATGATACATAATAATGCATTGCCTATTTTTTTCATTTATATTAGAGATAGATGAGTCTTAATAGACAATAGGGTGTAGTGGATTGAGAGAGCATTGCATTGCATACTTTGGTTGGCATTCATAATAAAGTGTTTTGATTTGGGATTTTGGGGTAAATATTCAATCACATTGGGGTTGAGGGGAATGACCGGAACCTTAGCATTTTATTTAACTAAATTTCACTTGTTCTTATATTATAGTTGGATTTAGTTTGCACATTTTATTTTCATTTAGAGTTAGACATCATCATCCCCTATTATTAGTCTAGACACAGGAGATCTTTTCACTATCCCATTGCTCACTTCCTAGTCTTTGTGGGATCGACCTTATATGCTACTTCAACACCGTGCACTTGCAATTAGAATTCATCAGTGAGATCTACTATGGAGGAGTGTAGAGTGAGTTTTTG
Organism: Tamarix austromongolica; assembly: GCA_039764185.1. Lineage (NCBI taxonomy): Eukaryota > Viridiplantae > Streptophyta > Magnoliopsida > Caryophyllales > Tamaricaceae > Tamarix > Tamarix austromongolica. The sequence goes on from CM077819.1 coordinate 15,914,908, forward strand.
GTTTGAATTTAGCCTCGCTTGAGTGGTAGGATTAGGGGTGTAAAAGAAATATTAGACTATGGTTGCGCGTGTAAGAGAAATGTCATGAAATTATAATTATAAAACTTGTTGCATTTTTTAGTTGGACGACTAGTTACTAAGTTAAAATTTGATTTTTTTTTGTTTAAGGGATTATTTAGGACTAAAATAATGGTTTGAATATTAAATACAATTTATTTTGGTTAATTAAATTTCAAGAAAGTTCAATAATGGATACTTATTGGAAAAAATAACAATTGAATTCCAAAAATTATAAAAAAATTATGGAAAGGTCCAGAATAACTTTAGAAACTCAAATATATAAAAATATTGAGTATCAGAGTAGATTTGTAGCTCAATGGATAAAAAACAAGTACAAACGTAAAAAAAAAACAAATAAGTCACAAAAACATGTTTTTCTACAAATTCACAAAACAAATAAATGGGGGTCCAAATTGCCACATACTGATTTGGAATATTTTTAGAAAACCAAATATATAAAATTATTTGGTTTTGGAACTCATTTTATGACTAACGGATTAAAAATAACAAAAAAGGACTAAAATTGTCTAATCATGTAAACAGATTTTTTCGCAATTTAACAATTTAGAAGAAAATGGTAAAATATGAATGAATATAATTCATGAATAAACTCAAAAATATTTCTGGATCTATTCACAAATTTTGAACGAGTTAAAAAGAATGAAAACACAAGAATTGAAAGAGTTGTGATACATGTGTTTTCTTAAAACGAGATAAATGGTCAACGAAATATTTTTAAAAATTAACACAAACGAAATGAGAATCGATAATATACATATACATACATACATATATATATATATATATATATATATATATATATATATAAAATATATGTTACTAGACCAATAGTATATGATATTTAAGATTTGAAAGAACGGGGTATTACAACTAGGGTTTGATAGATAATTAATTTATCTAAGTTCAAAGGATTTTATGATCTTTAAACTTGAAGAAATTAGTAGCAAAAATGTGATCCTTAATTCTGGATGCTTCTACATCACTAAATATGTACAATGACTTCAACGATTTATGCTATTTGTAAGTAGCTATAACTCAATCGGTGACTATATGAGAGCTTAAAAGTATAATTCTTGTGTGCGTTTTTTTTACCTTAAAATTTGTAACTTTAAAACATATAAATATATAATTTTAATATTTTTATGATTTTTTTGGATCTTATGATCATACGATCTAATTTTATAATATGACCTTAATCCTTCAAAACAATCATAGGTAGAATATTGATTATAACAAATGTGGGTGAAAGTGGATGAGGGATGTGAGGCAAAGGGAGTTGGAGTGTTTAGCATTGGAAAAATTTGCTAGAAGCTTTTATAGTAAGGTAGCTTGAAAAATTAATGTTAAAAAGGTCTTGCATTTCAAAATTCCATATAATTAGGTTTCGTCTTTGGTTATAACATGTATTTGGTTCAACCATGCAGAAGTATAAAGAGTCGTGTAGTTGATTTTATTGGGATTTCTCAACATTAAATGTGTCTGAGGACTAATGTTGATACATTAGTAGAGATGGTCCATTAGTCAACTAAAGTGAGTCAATTGGTAGGTCATTCAGAGTGAATTGATCGATAAAGTGTATCGATCAGTCAACCTGAGTGCTTTGGTCGGCCAAGGTGGGTTGAATAGGCACATTACATAGTGTGTTGGTCGACCAAGGTGGGTCAACCAAGTATATAGTGTGTCGGTTGGATCAAGTGCATCAGCCATAAGATGTAAGAGAAAGAGAGAGAGAGAGAGAGAGAGAGAGAGAGAGAGAGAGAGAGAGAGATGGGAAGTATGAGAATGGTTAGGAAATTATCAGTTCAAGGGATTTGATACTCATCAAGTATAACAAACTATGAATTAATTTTGGTTATTATTTAAGGATAATTTATCTACTTCTTCTAACTATGATTTTTGTTAGGAAAAAACTTGTATCATGGTTAATTTGCTAATAAAATAATGTGTGTCGGTCTAGGTTTGATGAGAGAGAGTTAATAATGTCCTTTATGATGACCATTTATAAAGTTGTATAAGCTTTCATTTTTTTCCATTTTTTATATTCAATAAAAGTCTTAATTTTTTTCCTTTCACAAATCTTCATTCTTTTGCTTACAATTTACTTTTACATTTTTTGTAATTATATTATTAAATTCCTAGTGTTTTTTGATGTTTCCTTCCAAACTGGACTGAGGGAGGGAGCGTGTTATTTTGTTAGGCTAGCGGACAGACTTAGTGGTTGATCCTTCTAAGTTTATCAACTTTAGACCCGTCATAGTTGACCCAACCCGACCTACCCAACCCAATAACCCGACTTGAAACCCGATAGTGACCCAAAAAATAAAACTCATTCGCAACCCGAAAGCTCGAAAAAACCTGATTCAATTCGGACCCAACACGAATTTAGCTAACCAAATAATAACCTGAATCCGAATTAACCCAAATCAATAATAGCTCAAAACAAACACATCCAGAACCCAAACCAACCCAGACTCTAACTTGAACCCAAACTGACCCAAACTCTAACCCGAACCTGAACTCTAACCTGAACCCAAACCAACCCGAACTCTAACCTACCGATAATTGGTTATTCTTATTCATATATGATATTTTTAACTCCATATACTTATCAATTTTTGAAACAATGTAAATGAATGCAAACATTCATAAGCATAAATTTATATTCTTGCTTCACTTTGTTTGATAACTTCCTACAACTTAAACTTGACACTCTAGACCATAATAATAATAACTTAATGACGGATCAATAAACCTATAAAATCTAGAGCTTATGAGCATAACCTTTCAATTCAATTTAAGAACAATTATATATCATAGTGGTATATCTATAATCTACATTAGAAAAAGTCTAATTGGATGGGATCTACAATCCAAGTAATGAATATCCATAATAGAAGGTGGCTAGATACTCGAATATAACCTTCATAATCTATTGCATTACCTTTTTACATTAGTAACATTCCATTCTCGTCCCTCTAAAAAAAATTAGCACAAAATACATTATAGAAACAACCATACAAGTGAAAGACCATAAAGTATCAATCTTAAATGGTTTCAATGCTTGAACTCATAGAATACTTCAAACATGATGGAATAGCTTATGCAGTTGTGCCATGTGAGGTGATGTGCCAACTCACATTCCTATAAAATAAAATATAAAAAATTAATGTAGGAGAACTTATCCTTAAATCTAGTTCTTTACAAAAAAATTTCTAAACATTATAAATGCAAATGATGATGAATAAGAAAAAAAACTCAAGTAAATAGTGATACCAAAAGAAGAAGAAGAAGAGTGATATGGTATTGTATTAATGATTGATGCAGACCAGACAATCAAATTCATCATTTCATCATACTCTAATTGTATGATACAAAATACACAATAATAGCAAATATGCTGATAATTACTAACAAATAAATACAATAGAAGTCCAAACAAGTGTAAATAAGAAAACTAGAGCATTGATAACACACCTACAATGAATACTTGATCCGCTTTTTAATTGATGAAGGTGAATACCTCTCTTTGATTGAATCCCTGGCCTTGAGGTAAGTAACCAAAAAAACTAACTAGAAAGAAAGAAATTTACAATCCAAAAGGCAAAAGATGTCCTATGGGATAGTTATAATACTAAGAGAAAGACATCACCTAACCATCACCATATATTTTGTTACACAAATATCACACCAACAAGTCACACACCTTAATCTGAGGTTTATATAACAATGAGAGAAAAAAAAAGATAATATCACCCCATTTTAACTCCAAATTAAACCTAAACCCCTTCATTTGTTAAGGTAAGATGTGGTTGAGATAATAACAAGACAACAACTAACAATATAACCTACAGAAGATCAAATAAGCCACATCATTAATTCAGAGACTTATTTTTTTAAAACCTACAACACTAAAAACCTTCTCACTACAACATATAAAGAAGTAAACTTTCACCTATTAAAGTTAATATCACTACTAAAAGCAACCTATGAAAGTTACAACATTAAAAACTCCTACAACCTCTTCAAAAATATCAGTGTAGTCCTCCCTATAGTGAAAAAGCATGTAGTTAAATACACTCCATTTGGATAAAAGCTACATACTTAACTATCAATTATATAAAGAAGTAAAATAGTACTAATGGACATTATTAAGGGTGTCTAGTAGGGGGGTTAGCTCCATCCTGTCCCACATTGCAACCAACAAATTCATCTTCCTCAGTTGCTAAAGAAATAATAACACATTAGAAATTTATTGTAATGTAGAAACAAAGAAGTTAATAAAAGCCTTAAAAACACTACCTTCAAAACCATACAACCAACTACGAGTTGTTATCATCGCTTCAATATTTTCAGGCAAGTACGAGCTTCTCCACTTGTTTAAAACCCTACCTTCAATGCTAAAATTTGATTATGATGCAACAGTTGTGAGTGGCACACTTAAAATATCCCTAGCTAGATGTGAAAGCTCTCCATATTGAGACTCGTTCTCTCTCCAAAAGTCAAGAACGTTCAGCTTGATTTTGTGGTCCATTCTAGGATCATCTAGATATTTATCCAACTTTGTCTTTTCATTATAAGTGTATGCATTCTCATTTTCATCAAAACCCTAGAAATTACAAAAACAAATGGATATATATATACTAACAAAGCAAGAATGATAATTTTTTATATATATAATAGGCAATTGAATATAAATATAATAACAAATCAAAAGGAAAGGAAAGGCATAAAAGATTAGGGGAAGGTGAGAAATGTAAACTTACAGCAAAGAAATCAATTTTGTGCTTGCGAGTAGAACCAATGGTGTTAGTGTCTGATGTTGATGATGTTACACAAGAGTTATTGCTAGTACCTCCTCCATCATTAACTGAAGGATACTCCACTAGCAGCATCCCTAACTTAAACCGCACATCACTAACCTTCAAAGAAGCCCTTATTCCATCCTCAAATAATTTTTGATAGCAATACTTTAGAAAATCCAACTTAGAAAGAGGATCAAGAATCACAACAAAAGCAAATAATATACCATATTCATTCCTATCTAAGTTGGCCCAATACTAATCAAAGTTAATCTTCATTTCTATAGTCATTTTCCTTAACACTTCATCGTCACCCTTTACCAACTCATTTAAAAGAATTTTGATCTTCCATACATTCTTAAAATACAAATTTGTTGTGGGATACTAACTACCATAAAATAACTCAGTAATATCATAAAATGGTTCCAAGACATCACAAATTTTTTCAAGCATGTCCCACTCTTGAGGTCCTGGGAAATTCTTGTATAAGGGGTCAACATCCACCATCTCCTTAAATCCATTATGATAAATAATAGCTCTATCAATCGTCAAATAAGTTGATTTCCACCTTGTGGGAACATCAAGCTATAATGATTCAATATATGATTTCCAAGCTAATTTCGCACAATTTCAAAATGTAGTCTTCCTCGATTATAACCACTTGATGTATTCTATACTATCTCTAATCTTAAAAACAATATCCTCTATCACCTTAAGCCCATCCTTAACAATGAGATTCAAAACATGAGCACCACACTACACATGTAAGTAAATGCCATCATGCAACAAATTTTTTTGATCTTTTAATGTATTTCTCAAACTATCTTACATTCTATCATTGCTAGAAGCATTGTCCAATGTGATAGAGAAAATCTTATCCTCAATACCCTAATCTTGAAGCAAACTTAACACCGAATTATGTAAGATTTTTCCCGTATATGGTGTTTCTATATGATGAAAACTCAGTACTCTACTATTCAACTTCCAATTAGCATCCACAAAATGAGCTATCAAACACATATATCCCTCGGTTTGACAAGAAGTCCACATATCATAAGTCAGACAAATACGATCAGGGATTCTACAAAGATAGTTCTTCAGCTCAATTTTCAAGTTTGAATGCAATTTCAATGCATTCGATTTTCCAGTATTTCTATAAATGGCTCTAACTTGATTATTCAATTATGCATGAATTTCTCTATTGTCTTTGTGTTCAACCCAAGAGAATGCATACCCATATTTGATGATAGCCCTTACTAATAGATCTCCATAGATCCTTTGGTCATAAACATTAGATTCTACTTTCACAGTTTGTTGATATGAAGGACATTTATCAAGATGTCTTTTTAGATTTGTTGTTCCATAATGTGAACTAGCAATGACAGAAGCCACCTTACAATGGTTGTAAAGTACTCTCTCTTTTCCATCCTTGGTCTCGGTTTTTTTAAGCCTCATAAAAGGAAAAAAATATAAATTAATTTGGATAATTTATTTAAGAATTTATTTAGGTTATAGGTTAAGGATTCATAAAAATATTTAGGCTAAGGTTTTAGGGTTAGGTTTTGAATAAAAGGCTAAACTCTCAAAAAAAAAAGGCTGAAAAATTTAGGGGTGTTACACAGCATGCTCTAAGACAATCACTTCCCTTAGCCAGAACTCAAACTTTGAGAGTTTAGCATAGAGCTTATGCTCTTAAAGCAATGTCAAAACCTTCCTTAGATAATCTACATGATCCTCCACCATTTATAGGTTGACTAAAATTTCATCAATGAACACCAGCACAAACTTATCCAAGTAGGGCTTGAACACCCACATTATTAAATCCATGAGCATAGATGGGGCATTTGTAAGCCCAAACAACATAACTATGAACTCATAAAGTTTATATTGAGTATAGAAAGCTATACTAGGTACATCCTCCTTCTTTATCCTCAACTAATGGTATCTGCCGCACCTAACATATGAAACCCAAAAAATGAATATTAGTTCATTAAAACATATTGTAGAAGCAAAAAATATCTAGAAAAAAAATGGAGTGTTACCGCCTTACCTAAGATAGGATATATGTATGCCTCCTACCCCATATCACCTACCAAACACCACAAACAATAGAGTGTGCAAAATAACAATTCAATTAAACATCTCCAATAGTATTTACATTACCTGATGGTATCCAGAATTAAAATCAATCTTTGATAAAATCCTAGCTCCTTTCAGACAATTGAAGAGATCATCAATCCTTAGTAATGAATATTAGTTCTTGATGGTAATATTATTCAACTTTTGATAATCAATACAAAGCCACATGGTCCCATCCTTTCTCTTTACAAAAAAAAGGGGGGAATCCTATAGAAAGACACTTAGTCAAATGTATCCCTAGTCCAAAAGTTCCTCCAATTTCACCTTAAGATCCTTTAAATCTACTAGTGTCATGCAATACAAAGCCTTGGATATTAGTGCAGATCCTAGTAGCAATTCTATAGAGAAGTCCAAATCTCTCTCGATTGGCATTCTTGGTGTCTCCTTAGGAAATACATCTAAAAACTCCCTCACCACGGATATCCTTTGTAACTATGGATCATATGCCTTGGTATCCACTATATGGCAGAGGTACCTTTGGCATCCCTTATGCGAGAACTTTAATGCCTTTATTCTAGAGATAACGTGCACTCCCATTTTAACCTTAGTCTCCTGATGTGTAACCCTCTACTTTTGTGGGCCCCTCAAGGAAATTTTCTATTCTACACTAACTAATCTAGCCTTTAATTAGTTAACCAATCCATCCAAAGTATGACATCAAATTCTACTAGATCAAGGATAATGAGGTTTGGCACGAATTTCACCCATCTTATAGATATAGGACAATCCTTATAGCATTCATTGTGTGGCACCAAACCCCCTTATGGGAGGATTATCATCATATTACATTCACTCATAGAGGTGTATAGTTTTAATCCATTAGTAGTTTTTTGAGACATGAAAGAATGAGTTGCACCATAATTAAATAATACATGAGCAAGTAAAGACATGATTGTGAAATTACTAAAAATAACTTTGTCATCTTCTCCTTCCTCAGCTTTACCTATGATATAAACACATCCAATAGTGGTTGTTGATCCTTAGGAACCACTAGAACTTACACCTTGGTTGATAAGCTGGTGGTTCCCTCCACTCTGCATATTCCTTAGATGAGTATCTCCAAAAAATTTCTCCTAGAAACCTCTCTTAATATGTCACGACTTGTTGCAATTATAGCATTGAGTTGTGGCATGCCCCTTCTCACACCTTCGACACCATACACAATCTAGGGTTTTCCACCGTGATCTTCCCCCATGATGTTTTTGTCGCTATTGACCCCCAAATATTGTCTTATCAAATTTGTTATTGTTGTTATGTGATCCGTGAGAATCAAAGTGTCACTTGTTTCCCTAAATCTCCTTCTTCTTGTTCATCACCCTTTCTATCTAGGTGGTTTTATCATAAATCTCCTCAAAAGTGGAATTAGCTCCCACAATCTTTGTTTGTATGCCAAAGTTCAAACCATCCTCAAATAACTCCTTCCTTTGGTCCTCTATCTTTACATGCTTCAAGGTCACACAAGATAGCTTCTAGAATTTAGTGGCATACTCTCGCACTATCATACCATCTTTTTAGAGATCCAAAAACTCCCTTTGCTTCTACTGATGGACACTATCTAGATAAAACTTCTTCGTCATCATACTCTGTAACTGATCCCAATTAAATTCAAGCTCATCCTTAATAGCCTTGATTATCTTCTACCATAAGTTTTCCTCCCTTCTAAGATAGTATGTTGCAAATCTCACCTTCATGTTATTAGCCAGTCATCTCAGAAAATTTATCCGGACTTGCAATCTGGTCTTTAGACTCATTCAGATCACACACACCATCATAGAAGTTGGCCTCAAGTTTATAATCCTCTTTTACACCTTGCTAAAGTCATCACCATGGGGCTCTTTCCTAGCCTGACTCTTCTCGAGAATCCTCTTATTGTTCTCTAAAATAATGGTAAGAATTTGAGTGATGTCTCCCTAGATACTCCCGTATAGTGGTACGAATTTGGAAAGGTATCACTTGAAGTGGATTATGCTCATTGTTGTCCCCTCCATCCATTCCATATGTGTTCCTAGTGATAGTTGTCATGATAAGATGATTAATTCATTAGATTCATTATATATACCATAAAGATTTTAAACATCTCGCTATTGAGGTAAATTAAACATAAAGCAAAAAAATTATTATATTTATAAAAAAAATATGCCTTATGTCACAAGTTATAGAGTTCCTACTATATTACTATTATTCATGAAGGCATCTACTATTAACCACTAATCTTAAATTTATTTATTTCTTAAATTTTTCCTATTTATTTCAAAAAAAAAATATCACATCTACAACCATATTCATATCTGAGTTTACTTGTCATATGATTCCATTGGGAATCTCCATTCTACATCTAGTTGGTCAAGGTGTCATCTGTGAAATTTTTGTTTTCTTTTACTTTAACCTATAAGGATAAAAAAATGGCTTTCTACCTAATCTACCGAATTAATACCTATAATCCTTTTGTGACTTAGAATACTCTTTAGTTACTGGATAAATACTCAAAGAAATAAAAATAAAAATAACTCTAAAGTTTTTCACACCAATTACCTGGCATCACACACTTAGAAGTATGGTTGTCACATCGGTAGGTGTTAATTCTAATAGGACTATTTGAAAAAAAAATTAGTACTTCTTTGAGACCTTGGGTGGAAAAAGGATGAGCCAAGTGTGATTTGATATGTGTCTGTCATATGGGTAGTTCTAGGAAACTTATTGAAAGAAAAATTATGGTGATCCTATTTTCTGACACTGATGAGTCAACTCACTCACATTCATATGCAAAACACTTATAGATACATCATCTCCAATGTATTACATAAAAAAAAATCTATTTGACTTTGGATTGAGTGAATCACTTATGCATATGAGTTTAGGTGAAGTTGGACACCTTTACATTTACTCATTATCTTTCTTGTCATTTTCTCTATCTTGATCTTCCATCTTGAGTTATTTTCTTTATTCATTTTGCTTAAGGACAAGCAAATATTCAAGTATGGGAGGTTAGATAAACTTGAATACTTTCATTATTTTAATCATTTATTACCCTCATTTTCTTATTCTTTGGTTTGATTTCCTTATATTTTAGCCTAGTTTAGTTCATTGATTCATGTTACTTCTTTTTTGATGTGTTTTGTGGGGAATTTTATATCTAAGGAATTAGAGCAAAGTAGGTGTCAAGAGAAGCATGGGAAGAAGCAACACGGCCCCCTAGTGTCTAACAATATGGGAGTGTTGAAGTACAGAAGAAATCATAGTGAAAATCAAGTATATAGACCCAACACAACCTACAATTATAGGTCAATATGGTCGTGTAGGCTTTCAGCATGAATACTCAATCTTTCACCCCAACATGGACTAGCTGTGTTGCGCTACATGACCATGTTGGGTGTCAATTTTTATTTTCTCCACACGATATAAAAGAGATAAACGATTGCATTAGTAGCAAATTTTTCTAAAGCTAATTGAGAATTACCTAAGGCATATTTGGAGGCTCTATTTCCTTCTCTTTTCTCTCTAATTTTCACTGTATTCATCACCCTTTAATGTAAAAAACCCATTAAATTTAATTTTGAAGCTTTGTAATCATTTAGATTCGACAATCGACTCTTCATATCTTCAACACAATGATTCCATCTTCTAAACTATTTCTCTATTTATTTCATTCATGTATAATTTATCTATTTTGTTTATTGATTTTGCTATGTGTGAGTAATTTCTAGATATAGTAATGAATTAATTCTAATTTTGGTAGTGAATCGATGAATTGATTTAATTGTGTATATTAATTGCTCAATTTAATTATTCTATTACTAGAGCTCTAATTTATATTGAATTTATTGATCACTAATTTAATTAGATGCATGAAATCAATCAAAGAACTTAAAAGTGAAGATAGATACTGAGAATTACCAAGTGAATAATAAATCTCAAATCGCAAAAGTAGATTAGAGTTTCGTGGAAAATCGATGTAAATATCTTGAACCTAATGAATTTAATTTGGCTTAATACCATGAAAATAGGTTTATATGATGTATTAAATTAGAATTTTAGGCCTCAAAAGATTTTATTAGTTAATTTTAGCAAGTTTTTCCTTACGAATAGATTAATTCATATATAAGTGATTAATTCATTTGTTCACCTCCAAATTATGACCGAAATTCAATCACATGCTTTATATTTTATTATACTCCTTTGAGTATTGCTTATTATTATTGATTGTTTACACAATTATCGCTCGCTATTAGATCCACTTAGTCTAGATATTCTTAATCTGGCAAAAATTCAGTATTTAACAAAAAGTTCTTATGGAGATGACCTTGACATGTTACAATGGGTACATGCACTTGAAGATTTGGCCCATCACACACCCATTAGTTCACTTATATATACTAATCAAAGTAGTAAGCTCCAAGAATTAAGTACTAATTGGGAGGGAGAAAGCCTGAATTAGGTTAAAAATTCCCTCGGCAACTCCACCACTAAAAAGTCTTAGCCCATAATATAAATGGTACTCATACCCCAAGTAACATCCTCCATTTGAGGAGTGCTTACCAAATTTGTTACCCCATAACCACTAGAGGGTGTAATACAATTTTTGGGAACCAAGTAATATTCCCTCTCTAGTATCGTAGTAGTTGTTTTATACCACAATTTGGACTTTTCATGAATAATAAAAATTATTTACCAAAAAGGGAAAATGTTGAGAACTCACTAGAAAGAAATGATTAATGACTCTTTAACCTATGTAATTTAGCCAAAAAGGGGAACAAAAAATTTAAACACCCTTTCATTTCTCCTTGTCTTAAAAGGAGAGGAAAAATATGAACAATAAGAACTAAGGACTTGTCAAAATTATTGTGCATATCATATCCCACTAGCTAAGCCATCATGTGTCTAGTGAAAGGTCTAATTGACCCTAATCGTCCGAACATTGTTTGTTTCATCCATTCCCTAACTCAAAGCACTTGACTTAGAGAGTGGGGACTAACTATATAGGTAAAAAATTACCCTTCGATCTAGATCTACCCTATTAAGTCCAAGAGCTATGCACGCTTTGGAAACTCATGATTTCTTAGGGGTTACCCCTCAAATATATCTGAATTAAACTAAAGAACAATATCTTGCAATGATATCATGCCTCTAACATCTAGAACAACTTATTCAAAAATCAATCATAGCCCACTTTGTTTAAGGGAAGCCTAACTTCCCTCAAATTCCTATCAATAACCGCCTAGAATGGTGGCCTCACTCCACCTCCCATAAAGGTATGTTGTGAGTTTCATTCTCTAAAATTAGAGGACCTAAAGAACCTTATAAATAATGAATCAATTGACAAGTAGAGCAATCTAACAAGCAATTATGACCTCTCTACTATGTTAAGCAAATTTCTCAGCTTTCTATTTCTCACAACCTTTATGAAACCCCTAAAAATGCCTTTGAATAAGGATCACAATCCCTCTACCATTGGTGGCACCACCTTCATGCTCCTACTAGCTAAGTGACTCTCACCCTTGTTCTATTTTCCTTTTGGACTATTTACATCTCATGCTACTAACTTAATTATCAGAGTGTCCTTAGGATGGCACCAAATTAATTTCCCTCTGATGCTAATATTAACATACTTATTGTAGATGACGAAAGTCTATGGTGCTAAAATTTTAAAGAAAACTAATGATTAATGAAACCAATTATTTGTATTTTTATAGGTAATTCACTGGTTATAATATTTTTGGTAAAATAATTAAGTTATAGTAAGTGTATAAGAAACTAGTTAGATAAATTGTTAGTTGAGTTAATAAAATATGACAATTATTAAATATTTAGCTGCTTAATTTTTATAATAAACCATGACACGGTAAATAAAAACTTATTATGTACACCGATGATGTCACATTAATTATTTTTTTAGCATTAATGTCTCAAATAAAAAAATGAAAATAGTCAGCATATTTAGATGGAAGTTAAGTTAAGAAGTAGAATATATAGGAATTTAAATGTTAGAACATGGTCCTAGCTATTATAATGATGTTTGTCTAATGATGTATCAAGTATTTTCACTATTAAATTAAGAAGTAGAAGCTCTGGGAGAATAAATGTTAAGACATGGTCCTAGCTATTATACATCTTTTTAATTATTTTTTTTATCTGTATAATGACACTCATTAATATATGATTTATTTAATATTATAACTAAAATTTTGGTTGCATACACATGTGGTGATTTTTGATATCAAATGTTTATTTTCCTTCTATTTTTTAGTGAATGTTCAGCAAAACTAGCTTGGAAATTAGAAGTTGGCAGAAAGATACTTAAAGTAGTTTGTTAAAAACCAACTTATCCACTTAATTTTTTTTAATATTGGTTTAATTATCTTAATTTAATCTTATAATCTAATTTTATTAGTATTTGACATAATACTAATAGCCTTAACAAATGCTCTAATTCTAATACATTGGCTAGAAAACTATATTTTTTTTCCAATGGTGTTGTATGGAATTCGTAATCCTTACGATGTTGATATATGGAAGTTGGCATCATTAAGGTGATGCTATATGAAAGTTGGCATTCCAAAATAAATGACGGCTGTCCAAAATGAACCAAGTTAAGAATATCTCTTCTAGCTTTTGAAGCTCTATATTCCTTAGGAGGTACTAATTTAAAAGTTGGAAGTCAAAAGATGAAGGATGAAAGGTGGAAGTTAAATATTATTTTATATAAGCTTCTCTAACAAAAAAAAATTAAAAAGAGTTTTGAAACTTAAAAAATCTTGTAGTCTAAAACCTCTAAAACTAATTAAAAGAACTTATTTTGGATCAAATAAGCTAAAAGATAGCTAAAATAGTCTTATTAGACACTCTTATAGGATTAAGCATATTCTTATCCAATCTATTCTACCTTTCCAAGGTCATTGATAGAATAAAATGCTTATAAAACAATTGTTTTCTCCAATATATGATTAGCCAAATTTGCAAGTGCACAGACTCATTGTAGGATGTTAAAGTCATCTCCACCGGGGCTTATTGTGAAATACTAATTTTTTACCAAGACTATATAGATAAAGTGGGACAAAGAGCAAGTGATAATTGTATAAATATTCAATAATAATAAGCAATACTCGGATGTAATTTAGATATAAACAAATGAATGAATCACTTATTAAACATATTACTCTATTTGTAAGGTAGAACTAACAAAAATTAACTAAGAACCTCTTTTGAGGCCTAAAATTCATATTTAAAATAGCCAAATAAGAACCTATTTTCATGGTATGAAGACAGATTAAACTCATTAGGTTCAAGCTAATTTGATCGATTTTCTACGAAACTCTAATCTACTTTTGTGATTCAATGTTTATTTTTCACTTGCTAATTTGCAGTATCAAACTTTACCTTTTGGTTCTTCAATTTATTTCTTGCATCTAATAAAATGGTGATCAATAAATTCAATATAAATTAAAGCTCTAGCAACTGAATAACAAAATTGACCAATTCACATACACAATCAAATCAATTCATCAATTTGCTACCAAATTAGACTTAATTTAATCCTAGATCTAGAAACTACTCGCACATGGTTGAATCAATACATAATACAAAAATTAGACATGAATGAAATAAATAGGGTAATAGATTGCAATATAGAACCAATGTGTTGAAGATATGAAGAGTTGATTACCTAATCTGAATTATTACAAAGTTCAAAATTAAACTTTAGTAATGAATATGTATTTTTTTCTCTAAATACAAAGCTTTTAGTATGAAGATAAAAAGAGAGAGAAAACCTTATTTCCAAAATGAACTATCCGCAATAAAAATATAATGTGTCTTCTTTTTATTTTCTTTGCAGATAACTGTCGCAAGCTCTATTACAAAAAAAACACTGGTGTACTTTTAAAGACAACCTACCAAGGTATTTTTTTTATCTGAAAAAAGCACGGGTATGTTTTTTTAATGATATAAGGCTCTACAAACTTCTTCTTTTTTTTCTTCTCATGGTTATACCCATTTTTCTTTGATACTCATTTCCACACTACTTTAATCCATTTTACATCATGTTCCTCTAATATGACATACCTACAAGGAAAATAAAAAACAAAGTAGTGTCCCAACACAAATGTGTTGATTCTAATATATATATAAACATAGAAATGCATGCAAACTAACAATACTATGAGCTACATAAACTAGTTAATAAATTAATTTATCCATAAATTGGGAGTAGATATTTGCTATAACTAAAAATAGTTTGAGACTTGATATCCATATGGAATGTTTAGCTAAATTTTGTACATGATACCCCCCAACTACACACACACACACTGGAAGTAGGCATTTGCTATAACAAAATAAAGTTTGAGGTTTGATATCTTTAATATAGAACTTAGTAAAGAAGTGGGTGTGGTGTCACACCCCTCCCCCTAAAAACCAAAAAAAATATGTCACTATACTTAAAAAAGAGAAACATCTTAGCAAGACTCATTTAGAATTTCTTGATTTCTAATTTAGGAGGGAAGAAAATATCATAGTGATGAGCTTCATTAGATTTTCTCCTCATTTAATTAGCATGATGTACAAGGTAGGGATATTCATATGGGTAATCATCATTTTACTCAACATATAATACTTTAACGCATGTGATCCAAACAACCCATGGTGGGTAAGAAAATGATTAATAATTTTTAACACGACCCATTCTAATCCATGGATCACACCGGTAGACCATGAGTTAATATATACACAAACTAACATATCAACATCCCTTCCACCACCTCCATCGCCATTGCTTCCACCACTCTTTTTTCCTTTCTTTATATTTTTTCCTTTGATTTACCACCACCACCTCCACAACCTCACCACCACCACCACCATCACCTTTTTATTTATTTTTATACTTTATTGCTTCACCACTACCTCCATCTCCACCACTTTTTAATACACATATTATTTCTACATCATCACCACCATTATAACAACACCCAACAAAGCCAACCATGGAGACCCAACAAGTCGAGAGAAGCCCAATTGTGAAAAGTGGGCTCAGCAAATTTGGGAATGACCAACCCAAGTAGATGGGTTAAATTATGGTGGGATCAAGTTGAGTTAAGTTAAGATAGGATAGGGTTATAACACCCCATAATTAAATTCCTAAAATAAAACAAAACAAACATATATTCTTCTTTTACCCTACATTTTTACCCGCCTAAAATCTATCCTCTACACACCCTTATTCTTCTACCCTTGTGTGCCTCGTATCCCTCCCTATATCACTCTTTCTGTGTCCCTCCTTACTTCGCTACACTCAACTCATCAATGTATATATATACGTATACACACGCACACCTTCTCAACAAAAGAGCCCCCTTCGCTCTCTCTATTCTTTGTTCGGCACCCTTCCCTGAGCCATAACCCTCACCACAACACCTCCTTCTCCCTCTGCTTTTTCTCAACCAAACCAACAGGCCACAACCATCACCCAGAACCACCACACAAACTTATCACCACCCTCTGCCATTTGAACCAATGCACCACATCACCATTCCGCATCACCCTCTTCTTCTTCTTCTTTCTATCCCTCTATTTTCCTACATGCACAACCCACGTTGCATGCACCTTCCCGCATCCCCCTGCACCACCAACACTACAACACCACATGACCATCCTATCAGCCACAACCTTTCTTCTTGTTCTTTCTTATTCTTCTCCTCCTCCTCCTCCTCCACCTTCCCTGCGGTAGATTCTACCGAAAACTACCTCAACCCCTCGGTTGCCTCTCCTATAGATACTCCCTAGGCAATAATAATTTTTTCCATTACTTTTCCATCCACTCTGGTACCCCCGACCACACCATCACCACCACCCTTCAACTTCCACAATCGATCCCTGTCCAACTATCACCACAGCCACCTCCAACCATCCCCAGCATCAGCCTACACAGCCCTCCCCATCCCTCAACCACCGACCATCACACCACCCTTCCACTTCCAGTTGAGCCATCCTCTACCATTCGCTAGCTACCAATCTTGCATCCCCCTTCTTCCTATGCAACCCATGTCCAACCCTGTAGCCTCCCGTCTCCACACACCACTAGAGCCAACCCCGCTCTTTACCTTTGTGCATGGCTCATGCTGCGCATGAACCATGAGAAATATGTTGTGGTTTTTAAATATTTTTGGTGCCTATTTTAAATGTAAGGGTATTTTGGTAATTTTAAAAAATAAATATTTTAATAATATTATTATTATTTTATCTGGTAAATATTAATTCTGTAATTATGGTATTATTTTTACGGATGAAAGTTTAACTAGTGGGGCCTTATAATTTGAATAGGATACCGCTGATTTTTATTTTTGCTGGAATTCGGGTAACTTTTATACTATACTAAAATAATAAATATAACATGATAGCACATTAGGGTTTTGGTGTATGAAATATGTTAGGAGTGATTCGTTACGTTATAATTATGTATTTATTGTTGTTATCATGAGAATCAGAAAAATGACCATGTTAGTTGATGTAAAATATTGCAGGTATAAAGTATTCCTAAAATTATTTTATTATTATGTATGAAATGTATGTGAAAAATAATAGGTTGAGCATTCTTAGATATAATTGTAGAATAATAATTATAGATGTGAGCCCTAAGGATCATGTTACCTGTATTATGATTTTTTTTTTCATAACCAACATGTTTAATGGGTATTATTTGTGGTAAGCATGATATTATGTGATCCTAAATATATGAGATACACATGATAGGGTTTTATATGCAAAATCTGGAATAAGGGTAAATTGGTCATTTGACTTATCTAATAATTTAACTACGTGAGAAATTGGTTTAATTATTATTTTTAGAGTTTTCATGACAAACCTATAAATAAAATGGATATAGCAATTAAAAAGAATGTTAATGTGGTAATTTTGACCTTAGGGGCATTTTGGTCATTTTTTAACCTAATGTACCCCAAAAGTGAATAATTTAGTCTAAGATGGCCTTAGAATATTTTTATGATTGACCTTGGTAATGATCTTGATCGTGGTTGTCTCGGAATAATTGAAAATGAGTAAAATGGTTAAGTATACAAATTGGATTTATCTGCGTTGTTTGCAATTTCGTGGTTGCCTTAATAAAATACTAGCACGTAAAGTGAAAGACCTCAAGATCAGAAATGGTGGCTCTTTAGGGGTTTGCTACCCTAAAGACATTGTTTAGCCCAAGCTTGATTCTGGATTTCTGATGGTGTACCTTAATGCCCTAACTAGGTCCTATAGCTTACTATATTCTATTCAGCGGACTGATAGGGGGTATGCATAGTTATGGAATAGGTGTCCTTGAAGGTAGGTTATTATACTACCTTTGTGTAGTAGTGAAACCAGGGTACCCTTGTGTCATTGGGTTGATAATCAATAGAATATTGTGTTGTATTGGTGTGTCGGTATGATTGGAGTACCTGAGTGTCTCCAAGTTTGGTGTGATTTCCCCTCATGTAAATAAAAATGAAAAAGATTATTAGATTGGTCGGTAGCAGCCTTTGTACCTATCTATTTTTTCATAGTAGCCTTTGTGCTTGCTTATGAGATGATGATTTGATATTGATCTCTTCTTATAAGCCTACGGTGTTATGAGATTTTTTAGAATTGATGATGAGGTATGTGGCAGTTATTATCTTGTATTTGAGGATGATGTGTAATATCCCTTTTTTTTAATCCTATTTTTCATAAATTATTGGTCTAGTAACACATCTAAAAAAACATATATATTATATTATCAAGTCTCATTCCATTCGTATTAATTTTTAAATATTTTGTCAATCATTTCTCTCATTTTTAGAAAACACGTCTATTACAATTCTATCAATTCTTGTGTTTTCACTCTTTTCAACCCGTTCAAAATTTGTGAACCAATAAAAAAATATTTTTGAGTTCATTTGTCCATTATATTCATTCATGTTTCACCATTTCCTTCCAAATTGTTCAATTGCAGAAAAATCTGCTTACGCTAATAAATGATTTTAGCTATTTTTGCTATTTTTAATTTGTTGATTGTGAAATGAGTTTCGAGACCAAATATGTAATACTCCACACTTTTTTATGATGGATGAATGAGAATGTTTATCAAAATTTAGGCTTTTGATTTTGATTCATTGTTATGACTTGATTTGGGATAAATTTTGATTTGAAATCATGTTGGAAAGTGAAGTATATTGAGTCTTGCAGGCAAACCCATCAACCAGTTCCATAAATTGATTGACTGGTTTGTCATCTTATCCAAATTGGGTTCCTTGACATCAATCAATTGGTTGCAAAAAACTGATCGTCTAGTGGATGAACAGTTGACTGGTAGACCCAAATCCATTAATTGGTTTATCGATCTGGTTACGTTTTTGAGTTTAATTTTTTTGTAAAATTCCTTACACTAAATTGGAACTTTACCAACCCATGCAAGATTGCCCCTAAGAGATTCCTAACCATTTTTATGATGCATTTAACCCAAAATATTGCCTCGACTTAATCTGGAGCTTAATTGGGACACAAGAGGGAAGAGATGACCTCAGTAATTGTCTTTTTCCCCTTCTTTCTTCTGCACGATTTTGAGATCAAATGCTTCAATCTCAGGTATGCTTCTAATTAGTTGGAAGATTCCTTCTATGATGACTTCCCATTGCTCCGTTCGTGAATACAAATTATAGAATAATTGATCTGAATTCTCTAGAGACACCATTTGAGCTCTAGAAAAGAGGTCGCAAATCTTGAACAAATCTACCTATTCTGATCGAATTCAAATGGTCAATATTAGGGTTTTGAGTCGATCTATAAACCTTTATTAATTCCTTTTGATTGGTTGGCTATAAATAGCCCTAATCATCCCTATATTTCACATTTCTTTCAACCACCAAATTTCCCTAAGTCTTAGTCTCCCTCTCTTCTTTTCATATTTCAAGCTTTGTTAATCTACTTATGCACGCTCTCCTGATCTTGACTCTAACTCTTTCTTGTTTATGACTCTCAAGCAAGGCAGAGTTAGATTTCGAGAAAAGGTTAAGTAATTCAGTTAGTTTTTTCTCTATTTTTGACCTTAGGTTAGTATGTTCCTATGCTCTTATGATTTTAAGATTTCAAAATTTGATAAGAGTTTGATATAATTTCTGAGCATAAGACTTTGATTTTAAGGTTTTCAAGGCTAAGAATTTCCTATGGTGGAATCTCTATTTTAAGAGGATTTTGTCTGCATCAATCAAGTGATTTTTTTCTCTTAAAATGTTTAGTATCTGTTCTCGCATGATAAGTGATATCTTTAGTTTATTGATGCATGTTGGCATGAAGAATTATAGTTGTATGTATGATTTGCATGCTTAAATGACATGATTTGAGTAAAAAGCATGAAAATGGATAAAAGTAGGCTATGATGATATTATGATGATAAATTCATGTTAATTATTTGGAAATGTGTTAATTGATGTTGATATATGCTTTAATATGGCTAAATAGGATTTATATGTAAGAATCTATATGAAATTTGTGGTTTGGTGCTATATTAGGGAAAACCGATCGATTGGTTAGGTCAAACCAATTGACTGGTTCCTAAAAATGTTAATTGGTTGACCCAACCCATCGACTAGTACATCTACAGAAACCTTGGTCTTACTCTTTACTTAAACCCATCAATTGGTTTGGAAAAAACCGATCGACTAGTCTATGAATAGTCGACTATCTTGCCCAAACCAATAAACTGGTTTGAGCAAAGCATGGTCTGGTTAAGTCAAATCAATTGATTGGTTAACCCAAACCAATCGACTAGTTGGTGTAAATGATCGACTGATTTGACTGGTTTGCTTAATTTGCTTCTTTTGAGTTCGATTATGATTTGAGACTATGAGTGGTATTATACCACGGTTATTTATTGGATAAAGTACAAATTTTATCATGGACTATTGGCCTAATTAAAATATCAAAATGGATCATGGGTTATGGTATACCTTATGAGTAATGGAAGGGCTAAATGGGCATTTCACTCATGATGAATGAGGCTAATTGAGAAAATAGTAATTGAACTCATCTTGGGATGGAATTAAGCATAAGAGTAAATATGAATTACATTGGCCAAAGATAAATGGTAAACCCATATGGTTGGGAAAAATGTAAAGAAAAGTCTTAAAATGAATTAACACGAGATGTTGACTTGCTTGCTTTGTGTGGGCCTTATATGATCGCCCATCTTTATGAATAAATCACTCATCATGTAAAAAAAAGAAAGTTGAGTTGAGTATGGGTCTAGGTTACCTGATCCTTGATTAGCTACAGGGGTTAGTCTGCCTTCAGGCGTTTTTGGTGCCTTCGAGATTAACCTTCGGGTGGGATCCTGAGAGGTCCTGGTGCCTTACCTAATCTAGGTACTGATGATGTACTAGGATGTATCAATACTAGGGTATGGTTACCTAGGTGGTTGGCTTCGGCCCAGACTTTATGTCCCTTTTTTAATAGGCTTCCATGGTATGTGAGACCATGGGGTGGTGCATAGTCCATCGCTTTATGATAATAAAATATGGTTGGTAAATACTAGTTGGTGATTATGAATGGTAACCAAATGAATGATTGATGATTGATTAAGGAATGGAATTAATGGTGTAAATGACCAAAATGAATAAATTTAGGGTATGTCTTAATTTATTTGGTTATGGAATGGAATATTAATTGAGTGATTGACCTATCTCTTATATGGATAAATGGATGGCATACAATAAAGGAAGATAAATGGAAATAACTCGACTGTGTTGAAATTGTATATGATAGCATGTGTTATGATTCTTGAGCGTGATGTATCCCATTGTGCCGAAATTGTATATGATAGCATATGTTATGCACTCTTACTTATATATATAGTCTTACTATGATGCAGGTTGTATGTTATGTTCATGAATGATAAATTAGTATACTTTTGCACATTGAGGGAGAAACTTGGCTTACTCAGTACGTAGCATACTAATGTGCATGTTTGCTCAGTCACCATCTCATTTCCACAAGTAGAGGACCATGTGCAGGATGGCCAGTAAAGGGCCTACCTTAATTAGGCCGAGGCTTGTGAGCGAGGACATCCGGAAGGTCTTGTTGGGGTTCGTGGCAGACCAAGGTTTTGATTTGGGTATCATGCCCCAACTTATGCTTTGTAATCTTGTACTTATTAATATGTATTTTATAATGATTTGATCGGAACCCATTAGGGTCTCTCGATGTAAATACTGTTGGAGATGTTTAATTAAGTTGTTATTTTGCACACTCTATTGTTTTTGGTGTTTGGTAGGTTTAGCCTTGTATTTTATATGGGGTAGGTGGCAGAAGTCTATCTCATGTCAGGTACGGCAGTAACAACATGTTTTTTCTAGGTATTTTTTGCTTCTACAACATGTTTTAATGAAATTTGATTTCGTGTGCTTGCGGAACAACATGTTTCCACAACTTATCCATTTTTTTTTTTTTGGTCGTTTTCCATCCTTCAAGCTTCAAACCAAATTTGATACCTAATATCTTTATATATTTGAGTTTCTAAAATTTTTCCAGACATTTCCATAAATTTTTGTAATTTTTGAAACTCAATTGATATTTTTTCCAATAAGTGCCCATTATTGGAATTTCTTACAATTTAATCAACCAAAATAAATTGTAACCAATAATCTAACCATTATTTTAATCCTAACTAGTCTCATAACCAAATCAAATTGGATTTATAACTTAGTTACTTTTCACCCAACTAAAATGTACAATAATCATGATTTTATGACATTCCTCTTACACACTCAACCATAGCTTAACATCTCTCTTACAACCCTAATCCTACCACTCAAGTGAGGATAAAATAAAATCAAAAACACACACCACATTCCTCTCTATCAGATCTCACTTTATTTTTTTCTAAAGCATGAGTCCCATTACAAAACGCACACAAAATCATAATTTTTCAGCAATGTTCAAAGTTGATTTTTTTCCAACTTACAACAACTCATTCTCTCTCTTATTGTCCTATTCATTTGGTTTTTATTTTGTGTAAAATATTTCATTGTAGACTACAACACCATACCATTTTAATCCCTAAAATTGAACCCCTTCAAGATTCTTCTAGACCAAACTTTTCCTTCTCAACCAACTTCACAGCTATAGTGAAGCTAATTTTTTTGTGATTTCCAATAGCTACCACGCGTCAACCTTGGTTTCTATAACTTATATTCTTCTTTTTTTTTATTGTTCCTTTCATGTTATACATCATCTAGGAACCATTTTTAACCACAAAATCATGCCCCTTACCTCTTCTTTTTCATCTCCTATCTACCTTACTAAGCAACTTTGGAATTTTTGCTACAATTGTTGCGTGTATTGTAGTAAAGATTTCATGTATTTTCTCCCTTATTTTCTCCTTGCTTTCCTTCCCATGAATCCTCTAAAATATTTAACTATCATTCTTTGGTGGTTGTTGTTGTTGTGGTGGTGGTGGTTTTTAAGCTTCCATTTCAAGAGTAATCTTTTCCATTTCAATAATTTTATTTCCCATTTTCTTATTTAATAATCTTGGTTTATCTAACTCTTTTATCTTGTATTCTTGAAGGTGACCAGGTGGGTTTAGAGAAGGAATTTCTAAATTTCAAATTTTAGCTTTGTTAAGGAGCTTAGGAATTTTGATAACTAAACTAACCTTTAGAAATATGATTTTGTGCTAGGTATTTTATATATTATTTTATGCATGATTAGCTTTATTTTAATTATAAATGTAACACCCCAATTTTTGCAACTAAAAAATTTTATTTTGCAACGAAATTAATTAAGTAAAATAGTGGGGGTTACTACCCTGATCAACATAATTCTGGCTTATACAACCACCCTTACATCAATCACAAGGCTAAAATATTTAAGGTAACACAAGGAAATTAGAAACAAAAGAACATTTATAGTACAGTACTGAGTTTGGAGCCTAACTCCGAGTTTAAAAATACAAAATACAAAAGGGGGATACCATGGATCAAGAGTCCGGAAAGGGTATCCAGTTAAATACATAAACCGGATAACAATTACTCTTCACCCGACCCTAACATAGATGAAGTCACTTGTCCCCACATAAGGTGTCATAGGCCGCATACTCATCTAACTGATCTTTTGGCATAAGATTCAAGGCCTTCTAATCGTGGGAATGAGCAGCACCCATAAAACGGGTGGTCAGTACACTACATACTGAGTAAAGGAACAATACTATCGAAATAGGGATACAAATAGCACATGCTTTTACATTAGATAATAAGGGAATAACTAAATAAAAGAAACCTCTCATAAGGCAGAATATGGTCCAAATTACTTATAATCCATTTTCATTCTTTTATATACATTGAGTATAGGAACCCCACTATTTTTAAACCAGTGGAATGGTCTGAAACTCTTCTCAGGGACAACACACCCGAGCCACTATTATTTTCAGTGGAACGAAGATTAAAAATATCCTCCAGGGACAAAATGCTCCCGAGCCATTATTCTCCCCGATGGAACGAGATATATATATATATATATATATATAGAAAAATAGATTGCCTTGGTCCTAACTCACGTATTCTTCCACTTTAAATCATTAGTATCTTTTCCATAAGTTATAATGATACATTTTCATTTCACGATGAGTAGGGACCCCACTATTCTTAATCCAATGGAACGGACTAAAGCACCTTCTCGGGGAAAAAATCTCCCGAGCCACTATTCTTTCCTATAGAATGGAGATTAAAAACATCCTCTTGGGGAAAAACTCTCCTGAGCTACTATTCTCCCAGGTGGAATAGGATACATACATACATACATACATGTATATAGAAAAATAGATCACCTCAGCCCTACTCACGTGCTCTTTCACTTTAAGTGATTAGTAGCTTATTCAAGATTGATTCTCAAGCATAGAACACATTAAAAACAGATATGCATATAGCATAGGTCTAAGTCCTTAAATACTTTCAAACCCTAATTACACAGCCTTTTGTATTCATTCTCCCATGTTTAGTAATTCACACAACTTGTGTTATATCATCTCTAAATCCCCTCATTTTTATCATACCCAATATGCATGATCTAATTCTCATAAGTATATTTTAATAATCTTATCCCGATATGTTAATCACAAAAATATCCAAGACCCAAATTGTATAGAATTGTCAGAACACCTCCCATGAAATTTTCTTGATTACCAATCCCGATAGATAGCATCTAAATCTTAAACATGGAAAAATGGTATTATCATTACAAGATAGTTTGCCCCAAATTAGCTATTAAATCATTTAAGGACCCCAAAAAAATAATACTTCCATGAATTCCTCATGCTATAATTATCATATTTTAAACCTCCTAACACATAAAATACCAAAATTTTCTTATTATCCCATAATGACCAAGTTACCTTCAAGCACAATTAAAAACCTTTATTTTTCCACACATGTTATTTTTCAAGTCCACAATTAATCATTATACTTCATGAGAATTCTTAAGTCCATTTATCAAAATTCACTTATCCCGTATTTCATGCCATAGGATATATTTCCACAAATATGACATTGTCACAATAAAATAATAATGGTACCTCTTACCCATTCTTACTTTCTTTCAACAACATAATATCCATAAACCCATCCTTCATACCATAAGACATAATTCCCCAAATATCACATTATCACAACAAAATCATAACATAATGATACTTCTCACCAATTCTTTCTTTCTTTCAACATTACATTCATATCATCACAAAATATCATGATCAACACATGTTACATCATATATAAATAATATTATGAAAAACAAATATAACCATACAAGCAAATAACATCAAAAACCCTAAACATTGAATGGTATCTTTACCAACTAGGACACTAGGCTCTAAGCACGCAAATCCTAGAATCTCTCCTCCGAAGCTACTAGAATACCATCTACGAAAAATAATAAATTCATGGTTAGGTTCAAAGAGTTAAATAGGAAGAGAAATCAAGGAGAGGGTAAAATAGATATAACCATAGTCAAACGGGAGCTTAAGATGTGTGGATGTGTAGAGGAATGTGTGGTTAAATTTTGGTGGTGTTTGGACAAAGTTTAGGGGTGAAAAAAGGGGTGCACTGCCAGAAATAGGAAGTTGCACGGTTGTGCAGCAGGCAGTGCAGCTTCTGGTCAAGAGAAAAAATAGCGCACGGCTAGGCGGTGTGAGAGTTGCATGGTTGTGCAGCAAGAGATTTTAGGTGTTGCATGGTTGTGCATCAAGTAGTGCATAGGTCATGCACTCTGAATCGCTGCAACGCACGAGAGGAAGAAGAAAGGAAAAGAGGTGGTGGCCGGCAATGATGGACGACGATGGTTGGGGGGAAGGTTAGGGCAACCTTAGTGGTCGGTCCACCGGCCAAAGCGCGGCGAGTGGTGGCTGAGGTGGTGCTTGGTGGTGGAAATGGTAGTGCGCAAGCCAAAATAGGGAAAGAAAGAAGAAGAAGAAGAAGAAGAAGAAGAAGAAGAAGAAGAAGAAGAAGAAGAAGAAGAAGAAGAAGAAGAAGAAGAAGAAGAAGAAGAAAAGGAGGAAAGGAGAAGGAAGATGGAGCTCGGCAATGGCTCTTTGACACAAATATGAGCAAAATGAGGCAAAACCAAAGAGAAAGAAGGAGAGTGTGAAGTATATATATATATATATATATGAGTGTGTGGTGTGAGTCGGGAAGGAAGGTAAGAATAGAGGACTTCTGTGTGCTGGTAATGATGGTGACGGTGCAACTGCAAGGTGATGATGATGGTGATGGCTGCAAAGGATGGTTAGGGGTAGGGTGGTAGCTGTAGGATGAGAGTGGTGATGGTTGAAGGAGGTGTTGCGTGGGAAGGCAAAATGGTAGGGGAAATTGAGTGTGTGTGGAGTGTACGTAAGGGGTGTGCAATCGGGCAGGGATAAGGGTATAGAAGGAGAAGAAGAAAAAGGAGAAAGGAAGTAAAGTGATGGGTGATAGATGCATAAAGGTGATGGTGCAAGTGGGTGGTGCAAGTTACAAGTGCAAGTTGCAACCAATTCAAAGGTGCAACTTGAGGTTGGCGGGAGGAGAGAAGAAAGAAAGAAAATAAAAGGAGAAAGAAAAAGAGAATGGTTGGGGGATTAGTTTAGGGTGATTTTAGATTAGCCAAAGGTAATTAGGATTAGTGGAAATTTTAGCGGGTTTTTATTTTGGTTTACGAATTACGATTTATCAAAGTTAAGGTTTTGGGATTAAGGAGTTAGGTTAAGGCTAGCATAGGATTTATTAGGATTACAATTAAATTAGAGTGCTAATAACATGGGATTAGGCTAAGCAAATTTGGGGTATGACAATAAGAATGAGATATTATCTTGGAAAATATTTTATGATATGTGTATGTTTCTATCTTATGTGCTTAAGCATGAAAATTTAATGAAAAGATGAATTGTGTGATTTTTACATGTTCGTATATCTGCTGGAAAGTTGATGAATATTTAGTATAGTGTGTTGAATAGTCAGTGGAATCGTGATGAATATTTAATATATTAGTCATGAATATACCTGATTTCAAGTTGTTTATCTCTTGTCCATGTTATTTTATGTTATTTTTGGTTGTTTTAAATTTATCTAATTATTCCATTGTATTTATAATAGTGTATAGAGGCTAGGTTATGAATCTTGGATCATTTAGAGTTGAAATGAATTCATTTAAGGTTTGGACATATTCAACCATGGGTATATTTGGCATTACAGATTATTTTTAAAAGTTTTAAATGTACCATTGTATTAATTGGATCTTTTACACGGAATTTGGTATATGATATGCTGGGGTTTAATATTATTTAGAGTAAGTTATGAATTTTAGAAATTTAAGGTAACTGTTAAGTGAATAAGGATAATTATGGCCATTGCATGTAATTATGGAAATTTTGAGACATGAGTGAATATTATATTAGTAAATAAGTTAAAATGTATAAATTTACACTTAAGTGACATTTTATGGGTAAACCTAGATACCTTAACTAAAATAGTTAATTAAGCAAGAAAAAGGAAAGGAGAAAGAGACACTTTGGGTGCATTGAGTAATCTTAGTATTTTACCTTGATGTCCCATATATATTTCATCCTAAGAAGCCAATTGGTTAAGCATCATAATTTTAGCATGAAATACACCTTTCGTAATATTAAAGTAATTAGTGGGTCGTAAAGATATTTTAGTCATTTTATGTGCCTTTAGACTAGTTATTTAATTCGGTCTTGTAAGCAAACCCTTGGTTGACTTAAATGTTGGCTATTGATCCTTATCTCAAATAATTGAAGTTAATATACATTAAGATCTAATTTTATTGGGTATTTCATGGAATGGAACTTACAATTTAATGCCTTAATAATCTTTCTTGGGCTTTAATGCCTCATATAATCAATTGGGATTTAATAGTATGTTCATGGGTCTTTGTGATCTAAATGGTTGAGCCTTGATTCCTCTTTGGATCAAGTGCATGGATAATATTAGAATGCAATAAAATAATTGGTATACATTCATGGAAGTGACTAAGAGATATTCTATGGCATTTGCTCTTGTTTGACCTAAATCTTTGATAAATGATTAATCACTTAAAGTGAAAAATCTTAAGTCGGGACTTGTACCACTCGGAGCAACTATCCAATTTAGGTTTGGTATTCACTTGATACCATTCCAGTGTTTTCTATTCTATGATCCCTGGTGCCTTACGAGATCCGAAGAGGCCTTTTTCTACCCTATAGGTGTCACGATATATTTCGGCCCTATAGAGGGTATGCATGCTTAAATGATTAGGTATCTTATTATTATGGCCCTATATATTATGGCCTGGTATTAAGGCTAATAATGATAATAATAGTTTTATAATTAAAAGTAGGGTTATTACTCTCAAAATAATTAACCATGCCACTACTAACCAAGATAAGTCTTAGTGATATTCATAGTATTAAAAGTAATAGTGTCAATATTACTAATAATAATATTATCGTTAGTTTCTACAATAATACTAATATCAACCCCAAATTCTAGTAATAATAATAAAAGTGATGTAAATAATATAAAAGTAATGACCATAATGATACTTATATTAATAATGCTAGTAGTAGTAATAATAATAATGATGATACTAATAATAATAATAATAACAACAACAACAACAATAATAATAGTGATAATAGTTTCAATCTTGAGAATAATGTTAATAAGGTTCTAGAAATTATAATAGTAGTAGCCTTGGTGATAATATGGTCAAGTGTAATAGCATAATAATAATAATAATAATAATAATAATAATAATAATAGTGGTAAGGATGATAATAATAATAATAATAATAATAATCATAGTAATAATAATGTTAAGCATATTAAGGATAATAATTGAAAAGGGTAATAGTACTATAATGGCCAAAGTTAGTATTAATAGTATTAGTAACAAAATAATGATAATAGCAGCAGCAGCAGCAGCAGTAGTAGTAGTAGTAGTAGTAACAATAATGATAATAATAATAATAATAATAATAATAATAATAATAATAGAAATAATAATAATAATAATAATAATAAAGTTGTAGCCTTTTAAATAATAATACCATTAGTAAGAAATATTGCTGAAATAAGAGTTATAAAATAATAAAAATAATAATAACCATAATAATAATAATAATAACCATAATAATAATACTATTAATATTAAAAATCATTAACACTTATATAAAAAGGTTTAAGGGTTAGGAAAATTAGAATACCACCTAGGCTTGATGGTGGAGCCGGCGGCGGCGATGGAGGAGGAAGAGAGGTGGAGAGATAGGGTTATAGGCTAGAGGAGGGGGAATGATGGGGTGTTTGAGGTGGTGGAAGGTGTCTCGGGTGGATAGGAGTGGACTGGAGGTGGTGGTGCAGCCAGAAGTGGCAACACACGGCGGCCGAGGCGGTGGCCGAAGGTGGTGGAAGGTGGAGGAGGGAGAAGGAGAGGGAGGCAGGGAAAGATGGAGGTATGGGGAGGTAGATTAGGATCCCTTGGTTGTTTTAGAGGGGTAGAGGTGGTGTTATTGGCTGTGGAATCGGTGGTAGACGGTGGCACGAGGGGCGGCGGAGAGTCTAAGTGGGATGTTCGAGAGGGGGACTTTGCACGATCAGGAAGGGCAAGGAAGGAGGGTGGCTCAGTTGTGTAGAGGGCGATGCAAGGAAGGTTTTGGTGGCCAGAGTGGGCGGTGGTGACAGCCGACAGTGGAGAAACGCCAGTCTGTTTGGGCGATGGCGCATAGTCGGTTTTCTGGGTTACCAAAATCGAAACCCGATTATGGCTGCCTTTGGGGGTATATATAGGTTGATTGGAAGGAAAAACAACAGAGGGGAGTGGGAAAATAGGGGCAAGGGGCATGGGTGCACTAGTCGGCGAGGGTAGGCCAGCGCAGGTCTACCTTCGTAGGCTATTTTCGACGAGGAAGAGGGGATGGCACACGCAGGAGAGGGAATGGTCGGCTAGGTTGAAGTAATAGGGAAGACGGCGAGGAAGAGAGGGGAAGAATGGCGGGTCAACCGGCGTGATCAGTGGTGGAAATTTTGTCACCAATCGGGGGGAGTTGCAGTGGCACGAGGAAGAAGAAGAAAAAGAAGAAAGGGGTTGGACCGGCGGTCCAGGAGAAAAGAAGAAAGAAAGGAAAAAAAAAGAAGTCGGACCGGCCGAGAAAAAGAAGGGCAACGCGGTCCTGAGCCACGCAGGGGGAAGGGGAAAATTGGGCCGAAGGCGGGCTGGCCCAGGTTGAGGGAAAGGAGAAAAAGAAAGGAAGAATGAAGAGAAGAAAAAAAAGGAAAGAAAAGGAAGAAGAGAGGGAAAAAAGAAAAAAAAAAGGAAAAGGTGGGTTGGGGTTAATTAACATATTTTAGATATTTTAGGATATTAAAAAAATTAAAAATATTAATATTAAAATAATAATTAAATTCTATTTTTAGGTTAATTTAGGGTTTTTGAAAGATTTTTCCTAAATTCCATTTTAATTAGCAAAATACTCAAATTTTACTATTTAAATTATTTATTAATTTTTCCTAGATTTGCATTAATTAATTCCCTCTTATTTTAAGAAAAATAGTTTATTTAGTTAATTTCCCTAATAAATCCTTATTTTACCACAATTTCCTAAATTAGAGTTTTGAGGTATTTCAAGTATGGTTACGTTTCTAGATGGGCCAGCTAGGTCTAATACTGTTCGAGTACTAGATTAGTTGTTATTATTTCTTTGAGTCTCCGTCCTCAATTTAATATAAGATATTGGTTGTGATCACAACAATAAAATATAATACTCAATTAGTCTCATCTATCCATACATTTGTATTATATTATTTTATACTTGATGGTTGAGTTTTATCCTACTCAATTAACATCTATATGTAAGCATGTTATTATCTTGTTATTATATGTTATATTGCTTTCTTCTCATAAGTCTCATACATAATGTTATCTCTTTAGGATAGTTTTGTTGCTTAGTACAAGATGTATATCGATACTATACATTTGTAGATGTTGTATCACAGGTATATAATGATGATCCTGCTGACTTTGAGGAGGCTCCTCGAGCAAAGTGATGTGGTTTTATACCAGGGGTTAGGGCACAGAGTTAGATCTATCCGAGGGTGCACATGTTATATGTCCTAGATTCTGGATATCTCTTTTGGACTCATCATCTCTTTTATCTCCCTTATCCCTTTTTATGTAGTGTATTATCTAGAGCATCTACTCTATACTCTATTATTATGTTTAAATTATTTTACTATTTATATTTATTTCAGTAAGTTTTGATTTATTTGTCATAACATTTTAGCCTTGCGCTTAGTACGAGAAAGGTATGGACTAGACTCACACTAAGTGTGGTAGTAACACCTGTTGTATTATGTTAATGCTTCCGCTTAAAAAAAAAGTTTTAGTAACAATTTTTGGGGTGTTACATGATGTGTTTCTAATTATACTATAAAGATCATAACTTAGGTGTTATGTTGGTAAGTTTCAGTTATTTCCTAATGAGCGAGTATGGTTGATATAAGGTACTATTGGTATGTGATTATATGAATGGTTAATTGATGCATGTATCGTCGATGCAATATACCATGTATATCTTCATGCCTTGCATGTCTTCTAGGATGTTTTTTATTCTGGTTTAGTAAAAAGGGTTGCTCGGTACCATTGTACTAAAGGGTTCCTTTTATGGGCCCCTGCCTATTTAATGGGTAGTGGTCTTAGCAGACTAGATTTTGATCCCAATCGAAGCTGAGTTTGATTTGAGAGCGTAAGACTATCCAATGCCCCTTTTTTATTTTAATTCTGGTTGTATTTGGACCCTCATGTCCTCCTGTATTTTCCTCTCTTTCAGTTTTGTAAATTGTTGATGTTGCTTTTACTTAGCACCACATTTATCTAATTTTCTCTTTATTCTAGTTCTTGTAATCATGTTATTAATTTAAGCAGAGTAATGATTTTAACTTTAGCATTTGGTATGAGAATGGTAAGGGTAATGGGACTTGTACAACGTGTGGCGGTAACACCCATCATTTTATTATTTTGGCTTATGTGCTTAACTCTATATACAAAATTTTTCGATTCCTAAAAATAGGGGTGTTGCAAGGACAGACTCGAGCAATGTTGGGGCGGGGCGGGTCTGGTGAAGTTGAGTTCAAACGGCATCTGGATGGAATGATTTGGGTGGCTTGATTAAGTAGGCTCAATGAAGTAAGGGTATTGGCTTAGGCAAAGTAGGGGTAGGTGGGTTGGGTGAAATGGGGTAGGATGGGTAAGCAAGCGAGCCCCGGGCAAGTTAGGTAGAAGTGTGTGGAGTTAGGTAGAGGTGGGAGGGCTTGAGTGGAGAGGGGTTTGGGCAAGGCTAGTCGAGGCTAAGTGGGGTCAGGGCAAGACAGGGTCGGTTTAAGGTGGAATAGGGTTGGTTCTGGGCGAGTGGGTAGAGGAGGAGTAAGGCTGGGGAGAGCAATCCCAAGTAAAGTTAAGTTAGGGCAAATGAGTCATGGCATTGGGTCAGGAAAGAGGATGTAACACTCTAAATTTTATTACTAAAAATTTTCATTTCACAACGAAAGTATATAATCAAAATATTGAATGTTACCACCATAATTGACATAAGTCTAGTTTTTCATAGAATCCTTACATCAATCGTAAGACTAAAACCATTCAAAGTAAAATAAAATAATTAGATATGAGAAAATCTTTATAAATATAAATATGGAGTTTGGAGATTAACTCCGAGATACAAAAACAAAATACAACAAAAAGGGATACCATGGATTGAAGAGTCCAAAAGGTACCCGGGTAAAAAAATCATCTGGATAACATGACTCTTCGCCCAAACACCCAGTACAGAAAAAGTCACTCATCTCCTTATAATGAATCAAAGGCAAAAAAATAATCCAACTGATCCTTAAAGATCTGGACAAAAGCATTTTGGTCATTTACTCGTGGGAAAGAGCGGCACACGTAAAAAGAAATGTCAGTACGCTACGTACTGCGTAAGGTAACAATATTGTCGAATCAGGGTTACAGTTAAATACATACATTCATAGTAGAAGATGAGTACACTTGTGAAACACATAAAATATCACAAGGTAAATATTGATCCAAGCATCTTTATTAGATATAACCATTTTCATTCTTTTATTTAAGTTGAGTTCAATGACCCTATTATTCTTAAACAGGTAAAACGGTCTAAAGCACCTCTCAAGGACAGCACACCTGAGCCACTATTATCTTCCGATGGAATGGATACAACACCTCTCAAGGAAGAATGCTCCTAAGCCACTATTCTTAAATCGATAGAACGATTTGAAGCATCTTTTAGAGATAACACAATTGAACCACTATTATCGTCCAATGGAATGGACCCATAAATACCTTAGTCCTAACTCACTTACTCTTCCACTTTAAAGCATTAATATCTTATCAATTAGATTACTTATCTCAAATCATTTTCTAAGTTACAATGAGTATAGGACCCCCACTATTCTTAATCCGGTGGAACGGACTAAAGCACCTCTCAGGGACAACAAACTTAAGCTACTATTATCATTCAATGAAATAGATCCATAAAACACCTCTCAAGGTAAAACACTCTTGAGTCGCTATTTTTAAACAGGTGTAACGGTCTAAAGCACCTCTCAGGAACAACACACCTAAGTCACTCTTCTCGTCTAGTGGAATGGACCCATAAATACCTTGGCCCAACTCATGTGATTTTTCACTTTAAATGATTAATATCTTATTCAAGATTTATTTTTCAAGTATAGAACATGTTTGAAATAGGTAAGTAACTTCATGAGATCATAAGGCCATTCTTTAGGGTTAAGACCCTTATATTTTCCCAAAACCCTAATTTCACATTTTCATCGTAACTCTTCTTCTGTTACTCTTTTAACCACCAAACTTAGTACTGCTTCCACAAATATTAGTATTATCAACATACTCAAATTTCAAAGCCTAACTCTAAGCTTTTGCATATACTATAATAACCCTATCTCAAAAAGTACTATTTTCGAGGCTTATAAACCCCAATTTTACAAATCTATCGTAACTTTTCTTGTAGGGATCAAACAAATACCAGATTCAATAAATGTTGCCAAAACACTAATCTTAAAAACATATTCAAATTTCGTGGTCTAACTCTACCGTCTCACACATATGATAATAGCCTCCTCATTTTAGGGTTACTATTTCCAAATTAAATAAATTTCATACTTTATTTAACTTGGGTCATTCACAACTAATATAAGCACTTCATATAAATTCCTTAGCATATTTTGTATGATATAACACCTTAAAATTTCATAATTCTCATCTTTAACCCACGTTGACCAAAATGTCCTTATTGATAACAAATCCCTTATTTCATGTCAATCTTATGTGTTTGGTAACAGTATCCCCAAATCCTCCATTTTTTTCCATATACTTTATTATACTCTTTTCATGCTCATCAAGCCATTAATAAAACCATAACACAACCATATTTCACATCGAGGGTTTTTCCACATAAAATAACAATACCGCATAATCTTTATTTACTCATTTTCTATCATATTATATCATCCACATATCATAACATTAACAATCACATATTAATTCACATAATAACAATAATATAGTATAACACAAAAATATGCATAACTTTTATCAATCAAAAACCCTAGACTATGACAATTATCCTTTCAAAAAAAACTCCGGCCTCTACACACACTAATCCTATTCTGCCTCTTCCGAACCTTGGAAAAATCACCTAATAAAACACCATTAGGATTAGATGCTATACTTAAGGAAATTGAAGGGTGAAAGAAGGGATAAAAAACAAACCACATTGACAACTTGTACAACCAAAGAGAGGAGGGATAACAAAGTTATGCTAAGCCAAGGGTTGGTACCAACAACACATGTTATCATTGCTATGGGGCGATCAATGGCCAAAGGAGCCAAAGGGTGGAAGGAAGCAACAATGAACTAAGCTAAAGGAGGGTGGTGGGCACCGGTCATTTTGGCCGAAGCAAGGTGGTGCGATGTTTGATTGTTGGGGTCAAGTGATGGTGTTGTGGTTTAGTGAAGGCTACCAAAAGTGGAGTGGTGGCTGTAGGTGAAGTTGCCAAATAGGAGGGAGGTGGGCTTCGGTTGAAGCTACCAAAGGGAGGGTGTGGTTGCAGGCCGTTGGTGCCGCACCCAAGGAAGAAAATGAAGGGGGAGGTTGCGGGTGAAATTGTCGAGGAATAGTGGATGTGGTGCGGTGGTTGTTACCACTGCCAAGGAGGAAGGGAAAACAAAAGGGAAAGGATTTGCGGTGTGTTTGTCCAAAGGTGTAGGGGATGTAATGGAGGATTAGGCCAATGGTTATGGGGTGTTTCAATGTAGGTCAATGTAGGTGGTGGAGGTGCCTCGGCTGGGCTCACTGGTGGTGGATTTTTTAGTTTGTTTCCACAGGGCAAGGAGGAAGAAGGTTGTGCTATTTCTACAGAAAACAAAATGGAGAGAAGAGAGGGTGGTCGAGACATTTATTGCTGGGTTTATATATACATGCAGATGCACAGAGATGGGGGTTGTACTTGGCCAATAATTTCAACGCATAGCCTTAAGCTAAGGAGGGGGAGTTAATGGGGTTAGAGGGTAGGTTTTGCAGGGGGAGTCGTGCATGCAAGGAGAAGGGAAGAGAACGGGGAAAATACAAGGGAAAGGATAAAAAATAAAAAATGAAAAAAGGGAGATGGTGTGGGTTTAGATTTAGGTTTAGGTTATAAATAATTTATGTTAAGGTATTAGGATAAATTAATTAAACAATCATTTGGGATTAGGTTTAGGTTAGAAAAGACATTAATAATCCGAAATAAAAATTAGGGTTATGCTAAGATTTATGATTAGGGAGTTAGGGTAAGATAGAAAAATAAATTTTCCGCGGTTAGAATTAGTTTATTATATTAATTATTCAAGATTAGGATTAGCTAAAATTTAGGACATTATAGAGGAGTTGAGGCAAGGTAGGCTCGTGTTAGGTTGATATAGGTGAGCTAGGAAGAGTCAAGTCGGGCAGGGTAGGCCTTGAAGAGTCAAGTCAAGCTGGACTCACTCGAGGCAGGCAGGCCCAGATGGAGTCAAGTCGAGTCGAGTGTTAGGAGTTAAAGAGGGGTGAATTAGTGCTAAGTTAGATCTAGGTGAGTTAGGAAGAGTCAGAATTGGCAAGGTAGGCCTTGAAGAGTCAAAACATAGCAAGCTCGGTTGGGGCAAGCTAGTCCGAGCAAAGTCTAGTCGAAGAAGGATGGATTTGGATGGAGTCAACTCAACAATATAGAATAAATTCATCTAGAATCTAGTTGAGATAAAATTTTAGAGGTGGTAATTTTGATATAATAAAAGTAATGGTGTCCAACTTATGATAATCCATGAACTAACAAATACTAATCCACTTTAAATCCTTATAAAATACTAACCCATAAGTCTATTTTTATAAATTGGATTATATAAACTATAACTTACTTATTTCATTAAACACCCTGGTACAAGGTGCGATTTTTTAAGAAGAAAATGAAGCGCTTCCTAAAAGTTTAGAAAACGTAGATATTTTGAGCAATTAAAACAAGCACCAGAAGACCTTGTAAATACACATTTTATGAAATATATAATTTACGAGTAGCCGTTTGGCGAAGAAAGTAAACATAACCAGGAGAAACTAAATTACAATCAGAATATGGACAAGATAAGCATTATTTGCTCTACACTTCAAGTTTCTTTCATTCGCAAAGCATAAGGCCATTGGCCACAAAAAGGAGCTAGTAGTATTATCAATACCTCCACGTCGCATCAAAAGCTACATTTGTCATATTTCAGAGAAAACTTACCACTCCTAAGGAGATTAAGAAATAGTTAGCCCCCACAAAGAGGTACAACCGTACAACTACAAATCACCGCCGTCATCGTCCGTGTCCATGTCAAAATCCCTCACCTTCACATCTGCATCTTCTCCGTACTGTATGCAGTTATCAATCTGTGACAATACATACTGAATGCTGCTCTCCTTTCTCAAGTCAAGAGGAGTGAAACCAACCATGCCATATTCATCTACCAACTCGATCAAAGCTTTGTTTAACTTCTGAAACTGAGGAGCCATGTGACGATTCAACTCTGATAGTAACGCTGTAGGTTCTGGATTCAAGTAATCTTCCAGGTCCCTCTTGCTCTTCACGAGGTCCATTTTAGACAAAACATTGACATGGGGCACATCGAGCTGAACCATTGCAGAAAGAGATGACATGCAACCACTGATAAACTTCGTAACATCGGTCATAAACTGTGAGTCAAGCAAGTATACGGCACAAACATTGAAATTTTTACGCCTCAGATGCTCCACAAAGTTCCTAAAGACTGGCATATGGGAATACAGTTCAATTTGGCCAGGACAATCAAATACTAAATAGTCATCATCCAAGTAATTGTCCAACTCTTCAGTAAGCCAGTCATCCAAGTTTTGTTCGAGATGCTCCATGCAGTAAACTAGACCCCCGTTTGGACCTAGACCAAGTTCTTCCATGACATCATCCACAGAAATAAGATCCCGAATATCCATAGCTACATCATAGTCAAATTTCTCCGCAGCTGGGTCTAAGTTCACGATGTGAATTGTCCTCCGCATGGTTTGACAATGTTGGTACAAACTAGCACAGTAAGTAGACTTCCCACTTCCTGCAGGACCAATGACTAGCTGTGCATATCCCATGGTCACTCGTCAAAGATCTGCAAAAGGATAACACGTCATAATGCTCGAAAAGCAAATTTGGTGCACTTTAGATGAGAAAATGGAACAAACAAGAGAAGCAACTCTCTGACACCAATAATATTAATCTTATGCTTGCATCATCAATGCTAGAGTTGAGATCTGGGAAATGTACAAATTGAACGTGCAAGCTTTATACAACAGTGACTCTATTTGCACAACTGAAACTATCCAACACAACAACAATATGGTATATTCATAATTAATGGAAGCTCACAAGTAATCATTCATCAAGCTAACGTGCAGTCGGATTAAAATCAAATTTTTGAATTCCCCCCTAGTTACATATATCCTGCATAAACAAGAGGCTTCCATACAATGTATGCAAGGAATAGGAAAGGGGGGATGTCAAGAAGAGGAGGGAGAACATAGATGACAAAATACTAACAAGTACCACATCCAGATTACTTCAACTCTTCATGATGGTTGAACCAGAATTTGGATACAGTGTCCCATTTAATATAATATACAAGCATATTATACACACAAATCAGCAATAAAAACTTAAAATCAATCTAAAAATAAATAAGACTTTTAAAAATTGCAGTATTCTACAAAGCATGCCTCATATCAAATACATCTTTCATTATAGATGTCGTTACCCAGAAGCACATGCTGATCACAAATTCAACTATGCAAATTTTTTTGTTTTTAAATTTAGCGATAAAGAAGGCCTCTTCAAAATCCCCTGCAGCAATCTAAGATCAATTATTGATATCAATCCATCAACAATCGCACAACCACTGGCCTTTCTGAATTTTACCACAGCGGAGTTGTGAACTTCGGCTACAGCAGATTAACCATAATAACTGGAAATTAACAGCAACAGCAGCAAAACAAAACCCCCAACAATAGCAAATTAAGTACATATAACCAAAGAATAACAAATAAATCAAAAGAAACAAATATAATTATATACCAAAGTAATATGAAACCATGAGGTGCTGGAACTGCTAGAACCAAAATTCACAATCTAACAAGTAAAAACTTGTCATTTCTATCTTATGTTCTGTTTAGGTGCCCAACCAGATCATGTATGCCACTACATATGCAGAGCATAGTTTTCTTCTATACCCTATTACCTTATAGCTAATAGTAGCAGTAGTAACACAATCATATATGGTAGCAAAGTGAGTGCTTGATTCCTATGTTCACCCATCTGTCTGGTGCCTTGGCGTATTAGCTTCAGCAAAAAAGCTGTTTGTAGCCATCTAAATGCATGCTTTTGACTTAATGTTGCAATGTGTAAATAAAAAAGGCACAACTCTTTACTGAGGTTTACATACAAAGTGATCAATTTCAAACATAAGAGCAGTAACAAAAATCATAATCCTGACCGCTTATTGAGTTGATAAATGAAAGTTGAACAAAAATAATATATCTAAATATTGTGCAATATATAGTATCTTTAATTGTCTGGGATTTTTTGTATTTTCTAAATACTGCTAAGCAAGCAAGCATGGCTGTAGTAGCAGATGAACATATGGCTAAACATACAGACAAAATCAGAAGAGTGAGGGATAGGCAGCAGATTGGGTTGGAAGAAGATAAGAACAGAGATGACAGTATGCTTCCCAACAAAACCTAACCTCACAAAAATTTCATCAATAAGCAACAACATATTCAAGTCAGACAAAAAACTGTCTACCCATAGTGTAAGACAGCACAGATGATGATCTAGCCGCGATCAATCCCAACTCAAGCTGGGCATCTCCCACCTTATTTCCCCTACAATCAAAAGTGTCTGACCAGAACCATGTATAAACCTAGCATGCCTATGATTTCCAACAAAGATGCTGAGGTTAAACGTGATGTTCATTCCTAATTTAACTGCAGAAAACATGGCTTTTGGCGCCATGCCTAAGGTAGTGGATATGATTTCTGTCTTATAAGTTTTTTGGGCTTGAACACAGTGAGAGCTGGAATCAGAAGGGTTATGGATTGAGCCAACATGAAAAGGTGGATAATGAGGTATAAAATAATCAAGTCAATAATTAATGTAGAATAACAAGATAACAATACCGAATTACTATGAAACCAGGAGGCTGCCGGAGCTCTTGTAGCCCAAATTCACAATCTAAAATCATTATTGATTTTAATGCATCCATAATCCACTACCACCCAAGCCATTTTCAGATATACAAAAACGCAAAAACCCCAAAATACTTGTAACTCCCTTCACTTTCACTGGTTTACAAAACTTGCAGAATTTTATTAATAGCATGTTACAAACTAGTGGTTTGAATGATGGAGCGCATCAACTGAATCCCTGAAGACCCTGTCACTTTAGATATGGATAGATATTCAATTATTAACCAGATGAAGGAAAAGAGTGGCCATACATTAAAAAGAAACCCTAATAAACGAAACAATCCAAAAATTTCAGGAAAGACTTAATCCCAAACTCATACTCCAATTTATTTCATTTCAACCCAAACACAAAAATTACATTTGGTAGCTAGAATCAGTGGCCGTGCCAAGAATTGAACGCCATGGTGTCACCATATCGATCAATATTGTCCTAACACTGCAATTAATCAAATTAGTCTCGTCTAGCATTTAATCAACTTATGAAAATTATTATTAACTAAGAATATTTGTATTACACATATTTCATTGCAGGTCAATATAGGAGGATAGGGTCGAGACATAAGACCAAAATGTACCGACCAAAGCAAAGCATTTCCTTCAACCCAAACCATAAAAAAAAATGGAGATGGAGGTACCTACAGAAGAACGCAATCCAGCCAAAACCAAAGGTCATTCGACGCACAGATAAACAAACAGCACAAAAACCAAAGAGATCACACCCAAGATTCTAAACATAAAGACAAAACCTGTTCTAACCACCCAACTATTAACTACTCAAGCCATATCCAGTAGATAGCAAACAAAATCAGACCAGGAAAGAAAACTAATCAACTAGGGTTTTTATTTAAAACTAATAACTCATTCATTATATTAAATTACTATTTAACAATTAAATCGAATAGTCAGTCAAACAAATAGATCCGTTATCCACACTAAATTGACTAAAGAAATTAAGAATAACTATTACGTCTTAAATTTGGTTTCCAGCCAAATTGGATTTCGGTGGCTAGCGGCGTTCACGGTCTTCGCTCAAACTCCGACGAACGCACGGCGGGAAGTGGCTGAGCGCAGGGAAGGCACACGACGAGTTCGAGCAACAGCGATCAGTCGAGGGAGCCAGGAACTGAGGCGGATTGAGTCGAGAAGAGGGTTCGAGCAGCAAAAGAAACCAAGAATTGAGGCGGGCTGTGGCTTTTTTTATTTTGTGGCTTATTTGAGGGAGGGGGTGAGAGATGTGGCAATCGGGTCGGGTTCGGGTTGGGTCACTAATGGGTCGGGTCATTTGATTGTTGTGGGTCGGGTCAATTTGTCGGGTCGGGTCGGGTCATTTCGAGTTAATTTTCGGGTCGGGTTGGGTCCGCCTATTCGGATTAAGAAAATTCGGATTCGGATAATTTCGGGTTAACTTAACTGGTAGGGTCGGGTTAGTTTCGGGTTATTTTATAATTCATGTGAGTAGGTGGCTTCGGCCAGTTCAGGTCATTTCATATTTTCATGTAATAATATAATATGACGGGTTTGTTATGTCCGAGTTGTTTTGAGTTAAGTTGATAAGTGGGGTCATTTCATACAATTTGACGGGTTGAATTCAATTAATTACGGGTTAACTTAATGGGTCGAGTTTTGACGGGTTTACTCATATTCGAGTCTAAGTAATTATCATTTCATAAATCATAAATATTAAAGACAGACAACCATAAGATTAATATTGCAGATAAAAGAATTAAAAATATTAAATGCGCTTTATTTTCACAAATAAATAGTAAAGATGTTTATAAATTTTAATAATAAAAAATATTGCGCTTTGAATCAAACAAAGATATTTATCATTGATTATAATTTATTTGATAACTTAAAATATTTAATTACTTAAAAAAAGATAATTTTATAAAATAAAGATGATCAAAACAAGACTATACAATATATAATTATCATTTATTACATTGTATATATTAGATACAATAATAAGATTACTAGTAAAGATAAATGAAATAAGAATATTATATGTGTTTTATTTTTACAAAGATAAATAATAAAGATATTTATAAGTTTTAATAGTATTATATTTGATTGCTTTAAACATTTATAAATTTTACAAGTAAAGATATTAGATGTTTATCATATATTATATTTAATTAATTAGTTAAAATATTTGATTACTTAAAAAAATATAATTTTATAAAATAAAGGTGAGTATAACAAGAATAAACAATGTATAATTATCATTTATTATATTGTAAATATTAGATACAATCATAAGATTATTAGTAAAGATAAATGAAATAAGAGTATTATATGTGTTTTATTTTTACAAAGGTAAATAATAAATATATTTATAAGTTTTAATAGTATTATATTTGATTGCTTTAAACATTTATAAATTTTACGAGTAAAAATATTAGATGCATGTTTATCATATATTATATTTAATTGATTACTTAAAATATTTGATTACTTAAAAAAGATAATTTTATAAAATAAAGGCGAGCATAACAAGAATATATAATGTATAATTATCATTTATTACATTATAAATATTAGATACAATACAATCATAAGATCACTAGTAAAGATAAATGAAATAAGAATATTATATGTGTTTTATTTTTACAAAGGTAAATAATAAAGATATTTATGAGTTTTAATAGTATTATATTTGATTGCTTTAAACATTTATAAATTT
The DNA here is from genome assembly GCA_039764185.1 of Tamarix austromongolica. Classification (NCBI taxonomy): domain Eukaryota; kingdom Viridiplantae; phylum Streptophyta; class Magnoliopsida; order Caryophyllales; family Tamaricaceae; genus Tamarix; species Tamarix austromongolica. Next base: position 15,957,992 of record CM077819.1, read on the forward strand.
TAAAAGTAAAAATATTAGATGTTTATAATATATTATATTTAATTAATTAGTTAAAATATTTGATTACTTAAAAAATATAATTTTATACAATAAAGTTGAGCATAACAAGAATATACAATGTATAATTATCATTTATTACATTGTAAATATTAGATAAAATACAATTATAAGATCACTAGTAAAGATAAATGAAATAAGAGTATTATATGTGTTTTAATTTTACAAAGGTAAATAATTTATAAAATAAAGGTGAGTATAATAATACTATAAAATATATAATTATCATTTATTATATTGTATATCTTAGATACAATCATAAGATTACCAATAAAGATAAATGAAATAATAATATTATATGTGTTTTTTTTATAAAAAGGTAAATAACTTATAAAATAAAAGTGAGTATAATAATACTATAAAATATATAATTATCATTTATTACATTGTATATCTTAGATACAATCATAATATTACTAGTAAAGATAAATGAAATAATAATATTATATGTATTTTATTTATAAAAAGGTCAATAAAATAATATATATATATATATATATATATATATATATATATATATATATATATTTATAAGTTTTAATAGTATTATATTTGATTACTTTAAATATTTAGAAATTTTGCAAGTAAAAATATTAGATGTTTATCATATATTATATTTATTTAATTACTTAAAATATTTAAAAGTTTCTTCTCATTTTTCTTTTTTACCAGACAATAATTTTAGTTTTTTTTTTTGGGTGAAAGATAATCCAAAAGTTATTTTAATGATTTTATCCATAAAAAATATTTCCGACTTTAAATTTATTTTTTTCGAAAATCGTTAATATTTTTGGGAACTTTTAAATTAAAATGATTTTTGGAGCTTATTTATGAATTTATTTCTGAAATTAATTTTCTCCCGTTTTCGGATTCTTACAAAATGATTTTCATTGAATAACTTTTAGATAAAATCTTTCAATAACAATTTTAGATATTTAATATTTTATTTTGTATTTGTATTTGTTAAAAAAAACTAAGCCGGGTGCCCCTGAGTCCCCCGACCCCCTCTTCCTTTTCCTTTTTCTCTTATTCTCTTTCCCGACTCCCCTGCCCTCTGCACCAGAACCTAACTGCAGCCCCAGCAATCCCCAGCCGCCTCCTTGTCCCTGCTCCTCCAGCGACGACCGAAGGCCACCACCGTTGACGCCAAAAGCACCAACAACCACCCATAGCAGCGATGCACAGCAACCGAAAAAGCCAGCAGCAACCGCGCGCTGCAGCAGCGACGAGCAGCAACGCAAGCTGCGCCGCCATCGTCCAGCCACGGCGAGTGTCGCTGAATGCCGGCGAGCAACCCTTTCCCTCCGGCCTTCCCTTTTTCAGAATTGTTGAATTTCATTTGATATAAATTTCTGAAAACCCTAACATTGATTTGATTAATTGAGTATGAATTAGCTTATGATAAGCTAAATTGATTGTTTGGTTATATATATATATATATGTGTTGTAAGATTGATTTGGATGGGTTAATTGTATGGTTTATGTTGGAAATCTAGAAAATTGAATTTTTGGTCGGGTTAGGCCCGAATATTTTGGATTCGCCCGATTTGGTAATTTTGGATAATTTGATTCTACAATACGTTGTATGGTCCTGACTTCTGTCTTGAGTATATTTGATATTTGCTGTTGGAGATGAAATCGCAATCTATAGATGGATGGATATTTATGGTACTGCATGGTTATAAGTTTTGCTTTTTATAAAACTTTGCAGATATATATTGGTAAACCATAATGATATGAGTGGATTCAAAGTTTTAGATTCTTTTATCTGATTATGAAGGAGGAGGTGCAGGTTTCCTATACTCCCTCGCAATTGATTCGTTAGATTACCTAATGGAAATAGAAAAGCCACCGAGCAATCTATAGATGGATGTATAGTCTTATTTATATTCTGATACCAGCAAATAAAGTTTTGATTGTGGTACTCATCATTTGATGGAAGCTAGAGATGTTTGGTGGATTGCTGTTTCCCCTTTTCTTCTATTTGTATCCAGCAGAATAATGTTGAACATGTTCTGTCATCAGTTCTTCTGGGATAAACGTGGCAATGAGTTAACCTTTTTTCTTCTGTTACCATATTCATCCATCAACCGTGGTGCAATATTTTGTGACGGTTCTTTTGTCAGCGATTATGCCTTCAAATTAGTCACGGTTGATGGCAGAATAGAGAATGATATTGTGCTCTCTCTCCACAAAATTTCTTGTCTCTTGATGCAAGAATAATACGGCGGAACATTTCTCTTATGGCAACGTGGACATCCATATTCAATCCCTGTTATTCATCTTTTTGTTGTTTCAAAAATTGCATAGACTTTCAACTCTACATCTGTTGGTTTTCTGTCATTGGGAAAGCAATAATCATTCTTACAATTTCCTATTTATGTGGATCCTTTAGATCCTATAGTGTTATCTAAGGGTCATGAGTCTGCCCAGAACCACTTGAGTTTTAAGAATAATCCAAAGGCAACTGTTTTCTTTTTTCCCATTTTTTCACTGGTGGTAACTGATGCCTTGAAATGAAACTTTGTCTACAATACGCAAGGGGACGGCCAAGAAATGGTCGGTAATTTTTCCCGCAGCTTCTAATTGAGTGCCGATTATCCTATAAGTATCTAATCACGCAAATTAAATCATGAGCTCCGGCAATCCTGATACTGCCAAAAATAAATTTAAGTATTTTATTATTTGTTGTTTTTAAAATATTCATCAAAAGTTGGATGTTGTAGATTTTTTCTTATTCAAATTGACATTGTATATAATTATTTAATACCAAACAATAATTTATTTATGTATACAGGTACAGCTACGCAAGGCTAAAAGGATATGGACGACAAACAAATTAGGACACCTCAAGAAGAGGAAATATATACCTATGATTTCACATCTAGCAAATGTATTTTTTTTATATGATATTAGTAATTATCATTGCTTGTGGATTGACAATAAACATCTTCAATTTTAATAATGCGTTTATAGTTATTGCTTGTTGGTTTACACATTATTTAAAATTATAACTTGACATAGATTCTTTTTATGTTTTAAAATTATAGCCATTGATCTTGAAGAAGAAGAATATGAATTAGATAATCAAGTTCCAGCTACAACTTCAAATCTAGCTATAAATGAAGCTCCAATACACATACATGATGATGCTGAATTACCAGTTGCAAAAGTTCTCGGCAAACGGAAGAGATACTCTAAGGTTTGGGACAATTTTGATCTATTTAAAGATGAAGAGGGAAGACGACAAGCTCTATGTAAGTACCGTAAAAAATCAAAGTATATGAGTGAAGCTAGATATGGTACTTCTAATGCCTTAAGACACCTACAAGTATGTGAAGCATACAAAAAATGACTCCACCAGATACCTTCACATCTAAATCTAGTGAGATTTCATTTGATCCAAAAGTTTATCGTAAGATGTTGGCTGAGGTAATTTTAAGGCATGGGTATTCATTTTCGTATGTTGAACATTTGGGAGTTAGAAAACTTCATCAGTATCTTAATCACTAAGTCAAATATGTGTCTAGAAATACTATTAAGAAAGTTTGCCTAGAAAAGCATGTTGATTTAAAAATTAAACTCAAACACACTATTGGGGCTATTTCTAGCAAGGTATGTTTGACTTGTGATATATGGACAACTTGCACATCTCGTGGGTATCTAACTCTCACAGCTCATTATGTGGATGATGATTGGAAGTTAAATTCTAAAGTGTTGAGTTTTTGCCATTGTCCTCCTCCCCACACCGGTCTTGAAATCTATAACTTGTTATATTTATTACTTAAAGAGTGGAGTATTGAGAAGAAGATATTCACTATTGCGGTGGATAATGCATCTAATATGGACAACATGATTAGTCACTTGAAACCCACTTTGCTTCAAAATTTGGTATGTGATGGAAAATACTTCCACGTCAAATGTTCGGCTCATATCCTTAATTTGATAGTCAGGGAAGGGTTGAAAAATATTGAAGGATGTGTGCTCAAAATTAGAGAGAATGTGAAGTATATAGATGCTTCGGAAGGAAGGATAATCCAGTTTTATGAATGTGCTGCAAAATTGAATATATCAATTTTTGGGAAGTTGTGGCTAGATGTTGCTACAAGATGGAATTCTACATATCTTATGCTTCATAGAGCATTAGATTATCACCGTGTTTTGGATTTCTTTGGTACTATTGAAGCTAGTTACAAGTTTAAAATTTTGCCGAATGAGTGGAGCAAAGTAGAAAAGATTTGCGAGTTATTGGAACCTTTCTATGAAATTACCTGTTTATTTTCTGGATCTGAATATCCTACTGCCAACTTGTATTTTCTTAATGTTTGGAGGATTCAACTGAGATTGGAGAAGGAAATGGGATGTGATGATAATGATATCAGCAGAATGGGACTACAAATGATGCAAAAATTTGAAAAGTATTGGGCGCACTACAGTATCATTCTTGCTTTTGCTGTAATTTTGGATACACGTTATAAGTTTGACTTTGTGAAGTTTGCCTTAGTCAAACTACATGGTAATGAGAAGGGTACAAAGTTCGCTAATGATATATATGTCGAATTTGTCGAGCTATACAAACACTATGAATATCATTGTCCTAATGCTCCAAATTCATTTGACGAAGGAACATCTATTAATAGAGAAGTGAACAGAGGAACTGATGAAATGGAGGTAAATCGAGCTATATCTCACTAAATATTTTTTTATTACATGTTTAATTTTGTTATTACTAATTTCTGTTTACATCAAGTCTAATTATTGTTTTTTCCTTTATTTAAAATTTAAGATTTTGATGCTTCTAATTCTGTTGGAAGTAGAGGCAAAAGCTGTAAAAGTGAATTTGAGATGTACATCGAAAGTCAGCGGTTGGATCGTAAAATTTCACTTGATATGCTCCAATTTTGGAAAAATAATTCTAAGACTTCTCCAATTATTTCTTCTATGGCTAAAGATATCCTTGCCATTCCTATTACTACCGTTGCATCTGAGTCAACATTTAGCATGGGCGGTAGAATTTTAAATAAGTGGAGGAGCTCGTTGTTGTCGAAAAATGTTGATGTGTTGGTAACTACTCGTAATTGGTTATACGGATATGATGGTAATAACATTAGTTGTTATGAATTTGTATTTTTTTATTTGGTATTTTTTTTTATCAATGAATTTTAAAGATAATAATGTAATATTTTTTTTTGGAATTTACAGAAATAGAAGAAGAAGAAGGAACTTCTGTGGAGCCATCAAATTCAACGAGTAACACTAATGAAATGGATTAAGGAGCTTCAAAAATAACGGTTAAAGTTTTAGACGTTTTTGCTTGTAAACATGGGTAATTATTATCTTTTAAAGGCAAGGAATTTAATTTTTATTCAATCATGTCATTTGTTCCATATGTTGTAGATTTATCATACTTGGATAATTTTTATGTTGTTGGCCAACTACTATCTATTGGTGTTCTTTTATTACTGTTATAGGCGTTGTGTTAAAATTTATAAGTGGCATATTCTGATATTGGTGCTCTTATTTTGGATCTTTTAACTTTTTAAAGTTATTGTTGGGTTGATGAGTCTCTTGATCAAAAGTTTGACTCCTTTTCCAGAACTAAATTTATGTGGAAAGCCGATAAAGAAGTCGTACTTAATCTCTCCTACTCTTTTAGCCGGCATAATAAGATTTCACCGGCTATAGCTATTGTTCCTAAAACAGATCATGTTTCATATACTTCATCCAAATGGCAATGAGTTACGAGCCACATTTGAATTATTTATAACGGGTCCATTTAGATTTTTCGGTTCTCGATTAGGTATAAGCTATACCTATATACACACACACACACTCTGGCTAGTTTTCATCCTTCTTGTAATCCTTTTTGGACTTATAATTTATTTCTGTACTTTTATTTCTATTCATATCCCTCATGCATATTAACAATCTTAATTGCATTTTTAGTTATGAATAAACTAAATTTTATTTTTAAAGTCTCAAGAGATCAAAATATAGTATTAAGTTACACAGATATAAACTTTACCAATACTTTAATTAAAAAAAACTAACAAAATAGTTCGACCAGTTTAATATTTATTTGGAGCATCTTGTGTAAAAAAATATATTCTAATTTCAAATTCAGGGACTTTAAATTTAGAATTGTGGTTATGGGGAAAAAAATTTACCCACAAATTCTGTGTGCTTAAAAAATTTCTAATTCTCGATCTATACGTGCGGTACGTGGACCACAAGTGCTACATGACGGATCATTGAAGCTGATTTTTGATACTTTTTAATATATTTTTAGCTCAATTTATACTGTTAGAATATATATATATATATAACACGGTTAATATTAACAGTAAAAAAATTTACCTACAAAAGTATTATTTTTTTATCCAATAATTTTTATATCATTTATTCTATCTTTTTTTTTCATATTCATTTCTCTATATAATTTATCTTATTAATTTCTCTAGTTGTATTTATTTTATTAACGTTATTATATTTATATTTTTATTGTAATATTTTTATTAATTATTATTATTATAGTAAAAAAAACTATAATAAGTTATTTTAAACATAATTTAAATTAAATAATAATTTTATATATTTTCATTAATTATTAATTATTATATATAGATTCATATAAATTAAAAATTAAATAATTTAAAATATAAATAATTAATATTATAATTAATAAAAATAATTGGATATTGTAAATTTAAAATTCATGAACGTAGAAAAATAAATTATATTTAAATTAAATTAATAATATTAAAAGAAAAAATATAACTATAACTTTAAATTTAGGGTTGTAACGTGAGGTACTCTTGATACGGGGTATAGTTATTATTTGTTGGATTTTGTGGGTGATAACTGATAAGTGATAAACTGATAACTAATAAATGACACTATTATGCTCTTCTATTAAGAGCTTCTTCAAATAGGTGGATTAGTAGATGTAATGGAACACGTTTTGAAAATTATTTTATAAGTTTATAACTAGATGTTTGTCTTTTTTATTTTGGTTTTTTAGTTATTAATAATATATCTTATTAGGATATCATTAATAAATAATAATGTCTAGGGTAAAGTTATGAAAAATAAGTACAATTTATAAAATACTATATTTTTAAAAGCTTTAAATGAATAATAAAATATATGTAATTTATTATTATTATTATAATATATGTTGATGTCTGATCAGGTTAATGTTGGGTCAGATCGGGTGATTGTCGGGTCAGGTCAACGTTGGGTCGAGTCGGCTCCGGGTCGGGTCAATTACGGGTCGGGTTCGGGTTGGGTCAACTTTTGCCAGCTCTAGGGGTGACCCAAGTACGGGCAACAATTGGGTCGGGTTATTCTCGGATCAAGTTATTTGTAAGTTATTTTTTTATAGGTTAATTGTAAGCCAGATTGAGTCATTTCAAATTTCGATTATTTTAGATTTGATTTATTGTTCAGATTGGGTTTGGATTCTTGTAGATTCAAATTATATCGAATTAATTTATCGGGTCGAGTTCGAGTTGATATAATTTGGTTTTGAATCGGGTTGGGTTTGGATTACTTTGGATTAACTTGTTGAATCGAGTCTAGAGATGTAAAAGGGGCAAATTTTATCCAAAATCCGATGAGTATTATCCGTCAGATGCTTAAACGTATATGAATGATGGAAAAAAAAAGTATCCGTCGAGTTCAGATACGGATATGGGTATAGGATATCTATATTCATATTCATATCCGTACCCATTTACCAGATATATAATAACCCTTTTATCCTTAATTTAAGATAAATACAGTATGAATTAAGGTTAAAATTGTCATTTGGTTTGACTCTAAATAGGTTTATTCGTCAGGTAATGGATTTATTCGCTAGATAATATCTGTTAACGAGTAAATAAATTATCCGTCAAGTAACAAATATGGATATGGATGTGTTAGTGAATACACGTTCAGAATATGGATACAAATTTGGGAACATATTTTCTTTTTGGGTATGGTCGTATGGGTACAAGTATTAACGTACTTGCCTTGAACCCGCTTCGTTTACATCCCTATTGGGTAAGGTTTGGACCGAGCAACCTCGTATTCGGGTGATTTCGTGTTTGAGTTAATTTGGTTTATCAGGTTTGGATCAACTTGACGAATCAGTTCTTTTTAGATTTTAATGGGTCAGGTTAGGTTTGGGTTGAGCTAATCCTAGATAGAATTAATTCGGATTTTGGTCAAATTGGGCATGGACCACCAAAATTAATCTAACTCATTAACCTTGTAGAAAATAATTAAGTTTAACTTCATGTAAGCATGTGATTAATAATGTGTTATTAGTTGTTATTTATTTATTATTATGATTTTTTAATATTGTGTGTTTTACGTAAAAAAAATTGTAAAATTAGAATATTATTGGTGAATAAATAAGTTCATAATAAAAGTAAGAAAAATAAGTAAAATATAAATAATAATATAATTTTTAAAACGTTAACTAAATAATAAGACATGTTTATTTTTATTTTTTTATAATTGGTTAATATTGAATTCGGTTTTATTGAGTCAGATCGAATTGATAGCAGATTACGGATTGGGATAAGGTCGAGTCACTTATATTTAAGTCAACATTAGGTTGGATTAGGTTCAGGTCATATTGATAAAATTATCGGATTATGTAGGGTCGGGTTTTGTGTGGGTCAGGTCAGGTCGAACGAGTTGAATCGACTTTTGTCATCTCTAGACTTAGGGCATGCTAGCTTCGTCCTATTTTTAATAATCTCATCGAAATGTATTATTATTATTAAGAATAAAATTACTAATATTATCACTGATAGTAAATAAATTAGTGCATAGTTGTATATATCGTCCGAGTGTTATGATGTAAGTGAGTTACCAAAATAAATTTTTAGATATATTGTTTACCATACATTTTTTAAATATTGATAATTCAATGTATATAAAAAATATTTCATAAGACATCAATTCTATCAAATCACTAAAATTATAACTAGCTCTCAGCCTTATTATTTTTTAGGATATTTTGGTTGTTTTATTTTTTTTGTCAAACATGTTGTCATATATGTAGTAGTATGTAGAAGTTTGTGTGTGAATTTGGTGCAAATATAAGCAAGGTGATTTTTGGCCTAATTAGTGCATATTTCAAACTTAAAGGTAAATTTATCTTTTTATCTAGATTTTGTAAAAACTGTATGTTTATTTGACTTTTACTTCAAGATTAATTTATAATATGTTAAAGTTTGTATTTGTTAATATTTAATTATGTTTTTACAAGTTGGTGGTGTTTTAAGGTATTTTATGAATATGTTTGCAAATGTACTTCAAATTTAAAAATTTAGGTTCCAAGAGTGCTATTTGAGGTAAAAATGAATTAAGTTTTATAGGTGAAATATTTGGGATGATTATGATTAATTAAAGTTAGGATTTTACAATAAAATTAACATAAAATGAACATAGAACACCGTGGGTGTAAAGTTTAATATGAAGTGTTTGAGTGTTGTATTGAGTTCTTAAGTTAATGCACTTAATTGTCATTTTATGACATAAATGAAAAAATAAGGATATTCCAAAGCTTATGATGCTCTTCATCAAAGCGGCGAGGAGATGAATTGGTGGCAAATTATATGGAACCCATTATCTTTACCAAGGCAACCGTTTCATTTATGGCTTATAATTTAAAATATACACTTTACTACAGATAAAATGGGATATAATCGAGACCTTAAGTGTGTGTTATGTGAGGACAAACAAGAGAACGTGTTACACTTACATTTTGAGTGCTCTTATGCAACGATTGTTTAGCTTAAGATACTTGAGGGAATTGGTTGTACACACTGCCCAATAAAACTAACTTGAGTGATGAATTGGATGCAATGAGGAGGACTTGAACAAAATATAAAACAATTTTTGTATGTTGCCTTCTAGCCATGGTAATGTATTCCTTGTGGAAGGAGAGGAACCAGTGAATCTTTCATCAAAAGGGACAATTACCAAGTGTGATGATTCGTAATATAGTTAAGGATACGGCTAATAGGGTAGAGAGTACATTCCCATGTAAGGATTTTGATAAGCTAGCTACGTTTGCTGACAGGCTAAGAAGTAGCCTTTAAGCTCTTTTGGAGTTTTCTTGGTAGTTGTAATTTCATGCTTATTTGATAGTAATATATATACATTACTTATAAACAAAGTAGGGTTATTTGGGAGCTATTTGGTTTTTTCACCCTTGTTATAAACTTATTAATTACTGTTTGGTTTTAAGATAATATAAAGGGTTTCCTAAATGTAATTATGAGTTGGATTGGTGTAATTTAATATTTGGACTAGGATTTCATGAGGCATTTAATTGTTATATTTTATTTGTTATTTTATGCATGACATGTTCCATTTAATTAACCTTAGTGTAATTCTAATCCTACATTTGTCGTGCAATTGTTGTTGTGATTAATATGTTATAAGTAACCAATGTTGTGAAGTGTTTTAATTAGATTCTATGAGTGGTTATAATTATCCCAAAATGTTACAAGTCTTAAATTGGATCTGGTTCCTTAAAGTGGATCATAATGATAAGTGGAACTCAATGGCAAGTGTGTATTGATGGCAAGTAATCGGTGGCATTTTAAGTGAAGAGGTTAAGTTTGTGGTATTATGTTAAGTGATAGGTGGGATTATCATGCCTAAACAAAACATTAATAATTAAAGTGAAAAATAATATAATTTGAGAGTAAAAAAGTCTATCATGATTAGTGATCTGGTTCTCTCAGGACCGGAGTAACTCTGAGTCTACTTTATATGAATCCGACTGCTGACTAATAGTGAGTACACATACTTAAAAATTAGGTGTCTATTTATGAGTTACGAATCATTTTACTTTGAATAGTGTGTTACGCCCTTCCATGGGATTACATTGGACTATTCTACCTGAGATAATAGTGGGATTCATGTTCTCAATGTGAATAAGGAACCAATAATACATAATTACTAAGTAAATATTTTAATACGGCCTTTCCATTGAGATTTGTCTTGATTATTGCATGTATGATTGTTTAACTGTGTTATCATATGAATGATTGTATATTGTTTATATTATATGCATGATTATAGGTGTTATGTTATGCCTTTTATGTTATCACTACTTATTCAAACAAGCAGACATTACTTGTTATTTCACAAATGTGTGTTAACATTGATGTTTTACATGTGATGTCTACGGTGAGTGTTATAAATAGTTTAGGTATAATATCCCACTTTTTAAAACTACATTTGATAATATAAAGACGATAAAATCATTTTATTTAATTATTTATTACATCATTTGATAAAACGCAAACCCCAGTTATGTTTTAGAAACATTTTGTTCAATTATTTGTGACTTCACCCACAACTTTGTTTAATGAGACTTTCTTAGCCATCTTTGGTCATATATCGTTTCCTATATCATTCTAGATTGATTATATTAGGATTCATTGGTTTTTTTGAATCTTCTAGCCATTATAAAAAATAATAAGCAGAGGTTTTGATAAAAACATACAATTTTTGTCTCAGATAGACTTTATCACATTTATCGAAATAATCTTTTAATTATCTAAAATTTATGAAACTCTTAACATTACTGTACCGTGGTATTCTAAGGTTAAAATGAATTACAAATAATTTATTTTTATTTTTATTATTTTATAGGTAAAATTATCATTTTCAGTTAGATTATGCTATCAAAACTTAGCTTTTTGTACACCAATCTTACCACTTTTTTATGATATAGTGATAGCCATTCAGTTATGTCCTATATCTAATCATAGCCTTCCAATTTTAAGCCATAAGTTGTGCCGCAACTCTCACTTCACTCATGTTTCTTGTAACAACACACTTCTTCACTTTAATCATTAGAGTCCAAGAGAATATGCCAAGCTAGGCCACCTTAATATTCCTCCCCATCCCCCGTACAAAGCATTCATTCACCTCCCCTTGAATGATTTGTTGCCCAAGTTTCATTGGTTCCTTTGTGCTACCTTAGCCATGATCCCCATCACAATCAATGAAGCTAATGATCATAACTCACATGACACTACAGTGGAAACATGTTTTAATAATAGGACATTAATAACAATGGTGTTCAAACCACTTTCATAAGTGTGAAGTGATTTAATAACAACTTTAAGAAAAAATTGCTGTTAAAACTAGTTTTGATAACGATTTGAGGGATAATTGTTATCAAAAGTCCGCTTCTTTTTTTCTCATTTCTTCATTCTAATGAAAGCCTCTTTCCCTTTATCTTTCATTCTCCTGTAACTAAAAATTTTCCTCCACTCTCCCTCTAACACCCCCAAATTTTTGAACTGAATTTTTTTATTTAAATAGGTAATTATGGAAGCTAAACAACAAAAGCGTGGGATATTACTGCCACACTTGGTACAAGTTTAGCTTCCTCTACCATTCTCATACCAAGTGTTAAAGCTAAAAATATTATTCCACTTAAATTAATAACACAATGATAAGATTCAGAGTAGAGGGAAATAAAATAAATGAACATCATTCCAAATAAATCAAACTATCAATGATTATAAAAAAATCAATGAATAAATTTGTAAGAATATGAGAGTACAAAATTATCCAGATCAAAAGATACTGGGTAAAACACCGGACAGCCCTACTTTCAACCCAAGCACTAGTCTCCAATTGATCTCACATGCTAACCTGCAAAGGACACTGCCAATTAAATAGGTAGGAGTCCATGAAAAAGAACCCTTCAGTACAATGGTACTGAGTAACCCATTATACAAAAATAATATGAAAAGACAACATGGAACACATAATGGGAATCGCAACAATACATGGTATAGACATTGAAATAGTCATAAGATAATAGAAATATAATAATTATATCAGATATACAATAGCAACAAAGATATATATTGCTCATACTCTTTCATATATAAAATAATAAAATTTACCAACCAAGCATCACAACAACCATAGCCATCACAATATACCTCATATCTCAATATCAAATCGTTAATATTCATAATACCACTAGAAGAGCTCAAAGTCATAATACCAATAAAATTCCTAATATTACAAGTAGGGCTCAAATGCTACTACCAGACCACAGGAAGGCACAAAGATTACTACCGAACAACGGGTAGGCAAAAAGGCTATTATCAAATTATAGGTAGGCACAAAGGCAACTACTAACACATAGGTAAGCACAAAGGTTGCTACCAAACAACAGGTATGCACAAATTCTACTATCGAACAACGGGTAGGTACAAATGCTACTACCGAAACTCAAGTAGGCATGGAGGCTACTACTGAAACACAAGCAGGCATGAAGGCTACCACCAACCAATCCAATAAGAATCATTTCCATCCTATAATATTTTTTCCATTTACTCGAGGGGAGATCACATCGAACCCAGAGACACTAAGGTACTCTAGTCATTTTGGCGGACCAAGGCAACAGAGTATCCTTGTAACACCCCCAAAATTCACCATTGGAATTTTTTTTATTAAAAGAATTTATGGAAGCAAAATAATAAAACTATGAATTCTGGGGATATTACTGCCACACTTAGTACCAGACCGGTTCACTTCTACCGTTCCAGTACCAAGTGCTAATGTTGAAGAGGATTATCGTCAAACACGAGCCAATACTTAAAAATGAGAATTCATAAAGAAATTAAATCGTTCACAATACATAATTCAGTGTACGTGTAAACAGGTTTGCAAGTCAAAGGAGTATATAAATAAAGTTCCCAAAGAACATAAAGAACCGTACGATAGACAAAACTAAAATAAAATGATACAGGGTAAAACGAAATGAAAAGGAGAATCCGGTCATGTCGCTATCGGTCCCCAGGCCAAGTCTAGACTCAACTCTCAGCCTCGTCCGATGACTCGTAAGAATCGTAGGCATCAAAGATGTCATCTCTTACCTGCACAAACTCAGGTGGGCCCTCTGCTCGTGGGAATGAGTAGCACCCATGAAATGAGTGGTCAATATGCTACATACTGAGTAAGGGAACCATACAACTAAGGTCAAACATATAAGGCATATAACACAATAAGATCATATAGACCGCACACAACAATACTGATAATGAAGGCCGAATTACAGTTCAGATAACTTATTCTTTAGATCTCTTATCAATGTACTCATTTCACACATACTCTTTATCAATCCATGGGAGTGCGGGAACCCCACTATTATAGTCGATGGACCGGAATATATACAAGGTAGAACGCTCCTCACCACTATTATTAGCTGCGGTCTGGTCTCTAGGGCAAAACGCTCCTGGCTACTATTATTCACTGGTGGACCGGTCTAGCCCCGACTCACATGGTGTTTCACTGTAATTACTTAGTGTCTTTCCCATGTCTTATCATTATTACGTTGGTTTGTTGAGTATGGGAACCCCCACTATTATAGCCGGTGGACCGGAAATCATGTAGGGAAAAACGCTCCTAGCCATTATTATTCGTTGGTGGACCGGTCTCCAGGGTACCCCGACTCTTGGCCACAATTATTCACCGGTGGACCGTTTTGGGCCCGGCTCAACAATCTTCCTCTTTAAATGGTTAGTATCTTATTCGGTAAATAGTTCACCCTTGACATGCATGTCACCAACCTTCTACTTCTATCCTCCTAAGAAGACCCGTCCCAAGTCTTGGGACTTCTGCGCCTCCTATCACACCCCGACATCCATTCTTCCTTCCATTTACTCATAACGAAAACCCAATTCATAGGGGTGTGGTTTATGACCCATCACCTTATGACATCTTAATCCCCTTACTACCACTCTCTAGGGTTTTCCCTTAAAACCCTAATTGGACCTATGTGGCCCAACCTTCCTATAAATTACACTACCATTATTTATTTTATCGCCCAACACCTCATCTCATTTAGATTCATCCTAAAACATATCACTTCCCTCATCGATTACACATGTGACCAAGAAACCCTAGTTGGCCACTCCAAACCCTGTCACCTTTCTTCCTCCACAAGTTACCTCTCTATTTTTCACCTAACATCTCTTATTTCCCATGGCACCCATACTCATCCCTCATATAATAAGTTTCCACTATTATCACATACTCTACTCTTCCTTAATTATTTTTACTTTCACATTTCCCCTCAGATTAGGGTTTCCTTCCAAAACCCTAATCAAGTTCCCTATACACATTTATACCAACCTACGTACTATTTTCTAAAATGACCAAAATACCCCTAAGATATATAATAATAATAATAATAATAATAATAATAATAATAATAATAACAATAATAATGGTGAAACATGTGTTTCTGAAACATCAAATCACTCATCTCCATACTAAACAATAATTAAGGCATATTAAACATTCTCATCATGTTAAATATCACAATATACTTAAATGACCATTTTTTTCCTGGGGCACGTGATAATGATATTTATGTTAAAAATACATCTAAGCATGCACAACCTATCATTTTGGGTATACATGATATATATAATTTATTCCCAGCATTTAACCCATTTCAACATACATTTCATACACATAATAATTCCACAAGTTAACATGATTTATTTTACCAAATCACATACTATCATCATCAAACAAATAACCACAATGTAACGAATATAATTAATAGACAATTTATTCATCAAAATATAAATATGATATCATGCAATGTCTGAATATTTTAGTAGAGTATAAAAGTTAGCTGATTTCTAGCTAAAGCATAATTTTATCGGTAACCTACTAAAAATTATAAGGCCTCGCTAATCAAACTTTTATACCTAAAAATAATATCATGATAATCATATCAGTATGTAATTAATAAAATAACATTTTTTATTCAAAATATTTATTAAATAGTAAATTATGGAAATTGCCCTTACATGAAAATAGGCGTAATTTTTTTAAAAGAAATCCCGTGCTGCTCATACACCGTGCATTTGATGAAGGTGAAAGGCTCAAGGAGGGGAATGTTGGTTGGGTGGAGGTGATGGATGAGGTGGGTGGTGCTAGCAGCGATAACATAATAACCCAAATTTTTATAACCTTAAATTAGAATGCTTAACCTTTTATTCAAAAATTTTAATCTTTAATTATTGATTTAATTATTTTTGTTAACTTATGACTTACAAACCTAGATAAATTATTTAATAAATTAATATAGTTATGTTGATTATTTTATCTTACTCTTTTTATTTAAATCAACCATAAACCCATAATTTTACCAAAATGTATTTTCTTAATTTGATACCCTAAATATTGGATAAATTAATATAATATTATCCTAATAACCCAAATTTAATCTCCTTTTTAATCATAACCCTAAATATATTTTTCTTTTATTTTTCTTCTTTTCCCTTTTCCTTTTTCTTCCTTTTTTTCCTTTTTCCTTTTCTTTTTCTTCCCCCTTCTTTTTCTCTCAGGACAACCCGTCCCCCTTTCTTCTTTTTTTCTCTCCTCCAACGGCCCACCTTTCTTTATTTCTTCTTCATTCTCTTCTCCCTTTTCTTTTCTGTGCGTCCCAACCCAGCCTTTCTTATTTCTTCTGCCTCTTCTCCTGCTCAGGGCGGACTTCTCCCTTTCTTTCTAATGCAGCTCAACCTGCTTTCTTTTTTCCTTCCCCGTCTGCCCCCTGCCAAATGCGCCCTTACCCCCTTCTTCTCCTCTTGCGCTCAACATGTCTATACGCTTCAGTCACCATCTTTCCCTTCCAAAGTAAACATGCATGCAACACCTCCCTCCTCATGACCTTTTCCTTCCTTTTCTAGCCCTACATCCCCCTCTCTCCCCTCTGTCTACACCGGCTAGCCCTATAACCCCAGGTCATCGACCGTGCAATCCCTGTCCCACTTTCCTTTTTCCATGCCACACCCACCTACATGTCGCTCGCCAAAGGTCCCCCTCTCCTCTTCTCCTTATTGTTGTTGTTGCCATTCCCTTTATTCTCTCTGCCCTTGTGATCTGCTCTCTCCCCAACCTTCCTTCCTTTCTTTCTTTCTTCTTCTTCCCTGCCCCTATTTTTCCTTACCTTCACCAACTGTAGCAACATCCATCGCCTCCACCATCAGCCACCACACTTTTCCTTCCTTCCCTCCTCTATCGCCCTGTCTCCTATCTCTTCCTCCCCTGAAATGCTTCATGTCGATCCCTGCCCCTACCACAATTCACCATCCCTATAGCCCAATATAGGGTAATGGTAGTTTTTACCATTGCCATCCACTCTACCCAAAGCTGCCAGCTCTTCCACCTTGAAACCCCCCTACACAACCCCAAACCTACACCCCAACCACTTCCCTGTAGCCTTGAACCCTTCTCCTCCCTTTAACACACCCTGCCTCCACCACCTCCATTCAGCCGCCCTATTTGTAACACCTCAAAATTCATTATTTTTTTTAAATGGAAGCAAATAAATTAAATCAGAACCTATGAATTTCGGGAATGTTACCCCCACACTTAGTACCAGACCTGTTCACTCCTACCGTTCCAGTACCAAGAGTTAAGGCTAAAGGAATTATCATCAAACTTAATTTAATGCTCAATCCAAGAGTTCATAGCATAGAAATTAGAGTACGAGAAAAAGTTACATATCTCAAATTACGAAATCAAAGTTCCTCGAAGGGAATAATTTCTACAAACAATAATGTTTAATTCTAGAAAATCCATTATAGAAAAGAAATAACATAAAGAAATAGGGTGACATAAAGAGAGAATCCGACCACGTCACTTCGATCATCGAACCAAGCCTAAGATCAACACTTAGCCCCGCCTGATGCCTTATGGACATCGAAGGCATCAAAATATGCATGCCCACCTGCACAAAGTCAAAAGGGCATTCTGCTCGTGGGAATGAGTAGCACCCATAAAAGGGTGATTAGTAAGGTAACCATGCACTAAGACTAACACATAGAAGCATATAAAACCAAGCGAATAATAAAAACAAAGTATAGTCCAACATGATAACATAGTAGCATACGATCATTCAGGTAAATATACAAAGGTCTATTTATAGTCTGGATTAATTACTTAATTAATCTCTTATAGATACTCATTTCACACCATGCTCTTTTTATCAATTTATACGGGTACAGGAACCTCCCACTGTTTTAGTCGGTGGCTCGGTCACATATAGGGCAACATGCACCTAACGATTATTATAGTCGGTGGACCGATCACATATAGGGTAAAATACCCTAACCACTATTCCTTACCGGTGGATCGATTTTGTTCCTGCTCGCATGGCGTTCTACTATAAGTACTTAGTGTCTTTTATGTGTCTTAGCAAACTCAAGTTTGGTTTATTGAGCTCGGGATCCCCCACTATTATAGTCGGTGGGCCGAAAACACACAGGGCATAAAGCTCCTAACCACTATTATAGCCGGTGGATCGGACACTTATAGGGTGGGACACCCTAACCACTATTCCTAACGGGTAGATCGGCTTGGACCCGGCTCAATAATCTTTCACTTTACATTATTAATATCTTAAGTGTCTTATTCAAAATTTTAACCCCAGGCATGCATGACTAACTCCCTCTACGATTATCCTCCAAAAAGGACCCGTCTCTCATCGTAAGACTCATGCACCTCCTAACTCGACCCTACCTTATTTCCTCATTACCCTAACTCACATTAGAGTCCATCTCTCATATATGTGGGTCAAGGCCCACTACCTTACACTTCCAAGTCCACTCACCGTCTCACTCTAGGGTTTTATTCTGAAACCCTAATTTAGGCCTAAGTAACCTATCCTACTCCACCTCACACAACCCAAATCATTTTAACACTCCACACAACCCAACCCATATATTCCACCCTCATAATCACACTTTAGTCACCAAGTACACGTGTGACCACAAAACACTAAGTAGCCACACCAAACCCTAGCTGGCTACTTCAAACCCTAGCTCCGTCTCCTATGTACCATTTTACTTTCCTAAGTACTATTTTTCATACAAAGTGTTCAAACACCTAAAAACACTTCTATTACCTTCCTCACACCCCAAATCAACTTTCCATACTTAAATTGCACCGCCATGCAGATCCTAACCTTTCCATGCAAACATGGACGAAGCCAATTCAGAGCACATGGGGTCGCCTGACCCCATGGATTTTATGAAAATCATATATATTTTATATACAACAGAAGAGATGAAAAATAATTATGGACCGGTGGTTAAAGAGCTGCAAAAAAATTTCAGTGTATTCTGGGGTCCTGGGTTCGAACCCCAGTTTTGCCAAAATTTTACCCTATTTTTTTTTTCTAATTTCACACTTGACAGAGTCCTCGGTTTCTCCTGCCTCCTGGTTCGTTGCGTTGCTCTCCCTTTCAATTTTTCGTTTGTCTTCTGACTCCCGCTCTCTCCCGCTCGAGTCTCGACGGCCCAAGCTCCACTGGCACTGCAGACAGGCGCCGCGCCGCTAACCCTGCCCCGCCAGCCGCCGCGCCCGCTCGCTCGAGTCTCGACCCCAGGCACCCACCGCCCAGTCGCACACTGCAGCCGCTGGCCGTTGTTGACCTGCTATCTTTCTTGCCTGAAGCCTCCGCCTCGCCGTCGCCGACCTATTGTTGTTTGTCACTGTCTATGTCTCAACTCTCAACAGAGGCAGGCAGGAGGCAGCGAATTAGCCAAATGAAACAGCCAAATAGGCAAGGCAAACACAACAGTGCCCGCAGCCCGCCCCGAGAGATTGAGATTTGAGAGGGTGAGGGTTTTTATTATTATTTTTTTAAAATTTTATTTAAGATGAAATATAATATCTTTTTTTTGTTAATTGAATTAGTTTGTATTTTTATTTTTATTTTTATTGTGAATATGTGAAATTGGAATAGTTTGTATTGAGATTTGTTAATGAGTTGAATTAGGTTATGTTAATTTTGAATTAGTATGGTATGAATTATTATTGTGTAATGTTGATTTAGTTGAGTATGAGTATTTTGGTTAATTGAATTAGTTTGTATTTTTATTTCTAATTTTATTGTGAATATGTGAAATTGGAATAGTTTGTATTGAGATTTGTTAATTAGTTGATTGTTGTATATTTTTGAATTAGGTTATGTTAATTTTGAATTAGTATGGTATGAATTATTATTGTGTAATGTTGATTTAGTTGAGTATGAGTATTTTTGTTAATTGAATTAGTTTGTATTTTTATTTCTAATTTTATTGTGAATATGTGAAATTGGAATAGTTTGTATTGAGATTTGTTAATTAGTTGATTGTTGTATATTTTTGAATTAGGTTATGTTAACTTTGAATTAGTATGGTATGAATTATTATTGTGTAATGTTGATTTAGTTGAGTATGAGTATTTTTGTTAATTGAATTAGTTTGTATTTTTATTTCTAATTTTATTGTGAATATGTGAAATTGGAATAGTTTGCATTGAGATTTGTTAATTACATTTTGTATAATTGTGAATAAGTGAAATTGGAATAGTTTGTATTTCTAATTAGTTGAGTATTTGTTTATTATATCTTGTATAATTGTATTGTTGTATTCATAATTGCATATTTGATTTTATCAAATTAGCATGTGGAAATATCTTCAAAAGCGGCCTAAAAACAAAGAACGAGCTAATGAGAACAATTCTAATCCAGTTCCTAGTTCTGTAATTCATGAACAAGTTTCTTCATATCTTCATCAATCTCAAGCTACACAACGCAATTGGGTGGATTTAAATTCTCTGGAACTTGATCCAGGTCTGAGGAAAAAAATTTCAGATTTCCATCCAAATCAGCAAGATGAGGTAAGGAGAGCTTATATTCATCTTGGTCCTTTCCAACCTCGTGCACACAATTTTCCAATTAAACTTATTGCTGGAAAAAATCGAAGATTTGTTGCATCTTGGTTTGATCAGTATGACTGGTTAGAATATAGTATAGCAAAAGATGCTAATTTTTGCCTTCCATGTTACTTGTTTAAACAAGAATTTGAAGCCGGTGGTGATCATTTTGTGGGTCAAGGTTTTGAGGGATGGAATAAAAAGGATAGGCTTGAAGTTCATGTTGGTAATTGTGATAGTCCTCATAACAAGGCTGTGAAAAAATGTGATACTTTGATGAATCAAAAGTATGGCATTCAAGCTGGTTTGTCAAAACAATCTGAAATAGTGAAATCTGAGTATCATATTCGTCTAGAAGCATCAGTTATTGCTATTAGATATCTTCTTCGACAAGGACTAGCATTTCGGGGGAATGATGAATCGGATAGTTCAAAAAACCGAGGTAATTTTTATGAGCTCCTAAAAATATTACAAGAAGTTAATCCATCTCTGGCTAGTTTTATGTTGAAAAATGCTCCGAGAAATAGCCAGATGACTTCTCCTGATGTTCAAAAAGATATTGCTTGTGCTTGTGCAACTGAAATAAGTAATGAGATTATTAAGGATATGTTTTTGGCATATTAATTGATGAATCTGGTGATATATCTAAGAAAGAACAAATGGCTGTTGTTGTATGTTATGTGGATCGTAGAGGTTTTGTGATGGAAAGATTTATTGGTATTGCACATGTAGCTGATACAACTGCCGTGTCACTCAAATCAACACTTGAGACAATGTTAGTGAAATATAAATTATGCATATCAAGAATACGAGGATAGGGCTATGATGGAGCAAGCAATATGAGAGGAGAATATGGTGGTTTAAAAACTTTGATTCATATTGAAAATAATTCAGCATATTATATTCATTGTTTTGCTCATCAGCTTCAGTTGGCACTCGTTGCAGTTGCAAGGTCTCATGAAGATGTTGATTGGTTGTTTTTTATCGTTACTGGTGTTGTTAATGTAATTGGATCATCTAACAAACGTCGAGATATGCTTCGAGATAAATGTGCTCTTGAATTAGAAGAAGCATTTGATCTAGGCAAGATCGAACATGGGCATGGATTGAATCAAGAATTAGCCCTTTCAAGGGCTGGAGATACTCGTTAGGGTTCACATCTTAAGTCTCTTTCAAGTTTGGTTAAGTTATTTTCTCCGGTTATTGAAGTACTTGATTTTTTGAAAAAAGATTCAAAAAGTAGACATAAAGGTGAGGCTAGAGCTTTCAAAGATCTACTAATGTCCTTTGAGTGTGTTTTCATGTTACATTTGATGAGAAGGGTTCTAGGTATCACAAATGATTTATCTCAGATGTTGCAGAAGCGTGATCAAGACATTGTAAATGCCATGAGACTTGTTCAACTTGCTAAACAACGCCTCCAAACGATGAGGGATGAAGGATGGGAAGATCTTATTGTTGAGGTTTCTTTATTTTGCTACGATAAGAATATTGTGATTGCAAATATGGATGATCGGTATGTTAAGGAAAACAAATCACAACGGTTGGCTCCATTTCTTACAAATATGCATCATTACAAGTTTGATTGCTTCTACAGCATATTAGACTTGCAATTAGAGGAGCTTGAATCACGTTTTGATGTGATAGGCACTACGTTGTTGTCATGTGTAGCATGTTTGAATCCATCGGAGCTATTTTTTGCTTTTGACAAAGCTTCATTGATTAGGTTGACAAAGTTTTATCCCGAGGATTTTTCTGATATTGATGTTGTGATACTGGATAATCAGCTTGAGAATTATATTTTGGATGTTCGATCTGATGAAAGATTTTCTGAATTAAAAGGAATTGGTGATCTCTCAAGGAAGTTAGTGGAAACAAAAAAGCACACTACATATCATTTGGTTTATATGCTTGTGAAGCTGGCTTTGATTTTACCGGTAGCTACTGCAACTGTTGAAAGAGCTTTTTCAGCAATGAGTTTTATCAAAAACAAGTTGCGAAATCGTATGTGTGATGAATGGGTACATAATTGTCTAATGTCATATATAGAAAAAGATGTATCCGATACCATTAGTAATGAGACTATTATAGCTCGGTTTCAAAATATGAAACCTCGACGAGTACAATTGTAAACGAATATCTATGTATGAATTTGGATAATATTAAATATATTATTATTATAATTATAATTTCTATTATTATTTTATATTTAAATATATGATTGTTATTTATTGGGACCCCATGCATTTCATATCCTGGCTTCGTCCCTGCATGCAAACCTTCAAACTTTTTCATGCAAACCCTAGAATTCCCACGTGAAACCCTAGATTTACCCATACAAAACCTAGATTCTTCTCTACGTACTTAGATTCCCCCATGTAAACCCTAGATCCATTCATACAAAACCCTAGATTCCTCCATGCAAAACCCTAGATTCATTCATACAAAACCCTAGATTCTTCCATTTATGATCATGCAACATTTAGGTCAACTCCACATCATTTCACTCCATATTATCATATTGCCTAACCTAGCATGCTTGTCTTACAGGGTCACATCATATCACATCACAATTACAACACAAACATATGATACACAAATCATAAGATAACACATAAACGTACCTCAACTCCAAGCCGCACCATACATAAAATAGTTATAACAATACACATAAGATACATCACATGTCATGGCACATCACATACAAGGCATATAAAAAATATTACATACATACGACCTTAGCTACACCCTTACATAATACGACATTGATCTTGGAGCACGCTCCTAGGCCTCCTTAGGACTTTGACTGGTCTCTCCTATATGAGGGAAAAGCTAAAGATTATATTCCCTCCTACCAAAAATACTATTATTTCCTAATTTATTCTAAGATTAGGTTTTTGATAAAATAATAATAACATTAACTAGTTGCTAATTTTGTTAAGGATATAAGAAATAATAGTAATATTGTAAAAGTTGATAATATAAGGTTTGAAGATTTAATTCTAATAGTAATAATAATGATATTAGAAATAATACTAATACTAATAACAATAACAACAACAACAATAATAATAATAATAATAATGATAATAATAATAATAATAATAATAATGAAAAGGACATAATTTGAAAAGAAAGTAAAATAAGGGCTTTGGCCCTTCACCAAAATAATAATAATAATAATAATAATAATAACAATAACACGAATAATAATAATAGTAATAATAATAATGATAAAAACCATAATAATATTATGAAATAATAATAATCATAATGGTAATAATAGTAATGATAATAATCGAAGATAAAATGAAGAAGGTTTCGACCCTACATTGAATAATAATAAAACTAATAAAAATAATACTAATAATAATAATAATAATAATAATAAGACATATTAATACTAATACTAAAATTTTGAAATAGACATAATAGGGTCTTGGCCCTATCTAGAATAATACTACTAACATTGAAAATAATAATAATAATAATAATAATAATAATAATAATAGAAACAATAATAATAATAATGTAACTGAAATAAAAATATAACAGGGCTTCGGCCCTCAATAGCAATAATAATAAAACATTAGTAGTAGTAGTAGTAGTAGTAGTAGTAGTAGTAGTAGTAGTAGTAGTATTAGTAGTAGTAGTAGTAATAATATATTCAAATTAATGGAAAAATAATATAATTAAATAATTAAATCTCGTATAAATAGTGAAAAAGAGTTGAGAGGGTTTAGGGTTCCACCTTAGGTTGGTGGTGATAAGCGGCACCAACAGTGGTGCACGGCGGTGGCGGCGGTGGCCAGAAAAAGAGAAGAAAAGAGGAAAAGTCGAATGTTGGGAAAATGAGAGGAAGAATGAGGGTGGGAGTAGAGGTGTTTATGGTTGCCTAGATGGAAAGGAGTAGAATGAGGGTGGAGGCACAACTAAAGGTGGCGGCGCACAGCGACAGTAGTGGTGGCCGAAAGTGGAAGAAGGAGAGAAAAAGAGGAGGAGAGGGAGGAAGAGAAAAAGAAGAGTAGGGGAGGTAGGGGAGGGTCTATAGGTATTTTTGGGAGGTGTAAGGGGCAGTGGTTGTGGCGGAAGTAGTGGCTAAGGGTGGTGCGAAGAGTGGCGGATGTGGAAGGAAGAGTTGATCGAGAAGTAGACTTTGCACAGTCAGGGTGGCTCGTGCAGGGCAAATCGAGGGAGAAGGGTGGTGTAGTTAGTTAGAGGGCGGTGCAGGGAGTGCTTAGGTGGAAAGATTGGGTGACAACGTTGGCTAACAGTGGCAGAATGGGTGTCTGAAATAGCAGTGGCGCTTGAGAGTAAAATTTCAGGGTTTCGGAAAAAACTCAAGTCCAAGCTGGTTATGGGGGTATTTATAGAGCTAAAGGAGGGCTAAGGTCAGAGGGAAGATGGAAGAATCGGGGCAGGTCAGTTAGGGCTCACTGGCAGTGATATTTAGTCGACAAAATTCAAGACGTGGCCTGCGATTGACTAGGGGAAAAGAGAGGGATCGTGCGAGAAGAGAAGGGAGTGGGTTGGGTCAAGTTGTCCGGCGAGTTGGGGGGAGGAGAGAGGAGAGGAAACGGTTGGTCAATTTAGGCGTAGCAAGCGGAAAAACTCTTGGGAGGTTGCAAGCTGTGACGGAGGGAAGAAGAAAGAAGAAGGAAGAAGAAGGTGGGCAAACCAGGTGGTCCAGATGGAAAAGAAAAGAAAGACCGGACCAACAACGGTAAAAAGAAGAAAGGAAAAAACACGGTCTCCTAGGCCACCGAAGGAGAAAAGAAAACGAAGGGGAAATGGGTCGCGGACAGGACTAAGTCGGGGTAAGAAAGAAAAGAAAAGAAGAAGAAGAAAAGAAAGAAAAAAGGAAAGAAAAAGGAAGAAGAAAAAAAAGAAAAAAGGAAAAAGGGAAAAAAAAGAAAAATAGGTGGGTTGGGTTAATTTAATTAATTTTGATATTTGGGATATTTAAAATAATAATATTTAAATAAAATAATATTAAATTCTCTTTTTAGGCTAATTTAGGATTTTTGAAAGATTTTTCCTAAATTCCGATTTAATTAGCAAATACCTAAAAAAATTTTGATTAAAATATTTATTATTTTCCTCTTAATTTTTCCTAATTAACTTCCTTTTATTTTAATAAAAATAATTAATTAAATTTATTTCTAAAATAAATTATTAATTAGCTAAATTCTTAAAATTAGGGTTTCTTCCACTAACGCAACTCCTCCCAGCCTTCCTACCTTCAGCCACAACCACCACCCACTGTTGCACCATCACCCCACAGCCACCCCAACACTACCTACCCTAGTTCCTCTTTTCCTCCTTTCCTTCTTCTTATTTCCCTTCTCTACACCACCTCTATCTGTAGCCTACACCGCTGCCTCCGCCACCTCCGACCCGCCTACACCACACCACCCAACCACTAGCCATCTCTACCCCCACCTACTACACTCAATGACCAAACCAACCGCCATCTAGAACATTCTACACCGAGCCATTTTCTCCCTCCTTTTCATGTATGTCTCGAGTTGCACATGCATTGTGAGTTGTGTTTTAGGTTTTAAAGTAATTTTGGTAATATTTAATATATAGGGGTAGTTTTTTAAATTTTTACTTAGTAAATATTTTTAAAAGAATATATTATTTCATTGATCAAATATTAATATGTTATTTGTGATATTATTTTTATGTATAAAAATTTTATTAACAGAGCCTAATCATTTTTAATTAGTTAGTTGTTAAAGTTTGCTTTTGCTGAAAATCAGGCTACCTTTAAACCCTACTAAATTTTTTGGTTATCGTATGATAGCACATTAGGGTTTTAGCATGTAAATTGTGTTAGACATGACTTGTTACAAGTAATTATGTGAGTATTAATGATACATTGGAAAATTTAAAAAGAATCCATGTTATCATGTATAAAATATCTTGTGTGTAAAAGTGTGATTAAAAGGGGTCTAATGTTGGAAAGTAGGGATGATAGTGGATCTTGGACCCGAATTAGACCTGTTAGACCCACATTATTTTTAACGGGTCTGGGCCCATGATTTTTGGACTCTACATATCTGAGTCAAATCTGGATATATATATATATATATATATACCTGAATAGGTCTGGGTCCGAGTCTAACCGTCTTAAACCTAGACCCGATCTAGACCCATTTTGAAATACCTCAAAACCCTAATTTTAAAAATTTTGGCAATTTAGGGATTTATTAGGAAAATTAATTAAATAAATTACTTTATTAAAATAAGAGTAATTAATTAAGGCAAAATCAAGGGGAAATTAATAAATAATTTAATTGAAAAAAACTAGGGTGTTTTGCTAATTAAAATGAAATTTAGGAAAAACCTTTCAAAAATCCTAAATTAGCCAAAAATAGAAATTTAATTATTATTTTATTAAAATATTATTTTTTTAATATCCCAAAATACCAAAATATTTTAAATACCCCAACCCACCTATTTTTTCTTTTTCCCTATTTTATTTTATTTCTTTTCTTTTATTCTTTTCCCCTCCTTTCTCCTTTTCTTTTTCTTTCCCCCGACTTGGGCCAGCCCAGTCATCGCGGCCCAAAACCCCCTCCCCCTCCTTTCCTCCTACGCGGCCCAAGGCCCGCTGCACCATCCTTCTCCCCCCGCCCAGTCCGGTTCTCCCCTCTCCTTTTCTTTCTTTTCCCCTGGACCAACTGGTCCGCCGCCCCCTTCTTTCATCCTTCTCCCCCCCGACCCTTCCCCTCCCCAATGCCCAACCATCCCACTTCCTAGCGCAGGCATAAGGCCTCTACGCCACCTCACACCAACCTGCCACCCCTACTCCCTTCCCTGTCCCTCCCTCTCTCTCCTCCACCCAATCATAGCCCCTCTCTCTCCTCACATGTGGCTCTCTTCCCCTGCCTTTTCCCCTTCCCAAGCAGCCAGACCTTCAAAAATGGCAGGCCTATTCCGACCATAGGCCGCCGGGCGGCAACCTACACACCTGCTGCCAACCCTCCCTCTTCTCCCTCTCTCCTTCCCCCTCATCCTTAGCCTATAAATACCCCTCTACCAACCCCCTTTTAACTCTTTTTTCTCTCAACCCAGAAACCCCAACTCTTGTTGCCGCCGCCTATTCAGTCGTTCGTTGCTCCGCTGCCGTTCACCACCACCACCCAAGCCACCTACCAAACCACTCCTTGAATCACCCTCCACCACCCTTGATTTTTCCTACATGAGCCACCCCGGCCGTGCAAAGTCCCCCTCCTGATCAACCCCACTTCAACCACCGCCGCCCTTCTCAGTTCTCACAACCGTTCGCCGCCTACTCCACCGTAACCACCACCCCTCACACCCTCCAAAATCACCAGTAGACCTTCCCCTACCCTCCTTTTTTCCTTCCTCCCTCTCCTCCTCCCTTCCTCTGTAATATCCCCAAAATTTACTACTGAAAAATTTCGTTTCAAATAAAAAGGTTAACACAAGTGAAATAATCAAAACTATAAATTCTGGGGATATTACCACCACACTTAGTATCAGACCAGTTCACTCCTACCGTTCGAGTACTAAGTGCTAAGGCTAAATAGGATTAAAACCAAACACAAGTCATTAATAAAAACAATGAGAACCCATGAGAGGAATCCTTCATAGTCACACAGAAATCAGAGTGTGGTTTAAGAATTACAACCCAAGGAGTAATTGAAGTTTTCCAAAGACGAAAGTACAGTATGACATGATGTAAAATAGATACATGGTAAAATCAAAGGAAAGACAAAGTTCGACTAGGTTGCTCTCGATCCCTAGGCCAAGTCTAGGTTCAACTCTCAGCCCCACCCGATGCCCCATAAGTGTCGTAGGCATCAAATATGTCATCTCCTACATGCACAAACTCATATAGGTCTTTTGCTCATGGGAATGGAGCATCACCCATGAAACAATTGGTCAGTACGCTACGTACTAAGCAAGGTAACCATGTGTTAAGGCCAACATACAAAGCATACATCATAACATGATCATACAAGTGGCACATAATAATGCAGATAATGAAGATCGGATATGGTCCAGATAAATTATTCTTTAGGTCTTTGGTAAATATAATCGTTTCACATCATAATATTTATCAATCCATGTGAGTGTAGGAACCCCACTATTATAGTCGATGGATCGGAAACATACAGGGCAGAACACTCCTGACCACTATTTTTTACGGTGGATTGATCTTCAGGACAAGATGCTCCTGGCCACTATTATGCTGATGGATCGGTATGGCCCCGACCCTCATGGTGTTCCACTGTACTTACATAGTATCTTTTCCATGATTCATTTGCAACTTAGTGTTTGGTTGTTTGAGCTCAAGATCCCCCACTTTTATAGCTGGTGGACCGGTCAGTTATAGGGAAAACGCACCTAACCACTATTATATGCCCGTGGATTGGTCTCCAAGGCACCCCGGCGCTTGGCCACTATTATGCCGGTAGATCGGTCTGGGCTCGGCTCAACAATCTTCCTCTTTAAATGATTAGTATCTTGTTCGTGTCTTATTCGATAAAGCTTTCACCCTTGACATGCATGGCAATAACCCTATACTTCTATCCCCCTAAGAGGGCCCGTCTCATATCTTGTGACTCATGCACCTCCTATCACACCCCCAATATCCATTCTCCCTTGCATTTACCCATAATGAAAACCCAACTCCTAAGGGTGTGGGTTAAGGCCCATCACCTCATGATATCCAACTCTACTTACTATCACCTTCTAGGGTTTTCCTTTGAAAACCCTAATTGGACATATGTGGCCCAACTTCCTCTTACTTACACTACCATTATTTCATTTATCACCCATTACCTTATCTCATTTAGACTCAATCCCAAATCATATCACTTTACTCATCGATTTCATAGGTTACCGGAAAACCCTAGTTGGTCACTTCAAATCCTAGCACCTTTCTTCCCCCACAAGTAACCTCTCTATTTTTCACCTAATATTTCTTCCTTCCCATGGCATCCATATTCATCCTTCATATAATATATTCCCACTCTTAACCTATACTCCACTCTTCCTTAATTATTTTTACTTCCATATTTTCCCCCAGATTAGGGTTTCCTCCCAAAACCCTAATCTGGTCCTCTATCCACCCTTACGCCAACTTACGTATTATTTTCATTCCAAGTCTCAAATCACTCCACAACTCTCCCCTACCTTACTTACACCCTAAAATAACTTTTCTCATGTAAAGATCATCCCCATGCAAACTTCATCCACCCCATGCAAACCTTCGAAGTTCCCATGCAAACCCTAGAATTCCCATGCGTGGTTCCTATTTCTCCTTCATTTTGATCACTTCCTCCTCTTTATTTTCCTCTCATGGATCATGAGGTAGTTTGGTCAATCTCATGTCCCCTTTGGCGAACTCACTTCCCATTTTCTCCCTTTTTTATCCTTTCATCCCCATATCATATTGTCAATCAGCCTAGCATACATGTCCTAGAGGGTCACATCATATCGCATCATAATCACCACATATACATGTTATACTCATGCCATAAGGAAACATATGAACATACCTCATCTCCAAGTTGCGCTACACATAAGACAAGTTAATGATAACCATACGATATATGACATAGCATGATACATAACATATAAGGCATATAAGTCACATAACACGCATAGGCCTTAGCTACATTCTTACCTAAAACGACGATGGTCTTAGAGCATGCTCCTAACCTCCTTAGGGTCTTGACTTAATTCACCTATAAGAGGGAAATACTATGGGTTAATCTCCCTCTTACTAAAATTATCATTATTCCTACCCTACCTGAAATACCCCAAAAATCATAATTTAGGAATTATGGCAAATAATAATTTATTAGAGAAAAATTAAGAAAATAGGTGAATTTATTAAATAAAGAGGAAATTTATTGATGAAAAATAAGGAGAAATTAATAAATAAGTTATTTAGAAAATTTTGGACATTTTACTAATTAAAATGGAAGTTAAGGACAATTTATTCAAAATAGCCTAACTAATCTAAAAATGGATTTAATTATTATAATTAAAATAATAATTATTAAAATTAAATATATAAATTAATTAGATAAATAAATAAATACCCAAATACCTCCAACCCAACCATTTTGTCATTTCTCCATTTTTCCTTTTTCCTTTTCTTCTTTCTTTTCTCCTTTTTTTCCTTCCTCCTCCTTAACTTTTTTTTCTTTTTCTTTCTTTCCCCCCCCGGACTGGGCCGGCCTGCGCAGCCCAGACCCCCCTCCCCGCCTCTCCTACCTTCTTCTCGCCCGCGGCCCAACGAGCCAGCCGCCTGTGCACCCAAACGCAGCGTTTCGGCTCTCCTCCCGCTGAGACGCTGCGTTCGATCGCTGAAGATAGCCGTTGCCAAACGGGCAACGCGACGCGGCGCTCTGTCCCCCATACCGTTGAAACGCCGCATTTAGTTGTAAAAAAACCTTATAAACGCCAAACCGGCCGGTCCCCCCTTCTTTTTCTTTTTCCCCTGGACCGCCGGTCCTCCTCCTTTCCCCTTCCTTCTTCTTCCCCCACACAGCCGCCAACCTGCAGCTCGAATTTTGCCGGCGGCCACCAGCCCAGTACCGGCTGTCTTTCCCTGCCTCTCTCCCTGTCGTTTTCTTTCTCTTTTCGACCCCGACCAAGTTCCTCTCTCCCTTTCCCGCGTGCCCACCTCTTTCCCTTTTCCTCTCCCCTTCCCCGACCCAGCCTGCCATGGCAGGACCTGCACCACCTGCCACCGGCCGGCCACCTGCACACCTGCCTCACACGCCTCCTTCTCCCCTTGTCGTCTTCCCCTTCCAATTGCCTATAAATACCCCCCATTGGCAGCCCCGATCAGCTCCCTTTTCGTTTTTTTTGCCCCGAAACCCTACCTCTCCGCCACCTCAAAAAGACGGGCTTTTCGCCTTCACCGGAGACAACCGCCGCCACCTCTGGCCACCGTTACCATCCCTGCACCTCCCTCGAAAAAACCAAACCACCACCACCCTCCGCCTTGCCCTGCACGTGCCGCCCTCGCCGTGCAAAGTTCCTATCCCGAAAACCACCACTCCCAGCCTTCGCCGCCCTTGCGCCGCCTCCCACCGCCAGCCCAGCCGCCACCAGAGCCTCTTTCACCCTCCAAAATGCCCAGCAGACCTCCCTCTACCTTTCCCTGCCTTCAACTTCCCCTGCCTCCCTCTCCTCCTTCCTCCCTCATCTTCCCCCTCTCTCCACTACCCTCGGCCGCCGCCGTCGCCGCCGCGAGCCGCCGCCCCTTGCCACGCCACCACCCTCACTCCACTCCCCTCCACCTGCTGCTTCTCCCCCCACCTCAAACTTATCTTTTCCTCCTGCCATCCAGCCCCCACCTTGATCTTTTCCCTTCCTTTCCTCCTCCACCGCCGCCGCCGTTGCCGCCACGCGCCGCCGCCGGACCACCACCGACCCTAGGTGGTTCTCCACTCATCCGAACCCTAATACCCCTTTTATATAATTGCTACTATTTTCTACTAATATTGATACTAATATACTTATTATTATTATTATTAGTATTATTATTATTATTATTATCATTATTGTTATTACTTTTATTATTACTATAATTATTATTATGATTATTATTATTATTGTCATTATTACCATTATTATTGTCTCTATTATTAATGTCTTATTTTCTTACTAATACTAACATCTCTTTTAAACCCTAACTTGTATTATACTTAACTTTGGTCCTATTCTTATAATTATTAGTATTAACATTTTTATTATTATTATCTCTATTATCCTTACTATGGTTATTATTATTACTACTTAACCTTACTTGATTGTATTATTGTTATAACCATTACTACTAGGAGTATTATTATTATTATCATTATTATTAGTATTATTACTATTATCATTATCACCCTTAAGAATAGTTTACTTGTAATATTGTGACCTTATAATATTATTATTTCAAACCTAACACCATTGTTAGACTTAATCTTAAAAACGCTAGAGTTCTATTACTTGAAACATAAGTGTCACTATTAGTAGTCTTATTATTATTATTATTATTATTATTATTATTATTATTATCACTATTTTACTATGACTAGTGAATACTAGTATTATAAGAATGGAACTAATGGGCTTAATAAAATAAGTGTAACAATAAGTATCATAAATAACTATATTTTGACTACTAATATTTAGTATACTAATTCTAAGGTAAAAACCCTAGTTTTTGTATAAAACCCTTTTTAGTAATAAAAATCCTAACCTTAAACTAGAATGAGGATTGATAGTAATTATAAGGGAAACTAATACTTATTATTTTCCCCTTTTATAGGTAACCCCGACCAAAGCCCTAAGGAGTTAGAGGAGCGTGCTCCAAGCCCGGTGTCGCCTTAGGTAAGGACGAAGCTAATGGCCTCGTGCTATGTGTGACATGGATGTGTTGAATGTTGTGTATGCCATGCTACGCCATGTATTATCTGATTTGTGGATAACTTGTCTTATGTGTAGCGCAGCTTGGAGATTGAGGTATGTTGTATGTGCTTCCGTGACATGAGCATGACATTTATATGTATGATGTTTATGATGTATATGTTATGGCCCACTAGGACGTGCATGTTAGGATAAATGGTAATATGAGTTGGGAACCATCATGGGAGTCTTGAAGTTTGTATGGTGGTATTAGGGTTTGTATGTGGGCATAAACGTTCGTATGGTGGTACTAATGATTGCATAGTGGTATTAATGGCTTATGGTGGTATTCGGATTTGTATGGTGGTATTTATGATTTTATGGAGGTATTAATGTTTGTATGGTGGTATTTATGATTTCATGGAGGTATTAATGTTGTATGGTGGTATTAATGTTCGTATGGTGGTATTAATGATTGCATGATGGTATTAATGGCTTATGGTGGTATTAGGGTTTGCATGGTGGTTGTGGTTTGTGTGGTGGTATTAATGTTGTAGGGTGGTACTAGGGTTTGCATGGTGGAGTATGGGGTTGAGAGTGAGAACTCACTTATATAAAAGATGAGCGGGGGTTTCTAAAGGAGAGAAGAGATTTTGGGGTGAAAGAGGGAGGTTACTTGTTGAAGAAGTAAAGTGCTAGGGTTTGGTGCGGCCAACTAGGGTTGGCGTGGTCAGATAGGGTTTTGAATGGCCAACTAGGGTTTTGTCGGTCACACGTGAACTTGGGAGATAAAGTAACACATTTGGGGAATTTCCTAATAAAAGAATGAGGTGCGGGATGGAGAATAAAGTAACGTTTGGGTAAGTAAGAAAGAGTTGGGCCACATAGGTCCGATTAGGGTCTCCGAGGAGGAACCCTAGAGGGATGAGGACATGCGGAGTCGACATCATATGTAATGGGATGGCCTATATTCTTGGAGATTGTACCTTACTATATGCCAATATGCCTAAGTCTACGGGGGATGGATGTCGGGTGTGAGAAGAGGTACGAGTCTCAACATATGGGACGGGCCCTCTTGGAAGGGAAAGCAATGGAATGTAGTGGGCATGCATGTTAGGGTGTGATGTGATTTAATAAGACACCGATAAGACATTAATCACGTAAAGCGAAATATGTCGAGCCGAGCCTATGATCCGGTCCACCGGCTATAATAGTGGATCAGAGGCGTTTTGCCCTGTGCGTTTATTTCCGGTCCACCGGCTATAATAGTGGATCAGAGGCGTTCTGCCCTGTGCGATATCTTCCGGTCCACCGGCTATAATAGTGGGGGATCTCGTGCTCGACAAACCAAACGTATAAGTTAATCCATGGGAAAGATACTAAGTACTTAAAGCGAAACACCATGTGAGTCGGGGCTGTGATCCGGTCCACCGGCTATAATAGTGGATCAGAGGCATTTTACCCTGTGTGTTTATTTTTCCGATCCACCGGCTATAATAGTGGATCAGAGGCGTTCTGCCCTGTGCGATATCTTCCGGTCCACCGGCTATAATAGTGGGGCTCCCGCGCTCACATGGATTAATGAAGAATGCTTTGAATGAAAATGAATGAAGTAATCCATGGGAAAATACTAAGTACTTACAGTGAAACACCATGTGAGTCGGGGCTGTGATCTAGTCCACCGGCTATAATAGTGGATCAGAGGCGTTTTGCCCTGTGCGTTTATTTTCCGGTCCACCGGCTATAATAGTGGATCAGAGGCGTTCTGCCCTGTGCGTATATCTTTCGGTCCACCGGCTATAATAGTGGGGCTCCCGCGCTCACATGGATTAATGAAGAATGCTTTGAATGAAAATGAATGAAGTAATCCATGGGAAAATACTAAGTACTTACAGTGAAACACCATGTGAGTCGGGGCTGTGATCCGGTCCACCGGCTATAATAGTGGATCAGAGGCGTTTTGCCCTGTGCGTTTATTTTCCGGTCCACCGGCTATAATAGTGGATCAGAGGCGTTCTGCCCTGTGCGTATATCTTTCGGTCCACCGGCTATAATAGTGGGGCTCCCGCACTCACATGGGTTATTGAAGAAATGTGTGGAAATGGACTTATTATCATCAATGAGAATAAAGAATAAGTCACCAGAAAAGTATTCAGACCTTATCTTCGCATGTTGTCTACATGATTGTGTTATACGTGCTATGTGGTATGACTGTATGCTTGGCCTTAGCGCACCAGCGCCCTTACTCAGTATTGGACCCGTACTGATACTACATTGATTGAATGGGTCCTGTGATGATCCACCAATGGTGGGGAGCAGACCTCCTATGCAGGTTTGATCGATTACAAATTGTGGGGTGGAAGGCTTGGCTTGAGTGAGTAGGCGATCCGGATATTGGTCCCTTGGGATCTGTTTCATTTAGCTATATTTTGTACTACGCTTCTTGTTTTGAAACCGTACTCTTAAGTTGTAATCTTAACGATATTATAACTGTTGTCGACTCGTGGTTTTCGTGAATGGTCTATGTTAACTATGGACCTATGTTTTGATGACTCTTACTTAATGATTGTTTAGTTTAGCCTTAGCACTTAGTATTGGAACGGTAGGAGTGAACCGGTCTGGTACTAAGTGTGGTGGTAATACCCCCAAGTTTATGGTTTTAATTCTTTCGCTTCCGCTAAAACTTTTGTCTTAAACGAAATTTTTCAGTAGTAAATTTGGGGGTGTTACAATATGCTTATCGTAATTTCCTATTAGGGCTAACAATGATAATAGTAGTTTTATAAGTACAAGTAGGGTTACTATTCTCAAAATAATTAATCATGCTACTACTAACCAAAATAAGTCTTAGTAGCCATCACGGTTTATGTTTAAATAGTCATAGTGATATTCATAGTATTAGCGGTGATAGTTTCAATATTACTAATAAAAATAACATTAATAGTTTTAGTGGTAATACTAATATCGACCAAAACCCTAGTAATAATAATAATAATAGTGATACAAGTAATATAAAATTAGTGACCATAATGATTCTTATATTATTAATGCTAGTAGTGATAATAAGTTAGTGATTATGAAATATTGACAAAAAGACAAGTTAACAATAATAATTATTATAGTTGTAATAATAATGATAATAACAATAATAATAATAGTGATAATATTAATAATAGTTGCCATCTTAAGAATAATACTGATGAAGGTCCTAGAAATCATATTAGTAGTAGCCTTAGTGATAATATGGTCAAGTATAATAAAATAATAATAATAATAATAATAATAATGATAGAGATGATGATGATAATAATAATAATAATAGTAGTAGTAATGATAGTAATAATAATAATAATAATAATAATAATAATGTTAAGTATAGTAAGGATAATGATCAAAAAGGGTAATAGTAATATAAGGGTCCCAACCTTTACTCTAATAATAAAAATGATAATGGCCCAATTTAGTATTAATAGTATTAGTAAGAAAATAATGATAATCATAATGATAATAATAGTAATTATGATAATACTAAAGTTGTAGCCTTTTAAATAATAATACCCTTAGTTGGAAATATTTCTGAAGTTAGGTTAGATAATAAGAGTGATAACATAATAATGATAACAACATTAATAATAATAATATTAGGAGTAATAATATTAATATTACTAAAAATAACTAACACTTATAAAAAAAAGTTTAAGGGCTGGGAAAATTAGAATACCACCTAGGGTTGGTGGCGGAATTGGCAGCGGCGTAGGAGGAAGAGAGGTGGAGAGATGGGGGTATAAGCTAGAGGAGAGGTAATAAGGGGGTTTTTGAGGTGGTGGAAGGTACTTCAGGTGGAGAGGGGTGGAATAGAGGTGGTGGTGCAGCCGGAAGTGGCAGCATACGGTGGTAGGTGTGGTGGCAGAAGGTGGTGGAAAGTGGAGAAGGGAGAAGGAGAGGGAGGCAGGGAGAGATGGAGGTCTGGGGAGGTAGAGTGAGGTCCCCTGGTTGTTTTGGAGGGTAGAAGTGGTGTTATTGGTGGCAGGCGGTGGTGCAAAGGGGCAGTGAGAGGTTGAAGTGAGTTGATCGGGAGGGCGATTTTGCACGGCCGGGGTGGTTCGTGTAGGGCAAGGAAAAGGAGAGGGAAGGCTCAGTTCTGCAAAGGGTGGTGCAGGAAAGCCTTTAGTGGGCGACGTGGGTGGCGACGGTCGTCGACGATGACGGAATAGAGGTTTGATCAAGCGGTGGTGCAAGGTCGGGATTTTTTGGGTTACAAAAATAGAAGCTCGATCCAGGCTGCCAATGGGGTATTTATAGGCTAATTTAAGGGGAAAACGACGAATGAGGAAAGAAGACAATCGGGGCAGGTGAGGTAGGACCACCGGGCAGCGGTGGCAAATGGTGCAGTCCTGCCATGGTAGGGTAGGTGAGGTCGGGGAGAAAAGAAAAGGAAAGGGAGGCACGCGTGAAGGGGGTTGCGGGGCTGGTTGGGGTCAAAATTGGAAAGAAAACGATGAGGGGAGCAGGGAAGGACGGCATGACGGAGCAGGTGGCTGCGGGCAAGAGAAGGGTTGTAAGGTCAGGGTGTAGTCGCGTGGGGAAGAAGAAGGAAAGGGATAGGGGTGGACCGGACGATCCAGGGGAAAGAAAAGAAAAAGAAAAGGGGGAACAGACCGGACGGCTGGCTAAGGGGGACGACACGGGATTTGGGCCATGTGGAGGGAGAAATGAGGGGAAGGGAATTGAGCCGGTGGGCTGGCCCGTTTTGGGGAAGGAAGAAGAGGAGGAAAAAAGTAAAAGTAAAAGAAAGGAAAAAAAAGGAAAAAAAAAAAGAAAAGGAGAAAAAAAGGTTGGTTGGGGTGTTTGGGGTATTTTGGTATAGTTAAATATTTAAAAATAATAATATTTAAAATAATAATAATAATTAAATTCCTTTGTAGCTTATTTTGGCTATTTTAGACAAATCCCCTTAACTTCCATATTAATTAGTAAAATGTCCAAATTTTCTCCTTCTTTTGCCTTAATTAATTTCCCTTTTATTTTAATAAAATAATTTATTTACTTAATTTTCCTAATAAATTCTTATTTCGCCATAATTTTCTAAATTAGGGTTTTGGAGTATTTCATCCTCCCTCTCCACCACTCTCAGCCACCACACCACTGCCGCCTCGCCACCACAACCATTCCAACCCTCTCAACCTAAGCAACCTCCACCACCTCAAATCCCCCTCTCATTCCCCATCTCCTACCCTAAACACTCAACTTTTCCCCTTTTCTCCCTCTTTCCCTACCGTCGGTCACCACCAACCCTAGGTGGTATACTGACCCCTCTCGACCCCTAAGTCCTATTTATGCAAACCTTATTCTTTTTATTTGTATTATATCATTACTATTATTATTATTATTATTATATCGTTATTATTATCATTATTTATTACTACTACTACTACTATTATTATTATTAGCCTCAGAATATTAATCTTATTATTATTAACGGTTTGAAACCCTATTTCTATTATTATTTCAAGTATCATTATTTTATGGATATTATTATCGTTATTATTATTATTATTATTATTATTATTATTATTATTAATGTGGTTATTATTATTATATCATCATTATTATTTTTATCATTATTATTATTAAATACAACCTCGAAAACATTAATACTACAATTAATATTAATGGTCTAACCTTATTTTTATTCTTATTGATATTATTGTGATTATCATGGTTTTATTATCATTAATATCATTTTGTTCATGTTAGCATTATTATTATTATTATTATTAATGCTAACTTAGGCATAGTATTACTATTACTATTATTGTAAAAATATTCAAACCCTTGTATTGTCATTATTTTGAATATTTGTATTATTATTATTATTACCCTTAGCAATATTAGTATTTTGTTAATATTACTATTATTATATTATTATTCTTATCACTAACCCTATTTTCAGTCTTAACCTTAATAATATTAGGGTTTCTATTACCATGACTATTGGTATTATTATTATTATTATCAATATCACTATTTTACCATAACTAGTATTAGTACCTTTATTGGAAGAAATAAAGATATTAACTTTAATGATATAAATATGGCTATAAATATTAACATAAACCTATTTTGACTAGTAATACTCTAGTAGGCTAACTTGAGAATTAAAAACCCTATTTTCACTTGTAGAGTTTCTTTTAATAGTTGTAACCCTAATATGAGAATAAAGTAGGAAATAATAAGTATTTTTGGTAGGAGGGAAATTAATTCTTAGTTTTCCCTCTTATAGGTGAAATCAGTCAAAACCCTAAGGAAGCGTAGGAGCATGCTCTAAGACCGGTGACGTTTTAGGTAAGGATGTAGCTAAGGCCTTATGCGTGCTATGTATCTTATATACCTTGGATGTTATGTATTATGTTATGTTGTGGTTATCATTAAACTTGTTTTATGTATAGCGCAGCTTGGAGTTGAGGTATGCTCATGTGTTTTCTTATGGCATGTGTATAATATGTATATGTTGTATGATGTGAGGTAATGTGGCCCTTTAGGACATGCATGCTAGGGTATTTAATGTAATGACATGGGGTGAAAGGATGAAAAAGGAAAATAGGGAAGTAAGTTGACCAAGGGAAAATAAGTGGGCCAACAGGAAGTAAGTTGATCAAGGGATATAGGATTGACCTAAATATCTCATGATCCATAAAAGGGAAATTAAAAGGGGGTACATGAATAAAATAAAAGAGTGGGTGAACTTAGCATGGGAGAATCTAGGGTTTGCATGGGGATTATAGGGTTTTGCATAAAACTTTGAGGGTTTGCATGGGGTGCATGGAGTCCGCATAGGGATAAACTTTACGTGTGAAAAGTTGTATTGGGATGTAAGTAAGGTAAGGGAAGAGTTGTTTAGGTGATTGGAGGCTTTGGGTGAAAAATAGTACGTGGGTTAGTATAAGGGTGCACAGGAGACTTGGTTAGGGTTTAGGAGGAAAACCCTAATTTGATATGGTGGTGAAAGTAAAAATAAGTGAGGGTGAGTGGTGTATGGGATGAGGGTGGAGGAATGTCATGTGTAGGGTGAGTATGGATATCATGGGAGAGTAAGGGTGGAAGGTGAGAAATGGAGGGATGACAGGTGGAAAGAAAGATACTAGGGTTTGGTGTAGCCACCTAGGGTTTCGTGGTCACACATGTATTTAGGAGAGTAAAGTAAAATGATAAGGTTTGAATTTAAGGGATGTGATGTGTGGGGTGTTAAACGGCCTCAATTGTGGGAGGTGGAGAAGTATGGGCCACATAGGCC
Organism: Tamarix austromongolica; assembly: GCA_039764185.1. Lineage (NCBI taxonomy): Eukaryota > Viridiplantae > Streptophyta > Magnoliopsida > Caryophyllales > Tamaricaceae > Tamarix > Tamarix austromongolica. The sequence continues at coordinate 15,998,505 of CM077819.1, forward strand.
CACATTAGGGTTTTTGGAGAAAACCCTAGGATAAGGTAGTGAGTGAACTTGGAGGCGTAGGGAGGTGGGCCTTGACCCAATCACTTAGAAGTTGGGCCTCTAGTGTAAGCAAGTGGAATAAAGGAAGGTTGCTAGGGGTGTGTTAGGAGGTGCAAAAGTCTCAAGATATGGGACAGTCCCTCTTGGGAGGATAAGCGTTGATGGAGTTGGTTATGCATGTCTGGGGTGAAACTTGCTGAATAAGACACTGATCATTTAAAGTGGAATATTATTAAGTTGGGCCCAAATAGATCCATCGGCATAATAGTGCCAGGTGTCAGGGTGCCTTGGAGGCCGATCCACCAGCATATAATAGTGGTCAGGTGCGTTTTGCCCTATATGTTTCAAATCCACAGGCTATATAGTGGGGGATCCCGAGCTCAATAAACCAAATCCTAAGTTGATAAGACACGTAAAAGACACTAAATACTTATAATAGAACACCATGAGAGTCGGGTCAAACCGGTCCATCGATGAATAATAGTGGCCAAGAGCATCTTACCCTGGAGACCGATCCGCCGGCATATAATAGTAGTCAGGTGTGTTATGCCCTGTACGTTTCTAATCCACCTACTATAATAGTGGGGTTCTCGTACTCGCATGGATTGATAAAGAGCTTGATGTAAAATGAGTATTGATCAAAGAATAAATAATCAGTTCATTTGGATTATAACTTGGCCCTTATTTACCTGTAATGATTGTATGTTGTTTATGTGATCATACTTGTGTTACATGTTTTTGTATGCTTGGTCTTAGCTACATGGTTACCTTACTCAGTACGTAGCGTACTAACCACCTTATTCATGGGTGTTGCTCATTCCCACGAGCATAAGACCCCTCTGACTTTGTGCAGGTCGGTGATACTATTTTTGATGCCTTTGATGCTTACAAGGCATCGACTGAGTGTTGAGCATGGACTTGGCCTGGGAATTCGAGAGCGCCATGTTCGGATTTACTTATTGTGTTCCTTTTATTTTGTACCGGTTTACTTAAACTTAATTTTTATCATACTGTAGCTTTTATCCCCTTTGAGGAATCCTAATTATGTACTTTGGATTGTAATTCTGCGTACTCTGGTTTTTGTCTTATGTATGTTTCAACGCTTTTATGAAACCTTGTTTTGAATTTGATTTATGGTGGTTGGTAATTTTCCCTTTAGCTTTGTGGTTAGTACGAGAACGGCTTAGGACTGGGCTTGTACCGATCACGGCGGTAATATCCCCAAAATTCATAAGTTTTGATTTACTTACTTCCGCAAAATTATTTACTAAAACGAAATTTTTCAGTAGTGAATTTTGGGGGTGTTACACATTTAGTGTCTACACACACACACACACACACTAATATTATATTTATCAAATTTGTCATAATTATGTTTGATATCCTTGTTTATTTTTTAAATTTTATTTCTATGTATTTATTTTTATAGAAATGATTTATAATATTTTATTCTGAAAGTAGTAAAACACCATTTAAAAAATTAAAACAACTATTTTTAAATTTTATCTTTTTTACTTGAATATTTTTTTAACCAAAAATACATATTGAGCTAAATAAAATATAAATGTAATTATATTTACATAGGTTATTAAAAAATATTAAAAATAACTACACCCATTTAGGACCCGTTTACTAGCTAGATCCAGTGGATCTGGGTTTGGGTCTAAACTTTTGAGACCTGATGGATTTGGATCGGATTTGGGCCTAGGTAATATAAACGGATCCTAGTCTGAGTTTGGTTAGGCCTGGTCCAGACCCGACCCATTGCCATCCCAATTGGAAAGTGATGTTGCATGTTGTGTGCATGTAAAAATGTTAGGTTAAGTGTGTTTAAATGCACTTGTAGCAAAATTATTACTACCATGTGCCCCAGGGGTAATTTAGTCGTTTTAGCATACCATGATATTTAACCCTAACCAAGATACCTAATGTGTTATAAATATTGCTAAGAATAAGAATAGGGGGTTGATGTCTTAGAAACACATGTTTCACCATAAATATTAATATTATATGGTATAAGGGCATTGTGGTAAATTTGCATGTACTATGGTGATTGTTCTAATAAACATGCATGATAAGTATTATTTGGTGTTAAGTATGTAATAGGAGTTTGTTGTCTTAGTAACACATATTTCAACATGATTATCAATATTATATGGTCTAAGGGTATTTTGGTAATTTTTTAGTATACCATGAAGATTATTCAAATAAACATGCATGATGAATAATATTTAATGTTAAGTATGAGAATAGGAGTTTTACTGTTTTAGAGCCACATATTTCAGCATGATTATAAATGTAATATGTTCTAGGGATATTTTGATAATTTGGAATGTGCCATAATAAATCTTCTAATAAGCATGCATGATATGTGTTATTCGTTGTTAAACATGAGAATAAGGGTTTTGCAATATCAGATATACCTGTTTAAACGTTATTAATGTTATTGTATGGTATAGGGGTATCTTGAAAATTGGGGGTATGCCATGATGATTATTCTCATAAATATGTAGGATGTTCATTATTTGTTGGTTAAGTATGAGAATATGTGTTTTGATATCCTAGAGGCGCATAGTAAGATTTTACATGTAGAAAGGTGTATAAGGGAAAAATGATCATTTGGCATGTCAGGTAACTTAATTACATGATCAATAATTTAATCATGGCGTGTTATCCTTTTTATGGCAAGATGATAAAATAAAACGGAATTTGTAATGGAAATGGATGGTAAAGTGGTAGATTTAGCCTTAGGGGTATTTTGGTCATTTTGACCTAAAGTGCCTAAGTGTGAGTAATCGAGCCTAGGATGGCCTTAGCAGACTTCTGATGTTGACATTGATAATGATCTTGATTTTGGTTATCTCATAATGTTGGAAACAAATAAAATAATGGTTAAATATGAAGAATTGAATATATGAGATTAATGTGTGTTTTTCATGATCACCCTTATAAAATACTAATACTTAAAGTGAAAAACCTCAAGATTAGGAATGGTGGTTATTTAGGGATCGCTACCCTAAAGATGTGATTTAGCCCACGATTATTTATGGATTTTGTCGGTATGTCTTAGTGCCCCAATTAGGCCCTATATCTTATTGTATTTAGTTCTATAGGCCTAAGTAGGGGGTATGCATACTCATGGATTAGGTGTCTTTGTCTGTAGGGTATTGTGTAGCTTTGTGTACCAGCATGACCAAAGTACCTTTGTGTCTTTGGGTTGATAGTCGATAGGATATTGTGTTGCCCTTATGTGCCAGTATGACCGGGTTACCTTAGTGTCTTGGGTTCGTTGATCTCCCTTCGAGTAAATAAAATGGCAATGTTTTATAACCGAATGGAAATGATGATTGGGATGATTTATGGCAGCATTTGTGCCTACTTATGATTTGGCGGCGGCCTTTGTGCCTACCTGTGGTTTTGTAGTAGTCTTTGTGTCTACTTGTGGTTTGATAGGAGCCTTTGTGCCTACATGTGATGTGTGTGTATTGGTCGTGTTGATGGGCCTACCTGTGTATCGAAAAGTTGTGGGTTAATTATGAGAATTTTACCTATAGTTATAACTTAAGAATGACGTGGCTTTCTATTTATACTACAAAGAGCATCACTTGGATGCTCCATTAGTAAGTTGTGGTTATCTCTAGATGAATGAGCATTTGTGGCATATGGTCTTGATGTTATGTAGTTATGTGAATGATTATCATATTTCAATCAATATATGAATAATTAAATGTTCATGTATTATTGTGATGCATTTTAAGTGTTTCATGTTGGCCTTACATATTAGTATTGTATAATGGGTTGTTCAATACCGTTGTATTGAAGGGTTCCTTTCTTAAGCCCTTGATTATTCAATGGGCAGTGCCTTTGTAGGCTAACCCGTAGGGTCTATTCAAGGCTACTCTTAATGGTTGAGAGTGTAGGGTTATATGAGGTTTTGTTCGGTAACTTGAAACGGGAGTTTTTGTATTTCTCATAGTCTTTTTATATCTCCTTTCACTAACATTTTCACTAACATAATCTTTTGTTTTTCTTATCAAATCACATGCGCCCTGGTAAAATTCCCAGGAGGTTACCCATTGTTAAATTATTCTAAGTTAAGCACAGTTAACTATGAAGTTCTTTAAAGATAAACATTCTAAAAATAAGGTATACTTTATTTATATAGGTAGTCTTATTAGTTCTTTTAATACCCCATTATGCATCATTGATTTGGGGGTAGTTACTTGGATTTATTTTGGGATTGATGATTGGCCTTACAGATCAATACGAATCTTTTTTAGAGTATTTTTTATCAATTCACATGCATCACGAAAAAATTTCCCAAAGACCGTCTATCTTTGAATTATTTCATATCAAACATGCTTAACTATGAGTTCTTTAAGGATAAGTTTTATGAAAACAAGGAACACCTTATTGATATAGGGAATCTTATTAATTCTTTTAAACCTCCATTGTCCACCACTAATTTGGGGATGTTCAATAAACCCCTAGTCAAGAAATCAATGCCCTCATTGCGCCTCGACCACTAACTATCTTGTTACAATCTATCCTAATAATCCTTCTGCTAGGTGGGTGACTAACTCGTATGAATTCGGCTTGCGGTCACAATTCCACTCCGATACCATCTTTTAACTCTATAGCACACCTGTCACAGGTAGTTACTTGGAGCACTTTAAGATCGATTAATGACCCCATAGATTAACACAAGTCTTTTAGATTTTTTTTTTATCAACTCATACACATTCTAGAAAACTTCCTAGAGGGTCATAGATCCTTAATTTTCTCCAAGTCAAACATGCTTAACGATGAAATTATTTAAAGATAATTTTGATAAAATAAAATAAAAAGGTATACATTATTGATACAGGCAATCACATCAATCATTTTAAGTATCTACTATCCACCACTAATTTGGGATAGTTACTTAGAGTGCTTTTAGGATTCATTATTGTCCCTATAAATTGACACGGGTCTTTTCAAGCGTGCTTTTTTGTCAACTCATACGCATCTTTGGACACTTCCAGGTATGTCACTCATTCTGATGCAGAAGCATCCTCATTTGATGATCAAAATCTCATCATTAATTTTTTCAAGTTTGAGAGCCACAAAACTTTCCTTATTTGAACAACTTAATCATCCAGTAAAGCATAGTCATGCAAGCCACGCAAGCCTTGTCAGCCCCCTTTTGTCCATCCACAAAACACCCCAAAAAGGCCACCATAAGCCATGATTTTCTATATATTTTTTCCCACCTTTTTAACCCATTTCCCTTAATATGTTAGCCCTGAAAATTCCGTAAAAACTTAACCCACTATGCACCATTGAAAGCCACACAAAATAGCAACAAGTCCCTCTCAAGTTGAACTTCAAGTCATTTCCAGCACTTGGGAAGAGCAATGAAAATTTAAGGAAGAACAATGAAGACTAGAAGACACTCCTTGCTTCTTTTTATTGCTTAAAAGATTAAAAGGGTCTTTATCTCTTTCCATTTGAGTGATATGGCTGCTATATGAGTCGGAACATGTGCTAAGTAGGAGGGCATGTATAACACCCCCAAATTTACTACTGAAAATTTTCGTTTAATTAAAAAGGGTTTTAGTGGAAGTGAAAAGATAAAATTGTAAACTTGGGGGCATTACCGCCACACTTAGTACCAGATCGGTTCACTCCTACCGTCCCTGTACTAAGTGCTAAGGCTAAACAAGAATAACATCAAATACGAGTCACTGATAAAACACAAGTGATATAGAATCAGAGTGCGGAAATCAAAAGGTACATCCCAAAAGTATAGTTTTAAAGTACCAAATGTCAGAGGACATCATACAACGGGGTAAAACAAAATATAATAGTACAGGGAAAACGAAATGGAGGACAGACTCCGACCATGTCACTCTCAACCCCCAAGCTAGGTCTAGGCTCAACTCTCAGCCCCGCCTGATGCCTCGTAAGCATCGAAGGCATCGAAGACATCGTCCTCTACCTCTACAAACTCGGACGGGTCTTCTGCTCGTGGGAATGAGTAGCACCCATGAAACGGGTGATCAGTACGCTACGTACTGAGTAAGGTAACAAACGTACTAAGGCCAGCATACAAAACACATGAAATAGCATATATGGCATAATTACGTAGACAACATGCGATAACACAGATAAACAATACCGGCTATGGACCGGATAACTTATTCTTTAGATATCTCATAAATATAATCGATTCATATCATAGTTTTTATCAATCCATGCGAGTGCGGGAACCCCACTATTATAGCCAGTGGATCGGTCATGCAGGGCAAAATGCTCCTGGCCACTATTATTCTCCGGCAACATGCCCTGGCCACTATTATTCGCTGGTGGACCGGTCTGGCCCCGACTCTCATGGTGTTCCATTGTAATTAGTAATTACTCGTATCTTTCCTATGTCTTATCATTATTATGAATTGTTTGTTGAACACAGGAACCCCCACTATTATAGCCGGTGGAACTGTCATGCAGGGCAAAATGCTCCTGGCCACTATTATTCGCCGGTGGACCGATCATGTAGGGCACCCCAGCCCTAGCCACTATTATTTGCCGGTGGACCGGTCTGGGTCCGGCTCAACATCTTTCTCTTTAAGTGATTAGTGTCTTAACGTATCTTATTCGAAAGAATTTCACCCTTGATATGCATGGTAACTATATCCGCACTTATCCTCCCAGGAGGGCCTGTCCCATATCTTGAGACTTATGCACCTCCTAACTCGCCCCGACATCCTTCCATTAACCCAATTTCTCACACCGGGAACCCAACTCCTAAGTGGGTGGGTCAAGGCCCACCACCTTATACCCCAAGGTCCACTCACCACCTTACCCTAGGGTTTTCTCTAGAAACCCTAATCTGGGCCTATGTGGCCCTTCCTTCTCTACCTTCCACAACCCACACTATTTTAACACCCCACGTGTCATGACCTTTAGACTCAACTCTCCCCTCATACCTCGCTCCTCCTCATTTATTTGTATTATTTTCTTTTTCTTTTTCCACCTTCTCAAATTAGGGTTTCCTCCCAAACCCTAGTCGGTCCCTAGGTACCCTTATATTATCCTAAGTACTATTTTTCACCTCGAGCCTCCAGTCACCAAAACAAACCTTCCATTGCCTTCCCCACGTCCCAAAGTAACTTTCCATACGTAAGGTTCGCCCCCATGCGGACCTTAACCTCCCCATGTAAATCCCTTGATCTCTACCATGTCAAACCCTAAGATTTCCATGCAAACCCTAGTTCCTCCCTTGTAAACCTTAGTTCCTCCCACTCATTCATTTTATTTAATTCCCCTTTCACTCGGCCATTCATGGATCACAGATTACTTAGGTCATCCTTACCTACGTTAGCCAACTTACTTCCCTTTGGTTATCTTACTTTCTCATTTTTCTCTTCCATGCCTCCATCCCACAACACCATATCAAATAACCTAGCATGCATGTCCTAAGGGCCACATCACATCACACCATACTTGCATCATATCCATATTAGCACATACCAGAAAAGAGCACATGAACATACCTCGGTTCCAAGCTACGCTACACATAAAACAGATAAGATAATAGCATATAGATCACAACATATAAATTGTACAAGGCATCCAAGGCAAGTAAAACACGTAACACATAGGCGGCCTTAGCTACGTCCTTACCTAAAACGTCGCCGGGCTTGGAGCACGCTCCTACGCCTCCTGAGGGTTTTGACTCCATTCACCTATAAGAGGGAAATACTGTGGGTTAATATCCCCCTACCGGAATTACCATAATTTCCTATCTTACCCCTATCATGGCCTAATACTAAGGCTAATATTAATAATAGTAGTTTATAATTAAAAGGTAGGGTTATTATTATTCTCAAAATAGTTAATCAAATCACTATTAATCAAAGTAAGTCTTAGTAATATTCATAGTATTAAAGTAAGGGTTTCAATATTACTAATAATAATATTAATAATAATACTAATAATAATAATAAGAATACTAATAATAATAAGAATACTAATAATAATAATAATAATAATAATAGTAATAATGATAATAATGATGATAATAATAATCGAAATCATAGTAGTAGTAGTAGTAGTAATAATAATTACAACAACAACAACAACAACAATAATGATAATAATAATAATAATAATAATAATAATAATAACCACAACCATAATAATGATAATAATAATAACAATGATAATGATAATAATAATAATAGTAGTAATAATACTAATAATAGTAAGAACACTAAAAATAATAATAATAATAAAGATAATAACGATGATAATAATAGTTAGAGTAATAAACATAATGATAATAATAATACTAATAATAATAATGATAATGATAATAATAATAATAATAATAGTGATAATAGTAGTAGTAGTAATAATAATAATAATAGTAATAATAATCATAATCATAATCATAATAACACTAATAATAATAGTTAATAATATTAAAATCATTAACACTTTTATATACAGGGTTTAGGGGTTAAGGAGTTGGAAGCGGCGGCGGCGGCGGTGGCGGTGGAGGAAGGAAGAAGTGGAGAGATGGATGTGGAGGCTAGGGGTGAGGGAAGTAGGGGGAAATGGAGGTGTGGGGTGGTAGGGCAGGATTCTGTGGTTGTTTTGGGGGGTAGAGGCGGTGCTGCAGGCGGCGGAATCAAAAACAACCGGCGGCACGAAGGGTAGCACGGGGTCGAATGGGGTTGTTCGGGAAGGCAATTTCGCACGGCCATGGTGGCTCGTGCAGGGCAAGGCAAGGAAGGCTGGTGGCTGGGTTGTGTAGAGGGCGGTGCAGGGAGTGTTTTGGTGGCCGGAGTGGGTGGCGAAGACGGCCGGTGGAGGAGGAATAACGAGCTGATCAGGCGGTGGTCGCGGGCTCAGTTTTCTGGGCTGCCAAAATCCAAACTCGATTATGGCAACCTTCGGGGCTATTTATAGGCTGGTCAAAAGGGGAAAACGACAAAGAGGAGTGGGAGAGTAGAGGGGCAAGGGTTATCGGTCTCTGTCTGGCAAGAATGGCCAGCGTAGGTTTGCTTGTGTAGACCATAATTTGTCGGGGAGAGAGGGATGGTGTGCAGGAGAGGGGAGGGATGGTCCTATCGAAATGGCAGGGAAGTCAACGAGGAAGAGAGGGGAGGAATGACCGGTGTGGTTGGTGCAGGCTTTTCCGGCGCTGATTTTGGGTTGCAGGTGCGTGCAGGAGGTAGAAGACGACACATGTGGGAGAGGAGAGGGCTGGACCGGCGGTCCAGGGGAAAGAAGAAAGAAAGAAAAAAAAAGAAAGGCCGAACCTGCCGGGAGAGGGAAGGAGTGGCGCGGGGAGGCTAGGCCACGAAGGGGAGGGAGAAGTTGGGGTAGCGGGCCAGCCCAGGTCGGGGGACAAGGAGAAAAAGGAAGAGAAGGAAAGGAAAGAAAAGGAAAAACAGGGGAAAGGAAAAGAAAAAGGAAAAAGGTGGTTGGCTTAATTAATATAATTTGGGTAATTTGGGATGTTTAATAAAATATAAATATTAAAATAATAATTAAATTCTCATTTTAGATTAATTTAGAGATTTTTGAAAGAATTTTCTTAAATTCCATTTTAATTAGCAAAACACTCTAATTTTCTCCAATTAAATTATTTATAAAGTTTATATTAATTTGAAACTATTTTATCCTTATTACTTTAAATAAAATAATTTATTTAATTAATTTCCAAAATAAAATCCTTAATTAGCTTAAAATACCAAAATAACTCCTATTTAAAACACTTATAAATTTATTATTAATTTACCCTAATTAATTTCCTTTTATTTTAATAAAAGTAAATTATTTATTTAATTTTCAAAATAAAATCTTATTTAATAATAAATAATAAAATTATAATTTTTGGGGCATTTCAGCATGTTCAAAATCTGCTCAAATCTTTTTGCCTATGACTGAAACTCATGGATGGAATATTAAGTAGATTTTCTCCTTTATTTAACATAAATCACATGTATTAGTTTGCTAAGTTGTAACATGTAATACCTCACTTCTTCTATAAGTGTCAAAGATAAAATGAAATAAAAAAACTCAACTTATTAGCTACACGCTTTCTCTCAAAAACAATTGAGAGTCTCTCCTTCAAAACTCAATTGTAAGAGTTTGAAGATTTGAAAAAATCTTTTAAGATTTATCCTAAGAGTTTAAACCTTAGATGGTTCTTGTAAATATTTATTCTAAGGAATACTAAAAATCAATTTTATCCTCTCAAATCCCCCATTTATCTATTTTTTTCGGTTGTTCTAAGTATTCTTAGAACACCACCTTCTAGCAAGACACAAGTTGGATCTCATATACATCACTATAATACCCTAAATTTTTTATCTAACTCTTATCCCTAGTAATTACTATCAAAGCCTAATTCTAACCCTAGAAAATTATTTTTCTATCTTACCCTAACTCCTTGATCATAAATCTTAACCTAACCTTAATTTTGATGTCAGGCTATTAATGTCTTTCCTAACCTAAACCTAATCCCAAATGATATTGTAATTAATTCATCCCAACACTATAACCTAAATTATTTCAACCTAAACCTAAATATAAACCCACACCACCTCCCTTTTCTCCATTTTCTTTTTCTTCTCCTTTCCCTCTCATTTTCCCCGTTCTCTTCCCTTCACCTTACATGCATGATTCCCCCTACCAAGCTTGCCCTCTACCCCATCAACTCCCTTATCCTCAGGTTAAGGGCTTGTGTTGAAATTCTTTGTCGATTTCAACCCCATCTATGTTCATGTGTACGTATATATAAACTTAACATTAAATTTCCTGACCACCATCTCTTCTCTCCTTTTTGTTTTCTGCAACAATAGAACAATTATCTTCCTCCTTCACCTCCTCCTTGTCGCCACAAAAACAACCTAAAAATCTCTACCACCGAGCCCAACTAAGGCACCTCCACCACTTACATCAATATAAACCGAACCCCCATAACCATCGGCCAATTCCATCACACCCCAACCTCCACCTTTGGCCAAACCCACTGTAACCCCTTCCCATTTTCTTTCTTCCTTGACCGCGGCACCAACATCTAATGCCCCCATCTCCTCTTCGGTATTTTCCTCTACAATCCCCTTTCTTTTTTTCCTTGGTTGTGGCACCAACACCCTCCCTTTGCTAGATTCAATTGAATCCCACCTCCCTCCTCTTTTGTATCCTTCACCGTACCACACTTTCCATCCTTCAGCAACCACGACTGCACCCTACCACCACCCTTCGACATCTCTAACCGCACCACACCACCACCCTTTGGCTCCCACAACCAAACACTAGCCCTCCTTGTTTCAACCTCCACCACCGTTACACTCCCTATAGCAACAAAAACTTGTGTCGTTGTTCCACCCTCCCACGATACAACCCATCGTTCCCCCTTGGCTGGTTGCATAAAGTTTTCCCAAACACCATTACTTAGTTTGTTTTTTATCCCTTCTTTTACGCTTATATTTCCATACACTTTTATTTAATTATGTGTTTTAATCCTAATGATTTCCCTGTGGTTCTGAAAGAGGTGGAATAGAAGTAGCATGCTTAGAAACCAGATTCGTTTTTGTAATGATACTTGTCGTAGTCTAGGATTTTGTTTGATAAGTGTTATGAATTTTTTTTAGTGTTATACCATGTTGTTGTTGTTATGTGAATTAATATATGATTGTTAATGTTATGATATGTGATTGATATTATATGATAGAAAATGAGTAAATAGCGATTATGTAGTATTGTTATTTTATATGGAAAAACTTTCAATGTGAAATATTATTATATCACGAGTTTATTAATGGTTGATGAATATGAAAAAAGTATAATAAAGTATATGGAGATAAATGGAGGATTTAGGGATAGTGTTACCGAATAAGATTTGCATGAAATAAAGGTTTGTTACCAATAAGGGAATTTTGGTCAACGTAAGTTAAATATGAGAATTGTGGTATTTTAAGGTGTTATATCATCTAAATTATTCTATGGAATTTATATGAAGTGTTTAGAGTAGTTGTGAATGATATAAGTTTGATAAATTGTGAAAATGGTAACCCTAAAATGAAGAGGCGTTTATCAAATGTGTGAAACGATAGAATTAGACCACAAAATTCATATATGTTGTTAACCTTAGTGTTTTGGGGAAGTGTATTGAATTTGGTATTTGTTTGAGCCCTACAAGAAAAGTTATAATGGATTTGTGAAATTAGGGTTTATAAGCCCCGGAAATAGTAAATATTGATATAGGGTTATTATCGTATGTGCAAGAACTTAGATCTAAGCCTTGAAATTCGAGTATGTTGATAATAATAATAATATTTGAGGAAGAGGTACTAAGTTTGGCGGCTAAAAGAGTAACAAAATAAGAGTTGCGATAACAATGTGAAATTAGGATTTTGGGGAAATATAAGGTCTTAACCCTAGAGAATGGCCTTATGATCTCATGGCTTGCCTTACCTGTTTAGAACATGTCGTGTACTTGTTAAATCAACCATAAATAATACATTAATCATTTAAAGTGAAAGATCATGTGTAACACCCTCAAATTTTACAGTTGAAATTTTTCATCTGCACAGACACCGTATATTACAACAGGGGGTGTTACCGCTGTGATCGGTACAAGACTGACCCTTGGCCAATCTCATACCAACCACAAGGCTAGAAAATTTAAAAGAGATTAATTACAGTAGAAGATAATACCACAATGTTTCTAATAATTCATAATTAAAATGGAGTGCACGATGTAAGAGTTGATACATGAATAGAAAACGAGTACAATAACAATGCCCCTATGGGGGGAAGAAAATGATTAATAAAATGATAAGCAATTAGAAATAGGTGAGTTCGGACGACACTCTCTCTTGCCCTATGACAAGTCCAACAGGCCATCACTTAGTCCCGCCCAACACATCAAAGGCATCAAAATCATCATATGCAACATGTCTTACCTGCGCCAACTCATAAGGGGTCACTCCTCGTGGGAATGAGCAGCACCTATGAAACGGGTGATCAGTACGCTACGTACTGAGTAAGGTAACCATATGGCTAAAACCATGCAATTACAAACTGAAAAATGATGTATACGTTACTTCTTTCAAGTTCACATCATTATTAAGACATGGGCCATTATTTTCATTTACACATTTCCCGGATTGTATCCATGTGAGTGTAATGACCCCATTATTATAGCCGATGGACTGAAAATAATACTTCAGGGCAAATGCATCTGACCAATATTATAGCCAGTGGATCGGAATGTAGTACATGACATAATGCACCTAACCACTATTATAGCCGTGGACCCAAAATTATCCCAATCTGGCTCCAACTCGTGCGGTGTTTCATTGTAAGTAGTTAGTGTCTTTTCCATAATTTATTACAATACAAGATTTGGTTTATCGAGCTTGGAGCCCCCATTATTATAGCTAGTGGATCGAAAAACACTCTGACCTAACTCGGCTCGATAATCTTTCACTTTAATTAATTAGTGCTTTACTCATGTCTTATTCCACACACAACCCCAACTAGACATGCATGACTCACTGGATTTCCCATTCTCACCCCTTTACCCCAATTCTCTTGAAAAGCTCTATCCCATATCTTGGGACCTCTATGCACCCTAGGAATCCAATACTCCTTCCCCACATTTCCATTACTCACCATGAAAACCCAAACTCCCACGTATGTGGATTAATGCCCACTTCCCATATCTTTACTTTAACTCACCATTGTCCTCTAGGGTTTCCCTCAGAAACCCTAACCCGACCTATGTGGCCTAACCTCTCCCTATCATACACGACCCATGCTCCCTTTGCTTCCAACACCATCACCCCACTCAATCCACACCCCACATCACAACCTTACTTCCCATCCTTCACATGTGACCATGAAAACCCTAGTTGGCCACCCCACGCCCTAGTACTTCTCCTTTCTTTTATGTCATCCCCTCATCACACACGCTCCACCCACCTTTCCACTTGACTCAATCCCCCCATTGATAAGACACCTCTTAGTCTCAGCCCTCACTCCAACCACTTACCATCAACTCTCCCTTCCAGACACTTCCCCCACTAAGGATTTTCCCCACAAACCCTAGTTAAGTCCCCTATGAACACTTCCATTAACCTATGTACTATTTTTCACCCATGGATTCCAATCACCCAAATTACCCTTCCCTCACCTTGCCGAACCCTTAAATCACCTTTTCCCACGTAAATGTTACCCCCATGCAAAGACTAACCACCACCCCATGCAAGCCTTATGCTTCCCATGCAAGATTTACTCCAACCTCTCATTTTATTCCTATTATCATTTTATTTGTCTACCCATAAGTCATAAGATAATTAGGCCTTTCTCATTTCCCTCTAATCACTCCACTTTCTTTATTTCTTTTATCTACCCCCAACCCTATCATACTACCTAAGGATTCCTAGCATGCATGTCATATTAGGGCAACAATACATAAGGTCATAACACCAAATATAAGTCATATCACCATATTACACATGTCATAACACATATACAACTTACCTTGGCTCTATACTTAGCAAGATGTGCTACAAGCATATAGTCCATTACCACATAAGATACAAGCACATAACCAAACACACATGAACACATAACACACAATTTGGATTTAACCACATCCTTACCTAGATTGACAAGGGGCTTGGAGCATGACTCCTACACCTCCTTAGGGGAAGGGTTTGGTTTACCTATAAGAGTGGAACACTAATGTTAACTTATCTCTTATTTCCTTTATTATCCCCTAAATATTTATTAGTAAAAGACTAATAATATTAATGATAACAATAACAGTCTTAATAAAAATAAGATTAGTATTATTAAGGATACCAACAATAATAATAGTAGTAGTAGTAACCATAATAAGATTAATAGTAGTAATAATGATGATAATAATAATGACATAAATAGTAGTAGTAGTAATAAGAAGAAGAAGAAGAAGAATAGAAACAATAATTATATAAAATAATTTATACTTAAGTAGAAGTAAGGGTTAGGGTACAACCAGGAATGGAGGTGGCAGCAGCGGTGGTAACCGGTGACAGGAGTGGCGGTGATTTGAAAAGACCCAACTTTGGGGTTGGAAAAAGGGGAAGGGAGATGGTGTTTATGAGGTGGTAGTTTTTTTGGACCAAGAAGGGTACAATGGTGGTAGTGGTGTGTCAAGGCGGCAATGCAGGTGGCAATGGCAGTGGTGGCTAAAGGTGGAGGAGGAGAAAGGAGGAGGAAGGAGGGGGAGAAATGGGAAATGAAGAGTATGGGGAGGTAGGGGAAGGTTTTCTGGGTTGAGAGTGAGGTAGTGGGGTGGTGGTTGTGGCGGAGGAAGCGGCGCAAGGCGGCGACAAGGTGCAAAGGGCAGCTCGAGCTGCCACTTTGCACAAGTAAGGTGGGTTGTGCATGGGGAGTTAGGGGTGATGAGTGGTGTTGTTTGGTGGAGGGTAATGTAGGGAAGAGGTTGGGTAGAGGTTTGGATGGCGGCGATGCATAGCAGTGTTTGGGGTTACGTTTGATGGGGCGACGGAGGGAAGCTTTAGGAATTTCTAGGTAGAGCAAAAAGAAGAGGAAAAAGGGTGAGGGCTAGGGTATTTATAGGCATGGGGATGAGAAGAGGATAAGGGAATGGGGGCAGGTGATTTTTGATCGACTATGGCAGCCAACACAGGGTTGCAGGTGGCAGGGGAAGAAAAGGGAAGGGAGGTGGGGTGCACTCGAGCGGGGAAGGTCGGGGCTGGAAAAGGAAAGGAAAGGGATGGGGGAAAGAGGGAGAGGGACGGTTGGCCAACGTAGGAGTTGCAGGCGTGCATGGTCAATGACAGGCAGGGGAGGAAGAAGAAGAAAAGGAAAGGACGGAGAGGGACGGCTTGCCGGCCAAGCGAGGGAAAAGGAAGGAAGAAAAAAAGGGCGGACCAGCCCGCACAAGGAGGGAAGAAGAAAAAAAAAGGAGAGGTGAGTTGAGCTGCATGGGGGAGGGTTAGGCCGCGTTGAAGAGAAAAAGAAAAAAAAAGAAAAAAAAAGGAAGAAAAAGAGGGAAAAGGGAAAAAAAGAAGGAAAAAGGAAAATGAGGTGGTTGGGATAGTTGGGATTTTTTTGAATTTTTTTTAAAATATTAAAAAATTAATAAAAAATAAACAACTAAATTTTCTTTTTATATTAATTTAGAAACTTTGGTTAAATTTTCCTAAAATATATTTTAGTTAGCAAATTACCCTAACCTCCACTAATTTAATTCATACATTATTTTCCTCTTTTTTTTTCTTAATTACTTCCATCATAACAATATTATTTTATTAAAAATATTATATTTAATTTATCTCACCTATTAATCCCTATTTTAGTATTAATCCCTAAATTAAGGTTTTTGGGGTATTACATCATGTGAGTTGCTCGAGGTGTTTATGGATTCGTTCCATAGGATGATAATAGTGGCTTAGGTGTATTGTCCCTAAGAGGTACTTCAGCCGTTCCACTAGTTTAAAAATAGTTGATCGGGAGCATTTTGTCATAAAAGGTGTTTTATGGGTCTATTATACCAGACGATAATAGTGGCTTAAGTGTGTTGTCCCTGAGAGGTACTTTAATCTATTCCACTAGATAAGAATAGTGGAACCCTATACTCATCGTGAATGAGAATATGATTTGAGATAAGTAACCTAATGGATAAGATATTAATAATTTAAAATGGGAGAGTACATGAGTCGGGACCGAGGTGTTTATGGATCTTTTCCATGGACAATAAAAGTGGCTCAGAAGTGTTGTCTTTGAAATGTGCTTCAGACCACTCCACCGACTTAAGAATAGCGGCTCAAAAGCATTCTATCCTGAGAGATGTTAGATCCGTTCTATCAGATGATAATAGTAGCTCAAGTGTGTTATCCCTGATAAGTGTTTTAGATCGTTCCACCAATTTAGTAATGGTGGGGTATCTGAACTCAACGTAAATAAAACAATAAAAATGGTTATATCTAATAAAGAGGTATGGAACAATATTTACCTTATGAGACTATATGTGTTTTGTACGTGTACTTATCATCTGCTATCCCTAACTTGACAGTATTGTTACCTTACTTAGTACGTAACATATTGACCATCATTTGATGACCCCAATGCTTTTGTGTAGGTCTTTGAGGACCAGTTGGATGATTTTGTTACCTTTGATGCATTGTATAGGGAGGAGTGACTTTTTCTGTACTGGGTGTTTGGGTGAAGAGTCATGTTATCCGGATGATGTTTTTACCTATATGCATTTTTGAGCTCTTCAGTTTATGGTATCCCTTTTGTTATATTTTGTTATTGTATCCCGAAGCTAATTTCCAAACTCATATTTATATTTATAAAGCTATTATCATTTCTAGTTAATCTATTTTACTTTGAATGATTTTAACCTTATGATTGATGTAAGGATGATATAGTAAACTAAACTTACGTCAAGTATGGTAGTAACACCCGATATTTTGTTGATATGCTTCCATTATAAAATGAATTTTTTTAGTAGTAAATTTGGAGTATTACAATCACGTTCTTAAATATCTCCAAGTCAAACACACTTGATTATGAAGTTATTTAAGAATATGTTTTTCAAAAAGAAATTATATATTGTTGGTATATGTAGTATTACCAAACCTTTTAATTCTGCACTATCTACCAAAAATCTATAGGTATTACATTTTTTTAATCATCTGTCATCCACCAATATATTGGACTATCACATACACCGCCACTCAAAGAATTTGACTTTTCTCATCATCAGTGGTTTGTCGACGTTTTCTCTCGGACTCGAAAGGTCATAACTTGATTCTCTATTATTAATTATAGGATAATTTGGCTTTGATTCATCAATTTTTTGTCCAAGTATGAAACGGCCATAACTAATTAGCTTCGATTCATCTATTTGTTTGATGGATTGCTTAGTTTATATTTTAAGTGTGTTTTAGTTCTCTACAAATGTTTTTTTAATAATTGTTTTGGTTCAAGCATGTTTATCTTTAATATCGTTTTCTCTATATCTATTTTGGTACATATCTATTCATTTTATTTTTCTTTCTCTATAGTCATTTGTTGTGATCCATTCGGTTGTACCCATGGGAGCTAATAGATAAAGCGTATTAGCTTATTTTAGTGTGTATGGTATTTAATTTCAATTTAAGGTCGATTTGGTTTTCCTTATTTGGGGTTTGTTGTTTAGTTCTGTGGCCTCCTTCTTCATTGTTATCTTGAATCACTATTATCCTGAACCATTGGAATTATTTAGAGTGTATGGTATAGCTACATAGAAAACTACGAGGGTTCAAATTCCTCGTGATCCATTTAAAAGTTAGTATTTGAACACTAGAAAGTCGTTACTAATCATAAAAAATAGATATTAAAACAAATAGAACTTGCTAAATAAAAAGGTTTTGATGACAATTGTTTGGAATGACCATTATTAAAAGTCCAAACATTTCCCTCTCGACATGTTTTGTTGCCATTTTTATAATGGTTTGGAATAATTATTAAATCTTCAATAGCACACCTTTCAATAATGTCTTAGAATTATTACCAAAACCCTAAAATAGCCATTATTAAAGACTATTTATTTAGTAGTATGGTTATTTGATTTATGCTTAGCTTACCCTTATGTCTTGGCCATCATGAATTCTATCTCATTTTCCCCTCCTCAAGCCACGCCATTCTCCCTCTCCTTACTTTCCAATTCACGAGCCAACCTTCATCTCCATCGAATAGTGTTGGAGCACCCGACCATTCAACATAGTATAGTATGGGTTAATTCCTCCGCCTCTTCTTCTTCCTTTTCTTTTATCCTATGGATTTTGTATGTTAACATAATGTTTTGATCGTTGATTTTTGTATAGGTGTGTTCGAGACTTTGAAGGCCTGACCGATCTCCCTCTCCTTTTCTTCTAGTTTAATTTGCTTAAGCCGAGTAAGATTATTCTTACTCGATAATAATTATGATTTTATGTAGCATGATTTAGATAGTTCATATGATTATGTAAATTTCATGGCTTGTTATGAGTATGTTAGTATATTGGATTCATGAAGCATGATGTTATGATGTTGAAGGGTATGATGATTACCTATATGTTGGTGTTTTGATTATGATTTTAAGTGATATAAGCATGAAATCAACTAATTTAATGACAACCGAATTTGCGTCCACTTTTTTGCTATACTAATCTATACTGGATAGGATTTATAAGGCATATTACGTATCAAATAAAAGCTTAATATGTCTACTTTTCAATGCAACTTTTGGATCTAAAAAATGTTAAAGTTATGATGGTTTTTTGAAAGTGCACAAAACTGTATGAATCCCGTGCATGAATAATAGGCTCGAATTTGGGATCAGTCTTCGTGTTAGAGTTAGGTTTTCTGTGATTCAAAGTTTTCATATTTTTTATTGGAATTTTCAGGTGCAAACTGATATGAAAACATGGTATCATTTAGCTTAGAATAATCAAAGTTACAGGTGATCAAAGAGGGAAAAACCATGAAATTTGGGAATGGGATACACTATTCATTGAAGATGTGCACAAGTGTTTTTCATTGTTCTTGATTTCTTCATTACTAACATTAATCACGTATTAATTTTGACTCAATCACCTTGCCAATATATAAGCTGGGCCAATGGAAGATCAACCATGATTAAACATAAAAAAAAGACTAAATTAGCTTTAAAGTGGTAAAATGTGAAGTGTGTGAATAGTGAAAGTTAGATATTGACCGTTAACCATTGATTCGTACCCTGACCTTGACTTTGACTATTGGTCGTTTTACTTTGACCATTAACTGTTAATCGTATTTTTTTTATAAAATTGGCTAAGAGTTAGAGAGCCTACTTCATATCTAATTAAAGCTTAAGATGTTTACTTTCCAACAAAACTTTTAGATTTTAAAAATGTTAAGTATGGGGTAAGTTATGATCGTTTTCCTGGAAGTGTGAAAATTTGTCTAGACCTAACACGTGACTTATATACTAGGATTTGGGGTTTTATATTTATGTTAGAGTTCATGTTTTTTGTGATTCGAGGTTTCTATATTGTTTCATTTTTATGGTGTAGATTGATATAAAATATGATATGATTCAACATAATATAATCAAAGTTATGAGTAAACAAAGTTAATAATGAAAACTCGAAGGGTTAAACGGATTGGCATTATTCATCAAGGATGTTTTTAGGTGTTATTTGTGTTCCTCATGATAACGTTAAACACATGATAATTTTAACTTAATCACCTCAATAATGACATAAAAGGGTTAATGAATATTAATCATGATTATACATAAAATAACCAAATTAGCCTTGAAGAAGTCAAATATGGAATGTGTGAACTGTGATATTCAGACCTTAACCGGTGACCAAAACCTTGATTTTGACTATTGACTTTAACCATAATAGTGAATTTTACTAAAAATTGTATACAACCTCATTTTTGCAATTTCATATTTAAATTTTTCTTATGTTTTCACTCAATTGGACCATAATGGTTTGTTTGGTTTGGGATGAATAAGGGTTAGAAAAGGTGAATAAATTGATTCACCTTGTTTAAAGACGGATTTTATTAACCTCAAATAGGTGAATTGGGGTTAAATTTCTACCTCCGCTCTCCCCTATTAACCTCATTTTTTTAACCTACAATTTTAGAGGTAGAAAAGGTGAAGGAAAAACATAAGTAAATTTTATACATTCACCTCAATCCAAATGGAATTTTTAAAATACTCAGCCTGATTCACCTAGGTTATATTAATATAATAAAAATAACATTTTAAAGCATTCACCCTGATTCATCTCTATTTCCTTTACCTCGATTAATTTTTAATGTTTACAGTCACCTCGATTCATCCCAATCAAAATAGAATGTAAGTGGTGTTTTGAGATTAAATTTGTTGTTCTAAGGTTTTAACCAGTGCATTTTCATACTAAGATATGCCAACTTTAAATGCTTGGGTTATATTTGATATAAGTTTAGTTTTATCTATAACCACTCATTTGGAATTATTATGTTAGTATGGTATTATCTATAAATGCTCATTTAGAATAGTTTGATGTTGTCTATAAATGCTTATGTGATATTGTTGGTGTAAACAACAAATATCCACTTGATATGGTTTGGTGAAAGCAATAAGCACCCGTTTGAAATTATTTAGTGCAAATAGTAAACACTCATTTGATATTGTTTGATTTAAACATGAAACACTTCTTTGACATTATTTGATGTAAACAGTAAACACTTATTTGATGTAAATAATAAACACCCATTTGGAATTATTTAGAGTAAACAATAAACACCTATTTTGGTTATTTGATGTCATCAATAAACACTTAGTTGGATGCTTCCATGACTTCCATTCATGGGGGAATAGTGTAACACCCCCAAAATTTACTACTGAAAAAATTCGTTTAATTAAAGGAAATTAGCAGAATAAAAATAATAAATCGTGAATTCTGGGGGTATTACCGCCACACTTAGTGCCAGACCAGTTCACCCTACCATTCCAGTACTAAGTGCTAAGGCTAAAAGAATAAAACACAATTTATGAGAAACTCAACTAATAATTAAATCAGAGTAGCGCAAGTAAATATAATCCATCAAGTGGTGGTTACAAAACAACGATATATTGAAATTGTGAATTTAAAAGAAGATAGAGTAAAACCCTAACAGTTCCGGATAGTTCTTATGCTCTTTCTCGAGGCCCGCTTGAGTAGCACCTAAAAACTACCTGCAATGGACACTTCCCATTGAATAGGCAGGGGCCCCATGAATGGAACCCTTCAGTACTACGGTACTGAGTAACCCTTTAAAAATACACTTAAAAGTAGGCACGCAAGGTAACACATGTTATACTACTATATCCATACATAATGATAGGTATAAACATAATATTCAGATCCATACATTCACATATTCAACAAGTCAATCAGACATTAACGGTGTATATGTAACATTCACTTTCGTACATTCACATACTTAACGGGTCAACCAAATATTAATAGGCCATAATGAATAATCGATACTTTTAGGGCCTTAAGGCCATTAGTCCATCATTAATCAATCATCTCGGATTATAAATATCCATGCAAGTGTGGGAACCCCACTATTATAGCCGGTGAATCGGTCACTTATAGGGCAGAACGCACCTAACCACTATTATATGCCGGTGGATCGGTCTCCAGGGCAAAATGCTCCTGGCCATTATTATGCCGGTGGATTGGTCTGGCCCCGACTCTCATGGTGTTCCACTGTAAGTACTTAGTGTCTTTTACTTGTCTTAACAACTTAGGGTTTGGTTTATTGAGCTTGGGATCCCCCACTATTATAGCCGGTGGATCGGTCACTTATAGGGCAGAACACACCTAACCACTATTATATGCTGGTGGATCGGTCTCCAAGGCACCCTGGCACCTGGCCACTATTATGTCGGTGGATCGGTCTGGGCCCGGCTTAATAATCTTCCACTTTACATGATTAGTGTCCTACCGTATCTTATTCAATAATTTTCACCCTAGACATGCATGGATAACTATATCCACACTTATCCTCCCAAGAGGGCCCGTCCCATATCTTGAGACTTCTGCACCTCCTAACTCGCCCCGACATCCTTCCCTTAATCCACTTTCTCACACCGAGAGCCCAATTCCTAAGTGCGTGGGTCAAGGCCCACACTTTATACCCTCAAAGTCCACTCACCGCCTTACCCTTGGGTTTTCTCCATAAACCCTAATTTGGGCCTATGTGGCCCATCCTTCTCTACCTTACACATCCCAAACTATTCCAACACCCTACACGTCACGACCCTTAGATCCAACCCTCACTTTCTACCCCACTCATTCTCGTTTATTTTTATTATTTTCTTTTTCTTTTTCCACCTTCTCACATTAGGGTTTCCTTCTAAACCCTATCTTGGTTTCCTACGCACTCTTATACTGTCCCGCGTACTATTTTTCGCCCGAAGCCCTCAGACACCCAACTGACACTTCTATTAACTTCCTCACGCCCCGAGGCAACTTTCCATACATAAAGTCTGCCCCTATACGGACTCTAACCATCTCATGTAAACCCAAGTTCCTCCCATACCTACATTAGCCAACTTACTTCCCCTTCGTTATCCTATTTTCCCATTTTTCTTTTTCATGCCTCCATCCTACATCACCACGTCAATTATCCTAGCATGCATGTCCTAAAGGGCCACATCACATCACATCATAACTTACAACATATCTATATTAGCACATACCAAAAGAGGATACATGAGCACAGCTCGGTTCCAAGCCACGCCACACATAAAACAGTTAAGATAATAGCATATAGAACACGACATATAAATTATATAGGGCATCCAAGGCATGTAGGACATATAGCACACATTTGGGCTTAGCTACACCCTTACTCGGTTTAGGTTACCGAGCTATCTCCTACCCTTATTAGGCCACTAATCACATTTCGTAATTGTTACACTTAATATATTTTCCATTTGGTTGGTTAGATTATCAATTTACCCATTTCCTTTATTATAATTAACAAATTGCCCTTTAGTTGGTCAAATTACCAATTTACCCCTGTTCATTACCCTAATTACCAAATTATCCCTTTAGTTGGTTAAATTACCAAATTGCCACTCACATTTATCATATTTACCATTTTACCCTTCTCCATTATTAAATTATCAAATTACCCTTTAGTTATTTAAATTATTATTTTACCCTTCTCAATTATTATAACTACCAAGTTACTCCTTTCCAATTTCCACTTTACCCCTTTTATTTACAAAATTACCATTTTACCCCTTTACTTTCAAATTTACCATTTTACCCCTTAACTTCCGAAAATTACCATAACACCCTTTCAGTTATAAAATTACCATTTTATCCTTAACTATGAAATTACCATTTTACCTCTTTTAATTTCCAAATTACCATTTTTCCCTTTAATCATAAAATTACCATTTTACCCTTTTATTACAAAATTATCATTTTGCCCCCTTTAATTATGAAATTACCATTTTACCCCCTTACTTCCAAAATTACCAATTTGCCCCTTTTCATTTACAATTTACCACTTTACCCTTTCTACTTCCAAAATTACCCTTTTACGCTTTAATTACAAACTTACCACTTTTCCCTTGCCTCCAAAATTACCATAATACCCTTTTTAATTTAAAGTTACCATTTTATCCCTTAATACACCACTTATGTTAAATTATTATTATTACTACATAAAATATTAATATTAACACCTCATCCACAACTCTTATAAATTAATATAATACTTATTAACACTCATATATATATTTGGCCATATTCTTGTACAAGATACATTACTAAAATCCCCTAAGGCTCACAAAATATTAACCATGCATTAAAGATCACAATAGCATAAAACAACATGGATAATACTTAACATTTTCATTAACAACCAAACTCTTACCCTACACAATATTTCCATATAACCTAACATGCTTCTTTTCATCCAACATCACAAGAAGCTACGCATATGATATTAAACAATACATATTAAGCATAATAACATATTAAAAATCCTAATGTGCTAACATACGTTAATCCATACGTTTAAGTGGGATTTAACGGTTACCTTAATTATCGCAAAAATGAGCCTTACCGGTATTCCGGTTAAAGGTTCAAGCTTTGATTATCAAAACCAATACCTAAAAATAATATCAAGATTTATTACATTAGAAATAATAAAAATCAAAGTATAAAACTATATAATGCTTAATTAATCAAATACTTGAATTAAAATATAATTATACCTTAAAATTATTACCCAAATTAATCAAGAAAGGCAGCAGCTCATGCAGCATGAGCTGCATGCAAGGAAATGAGGAGGAGGGGGCTCGAAGGTGGTGGAAAGAGGAGAAATGGGCTATTTTCGATTTAGTGGTTTGGGGCTAGGAAAGAAAATGGTTGGGGAAGGATTTAGGGCAAGGGAAGGTTGCAGAGGTGGAGAGGGGGTGTAGGTGGTGGTCAAGGATGGGTTGTTGGTGGCCAAGGGTGGTGGAGGCGGCGGTAGTGAAGCCGCAAAAGGAGGCTGCTGAGGGGGGTCGAGATGGGGGCTGATGAGGAAGAAAAATAGAGGCCTACAGGTGGTGGTTTCGTCCAAAGGAGGCTTAGGAGGGGTAGAGGGGTTGCAGGGGTTAGTTTGGTGGCTCATGTGGTGGCAGAGATGGTGGAATAGCAGTGGATCAAGGTGGCGCAGGGTGGCTGCCGAGAAGGGAGGGAAATAAGAGAAAAAGAAGAGGGGAGGAGGAGGGAGGCTGCGGGGTGGCTTGATGGGGGATGTGATCGTTCAGGGGTGAGGTAGAGGGTGGTAGGGGGTGGTGCAGGTGGCTGTTGAGGTGATGGAAGCGGCGGAGCTGGGCAACGAAGCAAAAATAGGGTGAGAGAGGGGAGGAGAAGAAAGGAAGAAAAAGAGGTCGGGGAAGGCATGTGAGGCTTGAGAAAATGGCCGAATGGGACATGAAGGGAAGAAGAAAAATAAGAAGGAGAGAGAGGAGGGGATAGGGTGGCAAGAGGGCGACGGTAGGGTGGCAGGGGAATGGGGGTTGCAGGGAGAGGGGGAGAAGAAAGGTATGGCAATGGCAGGGAGAGGAAGAGGGAGAGATGGTGGGGCCGGTATGGCAGGAAAATGACGAGAAGGAGAGAGATGGAGATAGGGGAAGCAATAAGGGAGAGGGAGTTGCAGGTGGGGTAGCAGAGATGGCGGGGGTCGGGATTCTCGCCGGGGATAGAGGAAGAAGAAAGAAAGAAAAAGAAGAATGGGAGGGGGATGGGCGTGATGGGGCGGCCGAAGGGAAAGACAGAGCGGGCCGCCCCTATTGGGGAGAAATGAAAGAAAAGGAAGGAGGGGAGGCAGGTCGGGCTCGCACGAGAGAAGAGAATAAAAGAAAATGGGGGTCGGGCTAAGGGAAAGAAAAGGAAAGGAGGGGAGGAGGAGGGAGACGGGCCAACGGCCCAAGCGTAGGAGGGGAAGGGGCAGGCCGGCCAACCGGCGGCCCAAGGAAGGAAAGGAAAAAGAAAGAAAAGAGAAAAAGGAGAAAAAGGAGGAGGAAAAAGGGAAAAAGGAAAAAGAAAGAGGAAAATGGAATTAAATAAAATAATTTAATTTATAAAATAATAAAATACAATATTTTTGGGTAATAAATTTATTTAATAATTTAATTTAATATAATCAAAATATAAGGGTTTAAAAAGAATAAATTTTAGTAAAATAACTGTTTGAAAAATTATTTAAATAATAAGAGTATGATAAAATAGCAAAATATTTATTTTAATTTATTAAATATTTATATTCAGTTTTATATACTCAAAAATTCATAAAATAATTAAATTAAATAGATTTAAAGGCTAATTTATCCCAAATAAAAGTTATTTATTAAATTATAAGCTTTTAAAATTTCGTGGGATTACAAATAGATTATGTGGTCACTTAATGAGTTGACAATAACATGGAACATTTTTACTTTAAATACAAGAGGTTATTTTACACCACAATCACACAATGCTTACATATTTAAGTGATGTTTTATATGATGTCATTCATTACACCTTGCATATATTGTAATTCATGTTATATATACTTTTGTGTAGTGTTTTAATATTTCCCGTATGCGATAACTAACATATCCATTTCATTGTCATTGCCTAATTTAAATGAGCAGAGAGTGATGTTTGTATGTAGGGTTCTAAAGTCTTGTTGGAGACATGCTTGATGCCCCATGAGTTGGCCTAAGATCAAGATAGCTATCATATTTCAATTTTAGAATTCTAGTTAATTAATGTCATTATATGCTTCAAAACTCTAACATCGTTGTAATATTTTTAACTCTCGATAGGAGATGTATGTTTTTGGTTATAATGTTGTTCTTAACATTTAGATTTCCCCGCACTTGATTCATTATTTAGTAAATATTGTACCCATCTTGGATTAGGTGGTTGACACACCTAATATTTGAGGTATGAGAATACTTTTAACACTACACATGAAATGGGCTAGGTATTAGATATATCTTATTCAGGTTAGATACAATGATAATAACCCACATTTCCTATTTTTGCATTCAAAAATATCTTTCCAAGATGAAATATTTTTACCACGAAAATGGGAGTGTTACATTACTTATTTATAATTATGATAAATATTTCTTTTGATAAATATTAATCTATCAATATAATTCATAGTTATTATTAACAATTTATCAATTAAAATTAAAATTATTTATATTGATCATTTAATTACAATTAAGCCTAATAATATATTGGATAAACTTCATTTGGGTACCTTAAAATTTTATTTTTTATATTATAGGTACCCAATATTTTAAATAATCTCACTTAAACACCTTAATGTTTCAAATTATACCCTTTTAATTAGTAGAGTGTGACTATATCAAGTTTAGTGTAATTAAGATGATTTTTTATAAGAAATAAACAAATGAAAATTTTAAATATAAAAAAAAAAGTCTAAATTTTAAAATTCTAAAAATTTATTTTGAAATTATGCGTGTGTATGTGTGTGTGAATTTTTCATTTTCAATTTTTTTTTAAAAAAATCTAAAAAAATAAAGACATGTAACCTAATTTTTAAATTATTTTTTAAAATAATTTTTATGTATTTTTAAAATAATTATAAGAGATTTATATACTTATTTATTTTTATTATAAGAAACGACCCTAACCTGTACTAAATTTAACCTAACATAACTTTATTGAGAAAACAAATATACCCGGGTAATTAATAATTTGAAATAGGGATGCATCTAAGTGTAAAACTTTAAAATTTACTACTGAAAAATTTTATTTTAGTAAAAGCGTAAAAACAATCTAATTGGGTGGTTCCGTCTTACTTAACATAATCCTAGCTTACTATACCATTATTAAATTGAATACTAGACAAAAATATTTAGAACTCAAAACTAGATGAGCAGAGAATGAATAAAATTTTCATAAAATGAAAATAAACGTTTGGATATTAACTTCGACTACAATATAATAAGATACAGCCAAAATTGATCCGTTGAAGCTAAGAGTCCAAAAGGATATACATACAAAAACTAGTAACCGGATAACACGACTTTACGTCCGATTATAAAAATAATATGATCAATCCTCCCTAGACAAAGCATCATAAGCAAATAAGTCCTCCAAACAAACCTCAGTGGCCCGCATTGAGAAAATTGGGTCATATGGTTTTATGAGTGAGCAACACCCGTAAGAAAGATGATCAACATGCTATATTCTTAGTAATGTAACAATATAATCATAGATAAAGGGCATGTATGACACTTAAGTTCAAAAGGGAAAGATGAATTATATATAGCAATCATATTACGAGAGGAATTAAGAGAGGAACTGAAAGAGTTCCATAATAGATATACTTATAATCCATTAATTTATTAGGTTGAGTTAAAAATACTACTATTTGAAACTCATGGAAAGGTATCAACAATATATACCCCAAGGCAAAACGTTTATGGCCACTATTCCCGTTCTTTGAAATAAACTGGTATAACCGCGAGGCACAACAATTCTGTCTACTATTCTTATCCGGTGGAACAGATTGGTACAATAAGTCGTAACTCATGTGAACTTTTACTTTAAATATCAATGTCTTATTAAATTGTTTATTATTTGATACCAACAAGCAGAAATGAGTATAAACATACATGATACATAATTCAAACTTAACATAATTATACAAAATACATAAGACATAACCACATGATGATCGGGACATCACCTAAGGAAAAGGTCATAATTCCCCTAATGAATCCTAATTTCACAAGATGAGTATAATTTCTCTTATAGGGCACATATCATCATCATCTAATGTAGCACACCATTCTAAAATTACATAATTAACATCATATCCAAAAATCAAGGTCAAACTCCAATGTCTTACACATGCGATATTGAGTCCGACTCTAGAGTTACTATTCACCATTCAAGTCATTTTCTTATTTTATTATACCTATGCTATTCATAACTACCCCCAAGTATTTTAAGTATTACACTTAGCATATTTTAAGTCCATTCACATTTTAGAATAACAAAAATTAAATATTTAACTCATGTTAACCAAAATGTCCTTATTTTATCAGAAACCTCAAATCTCATTTTAGATAACTCTTGTCTAATTCAACCATTATTTAATTATATTACTTATGAATTAATTTATAAAATCTTAAAATATTATCATGCCATGATTATTTTTCATATTATCTTTAAATGCCTAAAATGCCCTTACGATAAACATAATACCTAAAATTCTATAAAAACCCTAAAATATGACATCATCAATTTCTCACCTTCAATTTAAATATATTACTTAACCACATTCATTTCCCATTTCCCATGCTCTACCAAAACCATATGTCATATTACCACACTTCATGTTTTGAGATAAAACTCATCGTATGTATACCATATAAGCTCATGCTTTCACGAAATACCCATATTTCCATATTATATTACAACATTATCATAACATAATATTAACGTATGAATCATGATATATAATAATGCCAAATATGAAATTATACAAAGAACACATAACATTCGAAAAATGATGTGTAGTGGAACGAATGGTTTCAAAAAGTTCCTATTTTATGTAATTTTATAACGATAAACTAATGATAAATTCTAAACTAAGGATATGGATGAAGGATCACTCAAAGTAATTCTTCAAACTATATTTGAAAGCCTCACACAAATAACTCTCAAATGATCTTTAATGAAGGAACATACGGTAAACTTCACTAGATAATTCTATACAAACCACATAGGAAAGGTATAGAGGATTTCTAAATTATCACCCACATAGATAAGATAATATAGAGAGATATCTAGCTTAAAACTCACACAGATAACATAAACATAGAACAAAGAAACTCACACAAGGTTTCAACGAGAGAAAACTCAATTTTATAACTCTATTCAGCTATCTTCCTCGAATAATGAGTTTACATGAAATATTTATAGGACAATATCCACCTCCTCTTTTAACCTCTTCAATAATAAGATAAACTAAATCTAAATAAAATAAACACTAATTAAATAACTATTTACTATACTATTCACATGAATAGTAATCTCATATGATAATAATAATTAAATTCTAACAAAATCTTTAAAAGATAAAATACATCATAAGATAAAAGATAAACCCTATATGATTTCTTAATGATTAGGGAACTAAATTAACTAACTAACATCCTAAAATAATTATCAAAAAAGTCAATAACAACCTAGCTAACAAACATAGAAAGATAATGGCATACATAATGCTAATTAAGACACTTTATCCATTTGCGTGTAAAAATTCAGCTTGACACACATATGGTTAAACAGTCATAACTTTATGCAGAAAACTCGAATTTGAGTTTCAAAACATGGGTTGGACTCATAATTTAATAAGATTTCCAATGATATCTATATTGTAGGGTAAATAATTATCTTTACAATTTACCCTTGCTTTCTTCTATCGTGATTCATAAGTCAATCTTTAAAATCTTGGAATATTTTTGCATCAAAAATTCCTAAATACAAAATGTATCCTCACATAAGGTGTCGCCGATCTTTAAGCAGGTATAATCTTACAACTCCTCCTTTGAGACCAATGGAAAATCACCTACAAACCAAGAGTAATGCACGTTTAAGACTTAGGAAAAATATACATGGAAAGGTAAGGTAGAGGAGAATGTTAAAGGACCAAAGCTAAAGCAAACGAAGCTTGTCACCAATAAAACTAGTTGTGTGGAAGGTGTCGCAACAAGAGATGTGGCTGTGTGGGAATGTCACACAGCTAGAGGGCAATGGCTTGGGTGGTTGACAAAACTAGGGAGTGGTGGCGTGAGTTGGTCGTTCTTTGCACGAGGAAATGACACTAGTAAGGAGTGTCTTACATGAGTTGGCGTTGTCTAGGAAGAAGGTTGAAGGTTGCTTGGATGAACTACACAACTAAGGGGTTTTCACATCAATGACTGATGCAACTAAGGAGAGGTTGTGTTGGGTAGTAACGCGAGTAAGAGTATTGTTGCATAGGGTTGTATAAGTTACATAAATTCTCTGCACGATAATGGAGGATCATAATGAGATAGAGTGAAAAGAAGCTGAGGGAAGGAATATAGGGAGTCTGAGGTGAGTTTTGTGAGGTAATTAAATGAAGTAAAGAGAGAAGAAAAAGCGTATTTACGGTGGTAGGTGGTGTGTGAATGCTTGGAGGTAAGTCGTGGAGTGTTGGGGTAGGCAGGTGAGGACTGCCATGGCACGATGGCGGATAGAGTAAAGGTTACTAAACTAAAGTTGGAGTGTTGGTGAAGACTAATAATATTTTTATTAATTACAATTAATAAATGTAAATACTATAGTATTTTTCACCTAAATATATGTAATTATAATTAAAATCATTATTTATAATTATGATTTTATTTATTTTTGATATTAATATTATTTTATTGATTAATTAATTATGTTCATGATTATTAATTAATGGTTATAAAAAAAACTAATATATTATTCATTCATTGCAATTAATATCATTGTTATCATTTAATTATTTTTTCTACTATAATTAATATTATCTGTATTGAATTTACAATTGTAATTAAGGCTACTAATAAGTTAATTAACTGTATTTAATAATTTTTACTAATATGATTCATATGAATCGTTTACTTGTAAATACAATTAACATTATTTGCATTGATAATTGTTGATATTAATGTTATAAAATATTTATTTATCAATAAAGTATATATTATTTGTATTGCTTAATTATTTACAATCATGCATAATAACTTTTTATTATTTATTCAAATATCTATAATTAGTATTATTCTTATAAATTTGATATTTATATATTTTTAAATATTTTGTGTTTTTTATTAATTATTTATAATTATGATTAATATTATTTTATTATTTATTAATTTATCATTAAAATGTATATTTTTGATGATGTTAAGGCTAAAAATATTTTTATATATTATAATTATAATTATAGTTGGGTAAGAGATGATAAAATAGTTGAGTGGTGGGTGGGTAATTAACGAGCTTAAAATGGCAATAGTATGGGATATTTATTAAAAAATAGTATGATCTACTAATGAAATAATATTATGCAGTTGACAATATATGGTAATAAGATTATGAAAATAAGATGCAAGCAGGCCATTTGAAATATGTATGAATTACTAACGTTGAGAATGATTTATCACAATAAGCTTAGTATTTCCAACTTGCTCAATTTTTTTTCAATAGTTCTATGGTGCTATTGGTTACTCGGTATGCCTTGGGTAATCAATTGCCACAATGTACGCACACACACAAGTGTATATATATTGTTTATAGTAGTTTATTTTAAATAATAATTAATTATTTTTTTTTATAAAAAATATGCCATTATTTTTCTAGGATTTTTCTTTACAAATGGAAAGTTGTATTGATATAGTTCTAACTTAAGAAATTTATTACATAAAATATGGTTATATGTTTTATCATAGTTGTAATTATATTTCACCCGTTATATTATGATATTTTATAGCAAAAGTGATTTTCCCAATGTTATACTTAATATTTTATTGTAATTATATTTATGTTTTACCATTATCGCATTCATGTTTTAAAATAATTATCTCTATATTTCGCTACAGTTGTTATTATTGTGATTATCTTAAAAAAACTAATTTTTCATATTTCGTCATAACTGTGTTTATATTTCACCACCACCGTGATATTTTTTTACCATTATTATTGAAATGCCCCAAAAATCCTAATTTCTATTATCTATTATTAAATAAGGTTTTTATGTGGAAAGTTAATCAAATAATTTAATAAGAGGAAGTTAATTAGGGTAAACTAAGAAGAAATGTATAAGTGTTCTAAAAAGAAGGAATGTTGGTATTTTTAAGCTAATTAATGATTTTATTTGGAAATTAATTAAATAAATTACTTTATTTAAATTAAGAAGAATAAAATAGCTTCAATTAATATAAACTTTATAAATAATTTAATTGGAGAAAATTAGAGTGTTTTGTTAATTTAAAATGGAATTTAAGAAAATTCTTTCGAAAATCCCTAAATTTACCTAAAAATAGAATTTAATTATTATTTTAATATATATTTTTTATTAGACATCCCAAATTACCCAAATCATGCTAATTAATCAACCACTAATTTCCCTTTTTCTTATCCTTTTTCCCTTTTCCTTTTTCTCCCTCCTTTTTCCTTTTTTTTTCTTTCTTTCCCCTTCTCTTCCTTATTTTTTCCCGACTGGGCCGGCCTGCCAGGCCCAGCGCCTCCCCCCTCGCGGCCCGTCCCTCTCCCGCGTCCATTCTTCTTTTTTTTTCCCGGCCGGTTCGGCCCGCCCCTTTTTCTTTCTTTCTTTTCTTTTCTGCTGGACCGCCGGTCCAGCCTCTTCCTCTTCTTCTTCCTCGCGACGTCGTCGTCTTCGCCGTCTGCAACCGAAAATCTTGCCGGGAAGCTTAGCTTCAACGACACGCCATTTCCACCGGTCATTTCGCCATTTCATCCCCGTTGACTTCCCTACAGATGTGACCAATCGATTCAGCCATTCCCGCACGCAATCCTCTTCTTCTTTTTCTCTGATGGGTCTCGGTCTGCAATAGCAGACCTGCGCCGGTCAGCCTCGCCGGACACGCAAGAACCTAACCCCCTATTCCCCCCTCGAGCCTTGTCGTTTCCCGTCCCAATATCCCTATAAATAGCCCTAACCATTGCCTTAATCGGGTTCGAAATTTGGAACCCAGAAAACCAGAGTCGCACACCGTCCCACCTTTAGCCGCCTTTTCCTCCGCCTTCGGCCACCGTTGCCGCCTGCCCGCGCCACCAACATCCTCCCTGCACCTCCCTCTACACAACCAGACTACTAGCTCCCCCTGCCTTGCACCACACGTGCCGCCCTGACCGTGCGAAATTGCCACCCCGAAACAACCCTTCCAGCCCTACGCCACCTTCGCGCCGCCACCGCCGGCCATACCGCCGTCACCACCCCCCCAAAATGACCAGGGGATCCTGCCCTGCCACCCAACACCTCCCCTTTCCTCTAGTTTCTCCTTCCCTAGCCTCCACATCCATTTTTCCCTCTTCTCCCTTCCTCCACCGCCGCCGCTGCCACCGCCGCGCCGCCGCCGGAGCCACCACCTCTCAGCCAGGTTGCCCAACACCCTGAACCCTTAATCTTAAAAAAATAAAAATGATTAATGATTTAATATTATTAACTACTATTATTAGTATTAATATGATTAATATTAACATTCTCATTATTATTACTATTATTATTATTATTACTAGGACCCAATCCTCCCCTAAGAACTTCTAATTAATGGTATTAAGCAATACAATACCCTATTAAGTTATTATTATTGTTAATATTGCTAGTATTACTATTATTATCCTTATTATTATTAGCACTACTATTATCGTTACTATTATGATTACTATTATTATTATTATTATCGTTATTATTATTACTCTTATTATTCTTATTGTTATTATAATTATTATTTTCATTTATTCCTATTATTATTTTTATTACTATCATTATTATTATTATTATTATTATTATTACCATTATCACATGTGTTACTTTAACTATGACTAACATCCTTAGTACCTTTAATATTACTATTACTATTATTATTATTATTATTATCACTATTATTACTATTATTATTATTATTATTATTATTATTATTACTATTGGTGTTATTGTTATTATTAATATTATTATTATGAGCATTATTGTCATTATTATTATTATTATTATTATTATTATTATTCCCATGTTTATTACTCTAACTATGACTGATATTGATTATCTTTGCTATTATTATTATGGTAGTATTCTTACTATTATTAGTATGATTAACAATATTATTATTATTACCCTTATCATTATTATTATTATCATTATCATTACTATTATCATGGTTATGTTATTATTATTATTATTATTATTATTATTATTATTATTATTATTATTATTATTATTATTATTATCTTTGTCATTATTTTTGTTTTTGTTGTTGTTGTATTTAATGCATTTATTATTTTATCGATTATTACCATCGCTATTATCCTTAACATTATAATTTAATATTATTACCTTAGTATTTTTGTTATGCTTAGTATTGCCACAACTATTGTATTATTATTATTATTGTGATTACTATTATTGTTATTTTTATTATTGTTATTATTGTTACTATCATTATTGCTATCATTACTATTATTATTATTCCCATGGTTAATACTAGTGTCATTAGGTTTATCTTTCTAACTATTATTATCATTTCAACTATTTCTATTATTATTATTTTCAGTATTCATACTATTATTTGTACTATTATTATTATTATTTTCATCACTATTGCTACTTCTACTATTATTATTATTATTATTATTATTATTATTATTATTATTATTATTATTATTATTATTATTATTATTATCATTATTATTAATATTATCGCCAGGATGATTATGGTTGTGTTATTATTTTATTATTATCGGTAATATTACTATCACTAATGCCACTACGATTTCAATTATTATTATCATCATTATTATCATTATAGCCATTATCATTCTCATTATGAGTACTATTACTATTAGTAGTATTCTTATTATTGTTATTAGTAATTATTATTAATATTGAAACCCTCACCTTAATACTCTGGATTTTGCTAAAACCTACTTTAATTAGTGATAATCCGTTTAAACTATTGTGAGAATAGTAATAACCCTACCCTTTATTTATAAACCCCTATTATTAATATTAGCCTTAGTACTAGGTCGTGATAGGGGTAAGATAGGAAAATTATGGTAATTCCGGTAGAGGGAGATTAACCCTTAGTATTTCCTCCTTATAGGTGAACCGGGTCAAACCCCAGTAGGTGTAGGAGCGTGCTCCAAGCTCGGCGCCGATTTAGGTAAGGACGTAACTAAGGCCGCCTGTGTGTATTACATGTTTTACCTGCCTTGGATGCCTCGTATGGTTTATATGCTGTATTCTATGTATGTTATCTGTTTTACTATGTAGCGCAGCATGGAACCGAGGTACGTTCTCGTGCTCTTGTTTGTATGTACTAACATGGAATGGTACAAAGATGATGTGATGTGATGTGACCCCTACGACATGCATGCTAGGTGTTTTGATGAGGAGTTGTGGAGTGGGGGCTTGAAAGAGAAAAATAAGCAACTAAGATAACCAAAGGGAAGTACGCTGGTTAACGTAGGTATGGGCGACCTAGGTAATCTGTAATCTGTGAAATGATAAGAAAAAGGGGAATTAAATAAATAGAAGAGTGGGGGAAAATAAGGTTGCATGGGAATGATAGAGTTGGCATGGTGGAAATGATAGGGTTTGCATGGGAAGTTAAGGTCCGCATGGGGGCAAACCTTACGTATGGAAAGTTACTTTGGGACGTAGGGAAGGTAATGGAAAGTTTGTTTGGGAGTTTGGAGGCTCGAGGTGAAAATTAGTACGTGGGATAATATAAGGGTACGTAGGGACCGACTAGGGTTTGGGAAGGAAACCCTAATTTGAGAAGGTGGGAAAAGAAAAAGAAAATAATAAAAATAAATGAGGAGGAGTGAGGTATGAGGGAGAGTTGAGTCTGAGGATCATGATTTGGGTCCCTAATGCGAGAAATGTGTTAAGTCTGATAACCATAAGGAGTGTTTAGTGGCCTAATATAAGTGCGGGAGATAGCTCGGTAACCTAAACTGAGTAAGGATATAGCTAGGTATGGATGTATGACATGTATCCTATGTGTCGTGGATGTTCTATATGATTTATGAGTCCTGCTTTAAAACGTCGTCATCTTATATGTTCCATGTGTAACGTGGCTTGGAATCAAGACGTGTGCTTGTGTTCTCATTTGTCTGTGATAGTACGAATATGTCATCAGTTTGATGTGATGTGTTGAGGTCTCTGGCCATGCATGACAAAGGTATAGTACCCTCGAATAATATACGTTAAAATACTAACTACTTACAGAGAAAGATGTTGAGCCGAACCCAGACCGGTCCACCGGCTATAATAGTGGCAGGGTATCTTACCCTCGTGACCGTTCCACCGGCTATAATAGAGGCAGGGCATGTGCCCTCGCGACCGTTCCACCGGCTATAATAGTGGGGGATTTCGTGCTCAACAAACCAAATGTAAAAGTGATAAGACATGGAAAGATATTAATATTTACAGTGGAATACCTTATGAGTCGGGGTCAGACCGGTCCACCGGCAAATAATAGTGGCAGGGTATATTACCCTCACGACCGTTCCACCGGCTATAATAGTGGCGGGGCATGGCCCTCACGACCGTTCCACCGGCTATAATAGTGGGGTTCCTACACTCACATGGATCGATAAAGACTATGATGTGAATCGATTATAATCATCAGATATATAATGAGAAAGTTATCTGATTCGTGACCAGCATTGTTCATCTGTGTTATTGTTTATTATTTACGAGCTATGTCTGCTACGTCACGTATCTCTGTGTATGTGAGCCTTAGTGCGTTTGTTACCTTACTCAGTACGTAGCGTACTGATCACCTGTTTCATGGGTGCTGCTCATTCCCACGAGCAGAAGACCGTCTGAGTTTTACAGGTAGGGGACGATGTCTGGGGCATTTTCAGGACTGAGAGTTGAGCCTGGATCTAGCTTGGGGGACGAGAGTGACGTGGCTGGAGAACTTCCCCCTATCTTGTTTCTTTGCATTATCGTACCCTATTATTCCGATATTTTAAGTCCTCTGACATTTGAAATTTTTAAATTACACTTCGGAATGTAACTTTTGATTTTCGCACTCTGATTCCGTAAAACTAATGCTTTACGAATGACTTGTTTTGGTTCTATTCTTTTTAGCCTTAGCACTTAGTATCGGGTCGGCAGGCATGAATCGATCTGGTACTAAGTGTGGCGGTAATACCCCCGGATTTACAGTTTTATTTGCTTGCTTCCGCTAAACTCCTTTAAAAGTAAACGAAATTTTTCAGTAGTAAATTTGGGGGTGTTACAATTATGCTTGTGTTTTACCATGACAGCTTTCATGTTTTATTATAGTTACATCCCTGTATCACAAAAGTTGTTCTATTTTCACCGATATTAGTTGTATATTTTTAAGAAAAAAATAATTTATCATATTTTATTATAATTATTTTTATATTTTACCACTATTGTTTTGTGTGTTTCACCATTATTATGCCTATATTCTACCGTTGTTGCATTTACGTTTCATCGTGTTTGTTGTTTTATTTCACCACTTATAGTTATAATTTTTTAAAAGAAAACTAATTCGTTATGATTTACCATTGTTTCCTCATGTATTCGCTATATATGCATTTATGTTTCACCATTATTGTATTCATCTTAATCGTAAAAGGCAATACGCTTGTCTTAGGCGCTACCGCCAATCCTACATTAGGTTAATACAACGGAAGTAAATAGCGGCATGTGCCTTAAAAGTGTAGGAAACATGTGTTTGTGACCGCAGATGACCACAAGAAGCCGACTCTCCAACCAATAACTTTTAATAACTATCAGTAATTAAACTCCTACACTGCGTATTCATATATCACCAACTAGGTGCTCCAACATGTAAAATAAAAAATTGAACATAATATTAGTCGCCATGCATGTGAGATACAATCACCATGAATACAGGATATATAATACGTAGTCACCATTTACTATATATTGTCTAATTTTTCTATTATTCATGTTATGTTTCTTCAGCATAATATTCACATTAGTAAATATAATCACTATAGAAATAAGATATAATCACAATTTAAATAATATAAATATGATATGCTATGAAAATATGACAAAATTACTATATTCTAACTTCGTGTGCGAAGTTATCTTTAATAATATTTTTTAATTTTTGGTATCTGACTATATAATATAACCTTCAAATATAAAATATATTTAAGTTCTATTACTTTTCATAATTTTAAATATTAGCAGAGTATAGCTTTTCGACTAACAACTTATATAGTAAAAAAAAGCTAATATAGCATTCTTCATGGTATTATTGTATCAAACTTAGCGATTATCTTATTCTAAAGTGATAAAAAATTGACAATTATTCTGTCATAAAGTGACAATAATAATAATAATTGTTGTACGTATCGTTATTACAATTATAATCATAGTTATAATTTGAGTAAAAATAGCGATAATAATAATATAATACTAATATTTATTTAATAATAATAATAATAATGAAGCTGGTCATTATTACAAGATAACTTGGTGATTATCTCTAGTGTTGGCAATGATTATCCTACTACTAGCTTTGGTGATTATCTAAAATAATGACAACAATCGTCTTATGTTATACTTTTGTTCAATTATTATAATAACTATTGGCTTTTAATTACATTATTCACACAAAAAAGTTCAGTAGGACATCCATCTAATCTTATGTTAATTACATATAATTATTACATGTAAAATCATCCCGGGTTTCACCGTCAATTCATTTTTATTGATTATGAAGTTCAATTTATAATTTGATAGTCCTTAACTAATTATATAATTTTATTTTTTAGATAAATGATACTACTATAAGTTAAAATAAAAATTCCTGTTTCATAACAAATAATATTGAAGAAAGTTAACGAAAAGATAGATATACTATACAATAAATAAAGATCATACATGTGTATGCAATAAATAAAAGAAAGACAAATTTTATGATAGATATTTAAAATACTAGTATTTTTCCCATCAATTGTATTCACAAAGTACTTTTGTGTTCAACATGTAATTTACTTGTTATTGTACTCATTTTTTACTATATTTTTTTTATATTCAAATTATATCAATATGTGTGTCTATTTATAAAATAAAATTTTAGTAATCTTTTGGTATAATTATTTTAGTATAAATTTTATTTAGGTACGTTTATATTTAACGTAATATTTTTCAGGTATCTTATATTTTTTATTAATTTTAATTATATACATTAATAATTTAATATAATTTTATTTAGATACCCATTTAAATATCCAAGTGAAACTAAATTAAAATGTATATATATCTAAGTAAACTTATTAAAAATATAAAGCATCTAAAAAAAATTAGACCAAACGTTAACATACCTAAATAAAATTTATCTATGATTTTATTTTTATAATATATAAAATTAAATACAATCAATTTCTAAACATTTTAAATTAAATAAAAAAGTTCGAACTATTTACAAATACACCGTCGTATCAAATTCTCTTTGGTATATCACCACGGGTTTGTTTGTTTTGGTCTTTTTTTTTGGGATAAATTATCTTGGGCAATTATGTCATTACGGATATATAAGTTATTTCTCGCTTACTTGTTTGTTTTTAGAAGCGGGCGCAGAGCATAGAGGGATCAATTTATTTTTTTCATTGCTGCATAGGAAAGAGAGAGCAGCAGTAGAGGGGGAGAAAGATGAGGACACTGAGAAATCAGAATAGAAGGGAGCTGCTGCTATAAACCTATAACCCTTATTTTCCCTCTTTCTTGTTCTCGGACTTAGGGCTGGATTTGAGTTTGATTTGAAACCTTTTTAACTCCTGGCCAAAAATTAGGGTTCTGAGGCATTGAACATTTTTACATCATCATCGACTTTGAAACTTAATTTCAATTCATTTCATTTGCGTTTGTTGCTGTTTGCAAAATTATTTTGTGCCTTAGTGACAGGGATGCAGTTAGTTTAGGTGTACGCTGATTGAGGTGCAGTTTTCAATGGGGAGTACAGGCGAGGCCGACCGTAAACGGCGTCAATTAAGCTCCATTTCGCCAACTGCTGCTCCTGCTAAGAAGCAATCCTCCTTGCCCATCTCAGAGGACAAAAAGGTTTGATTGATTGTTTATCTTTCACCTGGCTATTGTGAAAACTGCCCGGACACATGTAATTATGGTGAAATACAGTTTATTTGGCTATCTCATCACTTGATTTCAATGTCTTTTTTCTGCAAGAACGGCTTCATTTGTTGTAATTAATTTATTCATGCAATGAAGTAAGTGTACTTAGCCTTCCGGGGCTTTATTTTACTTGTATGACTTGGGAATTTCTTACATGGTTTAATAACTGTGATGCCTTTTATTCTGAAGATCTTGCATATAATTTGCGTTTTTTACATTTTTGTATGACCTTATTTTACCCTAAAAGAAAATCCGTAAGTTCTTAATGACGTTCTTTTAAATATTTCTAGGGTCTTCTTTAGTAAATTGAAATTCTCCCTTAGTAATTGCGGGTGAACTTACCTTTAAGAGTGCTAAAATCTGTGCTAAACCGTTAAGGTTTATCTCGTGGTTGTAACATATATGGTCTTTTTGGATTTAATTTTGATGATATGAACGCCATGATTTGGATAGTTCTACGCTGACTAGTTTTTCTACTTCTGGCCATATACGTGAATATTATTGATATGCCATAAATGGAATATGAAATCCAGTATTTTTTTTTTCATTTACACCAAAAATTGAATATTCATTTAAGTATGAGATGCATGCAAGGATTAGTGGTAATTCACTCGGGGTCTTGTGTGATTGTCACTGACATTCTATTATAT
Source organism: Tamarix austromongolica (assembly GCA_039764185.1). Classification (NCBI taxonomy): domain Eukaryota; kingdom Viridiplantae; phylum Streptophyta; class Magnoliopsida; order Caryophyllales; family Tamaricaceae; genus Tamarix; species Tamarix austromongolica. The sequence continues at coordinate 16,040,189 of CM077819.1, forward strand.
GGCCAGTTTAAGTTTGAAGCAAAATGCCGTGCATCTCGATGTATCACGGTCTCCATGTTTCTTATGTTGTATTGTTAAAGCAGACACAATCATGCAATTGGAGATTGGAGAAAGGCGGACTATGTTATGCTTTGTATCTGCCTGGGAGTTAAAAAATCAACACCAATCAGAAGTAGTCATCTTAATGTTGACAGCCAACAAGCAGTTAACTGTTGGTTCGAGTGCATACTTATGTTGGAATTCTTTCTGTTTTGAAGGCAATGATTAGGGTGATCGGATATAATAATTTTGAAGACAAAATTTCAGGCAAAATGTTTGTAATAATTGGTTGTCATGGGGCTTGTCTAGAAGAATAGAGGAAATGTGAACTAAATATCTTAATGATTGGGTAAATTGCTGAATGACAAGGGTTATGGATAAAATCTTGTTAAGATGGTCTTAAGATGGAGAAGCAATTTGATAAAAAGTAAATAATCGTGGAAAAGTGCAGGTTTTTTTAACGCATCTGTATAGAGACTTCTCAGTGACTAAATGAAGTTTAATTTTAAACAAACGATTTTGGGATATGTGGAGGGACACATGGATCCATACCAGATGTTATCCTTTCCTTTTTTTTTTTCATTTTTTCTTGTTCATTTTTCTTTGATGAGGGTCGTCTAGATTGTAACACGACACATGAAAAGTTCCTGCTATAAATTGAACAAATCATTTGCTAAAGCTTTCCCTCTTGTTACTGTGGTCGTCGAATGGTAAAACAATGATGGAAAGTGGCGGTGATTCCATCAGATCTCGGCCTCCGCATGCAGTTTACGTCACTGCTGAAGAGGGTCAGATTTTGTAGGAGAAGACAGCATTCTAGTCTGACAATCTTAGGGAGGATACACTGAATCTCTCTTCTTATCGTGAAGATGAACGATATGACGGAAAGAAGGCATTCTACAATTCTCATGCTGCTATGGAGATGTCCTATACTCACATCTGATGTTTCCACGTTGCTGTCGAATGTTGTCTGATGTGCAAATGCTTGAGGATAAGCTTCTGCTTGTGCCAGAGGGTCCTCGTGGGGAAGGTTTGTGTGATATTGTAGAGATCTTCTCCGCATCTATCCATCGGAATGAGAACACAATACACGAAAAACAATGCGGACCCATTACACAATTTTTTTTTCAGTTGCAGTTTTTTTTTCTCTAAGGAAAAATATTTACGTAAACTTTTAGAATCATAATTGGAAACGCTGGAACTGGACAAATGACATATCGAAGTTAGGCTGGACGGTTTGAGCCAGTAAGGCAATGGTGAAAATGGGTGTGAGAATGAGACAGATTTAAATATTTATGAAGCTATTTGCCTATTACAAAAGGAAACATAAACCAATTAGATATTCAGATGGTTATGACTTGGCTGATATTTTTAGTGATTATATATTGCAAGCTGCTTGACTGCTTGCTCCCATTTTGTTGTTTTATTACCACTTTCCTATCCTGGGGTTTAGGACATCTGGGTCAAGCATAACACACTTGAAATATCATAATTTAAAACTTGCTGGATAAGGAATTTGAGGTTGCAGTTTAAGTGCCTTCTTATCTGGTTCATGCTTGCCTATATATTCGCCTCCCCATTTTGTAAATGAGACAATTGAGTTGCAAACCTAAAAGTTAATTATGCCAAAGAAACCTGGCTATTTGCTTATCATAAAGGAAGTTTAGGCCGTCAGTGGTATATTTAGGGCTTTATTGATCCTCAGTAATTAATTTTGTCCAAAATGTGGGCTGATTATCATTGAGGAAGGGTCAACCTTGGTAATTAATTTTGTCCGAAATGTGGGCTGATTGTCATTGAGGAAGGGTTCATCTTGGTAGCTCTTTCATGATGTTATTAATTCTTTATAAATTAGTTTTATATCAACTCGAGTGAACCTTCTTTTTTTCTTAGCCTGTATTTGCTCTGCAATGTAGAAAAGGTTATCTAGGTGAATGCATCTAACCCCCATCTAGTCTGCAATCCGAGAAGTGTTACTGTTACGTGGTTGCTTTACTATCTGAATAAAATGAAGGGAACCCTTTTCTATTTTTCTTTCAAACGCTTTCATTGCCTGTGTATTTCTCTTCAAAAATTTTACTCTATGAACACAAGAAACTGTTATTTCTTAGAGGCTGTGGCTTACAATTTCAGGATTAGATATTTATTGGGGCTGCTTTATTATTATCCTCCCCCCCCCCTTCATTTCTTTCTTATAGCCCTTAGACTGAGTATATGTAATGTGCAGAGGCATCACCCTAAGGAGTTTGGTCAGGCAAAGTCAACTTATATTTCTGTGGCTTAAATTTTGGTACATGGTATTTGTTTCCTTTAACATTGACCTCTATATTCCCAACTTCAGTGTGCAAGGCCTGAGACCTAAATGTCAGTTGGAAATACTACACATTTTGCAATAAGTTGAGGAAATGATAAGGGATTATTTACAAAACTGACTTTAGCTATCTAGAGAATTAATGGAATGCGAAAATATGCAAGAGGTTAGAGTTTATAGGGTTGCCTTAGTAAATAATTCTTTCACGCCTTTTTGTTATGCAGAACTCAGAAAGAAGGTCAATACATTATCTGGTAAATTATGCCGTGAACTGCAATGAGACAAGCCCCTCTTTCTGTCATTCTTTTTGAACCTGATCATACATCTTCGTGCGGAAGGATGGGAAAATTATGCCTGTTGATTAGTTTAAAATTCAGAGCTCTTTGTCATCTAAGGCTGAGTTTATGGTAGTGAAGTCTGGGCTGAGCTTTGACTGTGGTCTGGCTCCTGGCCAGGCATCAACAATTATTTATCTCGTCATTTAGCAGATTCTGACAATGATGTGTATTTCTCCTTAGTTTTCATATCATGATGTATAATGTATATATGCATAAAATCGATAATGGCAGCATCATAGCTATTTATTCATCGGCCCATTGCTGAAGCCAAAAATCAACCATTTTGGGAACATGGGTTGGAATTAATAGTCAGTAATCTATTTATATAATGCATGCATAATGTAGCTGAAGATGCAGAAACTGCTTGGGTTGATATACTGTAGATTCTTATACGACAACATACATCTTTAATGATCGTGACTCATTTTCCTTAATCAAAGTCGACAATGCTGTAGACTCTTTTTTTCCCTCCCCTTCTGCTGCAGGGCTATGTTTTAGCTGCACTATACTTGTGCATTTAAGTTTGTTAGGTTCATAGTCTATAAGTACCACTGGCTTAGCAGAAGTAGATAACCTAATTTTTGGCATGCCCCTTTCTTACCTGAAAATCTTTTGTGATATTGCTATCCCAGGGGAGAATAGTAAAGTGGAGGGCTTTGATTTTTTGTTTTTTGTTTTTCTGTTATTTCTTCTAATAATGCCCCTAGTTCCTCTCCTTTCCATGTTTTGGCCTGAGCAGTGATAGCTCAAATGGGTTATGTATTATGTAATGAGCATGCCATACTACGAGAATGAATGAAAGGTGACTTAGAATCTATAAAATATGTCTATTCTGGTTTGAGTCTTCAAAATATGTAGTTGTCAATTCAAGAATTTGGTTTTGGTGCTACTTCAATTGGATGTTTATATTGGATATATGTTACCAATTGTTACTGATGCCTACAGACATGCTCTTAGTCTTCGTTAGGTAGGTTCAGGTCAAAAACAAAAATAGGGAGTCATATGTTTGCCATTATGCTATTTTGCCATTTTTTATATTATAGGGGAATTTGCTGATTTTATGATTTTTTATTATCTTCATAGCTTGATGCTGCTGTGCTTCAGTATCAAAATCAAAAACTTTGTCAGAAGCTAGAAGCTCAAAAGATTGAAATTTCTGGTCTAGAGAATAAATTCTACAAACAGCAGGAGAAGCAGCAGCCATATGATGGAACACTAATGTCTGTCACTAAGTGTTGGGAGAAGGTATTTATACTAGGTTCATGTTCATTTGTTTCCTGTCATTCACGTTCAAAATTTCAGATAGTGCTCTTTTAGTGCTGGAATACTCTTATCTTTTTCACTATTTCTGAAAACATTTTTTCGTTATCCTAATAGCTCATTGACGACTTGGAGTCTTGTTCTGTCAACACAAGGAGCTTGACTAGAAGTGGGGATACTCAACAATCATTAGCAGTTGATGGTGAGAATTGCTTTATTTTGCACTGACAAATACAATTTTATGAAGATGTTGACGTGGAGGGCTTCTGATCTGGTTAAAAAATACTTCAGAGCCTCCATAAATATATAATTGACTTCATGAAGGGGTTGCTGAAATGAAATATGTTATGTATCATAGACAATATTTTTATTGCCATCTTTCTCCATTGTATGAAATGCAATACACTGTAGACATTTCTCACATTGATCTGTACATTTCTTTCTCTAGAATTCTTTTGCTATGTTGCTTAAAAAGAGCTTCTGAATCTTACTTGTTCATTGATGGAAACTTCTCTTCTTAAATGAAATAAGTTTAGTCATTCTACTTGAATGGGTGTTTGGAGATGGCCTGAAGGAGTGCCTAGCTAATTGCATGGGAATCCTCTTTATCTATCTAATTGAACTTGGCTGTAAAGCTTAAGCTGCTTTTAGTCTTCTGATTTCAGTCTTATCTTGTGTCACTTAGGGTTCTTGACTTCTTGGGCTTTTGATTTTTTAACCGCAAGTCATGGGGCTTGCAAAGTATTTTTCGTCTCCTTTCTCATCACAGTATATATTTGAGTGGTTCATGTTCATTGTCTCTTTTAAAAACTTTCCTGTCCAGTCCACATTTATTTTTCTTGAGTTATGAAGATTATCACCTGTTCAGCTGTTACATGTTTCCCACCTTTCATTACAATGTCAATTGTCTCTCCTGCATTTTTTTTTGTATGTCTTCATGATATCTTCTATTTTTCAATAAAGGAAATAAAGCTGCTAAGTTCCACTGTGGCTATTGTAGTCAAACCCTGAATTCCTGTATCATCATCATGTCATTGCTGTCCCTGGTCTCCCTCAGGTGCATTGCATAGGCCTCTGTGTCTGGTTGTGGTTAAGTGATCAATTTTGTTCTGAACTTCACAAAATTTTTTTTAAATAATTCATGTATTTCCAACCAAGAGAGAATTTTATTCATTTGACAAAATTATGCCAAAATCTAGGCCGAAAGAACCTATTTATGTGTTTGTTTTTTGGTAGTAGTACAATGTGGCAGTGCCTGTTTCATTCTTATTGGATTAATGAAATTAGCTGTGAAGGTTAAGAAGAAGAGTGGGAGTATTTGAACATGAGAATAACACTGGTTTTGTAGCCAACTAAAAGTATAAAGAACTGTGGAACAGTAAAAAAATCTGTTTAGATGCATGTTTTCATCTTTTTAGTTTGTTGGAGAAGTATCAAAATCTAAGAAATCCATTTAACTCTGGTTAAATTGCTCCAATATTCGTTACTGCTAGTTAGCTGTCGTTTAGATACTAATTTATACCTCTACTGCTCTTCTTCTTCAAATTTCCATTATCATTATTACTGTGTTATTGTTGCTGTTGTTTTCATGTCATCTTTATTGTTGCTTATATTAATAATGATAAAAATAGTAGTGTTTTACTATTAATACTCTTATTGTTGTTACTATTATATTGATATCTTGTCTTCCATGGGCTATAACCCTTTTTTCAATGGAAATTTATTTTCTTGGGGCTCAAGCTAATTAGAGGTGAAATTGCTTACACCTACACCGGCAGGCCCTTCCATTGATGAGATTCACACTAGGTTGTTTTTTGAGAATACTATAGTTAGTAACTTTTGTAGGGTATTAACATAATCAATGATACATTTCTAATACAAATTTTTGAGATAACACTGTAAACTAGAAGTGTTTTACCAATGGATTCGTGGAACAGTCTACTCTCTACATGAAATACGAAAAATTAAAACCTTATTACATTATTGTAGGCACGTATTTTTTGAAAAAAATAAAAATAAAATAATATCTACTTCCTCAGTTTTTAAATACTCGTCATCATGTATTTTGAGATAAAATTTGACCATTGATATATTAATAAAATTATAAAAAATAATATTATGAAAACATTTTTTGAAGATGAATATAACAATAATATTTTTATATTATAATGTATTATAAATTGTGAAAAATTAATGGTTAAAGTTTGACCCCGAGATACATGACCGCAATTTTTTAAAAACAGAGGGAGTATATAAAAATACAGGCTTGTGATTGACCACCACATTGTGCAGCAGGCAACAGTTCCACCAGAAATACTTGACGGTCATTAGTAAAAGTGTCTGTAGAATTTATGGACTCATTAGGCTTGCTAATTGACGTACCAATGATTTAGAAATCACACATTTTTAGTTTTATATAGTTTTCTGTGGGTTGACAGAAGAAAATGAATTCCTTAGTCCTCTCTCTGTCCCTCCCTCCCCCCAAATTTCTATGGTCCTAGTCATTAAAAATCAAACCGAAGACTATATTGCCCTCGTTTGGTATTACTTATTTTTAGATAAAAACAACTTTTATAAATCTACTTTTCTAAAAGTATTTTGGGAATTTTGATATATGTTTGTTTTTACTTTTGTTGTATTAGTGATTAATACTAAAAAACTACTTATTGTACTTTATTAGTGTTTGGTTTTATTTTTCTACAAATATACTTTTTATTTTTCATCTTCAATTTTTATCTTCCTATATATATCTTTTGGTAATAATTATTATTATATAAATTCTATAATATTAAATATTAAAAATGATATGAAACATATATATATATATATATATATATATATATATATATATATATATATATATAAAGATATTATAAAGTATCGTGTATGTTGTAGAAGTAGTTTTAGAAAGTAGGTAAAAATTACTTATAGTTTATTACTTCTAGAAAGTAATTTTTACTAATTACTTTTTTTAATTACTTATTTAGAAGTAAAACCAAACACTTATTTGTATCTAAAATTATTTTTTATAATTAACTTTATAAAAAACTACTTATTAAAAATATAACCAAACGGGCTCATTATCATAAATGAACCTTGATTTAAAATCAGCAATTTTTCTGTTTGGGATTGCATATAGGAAGTATATCCCTTGTTTCTTGGTGTTTCTGTGTGGGGTAGTATTTAGTTTGTTCTCTCCTTTTGCACTGTGTGTTACCAGCAGTGCGGGATACGTTAACTATTGCATTATCTGGTTATTTACAGGTCAAGCACACAATGTTATGTTTTGGTTTGGATTGCTCACTTATGTCTTCTGACACAGCTGCCATTGTTCATCTATCAGACAGGGTTTCTGCTTCTGACATGTCTGCATTCCTGAAGCGACTTGAAGAAACAGGCGCAACAGAAAGTTGTTCGGCCAGTAGCTCTCCTAATCAGATGGTTGCAGATGGAGATGAAGCTAGTGAGAAGTCCAAAAATATTTTGCGAAACATAGTGGCAGCTGTTGATGGCCTTTGGAGCCTAAAGGACCAACTATATGCTTCCATTCTTAAGGCACTTCCTGAGGATGGTTAGCATCTTTGCCTCGCCATACCCATATTTCCTGTGATATGTTGAGGTTATGCTGATCCTGCGTATTTTCTCTGCGCTGCTTTTAGGTTCATGCAGGCAGAAGACCTCCAATGATTTGCTAACGGAAGTAAATAACTTGAGATCGGCTGTGAGCAGTCTTCACTTGAAGCATAATTCACTGATCAATGACATGTGGCATCATCAGAACGTTGATGTCAAGAATAAAGCTGAACTTAGACGTATGAAAGGTAATCTTATCATTGAGTCTTACATTCTCAGGTGTGAATTGCTTGAGGAGACAATCAAGTGCATTTTTCTAACCTGCATGGTGGAAAAGCTTATACTGGGATATTCATTTATTTCCCTTAAGTAAGTTGCACATCTTTATACAACAAAAAATAAAGCTAACAAGCTTATTGTTATAAGGCTTAACTCCACGGAAGAATCAGCTCAAGTCTTACATATTTTCTTTCCTTTTGTTTTGTCTATTATTTTTGCCCTATTGTCCGGGGTCTTCATGTAAGGCTGTACCATGTATACTAATTGATTCATTCATGGATTTACTTCTTTGAGTAGGTTTCTATGATTTTTTGGAGGATTTCTTGTCCTCACTGATGTCTTGCCCTCTCTGTTTGACTAGTAATGTTCTTATGTATTTGTTTCCTGTAATAGTCTAACCACTACAAATCAATCTTACAAAGCAGTATACTAAATTCATCTTCCATAACAGCATCATTTAAATTGACAGAGCAGGACATGCAAGAAACTTTGGTATGAGACAATGTTTGCCTTTTCAGAAAGCTGCTCATTCAAGTTAGTAGGTTTTAAGCTCCTGTGCATGCAGTTTGGGGCCTTTATATTGAATTGCTATGATATATGTACATGCAGTAGGTTTGATTTGTTAGAGAGTGTTTTATGTTCAATTTAGCATATGGAAGAGGGACATAATGTTAATAGCGTTATGGACCTCGGTCGTGGATTGCGGTAAGGGTCAAGCCTAGTTATAGCCCCTATTATGTTGCATGTGGGTCCATTAATAGGTAGCATGCATTAGTGTTTATAAATTCTTAGCAGGACTCAGATAATTAGCTTTTTTATGTATTAGGTTTAACATGTCATATTTGATAAAAGGCCTATTAGATCTTAGGCATGCTAGAAACCCTTACTTGATTTGATTGCCGACAACACCTCTCTTGCTCATCTCCTACCTTCATGAACATCACCTCTAGCAATCGTAACCGCATAGCTGCCGTTTATAGCATCATGGAGAAGAACCTTAACCCTTTGCCCACCACTATCACCGAGCCTCTGCCCATCTTCGCTGCCCCTGCCACCCGTACATCCATTCGACGACCATTGCCACGACACTGGCCAACCCCCAAAGCCCTTAGCAGCCCCTTGTACCCCTCTTTAGCTCCTACCAACCATACCCTCGCCTTTACCTCTTTCACCATGTGGATCATTGGTTGTCACAATCATCGTCTATACCAAATCCATGTTGCAGCCTAAAATGCTATGGCATCCCCTTATGCTTCCTTGTCACCCTTGCTTAATATAGGGGAACTCCCTAACATCCCAAATACTTGCCACTTTAGATCATGGCTAGGCAATTACCACAGCTGAACAATTCTCCACAACTTCAGCAAAACCTTGAGATCATTTGCCTCTAGTGGTTATCACTTTATTCTTTTGATTTTGTTCTGGATCCTCTATTAGGCCAACTTAATGTCATTATTATCTTAAGATCTTAGGTTATCTAGGGAAAAGCCAAAAAAGTCCAACTATTGTTGGGAGCGTAAATAAGCATACATTTAGAGATTCTCAAATAGGTGTCAGAGGTGCTTTAGTATTTTAACATGGTAGACATGTGGCCCTAGGGTTCTCTCCACCACAGACTGACCCACTTATTGAACCTCCTTGGGCCGTGGCTGCTTTGCTTGCCTAATTTGTGGTCTCATCTTGACATGTTGTGGCACTTTGCCCAAGATTCGTATGCCACAACTATACCACATAATATCGTAGCTTCATAAGGCCAAACCTTGGTTGAAGTTTTGTTGAGCAGCTCTCAGGCTAAATGTCTCATATAGGGCTTATATTCCATCATTGGTTAGATAGCTAGTTGTAAGCCTAGATTAGCTTTTGGTAGGTTCGGTTGCTCTTGGAGTTGGTTAAATGGAATGATTTACCTCTGGATCAAGCTACAATAGATGCTTATTTTGGTTGCGCCTTTCCTTATTATGAGCTTGAGGATAAGGAAGGGAGTAATGTTATTGTAACACCCTTGCCCTACATCGGTAGCGGGTAGTTACCTAGAGCGTTTTTAGCTTTGATGACCGACTCCAAAGATTAACATGAGCCTTTTGGTGCATGCTTTGTCACTCATGCGCACTTCAGAAAACTTCTCAAGGGTCATCCATCCTTGAACTATTCTAAGCCAACCATGTTTAACTATAGAGTTTTTCAAGACCAGACTTCTCAAAAAGTATGTATATTTTGTTGATCAATCTTTTTAAGTTGCTACTGTACACCACTAATTTGGGATAATACATTTATGGACTTTTGTTGTGGGGTGGGGCTGGGCCCATTGTTGGGCCTATTATGGTCGAACCTAGTTTTAGTTCTAATATGTTAAATGTGAGTCCATTAATTTGTAGTAAGCATCCGTTTTCAGGCTTTAGTCAGTTAACTTCTTTATGTATTAGGTTTAATAGGTCTTATTTAACAAAAGGCCTATACCTTAGGCCTCTTGTCTCTTGTGTTGCTCTCTCCATGACATTCTCTTCTCCTCCTCCCTTTTTCTTCCTCTTTTCTACTATTGGGAGAGTAGGAACCCTTGTTCTAAGCACTCATATATTAATTATTATCTTGATTGTCCCATAACTTAGATCTAGAATTCAGGATCGTAACACATAACTTTAGAAAATAGAGTGGGGATCAGTATACATATATGTTATTGAGGTTGATTGTTTTACAAACATTTGCACTGAACATTAATTGCTTAAATGCCCTCTTTTTACTATGTAGATGTGTACAAGTGTCCAGTTTTCTAGCTTATCAGAATATTTGTTAATTTTATAATTGTAAACCCTATTTACCCTTGTTATTAGTTATTTTCTTCATAGAGAATATATAAAAATTATTAATTAATAAGGGTAAATAAAGAGAGAAAAACCTTGCAAGCAATGCAAACATTTTGGGATGGCTTAAAAAGAAATAGCATGAAAACAAAGTAGGAAGATGGGAGTAAGTAATTTCTACCATCTTAATATACACAATATTCTCAAAATAAGTTTTCTCAGAAAAAGTTTCATTAAAATGTCATCATAATTTTATTATATGATCATAATTTGCTTTCTCAGTTTGTCTATATGCTTATTAAACTTTCATAGTTATATACATTATTTTCATATTTTTCATAATAAAGGCGTAAGTTTTATTATTGCGTTGAACAAATAACATCATAATTAAATTGATACTTATTCATATATATTTATATAATTTCTATTTACTCTTCTCATAGGTAATCAATTTGTATATGTACTAACATTACAATTATACAATTACTTGTTATATTTAAAGAATATTATATTTGGATAAGCATGTTTATTTAAGGTATTTGCATTATAAGAGGTTTCAAACTAGTAATCACCATGATACTTCTAGTAATAATGACATTAATAATAGTAATAATACTTGTAATAATAATAATTGTAATAATATATTAATAACACTTGAAAGTTTAATAATAATATTTATTTTTGTATTATAATAATTAAAAAATGGAGCAATTTCCCTTTTATATGAAATTATTCATCTTGTTTCGTACAATTAAACTTTTAAATATATATATATATATAACAGTTACGACAATGGTGAATTTAACGACAATATTGTAATAAATATGAGAAACTAATGTAATAAATTGGCCATTATAAATCAAAATTAATAACTTTGAAAGAATTAATAAAGCATAAAAAATATAATATAAAATTCATTATTACAAATACTAAAGATATAATATAATATAAAATAATAGTCTATGAACTTAAATTACAGTTAATTAGTGTATTAAGTAAGTATTAATGAGCGTAATTCTATCAATATGTTTAATGTATAGGAGACAATATTTATATATGAACAACATTATTTCAATAGTTCACATAATTAAAACAAGGAACCCTAGACGTTTCTTTCTTTTTCGAAAACTTTAAACCGTTAACTTCTTTCTTGGAATGATTTATATTTTCTTTTTTAGAAATATACTTAACAAAATGGTGCACAAATTAAGTCAAATAGAAATAAAATATAATTTTTTAATAATTTACATTTTCTTAGAAAATATTTATTTTTAATGATAAAATAACTAAACCATTGTGAGGAATATAGGTTTTTTTAATTAATGAAATCATTACAGTAATGGAGTAAATTTGAACAAAAAAATGTAATTTTTACGAGCCTTTAATTTTTGGGATTAATGTAATCATTAGGATGAACTTAGTTTTTCAAAGATAATAATAATAATAATAAACTTAGTTATTAAAATAATAACGTTATAATGGCAATGTTTTATTATTTATTTTCCTTGCTACTTGAGATAGCTGATCTGGATTTTCGGTTGAAGGAAATTTGCTAGAGTATGTAACATAAATAATATTTCCTTTCATGTGAAGACCATAAAAATAGTTTAAATACTTTTGACCACATTGTCAACGTTTTTGTTATTACCTTTAACTCTATAGTAATTTTTTAGTCTTTTATTTAATTATTAGCTTGAATCATATGTGCTTTATTTGTTAATATATATATATATATATATATATATATTGTTTAGTCTTGAAAATAAGGCTGTGATTTTTGTGATAATAAGTCCATGATCTATTTAAATATTTATCTATATTCTACTTTTTGCATATTCTATTAGAGCCTTATTTAACAATATCAACTTCAAATGTTGAAATATTAAAATGAGATTATCTTAATTATTAGCTGGAGTTTAATTAATTCTACAACTATCTACCTAAAAGTACAAATGCATTGCACGGGCTTTTGCACTAATAATGATAATAATAAAACTTGCAAAATAATAATAATGAGTTGTTTCCTAACTAGAAAACACAAGAAAACAATGATCTATAGAAAACTTAGAAAGCATGGTCCATCTTGTTTTCCAGTTTTTTTCATACAATTGAAAAACATGTTTTCTAATTAGAAAAATGGAGAACAAAAGTTATGAACAAATATTCTAATAAGCTAGAAAACTGGACACTTGTACACATCTACATAGTAAAAAGAGGGCATTTAAGCAATTAATGTTTAGTGCAAATGTTTGTAAAACAATCAACCTCAATAACATATATGTATACTGATCCCTACTCTATTTTCTAAAGCTAGAAAACTGGACACTTATACACATCTACATAGTAAAAAGAGGGCATTTAAGCAATTAATGTTTAGTGCAAATGTTTGTAAAACAATCAACCTCAATAACATATATGTATACTGATCCCTACTCTATTTTCTAAAGTTATGTGTTACGATCCCATTGATGATATCTTCCATAACTTATTTTAAGAATACTGTACCTATTTTTAGAAATAATTTAAAAAAAATGTATGGTAAATAAGAAAATAGTATCATATTTTTTTAGGAACTTTATCATTTAGGAAAAAGGTATATATTTGTATACAACATATTAAATGTATACCTAGAACATCTAAATTTTGGATATGGATACAATGAATTTTGTAGACAATTATTTTGCTAGAGCACATGCAAATTACTTAATGAAAGAATTGAATTTGTTACATTAATCAATATATTATATTATATAATGCAACTTTTAAAATGGCAAAACATTGGGGGGAAAAAAGATGAACGGGTACGATGAATGTGTTATGATATTTACACTGACACCTTAGGTATGATGAATGTGTTATGATATTTACACAGACACCATAGGAAATATCATGACATATAACAAATAATTAACCTATCCAATTGATACCATATCTATTTTATTTATTAAGAAATATCATTTAATAAAATATACATTTTAAATTGAATTTTGAGCAGGGGCAAGTTATAGTAATTCGTTAAGGTTATAATTTATTAGGAATATGGAGAATATATATATATATATATATAATAAATTAGGTAGTAATTATTAAGGATAATAATTAATTAGAAAGGTGGATATTATTTAAGAAATGATAAATTATGAGATTTTAGAGAAATGTTTTTATGAAAAGGTAAATTCTCACAAAATTATATTTTCTTTTGTTATCATATAGTTCAGACTAGCATTATTATATCTTGTATTATTGTTATTGTTACTACTATTATTATCATTACGAGTATTATATTTGTTAGTATTACTCTTCTATTATTGTTATGGTTTCTAATCTAATAGATGATTAATATATTTCCAAATTTCCAATATGAAAATCAGTTTCATAACGTGAATAAATGAATTCATTTTCTCGTTCTCTCAGTTTTCTGTGAAAACTATCTTCTCATTCTCCGTAGTAAAGAAAATCTGTTTTCTAAAAGTAGATGCATTCTAATTTTTTCCGAATATTGATATAGTTAATGTGGATGATATTTTCAGTAGAGAACTGGAAATGAATGTGGTGCATATTGAGTCATGTGCAGTTTAGGCACATGGGTCTGGAAGTCAACAAAAAATCTTCCCATCCTTGGGTTTGTGTCTATGTTTATTGTTGCTTTTCATTTTTACATGGAAATTTTTTCTCTCTCATCCTTTTTCCCTTGTTCCCAGCCTTTTTATTGAGGGGAGGGGGACTGTTTATTCTTGTCTTATTTATCAATATAAGGATGTGATTAGTGTGGGGATAGTAAAATTTGGAAAAGATGATGGAAGACCTGAAATTTTCATGGAATCCACACAAATGAAAGAGAACCCCCCTTAAGAGAATGGAAATGACGAGAAAATCTGGAAATCAACGGAGCTGGAAGATGAATGCTTGTGAGAGTCCTCTTCCCTTTCCTTGTGGTTATTTCATCTTCTTCTTGTTCCTTTAGGGATGGCCTTTTTGTTTGAGGTTTGAAATTTGAAATTTGAAATTTGAAATTTAAACCCTAATTAGCCCTGTAATTAGCTTAATGTTGCCTTCTTTGCTTGGCTAGCCTGGAACATTCCCAGGAGTGAAAGTGTTGCTGTTGTTAATATTGTGGAGATTTGGATCACAATTTTGAGAAGCCATTTGATGGATTGGTCTGAAGGCATTTCTCAAGTGTGCAAATGTTTTGAATTTTGTTTTTGTGATTGGTAATTTTGGTGATTCCCTCATTTGTATACATCAGTCAGTAAGATGGGCACCAGTGCAATAATTAATGAAGAAATCAATCATCTGATAGGTAGTAAGTGTTGTCATTCTTTTACAATGCCATTTGGAGAACTGAAGATATGATTTGGGGTATTTTGACTTTATCGTTATTTTAATGACTGATATGGTGTCTCTTTTGTAATGCGAACGAATCTCTTTCAAGTTATAGTAATTCTTCTCGGTGAGCTTTTACCAAGAGAAGTTAAGCAAGATTTAATTGTTTCTTTTTTCCAACTTTTGGTTTTTATTTTTGAGTTATATTTTTTTTATTTATATTTATTTAACAGAACTGTATTCTTTCTTGGTCGCTCTGGTGGTCATTTATAAGGTCAGATAGGGTTTCCTTGGTTAATAATGTTCCAAGCTAGTGAGTATGAATTGATTGTTTGGCTGATTTTGAGCTTGATTAACAAAAAGTAGTTGCAGAAATGACAACAAAATATAACAATAAATTATTCTTTTATGTTGCATTCTAAAATCAGATGAAAGCTTATTCTTGTCTGAAGTTTCTGTTGATTTTCAGCTCCTCGATATTCATCTCATATTTGGATTTCTGTTTTGTTTTCTTCTCTCCAATAAAAAGAAGAAAATAAAAGAAAGAAAGGTACTGTCTCTCTGGTTTGTGTAATATGTGGAGAGAAAAATAAAAGTCGTCATGTATCTAACTTTTATAGGTTGGGAACTGACACACTGTATGATGACACTTGAACTTGGAAGGTAATTGTTTGATGTCTCCACTGTTACTTTTGGGTTGCTTTATGTCTATTTTTTTCCTTTTCTTCGTTTAAGTTTACATTGATTATTTTTTTTGAGCACTGTTGGGTTCTGTCTTGAGTTTAGTTCAGATGATAATATAAGTCTCGGTGACTTTATGAATTTGTTACAACTAGTAAGAACCTTGCCATTTACAGGCTTGTCAACAGTGAAATTTGGAAGTTTAGATTTACTGGTGTTTTTGATACTGGTCAAGGTGGTTTCTTCTTGTTCCCTTTCTTTTTTGGGACTTCAATCTGCTGGGTCTGCTCAATTGTATTATTAGATGCTAAATCAGTTGCTAATGAAAAATAGAAAAAAAGGGAGGAAGAAGGGAGGGGGGGGGGGCTTTTCTGTTTGGACCCAGGCAAAGCATTACAGAAAGTTAAGAGTAGATGTTCTGTTGCATGCCTCACCACAGACTCAGAGTGGTCTATCAATCAATGCTTTTCCAGTTTTTATGATGATTCAGCAGAGACAATGCTGGTTGTAAGGTTGAAAAGGACAAAAGCAATGAGATGGGGAGGATTTTGCCAAGGAGCAGAACAGATGATTTTTATCAATTAAAGGATTAAACAAATGAACAGATAGTTGATAAAAAAGACTTTCTTATTTCTGTATGTTTGATTTTACGTGGAAGTGCTTGGGACTTTTGCTGTAATGCAAGCTGTCATGAGTGTGCTGATGATTTCTAGTGGAGGGCGTTGCTTTTTAGTTGTTGCATCAGGACAGGCTATTACGCTGGGAAGTTAGGGACTATTTATGCTGGCGAAAGCTGGTTTTGAGTGGCTGAAGTATACTTTCAATTCTGATGAAATGGCTCTCTGTATGGGGGTTCATTTGAACTCTGTTTCTATCCTTCCTTTTCATGTACTAGGACATATAGTCCTCAGATCTCTGTGTCATTATATGTTTTGTGTTACATACACACAACTGTCTTTTTTTTTTTTGGGAAGGGAGGAGGGAGGAGGGGGGGGGGAGGTGATGTGCGATTGCTGCAATTTAAGGCTAATGATGCATTTGATGACTTTGGGTGTGGCTGTAGACTTGACTTACTTAAAAGTACGTTTCAGTTAGGAGTCTCTTGCAATTACCCCACTTCTGTGAACTTGATATCTTCCATATTTATGAAGCTTTATGATTATCTGGAACATAATACACATTAAATTAAGATCAAATCCTGATGGTAAGCTATTCTTCATTATCTACCTGGAAATGACAGCTATCTCTCTTTTTTCCAGTGTTTTTTCCCCCTTTTCCAGACTCTCCCTTTAATTTGGTTAGTTTGACATTGTAAAGCAGTAGCTTTAAATATTGTTACTATTCTTTATTTCTGGAGTGATGGGACTGTTTGTGTAGCGAAATTATCTTGTATGACTCTTTTGGTATTGTAATGCATCTTTGGCATTGGTTTCATCTAAATTAGTTGACGTGCGAAGGTTTAAAATTTCTTTTGCTAGGGCACTACAAAGTAAAATGAGCGAAATTTTAATTGTGGCTTGATGTAGGTGATTTGGAGAGCAACCTCAAAGAACTGGAAGATAATGATAGCAAATTGGCTGCTTTAAAAGCGGAGAAAGATGCAACAAAGGGAGCTTTTTTCCCTGTTCTGAACCTTGCAACTAAGCTTTCTGGGGGTGATAGGGGAGTAGATAAGCAGAGAGATTGGCAAGATATGGAATCTACTCTTAAGGAGCTTAATGTGAGTTTCTTGATTCATCTGTCATTGAAGAGAAGCCCAAGATCGAGGGCAAATTCACCTATTGATGTGTTTGCAGGATCAATCTTCTTCCCGATTGCAACAACTTCTTCATCTTCATGAGGAAAGGATCAGTGTTTTATTGAGGCTGTCAAACTTGCAGGTATCTGCATTCCTTCCTTTATTGATACATTCTTCTTCTAATGGAATATTGAAAGGTGTGAGATTGTGAATACCACAAAACAAACCTTGCTAGATAGTCCCTTGGTATTCCGCTAAAGCTGGAGGTAAAGGCATAGGGAACTTCGAAATGTTATAAAATCTTTTTTATACTGTAGATTAATTATATCTGCATATATACACGAAGTGATTCACAGCCTTAACCAGGACTTGTTTCTTTTGCAATTGAAAGCTGTTGTCTTTATAGGGAATGCCGAAGGTCCAAGTATCAAAGCTGCCTCTAAGACCTTCTAGGAGACTTTGGCCTGACAACCTAGCAAATTCATTTACCCAAGTGGCAAATACCTGAAGTGGGAAGGGAATTGTTGAGCAACCATTCCTTAGTTTTAGCCTCTATGACAGCTGTTGGGAATTATAATCATGCATGTTACATGTATTAAATATAAATGCTGTGAGAAGAAAATTATATAATTTCAGACAATAATTTGAATAAGAATTTATTGTCAGAAATAAGGACGCTAAACCTTTGTTCGTATCAAGGAGTTATGAGTAAGGTACTGTGGTTGCTGATCAGAGGGTCTTGGTGATGCTAACTATCAATAACACCATGTCATGATTGCTAACAATGCAGATAGGGCATGACCTCATCATTAGAGGGCATATTACTTGTCCATAACACAGTTGTGAACCTTTAATAAAAGAAAAATCACGTTATCCGATGAGCCATTAGTGCAAGTTAAATTAATCAAACAATGGAATCCATACATCACAAGATTGCATGTAGTACCTTTGAGGTCCATTATGAAACAAGCTGCATGAGGCTCTTGATCTGAAAAATGCAGATTGTTTAAATCAGAGTTTGATATTGTATTGGAATATTGAGAAGAATGTAATGATAATGATCAGAGTATTTTACCTTAATTTTTACCATGCTTGCTTAGAAACCTTTCCTTATCTTGTTTCTAACCTTCATTCCTCTCCTGGCCATTCCTTTTCTCCATCCATGCTCTCTCGCTCACATTTACACATGCACACTGACACGCACTGAATAGGGTATATTCTCATTATCTTATTTTCATATCATAACAACACAATTTAGATAATAATAATATATTAAAATTATTGATTATTGATAATAATGATATCAACAGTAATAATAGTAAGAAAAAATATTAATTATGACAATATTGATAAAAAATAATAATAATTATGACAATATTGATAAAAAAATAATAATAACGATAACACAAAATTTTTTTTGAATCACATCAGATGAGGTCAGTAGAAAAACAATCCTTTATTGTAGCTGCTGGTGATACCATTGTCTTCTCAGGTGTCAGGTCATCCCCTTCTGTAGCCAAACCCTATTCTTATATCCTTAAAATTATTGACCAATGACCCCAGATGTTTCTGTGGGATGTCATCGTTGGCTCCTACTCAAGGTGAAAAACGTCTATTCAGCTTCCTTCCAGTTTCAAATCTCTACAGAAATTTGTTTTCCATCTACATTGTTTCCTTCTGTTTTGAGCCAAACAAGATGCGGCTGGATCACTAAAGAAACAAATATTAGAGTGCTTTTTTGGGGGATGGCCTGGTTGAAGATTTTATATGAATTCTGAATGGGGCATTTTGCAGAGTACTTTTAAGAATTTGAAGTCCATATCATCTTCCCAAGCATTCCGGTCGATGACAGAACAGCTTGAGAAGTCAAAAGCGGAGCTCATCCAGTCTCAGGCCTTCTTTGAGCATCTTCAGGTTGTTATTTTATTACAGTTTCATATACAACTTTGGTGCCTTTTTTCTGTTTTTTTACCCATTGCTGACCCCCGTCTTTTTCTCTGGTGGATCTTAAATTGTAGGTTGAGAAAGATAAGGTTTCTTGGCAAGAAAGACAAGCCAGCATAAGTTCTGATTTATGTGATGTATACAGAAGATCATGCTCAGTGACAGATTCCAGGATAAATGATCTTAGAGCTGAGATACAAAAACAGATTGATGTGAGGAAGCAAATAGAAGTCAAGTTGGAAGAATCTTTGAAAGAGCCAGGTATTGCAAGATGATTGCTAGTCATATATGGACAAACAAAGTTGCTTCTGATAGCGCTTATGGTTTGAGTTGTTGAATGTATGACCTTTACATGTGTTTGATCTTGAAGATGCTGTGTTTTTTTTAGGGAGAAAAGAGGTCATTTCAAAATTTAAAGCGTTGGTTTCCTCGTTTCCTGAAGATATGAGTCAAATGCAGAGTGAGTTAAGGAAGTATAAAGATTTGGCTACAGATATTCATTCTCTCCGTGCAGATGTCCAGTCTCTTACAAACATTCTTGATAGGAAGGTGGTCTTCTTACTTAGCACAGTTGCATATTGACATTGTAAATACCTTAGTGAATTAATGCATGGTGCACTTTGCGGTGTCATGGAGCAGGTAAAAGAGCTAGAAGTATTGTCCATTAGATCTGCCGATCAAGAGACTGAAATTCAAAAGTTGCATTTTATGGTGCGTCTAATGATCTGTTGCCTCTCTTTTCATTTTTGCATTGCTAAATCAGATCATTGTACTCTTAAAGGTCTATTTTTCAATTATATCAGTTTATGAGGTTGTGTTAGGTCCATTTGGGCTCCTTATTGGTGATGAAATTTCGGGCTTCACAAAGGATTTCAGTTTCATTAAGCATTACCACTGCAGGTGCAGGATTTGAAAGAGAGCGAGATGGAAATAAATCTCTTTCTGGAGATGTATAGACGTGAATCTGTCTTTACCAGGTCAGCTGTGCTACAATCAGTGTTACTTGGTCCTAGTAGTTTGGTCATCCTGTTTCAGCAAGAAAATACGTATTCCCCCCCCCCCCCACCCCCAAAAAAAACAACAGTCTTTTGCAGATTGGGGTATCTTGTATGAATTTCAATTTTGAAGTTTCTTCATTTACTTATTCTTTTGTGTTCTTGATACCAGTTCATTTATGGGACCTTTTCTTTTCTAGGCTGCTTCATTTGTTTCTTTACCTTCTTTGTTGCTATCTCATACTAGTTTTTGTTTGATCAATTTTCAACTAATTGATTATCACATTGACGAGAATCACTCATCAAATATGGTAGATTGAGTGGACTTACACTTTGCATAGATTTCAGTTATACACACTACAATTTAATCAAATGAGAATTAAATGCTTGTAAGCTATTGATCATGAACTGGCATGGAAAGTATCCATTTTTTGGGTAATTAATAGTGTTATATTATCATTACGAGAAATGGGAAATATGTGCTCCCTCTGTTCAAGAAGGAAGTTATTTTAGCGATTTTTAGCATATTAAAGATTTAATAAAATAAACCTTGATATTACACTTTACCCTTCTTTTGTTTTTTTTAATGCATAAGTAATAAGAGAAAAAGGGTAAAAGTGAAAGTTAAGCATTGACTTTTCTAAAATAACTTTCTTTTTGAAACAAAAAATTAATCCTAAATTGAGTTTATTTTTGAAACGGATGGGGTATATCACATCTTAGTGTCTATACAATTCCAAAACTGCTATCTAGGAAGAAAATCTAGTGTCCTAAAACCTTTCTGTACATGGGCACTATGCTGCAGCGAAATATAAACTTCATGGGCACTATGTGGCAGCCTAATGTAAACTCTCAGGATAACATTCTTGATCAAGACAAACAGCGAGACCGATTTGTTTTTAAATATGAAGTATTCCTGTTTTTCCATATACCATAAACCATTGCATTGAAGCTTGGCCTGAGTATTTCGGCGTTCCCCTTCTTTTATCCTTGCGAATGATCCACTCCAGCAGTTGTTCCCACAAAGAAAAATTAGCTTGATATCATATCCATATCAAAAGCGATCTTCCGCATTGTCTAGTGAAGCAGCAGGTCACCATGATGTGTTCAGTGCTCTCTCCCAGCTCTCCACATACTCCAAATTGATCCTGTATATTATGGTTCCAGTGAGCCAACTTGGATCTGGTTGGGAGGGCTGCATGAGAAGCTGCCCAACAAATAAAAGGATGCCTCAGCATGCTATCATGCTTCCATACAACATAAGACCATGCTTTCTCATCTTCATATCTTAGTGCCTCATATGCTTTATGATCACAAAAGTATCCATACCAAATTCTCTAGCTTGTATCACGCAATAAAATCGTGGTCGTGGTGTCGCGTTATCGAAGCATCGCGAGTGATAGATTATATGTTGCGATAGTTGCGGCGGGAGTTTTTATTTTTATTCCACCATATACTCTTATTATTTGAATATGAATATTCAATAAAGTAGTATTTTATATTATATTTAAAGTATTTAAGTGAGTCATTATATGCTAAATTCTCTTACTAATCTTAAATTTCCCATAGAACGAAAAAAAATGTTATTTAGTAGGACATGTAAAGGTAAAAAATAACAATACTTTATTATTGTTTAATAGTAACTTGGTTCAAGATATATATAGTAAATGAATAAGAAAAAATTATCATGCATGAATTTTTCAATAGATTTAAGACTTCTCAATACATAGCTGATTTATTTCGATTTATCAGCTATATTTTTTGATTTATTGGTGATACTGATTTATCAGCCAATAAATGTAAAAATTTAAACCGTAATGTATCGGTAATTTTGCATCGCAGCTGACCCAAAAATCACTAAATACTCCCGCTATGTTTTAGCAGAACCACTATTTAATTGTATGGCCTGTATCCTCTGCATAAACATAGGCCTAGTCTTCCTGAAGCACCTGAACACCCATGATTGATGCTCTTTAGTTTTCAGTTCTGTTATTGGACCCCCTTTAAGGCTTTAATATAAACTTTTGGGTGCCCACTTTACCCACCAGCCCTCCTTGTCATCTATCAACTGCCACAACCGTCAGACCATTGCTGCTAAATTCCATGCCTTGACCTCCTAAATGCCTAGTCCATCCTCTTGCTTGGGCAGGCACACCTTATGCCAGGTTACTAAAGCCTTATTGGTTGCTTCAGTATGCCCAGTCCACAAGAATGTGGGACATACTTGCTCCACCTTTTGAATGACAGAAGCAGGTAATAGCATGACCTGTTCCCAAAATCTAATGCTCCCAACAAGTAGAGACTTATTTAGTTGAACTTGGCCTGCATAACAATGGTATTTACTAGTCCATTTATTGATTCTGCTCAAGAGTTTATCAATCAGACTTTGATAGTGATGAGCACCCACATATGTCGTCTTCAGTGGGACTCCTAAATACCTGAAGGGAGATTCTCCTTTCCCTACACTCAAAGCGAGCCAACACCTGCTGCTTAACTCTTTGATTCATCCCACAGCATTACAAGGAGCTTTTTGTTGGGTTAATCTTCAACCCAGAGCACTCTGTAAAGGCAATCAGAGTCTCTTTTAATTTTGTGGCTGAAGTTAAGTCTCCTTTTCAAAACAAAAGTTGGTCATCAGCAAAGTTGAGATCCATTATCTTCAAAGCTTTACACCTCGGGTGGGTGCCCTGTAAAGTCACTCTTGGTCCATAGTTGCATCATTGCCCTATGAAGATAACTATACATATGACAAATATGTAATGAGGGACGGGATTTCCTTGACACATACCACTTCTACTTAGGAATGGCGTGGTGAGAGTACCATTTTCATTGATTGAAATTCTTACTGTAGTAGTACACTGCATTATTGAGTCCACAATGGGCCATGGAAAGTTGACAGCCAGCAACACTTGATAAAATCTCATTGAACTGAATTTTAAGGCTTCTGAATATCCACATTCAGCCTAGGGCTCACATGTTTTCTCCCATAGTGCTTGATCAATTCTGAAGCCATTAAGATGTTATCATGCCGACCCCTTCCTTTGACAAATGCAGCCTGAGTGTTGTTAACCACTTCATGAAGTACCCCTTGCAGCTTGTTGGCAAGCACTTTAGAAAATATCTTACAAAAGAAATTACAACTAGCAATAGGCCTGTATTCTTTCACCCTACATGCTCCTGGAAGCCTACAAATTAGGGTTATTGCAGTATTATTATGTTGTCGAAGCAGATGCCTATTCTTCCAAAATACTTGCACTGCCTCAACACATCAGTCCTAAGTATCCATTTTTGGGGACACTAATCCTACATAAGACATTGATCGATATTACACCAGTTATCCATTACCAGACTGCTTTGAATTGAAGGTAACTTTGATTGACAAGATGAAGATTTATGGAAGTTGGTGCGAGTATTGTGAAACCATGATTTAAGAACCAATTGTCAAATGCATGAGTAGCATACACTTGACCAGAATCTCATGTTTACATGACATTAGTCTGTGAAATAAAAATTGCAGAGAGGTAGCAAAAGCTAGAGATTTGGAATATGAAGCGTGGTCCCTTGTGCAAAGCCTCAAGTTCTCTCTTGATGACCATAACTTGGAATCACGTGTGAAGAAATCTATTGAGGCAGAGGCCATGTCCCAACAAAGGCTAGCCGGTGCAGAAGCTGAGATTGCAGACCTTAGACAGAAGTGCAAAACTTCCATAAGGTTAATTATCTTTGTTTAATTTCTTAGAGTTCAGAAGTTTGGCGGTGTTTCAATTTCAGCTGGAAGTTTATCTTTGTTCTCCTGTAATTTTTAATAATCTGCCATGTACTGTCTTCTTTCTATTCTGCTGGCATTTGCTTAAGAAGAGTCATGCATCCTTTTCTATCTTTGATGAAGAGATTTCTTTTTGCTGCATATAATCCAGTCTGAAGAATTTGTTTCTGGAAACAGTTTGTAATTGATGCTTCCCACCTCGTCTAGTTTTGTTAGAGCAGGTTCAATGCCCTTGATTGGAAGAATTGGCATAATTATTACCGTGAAGATTGACAAAAGAGATTCTCCACCTCTTTCCCCTAAAAAAAATTGAAAAAGGAGAGAGAGAGAGAGAGGAGTCGACCATAAAAGGAAAGAAGAGAACCTTGTTTGTTAGTCGAACTAGTCTACTAAGAGAGTAGGCAGTATCTTAGACTTAAATCCAACCTTATATTCTGATAAAGATATATCTCATTTGATTTTCTTTCTGTTTACGATTGTCCCTGTGACTCAAGTTTTTGAATTGTGCAACCAATATTTCTGTATGTTTTATGAAGTGTTCACATCCCAGGGATTGGCTATTTTTTATTGCTTTCCTTCTAGGATTGATACCCCAGGTTTTGAGGGGTTTGTTTAATATTTGATTTTTAATAGTTGTAAGTGCCCAAATTTAGAGCTTCAGTGGTTACTCGTTAGGCCAGAAGGCCAGAAGCCCAGATGTTGTTCTTTTCTCACCTTGATAGAAGCAATTGAGGCAGTTTTTTAGGTTGGTCATTATGCATGAGAAGTTAACATATTAGTGATATATTACCAATTATTACTAGTATTAACTGATTGTTTATTTTTTATCTATTTATTCCCTAAACTTTATTGTATCTATTTCTATTATAGCTTCATGTATATGACTAATTTATCCCACTGTACTCAAATCTTCAGAAAAGAATTTTATGTGGTCCTCAGGAAACAGCCTGCTACTAGCCACAAAGTGAGGCTGCATACACCCTGACCTTTCTAGACACCGTCATTGGTGGGATTCATTCTGGGTTTCTATTGTTGATTTAAATGTGGGAAATTGTTCAGTTTACTGCTTTGCTGATATTTATTTGGTGCAATATAAGCTTCGTCATTTCTTGACCCTTGTCTGTTCCTGGATTTTGAAGTCACTATTTTTGACCATTACCATTGACATCAGAAATTTTCCAGCTCTTTGTTTTCTTACAATTTTACTACTCTTCAGGGATGTTTCAAGGCTTTCAGAGGTATTGAAATCAAAAAATGAGGAAAACGAAGCATACTGGTCTGAAATAGAGGTTTGACCTTGTCGTTGTCTTGATTTCAATTCATTAGCTTATGAAATGCATTAAATATGGATAAAGTGCATCCTTCTCTGCAGACAATTGGACAGGCATATGATGATATGCAGAACCAGAACCAGCATTTGTTGCAGCAAATTACAGAGAGGGATGACTATAATATTAAGGTTAAGAACATTTCTCTAATTAATATATTTTTTTTAGTCGTGGAGACTTGATTATCTCTCTTTAGTTGCTTCACTGTATCTGAGCCCCGATTATCCTGCAATGATGTGCTTTATGCCATATCCTTCCTTCTGATTTTCTGAGCATTACCTCAGTCTTTTCCTGTTTCTCATTTTTATTCATTAATTCAGGTAAGCAGGTATGGTCCCATTTTGTTACTGTTGTTGCATACTTATCTATTGAACTGCTAATCTTCAACCTGAACTCAACTCATGAACATTATTGTGTCTATTTGTCAAACCTAAATCCTCCCTATATATATTTCCGCTTTGGGTTTGTGTCAGCTCCAAACTCGTTAATTTTTCTATCGCTTTTTTACACTTAGTTGTTGACATAAATTCAAAGTTCACAACAAAAAATAATACCATATTCATTTGATAATAGACATATCTAGCCGCAAGTTTCCATATGTCCAACTGCAATCAATGAGTTAAGAGGGAGAATAGCTACCATATGCCCTAAAAACCTGTTCATTACGTTTAATAAATCGATTTCCTAGAAATGATTTGAAAATTACCTAGTTGTTAACACTTACTAGATTTTGGATGCACTCACGCGTGCTTAATCTGGACATGAGACAACTGACATAAATACAATGAGTAATTTTCATTTATTTATTTCTAAGAAAAAAAGGAAGCAAAAAACATACCGATATGTATGCTGAATATTCCTTACTATTTTCAGTATGTACCCTAATTTACATTTATTGTTTCCATGTTTTGGTTATTGCCAAGGTAAAAAAAGAGGGAGATTACATGCGAATGATGCAATAGTGTTTGACCTAAGAAAAAAAAAATATAAATACATGCTCCTACTTGTGTTGGCTAATTCTATGTAATTTTCTTTTTGTAATGGAGTTCTTAAAAGAAAAAGGAAAGGGATAG
The DNA here is from genome assembly GCA_039764185.1 of Tamarix austromongolica. NCBI lineage: Eukaryota > Viridiplantae > Streptophyta > Magnoliopsida > Caryophyllales > Tamaricaceae > Tamarix > Tamarix austromongolica. Next base: position 16,066,635 of record CM077819.1, read on the forward strand.
CTTTGAAAGAATATGAATGATGAACTGAAAAGGAGAGGTAAGGAGAAATCTGATGTAGGAAATTAAGGAGTAGCCGGATGTAGGTAATGAAATGGTAATTATGACTTAAGATGCGACTTTTATGTCAATTCAAAGCAATGGTTATTTTCTATTTTTCTCTCATTGCTGAGCATAGCAATCTTGATTTGAAATTGAACTCCCATTATTATCAGAGAATAGAGAATGGAGCACATAAGAAAACTAAATCCATTGTTATAGTAATTTGTTACATTTATGTCCTTGATTAATCAATGTTAACACAAAAAGAAATTGATTATTTGGGACGCATACAAATTGCACATAAAAAAACTAAATCCTTTTTTATAGTAATTTTTTACATTTATGTTCTTGGTTAATCAATGTTAAAACAAAAAGAATTGGATTATTTGAATTGCATACCATAAGGGGGTATCCATTATAAGCTATAAAATATGACAACATATCAATGACAAAATCAACTTTTCTCATCTTTTGGCTGGAAGTGTGATGATAATATGTCAAAATAGATAAAATCTATAACTTGATCAAACAACAACATTCCAGTTTGAATCAGCGAATGATGGGTCTGGGGATATGGTGTGCGCTGTCTCATCTTTATTAGCTAAATCTAGAAGCTGACTAATGTTCTAACAAATATAAAATTTACTTGTTTGCCGCGTCGTGTTATTATTATTATTATTATCTTTCCCACAACATTTTTTGATGACCCAAACCAGCTAAAGATCATGTCATGTTCTGTTCGTGTATCAGGTTCAATTTCCCCACCTCTAATGAAATGCTCTTATGGCCACTGAGGTTACTGAATATGAAGACTAGCTGTATTTTTAGTAGTTTTAAAATCTTTGGTGGTGCTTGTTTTCCTAGCTGCTTTTTGGTTATCGTTTCTGCCATCTTTCTCGCTTTGTAATAGCTAACCTTTTTCCCTGGCTTTTTAATAGTCCAGTCCCTTTTTCCCCATGGAAATTGATGTCTGAATGTTTTGCATGTTTAATGCTTATTGACATTTTTACATCTGAAACTGTATACGTTGTTCTCTCTTAACAATTTTTTTTAACTGAATTTTTGTTTATCTTATCATATTTGCTTGTTTCAGCTTGTTATAGAGGCAGCGAGGGCCAGGCAGATGCATAGTTGTTTACACATGGAGAAGCAGAACCTGGAAAAAAGGATTCAGCAGGCCAATGTATCTTGTGAATTCTTTGAAAACAAAGCTGCAAGGATTGAGGAGCAGGTGTCTTGCAATTTCTGTGTTATGAATTTTATTTTAAGACTTTTCTTTGCCCAAATTGTTGATATTGTTATTAAATGCTTGCAGGTGAGGATTTGCTCTAACCTTGCTCAGAAGCTTGATGATGAAAGACGACAAAATTTGGTTACCCTTGAAAATACCCACAGGAGAACGTCAGATGCGAAAAGATTGTGTCAGCAAGCTAGGGAATCTGTTGAAGGGTCGCAATCTAAGATTAAAGGCAGTCGACTAAGACTTGCAGAGCAGCAAATTTCTCTGGACAAAGAAAGGTATTTGGCTATAATTGAACTTAGCAAACCTCTCCATTGAGTGGAAATGGCCATAGCTATCAAAAGTTGGTTAAGTCTGTGATTTGGTTGGAGTTATGACCTGGTCCAATTTCATTTAGATTGCAAAAGTTATTTACCCGAGTTGTCTTGACAGGTATGAAAAGAAACGATTGGAAGAGAATTTGGAGGCTGCCAAAAGAAAGGTTTTGCGTCTTACAGAGGAGATAGATGGTGCATCACCCGTGGCAAAACTTCGTGAGGAACTTCAGGAGTACCGTGAGATACTGAAATGTGGTGTCTGCTTTGACAGGGCCAAGGAGGTACATTTCTCAGTATTGTTTATAATTACATTGACAGACATGCAGCTTGTCAAACCTTGCCTTCTCAAAGCATCCTTGAATTATTTCGGCCGGTTTTGTGACAGTTCATATCTAAAATTATAGCTTAATCGATCAGCTATTTTAATTTTTAAATATGTTATTTTATGCTATGACGCTATTTTTGCAATTTTTTAAGCTTATTTATGTGTGACTAGCATGCCAACATCCTTCTTTTTAACCATCAAACTTTTTGCCTTATGTGAAATATCTCCCCCCTCCCTCGGAAATTGGAATATGCTTCTGAGCCAGATTATCTTTCTCCAGGTTGTCATCACAAAATGCTACCACCTTTTCTGTAGTCCCTGCGTTCAGAGGGTACTTGAGACTCGCCATCGCAAATGTCCAGTTTGTGCTGCAAGTTTTGGGCCTAATGATGTTAAACCTGTGTATATCTGATAGGAACCTCTAGTGACGGATTGTACTGCATTTGTGTGGTCTTCGTGCTGCCTCATCCAGTTGTGTGCACCCAGCACCAGAATTCTCATGTTTTGGCTCAGTACGCAGAAGGGAAGAGTTGTGATGATATTAGTGGACATGCTAATCCACATCTTCCGTTGGCAAAAACCGATTTTTCTTAAATCTTTAGGACTGGGTTTATACTTTATAGTTCATTTCATGTAGTTAGCCTTTTCGTATCCATGATGTTGATTACTATGCCCTTGCCGCTTGGGGCCACTGGGATGTTGAAAGATATTCGTTACTGATCTGTTTGAAGTTGAACCTCAATAATTATGTCATGCAGGTTAGGTGATGTGGATTGCACATGGTTAATTTTTGGTTCTTGATGTTGGATATTTATGTTGACGTGTATGAAAAATATTTAGCAGAACGAATGGGGGAATCGTTCAGGTATTTATATGCCAGTTTGACTGATTGAAGTTGAGGCTGTATCTCATGTTTTGAGTTGTCTGATCAGACTAGTGGTGAAACAAGCTCAAAGATGAGCTGTATGGCTGGTATGGATAATGCTTGGCAGGTACTATCAGAGTTCATCCATTCACCGAGAAACTAGCTGATCTTGCCCCTCGTTCGGTTTGAGGAAAAAGCAACGAGATACCTTGAAGCCATAATATTTATTTGGAGATGATGTTCAACAGAAATCAACGGGAGAAGTTGATGATCGATGTAACAGGGAGGGAACGGGGCTCATGAAGTCATGAGATTCCTCAGTGCAATGATCCTGTATCCGAGTGATGAGCCCATTGAAGAGAAGTAGATTGTTTACCAATTCTCTTTTTTGGCATATGATTTTCGAATTGCGATGAGTGAATTAGAGCTTGTTTGGTTTAACTTTTGATAAGTAGTTTTTAATAAAAGTAATTATAGATTATAATGAGTGTTTGGTTTTACTTCTAAAAAATTATTCTAAAAAAGTAATTAACAAAAATTACTTCCTATAAGTAATAAATCAAAAGTAAGTTTTACTTATTTTTAATAATTGCTTATAATTTAACACGGTGTGGTACTGTTTAAAAAATTTTTTGTTCGTAACATGGTGCTCTTCTCTCCTGTATCTGGTCCATTTTTGTCTGCTCTCGAGCAGTTCAGACTCTGCAGCTCGCCACCACCATTTTTGTTGCTCGCATGCTCTTTCTCTGTGGCTCACGTTCTCTATTTTTGTTGCTCGTGGTTGCCACCATGATTTTTGCTGTTCACGTCCTTCATTGCTGCTAGTGACTTGATCTTCGCAAGATTTAGATCTGTAATTGTTGGGCTTTAATTCTACTTTATCTTCAAATTCCAGGTTTGTTATTCTCTCTATTTCCTTTGTCATCTTCGATTTTTGTTTGTTTTATTTTTTTTCCTTTAGGATGACGATCTTGCTTTGGATATCCAGTAATTCGGGTTATTGATTTTTGATGTCTCGGTAGATTTTCTTTCACTTTCTTGTTGTTGCAATCACAGAGCTGTAAAATAATGCTCAAAATAAGAAGTTGCACAACTCTGAAATGCACCTTCAGATTCAATCTCGATAATGACATATAAAACAAGAGTTGTAATAGGTAATCTTCACATTATAATTAGCTTATAATCTGTCATGATTTTCACTGCACAGGAGTTCCTATTTGTCAGGAGTTAATTTAGGAGCTAATTGACTAATATACTATATGTATGTAAATGGTTGTTATCAATAAAAAAAAAGTGAAAAAATAGGTTCCATTGTTTTTCAAGCAATATGGCATCATTGTTGTAGGTTTCCAAACTTTAATTATCAACCTTAAAGCCTTTGTTCGTTCTCATCTTTTTGAAAGCATCATTTCCATGACCAATTCCAAATAGATCTCTAATGTTAGAAATGTAATAAGAGAATATAGATGTGAATGTGAAGTCTACAACAAGACCATATTTATGATTCAATTTAATCCTCTTGGAAAGGTTTGCTCCCAAGCAGGCACAAAGTTTTATAGATGTTTAGTTAGCTCTTAAGGTTGCTTGCCAATGGTATGAATACATGTTTTATTCAATCTTTCATATGGAATTAGATAGATTAGCCCACATACTTGCCTATAAGTTAGGTGAGGCTAAAGAGTAAGGAGTGAGTGGATCGGACTTTGATGCCCGGATAGCCTGTCTAAGGTTGGAGGGAGCAGGGTGTCTTTAACTAATCAGGAAGTACAACTAGTTTGGGGTATAATGAGTGCAAATAACTAATCAGGAAGTAGAGCTAGTTGGAAAATGATCAGGACCTGTTGGATGGAAAATAAGCCACGAATGTCTTTGTTCATTGCTTTTCCGATCTTTTTATTATGTCATACTCAGGTTACTATGTCATGTTGTTTGCCGGTTCATGGATTATAGTCCGCTATATATACTCCAAACATGGTGCATGCTTGAGACTTCCATTCAACTTCTTAACTGCATAGTTCTGCAGTAACTTCTGAACTCCTTTTGTAAGTGTATTTGAATATACTTATAAATTTATATATATAACATATGATTCCATTTCATTGGTCATATATACGCACACATTTAATTCATTTACTCACCAACATTTTGGAAAAACAAGTCAATGGAAAAATATAATTCTTTCAAAGAGTAACCTAATCCAAATTCCAGGCAGCAAATACAACACCATACAAAAAATCAACCATACAGATGGACAACTTAATGTTGGGCAGATTGAAGTAGCATAACCAACTATGCATGATGAGAGTACATTGTTTAATTTTTTAGATGTTTTAAATCCCATTAAAGGGATATACAGTGTTCTTCCTGGGATGGACATGTTGAAAATTTATAAATCAAGTTTTCTCCTATGGTAGGAATTTTTTCAATAGCCAAATATCATAAGAAATAGAAATTTTACTTTTGGACAATGAAAAAGTCAATCGGAGAATGATAATATTCAGCCAAAATTGACAAAATTCAAATGCTCCTATCTTCTCAACAATAAAACCAAGAAAAAGAAATGAAACAGATCAAAAGCATATCATATAACACGACGGGTGTGCTACAGATCACTTTTTCTAATACTTCACTCATTTCTAATGCTTTCTTAAAGGGGTGGCGGTGTACATTGGGGAAATGCAAGAGTTTCATGATTGTCTCTATCAATGTTTCCCCACATGGACTAAACAAGCTGTATCTAGCATGTTATGCATACTAGATTGGGTCCAGTATAACCAAAATTTCTAAAAATATTTCCCAATTTTTGTGCTTCATTCTGCCCTTCAGTATCTGACTATAGTCCTAAGGTGATTCATATGGGAGATACAGAGTGCGACCCCAACAAAAAAAAACCTCAACATATGGGCTGAAACTAAAAACTTCTTGCAACTGTGAAGCAGGTCTGGAGTACTCCTATGGCAAGTTTCGGCTAGAATGTATATATTGGTTAGGAAATTAAAGCAGCAATAGCCAATGTTGAAATCCTTTTAAGCTTCATTTCTTTGCTGGATATAGCTTAAATGAATAATTATTGCTATGTG